>OV815994.1:52139118-53485119 GCA_929113495.1 Andrena minutula | reverse complement strand
GCCGCTCCTCGAATAAAAATATCACGGCTGGCCCGTCAGTTACCCGAGCGTGAACAGAATATATTTCAAGCAGGAGAATTCTCTCTCTCTTAGCTTTCACTCAATTGCCCGTTTCCTTCTTTTCTTTCCCCCTTTCCCCTCCTTTTTCTTCATTCACCCGCGTTTGACACAGCACACCGCTTCCAGGCTGCTCCGCGTAAAATATGAGAAAAATTATGGCCAACGATGCGTCATAGAAACGGGTCCCGTATATCAGGCAATATAAGTCTATCCACCGGTCGACTTTGAGATTTCAGTGGTTCTACAGCCCGCAGTGACATTTACCAACCCCCTTCACGCTCATTTCGTTCGTCTCGTATTTCATTGTCGCCGTCTAGCGCGATATTTACGTGCCCGTTTCGCGCGGCCGGCGCGTTTCGCCGAAGCTCGTAATAAAAGTCGCGGATCGCAGGCCTCTCGCGAAATTCTGTTGGAAAATTAAGGTCGCTGGGGAGGGGGCGTGATCTTTGATTGCTCGTGAACCAGGGCTGTAGGAAGTGCTGCTGTCTTAGCGTGTTCCGACGTCTGTAATATCCACCGGGGAACACTGATGTCCACCGACTTGTTGGAAGATGCAGTAATCTCGGCTTAAATTCTCGTCGGCTACAATATTACGGGATCTTCTTGGAACCAGAGGCTTGGGCACGGCTCGCAGGGTAATCGAGTCTTTTCTCGCGTGCGGAGCAACTTCGCCGGGCTTCTCTCGCGTAAACTTACCCTTTTTCAGAGAGGTAACCTTTCCATCGCGAACGCGGAGCCCCGCAGAACCCACTGAAGCCTCGTTAAAGCCACCCTCGAGCGCAAAGTTCGCGCAATTCCCTTAAATCTCTGCCCCCACCCCGTCGCGATTCCTCTTCGAATTGAAAACACTTACCGACTCCCGTCTCTTATTCCGTTCCGCGACGGCGTAATTACGCGCGATTACTTTGATCGAGAGTGCAATGCAACTTTAATCGATTCACCGATACAGTTTGGACGCTTCCGCGTCGGCAGTTCTTAAACTCGACCACTTCTCTGCTCGTCGCTTCGTACACGCGCAAAGTGATTGGATTCGTCTGGAGGTGACTTCTTTCTTTACTTCCTTTGAAGTAGATCAGCCGATTTAATTCTCGCAAGGTTGGGGCAAATGTCGATTTCAGTTGGAGGAAGGAGAAACTAGTCGTTGGAAACTAAATGTAGGGAATACGTATGGAGAATAATTAAGCATCGCGACACAGTTTAGGTCCTTCAACTTTACACAGAATGGATGCAACAACTTTGGTCTATTTCAGAGCTCCTAATAGCTCATTAACACACGCCCAAAAGTACATTCATATGAAGCAGGCGTATAATGTACAGTAAGGTAAATGGCTCAGTCCTTAAACAAGGCCCAATAATTGAAAATTGAGAAGAAATTTTATTAATAATAACAGTTTTACTAATTTACAACGTTTAAACTGTTCGAAATATAGTTGCAAAATGTATTAACTTTATATAGATACGATTTTCTTTGTTGTTGTTTTTATTTTATTTTATTATGCTTCTCTTTGTTGTTGTTTTTATTTTTATTTTATTATGCTTCTCTTTGTTCTTGTTTTTATTTTATTTTTGTCGTATTATGTTTGTTACTAGGTCAGGTATAATAACAGCAGGTTTGCTGCACCTCGCCTTTTACCCCAGTAATAAAGACGTTTAATAATAATAATAATAATAATAATTATAAGCTTACATAACTGAATAGTTTATCATGCAAAAATATTACTGTACAGAAAAGCTTCAACAGTTTCAGTCTCGCTTCTTACCTAATGGGCTCAAGCAAGCGAGGGAATATTTTTGTTAAGTTTGTAATTAATTATTATTTTATACTTTTTGAAATAGTACACTTGTTTTGGGTTTATTATATATTGAAGAATTGAAAATTAATTGGATCTCTTAATAATTTTTTGTTTTTAATATTGAAATTGTTGCGTTTATCCATTAGTACACGTTATCATGACACGGACCAGTTATTAAACGCGTGTTTAATGGTTATGTAAACACTGGTACAGACGTCAGTATTCACCATTTATTGTACCGAAGTATTTTTTGTATCCTATATATTTACGTTAATAATAACTAGACAAAAATATAATACTGTTTAAGAATTATTAGGATAATTAATCTTAAACTCGTCACAATATTAACATAACCTAAAATTTTATAATATACTGTTAATCATTTTCTCATGCCAAAAATTTAACAGAAATTTATTATAAATAAAATGTTTTTATTACCCCAAAATATTACCACATTGATTTCTTTTCATTGACTGATAGAAATAGTTAAATTAAATATATATTCAATAATTGGGACACTGATAATTAATGACTGGGACACGCTATGAATTTCATTTAATTACTGGGCCATATGAACAGTTTCATGTTTTAATTAATTTAAAACTTTACTTTTAATAAATGTAAATTCTTGTTACGTTATCTGAAAGTAGAAATTTTACGGTTTCGAATAATTATATATAATTATAATTTTATACTACTTAAATATAAAAGAAATTGCAATTATCTCAACGGCTTTCTTAACTGTTTCACCACTGGGCCATTTACCTTAATTATTATTAGCGGTGAAGCGATCGTTTTAAATCCCTGAGGACATTCGTTGCAATTTCCAAACGTACTAAATAACCGTACAACTTTTTGGTATTAAATAGAGCGAACCACTTTGTCTCTACCCCCGGTAGTTTTCATGGAAATAGCTTTTAACATTTCATGTGGCCAACGTTACATATTCCCTTATACATACACATAACCCATCGCGTGCCCAAGGGATGCAAAAATTCATCTAGTAGTTCGAAGGATCAAGGGTTGGTTTTTCCCCGTGTCCATAGATCGCGAGCCAATTAATCGGGATTATTCCTGCCCGTTTCTCCCGGATATTTCGAATGGTATTTATCGATTCCTGGAACGCTATTGTTCCCCAGCGATGACACGCCGGGATTACGGTACGGAATCGAGGGAACTTCTCCGCGTTTTTGCCTCCCACTTCTTTCTACCCTGTTCCTGTTTCTTTCGCTTCGCGGATGATTAGTGGACCAAGGGTGAAACGTCCTGCGACCCGGTCCAATTTCCACTGAGACGGACGATCGATGGGAGACAGTTTAATAAATGCTTCGCGCGAATACACGTCATTGCGCAGTTTCGTTAGAGTACGGCGACAAGTAGACAAAAGCCGATGAATTATTAACGCTGAGCAATCGATGGCCGCCGGCGAGGGAGCACGGTGTGCTCCAGAGGTGACCAATTTCGAGAAAGGACGAGGATTAATAATGAATCCCGCGAATCGTATTCATCCTGCGCCACTGAATTTTTCAGCAGCATCACCGTCTACGACTCTTCCTCCCTCGTTCCTAATGTACGAGCGAAGGATCGAGAATTCCATCGGCGAGTTTCTGCCGCGCCGGTCCTCCAGGCATTTTTCGAAACAACCTGCGCGGGGAACGGGGGGTCTGATGAAAGCCGGTCGCGTTTATATCACGGAATCTCTTCAAAGCGGCGGCAAGAAACGAGGTGAAACGTGCTAGGCAACTGTGAATGGAGTTACATGGGCCGTGCTTTAATAATGCAGCGTGTGCATCGTGTTCTATGGATAAAGGTCTCAAGGGATATGACCGATCGTCGTGCTTCAACGTTTGTTAGCCACTTCAGAACACGATCTCGACAACCCGGTATCATCGCTCTCGCCGCGGTTCAGATGGGCCACAGCGGAAAATGAACGTGTCACGAAGCACAATGTTGCTTGGAACGGACTATTATTAAATTGGCAACGGCTCACCGATGCCTGAAGACAGTTTAATTAATTCTTCCATATCCGACTCTCTTTTCACGGTATTCTGTAATACAAATGCACTGTTCCAACTGAACATTTGGTCCAGACTAAATATTTTAGCGAAAATGGTAACGCATTGAAGTAAAGAATGAAACATCAGAAACAACCCTTAAGGGGAGAGCCTGGTTTACGACGTTGAAGAAAGCTGATCTTTGCGATTTTTTTTAACACAGACCAATAAAGTAGATCTTTCCAGAATTTTAGGAGTATTTTAATATATATTCATAAATTACAAACAAATTTAATTGAAAAATTTTAAGTTTATCGCGTCGAAATTGGAATTGTGAAATGGTAGCAAAAATGAGGCTTTTAATTTTATATCCAAAATAAACAAACTGAAGTTTTTCTTAGTTTTCATAAACTAAATGATTGTCGATGAACTAAAAGAATAAGAAAAAAGTCTAAAATTGACAAAATTCTGGGTCTTTAAAGGAAATGTTACGGTTTCGAGGACAAAATTCCATTGTCTTTATACAAAAAAAGGTTTAATTTAATTTTTTCATAAATGTTTGCAGTTCATCGGCGATGATTGTTCATTATTTGACTAAAAAAAAAACAGGTAAAGTCGATCGGTTAAATAGTTTTCTTGCTATCTCCCCCGCCGACTTGAAAAATGTCCTCTGAAAACACAATTTAAAGTTTACGGTTTCCGCATAGCTGCTGATACTTCCGAAATACTTGGAATTTTGCCCTGAAACTTTAGGAATATATTTTCTAAGAGTATTACTATCGATTAAAGCAAAAAAGTAAATTGCCAATTTCGACCCTCTAAATTAGATTCTCCCCTTAACAAAAAAAAAACTTTAAGACTGCAGCGAAATTAGGGCTGGGACTATTTGTCGAATTTTTCGGTATTCGAATATTCGAATACTTTAGTTGCCCAATTATTTGGCGAATATAATTCGAATATCCAAGTATTCGAATCCTATTCGAATATTTAAGTATTCAAATACTATTTGAATATTTGAGATTTCAAATAGTATGGTATAAATTATAAATCAAGTTTTTTAAGTTCATTTGTCAGAGTGAAATCTTGTAAGCTAATTTTGACCCACTTCACACCATACTATTCGAATACATCAGTATTCGAATACTCAAATATTCGAAGTTTATTCGTAGCATTCGAATACTCAAATATTCGAAGTTTATTCGTAGCATTCGAATACTCAAATATTCGAAGTTTATTCGTAGCATTCGAATACTTGTAAAACAGTTGAAGTTTATACGTAGCATTCGAATACTTGTAAAACATTCAAATATTAAATTATTCGAATAATCCCAGCCCGAATCGAAATGAGCCCTGCACACGCCCAATTAATGCCAGGCACTTAAGGTCTAACAAACTGGCAGGGCAGCGGAATTTCCATAAAAACAGAGCACTGCGACCTACAATATGGTAATAATCTCGTCGCAACGAGCTGAACTGAAATAGAACTTCTTAAAACAATCCAATCCTCCTGCCGAAACCCAAAACTTAGTTGGAAGGAGCCAGTCCTGTTACACGTTTCATATCCTCCAATTAGTACGAACGAGTCACGGGTCAATTAAGTCCGTGCTCTGGCCCCGGCTAACAAGAAGAACGTTTGTCAAACAGAATCTCATAGTTCCCCATGCAACTTGGCGTAGCTACAGGAGCAAAGTTCCCTCCCGTTGCCGGCGTCCTCGATCCCCCGGTGCACGCTTTCGATTTCCCCGTAACCCGAATCGATCTAGGACGATGTTCCCCGGCTGGCGAGCACAGTCGCTCAAGGCCACGCGCAGTCGAAAAGAGCAAGGGCCATTGTGGAGGAGGAGATAAGGGAGCCGTAACAAGCGGGGCGAAGAAATACGCGACAGAAGAGGGACAGACCGAGGAAGAAGGAAGGCGATTCTATGCGCGGTTAGGGGTGATTTAGGAGGGGTTGTGCCCGGGGTACTTCTGGCTGGATGAGTAGCGTTGGGATCAAGAGGCTCGCGCGCGGCTTTCGCATCGGTGCAACGATTCCTATTCGCGTCTGGCTCGCGCGACCATTTAAACACCGGGGCCGGATTTATACGCCACTAAAACTACGGCCCGCGTAATACGCGCACTACGAATTTTTACGAGCCTTTCCGTCGCTCCATATTTAGCCCGGCGTTCCGTTTTCTTGTTTAACACCTCTATGGCTATAATTCTTCAATGTTTCGCGTATGCTTAGATGTAGGTACTATAGTTTTCGCGAGGGAGAAGGTACGGCGGAGTTACGAGACCGTTGGCGGAAGCAGAAACTTGCGAAACGTCCGATTTGAGATATATTTCAAAATCAGAGGTAGTAAAATGCCTTTTGTGATATCGTTTATTTAGTTTCGGTCAGTAGCGATAATTTCGTGGCTCGCTGTTAGTAAACTGTGTCGATCGCGGTGGAAAGTTCCACGATGATTACCAATAAGTCCCCTGGTTTCCTTCCAAAGACCCGCGTCCGCGTCGGAGCGTATTTCAAGGACTCCACCGCAGTGGAAATTTGACGTCCGAACTTTGACCGAGAAGCCTTTCGACAGCGGGCGACGTGAAGTAGATTGAACTGTCCACGGTGTCGATCACAATGGGGGATGCAGTTCGGCAAGAGCCTTTCAAACGGTTAGATCAACCGGAAGTGCGCCACTTGCTCGCATCGGATTAACGATTTTCGACGTGGCTCTGCTAGGGCCACCGGGCATCGGGATCGATCGCGCTGAAAGGGTGAATTGGTTCATACGCCTACATATTTGCAACGCCGCGCGGTTGTGCCGTTAAAACAATTGAAAAAAGGGAACGACACACTGAACGGAGAGAAACATTTTCTCCGTGAATATTTTTTTTCTGCTTTCAACGCCCGCGAAACGCGAACGCTCCACGGCTACGTATTCTCTGTATTCGTTGAATGGCCGTTTTTTGGGCCGATGTAAAGGGCCTGGACACGGTTGTAAGGTTCGCAGAACGAGGAGTAGGGGAGAGGTGCTATAAAAGGGACACTTTTGTTTAGCGTCCATTTCTGACAATGTCGTTATAGGTATTTAAAAAACAACTACATCACAAGAAAGCGTGTTTATTTCCCTTCAATAAAAGTATATTGCAAACTCATCAATTGTAATAGAAATTAACAAAATCTTCGATTTACAAAAAAGTGGGAAATGTCCCTTTTACGACTAGGTGGTTTTAAATGGGACAGTATAAGTCATGAAAGGGACACGTTAATAAAAAGTACGAAGAGAAAAGTTTATAAACAATCGCGCAATTCGTACATACTGATAACATTTATCACTGATTGTACCATGTGTTTACATTGGTAAAAGTGTAAAAAGTGTAAAAAGTGTAAAATGTGTAAAATGTGTAAAAACTGTAAATAATGGAAAAAGTGTAAAAAGTGTAAAAAGTGTAAAAAGTGTAAACAGTGTAAAGAGTGTAAAAATTGTAAAAAGTGTAAAAAGAATAAAAAGTGTAAAAAGTGTAAAGAGTGTAAAAGGTGTAAAGAGTGTAAAAAATGTAAAAATTGTAAAAAGTGTAAAAAGAATAAAAAGTGTAAAAAGTGTAAGAAGTGTAAAAATTATAAAAAGTGTAAAAAGTGTAACAAGGAACACTAATAATACATATGGGATATAATGGGACAGCCATGAAACGGTTGTCCCATTTAAGACTTATTACGCTGTCCCCTTTACGACTATACGTGTGTTTAATATAAAATAACCGCAAAACAAAGAAAACAATTAATTAAGCTTACCTGTTAAGCGATTTCGTTTCAGTTGAATACAGGCTATTTTAATGATATAACACTTTAACACTTTGTATATACCTTAATCTCCGAAAACGACACAGAAAACCAATGAAAATTTTACTTTTACTGCCGAAAAACATCAACCATGGATTACTACTCTGTTGCAAGTGAGACCGTAGTGAAATTTAGGGGAGAGTCGTGCAGTACCGACCGCTCTAAGTTTTTTTGTTATATCTTGGGGTAGAGTCGATGAAAATCAAAAATTCAAAAACGTATTTGTAGTATAGATAGAACTTAGTTAGAGGGGGGAAACTATTTTTGTGAAGTTTAATAATAAGAATTGATAATTCGCAAAAGTAAAAAAGTTGTAATTTCTAGGAAACGAAAAATTGTCGTCCAGTACCGACCAACTATTAAATTAGTAGATTTTTAGGTCTAAATGATTAACAATGTTAATAAATACATTTAACTAGTACAATACAAGATTCTTTTCAAATTTTATTTGTACAAACTCGCAAGTCAGATAATTAATACATATTCTCCTGATCTGTGTATTCGACGTGTGCCCAACCGTCACACACGATACGCTGCACCCAATCCTTGTCAAATGATTCCTTGCAAACAGAGATACGCAAAATTTTTATCTAAATAAAATTTCGAATAATGAATAAAAAAATTAACTTTATTCTTCAAATAAATTCTCATAAATTCTCATAAATTCTCATAAATTTGAATAAAAAAATTAACTTTGTTCGTCGAATAATCTAAAGTTAAAGTAACTTTTATTTGATTCTTATTTACATAATTTTTTATTTAGTTAATGCCCAACTTCGCTTGCAAATAACACACTGGATAACTTCTTCATTAAATCTTAGCTTCCTGTTTGTTAGGTTATGATACCTATCCTTATTTACTTTATTTTTCTATGGGAAAAGGTAGTAGGAAGGCTAAATGAACATCTTATAAACTAATCTGAGTTGCTAACAGATTGAATGCATAGATAAGAAAATTTTGTTCTCTACTGGTTGACAGAGTCTGTTGGTCGGTACTGCACGACAGTTGGATGGTCGGTACTGTACGACAAACACGGGGCAACATTTTAGATCATGGTATATTATGTAGAAAAAATATTGCAAAATCAGGACGTTTTATTAAACTTAATGGACTAGAGATAGTATACATAATAGAACAAAATCATTTACTTACACGAGAAACAAAATATTAGCTTTAAAAAATAACTTTTAACCCACTCAATATCAACGTATGCGTTTAATGCCGTAGAACATCGAGAGCAATGGAGTAATCAATATGGCCCCGAAATAGGTTATAGAGAATTGTGATTTCCATTGGTTAATTCAAATAAAGTGTTAATATCTGGTTGAAGAAGCGAGAACTAGCTTTGGTCGGTACTGTAAGCTGGTCGGTACTGCACGACTCTCCCCTACGTCAAACGACTGTAATAAACAGGAAAATAACTTGCATGTGTAATGCGTTTAGAATTTTGGAAATTCGATTTGTCCCTTTTAAGACGTGTCCCCTTTACGGCACCTATCCCCTACTTTCCCTCGTCAGAAATGGCATCGTAATCTACGCTACTGTAAAAACGCGTGTAACGTTACAGGGTACACAGTGTCCGCGTCGTGGATCTTCCAAGTCCACGAGTTGATGGAATAGAAGCCGTGACGAGTAGGGTAAACTCTGTGGGATAAGTGGCACTCTCATTCCTATCGCCAGAAGCGAGCGTCATAATTTCAGGCACCATGAAAGTGCGAGGCATCGTTGAAGGGTATATAGAGTACTTAAGTCGGGGCGTTTAATGGAGCTGAATTTATAAGAGAGATTGTACTAACTCGTTATATTTCAGAATTCCAAGTTGTCCAACGCTATAAGAAGTTTATGTTTCAAGTGACATCAATGTGACGTCTTCACCTATCGTTCCTATCCTACTTCTAACAAGATAAAGTTTCTTTCACCGTTTATCCAACCAAATTCCCCGGGGCTTCTAGCTATTCCTGCAATCGGAAACGTTCCTGTTCGTAAACTTCCGATGCCCGCGCGGCAAATAGGAAAGGCGACACATCTTGCAGGGGCAAGTGGTGCTACGTTTCCAGCGACAGGATCGAGCATCCCCGTTTGCACGGCTGCAGAAACGCGTGCCAGGGTGAAAAGCGAGTGCAGAGTTGGTGGGGTCTGGAGGTCCGCCGAGTCGATAGGCAAGGGGTCCCAGCCGCGATGGCAAACTCCGTGGAACGAGTGCCACTCCATTCCCATCGCTAGAGGCGAGCACCATAATCTGCGCGAGGGGTCGCGGATAGGAGCGAAGGGAGGAGAGGACGGATAGGGGGCGCGAGGAAACGAGGAGGAGAGAAAGTAGAGAGACGACGGAACGAAGCGAAGGGCCGTCAGCCTTGGCTGCTGCGTGGTCCGTATCGATTTACCTTGTGCCGGCTTCTCCAGCGTGTTTCCACGTTACTCTCACTCCCTTTCCCGTGTGCCTCTGCTCCAATCTCCCGTGCTTCTTCCCATCGGCCGTCGAGTTCAAAGCCAGAGAGGCCAACTGATTTTATTCCCACCCTCTCTGTTTGCGCACCCGCTACTTATTTTCGGGCAAACGTCGCCGTATCCGCGGGAGAGCCGATTTGTCTTGGGGACAAACGTCTCCTCGGCCTCTCTTCCAGCCCCGAGTGGCGGCGGAGTGACTCGTTATCTGTCGTTTCACGGGAAAATATCGAGCACCGTTGCATCCCCGCTGGCTCAGTGGGTCTCTAAGGCCGTGCGCCGTTCTCGGAATCGCCTCCAACAAGTTTAAGAATAGAGAATTCGATGATACCCCTCTGTTTCGCTTCTACTCAACTCCTCGTAAACGGACACGCCACTGGTAGATTAACGCCGGCCGAGGGTCGTTGCTCGGCGACACGCTAATTTATATTCCGCGAGCTTTCTCGTTGTTTCAACTACAACCTACGTTTTTCCGTGCCATTGTTTCTCCCCGCTCATCCACGTAACTACTCGTGCCAGCAGGTCGCGGTCGTGTTGTCGATGCTTTTAATTAAGCTCAAACAAGCGGCGCTGGTCCGCGACAACTCGAACCTGGGAGAACGACACGGGAAACCATGAACGGTTTCGTTATTCTTCTATAAACGTTTCGCGTTTCTTTTGTCCCCTTTTATTCTGCTTTTATTCTGCGTTTAGGGTAAGTGTGGGTATTACTGCGGATATTCTAAAACAGTTCATATTTAATGTTGGGAAGTACATAATCTTTTGAAAATTTTTGATAAAATTATTTTAAACTCTATTACAGATAATTATTAATAAATATGTACCGCAAAGTTGTTATTAATTCTTTTATCGTAGTTTGAAATTCGTCAAGGCGAAACTTCGGTCGATTCCCGACATGAACACCTACTTGAAAAACATTTATGTTTTTGTTATTAAGAGTAATACATGTAATGTAACGTTATTGTTCGATAGAATAAAAGTTGTTTTTTTTTTCAGAAAAACAGTAAATCAGTCGTCTACATTTTAGTTTTAATTTTTATTTCTCACCACAGTATTGTGGAGTACTTGACATCATGTGCATGTATTACTGCGGACCGACGACTATATAATCACGTGTAACTCTGTAAATATGCCACGAAAAAATTTAAGAGATAATAACGAATCAAGAAATAAAAGAAAAAGTCAACGGCTTTTATAAACATATAATAATTTTAAATTTATAATTGACATTTTTTGCCTAATGGTCATTCACTGGTAGGTATGCGGTCAATTACTGGTTGGTTTGCCCTACAAGTGATATTTATATTAAGGTTATATATCACTTGACATCAGACTGCAGTAATACATGTGCAGTAACTAGTGTTTCGTTAGTAACTGGCACACAGTAATGCATGCATTTCCGCAGTAACTCCTGCAATGACATTGATCGACAAATCTGTTTGTTTTTAATTAACTGTCTTTATTACACCGTCCTTATATTTTTTCATTGAATTATTAAGGTCCCACCTTTCTTTTAAAAAAAGAAGAAGAAACTTTCATTCATTTGAACGCCGTATCGAGGGTTCTAAAGGTAACCTCCCTTAAAAATCCGCAGTAACACCCACACTTACCCTAAAATTAGGATTGTAGAAGCGTGCCTGACTAACCACGAGTGTCGTTTCTCTAGAGAAAGAGGCTCTGTAAAAGAGTTCCTTTTACACTTTCGGCTTATTGCTTCGCGTAGAATCATCAATTGCTGGGCACCATCAGCTACCACCAGAGACACATCGTATTTCGACAATACTTCGTAGGGGAAGCGCTCGCTATTCCCATTCCCCTGGTCACGTACACGGTGCAATTCACCGTGTACGTGTCACAAACACGCAGCCACCGGTGTCGCCTGCTTAGACGAATTCTGGACCAGCGTGTCATAACGAAGAAGCACTCGAGACCGGGTGCACACACTCGGTTACGGGGAAAACCAGATAACGAGAGTGAAAAGGGTCGACGCTTGCGCCGACCCGACGCGACGTCGGGGCGTCTCGTGTCGATGCTACCCAGTTTCCTTCCGCCTCGATGTCGTTGCCTTTCCTCCTTCCCACGATTTTTCGGAGCATCTTCTCTCGCAGAGCAGCGCACTCCATTCCCGCGTTATCTCCCGCAATTTCCATATACAGATAAAACTGCAATTGCCCCGTTAACATTACGCTCGCCCTGATTCGAGCTAACCGAGCAGCCATAGTATTATGCCCAGGGGTACTTTCTTCAGAAGAGCATCGCATAAATATCCGCCCTGCTTCGCGAGTAGAATATAATCTATTAACTGAAATGAAACACTGCTGCAGAATTGTGTAACGTTGCCACTTTTCCGAATCACAAGAGTCCCTCACTTTTCTTTTTAGCTATTGTCGCATTAAGCTAGCTCACGCGACAAAGACGAAAGTAAAAGCATTAGATTATCCTGCAATTTATGAAGAAAATGCGACGAGACAGGAGGACGGATAATGCCGGAAGATTGAATGGTAGAGAGACGCCAGTGTTACGGCAACGGAGAGCCGTTTTTATCGTACGCAGACGACAATTCCAAGCTATCCTCCGCGGCTCTTTATCTCGTTCCTTTCAGTCCGCGCAGCAGGATTTAGAGTGACGCGAGCAATTTGTCGAACACGCGGAATACGCGCTTTTGATAAGTTGCCAGGGAGGAGTCGGGTGCGCGAGCGGTGGCGCACCTTTTATATTCAGGGGCAAAGAGGAAGAAAAATGTCCCTTTGAGGAGCACGCGTGCATTTACGTGCAGCCAGGACGACAGCCGTAACCGAACCTCCGACGCGTGCACGGACGTTCCGGGCATTGTCGCCGGAATCTCTTCGCGCAGCAGCTACGATTTTTAAAGTCGACGAGCCTGTGCCCGCGTGTCGCTGAATTATCTCCCTTTGTGGATTTTATGGATACACGTTTCTCCCTTTTCGTAGCGGTGCCAGGACGCTCGTGCGCATGAGGACGAGGCAAAGTGCACCTCCGCCGCGAGTCAGACGGCATTATGTATTTCAAAGTCCGAATGCGACGCACAATTAAACTGAAACGCGAATGGAGTTTTCCAGACACGCAGTCGGCGATTCGCAGCGACGCTGTCGGGGCGTGTTTACGACCCCTCGCGGAAATAATAACGCGGAACGTAGGAATTGCTAAGGAAATGTTATTGATAAATTGGTTTGATAATGTTCAGCGACGAACTCTGTGCACCGAGCCATTTACTTGCGGAGGAAGGGGTACGATGCGTGGTCGAACAACGAACATCGTGAATTTTATTGAAGAGTAAAATTTTTATCGGAAGATATTCTACGTGCCAATGGTAGTACTATAGTATAGGATTTTAATGCAATTTTTTCTTCTGTAAATAAGTTACCAATAGGGCTGAAATACGGCACCGCTGGTTCGTCCAACGTCACTTCTGTAGAAAACAATGTAAGTGCCAATTAGCTAGGGACAAACGGGATTGGCACTTACAGTGCTTGCAAATTTAAATGAATGGCACGTTCAGTTTTCTGTGCAACTAAGAGGTAGCACACAAGTGTTTTCTATAAATACAATTTTCTTTTCCATGAATTTGGACTATTAAAACTAATACAGACATTAGGGGAAGGTGGGGCAAGACGGGGTGGGGGGCAAGACGGGGTACCCGCCATATCTCAGGATTCAAACACACGGACCAACTTTGCGCATACGCGTTAAACGTGTTGTTACCAGCGCAGTTACTGTACTGACAGCCAATGAAACACCGTGACGCGTAACAAAATTACACCACTATTTGTAATTTCATGGAATTTCTTCCGTATTTCCTTCTTTGTTGCACCCGTGACAGTGACACGATACTGTAAACGATCATCGGTGTATTTATATGTGTATGAAGCACAATTTAACTGGCTACAAGCTACGTATGTTGTTTTATACTTTTATGAATAATGTTTCGGGCAGTGTTCATATGAATGTAGTAAAACGAGAAGGGGCATGATGGGGTACTGATAATGAGAGGTACCCCATCATGCCCAAATGACAAACTCTTCATCAGGGTCAGAAGAAAACACCAAGGAAGACGAAAATCCTCCATGTTTATATTGTGATGGGTTCTATTTAGAATCTGTAGAAGGGTGGATAAGATGCCAAGTATGTATTCCTACATATGGTCCCATTGGGATAATGATATAGCAAATGGTCCCATTTGTCCTGCGCTGGTGTAGACGATGAAGACGATGATGATATACATACGTGCTTCTTCTGTCAGCGTATTAAATAAATACTATATATATATATATTTACTTTATTTATATCGTTTTTTAATTGGTACCCCATCTTGCCCCAGGGGGTACCCCATCTTACCCCACCCGTGGGGCAAGATGGGGTGAAAGGACTTTTTCCGAATTTTTTTAATTATTCTATTAAAACCATTAAATAATCGGTTGATTGATAGTCAAACTCAAAGACCTATTATCAAAGAATAGTTCAGGCACAAAATTGATTAGTTGATTAAGAAAACCTGTGTTTTATTCATGATCAAACCTTAACTACCCCGTCTTGCCCCACCTTCCCCTACTTATTTTATCAGAACAAATATATATGTTCAGAATTTTATGCTGATTCAGAAAAACTGGTCGATATTTTGCATTAAGGCAATATTTACTGTAAATTGGGTTGAAAACTGAAGTCATGAAATCTGACCACCTCTCCCCAGGTGCTGGGAGAAACGGTTTTCGTCGTTGGCAGAGACCACTGACATAATTATCCATGGAAAAGTAACAATGGATAAACCAAAATTATTTATGAGTGAATACAACTACAGATTTATTGATATTTCATTTGTTTACGCTAAACAAGTAAAGAACACAGCAATGAAAAAGTGAACTACCCACTGGCGATTAGCAAGGCAAATGAATACAAAAGTGAATAAATAAACTAAATAAACGAAAATAATAATAAAATAATAAAAAATCATAACTTGAATATCTCTCTTTTCTGCAGCGAGAGATGGTCTTTTCGTTAGCTTTGAGAGGCAGAGTTAACATGGCCAAATACTTTAGCTACATTGTTCCTCAATGTCTCTACTATCTTATTATCCCAAATATTAAACGAACATAAACTTAGAAGTATATTTTAAATACGATTTTGTACAACCGCTGTTTGACAAAAGAGGTTAAATGTAACCACAATTTACATTTTAAAGCCTGTAAATCCAGAAAAACACAGAAAGAAGCGAAATGATTTGTATATTAATACAAAAAATAGAAAATTTTGCGATGCATTTGGATTATTGGATAGTTAAAAAAATTTAGCAAATAAAAGAAATCAAATTTCGTAAATAATTTAAAGTCAGGAATATTTTTTCTTTCTACTAAAAAGTTTGATTTTTTTACTTACAGTGTTTTCTACAAGAATTATTCAATTCTGAATTAAAATAGTTTTTCTGTAGGATTTTTTTCCCTTTGAGCAATTGAGGAACGAAGCGAAAGGTAAGAGACGGTAGAAACTAGAAGACCAATGTATCGAAAGCACGGTTTCCGCTTGGATTACGCGTAGCACTATCGACAGTACCTATAATATCGGGTCCATGTTATCGAGATGTGTCCGAAATGGCTATGAAATTCGTGTCTTATTGATTTCTCTGCTCGCGAAACAGCTGTCCTCTCCGGGAAACGTTCACTCGTGAAATATTCAAAATTCGTAAAGCCCTGGCTTTTGGGCACTAGGCTCTGTAGCTTAGTGATTTTTTTTTCACTGAACAATCAGTAATGGAGGACGTTGCAGCAAAAGGGGTGGAGCTCTATCTCGAGCAACTTCCAGTAAACTAGAAAGAACTGTTTATAAAATCATTGCTTTGACATTAGGAACACTAATTGAAGAATATATATTTTCACACAATAAGTAGTAGTGATTGAGTAGATAAGTTTTTATTCCTATTTTTGCGAAAAAAATATTCTATTATAATAATATTAATATTACTATTTCTATTTTTATTTATTTGCAATAAATCGCTCATTTGTTATCAGATTTATTATCACCAAACGATGTAGATTTTTCCACATATATTACACGTTATAACTCAAAAACTGAGGAAAATGGAGCTGCACCCCACTTACCCCGAGGTCCTCAATTGTAATACTAAACGTATCATCCTATTACAAACATGGCGCAGAAACCATAAAATTATCATGTTCGAGGATGCAACCGAATCGTTTCGGATTATTAAACAATTCCCGCAGGATTAATAGCGTTACGTGTACAGTGTTTAGCCGCCATTTCGGAAGGGACACATTTGTAGCACACCGTCAAAGGGACAAATGGCGTGGATTTGTAATCGAATTCTTCCTCAAATGGCTATCGATTCAGTCCTTGCAGTCGACATTAATTCAAACACCGTAGACCGTGACAGACCGATCTGGCGAGATTGGTCTTCCCCCCGACCATTCAGCTGTATAGGGGCAAAACGCAATGTATCGAATAGAAAGAATCGCCTCGATGTTAATTCGTGAACAGGGTTTATTTCAGCGAGTCGTTGACCCTAAGTTCGATGTGTCTCTCCCCGTGCAGCCGTACAACGTTATCGTACACGCTTGGTTTCGAAATTCTATTAACACGATCCTTATTCAATTAACCCGTTGTGGTAATCTATACCATTCGGGCAGTGCCTTTGAACCGAGGAAAATAGCTTCACGCCTTAAAATCGACACGATTTTAAATCGTGTATTTCAAAATTTAAACGAACTCTCATCCCTGCCCCAATAGCTACTATTAAAGGATCACTGAAACGAATATGCGTTACATCCTTTCACTCCAAACCCAATTTTTCATACACTGTGCTCCAGCAGATTCGAACCATCCCATCGCGCGTTACGTGAAACGTAGCGACGCGCGCTTCCATTCAAAAGCTGCGCGGTCATCGGAAACACACGGTATAAAAATCCGACCGGAAATGTTCGATTACGCGTCGTCGCGTACCGTGAATCGGGGCAATTCCGCGAACCACTCGAGCCATCGCGGCACGCGAAGTGTATCAACGAATATCGAGTAACATAACGAATAAAACGCTAACGCAGCCTGCCTCGGCAATTCCCTACGTAGCCAGCGATTGGGACGAAATACTATTTCCACGCAATCCCAGCCAATTGATCGATCGTCCGCGCGGCTATGACACTGAATAATACGCTGGGTTTACATCTCCGCGGAAATATTTCCGCGCCGGGTGTCGGAGGAATCGTATTTCCCTGCCGCAATTACCGCGGCGAATACGTTGCTTCCCAGCCATTTACAAGCCGCTCTGTTTCGCTTTCGATCTCTCCGCGCAATTCACAATAGGTACCGTTAAGGAACTAGTTCTTAATCAGGCACTAATTTTTGATCAGTTCATGAAATAAATCGTTCTTTTCAGTTTAAGTCCTTAAATAATTGTTTCAAATAATTACTAACATAAAAAAGGATAATTCACAAATATACGTGTTGTCTGTAAAAGCAGTTAGTATTGTTAGTTTTTGTGAAAATAAATGTGGAAGGTAACTCACTTGAAGGAAGCCTCTGTTGAACGCCATCTCTTAATCTACGAACTAAGAGATCACCATCGACGCCACAGTCGATTTCTTTACTGGTTATTGCGGTATTAAAGATTATTTTCATAGGTTTTGCTTACAATAGTGTACTTTACAATGTGACGAAAGAATTTTAGTATTATATGTATCATTTTGCGTTAACAGTCAGTGATCATCATTTAGTTCCACTTTTTTCTTATGGAACCAATTTTTGATCACCTGAATAAAAATTAGGTTAGGGCATCATAATATTATAAAAAAAAATTAAATTTAGATGGTTTAATACTAAAAATAAGTTTATTTGGTACTTTCTTTTTAATTAGTATTAGTATCTGATCAAATATTAATTCCTTACCTGATAAGAAATTAGTTCCCATGTATCTTAGATGATCAAAAACTAGTTCCTGACCTGATCAAAAATTAGTTCCCATGTATTTTCAGATGATCAAAAACTAGTTCCTAGTCACCTTATTATTCCGTACCTTATAAATAATTAAATTATACTTATTTTCACCTTTTTAAAATTTTTCCTTAAACTGTAAACATTAATTCATCTTTTAGTATAAAAAAAAGTCTATGGTTGAAAGTTTTATTAGGTTAAAAATAAATATTAAAGCGGGAAGCCCCCTAAACTGATCAGAAACTAGTTCCTTAACGGTAGGTAGGATTGGGAGGAACAAAAGCCCGCAGCTCTTTCGTTTCGTCCAAGAACACGCGTCGCTTTCGTTCCCCAAAATACGCAAAACCCGCTGGCGCAAACATTTTGTCGGTGGCATTAAACAACACCCCGTACAAGTTGGCCGTTCTGGCACGCACAGTTCCACGAACGATACGGCGATCGTGTCATGGGTGAAGTCTATTAATTATCGTCGCGGTTAGCGTGACGACGGGCATGTTCTTTGGGAAGCCGACTTAGTTAAAGTGGGCCATTGCCATTGGTACCAGTCCATAGAACGGTGCCGATGTTTATTCCAGGTAAATCCGTTCTCGCGAAACGCCTCTCCACGATCAGGCACGATTACACGCGCCTGACTATTGCCGCGCACGCGAATAGACAGGGCATCACGCGTTCGATGCTATAACACGCAGAATTTCGTGTTTCATGGCGATTTGATGGTATCTTTCGATAGGGCTGTTGTCGACTGGCAGGTGTTACCGGGAAATACTAGATACAGTTTCTCGTGATTGTTTATAAAAATTTATCAACAGACGATGACAGCTACCCGACATTCCCATTCACCGCAAACTAAGGTAGTTGACCCAGTCGTCGATCGGTACCCAGTCGTAATTAATATTTCGATTTTATAAGGTTTTTGAACAATATTGTGTAAAGGACAAAATTGCAAGTTAATATTTAAGAGTCTTTACCTACATATATCATCACAATATTGTTCAAAAACCTTATAAAATCTCAATATTTAAGTGATCGACGACTAAGGTCTGAATCAAATATATTGGCCGGTGAATTCGGTTTCGCAAGCAGCGATCGAGGAGAAATCAGCCACCACCATCTGACGATCGCTGATTTGTCAGTTGGAGTTGCGTGGTCCTCACATGGTATGGTGTGGTAAAGGGAACACTCCTCGGCTCCGCCTGAACCTAGCCGGTTGGCTGTTATTTATCCTTAACGTAATAGTTGTGTGCGTTGCGAAGCTATGCGTAGACCAATACGAGATGAAGCTATCGAGAACGAATCAATGTTCTAACCAATAAAGTTTCTGAATTTTTTCGTTGCTAACGCACACCTATTCTGATGTGTGTATTTCTACGCTGACAGCTGGGTTTGGCCTACACGTCAGAATCTTGGCACTATCCCCACCACTTCTGGCTCACTCTTGTTCTGTGAAGGCGAGAGCGAGATGGAACGAGAGCGAGTCAGAAAACGTTGAGAAAAGGAGCACCGAGGCAAACAAACGGTGTGGTGGGAGAATACCCCTCCGAAACTCACCGGCCAATATATATGATACCGACCTTAGGCCTAAACCGATCGGCGACTGAGTCAACTACCTTACTTGCTTCGAGATAACCGAGCGCGAGAGATTCGTCAATGGTCGATCTCCAAGCTATCACAGATAACGTGTGTCCACTTTGACACGCCAGCTCCAGACACAACGTAAACGCGATAACACGTGCGCCGTCCTGTTCACAGAAATGATTTATCGCGACAGCGAGAACGTGAGCAATACAGTTGCAATTTTAATCAAAGTTGTCGGCACCGCTGGTAGGTACTATAGGAATTCCCGATGCATTCCGCGCCGCCCCATCGGTCGTTCCAACCCTCCTCCCCCGTGGAAAGATCAGAAGCGACCCGTGGGGCCGGAAGATTGCTAGCTGCCCTGCCAGCCGATCTTTTTTCGGTCGACCTTACGCGCCGCGGCCTCCTGCGTCAAACGTCGAATTGTTTTACGTAGCCGCGCTTCTGGGGAGGGTGCAGGCCCCTTCTCGACATCGATGCAAATCCACCCGCGCGACCCTTTCACGGCTCCTTCCCCAATATTCGCTCGCGCGACCTCCCCCTCGGTTTTCGGAATCGCGCGTGCACGGGATCGATACGTGCGTTTTTCGGGGGCTGCTGCCGGGACCCCGCTGCGATAAATGGCCCTTTGTCTATGGAACGACCAAAGTACCCCCACGGCGATGCAAGCTGCCGGTTTCGAGGACCTTCCACACCGGGAAGTCCTTTTTCTGGCTCTAATTTCCTCAACCGATAATCGCCACGAGTTTCTCTGATGTTTCAAGTTGCTTCTGGTTAAGTTTTGTAGAGGATAATAACTAAATATCACTAAGTTTACTGTTTAAGGGGGCCGTCTCAGCTAGCCTTGAATGTGTGCGGAGGGTCACACAAGCTAAGTTAAGCGTGTGCGTATACGCGTGTAGTAAACAAACCGTTTCAACCGTCTTTCGTCCTGGAATCGGCTAGAAGAAAGTTTTTGCGGGTACAGTTGCCTTCAGTAAACATCTGTGCAGGGTGGTCTGGTGCGTTTGAACGCTAATAAGCACTGTATATTGAAATAATAATGAATTTATACGTCACGCTGGTGCCACGTGGCTACAGTACACCGTTAGCGCCACCAACGGAGAAGCCTTGAAGCTTCATTCTGTCAGTTTTCGATTCATAAATTCATTATTATTTCAATGTACAATGCTTATTAGCGTTCAAACGCACCAGACCACCCTGCACAGATGTTTACTGAAGGTAACTGTACCCGCAAAAACTTCCTTCTGGCCGATTCCGGGACGAAAGATGGTTGAAACGGTTTGTTTACTACACGCGTATACGTACATGCTTAACTTAGCTTGTATGACCGTCCGCACACATTCAATACCCGGTGAGACGGACAATAACAAAAATGAGACGGCCCCCTTAAGACCTACTCGAAGAATTCGTTACATAAAGTAGAGCTCGAAGAACAGAGAAGCCTTAGTCTCCCATGTATGCGCCGCTATTCTACCGTTTACTGTCTGCGAAGCACGTAGATAATAGATATATAGTAATTACATCACACCAGGCGAGATACGTGTTATTATGAAACTTGTGATAATTTCGCGCGAGGCTGTATCACTGTCGAACATTAAAATTAGTTCTCTAGAGTCTAGGCTCTAGCCTCGACGTCAGCCATTTCCTCCCTGTTTTTCTGTCACCACCCAACATCGTCGGAGGCATTAGGGGGGTGCACGCGAAACGACGTGCACATAATATGCAACCCCGGATCAATGAACCAAGACTAGCGTGCTTTCATTTCAGAGGTTCTTTCAAGTCTGATTCTATAATCGACGAGAACGAGGCAGCCAGGTAGTCTTTATCTTCCGGCCGCCTCTGTCGACAAAGACAGGTCCCCGCGTTGGATTACGCATCCCCTTGATTAAGGGGCTTGCACTCCCTCCAATTTGCTCAAGTCGATAATCACGGGTATCGATCTTTCGTGTGGGTAGCACCTTTGTTCGCCGCGCAGGCGAGCGCGCCATCCTTAAGACGAGGCAACTCATTAAATTAAGACCGCTCCCGTAACGACAGGACAAACTGCACTTTTAATTACTCGCAATTAGGATGATAACATTACACGCTCGGAATTATGGGGGCTTAATGGTAACAAAGTGTTTGCCTCGATATTAGAACAGTGATTTCCATTCAAACTTCGAACCGTCGCCGTTAACAGCCGAGAACACAGGCGGCTGACGTTCCAGTTGAAATAATAGCGGAGAAAATTCTACTTGGCTCGAAAGTTTATCGCGTAATTGACCCAGATGCAAGTTCGCCTGAAGTATATTGAAGAATGTACGTATTGGTAATAACTGCGGGAAGTTGCTGAGGCAAATAGATCGGGGACAGACGAAATGTTGCTGAGAATTTATAACGAGTAATAGGCGCGTTTCTATAGTAGGTTATAAAACAGATATGGGTACAATTTTTAGTTAAGTGAAATTTCGAATAACGAATAAAAATTAAAAAGATTATTCGTCACGTGTCGGATAAAATTAATAAATTCTCGTCGAATAAAAAAATTAACTTTATTCGTCACGTGTCGGATAAAATTAATAAATTCTCGTCGAATAAAAAAATTAACTTTATTCGTCACGTGTCGGATAAAATTAATAAATTCTCGTCGAATAAAAAAATTAACTTTATTCGTCACGTGTCGGATAAAATTAATAAATTCTCGTCGAATAAAAAAATTAACTTTATTCGTCAAGTAATCTAAAGTTAAAGTAACTCTTATTAGATTCGTCATTTAAATAATTTTTTAGTTAGTTACTATCCCAGCTCTGTTATAAAGTAACAAAAATCGACGCATGTATCTTCATAAAAAACTATTGAACAAATTTCCAGTAACTTTCTGCGACTATGGCACACGAACACCAGAAAGCTACTTTTCCTTTGAGACTAAAATTAATAAGTGAGAGCATAGCTGTAGGATTAAAGTAACGCTACAATGCCGAATAAGACGAATAAATATTAATCACGAACGGTGGCGTACGTTGAACTCGGTCGAGTATACTCCACTTCACTACGATACGTTTAGCGCTGAATATTTACAAGGTCATAAGCTCGAACGTCTGAGTGGCACAAACTCTTTGAGACGGGAGTAGTTAGTTTTATGTAGAACTTACGCTAATTTTCAATTGCAAACAATATCAAATAAGATTTATACTGTTACAAATGATATAGGCGGTTTATACGTATTGCTTTTTCTTTTAATGATCGGTGGTTTAGGTAATTAGCGTTCATTAATCGACGTTCGATTAATCGATCCTATTTTAGATTGTCCAGCAGGTTATCGAAGCTTTACGACGTGGCCTGGAGGACTGGCTATTGTTAGCTGACCAATTAAAAAGAAAGAAAAGGAACCGTACTTGTCGGCTCTCGTGCATCTGTGCTATGAGCAATGTAATCGTCGTACAGACAATGTACCCAGGACAAACTGTAATATCAGCGCCTCTGCAGGCCGCTGATAAGGTTACAATGCTGACAAAACGTCCGAATCAGCCTCAAAACATACCCAGCTCGCGACTGGGTGTCTTCTTGACCAATGGTAAGAACTTAAACCGTCGGGACCTTTGAACTTTTGTTATTACCGAATACTCTTATATTGGCACTGGTTCTTGCAGCATTCTAAATTAGGGTAGTCAAGGTGGTCAGTTAAGATAAGCGTGCAGGTCGTCGAAATGTCAGCGCAACCGAGGAAATCTCTTCCGTCTTCTAGACGCTAGAGAAATCTCAGCGTTTCAGTAGCGAACACGAAAGCTTCTACGTCAGTGGAATGTGTAAAAATGACCTGTAAGGCGGTGAAAAGTTAGGGAAGGCTGTGTATACACTTCTCTTGTAAACAGTGTCTAATATGAACTGGAAGGGGAAAAAACGAGGATGTCCATTTTTCGAGATTTTAAGATTTAAAGCATATTTTTTTGGTGGCAACTAGGACTACAGAACTGTCGAATCACAAAGAGTTGTGACGTTCAAATAACCCCGCAAGATAACATTGAAGATTTAGTATAGGTACCTACCCACACAGCACCATGACATTGCAGCAATGCCTCTGCAATGATGCGGTACAAGATTGCAACGTTGCATCGCATCATTGCACAGACGTTGCAGGTTCACTCCTATGTCCGCCTTAACAATATTGCAGGAGAGTATTTTTGTAAAGTTGCGGCAGCATTACAAATATGTAGTCCTGCAACGTTCCGGCAATGATTCTGCAACGAAACGGCAAAATTGTGGCAATGGTCCTGCAACTCTTCGGCAATATTGCGGTGCGAGATTGCAGGTTCACTCCTGTGTCCGTCTTAGCAATATTGCAGGAGTGTATTTCTGCAACGTTTCGGAGGTTTTAAAGCAATAGTCCCGCCGCCACGTTTCGAGCAGTGAGGGACGCGACGACATGAATGTGTGTAGTCAGAATCGTAGTAGTATAACGCCCATGTGTATTTTTCACATTGTGCGCACAATATTGCAGGAATATTGTAGGATCGTTGCCACTGTAACATTACAGTGGCAACGTGTGCACAATATTACAGAATATTATTAGGGCGTTGCCACTGTAACATTGCACGTCAATGTGTGCGCAATATTGCAGAAATATTGTAGGATCGTTGCCACTAGAATATTGCAGTGACAACGTGTACGCAATATTGCAAGAACGTTGCCACTCAAAGATTACACAGCAATATTGTAGCATTTTTTCTGCAATATTACAATGCAACCTGCAATAACGCAATATTGCAGCAACGTTCCTGCAATACTCCCGCAACGAAGTGTGCTGTATGGGTAGTGGTTAAAAACAGAAAATTTCCACTCTGCAGTGAAACAAAACACGGAATATCCCCACTCTTTACCTAAGCATAAGTAAAACGAAAAATTATTTAAGAAGAAAATTAAATTCATTGAACCTTGTTTCTTTACTTATGGACTACAGTATTAAAACTAAATAGTCCCAATAACGCTGTTTTGTGACATTCCTTGTTTTCCCCTCTACCCTTCATAAATGGCCACCAAACAAATTTAAGGAACCGTGTTCAATCTAACAATACGTTTCGAGTTACTCCTCTAGCTCCATCACAGACGCTGGCATAGAACTAAACACGTATCGCCCTGATAAACAACGAAACTTCTAAACTCCTGCAGGTGAACAGACCTCAGTAGACGTAGGTGTGCAAGTTGATAGATGCGAGAATTCCAACACTGAGTTATCATCTGCAAACAAATATTATTCAACAGTTGTTGCCGACTCCCTCAACAGCGATCGACTGTGCAAACTCGAACCAACGTTATTACCACAACATTTGATTCTGCAGCACAGAAACAGCTCTGCATTACAAATGGCATTGTATATTCATACACGAATGATAATAATACAGCGAGACCAGACACCATAACCGAAGAGGCTACCTGATCTCTCCTCGGTTACACCTGCCATTGGCCATTTTCGAACCTTTCAAATGCAGATGAAATGAAAACGTGATTACTTTCTATAAACCGCGAGAAGGTCACGTCCATCCAACTAATTTATAGAGTGGGAAGCTTCTTGAATAATTCCCGACGAAATCGATAGCGCTGCCAATAAAAGAAGACTCGATCCTTTCGACGTGCCTATTCGCGGGGAGCAGCGGGGCGCGTCGGCTCGGGTAAACGAAAAATTTGAAGCGTTCTATTTCCAGTCCTACTACCGAGTCACATCTGTCGTCTAAAAACGACAGTGCCTCCGTTACGAAACTTTTGCGCATTGTCACGTCAGCACCGCCCGACACGCTCGAGGGTGGTATTCTAGGATTCCAGCGGCTCGCAGCGAATACTTCAACGCCGGTAACATCTTGGGCCGCCGTGCGTCGGTTTCGCAAACTGGTCCCCATTGAAAAAGCGATATTTATTGCGTAAGACGGGGCGAGAAAGCGAACCCCTGAACCGAGGGAAACGGAAGAAACTGTCGAAAAGTTTCATGGACGGGAGTATCGCGGGCGAGATAAATCTGCCAACGATGGCTGGCCGTGATCGCCAGTTTTCGATCCAGATACCGTAATATCGCCGTGAAGGGAAAAGGAAAAACGATACCAGAAGGGTTGATAAAGCTCCCCGAGATAGGTACTTTCTATCGATTTACTATTACTCTTTCGCCGTGCCCCGCGGAGTGCCTCTAATAAAGCGCAATCGGAGGCGAAAAACGAGAGGCATCGTAATTTTAACGGCTATCGCCGACGCGGCAGCCGATAGCTCTCCTGTTATTTGCGTTCGTGCGGCGGGGGTGTGGCCGTGCATATGTAACAAAGAGCGCGGGATCCTCGGAACAATCTCACCGAGGCAAACAACAGAGAGCCAGCAAACTGACTTCGATTCGAGTAAGAAGGCACGGGCGCAGCGAAGCTACGGGACATCGTGGGTGACAATGAGAGAAAACAGAGCGACGAACGAAGCTAGCCTGCTTAATGCACTCTAAATCGTGACGGCTTGTAGGCCGGGATTTATATTTAGCTGCCCTGCACATCGGGGAAAAAAATAGTATTCGATACGGGCACGTGTCTAACCCATGGTGGACGTTTTACGCGATTATGGAGGCTTTAATGGTCTGGGTTCTTGCGGGTGAACGATTCCGAGGTTTCGCCAGCGGCGATGTTAGGTGCTCGAAGGATCTGACACTTGCTGTGTTAGCGATACGTGCCAGGGTGAATCTGAGAAGGTGCAGTCAGATTCTACGCCGCAAGATTAAGGGGTAATGACACTGTAGAGCCCGGAAAAGCAGTCTTATTTTGAGAATTTTTTAAGCGATTGTAGTGAATGGAATATAAAATCTGTTTGAAGGAATTTATTGTACATAGTTTGAAGTATAATCACAAATTTTAAAAAAAAATTTAATACAAAATGGCGGCGCCAGAGCTCGACAAAAGAAGCTTCTTTTGAAAAACAGTGTTCCATGGCCGGAAAGATTTCTTTTTCAAATTTTTACCCAGAATAAAAATTTTTGGATTCTATATAAGATTATTTCGGGAAGTACACGAGGAAATGAAAAAATACTGATTTTTATAAGAATGGTGCGTGATTGAACAAAACGTTTCAACAATTTCGAAGTTGTGGCAGTTCCGTGTTGTGATCAATCACGCACGATTCTTATAAAAACCAGTATTTTTTCATTTCCTCGTGTACTTCCCGAGATAATCTTATATGTATAAAATCCAAAAATTTGTGATGTTTTATTTTAGATAAAAAATTGAAAGAGATATCTTTCCGGCCGCGGAACACTACTTTTCAGAAGAAGTTTCTTTTGTTAAGCTGTGACGCCGCCATTTTGTATTAAAAAAATTAAAAAAAAAATTGTGATCATACTTCAAGGTGTGTACAATAAAGGCCTTTAAACAGATTTTGTATTCCATTCACTATACTCGCATAAAAAATTCTCAAAAACAGACTGCGTTTCCGAGCTCTACAGTGGCATTACCCCTTAAAGGGAGGTTCTGGTCTAAATGTCGCAGTGTTCTCAAAATCGATGGAACCTGTATCTCTAAAAGTTATTATCTGATTCAACTGAAACTTTTTTATTTTGAAGAATATACTTCTAGCTAGGGGGGGGGGAGAACTAGAAAAAATTACAAAAAATTGACAAATTAATAATTTTTAAAGGCGTTGAAAGGACGAAAAATACAGGGAAAAGTGATTTCAAACTTGAAGTGTCGTTATTTTCTAAAAAAAATGACATTTTGTATTTTTTTTAGTCCTCCCCCCCCCCCCCCTAGCCAAAAGAATAATCTTCAAAATAAAAAAGGTTTCAGTCGAATCGGATAGTAACTTTTGGAGATACAGGTCCCACCGATTTCGATCAATTTTTTGACGCCTTGACTTTAACGACTCCCCAGGGTTGTCTACAATGATTAATTATAAAACAAAAAATATATTTCTATAATTTAAGACATCCTTAATACAATGCAAAAAGTTCCATTACATTATATACAGTACTTTTCCTTTAATTAATTCCTAAATATCACCTATTTTTTTGGGCTCTAGACCAGAACCTCCCCTTAAGAAAAATGTCCCACTTTTAAGTTCCATCTCTTTCTAAAGTACTATTTACTCTTCCAAAGCACGCGGCCACTAAAAAGATTTTGAGGAAGGACCGAGCATATAGAATACACAACTCCTCAAGTAGGTACTTAGCAAAGTGAATCACAGTAGCAACATTGGAATTGTCTCCCCGAAGAATCTATATGGCTCACACCCAGAGGCCTCGAGCCAGTGCTACTAGCAAGCCCACAGGACATTCTCGACGAATTTATCGAACACAATGCATCGCGTTCTTGGCTGCGCGTGATATCATAAAAGAATCCCGCTCGTATAATAGCCAGCGTAATGGATGCGCTTGGTAATCGTTGCGGTGCACGCACGCATTAAATGGCGGCCCCTGGGCAAGAAAATTTCGCCCGCCGACGCATTTCATGATTTATGGAAACGTGCGGGCTGCTTGAAACGTAAATAGAACATTCCCGGCGAAAGATGGAGTCTTGGCCAAAAAAAGGGCGCGCGACACGCTCGAGTGCCGCGGCGTGTGCCAGTGACGACGCTTGTCAAACAGTCCAAGCGCTACTCGAGCTCGTTTTTCTTAAATCTCTTGATACACCGATCGCTCATTCAACTCCACTTCCGAAGTGTACTGTGCAGCTTCAAAGTTGTGAGAGAAATGAAAAAAAGAGCGATATATCATAGGGGTAGGTAGTGTAAACATGGCAGCAACGGTGATGATAATACTATATAGTGAAATTGAGTCACTCGACACTAAATGTGTAAATAATTCAGCTGACATGTATCAGGTTTGACAGATTACCATTTAGAAAATTAATTCTATGAATCCCGGGAGGTATAGTAGGTAGGTGCGTGGGTGAAAAAAGTGCAGCTGGCATGCAGCAGAAATATAATAAATCACGCGAGGTGATAGCAACGGTGCAAACGTGTCATTTTTCATGGCACAGAGCACTGTGCAAATATCAGTACATACTGTCTGTTTTTTACTTTACTACGCTTGCATGCAAGTAATTGGAATCGCTAAAAAATCTACGTATAAATCATATTCTACATCGGAGAAGAATTATAAATTGAATTGTCCTTAAATAAGGTCACACCGTATTTCGTGTTGGAAAAATATGCTGCATATTAATTATCTCGCGCATCATTCCGCTTTCACGCGGATAAACGAAGAACGCATGTATAATCCACTGGTCGGATATAAACGGGTTAATGAATATGAAACAACTAAATTTCTGGTTTCTCCTCGCGCTTTGTCCTTTAAATTTCCTTTCTTCTCTTAATAAAGTCTCCGTGGCTTCGTTCTAAGACCTCATTCAGTTTAAGGCTAATTTGTTCGAATCCATCCAAAGTGACTTTAAACCGCGAGCTATTTGAAGAGCAAACGCCGCACAGTGGGACGACGCGTACAAATTCCCAGACATTGGCAAAAATATGAAGTACCTTTTTTTATTGATATAATTATATGGGCATTGTCCTTGTGTAGGGGACACCGGGGCTAGTTGACTAATTTTTTACACTCCTAATTTTTATAAATATACCATTGTTATTTTTTTGACTTGCTGCATACCAAAAGTTTACAAATTTCATTAGGTATACAGGCTTAATATTTAAAATCGTTTTAATTGAGTCTACGTTGTAGTTTTTATGGTATTTAGAGTAGGGAGACGAATAAGTCAACAAACCTTGGCTGCGGGGTTAGTTGACAAATACGATGGGGTTAGTTGACTTGACATTTACTTTTCAGTTTTAAACCTTTGCTTGCGCAAGGCGTATATATACGCTGTCACAGTACATCAATATATATGAAAAGCGTATATATACGCTGCCAATTCCACCAATATACTATATGGTGGATCGTATACTACGATCAAAATTTTTTTAAATTTTTTTACTCCTTCACAATGTTATTTTTTATTAATTATCATGGTGTTAGATACTTAATTATTTTGTACTTATTTGTTATGCTCTATTTGGAAGGCCTGAGAGTTTGAAGGGAGGATAGGGTGTAAAACTGGTAGGGGTGAGTTTGGAATTTTATGGTGGGGGAAGTGGACTTGAGCTGCTAAACTCTTTGCCTCGACTGCATCTTGAGGATAAAAATGCAATGACTAGTGGTATTCCTATGCTTAGTCAGGTAACCCCATCCGACATTGGTAACATGTTAAGGGCCGTACGTACGAAACCTTCACGCACCGGATAAAATAAAATACCACAAATTATAGTCAAGGTATCACGTTTTCACAAAATATTCATGAAAAAACATCAAGCAGTACTTAGTGAGCAAAAATTCATAAATAGTCGAAATAAAAATACTTACTTCCCGCCGACCTTTTTAGATTTTTCATTCTCACTGACAGAATACGCAAGGTTTTGTCACGGCGACACATTAAATGGCAAGCTGGTCATTCATATGCTTCAATATCGCGAATGGCCGAATAATTTATTCCATAATACAACAATTAAATGGAATTAGTCAACTAACCTCATTAGCCAACTAGCCCCGGTCTCCCCTACTAATGGATACGAAATTATGAAAAAAGAAACATTTTAAATCCCGACTTTTTAACAGTAAATACGTTCACTTTTGGAGACGGCTATCATATGAATGTAAATAATTAGTATTAGTATAACGAAAAAAATTTCTACAATCATACAACACATTGAGGTTGACTGTAAAGAAGTTGTTCGTAACAAAAAGAAAAAAATTTAATGATTTTATATATGTTTTTCAACCTATCAAAAAAAAAATGTTTTTTGTCGATTTAAAAAAATGTCCAAAATTGTCCAGAAAATTTTTTATACCCATATAATCACTAAACATTCTAGTTTTAGAAAATCCAGCTGCGATAATTTGCGATTTTGAGCAGAATTTATAAAATTGTGTACGCACGTGGGACGAAACGAGTAAATATGTATCTAGACATTCCTTTTGATCATAATTTTGTTAAAATTCATCTAAAGTTGGTGAAACAAAAACCATTTTAAAGTTTGCACTTTCTACTTTCCGACGCGTTGAATCGCATTTATTGAAATGGGTTTCCGGGGGTAAAATCCGCCCTCAAAGAAGAGTGTGTCGAGCTGCAAAAATTTGTTGATGTTTGTCAAATGCTACGGAGTGCAAACAATATGTTTTGCAATTTTTATGTTCACTGTTGGAAAGTATGATCATTTACCTTTAAAATAAGTTAACCCTCATCAAAATAGGATATTTTTTAACAAAGATACAGCCATGTCCAGAGATATCTACGTTTCGTCCCACTGTGCGCCGGGGCGATTTTCCAGCAAGATGTTATATCTTCGCTTTGCCAGGAAGCTTCGTTGTTAGAAAGACACATAGAAATCGAGCCTAAAGACGAGGAAGAGAATGGAACAACGGACGATATCCATCGATCCGGGGGCGAAAAAGACGGGCTCGTTGCGTACGGTTTAGAGCGCGTACCGCGCGTAAACACAATGCCGTTGAATGGGGATGGTTATATAGGGTGAGCCTTAAATGATTCATAGCTCGTGAGAGAGGGTGTAACGGGCCATTCACAAGCGAGACCATTGCAAGCCGTTGTGCCTGACGTATTGATCATCAAGAGCGTACTTTTCGTCTCTGCCTCTTGCCCATTCTTCGCGTTCTTTACCTCTTTTCACCTCCTTATCACACAAACACACGAACGTGCCCTTTCCGTGGCACTGGGTTTTTCCTTGTCTTTAAATTCTATTTTTAAAATTCTCACATTTTATCTACCATCCACTCGAAAGCGACATTGATTTGTATAGTGTTTTATATTATTTTCGCGTGGTAAATGCGCATTCCTCGCTGCTCCCACGTACCAGCCAACGCTCAGTAACGAAACTAACGCGTCCATCGGAAAAAAGTAAATACAAAATGAAATTCGACGAGCGCTGCTTGTGATTCAAACTGAGGCGTGCAAATCATTAATTCATACGACAAGCGATGTGTAAATCCATTTTCCTCGTTGACCGAGTATTCCAGCTCCCGTCGCTCGCGAGTGTCGCACATTTTCGCGCAGATTAACGCGCCCCTGCGTTTTCGAATAAATGAATGTCGCCAACGCGGGGAAACTTTCTTTTGTTATGCTTTTCCCCGGTCTTTCTCTTTCGCCACGGGTCATCGCGAGTGAAAAGCGTACGAGAACCGCGCGGCAGCTTCAATTTACTGAAAGGGCGATGGGGGAGAAGACGATGAACGAAGTCGCTTCCCGGGAAAAGTACGCGCGGTCACTTTCGAAACGCGTGGTCTTCCGCGCTGCGAGTGCCACACGCCTCAAAGGGGGATGGTTTTATAACCAGCTAAGTGAATTAAACGCGCGTCTACGCGCCCCGTAACGCATGGTAACGCCGCGGAACCAAGGAAACAAGGGCAAAACGTGGGAGAGCGTGTACAAGTTGGAATCGTTTCGCGATTCAATTTCAGGATAATTACGATGGAACGGCGCTCATTTAAGGAGATCGAGGCACAGAATCAGCAAATGCTTCTCGTTCGTCTCAATTCCAAAATCAAATTGGATTTGCAGCTGAAATTCTAGACACAACACCAGGTTTCTCTTAGCCTGTCAACTATTTACTACTCCTCTATATATTTCTATTAATATTGCAAGAGACAGTCTTCCCAATTTCATTAACTCGTATAGTAGTCGAATACGGAACTATCTTCGAAATTGTTGTCGATATTAGAAACTTGGAAACTGCCGGTGCCACTATCGCCGCAGCTTTCAAATCGCCTAATTGATTTAAGTAGGATATCAGGGATAATATATTAACGTTAACGCCATTAGCGTTGCTAATATAATAAATTTACGATGGCAGTGTATTAGCAGTGCTATTAGCAGAGCACTGCAATGGCACCAAACTGAAAACGGTAACACCATTTACGAAGAAACATTTACACGGCTACTCGATGCAAAGATGAAAACTGCCTTTGCGTTCCACTTCAGTATTCCGACTGTTCTTCTCGCGGGATTTGCATCGTTGAAGAGAGATTCGTGGGTTGAAGGAGATGGTGCTTCACCGTGGCGAATTTGAAATTTAATCGAATTCCAAACTTGTGCCTGCGTGGATCGATTTCCATGAATTTTCCGTCGAGAAGGAGGATGAGAAACGAAAAACGACTAGATTAAGCACCTCGCCGAAAAAAAGGGGAAAATTGCGCCCATAGTGGGAAAGGAAGTGGATTCCCGTTTCACTGACGCTTTCATACCTTCAGGGAAACCCGACGAGTTTATACGACGTCGCGGTCGAGTTCGCGCTAAATCTATTTACCGCCGCAAACGAACCCCATGGAACTGCGTCTCCTAGATTCCCCGTCGGAAAAGTGAGAAGCGTTGTAAGCGGACGCAGCCTTCCTCGGGCTGTTTGCGAGACAATCATTATTATGCGAGTAATTGAGGGCGGAAGCTCCACTGTCCTCGACTCAAAGACGGGTTCAATTAAAATTCCTATGTAAATATCCATTTGTGTATACACAGAATGGCCGGGTTAAATCTCTGGTGTCTGGCAGAAAAGGGGAAAGTGTGAAAGACACTCAAAAAGGCAAAAAGTTTAAGACAAATCCGGAAGGATATTGTTCTCTCCGCGATGCTCCTATAATTCTGCTATAAATGGATATTTTTATTTACAATTTTTTTTATAGTTTTAAAAGGTGAAATAATAAAACTATAAACGCGCAAAGTGATAGGGTAAACTCGGGTAAATTGGTGATACAGGTTATTCGGTGATACTTTTTCATTCATCTGTAACTCGAAATTGTCAGATTCAATTTAGATGGAACAAGGGCTAACAGATAGCCTTGATCTTCTAGTTTATGTTTGGGTAAAATAATTAGTCAATTGAAGTTAGTGTGATAGAGTGAGAGAGCATTTTGTTCCAGCAGCGCATTATTCGTGAAATTTTTCGCGCTATTTGCGGACGATCGCTTGTATATGTAATAAATGTGCTTTAGAAGATAAATGGAAAGTTCAAACTACTTGTAAGTGATGGAAAAAGGACACTTTAACAAGTCTTACTCTTGAAATTATCATACAATAAGGCATCGGTGTTATTTTTGCTTATGAAAAGTGACTAAATTCTTATTTTTCCTGTTCCCGAACCTGCGTTTCTAATTGTGATGTTCGAGAAATTCTAATGGCAATTACCAGAAACCATGTTTCCGTACGTCTCACACATCTAACGATCATGAAACGATTGATTATACACAAAATAACAATAATATAAAATAATATGAAATAATATAAAATAATATAAATTAATGTAAAATAATTTTAAATATTATAAACTAATGTAAACTAAAAATTATATAAAATAAAAAAAAAGTAGTTGATGGCCATATCACGGGCTAGCGAGAACTATCACCGAATTACCAGAGTACTATCACCAAATAACCAGAATATGCCATGACAACGTAATTTTGTATATTTTCAATTAAATATAATTACTAAATTTCCGTTAACCTATCATTTGTTTCTCTGATGTCTGGCCCATCATTATATCCTAGACTCACTTTCAGAATATGTAAATATTAGTAGTTATTAGAGAAATTCTAAAACTATCACCAACTTACCCGAGTTTACCCTACGTGCGATACTTGTTCCATCTTTTAATTCCCTAAAAAATTAAGCTTCTTTCAGCCGTCACACTAGGAAGACCCCTTAATCGTACATGTCAAAGGTCAACGACTTGTATCTAAGAACGTTTCTTCAAATATTTCTAACGATGCAAAACCGCACTGATAACACGGACCGTGTCTAGCAGTTCTTGTGCATGTATTATTACGTATTCAATATTCTCTATTTCCAGCTTGTTATTCCGTAGAGAAGTTCCGCGTGCTTGATGAAAGTTTCGCATGGAGACCGAGCCACGTCCAAGCCAGTCGCGCAAATACTTCTCGTATTTACGCTCTATAAATCGTTTCAGAGTTTGATCATTGATATTATCCGTCTCGTCATACTCCATTCATAACAATCACAACTCTTTTTATTCTCATACTTCTATCAATGTCAGCATGAACTATTTACAGTGTACGTACGTTCCAAGGCTGGATAAAGGCCTTTAGAGGCCCTGAGCACTTAAATGATTTTGAGATACTGGGTGATGACTCTGATTTTTTAGGCATTTCCGATAATTTTACTAAAACGAGTTTCAAACAAAGTTAGATTTTAAAATTCAGAAAATTTCTATGATGCCCTAAGCGTGATCTTATTTTGTGCTTATTGATGAATCCAGCACTGGTGCGTTCTGATGCAATGCTCTTTAACGTATGTAACGGGCGCGACAGAACAGTGGGGGCGAATGTAACGCGGCTTTATTCGCGCCTACAAAAGGTGTGCAATATCACATTGAAACAATTGCAACAGCATCGTTATTGACATTTGCACTGTTACATAACTCTCGAACCTGTCGTCATCTGTCTGGACGAGATTACGAGAATTGATCAATTACACGGGCATATGCCAGCTGTCATTCTGAAGTGTAATAGGTACGCATATATACATCTATGTACAGTGATAAATAAAAAAGGTTGCGACGCTTGTATCCCTACAAGCTGAGACATGATAAAAGAAATCTACCAAATTCCTCGTTTTATATCCCCAAAGTGGAGCCAAGGGCACCCCCCAAAGAAAAAGGAAAAAGGAGATTAATATAATCACGAATAAGGTGATTCAAGAGCTTTGTAAAAAAAAAAACTGAATTTTATTCTTTAAATAAATTTGTATAATCACCTAACGAATTTCATTGAATTTGCATTAAAACTATTTCTATGCCTTTAAGGGGGTATTCTGGTGTGACGAGGCGTTTTGGTCGCGTTATTTCGGAATTTTTTTTACAAAGAACCCATCAATTTTATTATTATTTATTTTATTGCTACATGTTTATTGATGTTTCAACTACCATTACAAATTTTGTCAATAGAAAAAAATTAAAATCAAACGCAATTGACCGCTTTAAAGTAATGGTGAAAAAAAGATCATGGGGTCACGGTGCCCATGATTGGGATCGTTCTAGTGATCAGAAACAAAAAATGAAAACAGATTCTTCATCTGTATGCCTGTCGCTATCGTCCCTACCAGAATAATAAAAAAATATTGAAAATTAAGCAAATGGCCGCGGTTTGAAAATTAAGTTTCAATTTTCGCACATTTTTCCAACTTTAAAGGTCTGCGAAAGTTTAAAAACAAATTATTTTATCATAAATCTGGTAGGGACGATAGCCACAGGCATACAGATAAAGAATCTCTTTTCATTTTTTTTTCTGATCACTAGAACGAGCCCAATCATGGGCACCGTGACTCCATGTTCTTTTTTTCACCATTACTTTAATGCAGTCAACTACGTTTAAATTTTTTTCTATCGACAAAATTTGTAAAGATAGATGAAACATCAATAAACATGTGGCAATATACTAAATAATAATAAAATTTATGGGTTCTTTGTAAAAAAATTCCGAAATAACGCGACGAAAATGCCTCGTCAGACCAGAATACCCCCTTAAATCGACTCCCCCAAGATTAAGTCCTCAGTGCGCTACTGTATCTGACGCAAGTTACCTTAGGTAAGTATTTAAACATCGCGGGCTGCCAGTCGGACTTCATTCCACCGCTCACATCTCACAATCAGAAGCGAAGGCTGAGCCTGCAAATTCTACAAACCGGCAAAGAATTCTCCGATCCCCGTCGTCCCTACGAATTCCCCGCTTCTGTTTGCACCTTATTCCACCGCCCCCTATACACGTGTATTCGCTTGACCATCGTTGTCTATCTCACTCTAGCCAACTGCGTCGCTGGTTTGCCGACAGCGTCACTCTGCACTCCCCACTGCATCGAATCGGAATTGTTCAATTCCCTATAACCGAGAGGCATCTCGATCCCTCGAGCTCTCATATCGTCGCGATTCGTAGAACTGCACGCACGTGGGTCGCTTCAACTTAGACGCGGTTTCATAGCCGGCATTGGAATGCAAGCGCACGGTAGATGGGAATGAAAGCCGAGCCGCGCGTATCCTCTTCGCACTTACTCGAATAGATGAATGACTGCCAAGGCAGTGGCTGGCCAGAGCAGGTCATCGCTGCCGACTCCCCAGCGTCTGCCGAACGCAACGAGGCACGGCATCTTTCCACCTCCGATTCAGCCGACTACGTGGACCTCCGAGACTAGGCGAATCACCGAATCGCTGGACCTCGTGACCAGCCGACTGTCACGGGCGCACTGATCACGGAAGCGACGGCCGAAGCTGTGTCTGTCGTTTTATCACCAGACAGAGGAAAAAATGGAGGGAACTCTCTGGCTCGTTTCCGCCTCGCAGACTTAACACCGCCAGCTATACACGGCGTGTATTCGCGTTACAAGAGAGTATTAGCCTGACGTTTGGGAGCGTCCTATGCGTGCGACAGCGGAACGTAAATAGTGTTAGGTAGTCGTTCATAATAGCGCGATAATCGGCAGTTAAACTCTCGAATATATAGAATTGGTGTCTGACCTAGAGCTGTTCGAGTACTCGAATATTCGAGTAGCTCGAAATTCGAGTCGAGCCGGGACTCGGTTTCCGAACCGAGCCGAGCGCTCGATTAAAGCGAGCGGCTGGAAACAATTGTTTCGTTCGTCAATCGCTACCTTCATTGTGCAATGTACTCCAAATTTATAACCTGACGTTCCTGACGAGTGTCAAATGAGCTCAATTTTTTATCGAGCCGCTCGCTTTTTAATCGAGCCGCCCGATTCATTCGAGCCACTCGCTTTTTTCGAGCGCTCGGCTCGGATCGGTTATTCGAACCGAGTATATCCCGGCTCGCTTGTTCCGAGTACTCGAACAGCTCTACTGACCTAGCGATACGGATTCACTTGTCAATCCGACAGTTCGTTAGGAAAACTGGAAATCTTTAGGAATATCTTTTCCAAATTCCTTAGGCTGTGCTGGTCTACCTTGCCTTCCACCCCTCCAATAGAAAACAGGTTAAGGGGGGGGGGGGGGGTTCTGCTTTGTGGGACCGAAAAGGTAGGCGACATTTGCGAATTTTTTATAAAAAAAACTGTTGAACGGATTTATTTGAAATTTGGCAAGCTGTTTTATTGTACTTTTAAGTATTACTACAAATTTTTATGAGGCTATACAAAAAAAATGTGTGTGTGTTGTAGAACGTTAAAAAAACGGCTCGTGCTGGCGTTGGTGGAAAGTGTCCTATGGTTTGTTTGAAACGCTAGAAAGAAAAGGGATTCTTAATCTGCATGAACATGGCTATCTCTGGAACTAGGATTATGACTGTATCTGTTATCGTTTGTTTTTTATTTACATAATTCCTTGCGATTTTTGGACAAAATTTGAATTTTTTATTCAAAAGGCTGCCATTTTAACAATTTTTAATTTTTCTGAATTGTTCTAGTTCCAGAGATAGCCATGTTCATGCAGATTAAGAATCCCTTTTCCTTTTTGGCCAACGGCCAGCATGAGCCGTTTTTTTTCAACATTCTACAATTAACGCTTTACACACGCACATTTTTTTTGTATAGCCCCATCAAAATTTGTAACAATACTCAAAAGTATAATAAAACAACTTGCCAAATTTTAAATAAATCCATTGAACGGTTTTTTTATAAAAAATTCGCAAATATCACCTACCTTTTCGGTCCCACAAAGCAGAACCCCCCCTTAAATGCCGGCCTCAAACAGAGGGATGGCTCATAATCAGTTAGAAATCAAAGACCAGGAGTATTACAACGTGCATTTTGTATGATCATTGTAAAATTCTCATAAAACTGTAAAAGTTAATATGAATAATGGCATAGTAGATTCTAATTCGGAGTTACCTAGATGATAATAAACGCCGCGCGCAATAATTCGCCGTTCCAGTGCAACAGTGAGGGACGACTCGCTTTCTAATCTTTTATGCTACGAGTTAAATGTACAATATTCTGCGAGGGATAATTTTTTTGTAGCATTTTTTCTTTGTTCTCTTGTTGATATTAGGTGTGTTTATTTATTTATTCGCATTTGCATTCATTAGATTTTACAAATTGTTTCAATAAATCTGACGTTGTAAATAATTTTGCTGTCTTTGTTATTTTTCATGAATTATTATGTGAGTCATCTCTCCCAAAGGCGCGAACCATCCCTCTTAACTACGACAGCCTTCTTTCCTATCAACTTAGGAAAGATGTTCCGATGTCATGACTTCAGCTTTAAACCCGATTTTCAGAAAATATTGTCAAGCAAACACCAACCAATTTTTCTGAATCAGCATAAAATTCTCAACACCTTGTGTTTATTCTGACAAAATAGATAATATAAGTATCAGTTTTAATAGCCATTTCATATTAAGTGGGCCGACTGTCCTCAACTTGCCCTATCAGCGCTATTATGAAATCTATAAATAAATGCGGTGCTGTGTGATTATGGTATAATCGCTATTTCATTCCGATCGCAATCAATTCGACGACCAATGCGTGTAATTAGAATGGATTATCTTGTACGGTTGCACGGCGGTTGTAGATGCATACGCATGCATAAATTCATTAGTGCATTTCCAGCGGAGAATTCTGATTTGTTATGTATTTGGTGAGGACTACCTGGCGCCGGCACCGTGCGATTATTATTAGCGATGATCAAAGGGTAGTTTTCGCATCACGGTGGTTCGCGCTCATACGTCTTAGCTTCGGAAAATCGTTAACGAACGCGGCAAATGACCTGGGTAATATACAAGAGGGGGCAAGGATGGCGGAGAAAATTGGCGGTCGTCCATTTCATTTTCGTCGCCACTATAAACACGCGTCTCCCCGACTTGACGATGTTGCGGCCGGGCTTCTCCGTGCTTCCTTTCCGCGTCCGTGGAAACGCGGTCGATAGAGGTTCGATTAAAACAACGTCCAACTATTGCTGACGTCTGCGCGATCTTCCGAACAGGAGTTCGCTCAATTTTCTCATTTCCGTCTGCGTATCGTCCTGTAGAATTGTTACGCGACGCGGCAGAGCTTCGTCTATGCATTCCGAGGGAATTAAAGCTGAATCAATGCAAATAAACTTATCTTCCGAGGGGCACGGATTCTTTATCGGGCCGTTGCGATCATACCGGTTCGCCGGCTATCGATGAATTCAACTTTGTTCGAGCAGATATGATAAACTGGATGTACCTAACAATAATCTGAAAAATGTATCAAAATGTTTATTTTAGATTCTTCGCGGATCGGGCTAGCAATATACTTCGCGACTTTCCTTTCGACGACGTCTTTAAACGGTTTAAAAGTTCACATAGTTGTTCTAACTACATACGTCAAAGTGCGCGCGAAAGAGAATAGCGACGCACGCTTTGTCGGAGTTATTGAAACAAGCTAGACACTCGATTGTGTAACAAGTGTTGACACAAGTGGACTGAAACTAACGGACAACGCTTTGGACGTACTTTATAACAGGATAAGCTTGAAGGGTGTTCCTCGTGAAACAAGATAATCCCCTAAGTTTCCTGCTTCTTAAACATAGTTCTCCGTTGCATTTTCAACTAGCACTGAGAGCGACGCCGTTTAAAAAGAGAAGTTCACCGATGAAAGTGTCTGAACGTAGAAATGAAATATTCTGTTTCTTTGTTAAAGGTAGAACTCTTTATAGCGTGCAGCATCACTCTCGTAGCTTGGATCTATAAAAGCGTTTACGTGTTAATTAAAAGTATATCTGGCATAATGAGAATTCACAGTTTTCTATTCTCTCGTAATTTCAAGAGTTTCACACCGCGGGCAATATCAATCGGTATGAAACCTAGAAGTTGGGCACGTAGCTGATTGAAATTCCTCTGCGCGACTAATCGTGTTTAATTATAAAGCAAATAATTAATCGTGCAATTTATACACATGTTGGAGGACGACGCGATGGGACGTGCGTGTGATTGCGCATGCAGAAATCGATTATCGAATCACGCTGGCAATTAAAGGCCGGAAATCACGGTCTTAGAATATCTGTATCAACTAATCGAAATATACATATAACGTGCAACGTAGATGCATCGATGCCTAAAATGTAGGTCACGCGGAATTATCCGCGAACGTATCCTATTTTAAGGAGGCTCTATAAATACTAGGATCTCCTCGCAAATGCATGTCCTATCGTTGAAAATTCTTGAGACCCGGCGGGTAGCCGATCGTTAAGGGGTTGAGGCGATCGATCGGGGCCCCGATGTAAATACATCGGGGTGGATTCGATCGAGAAATTCTTCAAGGCTCCCATCCCAGGGACTGCTATCTCTTCTAATTTTTATAAATGGTATTACTATATAATGGGGACTGTTCTACCCTTCCTCTTTAAACTTAAGGGGTTGTACCTAGTCTGGAGGCCGAAAAGAAGCGAATGTTTGCGAATTTTTCTTGAAAAAGCGGAAGCATATAGTTTTAAAGGACTTTTTTGTACTTTAAATAGTAAAATTTAAAGAACATTTGGTAATTTTTTTGTGGAAAAATATTTAACGTTTATAATAAAAATACAACGACATCCAAGAAGCCTTTTTAAGAACAGTGAGTATCTTTCTAAAATTTTGTGGGCTTATTTTTTATATAAAAATCTACAGAATGTCATTCGCATTTTTTTTTTCAATGTGTATTTTCGATTTTATCAACGAAAAATTGTCGTTTTCGCGTGAAAATCAGAACTTCAAACTTTAAATAGGCGCCATTTTATTTTAAATTAATATTTCGGAAATTCACCCGTCAATCGGAAGATACAATAATACACTAACGAAATCTTTTTTGTTTTTTGATTTTACATAATCTGGTTCCGAATGGCGGTTCTATCACAAAACAACTTTTTAAAAAGGCTTCTTGGATATCGGTTATAATTTTATTATAAACGTAAATATTTTTTACAGAAAAATTACCAAATCTTCTTTAAATGTTGCTCTTTTAAGAGCAAAAAGTTCTGTAAAAATAGATGCTTCCGTTTTTCCAAAAAAAATCACAAACATTCGCCTCTTTTTGGCCTCCTTTTCGTTTCGTTGATAAAATCGAAAATATACATTAAAAAAAATGCGAACGATAGTCGATAGATTTTTATATAAAAAATAATCCCACAAAGTATGAGAAACATTGGTGCAGTAGTTTTTGAGATATCGTGCTCACCGTTTTTAAAAAGGCTTCTTGGCTGTCGTTGTATTTTTATTATAAACATTAAATATTTTTCTACAAAAAAATTACCAAATGTTCTTTAAATGTTACTCTTTAAAGCGCAAAAAGTTCTGTGAAAATATATGCTTCCACTTTTTCAAAAAAAAATTCGCAAACATTCGCTTCTTTTCGACCTCCTGACTAGGTATAACCCCTCAATTCCTAGATCGCGAGCAACAGATCTCGCTTATCTTCATACCCTCCCCCGCGCCTTCAGCTCTCTCCCCACCCTCCCGCTACTAAATAAATAAATAAAGACGCGACCACTCACCATATCAGGTGCAGGATGAACAGGAAAGCACCGGGGACGACGAGGTCGTCGCTGCCGACGCTCCATCGGCGTCGGAATACCACGATACCAGGCATCTCTTGCTCGTTTCGCCGTATCTTCCATTCAAACGTCTGCTCGGAGTGTTCAGAGTCGACGGGAACACGAGTCGGTGGTTTTCATCCTCGAATCACCGAGCAACGCGAACTTGAACCTTGGTCTGAGCCCTTTCCAAAACACGATAGGGACGCCAATCGCCACGTCGTCGTCGCTCTGTTCCGCGACGCGCATTTCCGCAACTTTTGCCGAGAATATCGCGAGCCTTCTCCATCCTCCTGGCGTGGCAGCTTTATTGGAAACCGCCGGAGCCAGTATTTTCCTCCGGAGAAGGCGTTCTTGACGCACCGTCGCCGCCACTAGACGACACCGCGTCACATTCCCCTGATGGGACCGTCACACTTAATCGCGTCGAGGGTAGTTCCTCCCTCTCTCTTCGTCCCTTACTTTTCTCAGAGTTCTGTCAACTGTCACTGTCCACGGGAATCGCAAATTATCTGACACCTGAAGGGTTTCTTCGAGAGGGTGTCGCGGGACCACCCTAGAGGAAGACGAATACGCAGGGGTTAGCGCGATTCCTCGAGCTCGCTAGGCACTCGTCAGCTTTGCAGGCGCAGGATACCATGTGTAATACACTCAGCGTGATAGTCCAACGCACGTCCCGCTGATTAACGTCTTAATTCCAATCTTATTAACGCCCCTCGGGTCCAATGTGCCCAATTACAGGAAATGGCCCTTAACTTGCAGCTCCGCGATGCTGTTGAAGAGGAAGGTCGGTGTCTTCGTTACTGGCCCAGCAAGCAGAGGTTCCTGAGCTTCCTTGTCGAGGTCTGATGAATACTTTACTCGGTGTAAAAAGGTTCATATTGTCTCGCGAATTCGTTACGGGTCACTGTTTTATTTTCTTTGCATTCGGAGCTGAACGCGCATTGTGCAACACTGAAAGAACGTAATACCAACTCACGATTTATATAGAGAACAAAGTTCTGTCAAATTGAATGGGGAGATAAGATAATGTAGATAACTAAAAAATCCACGGACACCAAACGAAGGTTTTATAATTTTTAACAATTTTTAACTCGTAACGTGACTCTGTTGCAAGAGTGAAACGAATTTATTATATGGGGAATGGCATAGGGGTTCTGAGGACAATCCTGAATTTGCGTTGGATCTTCATCGAGCGGCGTTGATAGATGAATAAAATACAAGAATCAGATATGCGTGATTTGCGATGCATCTTGCTGTAAGGAGTGAGTAATGGAATTCTGGAGCCGTACGTAAACTTAACCGGTAGTTAGTATGCATCCGTCTGCGTGTGTAGTTCCACTTCGTCAGTGGAATCGTTTCACGGTTGGGAAACAGTTCAAACTCTGGAAATGTCTTGATAAAATATTCTCGAAGGATCGCTGAAGCTATTAAACACCGTTCTGAAGTTCCAAAGTCCTTCCCAGCCTGCTGCGAGCTAGACCATCGCGGATTTTACCCAGACAGAGTCTCAAAGGGTGAGATCTTCTCGTCGCCTTTTCAGAAACTCGTTTGGACCCTACATACGTAATGCCAATCAATGGGATCTATTAAAAGAGGAATAAAACCTCAAAGAAAGGCCACTTTGTTCGCCGAGAATAGGTTTGTAAGTGAGGATGACGTAACTCGCTCGCCTTTACGGGGACTAACTATTTTAAAAGCGGATTTCCCTAGAAACAAAGAATCGGGACAGCGTTTAGTTTCCCGGATATGAAACTTCCCTTTGATAGTGCCTTCGCTATCGTTTGAATAAATTCCGGCCCTTCTCCGGGATGACGGACGCGGCGAAAGGAAAATACTAGCGCCGCTTTTACTTTGCTTCTTTCAGCCCGACGCGGAAACTTCGCCAACCGAGCTCGCGTACATGCACGGAGCTTGTGCAACCCTTGCCGAGGCAACTTGCCTCCCCGTAACAGCGATGAAACGAAAGCTACGAACTTTTCCAAGAATCATTCCGCGTGTCGCGGCAGGCAGATGGAACGCGCAATCAATACTAATTAAATTATCACCGTCTGCCGAAACAGTTACCTTACTACTTACACCTCCTTTAAGAAACAGAAACCCATTACTCCATTATTCCTCTTTCGAGATTCACATTGTCTCTCGCGCTGGCCACGGCACTAACTTCATCTTTTAATTATCACGCTTTTAAATAATAAACGCTCCAAATATATCCCGCTATCTCTGTTTCAGGATGCACCTCCGGGCCTCGTCGTCTGTCCGAGCAATTTAAAAGTCCACGCTTCCCTGCGTCGCTCGCTCGTCGCCAGAAGCTGTCGGACCCAGAGAAACCAAGCGAAAGGTCGCGCATTCGCTTTTTCAGCGTCGTTCGTAAGATTCAGGGGACACAAAGGCAGACGAATTCCCTCCGGCGAAGCCGATGGGCCGGCGTTACCGTCTACGGTGCCGCAACGCGTGTCCACGCAACCCTGGCATCGTTCCCTCCCCCCGTATCTCGTCCACCGTGCACAGGGGCTGCATTTTATTCGCGGACCTCCGGCCGACGCCGCGCCACGTGCAGAGAACACACCACCATCGCGAGGATGTCACCGCGAAGAAGAATTATCGGCACGATCGTCGAGGTGAGCCACCTCGAGCGCGACTGAGCTAGCCGAGTTCGAGCCACCGTGCATCTTCCACGGCTCGGAGGGTGCTCAATCTATATGTCGATGGGCGCGCGTGCGTCGCGACGCCTCTGCTGCAGTCGCTGCGTCGCTGCGGCGCGACGCCTCGCTCCGCGGGACCAGTCGTCGATGATCAGTGGCAGCAAGTGGCGCAGGTGACAGTTGACCCCTAGTTGCCGACGGTTCTAAGCTCGACCCTCCTGGCAAACAGCTCGGACGTATTTCTCTCGTTCCCAGTCTGACCGCATCTCTCGTGGGATGATTCATTGTTTCTTCTATCTTATTACCGAAGCACGAGATTATAAACTTGGGAGGAAGGCCTGGGTTACACACTCTTGCGTATATGCTCTGTCGTGGAAATATCTGACGGCAGTTGGAAAATTTAGTATTATTCCTCTCTCGTATATTTAGATTTGTAAATTATTATTCCTTACGCGCTAGTGTGATAAGAATACAAATATAGAATATGCTCGATCTTTCCTCTATTTTGTGCGCTCAATTGTTTTGCTCTCAATGAGAGGATAAAAAGATTATCGACCGTGAATGCAGTGCAGATAATTGCATTGAGATTCATTTGCTAGCATTGACCGATCATTGACCGCAATTGGAAGGAACCCGTGGATGATTCTAACAATATACATTTGTGTACTGACCTATTTCCGTAACCTTTGACTGCGGCGGTACGTTCGAAATACTTGGAGCGCGAAAAACGTAATGCGAGAATAAAATTTTTCTGTGGTTTGATATTGAAACTTAATACATGTTTACTTGAAAATCGGTAATGTTTATTTAACAATCTTAGAATGAACAACATCCTGCGTGAGTTACAGTCTGGAGAAGACGCGTTATCTACAGAATATTTATTCCAAAAATATACAATATTTATGGCATTACTTTTTAAAATAGACTAGTGGAATTGCCAGAAGTTAGGGATATACAAATCATTTTTAATCCTCCTGTAATCTTTCATGTAGTTACATAAAAAAATGGAAACGTAATGTTTCGTTCCACAGTTTCTTTGCTGTAATTACTGAAACAGTTACAATGCTATGTAAATGAATTTGAACTTTCTTATTTTTACACAGCCAAATATATCGTAGATGGAATATTTGAGTAGTTTATATTCGCTAGTTCCTCGCCCGTTCATAATTCTCTGTGTACCAGTCGACAGTTTCTTTAATGGCTTGATTGAATGGCGTGAAGCGAAAATCTGGTAAATACTTTCGTAGCTTCGCGTTGCTGGCTGTTTTCTTGTATTGTCCATCAGCTGCTGATGTATCGTATATCAGCTTCCCTTTGAAATTGAAGGCCTGTGCAATTGCTTCGGCGACTTGAGATATTGTAACTTCTTGGGACTCGTCAACTATTTGTTACAAACATAATTATTTGAATAATTAAAGCAATGCCAAGCACTAGTTTTCTACACGCCTTAAAATATACCTGATAATATAATTGGCTCCACAGAGTTATACTCTCTCAGCACCCATACTATCAGCTTAGCTAAATCTAAACTGTAAATGAACTGCCTTAACGGCTTTCCAGAACCCAGCACTGTAAACGTTTTATCTTCGGTATTTCCTATAACATATATGTACCCTTTCCTGTAATCTTCCACAACATAAAAGATAACTTTAAAAATTTTATTAGAACATCGTATACCATCTTCTATTATGTCGTAAAGTCTCCGCATCAAGCCTGGTATAACGTGACTGGCGCTGGGATGAAAATTGTCATTTGGACCAAATACGTTGCAGGGAATGACGCTGCTATAAACTCTGCCATACTGTTCGTTGTAACCCTTATTCGCAATATCTATAAGGCGCTTGGCGTAACTGTAACCATAATTCGATGGATGCGGTGGTCCGTTGTGAATCTAAAGAAATAATGAGAGAGGAGAGATAAATTTAGTGTCTCTCAAAGAGCTCTGATAAATAGAAATACTATGCAAAACATTTACCATAGTTTCATCGATAGGATAAGTGGTTTTGTCAGGAAATATACAAGTCGACAAACAGGAAATAACTTTAACTACGCCAGTCTCGTGTGCAGTTTGTAATACATTGTCGTTCATGTGAATGTTGTTCCGCTAAAAGTTTAAAGCATACACTGTAAATTCTGTAATAATAATATACATCAGTGGTTCAGAGTTTACTTTATTTACCAAGAAATCCAAATTATGTGCCATGTTATGGAATAGACCGCCAACCATAGCAGCCAAGTGAATGACATGCGTCGGCCTGTGCCTTTCGAACAGTTTCTGTGTACTTTCCTTATCGCTGAAAACATAACACATATACTTTCACTACTCCGACCTTTTAATTAATATATTGATATGCAAATAATAAACAACAAACTACCATAAATCTGCATCTTTGGATCCTACGAATATCCACTTTTCCTTTTCATTTTTCTCTGCGTTAACAACACTTTGAATAGCTCTACCGACTAATCCTGTTCCACCGGTCACAAGTATAATCCTCTCGTCTTCAGACATGTTTCATGAGATCTGGAAAGAGCTTAAATGTTAAGACTGGACTCCTTTCATCGGAACTATACTTATATACATTGCGAGTTACTTAAACTCGCGAGACAAAGAGATTATTTCTCATTTCGCACTATGCTTTTATTCGGCTGATGTGGTTGACGTAAGTATGAAACGCTTCTATAAATCACACAGACTGGTAGAAAGAAAATTATGCAGGTGCTGTGACAATATGGTTGACAATTGAATTAAAATCATAACGTGGTAGAATTGTTATCACGTGTTATGTATGACACCGGTGTCGCATATGTTCGCTTGATTATTAGTAATACTCTTCAGCAGAGATAGGCAAGACTTACATGTCGAAATCAAGTGCCAATAAGTGGTTCACTAGTGTCTAAGATCTTCTGTCACTGATAATAATATTCGAAATTGATGAAAATTGAGGTTCGAATTTCACTGAATAATAAAGACGTTCGTCGCCATCTGCTAGTAAAAATGGGGTATGATTTGATTAAAGTATTGTTAATAATATTGTCATACTTCTGATCGTATAAATGAAATGTTATTATTAAATCGAGTATACTTTCAAATTCTCTACGTACGATTTAGAATATACAAACTGTATAATTTATTAGAGAATTGTATTAAAGAGGATTATTCCTTTACTTATTTATTTACGATCTGATAAACTGTAAATCATTATGCAAACGTATTAAATAAAAGCTGATAAAAGCATTGCTTATTTATTCCTCCAAAGTTTTAAAGTTTAGGTAGTTTTCTCATTTACCGATCGTAAAACACTATAACCACCTAGTGGTCAAATGTTTGAACTAATGCCAAAAGTACTTTTGGACCAGGAAATTCAGGAAAATTCACAGGGACACAGAATGATATAAGAGGTATGTTTCTATCCTTATTGCTCATGCTCTCCTTCTCTCTCGTACGTTCCGCGCTTTAAATACTTCCAAGTTTTTCTGGGATCCTGTTAAGGGGTTATACCTAGTCAGGAGGCCGAAAAGAGACGAATGTTTGTGAATTTTTTTTGGAAAAGCTGAAGCATCTATTTTTACAGAACTTTTTGCGCTTAAAAGAGCAACATCTAAAGAAGATTTGGTAATTTTTTCGTAAAAAAATATTTACGTTTATAATAAAATTACAATCGATATCCAAGAAGCCTTTTTAAAAAGTTGTTTTGCGATGAGCACTGCAATTCGGAACCAGATTATGTAAAATCAAAAAACAAAAAAGATTTCGTTAGTGTATTATTGTATCTTCCTATTGACGGGTGAATTTCCGAAATATTAATTTAAAATAAAATGGCGCCTATTTAAAGTTTGAAGTTCTGATTTTCGCGCGAAAACGACAATTTTTCGTTGATAAAATCGAAAATACACATTGAAAAAAAAATGCGAATGACATTCTGTAGATTTTTATATAAAAAATAAGCCCACAAAATTTTATAACGATATTCACTGTTCTTAAAAAGGCTTCTTGGATGTCGTTGTATTTTTATTATAAACGTTAAATATTTTTCTACAAAAAATTTACCAAATGTTCTTTAAATGTTACTCTTTAAAGTGCAAAAAGTTCTGTGAAATATATGCTTCCACTTTTTCAAAAAAAATTCGCAAACATTCGCTTCTTTTCGGCCTCCTGACTAGGTACAACCCCTTAACATGGGAGAATTTCTACTCCTATTCGGAACATACCGAGCATTGTTACTCTATCAGGGAAGAAACGACAGGACATGGGTTTCCTCGACTGTAAAGCGACGCAATTGTTTATAATTCAATTTCGGCAGTGTAATTTATTTCATACTCCGTTATTGTTTTAATACAAAATATTTACAATTGCTTGAGAGTCAGTGACTACTAATCAAGGCTGATGGCAGTGTTTGTACCTGATACTTTTAACAATCTATCGGAACTCTTGGAGAGACGTATCCTTTCTGGCTGTAAAATCTCGGCTATTATCTTCTCGTCGCTTCGTCGTTCCGGCTTCCGCGCAACGTCTTGCGTTTTATTGCATTGCTGGGCCGCATCGCCTGCCGCCTCCTCAACGACAGCATCCAGTTGAGTCGCTTGAATGTCAGAAAAAGTAAGTCTCCCGTTGATCTTACTTTCTGAAGGCACGTGGGAATCGGGTTCAAGTGCCGTGGGAACGGGCGATCGCAACGGCTTCTCGTCGTTACCACCGTTCAATCTTAGAATGTTAGCTGGCTCCACATAAAGCTGCGTCACGATCATAACTTTAGTAACTTAATCTCAAGCACGTACTACAAGTTTAAAGTGCATTACTAAAAGTAAAGTCCCTGTAAAAGAGTTATTAGACTCACTGCGTCAAATGTAGAATCTAGAAACAATTCCTGCAAAAACCGTCGTGCTGGCATTCTATATGTACCACTACCTAAACGAGCTGCTACGTCCGAAAATAAACAAGTATCCTATAACGTAAAAGATCGTTTTGTATGAGTGGAACATTTTAAACTTACGTATCATTCTGTTATTTTGTAAAATTCAATTTCAAACCTACCTGAAACTTTGCCGAATGCAGTTGCCTTAATCTAAGCAAGGTTTGCCGACTATGCCTGTACCATACAGGGTTTGCTAACCGCTGCGTGTGCCTAAGTATTTTCCTGTTCGTATAAAGTGATATATGCGTATTAATAAACTTAATACTATTTCATTTTTTGATCATATCGTTTCACTGTGTTACCTTTGTAACTTCATATCTTGTTCTGTAATTGAATCTCTGCTGTTACTTTTGCCACGAGAACATACTAAGCATATACGACAATGTTCCGCATCTACGTCGTACTCCGAACAAGATTCCTCATCTACCTCGGTGGTCTCTATATCGGGCTTAGGTGCGTCGTCCGCTATAACTGGAATCGACGTCTGTGGCGGTTCTGGGAAAATAGTTATAAGTCTCTTTGGAAGGGCGATGCCCATGTAAAATAAATTATCATTATTATCTTCAGGGGGCGGCGGAGGCGTCGGGGTTAACACGTGTTCCGCAATCCAGCTGCGAGATGAATCGAACTCCGACAAACTTTGCAACGAGAGTCGGCCATCCAAACTGTACATCTGTAATCAAATATTTGTTAACCAAACGTTCCACAAAGTGGAATCTATTTATTCAAGTAACAGATCAATTTCAAGGCACGCCTACCTCTAAGCTACTTTGTGAATAACTTGGTCTTCGATGGCGTTGCAAGCTACGAAGCTTCGCGTATCCCTCAGCATCTTGTTGACTTAATCTTTGCGTACTCGAAACAGGGCTCGGCGTTTCTCCCCTTTCTCTGTAAACGCTCTAATGAAAATCTACTTCTAATCAATGTAAAATCATCTGGAGAATTGTAGTCTTACGGTAGTGCATAACGCCTAGCTTCGAGGTCCGTAGCCGCGCTTTCAGATCGGTTTCTGGTCCTTCGAGCCGCTGGTTCAGGTAACTCTGGCTTGCCATCGCTGAGACTCCTGTGGTGCCTTTGTATGGGGACTGGACTGGGTGCTGGGTATCTGCTTGTAGGAGGAAGGACTGGCCAGTGGTCTCCGCGTCTGTGTCTAACGCACGGCCAGTCGAAAGTTAAGAGTGCATCAGCGCCCGCACGGGTGGTACCGATGAGACTAAGAGCGTACACAGCCGTAGCTCGTACCATGTAATACGGGCACGTCTCTGCCATGGACGTTAACAGTTCTATCATCCCCAAGTGATTCAAATGTTCAGCACCCACGGCTGATGTCCCCATGTGGCCCAGCGCCCATAGGGCTGACTTCACTTTCAAGATCCTCTTACTTAAGCTTGCACCCTGCTCCTCGCGAGATTCAGCCTCCAATCTCCAACTCCTTTCCGGGGTGGTGCGCCTCGAATCGTCTAAGCTAGCCTTCCGGCGAATTTCGACCAGGGAATCAACCTTCTGTGTACCATATACATCCGTTGGCTCCACACCTTCGGAATCCATTATTGTCTCCAATCTATTATTTAACTCCAGCGTCTCGTCCGTACCGGATTCCTCTGACATAGCGTAAGCATCGTCAGCTACGGAACGATTAGTCTTAGTGCATCTGGAGTTTGACTCTGAATCTCTGCAACCCGCTTCCATCCTGAACCGTTGAACGACTCGCGCGAACCGTTGTATCACATTTCTACGTAGCAACAGCTGCATGCCCAGATCGTGTTGCGCCAATTGGCCTATCAAGTGCGGTAGAATGAAAATATTGTGAGGCGTCATGGGGACATTGGTCGTTCTCCTCTGATAACAGCCTGTTTCGTCCCTTTGCCGGCGCGTTAAGGAATCGTGTATTTCTCCCTCTATCAAGCCGACGTATCTCTCAGCAAAGCCTCCCGGGCTGATCCACATTTCTAATTCCTCCGCGGGGGACGACAGTGCCGCGAAGCCTTGGTGAAGGGAGTACAGTCGAATCTTTAACAAGTACCCTTTGTCACCCAGCTCTTCTAGCCATTTACTCCAATCCCGGGATTGGCCCCCTTGCTGCAGCAGAGCCTCTAAATACTCCGGTTCTTCGCAAGCTTCGTGTAATGCCTCTAAAGCAGTTAACGCTATGGTTTTATTCGAGTCTGACAAGCGATCCGTCAGTAATGTTATTGCCCAACGATAGGCATCAGCCATCCTGGCTCTGAGTATCAATCGGAGGAACTGTGTAGCGTATAGACGTGTACTGTCCAATGCTGCTTCTGTGATAATCTTAGTCATCACTTTTCTATTAGGTCCGTCCCTAAAATAATCTAAACTCGAAACTATAAGTTTAACGTAACAGTCATGATTAGTAGCTAAAGCTAAGTCTTGCAATTTCTCTAATAAATTAAACCCCTTCAGGATCACGGTGCCCTTCGCTGAATGGCTCAATTGTCCAAGAAATAGGAAGTACTTTTGACAGCAAGTGGTAGACATTTGACGGGGCGAGAACAAACAATCGTGCGCAGATTGGGCTGTGCGGATGCTAGTGATTTGTTCGGCTATGTCTCCAATTAATTCGTTCAATAACTTTGTGCCCTCGGGTTCGTGAAGTTCCAGCAGACAGTTCAGTAAATCACAACCAGCCAGCGTTGCCTCTCGCGCTAGATTGGCATTCGTCGCTAGCTCTACCCTGCTGTATCCATTTAAACACGGTTTAAAATAGCGCACCAGCCTTTTCATGAACAATCGGTGATCGGAATCGTGGAGTATTCGCGTGGTGTCTTCCCGCGAGCGTAATATAGACCGCACTATCGGCCAATTCCACGCGAGGGCATCCTTAGAGCTGAGTACTTGAGCATCTTTTAGAAGAGGCGTCGTGGTTGGCGACTCTCTGCGTAACCAATTCCTGCTGGACGTTCGCTGGCGCCTCGGCAAAGTCGGCCTCAACCAAGTGCCGGCTTGTAAAATTTTGTCGAGGAAAAGACTGGCGGGCGCCGGTCTTCGCCGCATCATAGTGTGCATTCGCTCCAAGATCGTTACAGCTGCCAAGGCTTGGTGCTTTCCAGCGCTCGCGTGCTCCAACAGATTCGGTAAAGGAGGCGTGAGATCGCATACTTCGGATGGTAAAAGAGAATGCGCGAGATGCAGCAACGCGCCCAAGAGAACAGCTGCGCGTACAGAAATAAAAGTGTCGGTGGATACAATGGTTTCCGCGAGGGCGTGATGTAGACCACATTCCAGTAAAGCGTAAACCAACAACGCTAAATGTATCTCGGTGATATTTGGACAGTGCGACGATAAAGATGGTAGAATGTATTTTCCTTCGGCTGCGACGAAACCTTCTGACAGCTTCCAAGAGTCACGTGCTCTGCTGGGATCCACGGCTGCCAGAGCAACGTCCGGTTCGTCGGTCCAAGTAGGTAAAGGTAAATCCAACAGTTCGTAAAGTAATTCTAAGACGGCAGCTCGCACTTCAAGTTGATCGACATACAAGATATCCGATATTGCCTTCAAGCCTGAATTATCATCTGGCCGGCAAAAATGTAGAACACCAGAATACGATCTTAGTATGCTTAGTAATGCTAATTTACTAGCAGCGAACCTCTCTCGATCTTCTTTCGTTCTGTCCATACTCAGAGAGTGTAGCTCGCAATAAGGAGCTGCGAAACATAAAAGGGAAACGCTACTCCTAGTGTCTGGGGTGTTTAATAACTTCAGTAAAACTCCTACGACAGATTCGATTATAGCGGGGCTTTGTCCAGTCATAGCGGCTCTTGCCAGTGTACCGATCCCTCCGCAACTGATTAATACATTTGAATTTAAAACACCTAATTCGCAAAGAGTCGCCAAGAATGCTCGGAACGCTCCATCTTTCTCCTCGACTCCTCCGTTTGTTAGACTTATTAAAGATCTTGCTAAAATGGGACTAAAATGTTTCGGAGCTAATACTAAAATTCTTCTAACAAGCCTAAGAGCCTGCATCCTCTCCATTTCATTTCGTAGATTAACATCCATACTGCGAGCCACAAAGTATGGATATTGTAATTTATTAATCGACACCACATCCTGCTCCTTCTTGAGCATATATCGCACAGCTCGCAGAGCAGCAGCGCGAACTTGTGTTGCTTCATGGACAAGCCCCAATCGCAAGCTGAAAAATAAATGCGTCGTATAATAGTAAATAAGAGTAAGAATTGTACATTAATCGCGATAAGCATCCTTGACTTCTCACCAGCAAAATATATCATCGATGGAATATCCATAATCCGGTGAATCATTTTGGCAAATTAACTTAACAATGGCATTAAGATAAGCTAGTTTCTTTATGTTTGGAACATTGTGACGTTGACACAGATTAGTTAAAACTTCTTTCACATTCTCCTTCAGTCCTGAAAAAGTAAATTCATCTGAAATAACCATTGCAAATACAAAAATGCAGGTACGCGATAAGAAATTATTTATGCACGCTGTTGCATAACAGTGTGCAATGGTAAACATTTGCTTGCTACAATGTTGAGACCGTAATCTTAACATATTACTCCAATATTTTCCCTGGAAAATCATTTACGTTCGTCCGGAAGTAATCATTACTCGTGTTTTCTAAAAACGGACACCTGTCGCGTCGCAAGACGCAAACGAAAAGTGAGCATGCATATACGATCGTAGACCGATCCGAGTCGGTCACGTTATCAAAGTGCTGTGGCTACAAAGTTGCAGAGTACAGGTTAGGTTACTAACCTCTTGACAGATCGAGTTGCACGCAGCTGTCTTCACTGTTTTGACGGCCTATAAAAAGAACAGATGAATAGAAAACGAGCGCAGCTTCGAAATAAAGAAACTGACAGACAGATGCTCAACGTACTTCGAAGGGATCTGCTTGTGCGAAGGCTCCTACCCCAGATCATCCAACTAGAAATTGCCATTTCTTTACCGGCTGCTACCCGCGATCACAATCAACACTTTTTGTCCGCTCGTTACTACAAGTCTTCCCCGCGGTATATGTCATTCTCACTGTTAATCCGAACCCCGAAGCACTACAAACGCACCGCTGATAAATCAAAGTGTAACACGAGTCAAGTGTTACATGAGAACGTTGCACCCGATCTACCGCACTGTTCGGGAAAATTCGTCGGTACCTGAGAAAGTTGCAAAAGTCACGGTAGACACGCAGTCGCCAAGCGAACGCGCTGTTTATCCAAAATCTTCCACTCAGCTTTCCGCGCACACACACGTGTCACATCAATCTCCCCTGTAAATATACGATCTCCAGCTGAACGGGAATATCGGATATTTTATGTTTCCAACATTACAATCTATTTCCCATTGCACGGACGTACGATCGAAATACACCGTATGACATGCTCGACTGGCCTGGACTAGTCGGTGTTCAGAAGATCGAGATTCCGATGCAATAATGCTGCACGTTACATTTATGAAATGTATTAACTTCGAACAGCTTTCCTACACCTCGAGTAAATGTCCATTGCGTTTTAACCGTGGCACTTTAATCGCACGGATTTTAATATTATATTACTCGTACAGGCATTAAATGAGATCTGGCACGGTAAACGGTCCTCCGCGAAAATTACGTTTTACCACGCGAAAACGGCCTGTCGCGAGACGGATCGCGCGATAACGTGTTAAACAATTGTAACGTGAAATTCCGTTTTTCTTTAATAAATCCTGGTTATGAAATGTTTGTTTTTGATTTTATCATATTTGCGAAATAAGTAGTTTATTTCTAGCGAACGTGTTTACAGTTTAGAAGGAAACTTCTCATTATCTTTCAATCGTTGTAGATGGACACACTGTAGTCGTGAATTAGCTTTCAACATTCAACAATCGGTAGCGATCGAGCAGAGGGTTGACTCGTTGCAAATTTAAAATAATGGCTTATATGGTGGATAATTTAGTTCAACCCAATATGGGCCCAACTACTGATAATTTAGTGCCAGATTGGCTTCATTCGGAGCAGAGTACTGGGGTAAGTTTCCGCGAACTCTGACATTAACGTGTTTCTAGGTTAGAATGACAGTGCAAACTTAAGGATTTCCTTGCCGAAAACATTGAAATAAAATTATACTATTTAATACTACGTCTTTATTTGCATCAAATTCGATCAACCTTCTATCTATAACAATTATCGCAATTTTATAAATAATTGTATTATTCAGTAACACTTTAACGTTATTTTGTTAATTAGACCTCAATCATGGCCTGCGAATTTGACGGAGGAGTTGTAATTGGAGCGGATTCTCGAGCAACAACAGGGTAAGAAATCCAATGTAAAACTTTTTTATATTACTTTCTTAGCAACCACATAATCGATGAATATTCTTTCAGGGCTTATATTTCCAACCGCTTCGCCGACAAGCTGAACAAAATAACTGATTACATTTATTGCTGTCGCTCTGGTTCTGCAGCAGACACGCAAGCTATTTCTGATATAGTTACGTACCACTTAGGACTCCATAAGTAAGTAACTTATGTATAAAATTAATGCTACTACGCGAGACACAGGTACTAAATTACAACGAACATTATACTTTTACAGAATGGAATTAGGCATGGAACCTCTAGTAGAAACAGCGGCGAACGTGTTTCGTGAATTATGTTACAACTATCGAGATTCCTTAATGGCTGGAATCTTGGTGGCGGGATGGGATAGCCAGAAGGGAGGCCAGGTTTACAGCGTCCCCTTAGGTGGTATGTGCGTACGACAACCGATCTCCATTGGAGGGTCTGGTTCGACGTACGTGTACGGGTACATGGATTCCCAATACAAGCCGAACATGTCGAAGGATGAATGCGTGAAACTAGTTGAACACAGTAAGTGGCCGGCAACCTTTGATCGATACGATTCAATTATCTAACGCATCGATGCTTATCGCGCTTCCTTCACTTTGCAGCATTGGCGTTGGCGATGTCGCGTGACGGTAGCAGCGGCGGTGTCATTCGAATTGGCGTTATCACGGAAACAGGAATTGAAAGAAAAGTTATACTGGGCAACGATCTGCCGCGCTTTTACGAGGGGTGAATTTCCTTGACGGTTAGATGTAAATTGTATACTTGCGTAAACGTTGTTCTGTATTTCTAAAAAGCTTGTATCAAATACGTCGAGTTTCTTAATTAAATCTAAACGAAAATCATCTCGTTGTTTCTTTGGAATATGCATAACTTGCTGAGAGCAGTAAAGAGTTTCTGAACGCGTACTGTTTAAGTGAAATCTCGAATTGAGTAGTATTAAGAACGAACCCTTTGGTTGCCCAAAAACGTTCAGGAACTTGTTTAAATCGTGACCGTCAATCGTGACTAAAGCACATCCACACAACTACAACTATATCTAGGTCGTATTATCCACTTACGATTCACTCCCGGTATATACCCGGTCGTTTTAGCTTCGTACTTAATGTCCATTGTCGGTTTAATGAGAAAATTGTCACAATGGCACAATCGTGATGTGTGCAATCGCATGGAGCCGCTTCGTGCTTTTGGCTCTTTTCAGATGAACTGTCACGGCAGTTGCAGTCGGTCGTCCGTGATACCCTCTGCAATCTCCTGCGGTCACCGTACGCCACGCAAACCGTGTACCATGCACTCCGTCTAACTCGTACGGTGCAACGTATTTAGATACCTAGCTTCCTCCAAGTGTGTACAGTGTTTAAAAGCGCATTCTTAATATTTCCCGTGTTTTACATAAATTTCAAACGGTCGCTTGCGAATGCACATGAGTGAACAAAGCGGAAGTCTTCGGCTACGTGACCATTTCTGATAAAGTACCATTAATGGACGAGAAAACTGTCACGCGCAAAAATTACGGTAAGCAGTGTCTTCAATTTGAATTAATTCCAATTTTAGTTTACCATTGCGTGACCCTCTTCTTCCCTCGCTTTTGAGTAAATGGTGATGAACTCGTACCGTTGTGCGTAGCGTCTTTGAATGAAAATTTTTATGTAAATAAATTCGGCTATTAGTTGCTGAGAGGATCCACTTTGTAACACGGTGCGCCTGAAGGCGTTGGAGCGATCGCAAAAATTCCGTTTTGCAACAAAATGACGGCGGAGAATGTTTTGGAGGACCGTCTGCCAAACTGGTCGCAGGACATGCCGACGGTGCAGGAAGTCGGCGAGATAATGCGAACTTTCGGCGGATGGGACTATTCGGTTTTCGGGTTCATGCTGGTGACCTGCGGTTTGATCGGGGTTTACTTTGGTTTCGTTAAGAAGTCCTCGGGAGAAGACGAGTACCTCGTGGGTGGCAGGAACATGAAGACCATCCCTGTCAGCATGAGTCTCATAGCTAGCTTTATATCGGGTACGGTTTTACTTGTGATTATAGACAACTGTTTAAAAGAATTCTATTACCGCGACTCTTGTACAGATAATTGTGCCGGTGATTTTGAAAGTGGTGTAAGTAAAAAACCCTCAAAATTGAGAGTTCTCTTATTTTATGTTAATTAATTGACATTTCAATATTATAAAAGTAAGCAGCGACCTGACAGTGTCACTTCATCAGGGGTCGATTTTGAGATTTGACGCTCCTAGGCTACAAGCGTCTGCAGTCCTTTCAGTGAAATATCATCAAATATATTAATTGAAAACAGCCAAGACAATTTCAAAATTAATTCATATGGCTACTAACATGTGAGTTTTTATTCATTCGCTATATGAAAAAAAGTGAATCGTTTTTAAAGATGTCTCAAGCTCCTATGATTAAACATTTTCCAATTTCTTTCGGTCAAAATTTTCCGCTCCTCAAAATTTGTCCCACCCCAAAATTGTTTCCCCCGAAAATTTGCCACCCTTCCCCCTCCTCATAAAAATTGCTTACCGTATGGAAATCGAAAAACTACGTTTGAGCATTTATGGAATTTGGGAGACAATCAAAGGATTAAAAACGATGCAACGATAAAATTTTGCAACGACAGATAAATTTGACATTAGAAGAGCATATATGTTGTGAAGCATTTTCTTCAATAATGGAAAAATATTTTTTACCACGTCCAAACGCCTAAATATCTCGAAACAAAAAATACATGACTTACTCCACTATCATAATCACCGACACAATTGATACGCAAGGAGGAGCACTTAACGCGTTAATAGATTCGATATACTTTTAACAGCTTAACAAAGTATTGTTGCAATAACAGGTATTTCGCTGTTGGGCACACCAACGGAAGTTTACGTGCACGGTACCAGCTACCTTTGCGTCGGTTTCGGTGTCATCATCGTCGGTTTCGTAATGTCCGGAATATACTTGCCGGTTTTCCATGAGCTGAAAGTAACGAGCACCTACGAGTACCTCGAGAGACGTTTTAACAAAAAGATCAGACTACTAGGATCTTTGCTCTTCTCGATTAGCGTCGTAAGTGGCTTCCCTCAATTTCGCGATAATATTCCGATACACAGAATTGAACACAAACTCGACTAAACACTCATCATTTTTATAAAAAAAAAAACAAACATAAATTACCATTCTTTTAGATGACATGGCTTCCAATAGTCATTTACGTGCCGGCATTGGCTTTCAATCAAGGTATCAAACGCGTATCGAATAACTCGCCGCTAAAATTACACATTAATCACCGAAACTAATACACGTGTATGATGTGCTTGCAGTTACAGGAGTGAACGTACACATAGTCACACCGTTCGTGTGTATCGTGTGCATATTCTACACTTGCGTGGTAAGAGACTAATCTCGTTAATCGTCGCGAGAATGATTTTCCGTTAATCAGTTGCGTAATCTACTTCGCGTTCTTCCAATTAAGGGTGGTTTGCGGGCGGTGGTGTGGACCGATTTCACTCAAACCTTCGTTATGTTCGGCTCGATGCTGCTGATCATTATTAAAGGCACATCCGACGTGGGTGGGTTCTCCTTGGTGATAAGGAGGAACCAGGAATCCGGGAGACTCGAGTTACCCTCGTGAGTATGGTATAGTTAATTAATTAAAAGAAAGAACCAGGTGTGTAGCATTGTTAACTCCTTCTTGTTGGGTGCGCAGGACTGATTGGAGTCCTCTAACGAGGCACACCATTTGGTCCCTGACGATAGGTGGTTTCTTTCACTGGCTGCAAATAGCCGCTATCAATCAAAGTATGATGCAGCGGTATCTCGCGCTGCCCACGCTGCGATCAGCTAGAAGGTACAATTAACTTGTCGGCCACGTAAAATCGGCCCCGCGCTGGTAAATAATGTAACGTAATGCAATTCTGGTTTGTAGAGCGCTCTGGATTTTCATATTCGGGGTCTTGGCTATAATGGGAATATGCGGATACGCGGGAATGTTAATATATGCCTGGTACCACGAGTGTGATCCACTTACGACGAAGGTAATGATCGGGCTTCCCTGATAGTCCAATTCCACCACGCATCCTGACTCCAACAGTAATAGACAGATTCTCACATTCAATGAGCGGCATCCATATTCCTAATATTTAATATTTCCTATTTAATACACCTTTTACATATCCTAATGCTACTTTTCCCTCACGCTTTATATTTCTTGGATGAATTTTTTGGGTATAGTTGGCAGGCGCCAAGGACCAGCTACTACCACTGCTCGTCATGAACATATTAAGCGACTTCCCGGGACTTCCGGGTCTCTTTGTCGCCGGCGTATTTAGCGCAGCATTGAGGTAACTTCCTTCTTTTCTCCATCCTGGCTGACAATGGGAAGATTGAAAGCGCTTTATTTTTATATTTCAGTTCACTGTCCACTGGGTTGAACTCCATGGCCGCGGTGGTGCTGGAGGACTTTGTTAAGCCATTCAAAAAGACACCCTTTTCTCCAAAAATGGCGGACATTTTGATGAAGCTCACGGTAGTGGTTTTGGGGGTGATCTGCGTGGGACTCGTTTTCGTCGTGGAGAAGACAGGATCTCATGTTTTACAGGTACAGTGGAGGGAATTAAAACACGATGGGATGTTTGTTTGAAACAGGGAATGTTTTAGCTGTCTACTAGCTTGGCGTCCATCACCAGCGGACCGTCCCTCGGTATCTTCAGCATGGGTGTCTTGCTGCCCTGGGTGAACGCTAAGGTATATCGAAAATCAATGTTAAATGAGTTTTATGAATTTTATAAAATATATACGTGCGAAACTTAGGGTGCCCTCATCGGCGGCCTCTCCGGTCTGGGGTTCATGGGGTGGATCAGTCTTTCAGCGGAAGCAGCGATTGCCAGCGGAAGATTAAAGTGGGTCTCTTAAATATAATGACAGAAATTCCCTTGTCCCCTACTAACGCGAAATCTTCTAATAGATTCGACGAGAAACCCGTCACCACTGAAGGATGCTACTACTCCTTCCCCCAGGTGGAGAATCTGATGCTGTTCGATCCTCCAGTTTCGATCTTAGAAGACGACAGCTTCCTCCCGTAAGCATTTGTGAGATAGCTTTACGGGAAAATGGGTTTTCGCGATACACTTCCTGATTTGCTAATTTTTAGAGAGCCTCTAGCGTTGTACCGGCTCAGCTATCTTTGGTACACGGTTACTGGAGCTCTGGTGACGATGAGCGTCGCTCTTGCCGTGAGCCTTATCTCGTCGCAGAACGTTGAGAAGCTGGACCCGATGCTACTGGCCCCGTTTATTAGGAGATTCGTGAAAACGTCCGACAAAGTGCAACAAATCGAGGTAGATAATGTTCCATGAAGCAGGGGCGGGTTTTGAAATTTGGCGCTCCCCAAAATTTTTCGTTTAAAATTTGCTGCTTCACAAAATCTATCGCTCCCTCTAATTTTCTGCCCCTCAAAATTTTCCGTTCCTCAAAACCTGACGCTCTCCAAATTCTTTTGTTCAAAATTTGCTGCTTCCCAAAATCTATCGCTCCTCAAAATCGATTACTCCTCAAAATTTATCGCTCTCCAAAAGTTGCCGTTCTCCAAAATTTATCCTTTCTCAAAATTTGTCGCTCCCCAAAATTTATCGCTGCTTAAAATTTATCGCTCCTCAAAATTGTCGCCCGTGAAAATTTATCGCTCCCCAAAATTTTCCGCTCCCTAAAATCTATTGCTCCCCAAAATGTATCGTTCCTCAAAATTTATCATTCCTCAAAATTTGCCGCTCCCCAAAATTGCTCACTTCCAAAAATTTGCCGCCTTAGACTGCAGCCTACTTAGCCTATACTCAAATTCGCCCCTGCAATGAAGACTGCTTGATAAATACCTACTTCTGGAAAGACCTGATTTGATTCACTCGCATGGCACTATGGTCGTTTCTCCCCTCAGGTTGGAAACTTGGAAATCGGTCTCGAGGCGCGGAGAACCAGAGAGGAGATCGCAGCCGAAAGCGTTTTATTGGGATGACCTTGACCAACGATCATTGATGTTGATCGAATCAGGGGTCGACAAACCGTATACGACGAAGTGTTTGGTTGACAGGCTGAAATATTAAATTAGACCAGCTGGATGTAAAATAAGTTAGGCCAATCACGAGGGCAAGGTACAAAGTGACTCGGCAGTGCCCGGCAAAGTGAAACGCTGGCGATAATAGGACGGGGAAAACATCTAGCAAGCATAACACGCAGCGGCGCGGAGCGAATAAAATAAAATCAATTCGGCACCGGCCACGAAAGGAAACGGACTTGGAATCAAAAGTGTCCATAATATTTTTTACACTTACCCGTAGATGTATTTCATACCGTATATTTCAATGTCAACGAAAATGTACAAAGATAATACATGTGATAGTATTCTTATACTACGCTAGTTATTCTTTTAACCAACTTTTACTTTCACTGTCAAATATATAACATTCGATGTAAAAAACAATGAAATTTACTTAACGTATTTCTTTTACTTCCATCTTTCATCGCACGTAAAAAAAAGGGGGGAATGAAAAGACACCGGGTCTGTACAGTTTGATGAGCGATGCGAATAACATCTGGTGATATTGTTTCCGATAAAATGACGTATCAAAATCATAAAAATCGCAGTCTAATTCTCGTTTTCGTGGATAGGCGATATAAAAAAAATAGAGAACCCAGAAAGAGGGAAATATTCTTATAGAAATAAATACATAGATTGCTCGTGACCGAAAGGGATGCATCGATAACATTTAGATCACTATACTTTAATGTTTAATATATTGCTATTACTATTATTACGTTTTTACAATACGGTTGTCGTATAACAAATACTTAAGATCACTTTTATTGACTGCATGCACATTCGCGATCATCCGGGCCCGTGCAGCCCGCGCGTATCCGAGATTGAGCGTCAGATTATACAGGGACTTTCGACTATTAATGTACAAATCGTCTGGAGCGGTGTGTTTGCATGGATTAATCATGTGAATACGTTCTATATCCTATACGCTTGCGCGTGCACAGATTTATACAGAGGGGTGACCAGACACGGCGTTATGATATTTTGTACTTTAGGAGGATGACAAGCTGCACGAGCATCGCTATAAATGATGCAACATAAACGTGCTCCGTGTAAAAGTATTTATTCACGCCGTAATCAAGGTTTCGTCGGCTTATGCCCGATAGCGTCGCGTTACAATTGTTATACAATTGGGAACCTTGAAGCGAAAGGGGTGCAGTTCCATTTTAGTAAATTAGAAAAAACTGCTTATAAAATTATTGCTTTGACTTAACATTAAAAAGAGAGCACTGATTGAAAAATAGATGTTTTCACAGAATACGTGGTAGTTATTGAGTTGATACGATTTTATTTCTATTTTTTACTTCTTTAACTTATTTCTACGTTTATTTCTATTTAATATTAATATTAATATTTTTATTATAGAATATTTTTTCGCCACAAATAGAAATAAAAACTTATCAACTCAATAACTATTATTCATTGTGTGAAAATATATATTCTTCAATTGTATACTGTTCTCTTTTTAATGTTAAGTCACAACAATAATTTTAATATTAATTTTGATATTAATATTAATATTAATCATTAATTTTTTCGGATTTGGATCAAAGGTATACCAAACGATGTAGAATTTTGTTTACATATATTACACGTCATAACTCAAGAACTATAAAAAATGTTACTGCACCCCTCTTCCTGCAACGTCCTCGATTACTATTATAAAAATAAGTGATTCGTGACGCGACACGGCGCAATCATCCATTCAAGCGAATGGAAAACGTTCGAGCGACCGGTAAAAATAGACGAACGCCGCCGAAATGTGTTTTAAATAAATAGAAACAACTGTAAATACTCGTCGCAATATTAACTCCGCCGGCGCGTCGCAACTATAATTTCAACATTCATCGTGGTTTCTTACGACACTGCAAGGAAAGAAGAAACGACGAAACATGGACGATACAATTAAGAAATTTTACACTTATCCCCTTATTATCTTCGTCATTCCTATCTACATTATTCTTTAAAGAGTCTGGCACTTACAGCGTCAACAAACGTACGAATTAAAACGTTCACAGACGTATGAACTCGCGAGTAAAGTAGGGCAAATATACCAGTAAATGGACACTACCAGTGAATGGACATTTTTTACTAAAACGAGTAAAATAAGTTACTGAAATAAGCAGCTAATTAATTATAGACTTCTTTTAGTTTCTCGCTTCATATCCAAGCAATTTTCGCAACACGTGGAATCAATCGCGCTGCAAACATAATTTTATAAAAGTGTCCATTCACTAGCCTTAAGTGTTCACTTACTGGTGCGTTTACCCTATGCGCGGGAGGAGTGAATGTAAAAGATGTTTCTTGTACTTACAAAATAAATCCCGGTACGTGTTCTTCTTTTACGAAGGACAGAAGGCGAAATGCGGAATGTACATTACCTAAATGCAAATGCTAGAGAGAGTAGACGCGCTCCGAATGGAATAAATAAATAAATAAGTAAATACACATGCGTGAACGCTGGAGTACATGTATTTATTTATTCGTACGGCTCCTTAGACTTTAGACTGTCACTGCTGAAGGAAATCGCAGATCGCTGTGCTAACGTCACACGATCGCCGTAAGAAACATGCAACGAGATTTGCAAACTGAACCATGAAGTCTTAACCCAGAGCCATCGGCACTTTCTAACTCAAATTCTTTTGTCTACAATTCCTTCTTTTTTTATTATAAATCTCCCTGTTTCAATGTCAGAACTAATAATTATTACATACACTGTGTATGTTGTTCGTCACTGAAAACAGTAATTAATAATATAAACATTCCTGGAAATATCAACATTCGATAATAACTCAAAATAAATATTTCTTTGAATTTTAATTGTTTCAAAGAAAAGTTGATTACTGAAGAATCAAGACAAGACCGATCAAGACCAGTACCGATGGCCCTCGTTTCTTCGAGGTACAGCCACTGTTAAACATTCGTGTAGAAACGAATGACGTTCTTCGACGACGGAGTAACAAAATGAATAAAAAGGTCCCATTGTTCTCCATCGGAAGTACATCATCGGTTTCAACGTGAGATTGTTACCGTCGGTGTTGTAACTACTTTATACAATTTCGACTAGATTAGAATTTTTAGAATAAGGGAAGAAGCGTGACGCTCCGTTTCTTTTGCATCTACAAAAGCAACGTCGTGACCTCTCAATAGGCTGGCCACATCATCGGCTTTGAAGACTCTCTTTGCTGGTCACTGGTATACAAAATATTTCTTGCACCTCACGATATTACACTATACTACAATGGATATGCACCTATATATTATATGTGTACAAACAGATAGTATATAAAATATTCTTCGTTCGCTGAGAGAATACGCGACGAACCTTCTCAGTTCTGTATCGAGATGAAAGCGAAATCGTTTCCATTCGTTCTAACGTGTAAAAACGCCTTCGAAGTATCTGAATAGATAATTAGTATCAAACGAGAATACAAAAGGATTACGTTTGATTTCATCTAGCAGACCTGAAAAGATTCAGGATAATTTATGGAATAAGAGAAGCTATTGCCCCGTTTGAAAAATCTTACAAATTCACTGTTATAAAACCCTAGTTGTAAGTGTATACTTAACCGAGCACGTCCTCATATGCTGGTGACTCGTATTAGATTCAAATTAGACTTGCTTTCCGAATGAATGAAAGGATGGACGTATTTTGAGGTAGCACAATTGACACGATGTATTCAAACAGGGATGATCTCATCGTTTGGTCCCATTTCGAAGTAACGATTTCAATTATTTGAAAAACACTACGCGTTAGTTCGAACTTCGAATCAAATCTGTTTAGATCAATAACCGAATATGATGAATTGCTGTCGAAAATAGAATGAAGCAAAGGGCATAAAACTAACAGCTTATGTAATTAATCGTAAATTGCGATAAAAGTTGTCGATTATTTAACGAAGGGCTACAAAAGAACGAAGATCAATAGTTTGGCTTGATTCTGCAGCTACTCCTATTAAAATTATCCATATCCACTTCCTTCCCAACCCTCCTTCTACCCCCTTTTTATTCGCATTGAATCTATATTAAACGTTGCGCCGACAACCGACTTCCTACTCTCGCAAACAATAAGAAGCAATCGATAACGTTACGTATGAGAAGTGCGTCATCGCATAGAACACAGTTTAATGAGAAGCAATCACATAGACGCGAATGTCTGCCCGGTAACATCGCGTAACTACTTAGGAAAAAAGCTTCTACCCTTGAGACGCAAGCCTAAAAATTGTCACCGACATAATGAGCGCGCAAAAACACGGTCGTCACAGGCGACAACGCGACCCTATGAATCCCGTTCGAAGAAAAAGAAGGAACTTAGGTCTTAACGTACTAATTCTAAGCATGTTCCCTATCTACATCTCTAGACGCACGAATTGACTTGCATGTTTAAAGAAAATAAAACGTGTTTGAGGCAGTTAAAATCTATGCACAGTCGCCAATGAAATCGTCACCCTCTAATATTCTAATTCATCGATATGAACCTTCTTATTCCAGCTCTAGAAATATTTTCAGATATAACAGTACAGTTACAGTGAGAACGTAATAATAACGACAGCGGTAATTAATAAAGCAGAGTACATATAAGAGAAAGTCAAGTATGCTTCACTAGAAGGCCGAGGATATAAAAGAAAGTGATTTATAAAATATATACGTGTATCGTAGATAATTTGATCTGCCTCGAAATTGAAACGTAAACGTAACGATAGGGATAGTTGGAACGACATAGGAATTATACGCGGCGGCCAGTTGCAATTGAAACGCCGAGTACAAGTTCGAAGCACGGCACTGTTGACGAAATACTTTCGGACTTGGAAACGACGTTCAATCGAAAGCTGGCCGTTACAAGATCGATCCTATAACTGCTGGCAAGGTACAGTTTGAGGTGGTAGCGCTGGTGGCAATGGTGCATTCTCTTCGTGAATCATCACGAGCTTACCGTACTTCACCATTCTCCTTCTATGTTTCTGCTGCAAACAAGAGCTTCCTCTTTTAGCTGCCATTGACTTTCAAATTTCGAAACTGATAAAATTATTTCTCTCACACAGAACGTAGGTATAGCACCGCTTGTACATACCTTCTCAGTATTTTTTTTAAGTATATTAACTATATATTATGAAATTATAAATATGCTTATCAGCGAGTACGACTTAGATCTAAAATTCTCTCTCGTAATGCAGTAAGCAACGAAGGAAATGTTCAGGCGAACGAACGAAAGAGATCCGTGATAATTTGTGCACCGCTTTCTTTCTCGAATCAGATCTCTTACAATCGCTAGAAGCTTGACACGTCTATGCCATACACCCTTAAAATAGAATCTTAAGATTATGTTTTACCTGCGACATCGTGCCGGCCGTCCAACTTCCGTTGCTGCTGCCACTGTCACTGCCGCTGGACGTGATCCCGTCTTCTAGGACGAGCTTCGTCTCGAAACCCTCCACTTCCAAGTCCAAGTAGAGCTGGCCCAGTTGATCGTTCACTAACAGGGGCTGGTTAATGTTTTTTAAGGCATCCATGTCGGCTTGAAGCACTTCGTTCAGTGTCTTCGGGTGTATCTGATACTCGTAGATCAGTTCCGGGGTTAGTTGGACACCCTCCAGCCACGGCGGTTCCTTTCTTCTCTTTCCCTGATGCTGCAGCTGCTTGGCATTGTCCTAGAAGCGAATCATCCCGTTTATTTGATGATCAAACCGCACTTTTGATCAGGCACTCCTACCGGTATGTAAAATACCGGTATTATACCGATATTTTTCGGTAGTATCATTGTCTGAGACATAATACCGGTATAACGCTCGTATCGCCATTACAGCTATACCGATACCGATATCATACCGAAACAGATAAATACCGAAATCGATATCGTACCGAAAACAATCGGTTACCGAAAACCGAAATAAATACCGGTATTTTTTCGGTATTTTTTTCGGTAACAAAAGATCGTACCAAAAGACCGATATCGTACCGAAACAGATAAATACCGAAATCGTTACTGTACCGAAAAATAAAAATACCGAAACCGATATCGTACCGAAAACAATCGGTTACCGAAAACCGAAATATATACCGGCATTTTTTCGGTATTCTTTTCGGTAACATTTCCATACCTAGACGCTCCGTCTATATATGTCTATGGAAATGTTACCGAAAAGAATACCGATTGTTTTTGGTATATATTTCGGTTTTCGGTAACCGATTGTTTTTGGTATATATTTCGGTTTTCGGTAACCGATTGTTTTCGGTATATATTTCGGTTTTCGGTAACCGATTGTTTTCGGTATATATTTCGGTTTTCGGTAACCGATTGTTTTCGGTACGATATCGGTTTTGATATTTTTATTTTTCGGTACAGTAACGATTTCGGTATTTATCTGTTTTGGTACGACATCGATTTCGGTATTTATCTGTTTCGATATGATATCGGTATCGGTATAGCTATAATGGCGAAATACCGGTATGAGCGTCATACCGGTATTAAGTCCCAGCTTTTGATTTCGCGAGAACGGGCGTCGCTCACCTCTGGCACGTATTCCGTTGGCTTCTGGTCCGGGTTGCAGCTGCTGTCGCTGCTCTTGTATAAAAAGCTACTGTAAAAGCTCGACGAACTCGACTCGTCGACGGTGTAATCGTTTTGCTTGTGGAGCTTGTGGTTGACAGGCGTCGAGACGTCCACCAAGCTCGAGCAACCGCCGTCGTTGCTCAGGCAAGAGGAAAACAGTTCACCGGGCGATAGTACCTAATCATTGTATACATTTAAAGAATCAGAACAACTCGAAGAAGAGCAATGTAGCGCACGAAGCTGGTTAATATTCGCTCTCAATACTTCAGTTTACCTTCTTAGAAGATTCAGACATCGCCATGATGCTGCCGGGTTCTGCTTTGACGCTCGTCGCTTGACTCGCCGGTCGCTTCCGGTCCGAACACTTGTTCAGGTTCGACTGGCAACTTTCCCGCGCGGCTGGTGTTTGCTCGGGGATGAGAAATGGACGGTACATCATCCCCGGCTGTGGGGCGCCGATCACTGGAGGATAAATGACTCCAGCCATCGTTGTCGTCACATATGAAACTGGCACAAACACTGGAAATTAGTTTCAACATTTAATCTTGCTACGCGGTACAAGTACCCGTTTCCTTTACAGAGTTCACAGGAGGTACATACTGTAAGGGTTCAGCTGCGGGGGCTGCATGGATCGAGGTGGATTAAGCTTCTCCTGCAGAGGCGACAATGTCACGGAGTCGCTGGCTTGTGAAACGGGAACGTAGTACACTGGTATCATTGGCGGCAGTATTGGTATTCTGGGTATTGCTTGTGAATTGGCACTGAAATTAACATACAATGCTCAGTGTATACGTCTCCCACGTCGCGTTTACTTAGTACACTTTATTTAACGCCCACAGACTCACTTTTGTTGCACATTGCATCGTTGAGCAGGCGTTGGAGGTGGCACGGTAACCGACAGAGGCTGCCACAAGTTAATGTTAGTACCTGTTTGAATTACAGTTGATTGATCGACACTCATGCTTGTGACCGTTGTAGTGACTTTCGTAGGGAATCGGCCCGCGTTACTCGTCCTCGACGTTTCGTCGTGTTTGGAGATCTGATGAAGCGTAAATAAGTATATTACATTCATATCGACCCTTACACTCGACAGATCGTAACATGGATTACTAACTTTGAAACTATCTCCCTTCCAGCTATGGCTCCCGCTTCTCTTGACCCCGTGACCCTGGTGAACATAATGCGCGGTCTGATCCGTCGCCATCTTCTCGGTGGTTGTCTTTATCCGCGAGTCCTTCAACTTGTCGCTGTTCTTGATGCTGGAACGTAGCTCCCGGTGCTTCTGCATCATCAGCTTCTCCATATCCTCGTTGTGACGATTGAGCAGCGACTCGGTCAGCGTTGGAGGCTTGAAGCTCTCCGTGGTGGTGGTGTTGCTGGTGGTGTTGGACGTGTTGCCTCTGCTTGCCGAGCTGGTCTGGTTGTTGGAGCCGCTGCTCAGATTCTCCGCGCTTCCGCTGCCGCTGGCGCCGCTTCCGTTTATCGGCGACATGCATTTCCTCGCTGGAACCAATATTTCTGTGTTAAGATTCGTTCGAGCACGTCAGAGCTAAATACAAATAACAGAGAAAAGCTCCCCATTGACGATCCCTCACCTGCCAAATTCGGGCTCGTCTTCCCGCCCTCGTCATTGCTGGAGTTAATGTTCTCCTCGTCGCTGCCGTACATGGTGGCCACCGGCGGCTTACTCTTAAAGAACCTTTCAATATTTTCGTTGTAGTTGAGCTGGTTGTAACTTGGCGGCGTCTCCGTGGACGATTTACTGTCGTAGTACTCGTGATGGGGCGAAATCTCACCGAGCATCACGCTGTCGTGCTCCTGTAACAAGGGATTGCGTGATCCCTTCACAAGTATATTGTAGCGACTTAGAAAGAGTTATCAAATAAGGTCGTCTCTGTCAGTTTGTTTTGCAAATTCGCCTTGCGTTATGGTCGCGCCGAGCATTCAGTATGTTTGTTAGACCCGTTTTGCGCAGCTAGTCGACTGTTAAGAGCGAAAGAATACTAGGGAGGAGTCTTTGCGCTACGCAAGTCCATCTGCTGTAATCTGGCCAACGTAAAAGCGCAATATTTACAGCGCACGAGGGACCAATTGGTCGATTAACAGTTCTCCAGCACCAATGTTAGTCGCTTCGGCTGCTACACAACCGACCAAACTTTCTTCCCGTCTCCTCTTCTAACTACCTGCAGCCACACCTTCATCCATACTCGCTCTTCGTTTCAACAGATTCTCTTTTCGTTTATTTTTCATTTGAATATCGGAATTCTTGGAATATTATCGTTCCTCTCGCACGCTTAAAGTGTAATCCCTCTTTCATTCTCGCCCTCTCATTTTGCCTCGTTAGTTTCAATACCTTGTAAGTAGAGAGATATACTGGGACTCTAATCGCGGCTATCATATTGAAATAATTTGTAAATAAGCGTGTAGCCTTTAACGTTAATGTATCTCGATTACTACTTCAATAGATGGGGTACTGCTGTGCATCTCGCGCAGCATCGTGGTGGAGAAGCAAAGGAAGAGACTGACGCGCCTGATTGATTTCGAATGATAACGATTTTCGAAGTCGGTGGTTGGGGTAACGCAGAAGAAACATGCCTGGACGTGTCTCTCTTCAGAGAATGTTCGAAGCGGAAGCTCTTCAGGTGACGAACGCGGTGAAGAAAATTATCATCCGGAAGCCACTGGCAGAACACGATAATGGAAAGGATGACACGATCCAGTGATATGGATGGAAAAATGGAGATTAAACAAATGCTTGAAGATTAAACAAGTACACCATCGGCCAGATAAAGAAAGGGCCATAAGTAAGGAACAATTAATTGGAACAAACATGTTTGGATTACGTTGTCAATTTTCGAAGAGAATCATTAACGACATTGAGAGAAGTAAAAATTTGAAATCAATGAACTGAAACTATTAGTGAATTGAAACTTCTTTCTATCGATTTTATCGTCCGTTTTACAACAGATCCACCAGTGAATCAAAACGGAAACGGACTTGCTAATTTGTAGTCCGAAGCGTTGCAATCGAGGTTGGTTTTTGGAAACTTTCTGCGTGCCTCTTTTACCACGTATATCAGAATAATACATTGAAAGAAAAGAAGAATAAATAGACTTACCAACGACGTACCTACAAGGTTTTGAAATTGACGCTATCCTTCTCACCGGACCTACACAATTTTCATTTTGCCCTCCGTCCGTGTTATGTGCAAAACATCTCATCTCTTTTCTTTCTTAGTTGTGACATGTAACGTTTTTACTTACGATCAGCCCTGCTACGAATATTATGCCCTAACTCGTGAAAAAGTGGCTTTAGTGTTACTTTTTCGAGATAACCATCCGGTTAGACGTGACACCAGGCTGTAAAATGTTTAATCAATTGCTGCGTTCCTTACTCACCTTGCACCTTAGCTCACAAATTTCATCTAAGTAAAATTCTGCAGCGAATCGTTCAGAAGCAGCGAGAATCTCGTCGTTTTCTCGACAGAGTGAAACCAAAAAGACAAACTCTCATTAACTGAGCAGTTTCTTATCACGTAACAAATTTCTGGTTGCTTCACGAACAGATACATCGGCATAGAATTTTTTCCTACTAGCCATCCAACTAAACATTTATACTCTACTTACGTCATACTTTACCTGGATCGCCAAAGAAAAAAGAAGTTTCACAAAGAACACTGACGACTCGGCCGTTCTCTAAGCAACTATTTCTTCAAGATAAGTTTAAGCAAATCTTCTAACAAGCCTCGCGACAAAATTCTTTTTTCCTCGGTCGTCCTGGTATTGACGATGCATTTTCGGTACAACGCATTCGTTTTCTCTTCACTAAGGTCATTATGGTAGCTCGCGATTCTGGGCAAAGAAAACTGACTAGGAAAAGTGTCTTCAAAAAATAACCACTTAAAGTATTTGCAGAAGAAACGGTACGCAAGACGGGGCTTGGAAAAAACATCGATTAAAACGAATTTGTACCAAAATACAATCGTACGATTCGCGAAGCCACGGGAGCGGCGCGAATAACGGTGCTTAGATTGTTTAAAAGTTCTAGCGTTAAGATCTAATACCTTCCACGTATTACCGTCCTAAACGTAACGTGGGAAATATGTATAGCTGCAAGTGTGTGCTTGTAGCAAACCATTAACAGCGCACCATAGCGTACTACTGCCAAGGTAGATAAGTGTCGGCGAAACTAAAACGTAGCTAATAGTCACCGAAAAACTCCTGTCGTCGGCAGCGAGCACATCTTTGCCAAGACCGGGTGCCCTCGTCTCCTGCAGCAGATTTTCCATGAAGGACGCGAGGTCCTTGCACCTCTTTGACACATCGTGCTCGGTTATATCTGACTTTCTTTGGATGCTCTGCGCAGACGTACGATAGAACAGAAGAGAAAAATTTGGGAAGTGAGCGGATTACAATTATCGGGGTAAGGATATCGTGGAGAAACAAGCTACAACATCGTGAAACGGATTCTTTACTGTCCCTCTGTCCCTTATTTCCACTAACATGTATCCTTCACGAAATTCCGCAGCACAGATTAGTTGGGTCGGGAATTAATCGAGTTCAGTCGAATTAAGGGGGTATTCTGGTCTGACGAGGCGTTTTCGTCGCGTTATTTCGGAATTTTTTTACAAAGAACCCATCAATTTTATTATTACTTAGTTTATTGCTACATGTTTATTGATGTTTACAAATTTTGTCAATGGAAAATAATTGTACGCAAAACTTTAAACGCGTTTTTCTCGAAACCATGTTTTTCGAACCGGTGACCATGATATTTCAAGATTGACTGGACCAACTTAGTCCAAGTTTTGCATATATTATCAGCACACATGTGGCTATCGTCCCTACCAGAATTATGATAAAATATTTTGTTTTTAAACTTTCACAGACCTTTAAAGTTGAAAAATTGTGCGAAAATCGAAACTTAATTTTCAAACCGCCGCCATTTGCTTAATTTTCAATATTTTTTTATCATTCTGGTAGGGACGAAAGCCACGGGCATACAGATATAGAATCTCTTTTCATTTTTTGTTATAGATCACTAGAACGAGCCCAATCATGGACACCGTGACACCATGTTTTTTTTCACCATTATTTTAAAACAGTCAACTGCGTTTGATTTTAATTCTTTTCCATTGACAAAATTTGTAAAGATAGTTCAAACATCAATAAACATGTAGCAATAAACTAAATAATAATAAAATTGATGGGTTCTTTGTAAAAAAATTCCGAAATAACGCGACGAAAACGCCTCGTCAGACCAGAATACCCCCTTAATCGAGTCTTGTAAGTTTCTTGCTACGCAACAAACTGACACGCAAACTAATATAAATTTTAGTACGCAATAACGCAAAATAAGATCCACGCCGAGTTTACTTTTAGATACTCGAAAGTTGCGAGTGTTTCTAGGGGGACAGGGAAGTTTGAAGATAAAAATACCCGCATCCACTCGCCCCGAAAATTTCCATTACCCCGCATCCCTGTCAATCATACATTTACGATACATTGACGATACAGCTAACAACGTGCATTTACGATAGAGGGTGGCATAATATTACTGGTGGATCACAGGCCGTGGGTACATGTTTACCCTGTAAACAATTCTTATTCCTTCGCATACACGGTCTAGACAAATGTGCGCTAACTATACCGCTGGTTCAGGTTGGATCGTCGAGGGAAGACGTACCTCGTCGAGAAGTGTACGTATCTCTCCTTGTATGATCTTGGCCTCTTTCACCACCTCCTCGCTAATGTTCGCCAGTTGGACGTACCCGGTAGCCCGCGGCACGCGAAAGATGTCGGGATTCGCAGGACCCTTGAGTACCCTGTGCTGACCTACGACAAACTCTAGTTTTTTCGTCCACGGATTGATAAAGGACGACCACTCGGTTTCGAGGAAGACGTGGCCGCCGTTCTGCACTCCGAACCTGTAGGGTTTCGATCTGAAGGAGGCACCTTCGAGCCTGATCACCTGTTCAACGATATATATATACATGTATAAATACGAGCACTCGGGGGTTAGTAAGAGTTTCACTGGCTTGCACTTTTTCTGCGGATTAGATATTTTTTTTGGCTAGTTCTTTTTTTTTGTCTCAAGCGTATACTCGATCGAAACCTAAAGTTTTGAATTTTTTTGTTTGTTTGTTCTGGGGCGCATGCTCACAGTCTCATAGATGTCTTTGATGAAGGGCAGATCCTCGGGATGGTAGAAGTCAAACAGCGAACGGCCAACCATATCCTGAGGTAGATAGCCAAAGTATTGGACTACGTCGGGATCAACATGGGATAGGTGGCACGACGCGGTGTGGCGGGTCGTGAATATCGAGGATATTATTGTTTCTTCTGGCGCTGCGGAGAACGATAAATAACAAGGTCAGAGTCATTCTCTTTATTCCCAGGCGGTTCCTTCGAGATGAAATTTTTTAGTCTTAAATGGTAGTCAATTAAAGCGTTTTGATCCGCGGAGAAGCCCGCCGGGAGCTGAGTGAACGCTTTGCAGACTAACATGATACTACTTCGTGTAAATTCTGCAAACAACCATCGCAGGCTTCTCCGAAAATCTCTACAAGCTTTGGAATAGCACTCTAAATCGCTCTACAACTACACCGAGCCAAATAAACGAACATGGAAGAAATTATAAACATTATAAGCCGCTTCTAATGTAAGCGTTAATATCCAGGCGAGAAAGTAACAGGGCGATAACTAAAATAAGCGGCAAACGATTTCTAAAGCGAATAAGTAACTAACGTATGCCTTCGTTTCACCACACTTTGGCATTTGAACGCGATTAACATCATGGATACTGATTTGCGTCTGCTGCTACTTTGTGCGCCGAAATGAAGAACGTAGTACGGGGAAGGGAAAGAGAGATAATCGATAGAATTTCTATTAATAATAACAGACACAGTCGCGATATTGTATACTGCTTGATTATCTCGGTTATTTCTGTTTCCCCCTTTGCTTTATTAAAGCGCGGAGTAAACAATAGCAACGACGAAATATCGCGGCGTCTCTAACAAGCAAAGCAGGGGTGTAGTATTGATGAGAAATTATGAATGCAACGGACGTTTGTTGTGTGTTTAAATGAATAATCGAAACAGTGGTCTCCAAACTGAACAGAAACGAAAAACTGGTCGAAATAAGAAAACGAAGAAATGAGAAGACGACGACAAAGATGAGATACTATCAACATCGTCACAACTCTCGAGTAAACATTTCTGATTTAATACAAATTACCTTCTGCTTAAGGCATGTCGCCATGGAAACCACCGAGTCATATAGTACCATCGAGGAGACTAGACCGACGAAACGACTCGATTAACGTTTCTTCCACTGCAAAGGATTCGCGTATAATATACTCGAACAAGTTCCGAAGTTACTGGCAATATTTCGCGGAGGGGCGGGCGAGAAGGGGGGGATTTATCGAATCTTTTAGTCAGTCGGCTCTCCTCGAAGATCTTCATCCGTACTACCTTTATATGCAGAATGAACAGGTTGGGCAGTAACCACCAGGAACATTGCTTTGTGTTGCTGCTCAGTGGCGCGGTCTCGATAGTCTCGGAACGACAACGTCAGGTGGAACGGGAGGTACAAATTGGACCTTGCCTCCTTGTGCTGGCCGCTTGATTGGTGAACAACCGATCTCGCGTACTTTCGCAACCCGCAGAACAAGCTAGCTCTTCTGCCGTTAATACCTGAAAAAGGAGTGTCCCGGGTAATCTTAATATCGAGTTCTGCGAGCTCAAGTTCATTTGTATTTTGTTTTATTATTTTTATTTTTTTATTAAATTTGACAGCGCAAAGAGTTTATCAAACTCTTTGGTTTGTTGCAACAGTATGAGTAGATTTGGTTTAACCCTTCGTAGTCACACGGGATATTTTTCTTTCTTTACCAATATTTCTGTAAATTTTTTAACCTTAATTAAAATTCATTCAATTTAAAATTTTTTAAACCTTAATTAAAATTCATTCAATTTAAAATTTTTTAAACCTTAATTAAAATTCATTCAATTTAAAATTTTTTAAACCTTAATTAAAATTCATTCAATTTAAAAATTTAATGAATTTTAACAAGAAAAATCGCTTAATTCAGTAACTATTTTTTAACTACAAATTTCATCATATCAAAATTTACATTTCTATGAAAAGACTATTAGAGAATAATTGTATGACAATTATCACTGGAAAGTTAAAAGATTCAAAAGTACGAAAATGTTAACTGAAAAATAACACCGAGGTGCAGAGAACCCCGTGTGACCAATTTGTGATTACAAGAAGGTGTAAGCCCGAAGGGTAAGAGATTCTAAATCCTACCTTTCGGTCTGTCCTCTTGGGGCGACACTATCCCGCTGGCGATCTGGTCAGCCAAAGTAGCCTTATCCTTGGGATGGACGTAGTCGATGAAGGAGCGCCCGATCCATGAATCTTTCGGGTATCCTAGAGCTGTGCATATCGAGGGAGTCGTGTACAGCACGAGTCCGTCGTGCATCGAAATCACCGCGCAAAATCCCTCCTACATAATACAACATGAACACGTCAGGCCTCGTTCACTGCAGATCTGCATTTCGCGAGTATTAGCACGTAGGTGGCAGTGAATCTATGAGAGCCATCGAGAGCAGTTTCGTGGAAAAAGCTCAACGACGTTCATCAAGTAGCTTGTAGAGAGAACACGTCCCTGCTCTATCCTCATTCCTGTGCCGTTCAAATATTTCACTGAGCTTTACTAACAATTACAAACAGAATTTTGACACAGCTCTATCGTGGGACATTTTTCCACGCGTATCAGTTTCATTGATATAAAACACCATGCACGGAGAAAAGAGCATCCTTTTGATTCTTTAAGGAACTCCATTTCAGGCCTTCCCAAGTAGGGGAAATCTGCTCCTGGAACACATGTTTCGGTTCTCCTTCCAACACTGCGCCTTCAGCTAAGGTGGGACGATTCCTACATGTGTTCCAGGACAGAGATGGGCAGAAAATTATTTCAAATAAAAAATTGATTTCAAATAAAAGACAAAAATTTTATTCGAGACTCTCAAATAAAAATAACTGAGAGTTATGTTTATTTCAAATAAAAATAAGCTAGAGTTACTTTTATTTGAAACGTTACAAATAATTTTTTTGTTCGACGTGAATTTAGCCGACGGCTACAAATAATTTTGTTGTTCGACGGGAATTCATTTTAACCTTCAAATCATTTTGTCGTCTTTTCATTAATTTGTATTTGAAAATTATTTGATGCTCAAATAACTCTGGGTGTAGAAAACGGGAGAGAGGGGGAGTGTGTGCTAGAGAGCGGTAAGCAGGAGAGCATGATGCGAGGAGGTAGTTGTTAGAGCGAGAGGGAACGGGGATTAGAAAGAGAGGTGGATATTAGCAACGGGTTTCTCGTTCGCTCCCGTTCCCTCTCGCTGTAATTACTACCTCCGTGCATCATGCTCTCATGCTTACCGCTTTCTAGCACACGCTCCCCCTCTCTCACGTTTTCTACACTCAGAATTATTTGAGCTTCAAATAATTTTCAAATACAAACGAATGAAAAGACGACAAAATTATTTGAATGTTAAAATGAATTCCTGTCAAATAAAAAAATTATTTGTGGCCGTCGGATAAATTCCCGACAAACCAAATAATTATTTGTGGCTGTCGGATAAATTCACGTCGAACAAAAAAATATTATTTGTGACGTTTCAAATAAAAGTAACTCTGGGTTATTTTTATTTGACGACAAATAAAGATAAAGCCTCTTTTATTTGATACATTATTTAAATAATTTTTTATTTAAATAATGCCCATCTCTGTTCCAGGAGCAGATTTCCCCTACTTGGGAAAGCCTGCTCTATTTTAACACAGAGAAATCTAACTACGTGCATTAATAATATTTTCAATTATACTCTATTTATCTTATTCATATACCGATCATTCTGTTCTCCCTACGACGCGTGTTGCCACTTAATTATCAGTTTCATTAGTAAACCCATTAAATACTTCGTAAACCAGTAAACTACAAAACACCCTGCTATTAGTATACCTATATAAAACCATTCGTGTTAACGTGGATGTTAAAAAGAAACTTGTATACAATACTTCCTAAGGGACTTGGTAGCCTCACCGCCCGCTAGAATGTTGCCTCGCTAGTGGCTATCGTGGTCAGAGGGAATAAATCTCCTTTCTCCATGCATAAAATTTGCTGAAACCTCTCAACAACAACACTACTGTGTTACATCATCGTAGAGTCACAGTGAATTGCAATGATTAAAAATGTAATTATACACAGACATTTTATGGGAAGCAGTCCGGTTACGCTCGTATTATAAATAGGTAGCAGGATGCTCTTCCGAGCATGCCCGACCCTGGACCTCCCCAAAAAGGAGCCCCTCGATCGACCACGGCCGAGCGAGTCCCGAATCACATAATTATGGCGTTAGACGGGTTTATCGTTCGTCCCTTTTCTACGCGTCCTTCTACCACAGTTACTATTTTAAGGGAGAATCTGTCCCCCCGTTGCTATGTAATGAATACTAACATTGGCTTGAGATGTGCTATCATCCAGATGGTTCGTACGAGAAGCAAGCCCTGCTTCCACATCTGTGACAGTATCGCCGTTGTGCTCGCCAGGGTCCGTTGCATCCACCAACTCTACAGTGGCTACTTCTTCTTGTACAACACCCAACAAAAATTCTCCACGTTATATTACGTTCTTCTTGGGCATACCTTCCCGCGTTTGCTATGCTTTGCGACATGGATCTTCATACTCGAGCAGCACGATCGCGTTCTATTTATTTAAACATTTCATGGACGCCTCAGGTGTTTTCAGGAGAATAGGAAACTTTTTCAAAGCGATGATTTTTAGTTTGTTTTGTTATTTTGGGGAGGAGTTGAGCCGTTCTGATAGGATGTTTGAGTAACTAGGAGTTTACGAGGAGGGAAGGTGGCAACCGAGGAGAAATAAGGTCACAGAGGATCTTAATACGTCGGATGGAAACAGTGAGATCCCCCTGGAAACGTGCCTGGTGCCGGGAAAGACATCTCCGTTTTAGATCGGAGACATCTGGACGGAAAGGTTAAGGGTGGCCGGAGAAACAAGGGCGTCCAAGAAACGTGTTACACGTTACACGCAATGTGCTGCATGAGTAATGGATTGATGACAGGATGGAGGTTGCAAGTGTTTCCTTAGTCCAACAAGACGGCAATATCGCGAAGACGTTTAGTACTGTCCTAAGGAGTAATAAACTCAAAACTTAGGGCGATAATTGAATAAAAAATTGGAAGACCAGAAAGTCAACAGTTTTTCAATCTTGAGCTCTATGGATGCGTCCTTCGGAATACAGTGCGCTGGTACCATGGCAAGTTTTGCTTCTAGACTCTGAAATCACTGTTCAAAGCGTTTTTCCGATTTCTGGTCCCATATGTAAGTTCGTGACCATTTTTTACCATTTTTTTTTACCACCGATCTCCACATGAAATTGTTTAACCGCGAGCGACAGACTCACCGCGCGAAAACTCTCGCTACGCAACGCAGTCACTCGTCGTGCAACGAACTAGAGGCCGAGCATCGTTATTACATAAGTAACCGATCTATTCTCGCGCTGAGGTAGACGTATAATACGCGTCCTATTGCAGGACTGCGATGCAATGCGCGTAACGAGCGAATCAGGTCCAGGGCTCGTAACGGCCGACGAAAAAAGCCTATGTGAGGATCGGTCAGTTATTAAAAATTATGTAAAATAATTACGTAAATCAGAGACGCTCTCGCGGCGTTATATAAAGCTTGCTTCGATCCGGCAGCCGATGTAGTCGGACCAAACGAGAGTGCTCGGTGCCGCCCTTTGTTCACAGAATACTACTGCGTATTATATAAAACTGATGTGGAATGAGAGATGCCCGATGTTTAGAATGTTTTGGATATGTCAGCCCCCGTTACAAATGCCGGCGACACATTTAAATTTCATTTCACTGCGGGGAAATGTAGATCAGATGCGCACGTGCTTGGGTTGCAAGAGAGTATCAGCGGTTTTTCAAAGAACTTCTCGTGTTAAGGGACCATTCTATTTCGCCGGTCGAAAAAGAGGCCTATTTTCGTGATTTTTTTCTTCAAAAACTAATGTACGGATTTTAACGTTCTTGGGAGTTAAATGTTTATTATTCTTTGCTGTATAGACTCGTATTTTTTATGTTTCCAAAATATAATTGCAAATGTGTGAATTTAGATTGCAATGTTTGTGGCTCAGAGAGAGTTTCGAACGAAGTATCGATAGTTTACTTCGTAATTGAGTTAAGAGACGAGATGCTCTTCGGCGTTCTGCTTTGAATAGATAGAGCTGAGATTAATTGCCACGGTAACAACAGCTATCATTACTCCACTGTTTAAATACCGTATTCCGGATAAAGCTCGCGATAATCGAGAACTACCGAAATGTCTGTCCTCCAATTCCTGATCCACTGAATCTCGTCCTTGTCAAAATTAAAACACAAACGTCAAAGACACGGCAAACAATAGATCTATATAAGATTGATAGTCTGGCGGACTAAGGTAACTATGAAGGTTGAGAAGGTGGGTTCGTTCGAAGCCTTTGATTGTGAAGTAAGCGAAACCTAACAGAAGGGAAGAATGCACGAAACCAAATTGTTACATAAAAGTACTGACTGACTTTGTCCCATCTAAAAAATTCTTTCACGATTTTGCAACATTAACAACGACTCCAATATTAATATCCGCGTAGTATTCGATGATTAAAATAGAATACCTCTATGTTTGACCGGTAAACAAACGTTTCCGCTTCGCAACACTGAAACCGCTAGGAAGGATTGTATTCCGCGAGGACGGCAGAATCAGTAGTACGAACAAATATCTGGCCCGGCGCGACGGTGAAAATTTGATATTCGTTCTGTCTCTCGTTGCATCGCCACTGCGATACATCGATTACCTCGACGATGAAGAAGTGTGAAGAACAGTAGAGTTAACGTGCATTTCTTCCCAACGATTTCTAGATCGCAACCAACCTGGTTTCTTTTCGAGGATAGGTTTCGTTGGGACGACGACATTATAAGACACGCCCTCCGACGGCGTGCCGACACTTTTCAACGCGCTATCCGCCCCATCGTTAACAGCCAAAATCGCCTTCGACTTCTTCTTCTTATCCTTTCTTTTGCTGATTGGCTGCGGTAGTGCTTCATTGCTATGTTCATATAGACATTATATGTACAATGTGCAAAAACTTCTAACCTTATCTAGCGGACAGATCCAAAAATTAGTACACATCGGTCCTATCGCATAAGAAGGGGTGGTAAAGAGCGATGCTCCAGGCAATATTTCGGGGTGGGAGGTATTTTCGTTTTACAAATAAAGCAATCGCGATTAATGGAGTAAACTTAGTAAATTATCTCTCTTCCGCCTACGCATACTGCATTATAAAGTATTAATTTCTCGTTTTAAATAGTAGAGCAGAGATGGGCAAAAATTTTATTTAAATAAAAATTTTGAATACGAATAAAAGTTAAAAAAAATTAGTCATCAATGAGGTTGGGCCTAATAACAACTCTAGTTGGGCCTCGCATTTTCACCATTCTATTGTATAAAAATTGGTAAAATAAAGATGGAAAATAAAAAAAAATAATAAAAGTGTCAGACAAAGTTAATTTTTTTAACTTTTATTCGTTATTCAAATTTTTATTTAAATAAAATATTTTCCCATCTCTGTAACAGAGTAAGCTTAATATTTCCAGCAGAGTTTTCGCGCACCGTACCAACACCTCGCGTGCATTATCGCGAGGCTCATTTCATGAGAAATCTTATCAAAGTACCCTTTAAAACACCTGAAAATAGACTCTGTCTGTTCTCTCGCATCCGTCAAGGCTGGAACAGACACGTTGAGTAATTTAGTCGAGTAGTGAATAATTTAGTAATCTGCCATGGTTTTACTAAACTACTCGACTCAATTTTAGTGTCCACACACGAAAAATTACTAAATTACTCGCTACTCGACTAAATTAGTCGACGTGTCTGAATCAGCCGTCACGGTAACGCGATACAGGAAACGTTCATATCTATTTACAAACTATTGACAAGCACGGTATCAAACGTAAATGTTCTAAAAATAAGTATAATTTTCGCTGATTCGACAATCAAGAAACGTGGTGGCTGTGCGTGCGAACGTGAGCTGCAGCTTCATTTCCGGCATGAGACATTTTGTCATTGGTCATAGTGTCATTGATCGGTGTAGGAGTGAACTGAAGCTAGACTAAACCGTGAGAGACCTAACTTTCTCCAGGAAAAGCATTTGCAGAAAAATACCGTGCATAACAAACGTTTCAAGACGTCGGATCGTGACTAGATTCGTTACGTAACGAGGAGAAAGCGTTTCTCTAACGATAATTTCAAGCTTTCTCTAGGATAAGACCGACCATCTAACGCGAGCATTTCCTTGTTCGGATTTAAAGGTTCGAAAATGCCAAAGGCAGGTAAAACTCTTGGAATGGGTCTCTAATATCCTTCATAACTTTGTTGCATGAATGCGCACTTTGAATTTATGTAACTACCCCACGTTTAAAACCTTATCTATACATATGTACGAAGATACTATATCTAGCATAATAACTCTAAAGTTATAAGACAATGAAGCACAGAGGCATTATTTTGTTTCGAAAAGGATTTAAAATAAATTATCGAATGAAATCTATTTCCAAGTATCTAAATCTGTTTCCGTTCAAATTTTGGAAGGTGACCTTCGTCCCTCTGCTCTGGATAAACTACGACTGATACTCAAAACACAAGATTTCGTTATATAATTAATACACTTTTGTTATGTATAGATAGATATAATTATAGATACATTATCTTGCAATATCTTTGTACACCCCTTGTGCACGAAAATGAAGGTCCTTGGTCATTGAGGTTCCCTAGCTATTGTTCCAAAGGTATTACAGGAACCACGTCGTGAATATAATCAAACCCATTATCACCTAATTTTATTCGCATTATACTCGCGATGCGTGGAAAGTTTCCAAATATACCGACTTGGTACAGCCATCAATCAAGCTTTAGAAATACACTAGTGGAATCATACTCGCACGTGACCTTAACCTCGCCCTCGTAGAAGGATTTCCACGCCGAGTGAGACTCTGCTAAAGTTTCCTACGAAGCAGTCACGCCTCACGCACTCCCGCTCTATTGGCTCAAATTCTGCACACCGTATCGTCCAAGACCAATGAACTACTAAGGTAGATGTCCCAATTACTGCCAGTGACCCAATTACTGTCACTTTATATCTAAAGAATACGGTCGATATTTCCTATAACTTATTGTTATTTATTTTATGTAAAAAAAAGTAAAGTATAAAAAAAATGTACATAATATGTTATATTTAAACGGAGATTCTGATTTACATAAAAATAAAACAAATAAAAAATAAAAAAATCATACAGACTAGACGATTTTTGAGGTGACAGTTATAGGTACACTAGGATCGCTCGGGAATTTTAATTAATTATTAATAAATTCTTCATATTTAATTCATAAAACTATTTTTTTTAATAAAAGAGATGTTAAATAATATTATGTTTCAAACTAAGACGATTTTTAGGTTAAACAACACGTGAAATGATTAAATGAAGTTAAGTTATAATCTTAAGGTGGCAGTAATTGGGACATCTACCCTATCAACGCGAGTGTGTCATTCAGCGCGACAAATATTTCCATGCGTGCAGCAGTGGCATTCCCGCGGTATGAAAACGCACGCCGCGATCGATCCCGTGGAAATTCAATTTCCCCGGTTTTATATCAGATTTTTATAGAAACAAACGAGACAAAAGGTTCGGCGAACAGTGTCGACGTATTTCCGCGAGCTGCTTTGAAGATAACGCGCGCGTAGGTGGGTCGTAGGCGTTGGTGCTTTCAGATACAAATCCGCGGGAGAATTTTTCGAAGCCAGAAATTGGAATTGTTTGATTCTAATTCGTGGATTCGATGGCGATTTATTATTACAACGGTGCAGACCGTTCGGATTATGCAACGGTACGTAGGATATCTCTTGCGACGTAGGCAACGGCGATGGCGACACTGCAGGCACGTGGCACGGCGCATGCATCAATGTTTACAGCCGCGGGTAACGGTGTTGGTGCGCGCTTTCTCGTAAAACTGCATGTATCGCTCCGTGTGCGTGCGCGAGTCAGATGCTAGATATTCACGCCCAACGGGGGTATGCGCGCGGCCGCGAGTTCACGCTGTCACCTTCGCTAATCGCGGTAATTATGGAAACGACCACGGTGTTACAGGCACGGACAATAGAGCGATGGGGAATAAAAAGCCGCGATAAGTTCGCTCCCGTTACGTGGGATTGTTGAAGTAAACAAAAGTAGAGAGAGTGAACGATAAAAAAATACAGCAATGACTAATCCGTAACTAAAATCGTTCTGCCATCCTGATTGATACGGGAGCTCTTATGTAACGTTTCTAAAAACTGGTCGCGATTGTGCGGTAGGAAATAAACTGAAGAGTTGGATCGCGTATTACAGGCTTCGTTATTGTAGACCGATGGACGATGAGAAAATGAAACGCGTGAGAGACGTGTTCTACTCGCGCAGCTCACGTTAGCATACAACGCCTGTTCGATATTGTTAGTTATAGCAATTGTGAAAACATTGAGATTAGTAATTGTACCCTAAACAGCTATTTTGGTTTCCACGATAAAAATAGACGTCTGCGAGTGAGTGAGTAATAATAATTGTTCAGTATAAAGTAGCTTTTATGATATTCGAAAAACAACTGTAAGTACTCAAAGTGTTCTTGAATTTTGTTTGTTCGTGGAAGTTTCCTGAACCCATTACCAGCCAAGCATTGAAATAAGCGCGTATTAAGGTAAAAGACCTAATACGTGGATACGTTCCAGTAACTGGACACTGGTGCAAAAGAACTATTTTATTAAATTATTCAAATATTTAGTCAAATATATATATGAATATATTTTAATTATTTAATAAAATAGTTCTTTTTTTAATAAAGCGGATATTAAATGTACTAATCAGTATTTTTGCACCAGTGTCCAGCTACTGGGACGTGTCCACGTATTGGGTCTTTTACCTTATAGGCTTCATTATCGTAGACCGATGGACGATGGGAAAATGAAACGCGTTTCGCGTGGAGAGACGTGTTCTACTCGCGCAGCTCACGGTAGCATACAACGCCTGTTGGATATTGTTAGTCATAGCAATTGTGAACACATTGCGATTACTAATTGTACCCCAAACAGCTATTTTGGTTTCCGCGATAAAAATAAATGTCTGCGAGTGAATGACTAATAATAATTGTTCAGCATAAAGTAGCTTTTATGATATTCGAAAAACAACTGTAACTACTCATAGTGTTCTTGAATTTTGTTTGTTCGTGGAAGTTTCCTGAACCCATTAGCAGCCAAGCTTTGAAATAAAGACTCTAGAATTTTCATTGCAATTTTCCTAATTGAAAGAAATTAGAATTTAATGTCGTGTTTATGCAACAACAGCTGTTAATGGGTTAATTATAATAGTGATTAGCGAGTGTCGTTTGACGTTAAGGGAAGTTAGTTAACAGTAGTGCGGTGCGACGAACACGTGGTTGGGCACGTTTTCATGTTACCCCTTACGTAAAGCTCGCCGAGCACTGGGGGGATAAAATTACTTTCCACTGGATTCCTTACTCTTATTTTCTACAGTCGAGGTCGTCATTATCTTGTCTATTACGTATTTATTTATCTTTCTTCTGGATTTAACGCCGGTGCTCGCTATAAACTCGTAAGGTGGCGGTAATAAAAAGCATGTAGGTACTCGTACTGAAGTGCGGATAATCGACAATCTTTCTGCGTACAAGAATCGACTACCATCGCGATTGCTTCTATCGTATTAATTCTATTGTTTTTTCTAAGTGACCGACGACAGGAAGGTGATTGAACAGTGTGTTACCTGGATCCAAATGTCGAGGGACGCCTACCGTAGTAACCACTACTTTCGGAGCGGTTGCTGTTCCTCGAAATCGAGCTGCCGCTGCTGAAACACACATTAATCGGTGGTTGGTTAATCAATAGCTGTGGAACTGCTTCACGTTTACCACGTAACGAACAAAACGTGACATTCTTATCTTAAGGGGGCTTTCCACTGTGACGCTCTGATAAAATATCGGTGTTTGGAACTTTTTTGTCACAAAAAGAATTTATTTACTAAAGTGAGGTTTTGCCTATCTATTAATACGTGTTTTGAGAATACAAAATTATGTTTTTCACATTTTTGTAACGTGAACGCGCTGTAAAAAAAAAATACCTTGATTGCGGACTCGATTTTTGAGGAACCGTGTGTCTGAAATAAAAAACCAAAAAGATTTGTAATCAGTATGACTGCCGCTATGCCAGGGACTAAGATTAATTGCATGGATGAAGAATTAACAAAACTATCGAAATTAGCTAAATTTGTTAATCATTCTGCGACGCACAAGATGAGAAAAAAATAACGAAAATGTGTGATTCTAATCCCTGCCATAGCGGCAGTCATACTGATTACAAATCTTTTTGGTTCTTATATCGGACACACGGTTCCTCGAAAATTGAGTCCGCAGTAGAGGTGTCTTTTTTTACACCGCGTTTACATTACAAAAATGTGAAAAACATAATTTTGTATTCTCAAAACGCGTATTAATAAATAGACAAAACCTCACTTTAGTAAACACATTCTTTTGGTATCAAAAAACAGTTCCAAACAACGATACTTTATCACGGCGTCACAGTAGAAAGACCCCTTAAGCCAGGAGTATCCACCAAACGCCCATTTCTGACCAACGTTTGCGTCAAAGTATTTACCAACTGTCTCTATCAAATATACGCTTGCGAGCAGAAACGTATTCGCCATCGATCCGTCAATGACGGTGCTTAGTCATTCGTCTCCACTGAACGTGCATAAACAGCGAATTTCCTTTGACGTACATATCGATATTGGCCTAATACCGAGCTTTAAAACGTGAGACGCTTTATGTAATCTGTATAGTTGCGCTACGGTCTGACGTTTAACCGACCAGACTACTGCAGGTGCTTACGCGCCGCGTCTGACTTCGAACGTCCGTTGCTACTGAACGCGTTTTGGAGTCGAATAGACGAGCACTCAAGTTCTTCGCGTGTTCAAAGATTTTGTGAAGGCTAATCTCTTATCATCGATGCTTCTCGTTCAAGTCAACGTTTCTTTAACCCTTTAAGCGTAGAGGACAAATATATCCGCTACATAAATAGTTTATACTAGCAAGTAATTAAAATGCAAGATAACAGCTGGTTATAGAAACAGACTTCTGTCATTGAAATGAAAGGACAAGCACGATGTTTGCGTGCATAGTAATATTCGTGATACCACGAGGGAGATAATGAAAGCTACCACAGGTGCTACGAAAGAAAACCACAAGTTTGTATTGTGGTGTATTAAAAGCTTTCTATATGAAAGAGAGAAAAGTGTTATTCTTGAAGAAAGCGTACGAAGTCATTAGGAAAATCTCAGGAAGAATAATCTCTCAATTACACAGCTGTTCGTAAATAATTTCCAAGAAATCTCTCTTCCTGCATCGTTAACGCACCAAGGACTGAGCGAAGACGTCACTTGCAAAACCACGTCCCCGCAAGACTGAAGCTTCACGTTAAACGTGCTTGGCATCCACGTGGTAGTGCTCGCATCGGCTGCAACGGAAGTAGTTCTAGAACGGAAGAAGCCTGAGCTTCTGCAGAAACACGAGGCTACGTCACCTCTGGAAAAAGTTTCCTCCAAGAATTCCACACCCCCTTTCCAACTTCACAAACAGAGAGATTTAGAAGTTCTGAAAGTGGCATTCTCGACTCGTAACAAACACTAGCTATGGATATTCATCCTCTAATTTTATGTTCTCCATCCTTTCAATTATCACGAGTTCCAGAACGTACCATTTGAAGAAAATGAAAGACTAGGTCTTCAAACGAACTATCGTGCGCATCCCTCGATCTAACAAGGAGAGTATTTTAGGTGTCCGCCTCCGATCATTTTGATTTTTGGATATGTTATAGAGGACCGAAAACTAAGAAATACGTCTTTTTTATTTTTCCCTGTTTTCATATTTGGGGAGTGAAAACTGCGTTCAAAGTTAAGGTTGAAAAATCATTTTTGTGGAATATCTCGAGAACTATTAGAGATAGGGGAATAGTGTCAATGGACGAATTTTGTGTCTTTGAATGCGAAATATGACTGACTCACCAGATTTTCAAAATCTCGAGATATTCCACAAAAATGATTTTTCAACCCTAACTTTGAACGCAGTTTGCACCCCCCAAATATGAAAACGGGGAAAAATAAAAAAACACGTATTTCTTATTTTTCGGTCCTCTATAACATATCCAAAAATCAAAATGATCGGAGGCGGACACCTAAAATACTCTCCTTGTAAGATCTAACCGCCACCGTCTCGGTGACTAGCCATGCACTTACATCCTGCGGTTCTGTCCGCGTCACTGGTCCCGGCTACCATAGTGATCTAGGAGCAATTGCAAAAGTATTGCATATCTCGAACGGCATGAACGGCCTCGGCCCATTGGCCGATTAAACCCGTCGCCGAGAATGCCACGCGATTCGCTGACACAAAATCTCTGGAGCCAGTTGTCGAACGGGGAGGGAAAAAACGGCCCGAGCACATGTTCGGCAAACGTGACCAACGCGCTAGATCGGCCCTTACGACCGGGGTCTTTCTGGCCTTTCACTGTCCTCATTATTTGCCAGGGAACGAGCACGGGGCTCCTACATTTGTTGCACCTCGTTTAGTAGGAAAAATTATTGCATAAGGTCTGCTTCACGCTCGTGGCCCCGTGACTAGAACCGTCGAACGGGACCGTGGTCCGGCTATCGATTCTCTTCGACGCTCTGCTCCCACCGATTCCAAGGAAACTTCGCATCAACGAAATACAAAATAGATGGGGACTGTCTAACTCTCGCTAGACACGCTTGATTAATTAACGTTGGGAGGTGTTTTATTGGCTTATCTCTGGAGAAGAGAGATGGACTCCAGTTTAGATTTTCATTGTTCGCGTATGCATGTACTTACTTGAAGATTTCTTAATATTATCGTGGCTACAGAATGTATTATAACAGTTATTATAATTGAGTGTATAGTTAGCTATAGTAATTATTTAATTAAACGACATTTGAAAGTAATTATGCATACTCGAGTTAATACTTCGTAAGTGACATACATACTTATCGCAGTTTGTCAATAGGGTAAAACTATACAATACGCCCCATTTAACAAAACGCCCCACCATTGTTTTACGCAAACAAACAAGGATGCATCGACGCGATCATCAGATTCTAACTTGCCTCAGTCACCCACAACTGCCGCAATAATAATACTGAGGCAAGTTCGAATCTGGTGATCGCGTCGATGTATCCTTGTTTGTGTGCATAAAATAATGGTGGGGCGTTTTGTCAAATGGGGCGTATTGTATAGTTTTGCCCTATATGTATAAAATTTCTGTATTCGCGATCGTCCAGAACGTGATTCGTTATGTCGAGCAATCAGAACGTGATAAACGTGTGAACTTTCTTCCAGCGGGACATCACGTTTCACTCTTTACCCAGCATCCGTGACGTGCGCGATTTGGTTCGAACAACAACACGTGAGAATTCAGAATCTGTACGTCTATAATTACCGACATGTGTCAATTGTCCGCGTAAAATCCAACCAGGTCGCCCACGAAGCCCGGAGTAATTACAAAGCGTCGTATTATCCGTTGCATCGGCAATATTAATTAAGGAGACGACTGCAACGTACATAACGAAGCGTGTTCGAACGATAGTTTCTAAGCGAGTTCCGTCCAAATTTCGAGTACGCAATTTCCAAGGAAGTTGTATGGAAACTTGCATGGAAAATGATAACTGAAAATCTTCTAGAATCTATTCTCTATATTTCATAAGTGAACTTACAATTTTTGAAGTTCTACATTTTAAGAAATAAATTCTCCGGTTTCTGCGCTCTTAGCTAATAGCGGAGATTACGTGTCCGAGGTACGGGAAGCATTTCAATCAAGCACTCCCGACAATCTCGGTAATCGGTAATCTCACATATACACATGTCTCCTATTCGTTCGACCTGTTTCCACCGGGTTTCGCAAGCCAGGCAGGGTATGCCTAGGTGTATCAAATACGAACGTGGAAATGCAACCGGCATACTTCGTCGAGAAACTAGTTAGCCTTAACCGTAGTGTTCGAGTTTCTATCTTTCTCATTCGCCGCGCTTTCTGTCTACCTCTCACCTACATCATTAACAAAGCGTGTCAATGCCAAGTATCCTGCACCATTGCACGCCAAAGAGCCGCTGGATATCTTAACGTTTTGCAAACCCTCGGATCGGATCGTTTGCAAAGTGCTACGACGATTCGGCTAGCCAGGTGGATGCACTATGTGCATTGTGCATCTACGAGGAGATTCGGGACTAGCGCCAATAATAATCTAGATTTGAAGCAGCGGATTAAAGGCACAGGTGGCAAACGTTCTGTGGGACCCATTTTTTGGGAAAATCAAGAGGTAGTTTTATAAAAACGGGATAAATGTAGTAATATAGAAAAAATATGGTTTGGATGAAATCATAATTTCTTTTTTGAAAATGGGACTCTGGGGGCATTCTTGGCAGGGGCCAATTTTTTTGAGAAAATGAAGAGGTAGTTTTCTAAAAACGGGATAAATGTAGTAATATAGAAAAAATATGGTTTGGATGAAATCGTAATTCCTTTTTTGAAAATGGGATTCTGGGGGTATTCTTGGCAGGGGCCAATTTTTTTGAGAAAATGAAGAGGTAGTTTACTAAAAACGGGATAAATGTAGTAATATAGAAAAAATATGGTTTGGATGAAATCATAATTTCTTTTTTGAAAATGTGACTCTGGGGGTATTCTTGGCAGGAGCCAATTTTTTTGAGAAAATGAAGAGGTAGTTTTCTAAAAACGGGATAAATGTAGTAATATAGAAAAAATATGGTTTGGATGAAATCATAATTTCTTTTTTGAAAATGGGACTCTGGGGGCATTCTTGGCAGGGGCCAATTTTTTTGAGAAAATGAAGGGGTAGTTTTCTAAAAACGGGATAAATGTAGTAATATAGAAAAAATATGGTTTGGATGAAATCATAATTTCTTTTTTGAAAACGGGACTCTGGGGGCATTCTTGGCAGGAGCCAATTTTTTTGAGAAAATGAAGGGGTAGTTTACTAAAAAAAACGGGCTCAGTGTAGTAGTACAGAAAGGAAATATAATGTTTGGATAAAATAATAATTTTTTTTAAGTTAGTGCCTTCTGGGTAGGGGTCCAAGTAGCAACTGCTCGTCGGCTTCCCGTTAAATCCGCCACTGATCTGAAGGAAGTTGAGATCTAGATTTGAATTGATTCGTTTTTAGCAGAAATGGGCAAAGAATTATTTGAAATAAAAATTTGTGTACGAAATTTTTATTTCATATAATTTTTTGCCCATCTCTGGTATTTGGCTGCTGGTTTTTGAATATCAGGGGTAAAAATTGTAGGCAATGGGATGGAAATATTGATAGAATGCGCAATTATACGATCAACCAATTCTTCTCGCCGTATATTTTTCGGAAAATGGATTCGCCCTCGTTTCTGGAAGCTCGGTTTTCACGTTGCTTCGAGCTTCAAATGCGAGTCGCTAATAGAACTATAGGCAGCGATTACTTTCCCGGTGCAGCTTGAAAAGGAAAAGTTTGCCAGCGGCATAGATAGCTCAATCGGCTACCATTGTCCCATAAATAGAAGTTCATCAAGTTTGAATCCTAATCTGTCCGTATAGACAGAAGGTAATTGCTCAATAAAAGGTGAAAGAAAGCAAATATGGTAGTGCGTTCTTTTAAAGATTTAAAGATGCAACTGTGACGAAAGATTTGAAACCTCTCGCATGGTACCGGGTCGCGCTAAATGTTGCAAAACTTCTAGAAGCGTTTTGAAACGCGCGGCGTTTTCCACCGAGCGCAATGATTTACTGCCGATTATCGCCGGTGCGTAGATTTCGTAAACGTTCCGTTTAAAAACTGACCAATTAACTTTCGAACGTTTACTCGGTGGGTATTAAGTAATTAGAATCGTGCAAATAAGAGGCAGAGTTGAGTATGTGCAAGCGATTCTAAAAATAAAATGAACAGTAATATTGGCTATTAATTAGTAAAAAATTAATGGAAATTTTGCGTCTGAACTAAGCAGTGCCAAGATGTTCTTCTTGCGTTCGTTTCAGAAGCATTAAACACAGTAACGCAATTAGCAATCGCTATGTTTCGCAAATTCGCCTACAGTGCAAAAGGAAGCGTTAATGCGTGACCTAACATAAATGTTCCATTAAAAGTTTGTATTATAGATAGCTCGTGATTAGCGTAATTGAATGAGAACGCATTAACGTCTTTCTCGACGAGCTATAACGGTCAACTTATAGATTTTTTAGGTTGCCTCTGCGCCCTATCGATGTTGACCATCTTTGCACCGTGTGTGATGTTTCTTTCCCTATTTTTTTAAAAGCTAAACGCTATACCTATATACATTAATTTGTTTAAATGCCATATAAAGCAAAAATATGTATGGCTATTTGAAGCATTGGCGGATCCAGAAAATAAAATATATATATTTATATATGTATATATATGTGTAATTATGTAATTTTACACGTTTCGCCCCCCCCCCCCCCCCTCCCCCAAGAAAGGCTCCTGGATCCGCCACTGATTTGAAGACGTAGTGCAATTAGGAAAACTTTTAACTCGAGGATAATCAAGCCCAGATTTAGAGGAGCGCAAGTAGGGCAATTGCCCAGAGCGGCAAATTTTGGGAACGGCAAAATTGGTAGACAAATACCTACAAAAAATATTCCTCAATGTCAAAAAATATATTTTAAAATATTTATGATTCAGTGCAAAGGGCGGTAAAAATCACTTTTGCTCAGAGCTGCGAAAGAGCTAGATCGGACCCTGATGATAATCGAGGACACGCAATCGATACTCTGGAACAGCTTCGTTCCACCCTGATCTCTCCAGTAATCGTATTTTATCGTAGTTATCATATATAATAGACAAGAATGCTTTAGATAGCGCAAGGACAATTCATCTACACCAGTATGTGATACAGATCTTATCGATCAAGATCAAGGTTGCGCGAAGTTTGTAATTCGATAGTAGAAACGCAAATTTAAATTGCAGCGTCTTTACGACGGGCCTTGAATTAATATAAGAAGTTCGATACGCACCTCCGCTGCGACTGGCTATTGCTGCAGGTATTAGAATATCCGGAATCCGACACTTTGGCATTCTCGGTGGACACCTCCTCCATCGTTGTCGTCCTGGGGCAAGCGTTCCTTTCAGACGATATCCGGTAAGCACACAACACTGCTGCTAAATCAAACGAACTCGGTGGTCACGCGTCATTGTTGCAGTTCTTTTGGTATTTAAAATGGCTAAGAACCGATAGAAGGAAAAGAGCGCGAAGGATGAAATTGTCCGCAGTGTCACGCGCAAGAGATAAAAGTTCTTAAATGTATAGTGTTCACCATTTAACGACTGAGGTTTTAAAGTGTGACGCACCCACTTGGTTAATTTCGTTTTAGTGTCGTTAAATTAATTTGATAGAATAGAGACGAATGCTCTCGCTGTATCGCCTGGTGGCTCGCAACGCGTATGTAAACACTACGGTGCGTTCCAGGCGGCGATATCTGTGAAGACTGGCACCACACAGTGCATCGCATATCATTCGCGCGGAGCGACCAGCAGCGACTGTTTCGCATCACGCAGCACGTTTGGTAACACGTGAGCCGCTACCCCCTCCACTCCTCCGTTAACCTATATCGATGCAAAACGTGCCCCACTTAAGCCTCATGACCGACGAACAAGATTAAAATAGTCTCCCTCCCCTCCGCCAAACTTCGTGCACTTGATATAGCGAAAAATTTACACTGCCGCGAAGATTCTATTTTGCACATGATCATGACACCTACTGGCAAGCACTTCGACGCATCTTCCGAGGATGTTAACAGTGCGAGCTCAATTTACGTAGGTAGCGGAAAGATTTCGTAAAATAAACTCAATTCTGTTTGTAAAAATTGTTTTATTGTACACTTTATGAAAATATAAAAGAAATATTTGGAAAATAATAAATTATAAATATTACACACTTAAAAGAGGCTGTATAAAAAATAAATACGTTTCAATAAATACAATAATTGTTCTCTAGTTAATATAACATCGTTATCCTAGCAATAAAAGGGAGGGCCAACGTAAAATTATAATTTATTATTTGTACGTTGTACGTCTGATATACATTTATATGTATATCAGAAATATCTTACTCTGCTATGTTATCACAGTCGTCAGGTACGCGTCATTGAATCCTTCTGAGGTATCCTGAAAGTTAAAAGAAAACGCACGTCAGGTCAGTGAGTTACGAATGTGCAGCTTGGTACACTCTGTTCAGTGTGGTTTAAAAAAAGAGAAAAAAAAGAAAAATAAAGAATAAGTGGAAGTCAGTGTGAGGTTTTTTTTGAATACTTAATGTGTATTTAATATCATCAAACAAGTCAGTTACAGTCTCCTAAAACATCATTGCGTATGGTCATTGAGTAGAACAGTCTAACACACGTACAAAAGTGTCCATCATAAAAGGTTCATGTTGTGCGTCAATCATTAGTGTTTGACGAAGTTGTGATCATGGACGTAAAGTATTAATTGCCTAAGAAAACGTACTTTTCTTGACAAGATCCGATCTATTTGTAAAAAATAACATGGCGATATATTTTATGCAAATATATCTATATATGTGATGTTGAAGTATTTCCAAAACAAGATGTACTCGCATTCTTTAAAAAATTTAGTACCGTGTTTTCTCTTATAGTTTCTTAGAAAAACTGAGTTTATGCCCACGAATGGGCACGGTAAAATATTACAATTATAAAACATAGGTCTGATACTATTAAAAACAACTTAAATATAACCCATGATAAAATGTAATAAATGAACTTTTAAACTTTAATTTAAACGTAAGCGAATGTAGCTTTAACACGTATAAAACATTTCCGCAAAGAACGCGCGCTCGACTATATGTTTTCACAAAAATATAAGATCAACTTATATTAACGATTAAAAACCACGTTAGCAAAGCATTAAAAAATAAAAATGCTTTAGAGAATGTATCTTGTTTTGGAGCAATATCTATGAGATTTATTATTATCGCGACTCGGTATCGCGAAAATATTCCTTGAGATATATACAAGAAATAAATTAGTTTACGTTTTCTTCCATACACAGTATAGCTAATAAAGGAATAGTACAGAACTATTAAATATAAATTATAAACGAAACTTGGTTTTACTAACTCTAAAGCACAGGTAGTGTTTTAAAGCCTGCGCGAATAGTTAAAATTAACATCATAATCGATAATAATTTCTATTCCTGTTTTACAAACAAGAGTAGAGGTTCTTAAAGAACGAGTTTCAGCGTCCGTTTCCTTAAATAACTTCGCTTCCCTAAATCTAAAGAAGACTCATCCCTTTTCAGGCAATTCACTGGAAAAACTTTCGTCTAAATTTGATTTCGCTATAAAACTGTACGAGCATAGAAATCCTCTTACATCTGTCTAGTGCCTGCGGCACATTATCGTAACAACGATAAACGCCTCGAGCGAATTGCATAATCGTGCAAGTTCCTTTTGTTAAAGAAAGACATTTTAAAACCTAACTAATTCCGCGGTGTTCTATCTACTCGTAAATTGAATCTTTAAGATCACTTTTCGCACAGGCCTCTTAAAATAATCAAAACCAGGAAGTCAGGTGTACGTGTAACGATATGTAAGGATAAAGTAAAGTATCGTTAAAGTTTCAGTAACGTTGAAATCGCGAACGTAAGCGATAGTTAAAAGTAGGTAGTTGGAGTAGTTTCCTTGGATGCGGGCCCGACGTGGTCAAGTGAGTCTTAAAATTCGTCTCTTTTTATTGCGTGCGTCCAGCTTGTGTATACCAGTCAGTCTGTGAAGACAAATAGAAAAATTACATTTTCTCCTGTTTCCCGAGTAAGGTAATCGTCAGTTACAACGTCAGGGTGTTAATATTTAAATGCTTCTCTCTCTTTCTCTCCTTTCTTTCTCTCTCTCGCTCTCTGTGTGCCATGTGCTTCGGCGATGTACTTACGAGGTATACAAAAAAATTTAATTCTCATCTTCGTCCATTCTTAGTCGTTTTCTACGGTCTTCGCCGACGTTGCGCTCTTCTGCTTCTAGTACTTTTAGTCGTGAACCACATATTTCTTGCCCGTGCAGGACCTACCATCAAAATTTTCCGTTTCACGACTTAACTGCACCTCCCCTTTAATGCATCCCGCGTTCATTGAAACTAGCAATTCATCGGGATCTCTAATAAAATACTGCAAAGCATACCTCGATCGCTTCGTTCGCACTTTCCACGCTAGCATACTTCGCGTAGCCACAATTCTTCCCTGGGAGCATATAAACGTCTATGAGGTTTCCGAATCTAGAGAAAGCATCCTTCATAGCATAGATAGGTGGCACAGGAGGTCCACACACGATAAAACACCTCTTGGCAACCTCCGCGTCTATACTGGCCATCGGTTGCACAGGCGGTAACTTGATGCACATCGAATGCTCTAAACCTAATTATGCAAACACGTAAATGTGCGACGAGTCGAAGTATTATCGTATTACATAGATAAAATAATATCTCACTTGGTGCGGTAAGTCCTGCAGCTTGGATCAACGACGTGGCTTGAGCTATTGTTTCCGCCAGATGCGCTAAGTCCGTCCGGGCACTGGCGATTCCACCTGCGGAACTACCAGGTTTTATGACACTCTTCGGAGGCACACTCGTTAAATCTGGTTTCACTATCATCCTATGACCAGGAGGATATTCGAAACCATGAAACTTCTCTCTCGCGTACGCTGCTGCACTAGGATTCGAGTACACAACAACAGCCTGACCTCTGGGCATTCTATATCGTACGTCATTTTTTAAATGACAGTAATCTAAGCCAGGTACAATATCAAACAACTTCCACAGTTGATCTTGATTCAACGCTGGATGCGCAATTACTTGCAAATGCGTATAGCCTTCGGAATTCGGATAATTCGTAGCAATTTCTAAACTAATACTACTCTTTCCAAAGTTCGACGAACTGTAACCACCGCTGGCGCTCTCGTAATGAGAGGATATTCCATTGTTATACTTTACGTCGATGTGCTCGGGTTTTGGCTTTTTCGGTTCGGCAAATACAGCCTTGTATTTCCTATCGCATTCCTCGAACGCCCTCGCGGCGCTCGATACCTTTTTAAATTTCACGTAACCAAAACCTTTCGACTCATTTGTATTTCTATCTTTGACCACGGTAGCGTATTCGATAGGTCCAAACTTTAGAAACTCTTGCTGAAGTTCGTTGTCGGTCATGGACTTAGGTAACACACAGAAAAGACGAACCCATCTTTCTTCCTCGTTCGTTTCACGCACGGATCCTTGGTCACGACTGCAACAAATACCTATATTTGCATGCTTACGATACAAGTGCGTGCATATGCACTAAAAAGGAACCAATGCTTGGAAAGCGATTTACAATAATATTTCTCATCTTACTTCGAAGCAATCATTACTTTGATAGGTCTTCCAACCGAACCCAACATTTTCCCATTCATTTCTTCCAGAGCGAAAGCTGCCTCCGACGTTTTCGAGAACTTAATATACGTAACTCCTATATAAACAATACGCTTTCGTTAGTAAATATTTTGTATAATGCGTAAAGAATACGTGAAAAGAAGCAGCACAAAGTCACGGAAGTGATGTGTCAATTAAATACGCAGCTACGTTAACAAATAAAACAAGGTGTAAATTGAATTGTAAAACCATAAATAGATTATTGATTTGTTTTGTAGACACGAGAAATTACCTTTATTTTCGCCCGAATTCCGATCTTTAACCACCCAAATGTCCTCGATCTTTCCAAATTTCTCGAAAGCTTTCCTGAGGTCATCTTCTTCCAGGCTTTTGTGACATATAACGAATAAACGTGAATTCGGCGGATCGTCATTTTTTGATCGTAAATCCGCTTGCGAATAATATGAATCCCTTTCCCTGTGGTCAGCCATTTTGCAAATGAACGCTGCAGACTACGTCGCCCGTCTACGGTCAGCGAAGCCGACACATTTCAGGGACGGCTGAAATCGGAGTTCCGTACTATCAATTTTCAAATGTTAGGATTTGCATACTTCATTCTTCCAACATTTACTTCCCGCGAAAGTAAATTACAGAATTTACTTATGTTCTCGCTATTATATAAGATTTTTTCGAATACTTACGAGATCGGAATTTCTTTCTAATAAACCTAATGCACTTTTAACCAGTTTCAGAATAGACTATTTCGTATGTTGTTGCATTAAGAGCCTCGACTATTTGTATAATATACCGTTGTAAATTAAAAGTGCTCTCGCGCAAGCATAAAGAAAATACTCGTTAAATCAAGCTGCGCGTTCCCTTGTTTTCTGAAGTTTTATTTAACTTCGATGACTCATGGCGCGTAATTATTTTTACTTGGATTTCCATTTTAGTCGATATAGGTACAGTTGTAAGTTTGCGCGTTGTTTCCTCATTGGACCGTGTTCAGAGAGAATAAATATTTCATCGGTCAAAGTATTTAAGCGCATACCTATATGCGTAGGTACTTTATTATTTAGAAATGCAATACGATAGACAAATATGATGAAAGATAGGTTAGATTAAATTACTTCCGCATCGATTTCACAAATGTTATGCAGCAAATTAACAAGTCATGCTCTACTAAATATTTCCTTGTAGAAACTTTCTTATGTGGTGGACACATATAGGTAATTGGAACACTTATATTTATTAGTGTTTTCACCTCCTGATTAGATATCTACTTAAATACCGCTTATCATCTGGCCTGTATCTGTTTTTTTTCTTTAACCTAAATTCGTCATATATAATTTATAATTAATTTGAAAAACTTAAAACAAAATAAAACGACGATCCGAAAAGTACCGCTTTTCTTTGAAAAGCATTCTGAATTAAAATTAATGACCCACACAAGTACAAATATATTTAATATATTTTTTCAATACAAAATTGTATATTTCTCAACATCAACAGCATTCCCCGTAGTTCTCCGGAAGTATTCACACATTATTATGTATAACATGTATTAAAATGTCTATCACCGATAACAGTAACTTCAATTACACATTGTATGTACATACATTCTCTTATAAAATCACTTGAAAGTTTATTACCATTTCTTATACATCATACGTGGAAGCAGAGACATTACCACCATGTCCTGTCCAATTGGTGTGCACAAATTTTCCTTCTTGGCCGAGTAATTCATAAGTATGAGCTCCAAAGTAATCCCGTTGGGCTTGTAGTAAATTAGCCGGAAGTCTGGCAGTTCTGAAGCCGTCATAGAAGGCCAGAGCAGTCGATAAAGCAGGCGTTGGAATGCCAAGCGTTACAGCAGTAGAGACTACTACTCTAGCACTGGCTTGGCATTCCTTCATTGCTTTAGCAAAGAAATCATCTAACAATAAATTGGAAAGCTTAGGATTCTTGTCGAATGCTGCTTTGATATTCCCCAAGAAAGCACTGAAAGTAAAAGTAAATAGATCAGCACGAGACAGTCTCAAAACATTAATAAAACTCGTAAAATTTCACGAACGAAACATACCTCCTTATAATACATCCTCCCCGCCACATTAAAGCTATACCGCCGTAATTCAAATTCCAGTTGTGAACTTTGGCGGCTTCCCTCAGTAACATAAATCCTTGTGCGTAGGAAATAATTTTGGATGCGTAAAGGGCATTCTTTAAATGCTCTAGGAACTGTTTCTTATCACCCTCGTATACAGCATCGGGGCCTTTCAGTATAGCGCTTGCTTCTATTCTTTCGCTTTGCAGAGCGGAAAGGCATCTAGCGAAGACTGATTCACCAATTAGAGTTACGGGGACTCCGTAATCTAACGCGGCGATAGCTGTCCACTTTCCAGTCCCTTTCTGACCAGCCGTGTCTCTAATTCTTTCCAGCAAGTAACCCTTCCCATCTTTATACTTAAGAATATCTCGAGTGATTTCAATCAAGAAAGAATCCAGCTCTCCTTTATTCCATTCGTCAAAGACTTTGCTCATCTCCTCTGGACTAAGCTTCAAGCCGTTTCGCAGAATATGATAAGCTTCGCAAATAAGTTGCATATCACCGTACTCGATACCGTTGTGCACCATTTTTACAAAGTGCCCTGCACCGGTTTCTCCGACCCAATCGCAACAAGGTTCTCCGCTAACTTTTGCGCATATCGACTGGAAAGTTAATACGTTTAATAAATTTTTATTGTAAAACTGTTCAATAAACGGCTGCATTTTTGTCAAATACCTGGAAGATGTTTTTAATATGAGGCCAAGCTTTTGGATTTCCACCGGGCATTAAAGATGGGCCGTATCTGGCACCATCTTCGCCTCCGCTAACTCCGCTGCCAACGAATAAAATTCCTTTCTTCTCCAAGTCTTTGGTTCTCCTCTCGGTATCTTGGTATTCAGAGTTACCACCATCAATTATAATATCACCGGGTGATAATAAAAGTACTAATTGTTCGATAAATGCATCCACAGCAGCGCCAGCTAATAGAAAAAAGGAATTTATTAAAGGAATATTGTAATTAAATATAATTATATAAAGCAAATAATATCGTAGGATTAGTAAGCTTTATATATATTAAAAAAAAAGGGATTTATTAAAGGAATATTGTAATCAAATATAATTACACAAACCATATAATTATACAGGATTAATAAGCTTTATATATATTGATAATTGATAATTATTATAGATCCATAACTTGTGAGTGTCATGAGTCACTTCTAAGATACATGATATCAGATCAAAGGAAATAATCAATTACAAGGTCAAGCACCTATGTCCGATGAGAACACCACCTTACCTTTAACCAGAAGCATTACTCTCCTTGGGGTTTTCAATTTCTCCACCATCTCTTTCAACGAATATGCACCAACGACTTTTGTGCCCTTTGCTTCGTTCTCCAAGAAAGATTTAACTTTATCCGTCGTACGATTATACGCGCATACAACGAACCCATGGTCGTTCATATTTAGAATTAAATTTTGCCCCATGACAGCTAAGCCGATGAGGGCAATGTCTGCAACACTACGAGCATAATAGAGTTACAATAGAATCATGTTAGTGAAGAATATTTATCCTCATACATACAATGCAATATTATAATATATTGCATAAAATAATAATTCGTAAATCAACTCTGATAACAATCAAATATCTCCCGTTATTTATTTGTATACACTATCGTCTTATTGATCAAGGTAAATGTGTAGATATTTGAATTAACATAAACGAAATTGTGCGTTAATTAAATTACCGGAAAATTGAAGTTTTAGATTTGATATATAATTTAAAATCTTTATTTGATTAAAAATGATACTTACGGTTTACTCATTTTCGTTAATGGTAAAGCGATTACAAACTGGTATGCAATACGTGCCCTTTGGAGTAATAACGAGCAACAAGTGGTCGAGCGCTTCTACCGAAGAGATCGAGAGTGAACATTCATTCGCGTGTAGTCCTCGGCATCAGCCGACGTTCCGTGAGCCAATCGCGATGCACACCAAGGTCGTCATGGAGTCAGCACTACGCGACACTACTATACTAGAATTTCATAACTTCACCTCCACACAGATATACCTTAATCGTAATATTATATAATGATTAACGAAAACTAGATTTTTATGTGCCCGATTACTCAATCTCTACAAAAACTCCATCCACATAAAAACGATTCGCCTTCCTGTTATTACAGCATTTACCGTCCTGTACTGAAAATGATATAGCAAAATGTTTACATTGTAATTCGGAGAATGGAATGACTAATCATTTTTAATTTAGTTCAAACATTTGCCATCACAAAGTTCAGAATTGTTCACGAAGAATCTTAAACGAAAGGTGAATGCACGAAGTCAGTCAAATGTAATTTTTTTATTACCGTATTTTACGCTGATGTAATGTCATATAGATTCAGACTTATATTACAGGTATAAATATTTATGATTAGTTAAACATACGCAACGACTGCGAAGTGCGCATCTACCGTGCCCCATTTTTTTTTTTGGAACAAAAGAAAAATGTAAGTATGATTCAGCAAAATTGACTGGATTATTTTAATCTTATATGAGGTGTACTAACGAATTCAAACGCTAGCATTGTTTTACGCGCGCTTTGCTGGAAACTCTGATGCATCCAATCGGGGCGCGCGTACACGGGACTGACGTCGCTTTCGGTTGTCCTCGAGAGACGATTGGTCCGATCGAGCGTATGGATGTTTTAATTGGAAACGCAACATGTCGCGATTTACTTGATTAGATTAGGGAAGGTCTTCGTATGTTTCTTTCACTTTAGTGTTATACTTAGCGAATTACCAGCGATTCGCAGCAACTCTTAAGTGCACAGTTCTCTTTTCATTTGCAACGCGTGGATAATGACGTTAAGTTCCCCGAAACATGTTATGAAAGACCTTTGTGGACAGACGAACATAACCCCGCGACAATGAGATGCCCCATTTCCGAAGCCAAATGCATCCTTTTTATTGAGAATAAGACTGTACAGTAATACAGCTGAATAAATATATTATCTGTCCGAGTTGTTTAGTGCTTCGAACAATATGGGACTACTCTTCGCAAAATTGTGGAGTTTCTTTGGCAATGAAGGTAAATTCAGCATATGCAACTAACAGTATTGTGTCATGATTATTTCGCTTCTTTGTCTGTCGCGTCGTAAAAGCAATCTTACTGCACTGTATTTAGCTTTAATAGCACGTGCGAATTATTGCAGCTTGTTTAACACATCGAATGCGTGTAAACAGTAAATATATAATTGTTCTTTATCTTCACAAAGTATGTAGGAAAATGGCCAACAAACTTCACAAATATGTTCTTGCCAAGTATAATTATAATATCATGAAATTGATAATGAATTCAATACAATCTCTGTTTCATCTCTTGCGAAGTTACTTATTTATTTTTCCAAGAAAAGTATTCAAAAGATGATAGACTATTTTACTCATTGAAAGTATCAAGTGCTATAGAAATAGAAAGTTTTAAATGAATATTTCCATATTTATTGCACATAACTGTATATAATTTAGAAAAGTCACTGAAAATCTGTTTACCATGATTGATTTCATAATTAATACGTATTATAAACAGGTTTTTTCAATTGATATTTGTCCTACTTTAAACATATGCTAACATATGCTTTCTAAATTAAATCTTCTATAGTACTATACATACACAGTGTCTTTCACTTACTATAGTATAATATAGCTATAATATACGTTTTATATGAATGTAATTGAAATTCTATTACAATGTATGCAGATATTGATAGACTAAACGAACAGTTGCAATTATTACAATTTTTATTTTTCAGAACATAAAATAGTTATGGTAGGTTTGGATAATGCTGGTAAAACAACCATATTATACCAGTTCCTGATGAACGAGGTGGTTCATACATCGCCGACTATTGGATCCAACGTCGAAGAAGTAGTTTGGAAGAATATCCATTTCATCATGTGGGATCTGGGCGGACAACAAAGCCTAAGAGCCGCATGGTCCACTTATTACACTAACACCGAATTCATAATCATGGTTATAGATAGTACGGATAGAGAAAGACTAGGCGTGATAAGAGAAGAGTTATATTCTATGCTGAACCACGAAGAATTGAGTAAAGCCAATGTCTTAGTTTACGCTAATAAGCAAGATTTAAAAGGCAGCATGACGGCTGCTGAAATTTCTAGGCAACTGGATTTGACATCGATTAAGAAACACCAGTGGCACATACAAAGCTGCTGCGCGCTTACAGGAGAGGGGTAAGAGCAGAATCTGTTTGCGTAATGCTGTACGTGTTTAGGGTGAAGTAATTTAATTGCTCGCAATATTTCAGGCTCTATCAAGGACTCGAATGGATCGTTGGACGTTTGAAAAAGACATGACGTAGATTATGAGGATTCGTTTTAAATGTAATAAGATATCTAAAATGTAAAGTATATGTTCGCCGTAAGTTATGTGCCACTTTAATGATTGTACAAATGAAACGAGAATGAATGGTCATTTTCTAAACGGTACACTAGCTTCGTGCATAACTTAAAGCGTAACTGCGCGCATCGGTCGCAGTTACTGCTGCGGACACTTAACGTATCAAATGGTGGACGGGTAAATTTTGTCTTATCTATTAATGTGATACAAAATATAATGGCAAATTATATCTATGATGTAATAGCGAAATAATGTTTTAACTATTCTCTGTGTAAAGTATATTTAAAAGGAATCGTGTTACAAGAGAAGTGGAGAAGATTTAAAATATCAAGAGGCTTTTATAGGGGGTATTGTTGTATTAAGGGAAACTTGTATAGCAATCTTTTCTTCTGTGTGTAAAAAGATACGTATTTGGAACATTCTACATGGAGACTGCCAAATTTCACATTACCTACCAGTATATCTTACTGTTTCTACCTATAAATGCTGCATTTAAATCGCAATCTGAGAAATATTCGATTTTACTCTTGATTTAATAAAGAAATTTAACGACAATTCTGCATGCATATGTGGGGAATGTAGAATGTATCTTGATCCCGTCCACCTTTGTTCATATAGTAAAAGGGGAGTAGATAATTATTCATTCTATTCGGTTGACATGCGGACAGAAATTGTTTGGCCTGTGCGACTTCGAAAAATATACCTATGTACATAGTTTTTTATACTCCGCATTAATAGTAAACAATTGTAAAAAGTGAAATCCGATTTAGCACCAATTAAACCACATATTTTTCAATTCTTTCCGCGCGAGGTTAGACATCTCTTAGTTCTTGAGACTACGAACATCTTGCGAGACTTCATGGCTAGGCCATTCGATCAGTCTAACTGAACGTTTAAAAGCAGACTGCTAACTGCTCTGTGATACGTGGATTCGACATTGAGACGGTTGTTTGTTGGGAACACTGACTCTAAGTTCTATGAAAGAATGGTAGTTGTGTATTAGAGAAACAATCTTTAAGTATTAAAAAGCGTTTCTTTGATGTAAAAAGAACTGATCGTCTCATTGCGAATATTATGAATCTTTTATCATTCTTAAATCTATAAATGTCCAATTGACAGCTGTCTCATTTCTTTTATTTACCTTATTAATCATAACAACTAATTTCTGTAGCTAGAAATAATTCAGTATTTAATATCTACTAAAACTTAAAATATTGATAGCGTATGCAAAAGATGATTATAGAAATTGTTAAGATCATTGTATGAAAGATAAATGCCGTCTAAAGTCAAGAGTGAGATCGTACACATAAAGTTTCGTAAAAATAAACAGTAGTTTTCTCATATTGAGAAACGAAGCAATTAATTGTCTTGTATATGATATAATACTGCAGATTATACGCGACATTATTATATATACTCGAGCGAGCAGTTTTCGTTACACAAAAATTGCGAGATGTGCAGTACAACTTAAAGGTTGTTTTATTCCCAGTGCACACGACGACTCGTACGAGTCCGATATGCCTGTGCGCGTTTAAGCTTCGCGAATGGCTCAATTTCAATTCGACTAAATTCAAGACTTCGGAGAAATATGCGTTTTTATTGTATGGGCCGTTGTTGATTAATTCATGTACTATGAATCAAATAATCACGTACAAGGTTGTTAATTAAAATAAGGACTGAGATCGATGTAAACTGAATTTATAAAATTTTCTTTTGCAGGAAATAGACGAACAATTATGCATTGTAATTTTTTCAACATGCAGTCTCTTACTTCCTTCAGCTATTTCTCTGTTTCTAGACATTTTATAGTTAAATTTCAGTAATTATAAATACAGTGTACTAACATGAAGTTATGTAAAAAAATTGTAAACATGCTCTAGTATCTACTTATTCCACATACAAGGAGCATGAAACTTTTCATTTCTTATGTAATAAAATCATTTAATTTATAATAAATATATTTTATTGTATTTTGCTTTTTTCCCCTTTCGTATTACGATACTCGTCAAAACATTTTAAATCGCTCTTTAAGCGAATACTTTCACAACGAAAAGAGTTAACAGCCCGTGTTGGGAGTTGGAGGAAAGGTATTCGATAGATATAATTTTCAAAGATCTATTTATTTTCACGTTCGTTATAAATAAAGTATCGCACACACTCACTCATTCTCATAACAGTGGATCTACCACTGGTCATCTTTTTTTTAATTTACGTAAACTGTAATGACTCGATGCGATTGAGCCATGCATTTAATGTAATCGAAGAATTTAAAACCAACAACTGGTGTGCTAGTATTGCAACGTTGTTTACATATTTCATTAGCCCTATGTACTTTCCTTCTCTATTTTACTCGCTTTACTAAGAGTAATTATTGTTTTTTCGTGAACATTCTGTCGGTGAAAATCCCGGCGTATTCTAAAATCTCCGATGTTCCTTGGCAGTGTCTTTGTTACATTACAAGACAGTATCTGCAAAAGTTAACTATGCACACCTATGGTTTGTACTGAATAGTTCCGTAATTCGCTAACTTCCATTACGACGATTTGTATCGGTTTTACTTCTAAAATTGTCACTATTTAAGTTAAACGTAAAGCGACAAATATATTTACAATGAACCGTGCCTACTGTTAATGTATGGTATTACTTATGCTCTCGTAAGGGCTTGGCAGTTGAAACTATGTATACCAATTTATATTTGTAATGCGTGTTTCTCCGTCGCAGAAACGCTACCCCATTTAACTCGAAACCACGCGGGCAGCAGGTCGAGAGAAATGCAGGTGAAAGTTTTCACGACACAACGCACCACGAAATTTCATTTTAGAATATCTACATTTGAACAATACATATTTCGTTACGCGATATGATGCTTGCTGTTTCTAACGCCTAGTTCCGTATCTTCTTAACGAGACTCAGCAATTATAACGACTTCCCTGAAGTCATAGCAATTCATGAATTCGAAATGAGTTCCGAGAAAATTCCATTCGTAACATGATACAAAGCAGTCAGTTCCTTGGTTCCTGAAGTTATGGTGATGGTGTGACACGAACTTAGAAGCTTTAATGATTCCGATTTGTTTCTTTCCTTTTATAAATACGGATGTCGCCGTTTAAGCTTTGACAGATTTCATGAGGAGGTCGGTGCTCAGAGATTTGGGCCTCTCGATCGGAAGGCCGAGGGCACGGTCCCAGACAAGGGACGCGAGTACACCAAGAGCACGCGATACTCCGAACAGGACGGTGTAATAATTCATCTCCTTCATTCCGTAGTATTGCAACAGAACACCAGAATGAGCATCTACGTTCGGCCACGGGTTCTTTACCTTGCCAGTTTCCAAGAGAACCGGAGGAACGATTTTGTACACTTGAGCGACCAGCTGAAAATACAAAACATTATAGTTAAATCTTCATAATCAAAGGACGAGACTTATTGCGAATGAAAGGAATACAGCGTGGTCGTAAAACCACAGACTTCCGCGTTCCTGCGAACCATCGCTACAAGTACCTCGCTATATTCCCGTCACCCGAAGCACTCCAAGGCTTACCTTGAACAATTTGTCGTCGGGCAAATGTTTCAACGCGAATTCTCTCTGGCAGGTGTATCTGGGATCAGTCTTTCTGAGCACGGCATGCCCGTAGCCGGGAACGACTTGGCCGCTCTTCAATGTCTTCCAGATGAAGTCTTTGAGTTTCTCGTCGCTGGGGCTGTCGCCGACTTGAGCGCGGAGCTTCTCCAGCCACACCAACACCTCTTGGTTAGCGAGACCGTGGAGAGGCCCAGCCAAGCCGTTCATACCAGCGGCGAACGAGAGGTAGGGGTCAGACAATGCCGAGCCCACCAAGTGAGTAGTGTGCGCCGATACGTTTCCACCTTCGTGGTCGGAGTGAATCGTCAGATACAAGCGGAGCAGCTCGATGAACTGAGGGTTATCGTAGCCGAGCATGCTAGCGAAATTCCAGGACCAATCCTTGCCAGAGTCGACGGAGCCCAGGCCTTTGCCGCCCTTGTAAATGTTTCTGTATATCGTGGCAGCGACTACTGGCAATTTCGCGATCAAGTCCATCGAGTCCTCGTAGACGGTCTCCCAGTACTTGGTCTTGTGCACACCCTTGGTGTACGCCTGGACGAACTGGCTCTCGCTGTTCAGAAGAGTGATGGCAGCAGAGAACTGGGACATCGGGTGAAGGGTCTTGGGGAAGTTGTTAAGGGCTTTGACCACGTGGTCGGGCAACGCGCTCCTCGCGGCCCATTCCTTTGAGAGAGCTTTCGCTTGGGCATCAGTGGGGACGTCGCCGGTGATTAAAAGCCAGAAGAGACCTTCCGGCAATGGTTCCGCGCCACCAGACGCCTTTGGAAGAAGCTTCTGGCACTCGGGGATCGATTTGCCGCGGAATCTGATGCCCTCATCGGCGTCCAATACCGATGGCTCCCACACGAGGCCCTTGATACCACGCATGCCACCGTACATCTGCAAAGTTTCAATAATTTAACGCCACATATCAAACTTTAAAGTTTCAAGGGTACAACCGGGAAATGAGTTCATTAACACTGACCTGTGATGCAATAAAGCAATTTGAACAATTTTAACAGCTACTTTTATAACAATAATGATTCTATTCCGACTTCAATTTTCTCTGATTCTTTTTACATTTTATAACCGCGGGACTTCGCGAAGTTCGTTCCAAATATAAGACGTTATCAAAAACCGTGAAGTTTCGTTTTATCTTTACTAGCGGGCAGAAGAAATCTCGTAGCCACCTAATTGCATGCCTAGCACGATCACATGATACGCACGCGATGCCCGTTCATTCTGCGGTCCCTATCATCTATTGGTACCACTCTTATCAGCAAGGCAAAAAAAAAGACTACTACTAGTATGCTCCTTACGAGAATTCTTCTTCCACGTGGCGTTACGTACTTTTGCAACATCGTCATAGTTAATAGTTTACTCATCCCGTTCCTCGCTTTGTTTTGAAAACGTGCGATCGTCAGAAATTGCATAACGATAGAACGCGTACCATGTCCACGGTGACCTCTCCAACTTTGGTGGAGCCATGCTGCTTGCGGAACGCCTTGACGCGCTCCTGCTCCTTCGGGATCTTGTCGGCTAGAACTTTCTTCAAGTCGGTGGAGGAGTCGCTCAGCGATCTCAAGAATATCGTGGTAGTCACCTTCTGCAAATGGAAAGACGGCCGATTAATTCAAGCGGACGCTCTCTGGTAGAGGAAGTTCCACGTTTCATGCTTCGGGAAGCTCATCGTTCAGCGAATTAAATTATTTAGTGACGAGTTGCGCTCTCTGTTTTCGCGACGGGCATGTTTTGTGTAAAGTAAATACTTTGGTGAATTCCTGGCGATAAAGGTTCTTAAATCGCCGTTGTGGATTGGATCGCAAGATCGGTGTTACAAGTTTTAACGAACGATCGCGCGTGACGGGTGGATTACGTAAAAAGAACGTAGCGCATAATGATATAGTTGCTGGATCCACTTCCGTGTAGGAAACCGTGATCGCTCGACGAGCGTTAAATTCGACGTCCACCAGCTACAAATAAATCCAGCTTCCGAATACAGAGAAGTCAAGACAGACTATTTTCATGGATCGTTGGAATTTCCTCTCGTTATCTCGCGAAACAATTAAGAATGAAAACGGAATAATAACATCATCGAAGAATACGAATTATCTCGACAATAACGTACGACTTATAATTTATATGAAAGGAGAAGAAAAAGGAGAAAAAAGCCTACTGTAGATATCAATGGACATCACTGTGCGATTCTTGTTTCCCTCCTGCACGCCTCCCCTATCGGAAAGAATCGAATACCACGCCAACTGTAATAAATCGTTCGCCCCGAGGTCGCAGGGTCTCGCGTTAGAGTTCATTATCAGAGTGCAGGTCTTGGTCAAACACACCGGCGAGCGTGGCGTTGAAAAAATGATTGTGAGTGACGTCGCGTAGCTCGTAACTCGGTTATTACTGCACGCGTGTACTGTCGAATCTCGTAACACAGGAAGACACTAGTTCCTCGAATGCCTCCTCCCAGGGATCAATTTATTTTCTCGCTCGACTTTAATTTTCACTCGTAGATAGCGCGCCGAGCGATACGCGCACCGATACGCTCGGAACGAACGAATTTAGAAACACGTACGATCCGATTGTCCCGCAATCGCTTCCCCCGAGATTATTCCCGCGGACGTCCCGCTCTCGGGCCTCTGAATATCCCGTATTTTTTTCCGTCGGCTAGTGTTTTCCAGCCGACCAGATTCGCTGTATCTGTGTCGACGTAAAAGTCCGCGGATAGCAGTGAATGCAAGGGAATGCTCGAAGCAAACACAGATACACTGGCGCTGTTTGCAACGTGCGTGAGGAATTAGGTCGAGGCGACATCTCGATGGGAAGGTAAAGGGGACAGTGGCCGGGGCTCCCGTGGGTTCTCATATTCGTCGTTTCGCCCTCATTGCTTTTTGCGATCAATCTTTCGTGAGGAATTGGAGATCGTAACCCGCGGACGCGACATCTCGATTCGTTTTACGTAACAGCATGATCCACGGGAGGCCTCCCTACAGACACGTGATTAGCGGCAGATAAAAAAGTAGTCGTCGAGGGACTACATATATATATATCTTTCCAACGTTCCGTGCGTTATTTTTTTTACTCCTATTGTGTCTATACCGACGGGGCTTGGCGAGCGATTGGGAATTTTCTCATTGCCGTCGCGCTACTGTGACACTTTGGGATTACAGTGTACAGTGCGTAGCTACACTGTTCCTCGGCGAGCGTTGTATTTACGAATTGGAAACGAAACAATATGCCCAGAACGTCACTACGCGCGGAACGTTATGTTTGGAAAATGGCCAGCGTTTGAAATAAGTGGATCTAAATATAAATAATTTCACGTGTTCTATAATTCAAACCGCACTGCATAATGCACACGTGATAAGGAAAATTGGAAGCAGGAACGTGACCTTTGCAACACGGTGATATTCAATGTTACAAAAGAAGGTTACGTGAGTTCTACGAGGGTATACTCAGTTCGGAGTGGAACTGTCCTTTATATTACAGACAGAGCAGCGTTGCGTGCTCCTGGGAGTGAAAATGACCATTTTCTTTCAGTGATAAGACAATCTCTGTGGGATTAAGGGACTCGACTTAAAATCCAATTTTTAAGGCGAAGCTGCTACTAGTATTAATGTTCTGGGAGACACAAGCTTCTATCGTCATTACACGTGACGTATTGCATAACAGAAGGGGTCGTTAAAGGATTAGAGACCTTACTCTGTGACAAAATCGTTTAAGTAGATGCCCTCGTTACTTGGAGCCACTGTATCCTTATTATCACGCAATAATTCCTACCAAATATCAAAATGTAAAGATTGTGTAATAAAGCTATCTACTTATGAGGTTCACGAGTGAGAATAAATCTCACACGTTGCGGGTTACGGTACGACAGGTTAATGTCAGGAATTTGTCGTCAGATACACAGGTAACAATATACTTAGAGTGCAACGCAAGACGGATATCAAGTTGTGGCCGCGAGGATGTAATGAAATACTAATTGAACAGATTGACAGCGACTTCTATTTCTGTGTATGGTTGTATATCAAATAGGGTTTTAAACCTCTCGCAATTCAATTCCTTTGCCAACCGAATCCAATTAACGTTGGAGGGATTACTGCCAATTCTACTTGACTCCATCATACTCCCTCGCTCGAGTGATTTTTTTTCAAACACTTCGTAGGCAATCAATAATTAAATTTGGGAGGGGGGAATCGATTACCTTGGGTAACAGAGCTTAGAATTCCTCGAAAGCGTAGTCAAAAGAAAGCCGTTTTATCGAAATTAGTGGAAGACTCGGTCACTCGACAAAGTACTTCCAGCAAATCGAGAAAGTTCGATCTTTAAGCGATTTTGAGGTGCGAATTTCTTACGATTGCAAATAAGATATGCTGCGGGTAAAGGTTACTGACAAGCTTTACGACGACGGACAGCGTAAAGATTCAATAATACTCACGTTACAGGGATACACACCACGGAGGTGTCTTATCACTGCACGCGTGCAAAGCTATAGTAGTATAGGTGGAACAAAGGTAAAGTAGCGGAATTTATATAGAAAGAAGGACGCAGGAGGGGGAGTTGCAAATTCGCAGCTCGGAAAGCAGTAACAAATATCGTTTTTGTAGGAGCCGAGCTTTTTACGATGAGCGATAATTAGTCGGTTACGAACAAAGTTCAACACGCGATCGCGTTAATGTGGGTTACGATTGCATCGTGTAATTAATAAACAATTTTACGTAGTACTAATTAAGCCGCGACAATTCGTTAATTCTTAGCCGCGTAGTTATTCAATTAACTGTTTACCAATAATTTTAATAATTTGCGCTTTCTTCATCAATCGATACTGATAATAAGTAATCAAAGAATAATATCTGTTTACGTGCAAATCTTACGAGTAGCGAAATCTGTAACGCTTAACGTTCGAATTTGATGATAATCATATTCAAAGTCTACTCTGATTACGGTCTAATCGCATGCTTGACCGAACCCACTGCATATAGAGCAGCCAGCGCGCGTGTAAAAGTGTAAAAGTCCAGATCACTGGGGAACGGAAGAGAATGATAAGAATTTGCAATGGTTATTGTTAGAGGCGAAACGCGACTACGTAAAGCATCGCGTAATGCAAGATTATCGTAACGGCACGGAGAGATAGCACATATGCACATTACGCTATGTCTACACGAACGTAATGCATATCGCGATCTATCTTCCAACTCGTGCATGTTGTTTTTTTGTTGTCGTCGACGTTATAAATCATTCTAGATAATGTGCAAGCTAATCGAAAGCATACAAAATTCCCTAATAAAATTTAATTCAGTGAGAGGTGCAGAAGGTTCTGATTAATCGATACAATACGCGTATCAATATGGGAAATTTTAATGGCGTAATACGATTTATATCGCTTAACGCATTTTCTTATAATTCCAATATGGATAAAATTATGTTGCCAGCCAATGTGAACCATTAATACTAGAGACTTTGGAAAACTGAATTTTCTGATAGATTTAAATTTATTTATTTACTCATTCGACGACACGTACGCGAAACTTTCCGCTCCTTAACTCTACTTAAATCGTCCAAGTATTTTTTTCGCAATTCAATAGTAGATAAGATCCTCGTCACCAGGAAATTTCTCAAAGGTAATTCGTAATGTGATGTTTATTGATTGCGTTTTAATCAAGAGCAAATACTATGACGTCGTTGTATGCAGTCATCTCGCTGACCAGACAGTGAAGAGATTACCCCAGCGACCGTGAGATGCCATTATAGTTCCTATTATAAGTTTACCGTTATCGAGATTATCACAAGCAAAGCAGATTTTCTATTAATATATACATCCGCGATAAAAAATTTAATTATTGCGGTCGCTCGCGTATCTCGAAAATTCCCAATTCAAGGAATGTAATCTCAAAAACCATTTACATATTTGAGAGTGCTTATATGTAATTAAATTTCGGATTTAGAAGCTTATTCTGACGTGGTGGATAAATTATCGACCTACGTGCACATGATATAGGTATTTGCATATCTGATGTTCTGACGTCATTCCTCGATCGTTATACTCCTTGCAACATGACTCACGTACTCGCGATAAATTTTTAAATAATTCCTACTTTTCGGCGATCCCTGTGGCTCCGCGCTTGCATGTAGAATTTCAATGATTTTCCTGTTCCTCGGTTATACTCTGTTTACTTACGATAAAAACGATACAACTCGAAAAATATATACGTTCAAAGACAGATCATTTAAAGTATAACCTTCATTAAACATTAAATTACTGTTCATAGTTCACGCGAACGGGTGTTCTTTCAAACTGAATATACCTTTTTACTTTATTTTCTGAAGACCACAAATATTTGCAATACTACGTCGCGAATTACTTACATCATCGTTCTTGACGTTACAGGTGTGGCGTTATCGTGCACGGTGTACCCGAATTGAATTCGAAAATAGCGAACGTTGAGCAATTTATGCCTTTCTCAAGAACTAATGCATATGGGCTGAGAGTCTACCTTATCTCTACCGTTTAATATCGACGATCGCCAAGCACTGGGTCGCAACTTACGTTATCGTATCGCAGAATTCAAGCCTCGGAAAAAAGACAATTTCTGCGCATTCACCTAATAATCATCAATTAAATAAAATTCTATGCACGCGCGCTTTGTCCATCAATCGTTGGAAAAATGTTTAAATCTTGTTGAAGTGAATCACGCGAGTGAGAAATTTGGAGTCACGTCAATCTAAATAAATTCAAACGAGCGATCCACAGTGCCATTTAAGATCCATATACATACATGTGCAGTATGACTCGAGAGCGTAATTACATTCTGCAGTCATGCCACGGTTTCATTGTCGAAGTGTCTGTGCACGTGTCAATGGTTCAGCATAGCCGCACACACTGGGTCAATTGTATTACTCATTACCGTGTTATCGAGATGACAATTTCGTTCTCTATTGATACACGTCTCTATATCTTGACCCATCTACATGCGCCCGTTAAATCAATTCTTTTACGAATGTGATCGCCTGGATAAAATTTCAAACAGGTTGCTGGTGCACGTTCCGTTGCTCTTATTATCTGGGAAAACACGTGTTTGGCTCAAACAAGTTTCCAAGAGAAACCGCGCCTTTCTTGCTCTCTTAGAACGGAGCTGCAGGTTTTTTTTCTCGGGGCTATAGCTGCGGAATGACGCATAAAGTTTCCTCTCATTCTCATTTTAAAGAGGGGAGAGAGAGAGAGAGGGGGGAGAGGGAGCGGGAGAGGAGAGTGTGACGATGCATCAAACGATTCTAAAACGGACTAAAATGTTTTATGCTGGAAAAAATTGAAGTAAGATGGTTAAAATAGAGATCTTCAACCTTATTTCTTCTGTCGATTGAAAGCTGGTTAATTGGATCGTGACATTGTACATTCGCTACGAGGAAGCTTCACTTTCTTCTCCTATTAATATCCATTATTTCTATCTTTTGGTTACATTCCAGGGCGAACGATGTCAAGGTGGTAGACTCTTCGTCGAGTACTCGGATAGTATTCTAACTTATGTAGGATATCGGAGTTCTTAACTCTTAATTGCCGGTTTCGTGACTTTCGTCGGTGTTTTTAAATATTATTATTAGCTTCTCTCGTGGAGCATAAAATGTATGTACATAAATTAAACGAGTTAACGTTTGGTAGCAACCATCGTTAAGAATTACTATTCGAAGAATACCTAAATTATTTTTAGCAGCGAGCGAACGAATTTTTTTTCATAGGGGTGATAATGTTAAAAACTACTATCGGAGTATGTAAATGTGGTAATCTCGGTGCGATCAGAATACACCGACAGTCTGTTCAATTAATTGTTCGAAACTTCGTATGTACCGGGCCAGATAGCACTCGTTATCTGTCATTGCGTAACCAAGAAGCTCGTGAAGGGCATTAGAAGATAGAATACACCCGCGGACTACAATTATCTAATTGATTTCGCGCCATATAATCGTCAAATGGCGCTAAAACGACTGAAGAGGGTGTCACGCGCAATCCAGCCTTTATTAGCGCTGAAATACAACAGTCTGGCTGTTGGCTAAAGCTTTGCGTTTAATTTCCGTCAAACTCGTAACTTCCAGCACTTGGACTTATAGTTGGCGAGTAACGGTACTTGTAAGTATTTTAAAATTCCATCGATTCTCCAGCAGGATTGTATTAAAGAATAGTTTGCGCTAACTGAGGTACGAGAACTCCAAAAAGAAGTGATTAAAAAAATGTACAGAAATAAAATGAAACGAATTACTACGAGTTACGAGGAGTGTGTATCGTTTGTGTTTTGATTAACTGTAGAAAACTGGTGACAGCCAGCAATCTAATTTCTCTTTCTTATTATTTATAGCGGGTACATTAATAGCCGCATTCGATAATTAGGCGATCGAAAGTTTTGGCTACAACGGGGCATGTTGAAAGTTTCAGATACATCAAGCAAACGTTAATAATAAATGTTATTAATATCTAGAAGCACAAGGGAGAAAGAGAACGAGAGAGAGGGAGAGAGAGAGAGCGAGAGAGAGAGAGAAAATAAGGCAAGACGTTCATGAGGCAGTGTTACGCGATTCGAAGGTCGTGTTCGTATATCCCCGATATTAGGTAATCGTCGAGCCATCTATAAGTTGGGCGAGTCTTCGAATCTGCCAAAAATTGCGACGGCCGTGGGTAGACTACAAAACACACCACTCGGGCTCGTTCCATTAGAGGCGTGGAATTCAACGAAATAACTCGATGAAACGTAATCCTTTTGATAATGTAATCGTATCGATCGCGAGGTACCTATTTCCATTCAAGAAATTGATGTCCCTTTTTCCTTTAATTGCGTAATTGCAAGGTTCAAATGGTTATTGGTTAGAACTGGAAATATGGTCTATTGTATGCAAGTAGAGTGCATGGATTGGTCCCTAATGGAAGCCACACGATCGATAAGAAGCTCAATAGCAAGCAGGTGTTCGCAAGTAACAGGTCACGACCGATGTGGATCAAGAGGACGGAACAGATTTTGACCTCGAATTCAATTCAAAATTAGCTAGTCCCTTGCGACACGTACGCAATTGCTCTGAGCTTTTCTTCAATGGGCATCTGTGCCCGTGAAGAAGATTCTAAATTCTAAAGGGCACTTGCGCCTGTGACCCACAAAGGTGTGTGCTGGTGGCCTTATGATTTGTGACACGAAACCATTTCGGTCGAGCTTCCATCGATTCTGGCTGCGGTGTATGCGGTATCGCAAGAATTTACAACGACAGAGATCGACTGACAGAATTCGATTTCGAACAGGCCGACTGACCTTTTATTTTTAGTGTCAGTGAATGAAGCCAACATCTGGCCACAATTCTCTCTATCGGGCATAGAGATTCCGCGTTTCGGCAAAATCAATTTCAGCCATCAGAAAAACGATGTGTGTTCACATTTTATACTTATTCACTGGTTTTCGCGAATTTTCTGTGCACCCACGCTACGAATTCTTCTACGACAAACTTTGCACCTCGACTTGATCATTCGCCGAAAACAATACATTAAGAAAAAATCATTAAAATGTTCTATTTTCCTTGTAAACACTATTTGTATCTAGGAAAATCGTTTATTACAACCATTTATTAAAATGTTAACTATGCTCTACCTGTAATGAACACTAAGTAATAGCCAGCTAACATATGCCTTCTAAAAATTTATTACGTAACTTCTATTAACCTCGGCTGAATGAATGCTACGTGTCTGTCAGGTAAATCTTGGTATCGTTCAATATACAATTTCACTAAAATTTTTTGGAAACGAGATAGTACGTGTTCGTTCTACTGTGTTCCAGATATTTCCCGTCGCAACTCAGCTGAACGAGTGAGTTCGGTAGAACGATCGGATATTAGGCGTATTGTTCCGAAATAATGTGCATTGTTGGAGCTTCGGAAAGGTGTACCTGGGCCCGACGCTCGATACGTCAGAGAGCCTTCAGTCGCGAACCTTTCACGGCCAGTCTTATCCGGTTCACTAACGACGAATTCCAGACCCCCATCTCTGCCTCTCTCTCCTCACTCTCTCTCTCTTAAATATCATCCATGTGCATGGTTTGTCGTGATTTTTTCGAATTTTGAACACCTACTGAGGCTCGATACGCGTTACATAGAATAGTTACTAGGCCATCGGTCGATAGAACGCCTGCCTCGAATCTAGAGGCTTGTAGCGTCTTCGCTCTAAACAGAGCACAAAATTCTGCCGCCGCGAAAGGGTCAAACGGTGAAACATGTTTATCCCAGAAGAATTGTCGCCCCCAAGTTTATCCGTTCTAATTACCAAAATTAACGACACACGTGAAACATCTACTCGTCATTCGAATTTCGCACCGGAACACAGCATGTACTATGGTTTAAGGGCCATTCAAACATGATATTGCGTTGTAAGACCGATGAATTCTCCGTGGGCCGGTTTATCACGTACCTGGACTTCCAGACAGCGCTTCGGACTAAAACGGAAAAGTGCCATTGCTCTTCGTATCCTGGCTTACAGATCCTTCTTCTTTCTTGATACCGTCAAACCACCTATCCAACTGACCACGCGGAGCTCTGGCGCCCAACTCAACTAACTCTTCTCTCGGCTCGTCACGAATACGCCGAGGGCGCATGCGCACTGTAGCAGGTATCCTCGAAGGATCATCTGTATCTACAAATCTGCCATGTTACGTTCATTAAAAGCCTCAAGCTTATGATTGTCATTAGTGGGAACGTGATGGTACCAAAGGATGACGATTAGTTGAATTATTGTAAATCATGGTTGGGGCTTGTCGCGATTAATGAGCGTTTCCTACCATTAACAACGTAAATTAAACGTTTCCATGATTTAGCAGTGTATAGGGAATTTTCGCAATTGGTAATTACTGGTTATTTTGGCGCGTAATACAATCGCTTATAAACAGTTTACTGTGTATTTCTCAGGTGTACAAAATTGAAATACATAAATTGTTGCAATCTGTGTTTTTCAAACACGTTTCCCGTCTTCGGATAGTTGAGTGAAAATACCCAACTTGTTACATATTTCTGACGACAAAGACGTTCTGCAATTGGCAAATATATTTCATATGAACATATTATTCTTTGATCATTAGAACATCAGACTTACCTGTTTAATGTAAATAAGTGAAATCCGTAAGTAGTTTTACTCGCAAGGATTTCATTAATTATGTTCGTAGCTAATTCTGTTCCATAGTTACGTACTTCGTGATCATTCCCTTTTATGGATTCTAAAGTATTTAAAATATTCTGTGGCACTCTGACATTACAAATTTTTACCATTTTTTCGAAAGTCGCATAGTTCGGAATCGGAAGAATGCCCGGAATAATCGGGACGTTGATTCCAATTTCTTTGCAATCGTTCGCGAACTTAATAAAAACGTCTGCCTCAAAAACTATTTGAGTTATGATAAAATCAGCGCCCGCGTCGACCTTCAAATTAAATTAATGTTAATACACATATAGAGGTGTCAGTTAAATCGAAATAAAACAATTACTTTCTCTTTCAAATGAAGTAAATCCAATTCTTTGGACGGCGATTCTGGATGCATTTCTGGATAACCAGCAACACTTATGCAAAACGTATCTCCAAATTGATTTCTTATAAAACGAACCAAATCCGCAGCGTATGGAAAGTCACGACTCGCGGTTGTGGAATCTATAATTCGATGGACAATTTAAGAAGAAAGCTGGAAAGTGTTATCTACCAAAGTACCGCAAAAATATATTTCATTACCTCCCCTCAACGCAAAAATGTTGTTCACGCCACGATCTAACGCTTTCTTTAAGATAGTTAGCACATCGGCGCGAGTTAAATCGCTGACAATTAAATGGAGAACCGTATTGCTCGGAAATTGATCAATCAATTCTAAAGACGGGCAATCGTTTGTCGTACCTTTCGCGTGCCACGTTAGCGCATAGAAGAGAGGACGATATTTATCCATTTCTGTAAAGAAGCTAATAAACAAAATTTTTATTTAAAAACTATAAACATGTTACTTATTATATAGTGCGTAATATATACGAACCTTTGATAAAAATCACGATTTTTTGCAGGAAAAAGCTCGAAACTACAAAATGCACTGTTCGCATCGATTGTGTTTTTTAACAACATTCTTAAATCTGGATGTTTAGTACTTTTTGCGAGCCCAGAAATAGTTCGTAACATTATCGCGTTTACTATCGCCGACCAATTTTTCGTGAACGTTACCCCTCAAATTGCGCGATTGTAAGCGAGGCCATTAACAACTAATTGTACTATATAAGACTCTCGTTATCGGATTATGCAACACATAAAATTCATGACCGGTTCCACGTGGTACATTCCGCCGGAGAAATTACTGTACCAACAGAAAGTTCGTGTTACATGTACAGAGGATATTAAATTTTTCCTAGGATTCTGTAACAATATATTTCTGTTTTTAATACAAATTTATTCTCATTTCTTTTTTGACAAATATAATTTTCTGCAAACTTCGGTTATTGGGATATCAAACACAGGGGGTATACCACCTGGAACAGTTTCTTTTCTGGAATGCGAATGTTTATCCGTAATCGTTGCGATATCATCTATATCTGGCGTCATTAGCAGATTTATCGCTGGATAAATAAGAAATGCAAAAGTAGCCAAAGCAGTTAAACCCCAAATTGGAATCGCTATTGCCCAATACTTGGAAGGCCAATACGTTAATCCTAAGCGATGCAAAATTTGATCCGGTACTATCGCCCACACCAAGAACAAAAAGAAAAGCATATTCGAGCCTATGTACAAAGCATATCCGTAAACAGATCTTGGTCCATACGGAGCCGGAGTATGCTCCATTTTACATAGGATTATTTGAAATAATTTTAGAAGATTCAAACGATGGAAGATAATCTGGGATGTTTACTCAATAATAATTATAAGTAGGTGCAGCTGGACCGAACAGTTCAATAACCGTCGTTACTATAGCTAAGGTATCGAAGAATGACGTCAACGCTACTCGAACCTTCCGTGCATTTGTCCCAGAAAATAATCTATAAAAAATAATGCGCATTAATAGAAGTAATCGTACATCACAGATCAGAACGTGTACGAACTTACACTTGCAATGAATCATCGTCTAGTGTCAACTGTTTTGAAACACCACTCCTGGAAGGTTCCCTGTCAACTCTCAATACCTGATAAGCAATTTCTGCCTCCCTTGCTGATGGGAAAGGTACAGACAAATTTCTGTTCGAAATTGAGGTTAATTATGAAATACTTCGATAAATATTATACAACATCGTTGCATTGCTTGTTTCAAAGGATACACAGTAAAATTACTCATGGCTCTATAATGGAGACAATTGTAGTCGCTCGATTCATGTACAACAAAGTACTTTTTATGCTACAATCAAGAAATCAATCTCTTAACAATCCATGATGTTTAGACTCTTCGCACGTGTTATTGGTTGGACACAAAAGGTTACGAGTCGAGTATATGTTTATTTAGTAGGTAAAATCATTCACTGATAATGCACCGACATCGATCCTACGAATCGAAACAATTTCATTCAATATTCCGAATACTTTCCACGAAACAAAGGACTGCAAATTCAACATTACCTGCTCATTGTATATACATTCGACTCGACACATATGCAACTTACGTATACGTATACGCGAGTCTAGTAATTTTTTTTGCGAACTCTACGGTGTTTAGCGCGTCCGGCTGATAGCACGCAACAGTTTACACGTAAATATAGAGTATCAATTTCGTATAGGCCGCTATGCGTTAAACGAAAATTTCTTAATAAAGGAAGACATAATCTGATCTACTTGAGGCGTAATGGGCCGAAGGAAGAGCAAGCGAAAGCCTCCGAGCAAAAAGAAGGCTATTCAACCTTTAGACACGCAATTTAATTGCCCGTTTTGTAACCACGAAAAATCGTGCGAGGTTAAGATGTGAGTATATATAAAAAGTTCGCTATCGATTGTTGTGCTACTTGAATTTCGCATTTCATTGTCTCGTTCCCCCTACACAGGCACAAGTCAAGAAACACAGCAAAGATCACTTGTAGGGTCTGTCTAGAAGATTTCCAGACTACGATAAACCTGCTTTCCGAGCCTTTGGACGTGTATAACGATTGGATCGATGCATGTGAGAATGCGAATTGAAGATTTATTACCGCTGTATGTAATAATTACAGGGTCAGCAGATTTCTTTCTTTCCTTTCGCTGAGAACTCAGCATTTCGTAAGATGAATCGATGTCGAGTTGTGTGCAATGTGAGAATGGCAATTTTTTGAGTCACATATTTTATATATATATTGATAGAGAGATATTATATATATACACATACATCCGTACTTTACCTAATTTAGAGCATAATCCTATTATATTACTCTAGATCTTACTAATTTAAGTCATATGATATTCATATAGTCACACGTGAGATCTGTCGTACTTAGTAAATGTCTGAACATTTACTTTTAAAAGTAACGAAAAGAAATGAGATTATAAATCACATATATTTATAAAAAACAGAAAGGACATGTAATGTTTTTTACTCTATGTTTTTATTATAAGAATTGTCATGTTATTATATAATATAGGGACAGCACGAATAAAGTAATTATAATTTACAATGTACGTGTTCATGATTTTAATTTAAGTTACTCTTAACAAATGCAGATGCACCAACAATTCCTTTTACCCACTGAAGACAGCCAGCTATTTCGAATACATTTCTTTTCTGTTGCAATACTATTTGCAATACTATATGCAGTATTTAAAACAACATTTGAAAGTCTTCAGGATCGAATGGTGCCCAGACCTGAATGTGCTTATTTTAAATAAATTAGTTAAGATCGTATTTGCATTTTCACGGGAACGCGGATAATGTGTAGTATTTGAAAAGTGTACGCGGAACGAGACGTTATTTCAATTACGAGGAGTGAAACTCAAATAAATGTAACTAATTACTATTTGGAACTGGATAGGCATATTTGATCCAGCTGTGGGTGTCGTTCCCTCGCGAACGCTGAGCGGATGTTTTATAGCGCAGCCAAGATGGCGTTTCACCGAGTGGAATATACTTGTTAGAAAAAGTGCGTGAAAAAAATGCCGCGGAAAGCTTGAGAGCGACGCGTGCGAGCTTTAGTGAACTTGCGATAGTAAAGTGAATTCCCGTAACCTCGTCATGCGGTCCAGGTGAAAAAAGATCGGGAGCCGAGCTCGGAACGATGCGTGCATTAACCCAAATGACAAGGCTCGTTCGCTGATCTTCGGACATTGCGGAGAACCGAGATCGCCGAGCGGCGAACCAACGACGCTATGGCGTCCATTCGACGTGTGTATGTGTGTGTCATTAGTTTTAATCCGTAATTAACGGCTAATTAAGCAGCCGTGGACGCGGATCATCGGTAGAGCCCGACGTGTGCAAATTTCGCGTGGATGCCGGTCCATGAACGACGTGACTTCCTGGTGCTAATCGCCGAGCCGGATCGGCTCGTCCGAAAACAAACATTCTGAGCTGCTCTCGTTCTCCCTGTTTGACAGCTCCTACCTTAAATAACTCGGGACATTATGAATATCTCACCGCGATACCTTCGCCTGTGTTGCCACGAACTATGTCCCGCGGCCGTTGTAACCTTTTCGTTAAACAGCACGGCCGAATTCGTTGCTGTTAGAGTCTGTTCGTGAGTTCGAGAATGTGACTAACTGATCTCTCAACAAGTGCGTTCAATTGCAATCCTCCCGGAATGATTCACGGTTTATACCCTATGTTGAAACACTTTGCCTGCCTCAAGCCTTTATTTATATCAATCATATGTATTCATGCACGCTATATTCTATGTAAACATTTCTACGTTTCAGTTCGTAGTGGCTCGCTTCTATTAGGACGTATGGGTATTTTAATTTTCATATCGTTGGATGTTTGTTTACATTACCTCACACGTAACTAGTAAATTCTCTTTTGCACTCTCCACTTCTGTGTGAAACAGGAACATCTTTATTGTATATCGATATTGTACGCGATACAGCTATGTATTTCATAAACGCGCAGGGAATTACTGGCATTTTAAAGTTATTGTACATTATGTTCTGATGCTGCAGGATTTAATAAATCACCACTTCCAGTGGATATTAAATGCATGCGCGACATAGCAATAGTTTTATTTTGTACCGTCTGTGTTGCAGTGTTATAGTTTGATTCTTATCGTCTCTGTCTCGCTCTGTATGCGTAACTTTGTAATTTTATGGTTTCTCGTACTTTGGCTTATGCAATGAATCATTGTTGTTTCCTGAAATTCAATTTATAGAGGCATACGTTTCTTATTACAGGCATAAATGGATATGAAATTATGGGTGAATAATGTAAGTGATGCATAGAATAATAGAAATACTAGTGTTACTCAGAAAAGTGTCAAGACATTCCATGAGTTCATACAAAATTTTAATGAGACACACCGTGACTTAATGGACTTTGCGACGCATCATGTCTAATAGTTTGGACAGTTTTCTAACACGTATTGGGGACGTCACTATAGAGCGTGTGACTCCTCGCTCGGGCAACAAGCCTAACGAAACATTAATTTCTCATGATACTTCGACGAATGCAAACATGAACAATGTAGAGCCTCAGACAGGAAATGATGAGAGTTCGGAAGAATCTAGCGGTGAAACATCCGACGGGGAGCACGACAAGAAAAATGATACGTTACAGTCGGAGGAAATAGAAGAAATACGTTCCGAGGGTTCGGGAGATGATATGGATTTAGATGAAACCATCGATTCGCAAATCGGAGTAAGAATGGAGTCGGAGCGGCAGCATCAGTCTTCGCCCGAAGAGGACGATGACGAACCAGTTAACATATTGGATACTTTGCCGCTGGAAGGTTTGTATAACATTATTTCTTTTATAATTGTAGTGTACAGTAACGTTATGCCATTCTCATGCTTCTAAATTATATTAAAAGGAGCTCCGATAGAGGGTCAGGAAGTGTCTGAAGCTGATTTACTCGGGAAACCAATTTCCAAGGACACGGATGACGAAGAGAGCATAGAACATGAAAGTGACAAACACGATGGTCATTCCATGGAGGAGGAAAATGCGGAGAATAACAAGAGACATGCTGATTCAGAGCATTCTGATACCACCAAAAAGAAACAGAGGAAAGACAATGGCAGCGATGGGACTACATCAGAATGCGAAACAAAGGCGGAAAAGAAATTGGCAAATATGAGAAGAAACATTCGAGAAGTTATGGACGAAACCCAACTCGACGAAGCTACCTTATCCGCCCAGCGACAGGAGATGGAACGTCTTCGGAGGGTACAGGAACAGCAGAGGATTATTCGGGAAGTTCAACGACAAATAGCAATAAATAGGCAAAACAATAAGACGCAAACAAGAGTAATCAGTCTTTTACAAGGGACACAAAATCAAGTAGGCACTACTATTTCACAGTCATCTTCATCATCATTTTCACCTACGCCAGTTCGTTTACCAAATACAGTACTTCTTAAAGTAAATTCCGGGTCTGGGACTGGATCTCAGACAGCTTCTAGTATACAAGCAAGTCAAGCGCAAAGAAGGGCGGTAGATGGATCTCGTTGGCAAAAGGGCAGGGGTGTCTATCAAGGGGCGCAAACATCAATTTCTCGAGTTCCGAATCGCACCACGGGTCCCAATATGTTGCAGCAAAGAATACGAATGATGACACCCTCTGTAAGCATATCACCCGTGGTTCCTAAGAAGGAACCTATGGACAGATCCGAATACTATTCGGATTCGGAAATATCTGACATAGAAGCCGAGGAGGCGTTCCGCGAGCAACAGATACTTTCTGCTAAGAAGATGTCTATCGGGCCAAAGTCTCAGAAACCAGCCAAGGGCAAAGATGTGGTTACGATATCTAGTTCTAGCGAAAGTTCTGATGATGATTGTATAGTTTTAAGTGACCCGAGCGGAGAGGAAGAAACAGACAACGAAGACGATCCATCCAATTCTGGCATGCACACCAATGATAGATATAACATTCCAGACGAACATGGTAGAGTGTTAATTAACGTGGGTCATCCTGAAACTGAACCTGATGTATATTTAGCTCCGCAGGTAGCTCGTATTATTAAACCTCATCAAATCGGCGGCATTCGTTTCCTTTACGACAATATCGTTGAAAGTATCGAAAGGTACAAGACTAGTTCTGGTTTCGGTTGTATTCTTGCTCATAGCATGGGTCTAGGGAAAACTCTTCAAGTTGCCAGTTTTTGTGATATTTTTTTTCGGTGCACCACAGCTAAAACAGTCCTTTGTATCATGCCAATCAATACATTGCAAAATTGGCTAGCGGAGTTTAATATGTGGTTACCCTACGAAGACCCTAATGCTCCAGAAAAGCTTCACAAAGGCACAAATATCAAGTCAGAACCAGGGTCGGAATTCAAACAAGAAGTTAAGGACGAGTGCGGAAATCAGAGTGATATATCAAATATGTCGAGGCCTATTAGTACAGAATCAGCTCATCATTTTGGACAAGAGAATACTTCCCAAACTATGAACATTATGTCCGAAAATCCGTATGCTCATCAAGGATATGAGACTCACAACATGATGTCTGGATATGCACAAGATAATATGTTAAATAAAAATATGCCAGACACCCCGATACACGTCAGCGAAAATTATCAGAATGATATTCCACAGAATACTTTGTATAATACAAACCCTAATCCAATATCTAATTTTGATTCGATGAAGTCGGAAGTAAATTGCCATGGTATGCAACAGAGATCGAACATGCCAGAAACAAAATTTGGAGTGGAAAATCAGAATTCTGGTAACATGTATCCTGGTCTGGAGAATCGGTCGCAAGCTCCTATGTATTCAAACATGGAAACCCGAAATCCTAGCACTTTGTATTCTGGTGGAGAAAATCATCACCCTGGATCAATTTATCAAAATTATGATAATTCCACCAACACTTTCTCTAATTACACGAATCGGCCGTCGCAAGAATCGGATCAAGAGTCAAGAAATGAATGTTTCAAAAGTAATTTGTCTTCTGTAAATACCGAAATCAATGTAAAGAAAGAGCCCGAAGAAACAATTAAGAAGGAAGAAGGTACTTGTACGACGAAGGAGGAAATAACGAACGAAGAGAAAAAAGACGTTGAGAAAATTAAAACTCCGTATAGCGTAGATTCTCCAATTGGTGTGGAAACAAGATCACGACATTTTCGATTGCACATCTTGAACGATTCTCATAAAACTATGACCGCCAGAGCTAGGATAATTCAAGATTGGCAAGTAGGCGGCGGTGTTTTATTAATTGGGTATGAATTGTATAGGCAGCTGTCTTTGAAAAAGCCGAACAAAGCTAAAAGGAAACGTGGACAGCCTTTCAAGGATACCGTTGATGTCGAGGAAGAGGACAAGAACAAAGGATTATTAGACGAGATGCATGTAGCTTTAGTTAATCCAGGACCTGATTTAGTTATATGTGACGAGGGTCATCGAATAAAAAATTCACATGCTAGCATTAGCATGGCATTGAAGCAAATGCGCACAAAACGTAGGATCGTATTAACTGGCTATCCGCTGCAAAATAATCTTTTGGAATATTGGTGCATGGTTGACTTTGTCAGGCCCAACTACCTAGGAACGAAAAGTGAGTTCTGTAACATGTTTGAAAGGCCGATTCAGAACGGACAGTGTATCGACTCAACGCCGCAGGACATACGATTAATGAGGTATCGTGCACACGTGCTGCATGCTTTACTAGAAGGTTTTGTACAAAGAAGATCTCATTCTGTATTACAAGTCTCTTTACCACGTAAAGAAGAATACATCCTTCTCGTTAGGATGACGCCGCATCAACGCAAGTTGTACGATACATTTATGAATCAAGTAGTTAAAACGCGCGCTGTTCCGAATCCATTGAAGGCTTTCGCTGTGTGCTGCAAAATCTGGAATCATCCGGATATTTTATATCATTTTCTACGGAAACGTCAAGCTAACGAAGAAGATGATTTAGATTTAGAAGAAACGATTGGCGAAAAGCCTGCCGCCGGAGGGAAACGTTCGAAAGCTCGTCAGCCGAAAGGAGAGACTAAAAAGGGGAAGAAAACGAACACGACTATAAAAAATAAACCTGCGGCCAGCGTGCAACCTAATGCTTCTTCATCGTCCAATACTGATAACGTAGAGTCTGACAGCTCGCATGCTACATCAAAGCAGAACAATTATACTAATTACTCTATGCCCGTGAGTAATTCGGGGTATTCGAATTCTGTGCCGCAAAATTCTTATTCCCATGGTTATCAGAATTACAGACCAAACGATCAAACTACGTATTATAGAAACGACAATAATCATGGAGAATATAATGAATTTTACAATAACCAAGGATCGCAAAGATATGGAAATCAATCGTTCCAATCGTATGCACAGAATCCAGGATACAATACTTCGCAGAACTATCCCAATCAGTCGCAGAATTATATGCCGAATAATGAACAACCTGCAAACAATCATTCGCAACGGTACCCGGCTGCTTCTTCTAATTCGGAGTTTCGTGCAGACCAAAATCAAGGGAGCAATTACGAAGTACCTGGAATGTTTTCACGGCAGCCTTATCCGTACCAAGATCATGGACGTAATTATGCATCAAATTTAAATCAAGGATCTAATAACTACCCTCAAGTTCCAAACCAGTCATCTTTTCAATCACAAATGCCAAATCAATCTACGAACATACCGATGCCAGATTACTCTCCGTATACACCTAATCCACCACAAAATTATAATTCTACGCCACCTCAGTCAAATTCAATGTATTCACGAAACGAAAGCCAACCGATACAAAATTCTACATTGGGATACGGTGCTAATCAGCAGAGTCAGAATCCGGCCCCTCAGACTCCAGCCGCTGGATACATTCCGAATCAGCAAGGGCAGAGCACAGCGCCTGGCCAAAACCGTGGGTTCTCACCTAATCAACAAAATCAAAGTCTTACATTGCAAAACTCTTCTCACGCTTACACTGGCCCACAGTCACAAAATATGCCACTATCTAATCAGCCCCATAACTATCCTACTCAAGTGAATACTAATTCTTCGTCACAAACGTCTCTAACTTTTAATCAGCAGTCTCCAAATCCAATGTCACAAGGCCAGCCTCACACATATATGACAAATCCATCGAGCCAACCTTCAGTTCCACAGAATCAAATGCGTGGATACCCTACGTCGGCTCAAAACCAAATTAATGTGCCACAAAGCTCATCTTCATATCCCACAGGACAATCAGCTCCAAACGCTCCTACTCAAACACACGGATACCCTCAAGATCAACAGGGGCCAGTTTCAAATGCACAGAATGCTATGCACGGATATTCACATCTCGTACCTTCATCAGCACCACAAAATCAGTCATCGTATCCGCCTACAGCACAAAACCAAACGGGAGCTCCTTCAGGTCCAAATCATGCGTATAGTTCTAACCATCAGGGCTCCGCACCAATGCCACAGACTCCGACTCACAGATATGGCACCTCCCAGCAGGGACAGGTGCCACAATCTCAGAGTCAGTCTCTTACGTACTCTCAAAGTCAACAAACGCCAGCCTCGTCATTGAATCAAAACGATCAACTTTATCCTAGACCCGACAGTCAACAAGCTCAAAACTATACACCGACATCTAATACGCCTCATGAATTCTCGACCGACCGTCAAAGTGGAAGTTCGTCTAGTAATTCGACAAATACCTACTCGGTAAGCCAAACACAATCGCAGAACACTGTCCTGTCGAGTTACTCGTCGGACGGCACTCATCAGAATCAAGTGGGTCAGATGAAGGGACCAGAAGATCCTTATTGGCAAAGAAATTATTCCCAGCCATTTCGATCCGATCAGTGCAACGATCCTTACTACAGGGACGTGAATCCGAACGTGAACCGCTACCAAAATAATTACTTTTCATCGCAAAATTATCAAAATCAATCTTACGATTACGCTAATAATCATAATTCAGACGTGAACTCCCGCTCGGATGATTCAAAGTCTCAGCAGTCTACCGCTCATGTTCAAACCTCAGGACCTTGTGATAAGAATAATAAAGAAATGACATCGAGCGTTGGTGTACAGAGTCAACCGATACATCAAAGTAATGTATCTACAAGTTCAAGCTATAGTTCGGAATCTAGTTGCCAGACTCCAGTATCCAGATCCATGCAGAGCCTCAGTACATCGCACAGTCCGCGACTAAGTCAGAGTGATTCGATAAAGGAGGATGAAAGGGAAAAAGAAGATTTGTTAGACAAAGATAAAGAAGACAAGTCGGATGATGAAATTCTTACGAAAGATGAAGAGAAGGATTGCAAAAGTTTTTCAGGAGGAAAAGAAGATCCTGGAATTCCATACGATTGGGTAAGTGGAATGTAAAGAAATAATAAATAATACCAGGCTACGGCCAGCCAATTAATGTTTTATTTAATTTATTTGCAGGCGACAGAATTGATGAAGGGCTATGTGCCAGGATTAATTGACGCATCCGCGAAAATGACCATTTTCTTTTGTATTTTGGAAGAGGCAATCAAACTTGGCGATCGTGTTCTGGCATTCTCCCAGTCACTGTTTACGTTGAATCTCATCGAAGATTTTTTAGCTAGAAATAGTTTAAAACATCCAGACGGACAAACGGATGCTTGGATTAAAAATGTAAATTATTATAGGCTAGACGGGAGCACTAGCGCTTTAGAAAGAGAGAAGCTTATCAATGAGTTCAATAACAATCCAAAAATCCATCTTTTTCTCGTTTCAACGCGAGCTGGCTCGCTGGGCATTAATCTTGTTGGCGCGAATCGTGCCATTGTGTTTGACGCTTCCTGGAACCCTTGTCATGATACGCAAGCTGTTTGTAGAGTATACAGATACGGTCAACAGAAACCTTGTTTTGTTTACCGTTTGGTTACAGACAACTGTCTGGAACGAAAGATATATGACCGGCAAATTAGTAAGCAAGGGATGGCTGATCGAGTTGTGGATCAGTGTAATCCGGATGCTCATCTTTCGTTAAAAGAAGCAACCACGTTATCTTGGGATTGGGAAGAGGATAGTCAAGTACAGGATTTCTCACAAACTAAGGACACTTATACCGACGAAGTCATGCACCGTGTGTTGGAACAGCACTCTTCGTTGCTCACGAAGCAGCCGTTCCACCACGAAAGCCTGCTGGTCGATCGGAAAGACAAGAAACTTAGTCAGGCCGAGAAGCGATTAGCTCGTCGTGGATACGAACTTGAAAAGATGGCTGCCAATTGTTCCCGACCTAGTTATAATTATGTGCCCGGAAATACTGCCACACGCGGTACGATTCAATGTGTGACATTTGATTACATTAAGTTCTTGCTAAAATCTTTGTAATTTATATATTGTATTATTGCAGCAGGTGGACTACAAATTAGAGCAATTCGAGGTGGTGATAGTAGTACTACATCTAAACCTGTCGCTTCGGTTAGACCGATGCAGCAACGTGGTGCTGAAGGATTAGGTTCCCGCGGCGTTACTGGAAGTCGATGGATACCGGTGGAAGTATGGCAACGGCAAGGAATGAGTGCACAAGAGATGACATTACCTTTGGACGTTGTCATTCCCACCAATTCGCCTGATAAGGGAAGCATCGTGCTAAAAGCTGGACAACGAGTGATGGTACTGAAGAGTCCGAAAGGCATTTATATGCAACTAGAATCTGGAAAGATTATAGCAATTCGAACGGCTCTCAAACTAAATCAACAGAAACGAGAGGAAGAACCTAAGAAAGGTATGCTGCGATCTCGATTCTGTTTTAATGATTATATATTTTACTCTTGCGAATGAATCTTTTTCTAAGGTTTATGTGTTTATGTATTTAGGCGTAGCTTCAATGACACAAAGGAATTCCAAACCAGAAGTCGGATTCCCATTAAGAAACAATTCGGCCATTTCCATAATACCGAAATCGTCTTCGAGTAATCAGACAAGTGCTCGTCCAATTACCAAGCCTGGAACCGGTCCTAATTACAGGCCATTTGCTGATAAAGAAATCTCGAAAAGACCGAAACCTGTTGCTACCGCGACTGCTAAACCTTATATGAGTCAAGTTACCTTAACCAATCAAGTTTCGCTCTCAAGGTTACCAAAAGTAAAGCAGGAGCCAGTAGATCATTCAGCGCTTGGAGAAAATTCGAACTCTTCGGATGGTCAGGTTAGAACGGAGCAGAGGGTCGAAGAAGTCAGATTAGAAGATGTAGTCGCCGAAGTAAGCTCGAACACGGATTATAGCCCTCCTAACCATAATCGTGTATCTAATTCGGATACTGATAATTCCCTACAAAAGTCGTCCGAAGAGAATAACCAAATGTACACTTCGGATAACGTGACTGCACAAGGTGTTCAAACGCAACACGATCAAACGGAAACGGAGTTGATGTCGAACCTTAACAAGCAATGTTCTCCTTCGATGGAAAATCAGCTTACAAAATCAAATGACACGCTCACAAATTATGGGCACGCTTTTCAAACTCGGCAAGAAAAGAGAGACGCGTCTAACGATGAAATTATAATTGAAGATGCAGCGCAAGTAACGCCTCAAATACAACCACAAATACCATCCCAGATACCGTCGCAAATGCCAGCACAAGTATCGCAAGTACCGCAGCAAATGCCACCTCAAGTACCAATTCAAGTGCCACCGCAAGTCCAACCACAGGTACAACTGCAAGTACAGCCGCAAGTGCAGCCGCAGATACCTCCGCAGGTACCTCCACAGATACCACCACAATTGTCATCGCAAGTCGGAACACAAGCAACATCCGCTCCATTACAACCCCTCGTAACGCAACAGTCTACGCCGTCGACTATGCAGGTGCCGCCAACGCCTACGTTACGAAGCACTGAAATTCCTAAAAGTGCGACAGAGTCTACCATTGCCTCGTCTACTGCGTCTGTATGCACTGGAACCAGCACCATGACATCCCCAAAAACGACAGAATCAACTATGCGCGAAATATCTGTACAGGGCGAACCTAACGTCCCGCAAGGTTACCCGTATGCCCAATATCCTCGGTACTACGACTACACCGATCCTCGATCGCGATCGTTATCCACTCCGTACGGCACATACTTCCCTGGTGTTCCGCCCCACGCGACAAACCCCAGATTGCCAATAGACACCGCCAAGTCGCAACCAGACTTGGGGAAGCCTATGGAGGAAAGGGCAATGGTGAATGTGTCGGCTGCATACTCGCAAGTACCTAACACTACTGCCAAAACATTAGCGAATACAACAGAAGCTAAAGGTGCAGAAACAGTGGTAACTACGACGGTCGCTGCCACTCCTAGTAGGGACGATGCGCATATACCTACTGCATTTAGTCATCCCACGAGTAGTCGTTATCCGGGACCTTATCCACCGGGACCGTACGATCCGTATTCGCAGCACTACCCTCCGGCGCCTGGTTCTTCAGCGGCATATCCACCAAGTGGTAAGCGCATAATCTTTTATGTGTGATTGCTCTATCGATACGATAAATGTGTGCTGAAACTGAGTTTGTGCTGTAGGTGCACCTGGATATCCAGCATATGGCGGGCCAACTTATAATACGGACTACGCTCGCATGTATACGGCATTTCACGGTCCTCCTCCCCCAGCGGACCCTTATATACATAGAGGTTACGCGCCACCTTCTACGCATCCGCCTAATTACTATCCTCCCTTTCCGCATCCTCCACCACCTTACCCGAATTATTCATTTTTATCGCCATATCCTAATCCCAACATGCCTAGCGAGCCGCAGCCGCCTGCTCAGTAGGACGGTTAAGTGGTGTTTCGATGAACGATTAGTTTATTAATAATTTCAAGAGATGTCGCATATTGCGAAAGTTCGAAGGCTGTCGCGGTTCAGAAGCTTAATAGACTGAAGCTGTAAAACGCATTGATGTAAATATTTAGTCACGAGTATTGTATTAAGGATAATCAATTTTGCGCCGGTACTTCCCCGGGAAAGTACCGAGTCTTTGTCGAGGGAGATGGAATAATCTCTATGAACCTTGAACTGTGCAATTTGTTGAAATGTTCAAAATATTTAGCCTTGACTGTCATGCCGTTTTACGATGCATCTGTACGACTAAATAACATGATAACATGTCTACGTTTAGAAGCATACAAGCATATTTCTCAGTCGAATATCTCCCGATCTCGTGGAAATTTCGATGGAGTTACTTTGTGGACAATTTGGTTTTATAAATTCATCAAATGCTTATTTTAATGCGTATTGGTAAAAGTAAATATTCTTGACGTACAAACAATTTTGAATAAAGATTGGTGAACGCGAATGACACTAGGGGTATTAAGTGGGAAATAAATTTGTAACTTTTAAACGAGTCATACAAAGAAGAAAGGAATGCTGTATACTATCATTTAGCTTTGTGCATAAATGATACCGCAGATCACTTTTGTATATCTCTGAGGAAAAGAGGAGGGAAATCATTTCGATTAAGCACAATACTGGAGAAAATATAAAGTATAAGACGAAAAGAAAGAACGCGTTGTTGAGAAAATTTTATACATCAGCATTCCATCTTCGATTTTATATACACTTAAAATAAAAGTATACATCGCTTAAACAATTGATTCTTCCTCCTAAGTTAACACAAGAAGAGTGATGGATATTTATAAATTACCGGCGAAATGATATGATTTAAAATAGCGAAAAAGTTACCGGCACTTGGAAGGCAGTAGAATAACAGATATAATCTTAGAATTTAATACTTTTGTAATACCTGAATTGAACTGTTGTGTACATTCTACGTAATAAGAATATTTTTCATTATATATTGCAACATCATTCATCACTCTTCCATATATGTAAATCGCATACTACCGCGCATCGTTACTTCGGTTCCCATAACTCCAGCAATTCTTATACTTAAAGAATGAAATTTATGCTTCGTTTATGCAATACGCTCTGAATCTATGTGTCACTTCTGACTTTTTACATACATTATACGTACAGTATTCACTTGGAACATTTAGCAGCCAGTATACAGTTTACAGCATCCTTAGCAAGTTGTATATGACTATGTATTACTATTAAAAGTTAACGATTTCTGAAATAGGTAATCTCATAGTAGCGCGTAGGATTGTTGTTAACTAGGATGTCTTGCAGTTCACGACTGTCTTGGAACATAGATAGAAAGAGGGAGAGGGAGAACCATGATTTTCGGAAGCGACTTTTCAAACTCGGAACTGTGATATTTTGTCATATTCTCGTGTGATACTTTTGCTTATAGTTTTATTTCGGATCAGAGTTTAACTTTGACCCGTCGCGCGAAACTAAATAGGGAAAAGTGGGGAGAGTTGTAATTGAGGTCGGTAGTGTACTGGATCGGAATTGTGCATTTATGTTAATGTAAGCTAATCGGGAGTAAGAGCACGAGATTTTTAATCAATTTTCCAAGTGGGATGTAGAGCCGCGCGCGTGTTTATCATGGTGCTCCCTTCGAATATTATAGATGAATTATTATAGAGAATAAGCACTCATGCTGCATACTATTAGTATGTGTTTCCCATCGAATCTGTCACGTGTTTGCTACACGCAAAATGAGGCAAACATCGTTACGTGTCGGTACGTGTCACCGCTGCACGTTCTCTAGGTTCTAAGTGTACAGGTATTGCATGACGCGATATTAACGTAAGATGTAACTTCGCAAACAGGCGACAGAATCCATTGTAAAATACATACGAGATTATATTTACGGAGGATGAAACAATTATTTTGTCTCTGTTATAGCTTTTTTGCCATTTACATACTTGTAAATACCCATTATTTACATTTCATACATTATTTATTAGTATACATTATCCATTATTATTGCTTTTTTGATGTCAGAGTATTGCTCTTGTGTAAAATAAATTGTTTACACTGATGAAGAGATTGTTTTTGATTGTAGCGTTGTTATACAGAGAAATTGGAGGCGTATATATAATTGTTTGTATGACATTTACCCTTATGTCTGACCAACCAATCAACTTGGAATTAACACACGGTGCATGTAAATGCGTAGAATTAAGGATCTATTACTTGTATGTCGAAACGATAAGATTGTAATTAAGAAATGGATCTAATCGTAAAAATTTTAACATCCCCCGTGGTAGCACGAATGAAACATTCTCGATTACACAATTTCCTCTATGCACATTATGTGATTCAGTGTCACACGCAAGCTGGGTTTATTGAAAAGTTATAATTTACGAATAAATTTGTAGAAGAAATATATCGTATTCGTCTCAGTTCTTTTTGTATAAATCATTTTCTCTAATTATAATTTTTCTATAAACCATGCTGTAGCGTACAAGGAAAATAAAATCATTCGAAACTAAGAGAAACAACCTTTTTTTTTGTAACAAGTAAGTTGGTTTGATGATGCTTCACTAATTTAATAAAAAAAAGAAGAAATAAGAAAGTTACAGTTGCTTATGTGCGTAATATTTTCTACTTTGTATTTATTCTTTCCATCAGAAGCTCTTTAGTTGTAACCACATGTTATTTGTTTTGGAATATATTCTTTATACAAAAAAATATAAGAATATCGTTATAGACAAGAAATGTTAGTTATTTGTAGCGTTTATACTCGATGCACTACAAGAGTACATAAAAAATAGCGTCGCAAAATATTCGTGGGTACATAATTATTTGTTTCAAATGTTTCACGGAAGCTATGCTATTCGAATCAGATTATACAAAGATCAAGTAAAGACAGTATTCGACAATAATAAATTGCTACGATTTCGTCATGCTCTCTTTGATTATTTGAAATCGTACGAATTGTTGCCGCCAACAGTATCGTATCCTTAAAAATCGGGGCCGGCGATTCCCTCCATTGAGAAAGAGGTACAAGTCGGCGTAATCTCGCCGTTCAAATAGAAAGCATCGCGAATGCAGTGCATTTCGCATAGTATACTCTTCCTTTGCAGACAATCTGCTTCAGCCACGTGCAGGCAGATCTCGATTAACAAACAGTTTCTTCGCAGATTTACCGTTACATCTAGGTTAGCGAATTTCAGTAATTGGGGTGCGACTAAGAAGCATCGGAACGTGAAAATACAGATTTTACTCGATATGGTGGATCCAAAGATCGAAGAAATTCTGTCACCCCTTCGAGCTAGTGTCAAGGAACAAGTAAGTGCCATATGGACGTTAATTCGTCTCTGTCTGTGACGCGTGTGCCCACGTGCGAGACATTATAATTCACCTCTGTGTCATTAGTTAATCTCTATCCCCGAAAAACTTGGTCTATATAAATTATAAAACGTAAGCTTGTTTTATTCCAACAATTAGCGTTATTCGACTGTCTCATCGCCTTTTTCTTTAAAGGGTGACTATGTTCGAAAGCTCAAGGCTGATGGAGCTCCAGAGTTGGATGTCAAGAAAGCAGTCGCCGAGCTTAAACTTCGCAAGAAGTTGTTGGAAGACAAAGAATTGTCTCTGTCGGAGTCGTCGACATTCGATAGAGCGAGAATGGAGGATCTTTTAAAACGTAGATTCTTCATGGATCAATCTTTCGCAATTTACGGCGGGATTACCGGTCAATTCGACTTTGGCCCTATGGGTTGCGCGTTGAAAACGAACTTGTTGAATCTATGGAGGAACTTCTTTGTACTGGAGGAGCAAATGTTAGAAGTCGATTGTTCCATTCTAACACCGGAGCCCGTGCTTAAAGCATCCGGGCACGTTGAAAGATTCGCGGATCTAATGGTGAAGGATATAAAGTCCGGGGAATGCTTCAGATTAGATCACTTAATCAAAGCGCATTTGGAGAAAGTTATTAGCGATAAAAAGACTGATGAAAGTACGCGTCTAGAATGTAAAGATATAATCATTAAATTGGATGGAATGACAAAAGATGAAATGGCTGCAATTATGACTAAATTCGCTATAAAATCTCCTCTGTCTGGGAACGATCTAACGGAGCCGATAGAATTTAATTTGATGTTCGCTACACAAATCGGGCCTTCCGGCCTGGTGAAAGGATTCTTGAGACCGGAAACTGCTCAAGGTATCTTTGTAAACTTCAAGAGACTGCTTGCGTTTAACCAAGAGAGACTACCATTCGCTGCCGCACAGATCGGCAATGCATTCCGTAATGAAATTTCCCCGAGATCCGGGCTGATAAGAGTGAGGGAGTTTACTATGGCAGAAATAGAACACTTCTGCGATCCCAGCGACAAGAGTCATTCTAAATTCGAGACGGTGAAGGATTTAAGTCTGCTTTTGTATTCCGCTTGCAATCAGATGGATGGGAAGAGTGCCCAGCATATTACTTTAGGTGACGCGGTGTTGACAAAACTTATAGCTAATGAAACATTAGGATACTTCATGGGTCGAATTCATCAGTTTCTAATCAAGGTCGGAGTCGATCCAAAGAAATTACGTTTCCGTCAGCACATGGGGAACGAAATGGCTCACTATGCCTGCGATTGTTGGGACGCTGAATGCCTGACTTCTTACGGCTGGATCGAGTGCGTCGGTTGCGCGGATCGATCCGCTTATGATCTTACGCAACACACTAAAGCCACTGGAGTGAAATTGGCGGCGGAGAAAAAGCTACCGGCACCAAAGAATGTGGACGTATGCGAAATAGTAGCGAATAAAGTCACAATTGGCAAAACGTTTAAAAAGGACAGCAAGTTGGTACAAGATGCATTAGCGTCGTTAACCGAGATTGAGATCAATGCGGTGGAGGCTGGTCTTAAGAAAAATGGGGAGTACAGTTTGAAGCTTTCTAACAACGCAGAGGTGGCGATTAAAAAGGATATGATTCAAGTGAAACGATATCAGAAGACTGTACACGTAGAAGAGATAATTCCATCTGTGATTGAACCGTCCTTCGGTATCGGTCGTATAATGTACGCGATCTTTGAGCATAACTTTAGGACGAGGGAGGGAGATGAGAAGCGAACCTATTTGAGTCTGCCACCGGTCGTGGCTCCTTTAAAATGTTCGGTCTTACCACTGAGTGGCAATGAGGAATTTGTACCTTATGTAAAGCAATTATGTAAGTGTGTTCGCTCCGAAAAATATATCGAAACTCAGACGGTTGGAGTAAAATTTATTTGTCATTTATTTACAGCTCAGAATCTCACGAAAGTAGATGTCTCGCATAAAGTGGACGATTCTTCTGGCAGTATCGGGCGCAGATACGCGCGAACGGATGAAATCGCGATACCATTTGGCATTACGATAGATTTTGATACTTTGAAAACACCTCACAGTGTCACACTTCGCGAAAGGGACGGTATGGGGCAAGTCCGAGTAAACGTGAGTAAATACTTTGGAATCCATGAATGGGGAAGAATGGATAATTAGAGAGAGAATACATTGTTCTTTTAATTTTGCAGCTGGACGAACTTCCGAGCGTAGTGAGAGATCTGTCTTACGGCAAAATTACGTGGTCTGAAGTTGAAGCGAAATATCCGAAATTCGAGCAACAAGAATCAACGGAACCATAGGGGAATACGTTTAATATTTGTTGAATAACTTATTTGTAATATACAAGTATAGGTGAATTGCTACAATAGCAATTTTTATTTTGTATTGATGTAACTTGCATTTTTTTAAAGCATTTGCTTTCCGAATATTTTCCACAAGTGCTATGTTAATAATAAAGTACTCACATCTGCAATATCTCGTTCTTCGAAGTATCTTGGTCAGCAGCGGTAGAAGTCGATATCAAATTTAACACCCATTCTTGCAAAATCATGTTTAAAACAGACGGTTAAGCACTTTACGCTTTTCACCCACTTTTCCTTATCCGTGTCATCGTGGACAACTTCTTGAAGTTGCATATTAACACAACGAACATCTGAAGACAATTAAATAGCAATCGGCAATCTAGGGATATCTAGTAAACAGACTATAGATATTAATTAAATACTCACTGCATTTGCGAGATCGTATTTGACAGCACATGGCGCAAAGTGTTTTCAGCGTTCGAATTTCGCCGATAAACTCGAAAACTTCAAGCGCCGGTAACTTGAGAAACAGCTTTTTTAACTGTTTATCCAAATCCTCCCGATTATGCCACAGTTGTAGACTCAGATATACTGGACAGAGTTCAAAAGAATTGTCCATATAATTCTATCTTTTCAAAATAATAAAAAATCTATTACACAGTATGACTGTCAAAATTAGATGTACAAAGTTCGCGAGGAATTAAATTCAACATAGTGTTCTAATATCAGAAAAGAATAAGAAAAGTCGAATATAAATAACGTTGAACAAAAGACGATCGAATTTTTAAACGCGTCGATAATCGATGTACTTTCAATCGATAAAATGACTAGTACCGCCTTTTGTTCATAGGTAGCGCGTGTTAGTCTCTTGCGCTTTAAAAGTTTCGTTCTAGAAAGTGCAACGGAAAGTAATAGAAGTAATCGCGGTGTGAAGTAATAAAAGAATTCTCAAATATTACGAACACAAGTTATATCATTACTTAGATTACCTAAAGTGCTCGAATACCACGTGCACAGTGTCTTAATTGTGCAGTTGAGGTACCACGGATGTCGAAATCTCAAATCGATGCTTGTCGACAGTGCGAAGGTATGTACTTCCGTGCTTTCCGTCAAGAATTTCTTATGCACGTCGTACTGTGGTATTCCGACTGAAAAGTACGAACAACTAACGCTTGCTATGTATCAGTTCACGTTGAAAGACGTTGATAATAATCATACAGTGTTTTCGTACTAATGGCATATTGTACTTTCAGTGCTGGGGCCCAAAAATGTGCGTGTCGCCAAGCATCGTCGGGAAGCAGAACCGCTGCGCTGTACCGACTGCCATGTTCTCGCAAAATTTCGTCCTCCATGCACAACAGTTGCAGCCAACGCCAGTTCCGGCCAAGCTTTCTACGGGATTATGGCGGGTATGAGAGCATTTCAAATTAAATACGTATTTATTCAGATTTTGGTAGAAATAACTATAGTAATCATAAGTAATCATAAAGCATTATAAATAGAGAAATTTAAAGCGTAAAATAGAGAAGATGTTATGAATATATTACGTATTCATATACCGCAAAGAAATATATATCATTCGTTAGGTTCAAGTTTACGGCTTTTACGCCGAGAATAGAACAATCGAACCGTAGTCGCCATGCTTAAAGCAATGCCCCGTAGTCGTGTACGTATAATGGATTAAGAATACGGAAAGGATTAAGTTAGTGAATATACTTGGCTAGATTGACAAGCAGATCCCCCGTGGGTGTTGCTATATACGCGTAGTTTACGGACAAGGTGGTGAGAAACTCGAAAGAGCCGATCGCTCGGAACCAGTCGCATTTCTTGATTCTTTTATCCGCATAAAATCTTGATCCAACGGGACGGTCGGTGTCCACTGCGAGGCCTACCATTTTCTCGAACGCGCGCCAACAATACACGTATCTCATTGTTTTACGAGAGTTGTACAATGCCAATAGCAGCTGTACACCTTCGTCTGGCGTTAATGACAAACCTTCCAGACAAATAGATTCCAGGCCGGTCTGCTTGCTATAATGTACGACATACACATAAAATCAGTATCACCACAGCCCGATACACGCCTAACATCCTGTCGCGCTTTTACGATTCCCTCTGCACGTTCATTTTTTTCTAAGGGACGTGACGCAACTGATACGTTATCCAGTTGGCAATCTGACCAACGAATTCGCGCGATCTCTGAATTATATTTAGTAAATGTGCATAATTGCTAAATACTAGAGGAGTTTCTTGAGGTGATTGATTATGCCCTTCCGTCCAACGCGATCAAAGGTCTTCAGTCGTATTAATTGTTCCCAAATGCTGATGCATCTCTTGCGCGCTCGGCTTCGTGAAAGTCTGCAAAAGTGACGTCACGTAGAAAATTCTTTGGAAGGTTCACGCGCGCGTAGGGTTCCAAATCCAAAAGTGAAAATGGATATTCTTAGGCAGGGGCGTCCGCAGAATTTTTTCCAGGGGGGTGAAAACTCTCTTGTTTTTTTAATCCATTTTAAAGTGCCAATTTAATTAAAAATTTAGAACAGAAATTTAAAAATATTCCCGTTTTAATATAAACTTAATAAAGATCAGTTTTGAAAAAGAAGCGATTTTTTCTCAAAAGTCAGGGGGGGCAACTGTCCGTTTTGCATCTCCCTCCGGACGCCCATGTTCTTAGGTGATAGGAGGACACTGTATTTAAATGAAAAAGGGAGGACATGTCCCCCTTTTGGATACCATATACTAACCCTAGGCGCGCGAGAAGATTCGACGTGGTACCGAATGGAGAAATGTATTTCTTACTTGGCCAGCGTAACGCGGAGGGCTAGATTGAGATTTTTCTGGTAAAGCGGCGAGTGCCTTGCCGCAGTCGAGTACAAGTGCCAGTAGAAGCGGGCCTGGGCATATAATAACTTTTTAATTACCAGCTACCGCGCGTTCTCACCGACCGACATCCGTAATTGAGTTCTAGCCGTTCGTGTTAATTGAGTTCTCGGCTTTCGGATACACTGGCTTTCCTCTAGCGATACCTATACGTACCTCCCTCGAGGGCAGAGGCAAATTCGGCGTCGCCCTTGGAAACGCGGCCCTCTCGCAATGCAGCATCATTTCCCAGTGTCCGCGCGATTCATCCGCGTCTCGCGGTCTGCGCAACGTCGTTCGGATCTTATAATTTCCCGCCGCGCGTCGAGCCACTGCTCGCCTTCCCATCTCGTTATCGTAATGGAAATATTACCTGGCAAGATATTTCAGCAGCTCCTCGATAAACGGGTCCTGTTCCTCTGTCATATCGTAACACGTGGAGTAGTTTCCGCAGGGGTAGTCGAACAAGGATGTCTGTCTTTTTATTTTACGTCGATAAATAATATAGATCAATCGGAGATTCGAAATCAAAAGCCATTTCGTTTTATATTTGCAAATATTACCTATAGTCCTCTTCTTCTGTTTCTTCTGTCGACGGATCGGATTCTTTGGATGCATTGTAACACACTGAATGCTTTTCACGAACGCAAATATTCGACTTGGTTCTTGAAAGATTATTTAATGAGTGAGAGTGTATCTGCATTATGGAAAATATAGCGAAGTATTACCTGTGCTGCATTTGCAGTGCTTCTGTCAATGAATCGTATTCCTTAGATGCATTGTAACACACTGAAGTCTTTCCACAACCGCAAATATTCGGCTCCCTTTTTGAAAGATGATTGAATGGAAAAAAGTGTACATTATAGAAAATATAGCGAAGTATTACCTACGCTGCTTTTGCAGTTCTTCCGTCAACGAATCGGATTCCTTGGATGCATTGTAACACACCGAATGCTCTTCACGAACGCAAATATTCGACTTGCTTTTTTAAAGATGATTTAATGGGAGAAAGTGTTCATTATGGAAAATATAGCGAAATATTACCTATGCTGCGTTTGCAGTTCTTCCGTCAACAAATCTGATTCCTTAGATGCATTGTAACACACTGAAGTCTTTCCACAACCGCAAATATTCGGCTCCCTTTTTGAAAGATAATTGAATGTGGAAAAAATGTACATTATGGAAAATATAGCGAAGTATTACCTACGCTGCTTTTGCAGTTCTTCCGTCAACAAATCTGATTCCTTAGATGCATTGTAACACACTGAATTCTTTCCACAATTGCAAATATTCGGTTTCCTTTTTGAAACATGATTGAATGGGAAAAAGTGTACATTACGGAATATATAGCGAAGTATTACCTATGCTGCTTTGGCAGTGCTTCCGTCAACGAATCGGACTTCTTACAATTAGATGCATTGTAACACACCGATTGCTTTTCCCGAACGCAAGTATTCGACTTGCTTCTTGAAAAAGATGATTTAATAAGAGAAAGTGTACATTGTGGAAAATATAGCGAAGTATTACCTATGTTGCTTTTGCAATTCTTCCGTCAACGAATCAGATTCCTTAGATGCATTGTAACACACTGAATTCTTTCCACAATCGCAAATATTCGGCTTCCTTTTTGAAAGATAATTGAATGGGGAAAAAAGTGTTCATTATGGAAAATATAGTGAAGTATTACCTATGCTGCGTTTGCAGTTCTTCCGTCAACAAATCGGATTCCTTAGATGCATTGTAACACACTGAAGTCTTTCCACAACCGCAAATATTCTGCTCCCTTTTTGAAAGATAATTGAATGTGGAAAAAATGTACATTATGGAAAATATAGCGAAGTATTACCTATTCTGCTTTTCCAGTGCTTCCGTCAATGAATCGTATTCTTTAGATACATTGTAACACACTGAATTCTTTCCACAATCACAAATATTCGGCTTCCTTTTTGAAACATGATTGAATGGGAAAAAGTGTACATTATGGAAAATATAGCAAAGCATTACCTATGCTGCTGTTTTAGTTCCTCAGTCAACGATTTGAATTCCTTCGATGCATTGTAACACACCGAATGATTTTCACGAACGCAAATAGTCAACTTGCTTCTTAAAAAATGATTTAATGAGTGAAAGTGTATCTACATTATGGAAAATATAGCGGAGTATTACCTATGCTGCTTTTGAATAACTTCAGCGGATGAAGCTGATCGTGAGTTTGTACAGGAACTATCAGACTTCTTCGTCGATTTGCAATTCAATATATAATTTTTACAGACGGAAGAGTTTAGAGCCATTTTAATTCCAGCGAAATAGATAAAGAAAGTCGTTGGTTCGGAAGGGAAAATATCATACTGTCACTTTCACATTCTGTGGTTGTACCGTGTAATGATTTAGGTTAAAAATATTTATGATTCGCAAATGTTCTGTACCACATTCTTGCCAGATAAACGAATAGACGTTCTGTCCTGTAACCACCGCGCGTAATGGGAATGTTCGAGCCACTTCCTTTTAAGTGCTATTGCTTTTATTGGAATTTCGGCCTGGTACCACCTCGCGCACTCACGAAGTGACGTTTTAAAAAAGTTTTAATAGGCTACCAGGGAAAAGTACATCAACCACGCGTGTTCCATTATCGGGGCCCGTGGAATGTATCGTGCATTAAGAACACAGGATATTACAAATTACACCGTTAATAGCTGATTCTCTTGTGCATACATAGAACGCCACGAACTGTTTCCATTAATTTTGTAATTTTCCAAAATCCTATTTCTTGAAAAATAGCATCGCATTATTCTACCATCACTCAGATCGTAGATCCCACCCACGCATTTATGATCACACAAGTACATACTTAACAAAGATTGAAGCGACTTTCCCATCAAATACTTCGAATCCTTAGACAGACTTGCAAAAACTAATCCGATTAAAGTTTCTATTGGAAAGCCCCGTTTCCACGGAGTTGCGAACGCAAGCACAGTTTCAAGGTGTCTTGCGAAGCCAAAGAAGGACATGGGAGGTGAGAAAGAAAAGGCGGGACAATCATACAAGGACCGAAGCCGAGTTCGTGGGTGCGGTTCCAATTATCCACAGTGGCTCTGAGAATGGAAAAAAGGACCAGCGTGGCCCCTAGGCCGTAAAAAGGGTGGGGTTCTTACCCGTTCCCTTTTCTTCCTGTTCCTTCATTCAACCCCCCCGAAGATCGTGTCGAATCGATTCTCCACGACTCGTTTGCAAGCCGTCCGTCGAGTGACACACCGGATGCGTGGCGGCTGTGAATTATCATTTTTCCCAGCGAAAATACCTGGCATACCTCCGTTCGCTTAAGTCGTTCCCGATGATTTAATCTTATAGGTGTCGATAGAGGGTGGAGAGCAGGATCGATTTCAATCGTAATTCTCTCGGCGCTCTCGATTCCGTGTTCGACCAGCGGCCGTTCTATTTTCCGCTTCCTACGGACATTCACGTTCCCGCGATAGCCGCCCGTGGGCTCAGCTCGGTGTCATTCAGAAGGTCCGCGGGGAATTGTTTCGCTTCCCTGGTCTTTTTATGCGCCGTCTATTTCTTGCCCCGCGACCCGTTCAACCGCAACCCGTTGATGCAACGGCAGCATCCTGTTCCTCATTGAAAGCGTAACTTTTTCCCGCGTCGACGATCCCGAAAATAGCTGCTCCAGGAAGGAGACCGCCGCTATTTGCGTCGCGGTAGGTCCGCGACGCTGTTATTGCTCTTGCACGAGCAGGCCCGAGCCCTCGTGGTCCACAAACCTCTGGCCTCGTGAAAACGCTTACTGGAGCGTGGCTAAAGACACAGAGAGCTGCTTGTTCGTAAACGAAAAGTCACTCCGGCGAGTGCGAGCCTCTCGAATAACTCTCGCTGCTCTCTCCCTCGGTCTTTGGCCCCCCTCGCGTTACAGGGTGCAGCTACCTGCGTAGGTGAGCGAGGGTTTCTCCGATGTTCCGAGCACGATCGTCCGCTGAAAGAGGAAAAAAGTGATCGCGCGATCGTCGCTCGTTTTCTTTCTCTGTTGCGTTTGCTCGTACATGTGACCTTGCAAATTGTGAGTTATGTATCAGCCGGGGTTGTGCGCAGTGAGTCGTGAAATTATTGGCATAGATTTCTTGGAGCAGTCTCTGCGTTGGATTTCCTTCGTGTTTTACAACCATCGAGCACCTGATCTTCAGATATTAAATTAAAGCTTTTCATCGCGATGTAAGTGATATGGCCAATTAACAGTGGTAATGAAACCTGACCTACCGTATTTCATCCCCTTAGGGGTCGTCCTTAAATTACGTAATGCTTTGTTTGGGGGAGGGTGTTGCGAATTTCTTACGTTTTCTTACAAGGGGAGAGGGGAGTCAGTTAGCGTCTTACGTAATATTTTTTATCTAATTTTCAATAGATACAAATTCTATTAATAGTTATTTATGAATATAATTTCGACCGGAATTATCAATATAATATGTTTTCAGCGCACTGGTTCGGTCACTTTTAAACACTCACTATCAAAAAGCCAGTTTGCAATAAAATTCTATTATTTATATAACTGTTTCCAACGTTTCGATCCCAATTTAGATCATTATCAAGGAAAATTTTTTTAATATAAAGATGTGAATACTGTGAGAGCTATTGAAATATAATGAGTCGTTGCGACCATAATGATCTAAATTGGGATCGAAGCGTTGGAAACAGTTATACAAATAATAGAATTTTATTGCAAAATGGCTTTTTGATAGTGAGTGTTTAAAAGTGACCGAACCAGTGCGCTGAAAACATATTATAAATTCTATTAATGTTTCAAAAAAGTAGTTTCAGTTTAAATTTCCCGAAACCGAGTTAAGTGAATTATATGAGCCGTTTATTTTGAAAGTGGCCTAAGTCCATTTATCTTCAAATAGAGATATTTAAGGGTTTGCGTTTTAATGAATTTAAAAATATACGTATAGGATACTAATGAGTCATACTGCTTAAGTGTATCTAAGGGTGTTAAATTTATAGTTCCTATTAAAATAGTGGCAATTATTAAGCGAATAATATGCGTTTTCTAATCAAGAATGGAGTTAGGCTACTTTCAAACTACACAGTTCAATTATTGAACTAACTCTGAAAACTTATGTGTCAAGAATTATCGCATTTGCTCGGAATATAAGCAACCTGAAATGCTTTACTGATAAATAACATGAAGTTGTACATGTAACCATGGTAACCGGAAAAAATTGAAAAATGGAGTTAGGCCACTTTCAAAATAAACGGCTCATCAATCAAACACAAAAATAAAGTTATATTATAAACATTTAAAGAATTTTAATAACTGAAAAAATTGAGTGTTCAAAATATTACGTAAGGAGAGGATTGAAATACCAAATCTTACGAATTCTTATACTGGAGGAGGGAGGGGCTAAGAAATCTCCAAAATTACTTTTACGTAATTTAAGAACAGCCCCTTATATAAATGTAGATCTCCTAGATCTCCTTCTTCCAACCGACTCGGGTGTCGTTTGCTTAGTTTGTAACGTCGCGACACAATCATCAATAGCATATGCAATATTATGTCAATTTCTTTCCTTGAAAATGGTTCAAATAAGAACCGAAACGTCGGAATATAATTAGTTGCAAAATATAATTAATATAATTAGTTGCAAAATAGCTTTGATTTCTTTGTTTTATTAAATTAAATAAAACAATTTGTTATTTATGACCGAATCAGTGCGCCAATATCAATTATAACTCCTAGATCTCCGTTGTGCTAATAATTCTGCGCCTTTCCGTGGACATGCTGCAGTGAGCTTAGAATCGACACCTCACGTTCCAAAGCAGGACAGAGGAAGAATGGATCGCGTCATCGGTTGCGTACACCAGTTGCAATTAACAGTCGCTTCCTCGTCGCGGCCCCATGAGAACTCGCGTTAACAGTTCCCCCGGCTTAACGGGTAGGACCCCTAGCGATAGTAAAGCTCGCGATAACGACCGAGTAAATTGTATCGCGAGCGTTTTACGCTTTCATTTGCATAAATATTCTTCGGTGCTCGCGTTCTTATACAGCCACGAGAGCCACGATGCCCAGTTTACCCGCGAACACGGCCGTCCGCTAACAATTTATTCGGTCCGTTCGCTTTTGTTTTTCCCAGGAATCCCATATTGCGTCATCACGCTCGCGACCGACACTTTGTGTAGGATTTTACGACTGGGCGAGGTGTTCTAAAGCTGCCCCGTCCGGTTTTCCCTTCCCGTAAAAATGATTGAACATCCCAGCTCATTAAGTGCACTCGATCGTAGAATGTTATCAAATAAATTGCCCGATAAGATGATAGGAGTAATTAATGCCGATTCACCATCGGCAATTGTGCAGCTGATTCTAACTTCCCGCGTTTCCGCGGCTAGGTCCCCGCGCCATTCGAATTCACCGCATTAAACGTCCCTATATTCTTTGCCCATTAAAAAAGCACGCCGCCACTATCCCTTACGTTTATTTTCGGCGTCTGCTCCTTTTCCCCCGGTGTCGAAGTAACGTTCCCAATTAATCGACGACTGCGTCATTTACAAGGCGCGGAGGGGGCATTAACAGAATTCTAAGTTACCGGGGGCTGTCGCGCTCTGTGTCCCCAAACGAGCGCGACACATTCCTGAAATTTTATTGCATGGTCGGAAATCTTGTTCGACCGTCTCGCCAACAGCTTTTCGATCGTGGCCCGTTTGTTCTTTTCTGTTTTATCTCCTGGGTACCATGAAATCCCGCGTGTCCCGCTCGGAACAGGACTCGGCCTGCGGGGCGCGGATTTATAGGCTTTAATTAAACGCTATTCATTAGGCTTGCCCTGGCGCGCGCGCCATGGTAGCCGAAATTGGCTCGAATGTCCCCCGAAAGCACCGATTAGGTTGGCGTATCGTGTTCGTCGCGTTAGACCACACAGGCCGGCGGAGCCTTTCGTCAGCTCGTCGACGATAATTTTATACGCATAACGTTCCGCGAGTGGGATTTTATCGGGACTCCTTCTACTGTTAATGCACCGCGTCGGCTGTTACAGATGCGTTAGGAGTGTGTTCGATGTGTTCGAGATAAATTCGCGCGGCGGAGTGGCATTATTCCGCTTGGTCCCGGTGATTTTCTGCTAGGCCACGTTAGCCTTCGTCCCTGCCAGCCCCCTTCATAACTTCCCAAAAAGTGGGCTCGATGAAGCGGTCTGATTAGGCAGCCTGATTTATCTTCTTCGTCCGCCAGTGCGGCTAGCCGGGGCCAGGTCGTCCAGCTTTCTCTCTCTCTCTCTCTTCGGCAATCTCGTTAAAATTTATTCATGATTCGGTACAGGCAGAGGCGCATCCTTAGCAAGACCCCACCGGGGACTGGTCCGACTGGTCGCGGTCCAAATATTCGCCGAGACGGCCTATTTTCCGCGTAATGCGATAGGGGGTTAATGCCGCTCTCGAACCGGTCGCGAGCACTGATTTATCGATCGGCGGTATCGACTTTGCTGCGTTGCGATCCATCGCGGATCTCGTTGTACGCGGCGCCGATGCGCTCTCTTATTGTCTCGCCGACACGAACACGTCGCGGTGAATCTTAAGCACGTTAATAGGAAAATTAGGGTTACGGATAAGCTGCAGGTAGAATGAAAAGGGGGACGGTTTTATTTAATATCACGCCAGGGACGCATTCCTTTGAATTACAGAGGTATTAAGAATTGGTAGGGGGCCAGTTGGGCGTGGGCGCGGGGTCAGAAATTGTTTTCGAGGGGATACATTCGCGCTCCCCACTTAGCGAGTTGAATAAGCAATTTTCTGTCGCGGTAGCGTCGCTAACTTCCTCCGGGGAAGAACACCAATCGCCCAAAGTAAAGGACTGGTGTGCTCGGTGTAACGGGGAGGGTCTGAATTAATCACGGTGAGTCGGGAAATCCGTTGTGGGATTTTTATTCGAGGTGGGGAAGAGCTGTTCCCGTCCAGACGGTTTCGTGTACCCCAGGAGTGATGCGCTGGCACCTTGTCAGACTTGTAGGCGTTCCGCCTGCCTCGCTTCATACCTTCAACTTGTACAATGGGGGTACAACGACGTGGAGAAAGAGGAAGAGCATGCTCGCCCACCTCCGAAACTAATAAGTATTGTCCATCAGGCGCATTGTTTCGATGCCCACGTAGGCCAGGCAACACGTTCGAAGCAAGTTACAGTTTAAAGTACCCCGGTCGTTAGTTAGAGGGAGGCTGATCCCTGCTGGCTTCGTTAGACCTGCCTGCGCACTCAGCCCCACGACATTGTAAACGGTATCAAGATTTCGAGGGTGACGATACTTTACGCATTCCGGCCTCTTCCTCTGTGGTCTCGCCGTGATTCATACTGTACCATTTACAACTACGTAAAGCGTAAAGGATAGCGAGCGCTCACTTTTGAGAATGTTGTTTTAAAAATGCTATTGAGCTTTTCATTAGCTACTTTATTTTTAAGATGACTGCGTGTTCTAGTAGGTAGTCTACTTTCCGTAAGGAATTTTATTTTCGTTTCATATTCTCTTTAATAATCGCCAAGAGCTGGTACATCTATATTCAAACACCCAATAACTCGAATTTAATTTACGATCCCATAGGCTATAATTTCCCCCCATCGCACAGCACGTATTACGTTCTCTCATCTTTCGATTCCGCAGTTTATAAGAGGCGGTAAATCGGCAACAACTTGACCACAGATTTGCAAATAGCCGGCGATGATTACCTACAAAGTTTTTCGTACATTGCTGATAATTCTTGCTTCCTCTTTGGGGGGAACAACACCTTGAGGCGCGGAAAAAGTGCAATTTTTTTAATTTTATGTTAGATAGCTATCCATACTTTGGAGGAATTTTTGTGTGACAAAATAATTGAAGTTATAACTTTAAACGCGTTTTTCTCGTAACTATGTTTTCCAAACTGGTTGAACGATTTTCGCCGCCAATTTTGCATGAATCAATCTCCGGTTTTGTTTATTCATTCTACAGAAAAATGCCTTCAGTTAAGAGTACGGAAATTAAAAATAAATTGTTTACTATTTTTCCCACCTCAAAATATATTGATTTTTTCCTGAAACGGACTCGAAATTTTGAAACTTTCCCCTTTAAGCTCCGCCATTTCTCCAAACATTATTGTAATTAAATTTCCGTACGCATTAACTGCATTAACGGGTGATCTTTGGAAATTTTTTACTCGAAAGCTATAACACATTTCTCAAAAAATCTTTTTTCCTTTTAAGGATTGCATCTAGTACTGTGTATCGTAATTTTTTTATTTAAAAATATTTATTAATAACAAAGTTATTGACCATCACTCGAAGGTCCTCCCAAAAAAGGCTTCTGCGGTGACCACTGCTGTTCGAAAGTCGATCATCCAAATTAAAAAATTCAAAAGAATTTACTGTGACGCCCCAAGATTTTTCGCGCGCGGTTATTTCAACTCATTTATAAATCTATCTACAAATACGCTCAAATCTTCCACAAACCTCAATTCTTACCCCTTTTCCAACGACCACGGCCGCCTTGGCGATGTACCTTAGCGGTCCCCATCTCAAGACGGCCAATCATTAAATCTCCTTCCCTTATTCGCCCAACGCGGCACAAATTCCTCTCTTACGTCAAATCTAAACAAGTCCCTCGCCCCACAAATATCTTAAATCGAGACCACGTCTCACACCCTCTCAATGACCAAAGCAGTCAAACACTCCGACGTCCCTTTCCTATTAAAACACCCAAAATCCATTCGAGGAGTTGAGCAATTCAAAATCCTATGTATAAAAACCCTAGTAGAAAAACTGCGAGTCCCAATATAGATCAACCTTTGCTCCCTGCAAAAACCCCAAAAGTTATCATGACACATGTTTATAATTAGCCCAAGGTGCATACTGCGCACCCCCCTTCATACTGTAAAATATTATATAAGCAGGGCAAAGTCCATACCGCGCGTACACCCCACAACCCCTTGCAAAATCATATAAATACAAGGGCCCGGAGACAGAAGTCCTCTTTCGTACTCTTTCGCCGAAATACCAGGATCGAAGGGACACGTACTCTTTCGCCGAAATACCAGGATCGAAGGGACACGTTCTCTTTCGACGAAATACCTTTGCCGAAGGAAAGCTATTTACTCGAAACCATTTAAGGTCTCGCTGATCAAAGTATCATTTAAAATAAATTCAATCACCATCAACCATCAAGTATCGTAAGAGATTATAACTACAATTAATACCACGGTATATCACCATCATCTATAACAATTATTCACATTCTTATTGTTTCATATTGTTTCATATTGCATCGCTTATTGCGCTTATATTATCTTGTATTGCTATTCACGTTATTTCGTATTGCAAAGCTTATTGCGCTCATATTATTGTGTATTGCTGTTTGCATTGCTTATTCACGCCTATTGCGTAAATCATACTAGCTTATTAATATATATATCTTGTATTTCATGTTCATATTCATAACTTATAACCATAATATATATGCTATGTTCATCGCCAATCCATTATTATAAAACGTAACTATCTGCACAACGATAGTGCATTACCTAGTATCGAAACTTATAAAGTGAATAAACAGTTTTACTTTAACTCAGTTACGAATCATTGTGTCAATCCTTCGGCTACGAAGATCCCGAAATCCAAACAGGCTGCCGGAACAGCTGATTCCGGGCAACGACCGCAGAAAGCGTCACGGTGTTTACTAAACTTACTTACGCATAGGTTTCGCTTAACCGTATGACTAGTCGAATCTCGCGAAGTATTACACGTGTCTTTTACAATAATGCAGCGGTAAATCCGATTACCTAAGCAAATCAAAACAAGTGCTCTAACGGGTGTCTCTCCAATACAAACCAGTTCATTTAAACCTTCCCTGGTCGATTAGTGTGCAGAATTAAACATTACTCGCCTGACGTTCAAAAAACGGTTAGTGTGCAGAATTAAACATTTCTCGCCTGTCAGTCCCAAATCCATTAGTGCGTAGAATTTCACATTTCTCTCCCGCCTTCTACCTAAATCCTCAGTGTGCAGAATTAAACATTACTCGCCTGCCGTTCGATACGATTAGTGTGCAGAATTTCACATTTCTCGCCTGACGTTCGAAATGGTTAGTGTGCAGAATTGAACATTGCTCGCCTGACTTTCCCTAAATCCTCAGTGTGCAGAATTAAACATTACTCGCCTGCCATTCGAAACGATTAGTGTGCAGAATTTCACATTTCTCGCCTGACGCTCGAAATGGTTAGTGTGCAGAATTGAACATTGCTCGCCTGACCTTCCCTAATCTTCAATCCCCTGAATCTAACATTCTCCCGGCCGTTCGAGACGATTAGCGTGCAGAATTTCACATTTCTCGCCTGACAATCGAAAAGGCTGGTGTACAGAATTACGTCGTCAAATACCTGATTTCCTCGCCTCCCGGTGCGCTGAACTATAGATCAGCGCCTGGAATTTATGTAAAAACCCCTTTGTCATTTGTCCCATTAAATCCTTAACCCGGGACGTGACATTACTTATTATATTATATTATCCTGTCTTTGAACGAAGGAATTTTCGAAATATTGATTTGGGAAAAAATGGCTGATGTTTAAAGTAAAAGTTTCAATTCTTTATCATAAATCGTGCCTGATTCTCGTCAATTAAAAGAAAACTAAGCATCTGATCAAAAAACCTTTATTCAAAGACTAGTTTATTGTTCCTATAGTAAGCTTGTAAAATTTGAAGTAAATCGGTTGAATGGTTTTTAAATATTTTGGTCACCGATTTTGAAAACGCTGGTTCAAGAAAAACGCGTTTGAAGTTTCAAGTCCAGTTTCTTCTTATATAAAATGTTAATTTTTCAACTTACAATGTGTCATCGATACCAGGCCCGTATTATAAACCTTCAGCACTAGTTGAAGCCTCTAAAAATACAAAAATTGAAAAATCGATTTTTCGAAGGTTTGTGACTGAGCATAACCCCTTAAGCAGATACTTCTCGATCCACGAGGCATGTGTTCACAGTTAATCATATTGTTGATCCCATGTCCGGACAGTCGTTGCCCGTTTTCCGTTCGTGGCTCGATTTACATAACACTCGTAAGCGCCACGTTAAGACCCCCCCGTTTAGATTTAACTACCACTTCGGGAAATCATATTAACCAAATACTGCAGTCGTTATGCGGGGATACCCGATGCGCTGGAAATAAATTACCGCGGGCACCCTCGGAACCTGACTGCGGTGAATGGGACGCCGGGACGAGAGAAAACGGCTCCACGTATTCGTTCGCCCGGAGACCCACCACGCATCGGAATTCTTTACGATTTCTATTCAATCCCTTTATCGTCCCTTGGCTCAAGAATTCCATTCTGGCGCTCCTCGTTGGCCAGTCGTCGATCAGGGCCCGTGTTTCACTTGGTAGGTACGCCTTCGATTTACGTTACTGATCGCTGCCCCAATATCGCGACAGATTAAATTGCGCCGGAATCTGCGCGCATTCCGATCTCGCGTTAAGGTTGCAGAATTTTTTAACCGCACATATCGTAAGAAAGTTCAATCATGTCCGTTATTTTAATTTCCAAACACCAAGAGCGCTAAGAAAAGGAACACAAAGAAATTATTATTGCATAGTTTTGTGATCGCTGACTTTTCCCAGGGTATAGTATCAGCGATTGCATGTTTAGCATTGTTTCCACGATAAATTCGACCGTGGCGCAGGGTTATCACGTATAAATTTCGCTGCTGTGTTGCGAACTGGTGCCGCTGCGAGCGGCGGAAAAGAGAGAGAGAGAGAGAGGCAAGAAGGGTACGCGCGAAGAGCGAAGGGGGATGGTACTCTCTCTCTCTTTCTTTCCTTCGCGTATGAAATAAATTGGCCTTTATATTAGCACGAGTCACGGCATAAATCCCGGTTCTCATTGTATCGGCCCCCGTGGGTGGACGACGCTGCACGTGGGCAAAATCCGCTTCCCTCCGCTTCGAAAGTGGCGCGCGATCGTGGGGGTGGAGGAGGCCGCGATCGCGGTGGAAGGGGAGGTCGTTCGACGTGACGGTATCACGCGGCATGGGAGAAGTTTTCTGATGGAAGTCGTCAGGGTGAGGAGACGCACGTGTTCGACGAGTCGATAAAATAAATCCGCGTAAATCGGAATCTGGGGATGCTGGTCGGCCCGCGGAGGCACGCCACACCGAGCGCCCTATTTTATAGAGCTGCCCCCGCGATAAAAGGCCCACGCTCTCGCGGAAAATAAGAAACTGTTGGTATGGAAGCAGGACCTCGGCAGGTGCGTCCGTTATTGCGGCACCCTCCTTTAGATTTCACCACGCCGCGCGATAGCCGTGAAAGGAACCGCGGGAGATTCGTGAGAAACGAAAATTGGGGAATTAGAAAATTAGTAGAAGGTATTATAAACATAAATCGAAAACGTGAAGTAAGATCTTTTCTTGGAGTAAGAATCTTATTGTTAATCTATCTGTTTTCGGCGCACAGGTTTGGTCAATTTTAAAACAATAAAAAACAAGCTATTTAGCAATAAAAATTATAAAAGATTTCGACGTTTCGATCTTAATTCAGATCTTCCTCAGGAAAGTTACGAAAAATTATAAAATATTGCTTAAAATACTATTGCAAACGATGCATCCTTTAAGTTTGAATTTCAAGAAGTTTAAATATGTTTTCAATGTTTAACGGTATTTACCTTGTTCTCACCTCCTAGAAGCAGATGTTTTGTTTCACGGTTTACTTCAGTCTTATTCCAACCTACTCGCGTGTCACAAGTGTTACGAGAACACTGACTAAATTCTAACAGCATAAGCAGTATTTTATAATTTTTCGTAACTTTCCTGGGGAAGTTTTCGGCGCACTGGTTCGGTCACTTTTAACCCTTCGTGGTCACACCTTCTTTTAATCACAAATTGGTCACACGGGGTTCACTGTACCCCAGCGTCATTTTTTGAGTTACCATTTTCGTGTTTTTGAATCTTTTAACTTTTCAGTGATAATTGTACATTTGTAATACTTATACAGTCATGGTCTAATAGTCCTTTTCTAGAAATGTAAATTTTGATATGATAAAATTTGTAGTTGAAAATGAGCAATTTTCCATGGTTGCGGGAGAAACCGATTTTAAAATTTTTTTTTTATTTTCTTTTTTGCGATAAATCCTCTTTGGAAGACGTAAAGGTGCGACTTTTCAAATCGAAAATTGCTCTTGGGGTACAATACACCCCGTGTGACCACGAAGGGTTAAACACAATATCAAAAAGCCATTTTGCAATAAAATTCTATTATTTATATAATTGTTTCCAACGTTTCGATCTCAATTTAGATCATTATCAAGGAAAAACTTTTTAATATAAAGATATGAATATTGCGAGAGCTATTGAAACATAATGATGTTTAGCTCTCGCAATATTCATATCTTTATATTAAAAAGTTTTTCCTTTATAACAATTATATAAATAATGGAATTTTATTGCAAAATGGCTTTTTGATATTGTGTTTAAAAGTGACCGAACCAGTGCGCCGAAAACATATTATATTAATAATTCCGGTCGAAATTATATTCATAAATAACTTTTCCTGAGGAAGATCTGAATTAAGATCGAAACGTCGAAAGCTTTTATAATTTTTATTGCTAAATAGCTTGTTTTTTATTGTTTTAAAATTGTCCGAACCTGTGCGCCGCAAACAAATACATTAATTATTACGGTCGAAATTATACTTATAAATAATCATATCGTTAGTTTCAAAGTTTCCCAGTGTCTGTCCATTAGCGTCTAATTCTACTTAAATCTATATACTCTCTACTTCCAATTCTCTCTATAAATTTTACCAACCCGCTCCATTCTTTTACATTAAAAAATTCTGTCCGAATCGATGGCGACGATACGCAACACCTTAAAGCCAACCGTCGCCACGCATCGCGCCGTTTCACTTTTACTTACGAGTTTATCGTTGGAGGGGGTGGTTCGTTTGCGGACGGCTTGAGCGGAATTATGCGTGGAAAATTGCGATTTAAAAGCTGCCGGCGTGAAGGTTGGTGAAGCGATCGGCGGGTATTCGTGCAAATCGTTGGGGCGCGGGTCCGGGAGGCCGCACACGGTGCTGCCCGTTCCGGATATACGCGCGGCTGCAGTAGGCGGGCGTTGTGCGGCGCGTCCACGCGTCTACGTCGCGCGACACGACACGCCGCGAGGATGTCGATTTATATCCACCGATGAATCGTGGCTTTCTGTGCCTACGAGCGGAGCCTGGGTAAAGAAGGGTGATGCTCCGAGACTAGGTGGCTCTCGCTCATTTTATTCGTCTTATTGGCCGGGCACAACGGGGCGGAATAGAATTCGTGAGGTATCAAGCCTGGCGCTGATGCGACGATTTATGAAAAGCTTTCGCAACTGCTTTATAAATTGTGCTTATTACCGTCATTATACCCCGATCGCGTGTATACCCGTTTTTTCACTCCTCTCTACTATTCGCAATCGGTAGAAACGGGGTGGCGGAGAGAAGCGTGCCTAAATCCCTCGCGATCGGCGCACTCGACTTAGTAGCACTCTTGCCGCGACGTTTATCGCTCCCCTCTGGTTAATACAACAGGCTTAACTTAACGAATCGACAAGATTTACGAAACGTATGTGGCGTTCGCGAAGCTGATCATATTTCTTCGTTCACGTGACGGAGGCGGCGTACGTGGAAGTAGCCGCTGTGGTTCTTGATAAATTGAGGCACGTGTAAGACGATAAATCGTTGCGCGCCGCATTAGTGCCGCTACTCCGTATTTGTCTCCGTTCCTTTAGTATATTAATAAGCGATAATATATTAGGCGATGCACAGAAAGGGTAGCGCGGTTTCGTAACGACGACGCGGCGAGCACGGCTGCGATCGCTCGTGCCGTTGCTTAATTGTCCTACTCGATCCTACTTCCAGCGATGGTCCTTATTCGAACGCTGGCCCTTGCCGTCCAGTCATCGTTCAAACCGGTGCCTAGGCTCTTCGCGTGGAGGAGGCGAAGGGCGAGCCACTGTAGGACGCGCGAGCGCATTTACGACAAAGTAATTACGCATTTCCTCGTCACTAGCGGCCGTGTTGTGACTGTTTCTTCACCACGGACGATGTGAGCGATGACAAGGAGTCGCGGTCCCAGTGGGAGGTCTTAACAATGACCATCCGCCTCCGACTCGGCTACAGAGCTACCTGGAGAACCTCGGCTCGTGGCTTCGCTTACTGATGGCTCACGATCGCTCTCGAACTTCGTTCAAACGAATCGTTCCTACCGAGTTTTAATTCTTAAGACTCCAGGTTCAATGTTTCTAGGTTGGTGTTCCTTCGTACCTATAAGCTTTGACTTGGAATCTGCAATGTGTATCTGGTTTTCTTGTATAAATATAAATAACACCTGCGACTCTAAATTCTTCTTCATTTTGTTCTTTAATTCCAACTTGTTATTTCCCTTTTCGTCACTAGGTTTGAGGCTAGTTTTTACAACTAGCCACTTCTTCTGCATTTAAGTTTCTATTGGTGATCGAATGAGAATCGATTCCTTTTCGATTCATTGATCGATTCAAGTTGAACTCCAATCCGTTGGTCGTGTTCGAACGAAATCCAAGTGAACTGGCAGCAGTCCGGTCGGTTCAGCGGCGAGCTCTCTTCCCAGCAAGTGAGACAGACCTCCTTACTGATCGTAGGTGGTCCTCTTCGTCGGGCGCAACGATTTTAAATTAAAATTAAAGTCAAGCGATCTTATGGTTCCCGTAGCCGACAACGCCGCCACCCGCGTAACAATGTTAATGGCCCTGGTGAGGAAATTGCGGACCCTGTCGCTGCGAGCCGCCAAATTCCCCTGCACCTTCGTAGAAGGGGGATCGTGATCCTGAAAGCTGCCGATATTTACAGTAAACAAGTGCACTGCCTTTCGGGAATGTCGCTTCATCCCGACATATTATTGCTAAAATTTAATTATCAAAAGTATTTTCTTTCCGCAATGCACCCAAATGACATTAAATATTCCGAATAATAACACGAATATTCCAAAACCAACGTGCTCCCTGCACTACTCTAAAGTTACATTCTTTGACCTCGTTTCATCTGAACGAGTTTAAACGTGGAATCCTATTTTTTGCGGCTAGAAACATAGCAAAATTTGGGAATTTTTTAAGAAACTAGAAAATAATAAAAAAAAAACTGCACTTTTTTTAAAGTTGCATGAAAATATCCTCCAAATATCAGAGGAACCAAATTGCTAGTTTCTTCAACAAAATTTTGGATTTTTTTTAAGAAACTAGAAAATAATAAAAAGAAAACTGCACTTTTTTTAAAGTTGCATGAAAATATCCTCCAAATATCAGAGGAACCAAATTGCTAGTTTTTTCAACAAAATTTGGGATTTTTTTTAAGAAACTAGAAAATAATAAATAGAAAACTGCACTTTTTTTAAAGTTGCATGAAAATATCCTCCAAATATCAGAGGAACCAAATTGCTAGTTTCTTCAACAAAATTTTGGATTTTTTTTTAAGAAACTAGAAAATAATAAAAAGAAAACTGCACCATTTTCAAAGTTGCATAAAAACATCTTCCAAAAATCAGAGGAACCAAATTACTAGTTTCTTCAACAAAATTTGGGATTTTTTTTAAGAAACTAGGAAATAATAAAAAGAAAACTGCACCTTTTTCAAAGTTGCATAAAAACATCCTCCAAATATCAGAGGAACCAAATCGCTAGTTTCTTCAATAAAATTCCCAAATTTTGCTATTATTTTAGCCCAAAAATAGGATTCCCTCTTAATCCTTACTCAACCCTTTACAAACCCTTACTCAAGATTGACGACCAAGATCTCCCCTAAAAGATAGAAAATTCTATTTAGGTATGTAGATATCTACTACCATGTTTCAAGTAGAATAGGTAACCGAATCAAAAACAAAATTTAGGTGGAACAACCATGCAACGAACAGATTGCAATCCGCGATTATATTCAGCATAAAGCATTGTTTGAACTAGGGTCTCAGGCCCAGTCCCAGGCCCGGGCCTCCATTGTTGATTTTTGCTCATTGTTCGTCGCGCATTCGCACGACGCTGGCCACTTTATGAGAGGGCGTACGTCCGTTCTCACCGGGCGGCAGATAATTGGCTTCGTGTTTTTCGGAGTGTTACCATGTTTATATGCGCAACGGGCTCGTATCACTATTTCATAATTAGCAAGAAAGTTATTGTCGGTGCGGCACGGCGCGGGTCACGCTGCGAGAGCCGTGCGTGAAAAACGAGCGGGACCGCTTCGTTATTATTTCATTAATGTCGTCCTTCGAGTGACGGGTATTGTCCAATCGTGACTCTCGTACGTTCGCATAATTTATCGCGCGTTCTCGTTTCCGACTAGCCCCGACCCGCTCGCAGCTGCACCTCGCGTCAACGGGACAATTTGTACGAGGAATAAAAACGTTCTGTCCCCGTTTCAATGCTCCTTCACCCTCCTCTCTCGACGGTTAATTTAACGACGGACCATTCGGCATTCAACGATCGTCGAAACGCGTCACCTAATAATCCCTCAAACAACGATACCAAAGGAACTCTTTCCGCTACTTTAACTCCCTTTCTCTCTACCCTCTCCCCCTTAAACCATCCCTGTCACACCTTCTATCAGCGACGTTCCCTTTTTGTCCATTTACTTTATACGCCATAAACACCTTCGATACGTCCGTCGAATCTTTGTTTTATGACGGACATCAAATCCCGACAGCGATAGCTTGGCCCGTGTTCCCGAAAGTCCGCGAGGCCCTCTAATTGGCAATTAATTTAATAAGCTTGATTAATCTCCGGGGTTGGATTCGGCCGCAACGGGAACTCGCGAATGGAGGCTGGAACGGAGGGGGAAAAGGAGGAAACGCAGGTATCACCTGGACGAGAATGTTTCCTCGTATTTCTGGCGGTGGACGCGAACCGCCTTTCTGCCTTTTCGAATATCAAACAAGGTCGACAAAGTGCGGTGGCCCCCGCGCACGTCGTTCCTCTCTCGCCTGCACTTTTTTTCTCCCTCTTCTCGAAACGCAGATATGCTAATTCGACGGGCGGGCGTACAGGTGCGCGTCAATTTTTTCCTCGCCATTCGCTACGTGATTCGATGCCGTAAAAACGACGGTTTAAAGTCTAAGGGCACCGAACGCTCGCCATGCGAAATGAATTATCCCCTCGGTGGTCGGCTGATTTTATTTTGATGAATTTCGAAAAGCAGCCCGCGGCCACGAGGCATTAGTCACGGTGTAATTGGCGAGGGGGAAGGGAGCGCGGTTTCTATACGCGCAGCGGCCACCTCTTCAAAGAATTTCCGTCGAAAGTGATCGTTCGGGCGGTCGCCCGAAACGTTCCCGCGGCGAGCCGGGCCGATTGACAGGCGTTATTAAAATCCTTCTACATACCTTTTTTGCTGTCCCGCGCGCGTTTCACGGTTTCCTGAAACGACGCGGCCCGGCGCGCTCGCGATAACAATTTCGGTCGTCCGCTTTGAAGCACAGAAAAGGAAATGTTCACAGGCTTACCTAGTGTCCCGTGAAACCGAGCCTTGCGGGATCATCGACGGTCCTCGCTGTTCCGACTCTCTCCGCGCGCCTCGTAAAAAGTCATCCGATAAAGATCCAGGCTCGGTTTCCACTGCGAGAGCCGCGGCTGTTGAATGGTTTTCGGAACGGTGCAGTGGTGGCTCTCTGTTCGTAATCGCGATTGCAGCGCGGTAAATTTCAATGTTTTTAATGACTGGATTCTAAGAAGGAAGGTCGGAGGAAGGGGCGAAGGCCTGTATGCTAAGCGCAGTAGAATACAATACCGTGGCCTGGCAAAAAGAGATTTAACGATTACTCTGCGTCAGGCCTCTTCTGCGGTCACATAGATTACCGTTTGTGAGGTTTGAAGTCTTAATCACGTTGCGTTGTGATTTGGTATTGGCGATAATATTCGTAGAATATTAGTAGATGAATTCAGATTCGAAGATACTATAGAGTATAGGGGAGAGTGGGGTAATGGCGAACACCTAAGCCAAAAAGCAAATAAAACGAAAACAATTTGAGAAATGAATTTGTTTCTTATTTATGGATATACTTAAACTATTCATCTACCTATAAAGTACTGTGACGAATTTTTGAAAAATTATAATAAAAATCAACTTTTTAGTGAAAAGAGAAACCCTTGGTGTTCGTAATTACCCGACTTGCCGTGGGGTAATTACGAACGGAGTGCTAAATATTGCAGAACTCGCACAGAAAGCGCGATTTCAATGGTCAACCCATAAAAAACGTTGCTACAACCTCTACCTAATGTATTTTTCAAATTCCTCTTCTTGTGCATTAGACAAAAATTGCAATTGGTCTGAATATCGAAAAAAATAGTAAAGGTCGTTTTTTAAAGTTTTTATGTCTGAGCCTGTAATGAAAATTCAAAAATCTCTTTTGTAAATTTAAGTAAGTTTTATACATGCTGAAAATTGCATCAAAATCGGTTATCGTTGCTAATCTCAAAGGTTCGAGATTACCCCATCCGAGTTGTTCGTCATTACCCCACGACATCAAAAAATAAAAAATATTTTATTTCAGAAGTTAGAATCATAATTCAAGCAACGCGTTGGTCACAAAATGTTATTATTGTTATTATTATTTTATTGACGGGAGAACCCATTAGATACACAAATAAGAACAGTTTTGAACAAAAATACAGAATACAATGTAGATAAAAAATAATAAAATAAACAAAGACATAACAAATCAAAGACGTAACAATCAACAAAAACACGCGACATCGCTTTAAGAACGAAGCGGACATACAATAGATTAAGGAGATGACGGCCTCCTAAGCTCAAGCGTCAAAATGTTGGTAAAAAAGTGCTTTATTTCAACTTAAAAAATCCCAATTGTATCATTAATTCAACAGTTATTACATCTCATGATGAAAATAATAAATTGTGTTTATCTTGACTAGCAAGAGTGTTCTGTATTTATTACTTTCTGCGCGGCGTTGGATACGACCTAAACTATTAGCTAGTGGAGAGGAAACATCAATTTTTATTTATTAAAACGCCGTAACCACCGCGTTCGGGATTACCCCGCGCTCGCCATTCCCCCACTCTCCCCTAGATGCTTTGAAATTTTGAATATGAATAAGACAATTAAAGAAGCAAGGTTGGTTCCGCGGCGCTAGTCAAAGTTTACTTTATTATCGTACCGGTGGACGATGTTCGAGGATTTAATTAGCATAGAATTATAAAATGTCAAAGGTAGGCGTTTCGCGGGAAGAGAGATCCGACTCCGATCTCCGCGGGAATATTGCACCCGCGGGCAATAATCTGTCCCGTGGATTATTCACCGCGGCTATCGCGCGATTCGCCAGCCTGTATTTGCATACACGCCCAATATATTTGTCGATTACCTTTACAACGTTTTCTCTATCGGTGTTTACACCGTATCTCACCCTGGATACAAAATACTGTCGTATCAATTACACGCGCGTATATCTTGCGCGGCGGTGAAATTAACGAGATGCGCGCGCGCTCGCTTTCGCTGGCGTGCGAAAGAAAGGAAAAAATCGCGGAGCGAGCGGTAAAAACGTCGAACTGGCGCCACGATGTTGCGGAGAAGCGGTCGATTCTCACGAAGTCGATCCACGACGCGAATTCCACGTCCCACACGTTTCCATGGTTTTCAGTTTTGCTGGCGGTGGTCTCTCCCGCACGTTTTTTCCGCGACCATTCTTTCCCTCCGCCACCCCCTCCGACCTTCGTCCTTTTTCTTCCTCGCGTCTTACCTTATCCGTGGTTCTTTAATTCGCACGCGTGGGCGCGAATGGACCGCGAAGAATCGCTCCGTCCTCTTCCGCGGCGTGGAATCGGCCGTCAGCCCCGTCTCTCTCCGTCCCGCGGCGGTTCCCGCGCCAGCGCCGAAAGCACGCGCTTTTAAACGCTATAATCGCGTGGCCCTTTGGAAGCTAATGCATTCGATCGCTGATTTATGCACTATCCGCGTCGAATATATTGGGACTCACTCCGTGTATGAAATTAATTTCGTACATGCCCCGCTGGCCTCGCGGCCGTGTAACTATCAATAATGAAACGCGGGGCTTACTCGTCTAAGGATCATTCCAACGACGCTCTCGCCCTTTCCCCTCGACGCTCTTACCTTTTATTTTTCTTCTCTGCCTATTTTACTTTATTTTATTTATTTTTTTTAATTATTTCAACATGAACGGGACAATACCCATTTATACACGAAGATGATGAAAAAGACGCATAGTAGAGACACACCATTTACAATAATATAAAACAACGGCAACCCGAACCGGGACAGAAAAAACATTATGAAAATGGGGCAAAGAAGTAACGGAATATAAATATTAAGTATGAAATATAAGCTATAAATTTACAAACTAAAAAAAGATAAAGACATAAAATATATAAAAACATAACAAATACAACAAACATACAAGATATAAAATATAAAATAATAGATATTCTTTCCTATTGCCGTTCTTTTTTGGTTCAACCTTGTACCATACTCCTTTTGTCGCGCTTCCTTCGACCGTTCTAAGAATCCCCTTTATTGTGCAATGCATTCGTGAAAATTGGAAATAGATGTTCGCTACAGTACCCACCCCACGCAGGGAGTCGCGAAGCATTAGGTGAATTAGCATTGGAGGACTCCAAGCCCGTACGAAGGTGGACGGATAGGTCGGTGATTAAGATTAGCGATTAGAGGGAAGCTGATAAAAACGCCAGTGGCTGGATAAGGGTACCGTTCGTTTCTCTCTTCCCACACGAGCGCGCAACGAGAGACATAAAGCGCACTCGTGCCAGACGGTGGGAGAAAGCTCGCAGCCGCGTGCAAGTTGCGGGCGACCGATACACATGTCGCGTTATTAATATTGGCTGCACACCCCGGCACCGCCAGAATCTCGGAACCCCCCGCTTTCTCGCTACTCCTTTTTTTACGCCCTGGAATCTCGTCCCCGAAGTGTATAATCTTGCACGCGAAGTTCGGGGACACGCCGCCACCCAGCAATCTGCATATGCTTATGCCGGCATACGACAGCCGAAACCCCTCCGCCGAAAAAGACCAAATAAGGGAGGCTCGTCGATAACGCGGCCTGTCGTCGACCTTTCTCGTTTCTCGTAGCAAAACTATCCTCTTTTTCCCCCCCACCTCGGTCCGAGAATCTCTCCTTGACGTTATTAGAAGCGTTAGGAATATCGATGAGACGGCGAGGCTAAAAGTGACGTTTCAGAGGTGTCGAAGCCTCGCGCGGATCAAACGAAACAGAATAACAGTTGCGATCGAGGAAGACGGGGAACGCATTCCTGGGTAGTTGCAGCTTCGGCGCGCATGCGAGGCGCAGCCGAAGGCTTCGTGTTTGACCGTGCAATTAACACCTGCGTCCGAGAAATTAGCCAGCGCGACGGCCCGCCTTTCGAGTTCCCGTAATATAAATATTACGGGTTACCGTGTCACGTTCTCGGCGTCGATCATGAAATAACCATTATCCCCGCCTGATGACCCGCGATTCGATCTGGCGATGCCTCTAAAGAGGATATTCACGGGATCGAGCGCGGCGACCGTTCGATCACGCGATATCGCGCCCTCCCCTGGTCGGATTAAAAGTTCCTCTCACGAGTATCGCGTAAGCGTCGATTACCAGCCACTCTCTCTACATCGGTGTCCGGGGAGCGAACGGTTCTCGCGAACGGAGCAGGCACTCCGCATTGGTCGTTAACGTTCGGACGTTAAATACTTTAAAAGCTCGACTCTGCCCGATCCGCCCACCGCTCGCGTTTCCCCGAAACCGCGTTCGCCCCTTTCCGCGATGGAAAACCAGCTCCCACGAGCTGGCGGCGCTAATATATTTTCCCACCCTCGTAACGGCAGCCTCGGGACCACTCGAGATGGATCAGAGGGGCCCAACCGCGCGTCGGTGAAGTAGGATGTTTTTCTCATGAGCTCACGATGCATCGCGGAGACTCGTTTGGATCGCGTTTGGAAGACTTTACCTCCGCCTTCCATATATGTAATGACCGGGCTCCGAGGGAGGCGAGGTGGAAAAGGGGGGAAGTGGAGGAGGAGGAGGGGGAGAAGGCCCGGGCCCCGGAAAGAGGGAGCGAGAGGGGGCGATAGAGGGACGGGCGAAGGAAAGAAGGCGAAAGAAAAAGACTGCCGGTGGGGAGAGGGGAGGAGGAGGGGGGCGGGATGACGGAGAACACGAGGCCCAGGAGTATGGGCCCCACCTAGACGCGTGGGACCGACACCCACGATCCTTGCATCAACGTACCGACTCTCATCGCGCACACGCGGCACTTACATATAGCAGGGTTTTACGACGGGGAGACAGCCTGTCGTAGTAATAAGAGGGGCCCTGGCCACGCGCGCACAAGCCTGCCAACCGACTCGGAACAGAGGGCCGATCTACCGAGCACTCGCGAACGTTGCTCCTTTCGTCTGTGATCTCGCCGATAAGGGGCCTGATCTAGGAGAGACGATGCAACGATCTCCGGGCGAGATGGATCGTCGTTTAAAGAAACGGTTGACGTCTATGGAAAATAGGCGAAAACGGTCGGGTACTCTGAGAGATACGACAAAGGAAAATTTAGTCCTTAACTCGCGGATAGGGAATTCAATCCCGGACATTATTTACTATCTCGGGATTCCGAGAATAATCTCGGGATTGGGAAATAGAGAATTTCAGTAATTAAAATGATTTATTCTAAATATTTTTTTAAAGTAAACAAACTTACTTTCTATCATTAGTCTGAAACATAAGCTAAAATCATTTTTAACAATAAAGACAGTAGAACAATGAAGAATAATAAAGCCTCAAAAAGTAGATAGGTACACCATTATGGAGCTTTTTGGAAATGCGAACGAAGAAACAGCAAAGCACCTAAAGTATATATCTACAATGTTTTGACTTTATGTGTTGAGACAATTTACGATTTGCAATTCGCGCGATTTCGAAATAGTGGAAAGTGGGAATATCATTGTAAAAATAAATACAATTTAGTTAGTTATATGCGATTCAATATTTTTATTTAAATAAATCATTATTATTATTGTCCTTATTATTATTATTATTATTATTTATTTTACGGGGAATCCCCATGATTTACAAAACAATACAAATAGAAATAGCAGAGCCTGAACAAAAAAGAAAAAATGACTTAGCCAATAAAAATAGATAATTAGGTTTCTAAACTATTATGAAATATTATGAAATGTTGAATTATTCTGTTTATTTTTATATTTTTCTCAGGATTAGTTATATCAAATCCCGGGTTTTTTTAAATAAAAAAACCGCCGGGATCGCGGGATTCCGGGAACCCGTATTCCGGAATTGAATTCTCTACTCGCGGAGCTCTTCAGCTCATTCTTTGCCTGACTATTGTACGATCATTCGAAAGATGTGTATTGTTACCTATAAATTAGTGAATCCGGAGAACCATAGCCTTTTAGTTTCTGTAGCTTGGTGGAGCCGTAGACGTCTCCGAGAATCACTGAATAATTCTGGAACTTGTCAGGGATTACTGATAAAATACCGATATAACATTGTAAAACCGAACGACCTCGATTCGCGCGGCAAAAAAGTCCCAACAAATTTACCGATGTCCCGTGCTTGTTCCATTGGCATCGCCGTGGTTTCACGGTGTTCGACTCGATCCAGCCGATCCTCGATCCGGTCCGTTCGATTTCTTCGAAGCAGCCTCGCCATCGGGGCGAAGTCAAATTAATATTCAATCCGACCGGCGATAAGAGATATATTCGGAACACGAGTTTTATCGTTAGTGTGTCTCCGTGGCAGATAACGCTTACGAATTAATTAAGCAAACGACATTGTGCGTCTCGTAGCCTACCCTTCCCCTCGACGGAACCGACGTTCCGCGTCGTGCAAAAACGGGCCTCATTTTGATGCCGACCGAAATTCATTAGCGCCGTGGCCGCGTTTCGATCGATGCAAAAGAAGAATCGGCCGAGTCGCGGAGTCCGGCTGATTTATTATGCGGGGCTGTCGAATATTTTATATCGCGCGGCTCCGAACGATGTATAGGGACCGTCAAAACGCCTGACGGGCCCGATACCTTCCGCGGAGGGACAATGAAATTCCGTCTAACGTAGACGAATCGTCGAGATAATTGCTTGCCTCGTGAAACAGAGTGACGTGGGTGGGTGGTAACAAATCACGTGAAATCCAAGCGGCCCGAATATGTATCCCGCGTCCACGAAAAGGTAACGGGGCCGGCGTGCCATATAAAGAAGAGCCACCGAAGACGACCCATCGCCTCCTTGCCCCCATCCCCCGCCGGCGAGAAAATGATATTTCGATGTAATGCGCTTGAATTGCGATCGTGAGCGCCGCGAGAAGCGAAACGGTCCCGTTCGAACGACGACAAAATTACAAGCCTCCGACACGGAACGCGTATCGTCGACTGGCGTCGCCTCGGGTGACGGTCTTCCGCGGCTCTTCGCTCGCGTGACTCGAAAATCATCTGCCATTGTCGGTTCGTTCCGCGCGCAGAAGGTCAAGGGACATCCACGGTACATTATTCAAGGCTGTACCAAATGAAGAACTTAGAGTGGACAAGGACGAAGGCGCTGGTACTTTCTCAGCGGTTGATAAGAAAAGGCCCGGCGCGAGGCTCTTTCCATTTCTTCTCGCCTCTTTTTTTCTGCTCCACCGGTCGAAGGTGCGAATTCTTGTATCTGGGCGTGGCAAATTGCCGCACGCGAGCCTCTAATGATGCGAACAAACGAGAGGGACCTCGAGGATAGAGAGGATTAAGAGAAAGAGGGGGGCGGCAGTGATCGACCAACGAAATAAGGGCCCCTTCGACGAGTGTCCAAGTGCGAGGAATCGGGCCCCTTAATGCCGGTAACGCGCGGCTAAAAGCGACAGAACGGCGGGGCTAACTACCTGGAGAACAGTCTGGACGAGGCTGTTTCAACGAGCTCCAGTGTAATCCGCTCGAATCGACCTTAAACATGGTCCAGATCACGTTTGAACTGAATATAGAAGCGAAGAATGACAAGTATTAACTCTTTAGGTATTTTTAAAAGAAGATTTCCAAGTATCTTTGCCAATTTACTTTGGAACCGACTGTATTTCTGCCGCGTAAATAGTGGCTACCATTACTTAACTCTTCACCTCTTTAGTTAGAGACGAAGTTGTGAATATCCTCCTTTTTTTGAGAATAACAATCCACACCAAAAATTAAACATATTCCTAATACACATCCGGGCATCATCCTAATTTTTCACCGACCTGTGCCGACAGTTTGAGAATTGATCGTATAGGAGGCGAATAAAGTCGCAACATTTGTACATGCACCGTGACGTTTCCACGCTGCAAGAGTGCACGCGCATCGTTTCACGTAGGTATGTACACGTAGCAAGGGAGAAACCGAGAAGAAACCGACTGGCGCCCAATCGATCGATTCCTCCGTTCCCCTGTTCGACTGAAAGCCACCACGAGAAGAGCCAAGCCGAAGGCGGCTTTCGTTCTGGACCGACTGGTTCTGTTTCTCTCTCGCCGTCGATCGGCCACATTAATCATATTGCGAACGACGCCGCGCCTCTCTTTATTTATTCACCTTCCTTCTCTCTCATCCTCTCCCCGCTTTTTCTTTACCCCGGCTATCTTCTTCGGAGCCGCTCGATATTCGTCGCGAGTCCACGGTTCAGCGACTCCGACTCGACGCTGGATCATCCCTATCGTTCGACACCGCCACGCGAATCCATCGGCGCGCCTCATTCGCATCTCGATCGAATAATAATAATAATAATATATATATATATATTTCAACGGGATAAACCCTTTGTTATAAGAAATACAAATCACAGTCGCACAAGCCTAGAACAAGTAATTAGGAAGTACAAAAGAAATATAATTAAAAGAACGAAAACAGGAAAGTAAGCGCGAAAGAGACCATTAATGAATAGTGACAAAGCCAGATATAAAAGAATAATAGTAATAATATTATACCAGTAGAAGACATAATATTGAATGTTAGGGGGAGAGGGACATATGAATAGCGATCAAAGCGGAGTGATTGAAGGAATTATAGGAATTATTAAAGAAATCAACAGAGTTACAATAGCGATTCGCAGTTATTAAAAGTCGATTAAGACTATAGAAATAGCCGTAGAGAGTTCGATGTGACTCAGGAAGGAAGAGATTAAGATTTCTAAGGCGCCGTACAGGTGCATAGAAACTAAGTTTTTGGAGGATTTGAGGACAAGAGATACAATAATTAATAATTTTATATAAAAATAGGAGGTCAGCAACGACACGGCGTTGATCAAGGCTCATTTGATCAATGATCATCGAGACCCCTTTTTGTATCAGGTGTCCCAACTTATCAGTATTTTTCCAACGATCCCATAAATCGCGCCATGTGTATATTGAACCAATGCCCTAAGGACATAGATTTCTTCTTAACATCACTAACAGCGTTTAGGACTCAACTGCTTAGGTGTATACCATCTACGTAATACATACTTTTAGCACTAAGTCATCGTAATATTGCAGACTGTTTACTTGTTTACTTGTTTTTGTTGTATAATTGTTACTTAATTGCTAGAGCTTATTTCTATATTATATATTATTTTATTTATTTTTATCTTTTCTGTTACTAGTTTTCTATGTATCTTTTTCTGCTATATTGTAATTTATCTCTGTATTCGAAAGGGTTCCCCCGTTTATTAATAATAATAATAATACTAATAATAATTAATCCAAGGCGCAATAGCATAGAGTCGTAATTATGGCAAAATATTGACATAGGTGATTCAGTGAGGTATGATGCCAGTCTAAGAAACCTGTGCTGAACACCTTCGATTAATAAATGCGCTCGGCAAGTGTTACTAGCATCGCCGATCTAGAAACTTCGCATCATAATTAATCCTTGACTGATGGGACAGAATCGACAGAAATACTTGTTAACTTTCCAGTGGAATCGGAGCAAAAGAGCATCAATATATTTCTTCGCATACCTACACTCTTTTTATTTCGTCAGGTGGATTGATAAGTGTGAGTGATTAAAGACGCGTTGAATTTATCGAATTCGCGTGACGGCGCAACGTGGCAATTGCGCGTCGGAAAGGAGAAGCCGAAAATGGTGGATAGCGCTAATAAGAAGAGTGGGCGCGATATTTATTGCCCATCGCGGAAGAAACCTAACCCGTCGTTGAACGCGCAGATTACAGGCTATTCGCGCTAACAGGCTGAAACGATTCTGGAAAGAGAACGATTTCGGGGTCCGGCGGGGAGAAAAGAAATTCGACGGGTAATGACGCCGGAGCCCGCGGGGGACTGCAAAATTGATTTTTCGAAAATACGTCACGCCCGGGGGACGTGCCCGAGACGGTGGTAGCATTACACGATTACTTTAAGGTCGTTTCTCCGGGAACCGCCGTGGATCAACGATAAATTGAACGACTTACAAAGGAAAGCGGTGGCGAAGTAGCCGAAGGACATCGTTCGACGAAAGCAATCTCCCGGCGATATAAAGGAGACTGTACTCCGAAGAAATAATAAAACGCGATAGCACATTAAATTCGGGATGTACCAAAGAAGGGTGTTATTTATCTGAATGCTCGATTTAAATCATAGTAAAAAAGAGCAGTTACAAGAGTAGCTTCAAATGTTTCCCCCGGCTCGCTCGGTATCCCGTGTCGATATTGTATCGAAAAACAAAAGGAACAGGGATTGAGAAACGAGGTAGCGGACAAACGGTGTTCAGCCCGAAGTATTTCAAGATAAACGAGTATCCCCGGACTATTTCGCCCTTTTATTCCTTCAGACGTGTATTTCAGCAAATTCGGTTTCGTTCCTCCGATTAAGGTCGTATTTTGCGACTCGAGAGTCCTTTTCCCTTTGCTCGATAAAGAATCGGGCAAAAATACAGTCGGCAGAGTCGTCTTGTGTAAAAGTTCGCAGTGCCTCCGAAGATTCGATTGCTCGCCGGAAGGGGGTAAAATAAAACTTAACCCTGCGCGATACTACGGTGGAACCACTGCAGAAGTGCCTTTTTATTCCTAGACGAGCCAAGGGGCTAGAAGAGGAAAATCTCGAGTTGATCTTTTACATCGCTGGGCCACTCCCCTGTTTTCTAACCAGATTAGCGTTTCCATCCCCTAGCAATCGTAAAGGGACGCGGTGGAGCCGCGTAACACGTATAAATTGACCTTAAACGACGGAGAAGCGCGCGGTAACAGGATAGCCGCCGGTGCGCCACTTTGGGAAACACTGTTCTAGGGGCAAAGCGAAAGAACAAGGGGTGCGCCCACGCCTGGAAGAACAACTTGATACAAGAGACGCCGTCTCGCTTACAATCTAGTCTCTTTATAGAATCCTCCGTTCGAAGCCGAGGAGGTGGCGGAGGGACAAAGACAAAGGTGAGGGAGGCAGCAGAGACAGAAGGGAGGCGGATAGAATGGAAAAAAGGTGGGGCGCGCAAAGACGTGCACAATGGAGAACCGGAAACTCGAGCCGGCGCACCGAGCGGGCGCATCTTCGGCAACAACGAGCCGGAGATCTTGTCCGACGGACAGCTTTAGGAGGAAGCAGATGGAGGAGTGGGGAGGGCGCGAAGGGGGGCAACCGTTGGATGAAAAGAAGGAGGCACAATCGACGGAACGTCGAGATTTATCCGAGGCCGCGCGATAAAACGCGTGCAGCCAGCGGTCCGCGGGTGTGAACGAACCCTTAACTCGTGGAAGCCCGAGGGCCGCGCCCCTTGTATTAGGCAGATTTATTAACGCGGTATCGAGATGCCTCTTCGGTGGTTTCAAACGAAATGCATGAATAATCTGACCGTGGGATCTACAGGCGTGAATCAGTCCTCTACTGTGGTTGGTCCGAGCCGCGGTCTTAGGATTTGTAAGAACGGCCTTGAGGAACACCGGTTGCATCTTTGTTGAGGGTCCCAATCGGCGGTGCCTGCCGTTTACACGCCGACGCACGGTGCTGCGTTCACTTTTCGCGCGACGTGCTTGGTTTATTGGCACATAAGGTAAAATACCCAATACGTGGACACGTCCCAGTAGCTGGACACTGGTGCAAAAGAACTATTTTATTAAATTATTCAAATATTTAGTAAAATATATTCATATATATATTTGACTAAAAATATATTCATATATATATATATTTGACTAAATATTTGAATAATTTAATAAAATAGTTCTTTTTTGGATAAAGCGGATATTAAATGTACTAATCAGTATTTTGCACCAGTGTCCAGCTACTGGGACGTGTCCACGTATTGGGTCTTTTACCTTATCCTACAACTCTTCTTTGGGAATTGGATTTTCGTAAAAGCTCCGAGTAGCTTTGGATCTGTTGATGTCTTGTTAATTTGTCTCAAACTCTATCTTCTATCACGCTAACACAGTGTAGAGTGTGTTGGTCCTTTTGCAAAGAAACGGACACGGAAATCTCTGAGTGCACCGTTACAGACTGTCACCCAGTCGATGTATCGGCATCCAATAATTTCCCAAGATCGCAGCGGTGCATGCGCACGATTGCGGGGGTGTAGCGTACAACTCGGTCGCTTTTCGAAGTCACGGGGAGAGTTATAGATCACCGGAGTTGGGTGCATTTTTTTATTTTTCAGCGTTTAATTGTGATATATGGACAGTTACGTCTAAGCGTCTCGTGTACACCTTTCCATAAATTGTCGATTTTACAAGGAAAATTTCTCGCCCCCACTGATTTATAACCGATTTATATATACGTTGTGCCTTTACAAGGGCCCGGACACCGTCGTTAAGGCTTTTAGAGCACAAAGGGAGGCAACGTCTCTGCATTATGGCTACATCATCCGGGAGTGTCAAATTGTTTTCCAAGCACCAATTTAGTTGTCCAAATTATGCCGTCTAACCTCGAAGCTTAGGAGATGCTCGGAGGCAGATAAGGTGAAAATACGAGGGGACGGGATTAAGATCAATCAGCCGTGCGCGTTTAGGGGCACGGGAATAAATCTTGCGCGCTGCCCGGGACGACTTCGGGAATACGATTCGTGATTAATGTGGCTCGTTTTATCGACGCGTCCATCGGAACGGCATAATTACGCTTTCGAAAGGGAACTTTGTCTTCGCGTTGACGCGTCACCCGCTTTAAAAATGGTCCACCGGCAATCGACCGCCGATAACGAAACAAAACGCCGGCCCGTCGATACATTCCTACCCGACTTAACACCTACGCCCCATTAATCATCGCACCCCTTTCGTCCCCTAATTAACAGCCAATTCCCTTAACGCGATTATTCACCGTGCCGCTAATAGACAACCACATTATTCCGTGAAATCCTTCCTTTCTAATGCTCCTAACCACTGTCCGCCACCTACTCGTTTCCTGTAAATTCAACGTCCGATCCTCGCAGATGCGATCTGTCTTGCCTATCAGGAAGCTCGTGTTGCTAACAGGTAACATGTGTAAGACCCAGAATATCGGCTTTCAAGCTTGAATAATAAGTGGTGCACGAGCCGAGCAGACATTTACCGCAGGAATTTCACGGAACGGGAAACCGATACAGTCACTGGCAGTTGCTCGAGTTGCGTTTCAACCTCCTGTCTCTGTCCGAGTAGCTTTCTCAACGAAGAAAAACGATCTGCTAACCTCGGGGGGGACTTTCACGATCTCTACTTACCCCACGCATCTCCTCAATATTTACACCTCGTTCCACTTTCTTCAAGGGGAGGTTCTGGTCTAAATGTCGATTTTTTGTTATTTCATTTTTCGAATGTTCAACTTTTTAGGAAAACGTGTTTAAAAGGATTTGTTGAAATTCGTAAAATTCCCGAAGTTATAGGCATTTGAGTATCGGCAAATGCATGGATAACACCCGGCGACTCGGCACTTACGTAAAACTTTAAACGCGGTTTCCTCGAAACAGCGTTCTCAAATCGGTGGGACTTGTATCTCCAAAAGTTATTATCCGATTTGACTGAGACTTTTTTTATTTTGAAGAATATACTTCTGGCTAGGGGGGAACTAAAAAAAATACAAAAAGTTGAAAATTTATAATTTTCAAAGGCGATGAAAGGACGAAAAATACCGGGAAAAGTGATTTCAAACTTGAAGTGTCGTTATTTTCTAAGAAAAATGTCATTTTTGTAATTTTTTTTAGTCCCCCCCCCCCCCAGCCAAAAGAATAATCTTCAAAATAAAAAAGGTTTCAGTCGAATCGGATAATAACTTTTGGAGATACAGGTCCCACCGATTTGGATCAATTTTTTAACGCCTTGACTTTATCGACTCCCCAGGGTGGTCTGCAATGATTAATTATAAAACAAAAAATATATTTCTATAAGTTAAGACATCCTTAATACAATGCAAAAAGTCCCATTCAATTATATATAGTAGTTTTCCTTTAATTAATTCCTAAATATCACCTATTTTTTGGGCTCTAGACCAGAACCTCCCCTTAATCACCGCATATACCCATCGACACAACCCTCTACTTCGCGTTCGTATTCCCAAAGAATATTTACCTTTGTACACTGAAAAAAATCGGTTGGGTGATAAGGTAGCGCTATGTTGCCTGTGTTGGAACGTCAGAGTATTCGGTAGCCACGTTGCCAGGAATTTTAAGACGTTTAGGGAGGCGGCAGTAGTGGGGGGAACGGTGGCGCTCGCGGAATACCAACAAGCGAATATTTATCGAGGATAAATTTGAAGTGATCTGAAAATCTGCGGCTGGGGGGTGGCTCGGCTGCTCCTTCGACTTTGTATATCTAAGGACGAACGTGCAAATGTTTGCTCGCGAAGGGGCAAGATATACTCCGTGCAAACTGAACGCGGCATGGTGCAGCCAATAAGGGAACTAGGCAGGAGGAACAGACGGTCCATGCGACCAGGATCCGGCGGTAGAAAGACTACCGTCAAACGGGAATATAAAAAATACGTGCTCGATACTCGGTGTAGCTAAACGGGGACACGTGATTCACGGTTGGTGACTTGGGACACCGACACTGGTTTCGGATGGTCAGCTGTGGCATTTACCGCCATTCCCGATGTTTGTATTTCTCATCTACCAGTTTCGCCACCCACACCCGACCGCCGTCGGAATTCCTCATCCTTTTTCTCGTGCGCTTTCGCTCACCCGGTGACTAACGCGCCGTGACGAAATGAAATATCTGATTTACACATCTGACGCCGTCTCTTCTCCGCGTTTCGCGCTAATGACTGCTATTCGCCGCTGGACGATGGCGACGAATAATTTTGGTATACGAAATGGTGGATCTCAACAGAACAGTTAAGGTTTATGCCTTGGGAGGAATTGCTAGCATCAATCCTTTCGACTAGACATTTTTCTATTTGGATTTTATTATATTTTCTTGCAGAAATCAATTGTACTAAGTGGCGGATAGGTACTCATCAAATTTGATAGTTGTATGGGAATTTTAAAAATTGGGACACACGTGTCGCAGCAGTTTTTTTTTCAGTGGGACATATGTGACCTGGAAAAGTTAAACGGGATTGAACACTTAAGCTTTTCACTGGGAATGTTATATAATGTATTTTTATGAACGTATTTATAACATTATTACATCTTACTGCTTGTGATAAAGAAACAAGAACAAAGTATGAAAATACCTAATGGGACATGTGCGTCCCGGAAACGCATACGCACTTCTCTATGCTCAATAAGATAAGTAAAAACATAATAATGTAAAAACTTTTAAGAAAAAGAGTTATATCATACTATAAACTGAAAGGCTACGTGAAAAGAAATCAGAATATTGTTCAATTATGCGTGTAAAACACGAAATAAAACTGCCAAAATAAAACTTATCTAGCACGTTACTAGGTACGTTGCTTCTCTTCATGAATGCCAATCAAAGATAGTAGTATATAGGGTAAAGGACCCAATTACTGGCAGTCAACCCAATTACTGTCACCTTAAGCTATTTTACTTAAAATAACGAAAAAATAAACGTTTAAGTAAAATAGCTTAAGGGGACTAGGCAGTCGAAATATCGATTTTTTATTATTGCATTTTCCGAAAGTTCTATCCTTTCTGATTAAAATGCCCCTTGGTTTATAATAAAATTCGCAAAATTGCAGATTTGGCAGCTAAAAATGTCAAGCGACAACCTATAGCGTCGCATTTGCCCAGAAACTTTAAACGCGTTTTTATCGAATATTTTTTCATCTTCTTTTTTTCCTCATTGCGAACGAATGGTGGTTCAGATCGACTTGAAAAAATTACAGGATTTGTAAAACATGTGTCATTTCGGACCAAACCTCTGATATGGTCTGTAAAAATTCGAGATTTTCATAAAAAAATTAAGAAGTCACCGGATTTTGGTAGCGTAAAAACAAGAACGAATTTTTCTCTGAAAAATCGCCGTTTTTCAGCCACCAATTGCATAATTTTGATTTAATTTTTGTTTTTATAGATTTGGTCCGAAACTATGAGTCCAAAAAACAAGAATCACACCTTTGAAATCGGATTGCGTTACATTTTAAGACCGATATTAAGGGAAAACGACGGAAAAACGTTAAAATGTTTACACGTATGCAGCGTCATTTTTTAAGTACATATATATTTCTTACCAATTTTTTTTCAATCTGTATGATAGTAACAAACATTGGGTAAAAGGATACATCTGGTTTTGCTTTCATTTTTTTACAAATAAATAAGGGACAGAGTCTCTTTCTCACTAAAAACGACTGCCTAGTCCCCTTAAGGTAATTGGGTCCAGTAATTGGGTCCTTTACACGTATTGTTCCACATGTAATCACAAACATTCACTGGGACATGTGTCCCAAAAGGGCCGAAAGGGTTAAAGAAATGTGTGCAGGTTCCACATGGTACCTAGAAGTGGGGATGAAAAAAGAATTGAGACGCTAGGTTCCAAACAAAGACTGGAAAAATAATTTTTGAATAACTCAATGTAAATACATCGAAGCACTTCTAGAATCTAGGTTACTTACGTGCAAGCCGAACACCTGTGTCAAAATCCCTATAAACCCGTGACACCATAGGTAACACGATCACGTTGCTCCAGGTTGCCCTTGTAAGATCAGCGTCCTTGCCTTCCACTTACGCGACTTTACTACCTTCCTGCCCTTCTCTCGCCGTTCCGGTAGCTATCCTAGGAGAGGCGCTATCCCACCGAGCGTAACAAATGTCCGCGATTAAAAGTCCGCTCGACGTGGAAATGTGAATGGCGTTACTCGATATGCAGGCTTCCATTCAACGTTTTATTCTTCCACCGAGCCGTGAGCTTCTCATTGCAGCGATCCCAATTAAATTTCGTCCTGCTGCTGCAAGTGCAAAGTTCTTAACAAGGACGTTCACGGTGAACGAGATGAAAAGATAACGGAGGACTAAAAGTAATTAGATGGTGAGCATTGCAACGTGCAGAATTCACACAGCCTTTAAGGAAATATTAAATAAAATGGTTTCTGGTATAGGTACATTTAGCACTTTCGATTATAAATTCACTCCTACAACTACTCTCATTGTTTACAAGACACCTCGCATAACAACTTATCAACACTCATCGACAAAGCACTCCAGATCTACCCAATTCTTGTTTCCCCTCACTCCTATCCTATCTCTGAAATCTAAGTGCTGTACAGAGTCAACAAGATCTTGTTCCCCCTTGATCGATTTAGCGCACTCCTGCGTACTCGACGCATACACCTCAAGGGTCTGCTTCAGACCTCTCTATAGCGTCATTCCCATACAAGCAATGTTCCAAGTGAGCCATTATCGCGAGTGGCCACAGCAATACGACTCGTGTACGCGTTTATCCCCGGGTACACGGTACACCGGAATTCTCCCTGAAAAGAGCGAATCACTGATGAATCCAGTGACCCCGGCGTGCAAGCCTACAAGCACAGGCTGTGCGCGATACGTTATTTTGACAAGGCGCGCGTGCAGCATCAGCGGCATTGTGCGTGGACGTGTCCGGAAGAGCGTGAATATTCAAATGCCGTTGGCTGGGACCTACGATCGTCGGTGCGATCGTCTCTCTTGCTACGTGGAAGTCACGAAGCAGCCGTACAGCTCGGAGGAGTAGACACGAAGAAACCCGTTCGGTCGCGTGGCTCGCCCACGCTCTGCTCGCGGGTGTGCGTGCGTGCGTGCACGCCGCGTCTCGTAGATAGCTAGCAAGGTCTTCGATCTTAACGATGAACCACCGACGCGAACGTGTCGATGCCTCTCGTCGCCGTCCTCGTCGCCGTCGTCCACCCTACGGTGTATCCTTATCTCTTGCCGTCGATGGACCTTATTATCGGCCGGCTGCCGCTACGAGCAGCTGTCTAATGCACTGCCCGATTGGCACTTACGTTTCGCGGACGTCCATGCAGCGAGGCGCGATAATACGGTAGGCGGTATTCCACCGATAGAGTTGTATTCACGCTCGTGTCCCGACGCGCTCATTTGAATCGGCTCGTCTGTAACCCTCCTCCCTGCGCTTTCTCCTTTTTCCTCGAACCCGCGTCACACCACAGGACATTGCATTGTACGGCTGGCTTGCGGCAGTTGCGGGCTCGATTTCGCTGCGATTCTCAATGCAAGTCGCTTTGGAAGTTCGTGGGTTTAATTGCTCCGTAGGTAACACGAGATATATATCATTCTACGGTATTCAAGTTTGTAATTCAAATTATTCACTACTTAATACCGCGTCGTTTAAGACTTTTCATATTTCTCTGAAGCTCCCTTAAGGGGGGAGCCCTATTTAGAACGCTAGGAATAAGGTAATTCTTGGGAATTTTTTTTTCTAAGAAACTGTTATGCGAATCTTTTTGAAACTATCAGGGTATTTTAGTTCACATTCAAACAATGAAAATTAATTTTTATGTTGCAAAGTGTTTGGTATAAATAGAGATATATGAACACGTTCGTTAGGACTCGCGCGGCGGAGTTGCAAATTGTAATGGTGGACCCATTAATTCGCTGAAATAAAAAAACCAAGGATTTTCTTATTTCTAGTATGATTACATTGTCGATGAACCTAACAAACGTAAAAAAAAATTGAAAGTTGGCACATTGGTGAGACTTGAAAGAAAAAGTTACGATTTTGCCACAAGATATTTTGTACTATTTATAAAAATTAATTTTTATTATTTGAATATTAACTAAAATAGCCTGAAAGTTTAGAAAAGATCCGCTTAACAGTTTCTTAGGAAAAAAAATCCCAAGAATCGCCTTATTCCTAGCGTCCTAAATAGGGCTCCCCCCTTAATCACTCCTAGTATATATCCCCTGTACCCTTGCAACTCCTTGTACAGCGTACAACCTCAACCGCTCGACAGAGATATAATGAGCAATCATCCGCTGTGCGGATCGAACGTTAACAAACAACGTCGGCCGCGGCTGTTAACGCGCGACATTTACTGTTAGAATTCATCGGTTCTCGATAGGGGATCCCTCCGTAGGTACTCGAACACGCCCCGAGGTGGATTCGTGCCGGTAGATTGCCGCGAAGGGGCTGGCCGATAGTTATACGGACTAGGCTGCTTGCTCCATATAGAAAAGCGACAAACGGTGATCGTCGCGACGGCAATAAAATCCGGCAGTATGCACGCCGTGCGGACCCGGGACGATCATTTTCGCGGCGCTGATATATACTGGTACGGTTTACTACCGTGGTAGCAATATTATAGCTTATAAATTCCTACGTGCCCGGTGCTATGCACCCCGAGATATAAATGGGCCACTTAAGCGGGATGTCGTTCGCACGTAATGACGCCTTCAAAGCTTACCTACCGGAACACAATCTTCGACGCGTCGCCGAAGCGGTTGGCGCCGATTTTCCCACAGTTTTCGGTTGAGCTCCGTCGAAATTGGACCAGGGAGATTGAACCCCTGCTACATTGCAACGCGGATCTTTGAATTCAGATTAAGATGGAAAGTGAGCAGAGTGACGAATCCACGTGTTAGGCCCGTTACGCACTTGGCGACCAGGTCGCCGAGAGACCAAAATTCGGGCAACCAAACGAAGCGACCAGACTGAGCAGTGAGCAGTGAACAACTCGATACCTATTCGTTTCGTAGAGAGCGCCAAACAGAATGGACGTCGAGGAGATTGTTCTAATTATGAAGAGCATTGAAAAAAATAAATAAAGAAGAGGCAACATTCAGTGGATTCTTTATTGTAAGATCGCCGTAAGAAAAGAATGTTTACTGGCTTTCTCATTCTCAAATAAATTATTATTATTATTATTATTATTATTAATATACGGGAAAACCCATAGTGTACGAATTAATATACAGTAAGAATTACAGAGTCTGAGCACAAATATTAGACAGTATTAAGTGTGTAATAAGATTAATTAAGTAGTAAAGACAATTAGAGGAACAACCTTGGCATTACAAGCAACACAGATAGCATGTTAAAACCAATTTTTAAATGCACCATTTCTTTTTATTGTTTTTTGAATGTCACGATTGAAGTATTTATTATTACATGACAAGTCCCAAATTGCCCAAATTTCGAAATTCAATTTGGAAGATAAATTTGTGGTCGCCAACAAAGTCGCTGGTCGTGTGAACGCGTGCATTGTAATCAAGGCACCTCGTTGATCGCCGCGACCATTTGGTCTCCCGTGCGTCGCTCACGTTTTCCTTGTTGCCGGCGACTCGTTGGTCGCCGCGACCAAGTGCGTACGAACTCATATGTCCCCGTATACCTCGTGGTCGTCGGCGACTGATCGTCAAGTGCGTAACGGGCCTTAGATGGGACTTATCAGTGGGACAGTTTAGTGACTCAGAGCCAACAGAAGGCTGACCATCCAGCAGGTCTTCGACTGCGTCTCATGTAATATATTCATGAGCAGAGGTTTAAAGATGGAAACGCGCTATTTTAACGAGGCTTGCTTCAAATTATAGGTCTTCGCGAGCTGTTTAAGAAACACTCCAGTTTCAGACGTTACTCTCCGCGGTAGCGGCTCTTGCTTTTATTTCAATGTTCGCCGCGGGTAGGTACGTTTAAATTTTCCGCTTCCAGGGCGATAAACGGCGGTCCGGAGACACTCACTGTCCGCTGTTAAAATGTAGCTTCCCTCGCTTCCCCGCGCCGCTCGGGGAATCGCGCTGTTAAACGTCGAATAACAAACAAGGTTCAGTTAGCGGCTGTACGACGGGTATTTTTACGAGTATTGCTTTGTGCTCGACCGAAGACAATTGACGCTCCGCTCCGGGGCGAAAGCGTTAGTTTTACGACGCCGGGAGGGTTGGGGATGCGCTCCTGTCGAATGCATCCGCGCGTAGATTATGATTTCTGGCAACGAGGAACAGTCGCGCTCTCGCCCCGGCGGAATGGAAAAGGAGGGAGACAGAACTTGGGCCCGAAAAGAAGGGGGGCAAAAGGAAAGCGAAAAACAACGCATGCGGTCCGTTATCTCAGAGCCGCGTCGTAAAAGACACAGGAGTTACGACGCGAGCGAGCATCCAGCCAGTTGGCCAATTGGAAAACTTCTTTTTCGGCCTTCTTCCCCCTCCTTCTCCCTTTGTCCATCTCGTTTTCTTCGTCGCACTCCACCCACGAGCGATTTACCGGCCGAGTGAAAGACACTCGTCTGCCAGTTTTATACCGAAACGACCATATAGAATGTCGCTGCTTTACATATTTAATGGAATTCCTCGGACGGGTCCTCTTCACCTTCGATCATCCCGCCGCGAAGCTTGCCCCTCGGCGAGTTTGTCCCGTAGAAAAACGTCCGTTCCTCCTTTTCATTCTTGCCCACCAACTGTCGCCTTTGTAGCTTAATAAGCCGTAAAACGCGAGCCACCGCGGCTGTCTATTGTTCGATGGGATTCGTAAAACAGGATACCGAAACCGGAGGGGATTCAGGGTCGATCCAGAAATTATTCGCGGCCGCGATCGTATCTGCCGCTGTTGGGAAATTTACGGGACGACCGTGCGCCCGCTCGCGCTTGAATGTCTTCATCGGAAGAGCGGAGAAGGCGATCGCGCGCTGCATGGGACGCGATACCTACCTACTTGGTCGCCGCGGCGCAACGGTTTTCTCGTTCTACCATTGCCGCGAATAACGATCGGTGGTATCGTTGGACGGGCTGACAAACGAGACGGTTCGAGCGAACGTGACGGCTGGCTCGCTAGCTGCAACGCCATATTCGTAGCACGAGCGTCGTTATTCGCGCGATTTTTGAGATGTTAGGGCGCGGCGAACGGCTCGGGGCCCCCTCGCCGAATCGGTCCCCGCTTAACGGCCCCGTTATGCGTAATATATATTTTCGAGCGGCCGGAACGATCGCGAAATTTCTGGCATCAGGCTGCCGGATAAGTGGCGGGGCATCCGTGGTTGTTTACCCGTTCGAGCGTTTTAATTTTATGTCCCCCGTATCCCGGGGGAAATTAAGGGCGGCGAGATTCCTACCGGATACTCGCGCGACCGCAACCATTGCAATAAATTCGAGCGCGAAGGGCAACTTTCTCCACGGGGGTACGCGTAGGTGGTTGTCGAATATTGCTTCGATACTGGTTTCAAACGAGCAGGAAGCATTCGTTTCGTTCTGCGATGCTTCGATTTTAAGCTTCTTTTTCGAATAGCGGCGCGCAAGGCTGGACAGCTCCTCCTTCTCCCTCGCTCGGGGATGCGTTGAACACGGGGCCGCATTGAAACAGGAAAAAGGCGTTAATACGTCTGTGTTTTCATAAATTTCTGGCCAGGCTGGCGTTCGCTCGCGGGAATCTCGCGGCGCGGTACACGGTCGTTGGGAACGTGGCTCGCAAGAAATCGCTCTGATGAGAGGAGTCTTCCGGGCATCCGGCTCGTGAGCCCACGAATCAGATAATTTCGCGCGCCAATTACGTTATCGTGAAAAGGGGCAAGAAAAGTCGGGCGGAACGAGATGGAGATAAGAGGGGGAGGCTGAAAACTTCATTGGCTCTGTATGGAAAAATCTCGGGGAGGGGAAAAAATGTCTGCAGATAGCCGCCAAGTAATAGAGCCGTGTACTCGTCGTGGACATTATCTGATGGGAATTTGCATCTTCCCTCTTGCCTCGCTATAAATACCTAGCGTGCGCTGCCGGTTGTCGACGAACCGACTGGATTCGACTGGACTCGACGTGGACTTGGTTGCAGTCAATTCTAGTAGGACCGATTTCGATCTAATCTAGGGAAAAAAGCAGGTAGAATAATCTCTTTGTTGCGACGCTCCCGAAATATCGGCACTATGCGATCGACCCTATTAACAGGGCGATGATTAAAGTGAATCAGGACTTCAGCTGCGTTGATCCCTTTCTAGGATCCCTGACCTAGGTTAGGTCCTTATTATTTAAGATTCTAACCAATTCTCAAGGAGACATGCAATACTGCGTTTTGCGTTTATGTTTAGTTTGGAAACCTAAGGTCGGTATCATATATATTGGCCGGTGAGTTTCGTGAGGGGTATTCTCCCACCACGCCGTTTGTTTGCCTCGGTGCTCCTTTTCTCAATGTTTTCTGACTCGCTTTCGTTCCATCTCGCTCTCGCTTTCGCAGAACAAGAGTGAGCCAGAAGTGGTGGGGATAGTGCCAAGATTCTGACGTGTAGGCCAAATCGAGCTGTCAGCGTAGAAACACACACATCAGAATAGGTGTGCGTTAGCAACGAAAAATTTCAGAAACTTTATTGGTTAGAACATTGATTCGTTCTCGATAGCTTCATCTCGTATTGGTCTACACATGGCTTCGCAACGCACACAACTATTACGTTAAGGATAAATAACAGCCAACCGGCTAGGTTCAGGCGGAGCCGAACAGCGTTCCCTTTACCCCGCCATACCCTGCGAGGGCCATGCAATTCCATATGACAAATCAGCGATCGTCAGATGGTGGTGGCTGATTTCTCCTCGATCGCTGCTCGGGAAACCGAATTCACCGGCCAATATATTTGATATCGACCTTAGTTATCCAATTTTGTTGGCTAAGTCAATTTCACTTTTTCTTTTATATTCAGACTCTGCTATTTCTATTTATATTGTTTTGTAAATCATGGGGATTCCCTCGTTAAATAAATAATAATAATAATAATCTCTCAAAGTTTAGCAATTGACACCTTCAACCGTCGTGTTCAACGTCCACAATTCAAATCACTGAAATGACCAACCCCCTGAAACTTCCACTCCCAACTCGAATCCCTTCGTTACCGATCATCCCTGCCATTCATCCACCAAGCGCAGTGTGCGAGGGTAGACGAGGAAGAGAAATGTCCCTCGACAGCCTCTAAGTAATAAAGCCGTGTAGTCGACATGGACGTTATCCGATGGAAATCTACGCTCCCTCTCCTGGCCCGTTGTAAATCCTCAGCGCACACTCGCGCAGTGTCGCTGGCAGATGAATTGATTTGGAATTGATCGCAGTGGATGCGGACTCGATTCGACTTGCTCGTGGTTGTCCGCGAGTGGGCCGCCGCCGCAGCGCGTGCGGAACGCGCCGGCATTGTGTACTCCTTTTTCCACGCGCGCTTTCAGCCGGTGCGGCTCGCGCCCTCGCGCAAACGACAAATTATGTACTCGCATTTGCATATTTGATACGTGGCTACAACCTCCTGGAGGAAACGGCCCCGGTGCTGAGTTACGTTACGACGCCCCTGGCTCGGACTCTTTTTAAGCTTCTCGCCCCGCTCGCCGTCCCATTCTGTCTTACACGCGCTCAACTTTCCAGGGGATCGAGCTCGTTAGTCTGCGCGATCGAAAAGTCGCCGGATCGCGAGTCGGGACCAGCTCCTAATAATCCACGCGGACAAGTGGGTTTTATCCGCGCGCAAACGGCCGGACGAAATTATATTGATATCTCAACGGCGAGTGACTTATGCAACGCGCGAAACGATCCCGCTCGCATTCGTAGATACGGTTATCTACACGTGTATTAACTTGTATCGGTCGCCGCGCCTCGTCTGGTATCGATTAATTTTCGTGTTCCAGTTAATCTGGCTTTCTAGCACCGCGTAAATACGCCGTCGAACCGCGGGCTTCCCATCTTGTTACCGGCGATTACGTAATTACCAGCGGAATGGCCGAGTTGTCGCGCGGTTTTTCACCGCGACGCCGAGCTGCCTCTCTTTAATCCCGGCGCGTTTACGAGCTCGACGATGATGCAGTGAGATTATAAATGTCGATACGGAATTGGACTTGTAATTCAGGTAGCGAGATCCGTGGAAGTGTGTATCTTAAGTCGATCGATGTCGTTCCGCGTCGCGTTTTACAAATGGGCACAGGGGAGACTTAACGCGTTTCCCTCGGCTATCGTCGATCGCGATGCGACGCGATTTTTCACCACCGTGGGCCGTGGATCGCGGCGATCGAGGTGCCCGACAAATTGTCGGCTCGTATTTGCATATCTGGCGCGCGTGGCTGGGTTACCGCAGACGGAAACGCTCAGACGCGAATAGCGACCGGCCAGGCGGATTAGATCATATTCGGGAAACCGGTACGAGCGCGGAATCGACGCAGCGCGATCTGAAAAAGAGATCGCGGGAACCGCGATACGAGTTATGCTGTTCGCCGGGCGCGCGTTTAACGTTCGACACGTGGGACGTCGGCTTAAAATACGTGCGACTTTTGCGCCACGGCATTGTGCCATTCTCTGTTTCTCTTTTCCCTTGGCGTATGGCCCGTAAAAAGCATGGAGCTTATACAGAGTGTCGCGTTTTAATTGATCCACTCGAATGAACCGCTATCAAGAATTATCCTGATGAATGCTGAAGGGTGTTGAGGGGGTAACATGGTTGATCTTTGGATTTTTATTATTATTATTATTATTATTATTGAATTAACGGGAGAACCCTTTAGAATACAAAATTTGAACAATGTAATACAGTAGGTATAGCTTATAGTAAAAAGATATAAATATAAATAAAATAAATAGAAAATTTTGAGAAAAAAAAACATAACAGTCTACAAAAAAGTGCGAAAAAAACAAAACAAAGATAATGACATGTAACACTTAAGGAGGCGACAGTCTCATAAGCACACGGGCCCTGAAGGCAGCTAAGGAGTTTGTGAATAAATCGATATCCACAGGGAATTTATTTATCTCATCCATCGCGCGGTTAATGGGGTCGGCAGCGTAATAGTGGTATTCGGGGACACACGTTGTGAATAGGGGTCTAGAACGCAGAGAGCATTGCGGCGCATGAAAGCAAATCAGAGGATTTAAGAGGTAGATACCATTGTATGCCTTTTTAAGTAGTTGCAAGTTGCAATGTAGGTGGAGTCTGGAAGACTTTTGCAGAATTATTTTTTCTATATTTTCCTTCTTTGTGATTGACCTTGTTTTAGAATATGTCGCGTCACGGAGACTACTTTTAGTGATTTTGAATCAAACTACTTAACAACTCCAGTATATGTTTAAAAAACATAACTTCAGTATATGTTTAAAAAAAATTTAGACCTGATAATGTCAAATTATTATAGAGGAGTTTGTGAGACTTCACGTCACCATTTGTGTCACAAAATGGGACGTCGTCGATTAAGGGTTAAGGAGGGAATCCTATTCTTTGGGCTAAAAGCATAGGAAAATTTGGAATGTTTTTTAAGAAACCTGAAATTATTAATATATCTGAAATTTCGAAGATGTCTTGATGCATCTTTCAAAAAGCTGCAGTTTTTTTTTTAATTTTTAACCATAAATCTAGTAGCTATACATGATCAGCCATCACGATCAGCAAAATTCGTCGACCGTTGATGTGCATGATATTTATCTACCACGTAATCTGAAACAGAAAACTGAAACAGCGTTTTATTTTATATATATGAAGCTTCAAATTGATGAACCAGCAAAAAATAAAAAAATTTATTGAGCAGTGTGGAGAGTTTTCCAACTGAAAGGTCTGAACTTTTAATTTGTGCAATCCAGTTTTGGGCATGTTTTTTATGTAACAAAAGAAGTATAGAATTTAGCGGTATTCTGGTTTATCAAATTAAAGCTACATATGTACAAAGTAAAACACCGTTTCATTTTTCTGTATCAAATTACATGGAAGGAAAATATCGTGTACACCAGCAGACGACGAGTTTTTCACGGCGTGATGCATAACTCCTATATTTATTATTGAAAATGAATAAAAAAAGCTGCAATTTCTTCAAGGATGCATAAAAACATGGACCAAATTTCAGATGAATCGAAATGCTAGTTTCTTAAAAAAAATCCTAAATTGTGCTATGTTTTTAGCCCATAAAATAGGATTCCCCCCTTAAAGTTTTCCTCAAGTAAATACGAAAGAAATAATATTAAATGAATTTCCTCAGCGGTGCAAACTCGACTGAAACGTGTCGAAACCTAATTGTTGTTTTTCTACCCTCTCTATGGTTTCCGCAGAATAACGGCTGGGTAGCCTTTCAAATATCACAGATATATCTAACTTGCTTTACTACTCGGCTTCGCCGGAAATTTAGATTCTGATTTTATAAAAGAAAACAATTTTTTTTATTTTTTTTTTGTGAAAATAGTCACATTTATCTGGGTTAGCCAGGCATAAAGAGTTGAGGTACATTTTGTGACCCCAGAATTTACCGTTCCAAAGTTTTTAAGCAACAGACAAACACACAAACGTACAATACACTTCTGCTTTATACTACAAGATATCCGGTCAGGTAAAAGACCCAATACGTGGACACGTCCCAGTAGCTGGACACTGGTGCAAAAGAACTATTTTATTAAATTATTCAAATATTTAGTAAAATATATTCATATATATATTTGACTAAATATTTGAATAATTGAATAAAATAGTTCTTTTGCACCAGTGTCCAGCTACTGGGACGTGTCCACGTATTGGTTCTTTTACCTTATTAGTTGCCGTCTGGCGTTAAGGGAATTCTGCTATTCAAGACAGACAAGAAATCATATCCCCTATACAATGTCTTCCTCGATATCCCGCCACTCAGATAGTAATTACTCCTTCACGTCATCAACGGATTCACCGCCACTCTTTGGGGTCGATTAAATCCAAACACCCTGTGCCAACATTTGCATAATTCACACGTGGGTACAGGATGCGCCCGCTGGCGAGGGACTGTCGGATAACATTTTTCTTGTTTATCCTCCCGCTCTCGCGGTTCATTCTCCTTTTTCCCTTGATCCCCGTGTACTTTGCATTGTTTAACATCGCCGGGTACCCATCCTGTCGATAGAACCACGAAGGAGGGAACTCGTTTCGTCGCGCGACGCTCCATTCGACGAGATACGAAAACGGCCGGCTGCTCGTGACGACGCCCCTGCTCCTGGGATAGCCACCCCGCGAGTAATCGGTATCCGATATCGCGAAGAAATCCGCGCGGTCGTTAAACCGCAAGATTATCCTTCTTATCTCGCGTTATCGTGCCCGGCCGTTGCTCCATTATTGCGCGGCGATCGCGTTGTTACGATCGGCGTTATTAATATCACCGATGCCGCGCGTAATATTCATACTCGTTAAGTTCGGATTAGAGGCGGGCGGTGCTCAGGCGGTGCGCAGCGCCGGGTCGTAGCGTGAATACCCAGATAAATTCAATCTCGAGAATCCATTAAGTGCGACGCACTTCTTGGGGCCCGCGTTACCCTGGCGTGCGTGGGTGCCCGGTAATGGGAAGTGCACATAGAAACCGTCCTGCCCATATTTGTCTACCATTCGTCTTTTTCAACCTCGGCCTCCTTCCTTCGCTCTTTCGTGTGCTCGCCTCGAGAGCCGAGGATTTTCTGTTCAGGCATAACACACGGGCCGAGCCGTACGTGCACAGGAGCGAGGGAACGAGCGCACACTGTGCGCGTAGGTCGTGCATTCCTGAATGTCCTTTGGGGAATCAGCGGCATTAGTCCTTCGGGATTCTAGGCCGACGCGGGGCGCGCACACTCGTCACGTGTCACGGACGTGACGAATGGGCCGGCAGCGATCGCGCCGTTTGATAAACATATTAAGTCGCTTTAAGCCTGCCTACCAGCAAACGGGGTAGATCCGAATCGATTTCACCGCGGGCCGTCACCCCGCGCCTGGAATTCAGCTGACTTTTTTCAACTCGTAATCTACCTGGTGGGATGCCGTATAACTTACTCTGATCTTGTACACTGTACACTCAGAGAATCGATCGTATCGCTCGAATTAATACCGTGTAACGTCGCTGACGGCCGAAGGGACATCTGCCATGTGACGTGTACATTAGCATTAGGTATTATAGTGAGTATAAGTGTATACGTACGTTTCTTCGATCTTCCTTCGTTACCGCGATTGATGTCCAGTTTTATCGAGCTTCCTTACGATCGATGCGAATTTATAGTGGCGATGAGGGAGCGTTGCGCGTGAGTCACTATAAATATCAGCTCGGGCTCCAAAATGTGCCGTACGTAAACGTTTGCGATTCCAACATGGTGGACGGTATGCACGACGTGGCAGTAAATTTCGCGTTAAGCCGAAGTCAACGTGGGTGATTTACGTGAGTACGGAGAGAGAGAGAGAAGGAAGGAGAGTCGTTTTGGACCGACAGAACCCAAATCTTATTGGCTATCGTTTCGCTTTAGAAACTTTGCTTACGAAACGCTGTGACGTCAGTGGCTTTTAGTCGGTCCCAGCCAATGTATTCCTCAAGCACTTCGAAATCTTATGAGGCAATTAAAACTGTTCTTTAGTATTCTCTCTCACGAGTGGTATCCACAAAATTGGCCCTTCGATCGAGTAGACAGTCCACTGGGTAATTCTCTGAATCTACAGAAACCATCGTGATTGTCGTTCCGTCAGACTGCAAAAGTTAGGTGCGTTTCGAGCCTCGGGAGATGCGACTATAAGCCAGCGCTGATACGCCCATAACGTCGTCGCAACAAAGCTTTGTGTCATTACCGAAACACAGCAAAGCCGACAGCATCTGTTGGTGAATAATGTTCTCCGTCCTTTCGCGAAACCTGAGAGAGTAAGGAATGGGAATATAGGTGCTAGTACATTTGCCACGCAGCACGCGACGCCTTCGTAACAATAGGATTTTAGGATGCGTGGGTGGGCCTCGCGTTTATTTCGCGCAAGACAGCGCGAAATCCCTTGTTTACAGACGGTTCTGTCTCGACACGACCCTGTCTTCGCGCCTTTCTTCGGTTACACCCGTCCCTCGATCATTATTCCCCACCATCAGCATCCTCAATTTCCATCTTTACGCCCGCTACGAGCAATGGCCCTTTCCACTGCTCGCAACAAACAGAGCATCACGAAAGCCAAACGGGGAGGTAAGAACAATGTCACCGTTCAAACTTGCCACCATGCGTCTTCCTTAATGGATCTACCTAAGCAGGATCATCATAATTTTCTGTGGTCCTCGGCTAAACCGGATGCGTATATCTAATCTCTGGAACGCTGCGCCCCTCACGTGTGCCATTTCTGTGAATACCTATGGACGTCTGATCCAACCTCACAATTATTCTCTCAGAAACCCATTGAAATTGATGTCGCGCCTTTTTCACTGCTTAGCGTAGTTTGTGATGGATGTCTTACCTTTCTAAATCCCGAAACACTGTTCCCCTTTCTCTCCAGACAACACAAGATTCATACAGCTGTAAGGTAAATGTCCTAATACCTGCACATTTAAGGTACGGTGGACACACGTTTGACAATTTTTCAGTCATGCAAATCGATTGATATAAAAACGATTTTGCAATTATATAGGGCATCGTGTGTACTATATCATTAAAAAAAACAATATATTGTAGGATTGAATAATTTTGTAAAATATTGAAAATTCGTAGTCCTTACAGTGGCCCAATACCTGGACAGCTTAACTTGTATGTCCCGGTGTCCCGTTTTTACTGTCCCATTACCTGGACACATGATTTTGAATGTTTTCTTGGGAAATTAAATAAAATAAAAAAACACAATAGTTTTTTCTTTTAGCATATTTCTCCTGTATAAGAAATTTATTCAAATCAGTAAATAAAGTTAAGTAAAAAGAATCTATTAGTGAATGACTAATTTTAAGGTTACGTGTATTTGTGTTACACACGAATTTTACACATGAACGAAATATTGTCATTAAAGCAAGATACAAAGAATACAAAGTGTTTGCAGGGTGCAAATTATTTTTAAGGTGTTAAATAATTATTTTACTATTGTGTCAACAATAACATGTACTTCTTTCACAGTTAGTACACGTGGTCAGGTTTGGGGACGATCTGGGATTTCACTGTACCAGAAGATAGACACGCGAATAAAAAACTAATGCGAATTTTAAGTTTAATTTTCCAATCAAAAAATAATACTACAAGGTACCATTTTTCTAAAACTGTATTAGTTGTACCAATATACTAAACATTATTAATAATATTCGCTTAAGAAAATATGGAGACTGTTTAGCAAATCAGACAAGAGCAATATTAAAATGGTGTAAACTGGAGAGTTCAAGAAAATTTACTTTTATTACGATTGTTACAAGTTTACTAAGAAAAATATGTATACAAATATGTTTTAATAAAATAATTCTTTTATGGATAAAGCGAATATTAAACGTAATAATCAGCATTATTTGCACTAGTGTCCAGGTATTGGGACGTGTCCAGGTATTGGGACATTTACCTTACCAAGCTCTTCTCCAAGTTATTATACAGACAACCGACGAGTGACATTTTTATGTCCGGTCGGCGGCCTGCCACAGGGGACGTTCAAAGATGTTTGACCACGTCTGGTCGTCAGTTGGCGTTAATTTACGATGATTCGAGGGTCGGATTGATTTCGTTCCAAGGCATTGAAACCATCGAAACGCGTCTGGCTATGCAGCGACTTCGCGCGTTGCGAGGTCCTCCGAGGCGGTGCTCAGCGACTCGGTGGCACCCTGTTCGCTCCACTTCAGCCGCGGATCTTCTTATGAATGCCGCTTACTGTCTGCAACAAGTGCATAATCAGCGTGCGTTTGAAAACGGCCTCGTTATCGTCGGATCGTGTCGCGTCGCGCTTCGATCCGATCCGAGGACACGCCTGGATTCGTCATCGTCTGGGCATACCGGTTTCTCGGTGTGCCGTCTGAAGCGTTCTACGCGATCCCAAGGCCGCGATCAATTCGGCGCAGCGGTTTCCGCCAGGACTTTCGCGCGTATGCGCGTCCAATCTTTTCGCGAGTCTCCTGACCTTCTGGGCGACTCGTGATGGCATCGCGCGAGGCGTATACGAAATTCTATCGCACTTTCCGGTGGTTTTACCACGTCACGGAATCCGGTTGAACCGCGATCGACTCGACACCGTTCCCCCTAGGTGATTTAAATAAATTGTCTTCGACGGACCGACGGAATTGTACTCCCTACATTATGACACCTTCACTCCATATTTATTCAATCGCCGCGGTGTAACCGCGAGCCTAGACAGAGGGACGCACCGTGGAATGCATCCCCGCGAATTCCTGCCACGTGGCAATATCAATATTTTCCGAAAATAACGCAGCTGTCCTTCGCCTGGGCGACGCGAATCTCGCGCGTGCACGTGCATACGTATCCTCTGTTATTTCCTCTTTTTCTCTCATTTTTTATTATCACGATTCAGTGCCCGTTGAGAAATATTTTTCCCTACTCCGTGACGATCACGGTGAGCACGCGTGCTGCTACGAACCGATCTATATTTTCGCGCACATTGCACTTCGGTATTCCAGCCGAAGTTTACGCGCTGGAGGCGTATTTATTAAGGGGAGGATGTCGATTGGCCGAAGCGAGCAGATATCGCGTCGGTTTATAAACGGACGCGAGGAAACTGTCTCCCGGTGCACCTGAAAACCGGTCGCATTCTGCTAATTGGCTAAACAGTGTAACTACCCCGACTTATAGCCCGATTTACATCGCCCATAAGGAATTTGTTGCCCCGGCTACTCGCCAAGGCGGCCATAACCGTGGCGATTACTTTAATAGAATATTGCTGCGCGAAGGGGGCGCGAAAGGGGGCGCAGCCGATCGCGAGGCATTCGTTGCTCCGATACCTCAATCATTAAACGAACGCGTTTCCGATCCGTTAACGACTCGACATCGGTGCCTTTGAGCCGGCGATGCCACCGGCGTACATACAATCGCCCCTCGGCCGCGGATCGCTCGACTGTAATCTCGCTGGAGATACAGCAGTTTATTAGTTTTCCAATACTAGCGAGCTACTTGAGAACGACAAGCCTTGCGCGTTTACTATATCCGAAGCGGTCCGACTGATAGTACATCGTGCTAAGTAGAGGGATAAGCTGGCTTACCCTTTTATGCAGCCAGAGAGCGTTTGCTAGTCGTTGCGAAGCGATATTTCACGTTTCAACGATACCGTGTTCCGTGGAAGGGTGGGGGTGCACGGTGACCACGTGATTTCTAGTAGTTTATATCTAATTGATTTCAGTGACTTGATAATGTAGAACACTGTGAAAAAATCAGCAGGCCTTTAGACGTTCAGGTTGCGGGCAGCTGGTCGTAATGAAGATCTAAGCCGAGAACACAATGGGATTAGTTGGTCGTTTAGGGCTGATGAAGTCGACCCTCCGGGAGATAACGCTATCCTATTAATTAGCCGTGTCGAAGCGTCGAAACCGATTAAATCGAAATGGCGAGCGAGACGTGCTTACTTCGCGGGGGCGTTTCTCAGCCTCTTTAAGACCGCATTAATTGCTCGTGAAAACGCCCCCGCGCGCGTCCAGGCGCACACACGCGGGCACGGACACGCGGGGCCCGGTTTCGCCACAGTTCATTAGTGTCCTCGTCGGGTAACTCCGGTTGAATCCGATATCGCGAAAATAAATCCTTACGGATGGACGCCTCTGTTCCAGCGTTCTGCAAGGCGCCATCTTGAAGAGTAAAGAGAGGCCCACGCGGAAGTTTACCGTGTTCCGCTACCATCCTCGTCTCACTCCCCACTTGCGGCTGTTCGGCTTCCTCTCCTTTGCGCCGTGTTATCGCCGCCCATTCGATCCTTACCAGAGATCGATTCTCGTCGACGGTTCCTTTGATGCTTCAATTTTCACCCAGCGGCGTAGCCACGACCCAGCCTCGCCTCTTCTCCCTCGGCTCTGTTTTTCAAGTATCATAAAACGGAGTGGATGCTACCTCGTCGATTAATCGGCATGGGACGTCGTGGCTTTAGTGAATCATTAATGGAATCAAGGGTGATATTAACTCGCCGAATCGTGTATTTACGTTAATACATTGTACGAGGGACGAATGTTGAATATTAAAGAGACTCGCAGTTTTCATATAGGAGAGGAATAATGTTAGCTAATAACAGCTGTCGAGCACCGTCGCGGAACGTTTTGATTCCACGTCTGGCAAGGTGGCGTGAGATAACATATTCGAATCCGTCGGAGAGCTGGTGCACGCGGTCCCCGCTTTATCGCGTCCCGATCACAATAAATTAATAAACGTCCCTTTTTTCCCCTTGCGCCACGGAGATCGTTCGGCCGCGATATTAGTGGTTTATTAATTTATTTTTTCTTTATTAGTCGAAGGAGTCGCGCCCACCGGTAATCAGGGATCTGTAATTAGTCGAACATGCTGTCTGTCCATAGCGATTTATGCCGTGCCCCCGGGGATCACTTCCCCTTCTCCACCCTTCTTCTTTCGCTTCGTCCGTTCGTTCTTTCCACCGACGCTTCTTCGATACTCTCGTCGGCGAAGAGATCGCCGCGGCGCCCTTCGCTCGGTCCTCTCGTCATCTTCGAATCTCCCTTCGAGGAAAGACGGAATCCTTCCACGTATCGCCGCGACTTATCCCAGTACTCCGTAATTGTCGGTTTACGCCGGGAAACACAAACGCAAGGTGATCGATCGCCCCGTTGCTTCGTGAATTTCGTTACCGCGAAATATTCTTCGTTAACGTGCATGCCGCTGCATAATGTCCCGAAAATTACACGCTATTCCCCTGTCGAATACGTAATTACCCCCAGTCGTTTAATAATCATACACTGTGTACTCTTCGTTACAATCGATGCACGTTTTTCACGTCGAGTCCCTCCGACGCAGTGTGGAGAGAGTGGACTCGCTTAAACGCTCCGGTGTCCCGTAAATCGTAGTCAATCATCATCTCGGAAAGAAGAATAATACAGCACGAATGCAATCGTTTGTCATGCGAGTCTTAAAGTTTCGCGTGCGTTGGTTAAGAATAAGTGGTTCGAGGGATACAAGGATGTGGGTAGGGGAGAGCGGGAACAAACTTAACGGCGCGATGAAAGTAACACGCCTGAGTGTTAAAGCAAAACGTTTCCTTTAAGGTAAAAGACCCAATACGTGGACACGTCCCAGTAGCTGGACACTGGTGCAAAAATACTGATTAGTACATTTAATATTCGCTTTATCCAAAAAAGAACAATTTTATTAAATTATTCAAATATTTAGTAAAATATATTCATATATATATTCGACTAAATATTTGAATAATTGAATAAAATAGTTCTTTTGCACCAGTGTCCAGCTACTGGGACGTGTCCACGTATTGGGTCTTTTACCTTACATAATTGCGCGTGTTTTGTCTTTCTTTTCTTTCACGGAGTGACGCTGAGCAATACGACGATTCGTATACCGTGGGCAAGCTGATTTCGTTATTTCAATCATTCAGATAAGTGTCTCCTCTGTTGGTTTTTTTTGTTAATATTCATATTTAAACTATAGACATTGACTCAATTATTTGTTAGACCATTCTTAGATAATATTTTTATAAGTTCCTGTATTTGATTTTAATAAGTCTTGTATAGTTTGTACGTTATAACAGTTCTATGCTGAAAAGCATGGCTGGCGACAAAAGTAACACGTCACTACGAGGTGTAGTTGAATTCAATATTAACAATAATTTCTATAAAAAAATTATAAATATTAATTACTTTTGGGGCCGCTACACGAGATTCCATATTAAATCAAATAGGGTAAAGGACCCAATTACTGGGACCTAACTAATTACTGTCACCTCAAGCTATTTTACTTAAAATAACGAATAAATAAACTATACTATATAATCTGTACTATAGATTATAGGTTGAATTACATAATTATTTTTTTGTATGACTTTACAACGTTTATTTATTTGTTATTTTAAGTAAAATAGCTGAAGGTGACAGTAATTGGTTAGGTTTTAGTAATTGGGTCCTTTAGCCTACACAGTATCAAAGAAATGTTTGAAGCTGGTTATGCTTTTTTATCGTTACCTACTTAAAATATGTTTATTTAAATGTTTGTTTCCATCGTTTCTGATAATAAAAATTCCTATTTTGCTTTGGAAGAAGTGTTTTTACTTAATTCTCCTCAAAATAATTAGTATTACTTTCGTCCCCATAGTACGTTACATTTCCTCCTACCCCTGCAGGACAAAAGTAACAATGACAGTCACTGCGGAAAATTGTCATAACTCTTTGACTACTTATCATGGAAGGCTGACTTCGTGGTCAAATGATAGACTAATAAACACACTATCTTAACACATCATTTCATTTTTATATCTCCAAGAGGTAATTGGCAGCTAAGCCAAATGTAAAAACTATTACGTTTGTCCCCGCTCCCCTACTATATACCTACTTATAAAAACAACGTCTGCTGTCTGGTTGGCTTCAACCCAGCCAGATATCAGTCTGTCACTGACCACACCTTTCCTTCCCCGCGTCTCGTTTGTTCTCCACGAGACAGATCCCCCAGGGATCCAATCGTCTCCACCTGAAACGGCCCCTGGTAGAGACTACAGTGAGGAAAAGAGCGCTGTCAAGCGGTGGTAATAATAGGTGGTGGCTTTCCAGCCGGGGAAAGCCTGCGTAATTACACGTGCCTCGGAATACGTGGTCACGAGGCGGAGATTCGAGGTGCCCCGCCGCGAGATCGTTCAGCAACGGGATCGCCTCGCGGACGTTTCCCATCGGTATTTACATTTCCCGTCGCGCGTACCTCATCGACCGCAATAAAGGTCCGCACAATCGCGGCTGTACATTTTTCTTCGTGAAAGTTTAATCCCGCTCTGTGGCCGTTCCTCGCGCCGTTTACGGTTCCGCAGGGCGCTCGCGGCCCGCGCTGGCTTATCGTCCGAATGACTTATCGCTTAAACAGCAACCTTTCCGCGAGCAGGCCGGGCCCCCGTCGTAACAACCTAAATTAAGTCCGCGCGTCCGTCTCCCACCCGTATTTCATTTCCACCGACGCTCGCGCGTGCACGCTCGTTTTCTCGGTTCAAGATTACCGGTCGGGCTACCCCGTTCGAACGGCCGTCATTAAACGGACCCACGACCACCGTCACGGCGACGATCGTCCAGCGCAGCGCAAAGTGCCTCGCGCGTACACGCGATGGGGTCCCAGCGAATATCTGTAATTGGCGCGGACGTCGAAACTAAAGCGCCTAGACAGTCCGGTTGCGGTGATGGTTTTCGGTCAATCGTTCGCGGTTGTCGTCCACCCGGTTTACGACAACGCACGCCTCGTAAAACGGGGGGATCCAGTCGCGGGATGGTTCTGGGTGTACAACCACCCGACGCTCCTCGAGTTCGATAACGCGCCGCGGCAGTCGCAGTCAGCTGTACTACGGTCGCATTAAGATTGAATTGTGGAACGATCGCGATTTACGGTCGATATACGGCTCATTACCGTGGAAAGTGGCCATTTTGCGTCAACTCTGAAACGGATTCGAGCTCTGGAGTTGTTGACGGTATCAGCGATCTCCACCGGTGTCGAGATAAGGCGCTTAAGAAATTCTAGGGGATCTTTAGCCGTGCGGGCTCGCACCCCGCGAGCCGGGTACACGCCTCGTTTCAAGAGCCACGGGTGCCGTGCTCGATCGAGGAAGACGTCGAGTGGCTACACGTGTCCCCGCGAGTCTCCCTCGTTAGAATGCAGGCATTATTATCCTCCTGATAACGGTACACACGTAGGCAGCAGCATGCGAGTCGCGGACTTAATTTAGGCTATTACGACGTCCGGGATCGAATCGGCGCGTTTCTCGATAAGCCGTTTCGGCCGAGGGGGACATAAGTCCATTGGCCACGGCCGATTAAGCAGGAAGCTGTTCTTCTTGAACTGCATTAATCCTGCTTAAAAATGTCCCGAGTCTCGCATAAATCTTCGTACACTTTGGCACGCGGAGGTTCCCTCCACCCTGTACCCGTGACTGCTCTCCATTTTTCTATTTAGAACTTCAATTTACGCTCGTTCGCCTTCCTCCGTTATTCCCCAGCTGGTACCACTTTACTGTCCGTAACGTCCACTTTCTCGAGGCTGCCTGCGTACGCCACGCGGATCGCGGGTCTAGCAGCGTCGTTCGTTACTCGAATAGACTGTTAATTCCATAATAAGTTAGAGGCGATCGGCAATCTCTCGCGACGTGCATTGCCGCGATGCGCGATAATTCGCAAACACCCGGGAGATCATAATCGACTGGTTACGGTGGAAGTTGGAGAGCGGTGGCACCGTTGCAACAACCGACGACTTATTCCCGTTGATTTGTTCGTTAGCGAGCAGGGGAGGGGGAGCCGAGGAGGGCGAGTCCTATTCGACGGGTTTCACCGCGGACGGGAGACGAGGGAGACGAAAATGACGAGGAAGAAGTAGGAGGCAGACGCGGCGAAGGAAGCAGGACGAGAGGCGGTCTCGCCGCGGCGAGCATATAGCCGGCATGAAATACGATGAGAGAGTGCCTCGGGTGCGAGACTTATGCTAAGTACACGCACACCAGCGCGCCCGTGTGTGCCTTTTATGCCTCGCGGTCGTGGCGCGGTCCACCGTTCTCGCCTTTCGTCTTCGTCCAGGCCAGCTGGCCAGCATCCTCTCGCCGGGCTCCGCGCGCCCCGGCTACGTGTGTAAGCGCGCGCGGTCGCGTGTTTCGCGCTCCCGCGTTCTACCTGTGGCAAGCCTTTATATGGGATTCTGCGTGCCGCTCCGATGCGCACGGTAGTAACCGCGTGCCACGTCCGACAGTTCCTCCGCGTCCGAGATGTCCCGCGCTCCTCGAGCGCCGCCGCGTCCCTCGCGTACGCGAATTACAGTTCTGTCTCTCTATAGCCGCGTGTGTCGGGACCGAGCGCACGCAATTTGCGTTGAGGACCCTTGGTTTTGTATTTAGATTCGCTAAACATTTTAAGAATAGGGACTCGTTAAAGCTTCTTTACACTTCTCTTGTACGGCCTCACCTTGAGTATGCGTCGGTGATCTGGAATCCTAGGCACAAGATTTATATTAACCTTTTTGAGAGAGTTTAGCACAAGTTCTTGAGGTCTGCTGCCTGGGTTTTACGGAATCCGATGTCATTCTTGGACCATGACTATGGTCCGATTCTCCGTGAATACAATCTAATGCCGCTTTCTCAGAGAAGGCTTATTTCAGATATGCTGTTTTTGTGTAAGGTAGTCCATAACCGAATTAATTGTGCTGATTTGCTAGGTAGATTAAACTTTTATGCCCCCTGCAGATATCTCCGCTCTAGACCTGGATTTGATTTCAGATTGCCGTCATATGCTCATCATACGATGGATCCCATGAATAGGGCCATGTGTGAATTTAATGATCACTTTCTTAATATTGATTTGTTCTCGTGTTCATTTAGTGACTTTCATGTGTTGCTGCGAAGGGCTGTTTTGGATGTATGAGCAAGTGTGATTATGTGATAGACTGACTTTGTATTGTTTATGTTTACTGTTGTAATTGAAAAGGGTTTGTCCCGTTTACTATATTAATAATAATAATAATAATAATAATAATAATTTGAGAGACGAGTAGTCTATTCGGCTTCCTTTGATTTCACGCGGTCAGAGTGTAAGGTGTGTCACTATCGAGAATGTTTATGAACCTTTCTTCGGCTTTTTCTTTGACATCCGATACCCGATGCCCCGGCGCGGCGACTACAACCGAAGTAGTAGGGATAGCTTCGCACGTATAGAGAATCCGAAAACGCGTGCCATTTGAGAGACAGCACTGTATATTATTATTTCAACTTTATTACTCTTTAACGAGAAGAACAGAGAGTGGTATATAAAGAAAAAGTAAAAGTGAGTAAAGGCGAGGCCGCAGTAAAAACTGTTAGTAAGCCTAACCCTGAAATAAACTATACATTACTTAATGCTACGTATATTAATACTAAAACACACTTAAAACTAATTAAACAATTAATCAAATTAAATATGAAAAGGAAATTTGACTCAAAGAACAAAACACGACGAATAAGCAGTAACGGCACAACATGGGCTATAGTAGAAGGGGGAGACATGACGAGGTAGATACACTAAAAGTGCTGGAGGATGTGGAGCCGGGCTGCATCTTTAAAGGCATCCACGTATATCCACGCTTCCCGCCGCAGATTAGTCAATAGGCACCACCCACCCCCGTGCGATCAACCCCCCGCTTACTCCTCGAGTCGTAGGCTCGTATCTACCGACAATCGTATTACTCAACGTTGCCCTTGACAAACATATAAAGGCCGAACCACGCCAAGCGTTACGAGGTACGCGCACGCGAGCATTTGTAAGTTCCCGCGACGACGCCGCGACCGAGGGTGGCTCGAGCTGTAACGCAGAGCCCGGAGGCGACGCTCGCCATAACTCATCCTCGTTTCCCCGTCATCGACTCGCTCCCCCACTCGATCCACTCCATCCGAGACGCGTATGTAACGCGCGCTCCGTGTACGGTAAATAAATTCAGCGGAGCCGGCGATCGCGTCGTGCGCCGCGAATAAACGATAAACTGGACGCGGCTGGTCTCCCCTAGCCTCTGACGATCGGGACAAATCCGTGGCGCAATAATTTCCGATGCTACCGCTCGTTGTAGATCGGAGAGCTTATAAGATTAGTTTAATCAACCGTACACGTACTTACTGTCCCGCTCCAACAAGGATAATCGGCTGGTGCGCGCCATCAGCGACAAGGATATGGTCGCGGGGCGAGGAGCCGTGCCCCACGGGCCAGACCGAGCCAACGGAGATCTGGTTCTCTTTTTATCCGGCCACGACAGCCTCATCGCGGCGAGGTCGACCGAAACAAAGTGGCACATTAGCGTTCCTTACGTGTATTGTTAACGAGCCACGCAAATCGATCCATTCGTTAGCTGGCGGATCAGTCGGCGCGGTAGCTTGTCTCGTCTTTCCATCGCCATATTTTACTCCCCTCGCTCGACGATTTGTCTACCGTGCTCTCTCCCATGTAACCCTCTCCCCCTCTGCCTTGTACAACAAACAGGTTGCGCCTAAAAAATCGGTATCGCTGAACGGTCACGCTCGTCCCTTTAGCGTTATCGAGAACGCTCGGGATAATCCTAGAGTCTCATTACGAAGATGCGCCTCCGCGGTCGCGCGAAAAGATCGGTATACACCTCGGACGTGTTTATCGCTGGAAATTTGTTCCCGCGTGTAATAACCGACCGACGCGCAGAATTTACTGGCCCGACGATGGGGGAGCCGCGGATAGCGGCGATAGGCCAAGCGAGATACCGATCTAAAAATCGTTTCCACCGTGGTATGACGGGAGGACGGGCGGTGTTATAACGAAATCCATAACTGTAACGGACATTGTGATATACTCCGGCGTGGAATTGCGCCATTAACACTTGGCAGGATATTATGCGTTCGGGAACTGACTATTCCGATGGAAGATACGAGACAATCCCGCGGCGTAACGTCCACACCACGCCCTTCGGGGATACGATCCGCGGACACGAGGTAAGGACATGCACAAGGACATGCGGCTGAAACGATCCGCGGCGATATGTCGCGCGCGAGCGTGGGCATCGAGGAGCGATTCGCTTTGCTCGTCGGCGATCGTGCCAGGCCGCGTGCCTCGTGGCAGTGGGAGGGGGGACAGGAGGTGGTGGGTAGAAGGGGGTGGGGGGGGACTTAATGCCCCCATAGAAGCGTTTCCAGAGCTGTTCCTTTCGAAAACGATCGCGTGCCAGCCGCGGATCCGGGCCGTTCGACCGTGCGAGAAATCTCGTTTAATCGGCGGCGATACGGTACGGATCGTGCCATAAGGCATTCATTAGCGTCACCGTTGCCTATTACCATCGATGCATATTCCCTCAACAATGCCACTAGCCCAGGCCTGCATTCCTCCGCGGCCACGTGGGCGAACGTCGGCCAGATACCGATCTGTGTTTCATTATCGCGTCACGATAACTGGTCCGACACTGTGTCCTGGCACTACACGAGATTCCTGGCCTATCGAAATGACCACGTTTCCTGATGTCTCGCGCGCGCTCGCCGCCCTATTAGCCGCCCTAATGAGCGAATAGAGGGAAACGGATTGCCCGGCCGTGGACCGAGTAAATTGGTCGGCTGGGCTAATGAAATCGCGCGTCACTGATGGAAAGTTGGAATTACACAGAAGTGTCGGGACAGGGTAAAGTGACGGGAAAGTTTCTTTTTCCTGTATGCTGGTTTGCGGACTTTCTACATTTTCATTCTTTAGTTGATTTTTCTTGGTGTTGTACGCTTTGTTCGCTTAGTGGTGCGCTCTTGTATTTGTCTCGCAACGATTCTTACATGTGTCGGTCTGATTTTCAACGACCAGTTCTGGCCACCCCCTTATATGGTGTTGAGAAAGTTCTTGTACTGTACGGTTGTGCGTTGGGAATTGTGGATGCTTAAAAATCTGTTCTTGCAGTCGGGTAGCAATATTTTATTAGTAGGTAATTGGATTAGGGAGGAGTGTTCTTAGGGCTTGTATAATACATATGTTATCTTGTGATTTTCAAAATTTAATCTTCTTTAATGGTAGGGTCCATGTAAGGTGTAAGGGTTGAATTGAGGATCTTGCAGACCGAGGGGTGCAGCTCCATCGTTACCAACTTGGAGTAAATTAGAAAAAACGATTTATAAAATTATTGCATTGATTTGATATTGAGAAGAGGAATATTCATAATTGAAAAATATATATTTTCACGCAATAAACAGTAGTTATTGAATTGATAAATTTGTATTTCTATTTTTGGAGAACTTTTCAAATCTGAAGCTGCCCGAAACAAAAATATTACACAAAACAGTAGGGTAGATGTACCGTTTCTGGCCATTGCACTGTTTTTGGCCATGTACATAATTATCTTAATTTTAAATTGCTTGCAGATCATTATTATGTGAAGAATTTCACATCATAACAATTTTGTTTGTTATACCGCTAGAAATATAAGACTACATTTATTGCTTACACGGAAAAATATTATATTTTTTAAGAAATGGCCAAAACTGATACAATATCTTAAAGTGGCCATAAATGGTGCATCCACCCTAATAGGGTAAAGGCCCCAGTAGTTGGCCATGTAAAAAGTTCTTTAACTGCACTGTGTTCAAAAGATCGTCACTTCTAAAAACCTTATTTTTCATGTTTTTCTAAACAGATGTCAACTACTGGTGCCTTTATCCTAGCTGCAGGTACCACCCAAATTTGCAATAAATCACTCATTTGTTATCGGATGTGCATCAAACGATGTAGAATTCCTTTTACATACCTATATTACACATCATAACTCAAAAACCGTCATTAATAGAGCTGCACTCCCTTGCTGCAAAAAGTACCTACAACAAAAAACCAACGTATAATATATTCGGCGAAAATCTAGAAGCGATCCCCACTTCATTGTGTATTCACGAGCGCAGCGTAAATAATGCAAATGCATGTAGACTTTTGATCGATAACGTGGCTCTAAGTTTTTCCCGCGGACTAGTAAGACCGAGGCGTGGGTGCTCCGCCGTTTTCCACGCCGGGGCAGAGATCTAGTGTCCACTTTGTGGATCATGTCCGCGAAGGTTCGAAACTGGAGACCATATCTGGTTGGCAAGACAAGAATCTCATTCCATCCACGCCCAGCGCGCGGTGCTGCATAACATTGTACGCGAGCGTATAAATATCCGCGGAAATTATGATGTACCATAACTGACGACACCGTAGATCAGTCTTGGTTCGCGTTCTGCCCCGCGCGGGGGAAACTATTATCATAAATAAGCTGGCACCGAGCGCGCTCCTTTCCATGTACGTTGTCACGTCGAAGTCGACCCATTAACTTCCTCTACGGACTCGTTAAAGAAGGATTCCCACCGTTTCGTGGGTGACGCTCGGAGGTCCGCGCGTGGCGGAGTGACCGCTTGAACGGGACTCGGTATTATCGATCGCCATCAATTACCAACCGACCGAGATTGTAGCTCGTTAAGTTGATATAGATTAGATCGTTTCACCCGGATGCCCCCTTTTTCTCCTGCCCAGCCGTCACCCACGTTGTCGAAATCCCCGCCATGTCGAGGCTCTGAAACGCGATCTGCACGCAACACGCGCTGGTCGATTTAGGGGTTGACGTCCCGATAATTCACCAAATCCACCACGAGCAAAACGACTCTGAGCATCTTAACTCCGAAGGGTAGCATCTCACCACAGAATCCCCGCGCTTCGTCCGAGGATTCTCCTAGGCTCGCGAGGCAACAGCTTGGAAGATCGTAGATGTCCGTTGACTGAGACGCAGTATGGAAAACATATTAAATTTAACCCATTAAATTTGACCCATTTGCTTCTAATGTCAGGGCGATCGTGCGTCTCTTAGGCACCGTGCGCCCATGTCTTCCATGGATCGGTGCGCGTATAAGTGTGTCAATAGCACCCACATATAGTACTCATGTTGGGCACTCACGTGGCAGACACGTCCGGCTGGCTGTGTTGGTGAAGTTTCTCTCCTCTCTCTGTCTTCTCTCGTTCACCCCCCTCCCTCTGTGCTCCCCGAGCCGGCAGGAGAACACACACGAGCCTGCACCGAAAGAGGCGGGAGCGTGTGTGCGAGGCTGTCGGTGCACACACATCCAGCCGGTCGTCTCTCTCTCTCCCTCTTGGTCCCTTGGTCTAAGGCGACTTACGCCTACACGTTGTAGTTGCAGCATCCACACTTAGCCCTCCTCAGTCCAGCGCGTGCCTCCACGCGACCAGCCACCACCTCAACCACTGCTCTCTCACTCTCGCGCAGGATCGCGGATAGTCGCCGTGCCAACCTGAATATCGAGCGGGCCGCTGACTTCGCGTTGACAGTGCTTTTGGCAACGGTTAATCTCGCGTGCACGGTTCGGTGCACCCGTCAACCGAGCCGCCTACCCGGTTCCATCGGAAGAGATCCGCGAGCACCGGGCGTTATTCTTCGCAGCGATCCAGTGACAGCTCCCTCGTCAGCGGTCGGCGATCGAATCGACACCGCCCGATTGACGAACGGTTATCGGGAAACGACCTGCAGTAATACAGCCGCGGTAATCGCGATATTCTACGCTGCAGCCAAGTGATCCGTGACAGTGGATTCCCGAGCGTTTCCGAAACATTAGTGCCGGTCAGTGTCTCGCGTGTGGAAAGTTCGCGATCGTTCGTCTCTGTTCTCCATGAAGACCGTCGGGTTAAAAGGGAAGGATCCTAATAGACGGTGGGAAAGTTCGGTTTGAGTGAAAGTCGATCGCCCGTCGATAATCGCGCGGAATTGTTTTTCCAAGCGCGAGGCGTGGACGATCTGCTGCGTCAGTTCCAAGGATCAAGCTACTCCGAGTTTACGGGGATCGGAGCAGTCGGCGAGGAGGAAGCTCGATCGGTTGACGCGAATGCGCTCCTTACGACTCCCTGGCAGGACGCGTGGAATCGTCGATGGTCGTGCATACTGTAACAATATCGCGGGGAGTCGGCTTCTAGTCCCATCGGGGCGGCGATAAAACGCCGCTGATACGAGGCCACTTGCCGAAACGACAGTTTATCGATCGATCGATCGAATCTCGCACGGTTTCGCACTTGCCACGGTGGAACGGGAAACGAGTGACGCGGATTGGAAATCGGCGAGCGTGGGTCGACACACGGCGCCAACCTGTTGCTCAAGATCACACGCCTCGTAAGATCGGACTCGTTTCCATTTAGAGGGCTCAGGCTCGAGCGGCCAGGTATCGTTCGCTAGAGAAAGAGAGAAAGAGAGAGAGAGCAACGCTCCGATCGACAGCCGGGAACTAATCAAACCGAGGCGGGCATCGAACGGAGAATCCTCTTTTCGATCGCGCTAGCGGCTGGTCGCGTACAGCGCTATCGCTTTCCAGGTATCACAGGAACTTCCCGAACGCCATCCATCATTTCACGTCCGTAGATACCCGATGCTGATTACGCTGCGCTGGCTGCGACAGGGACTCGATGTGAATTAATTGAAATAATCGGGTCGACTTCTCCCGCCGCGTAATTGAGCCATGACCTTAACGAACGCGATGGTGCGCGAATAATTACGGGGCAATCGATTATATTGCTTACCGCGAGGAACACAGGGTGCGAATTGGTGTTGCTGAGGGGGCGAAGTGATGCGCTGAGTGGAGTGAGTTCGGACACGTTGAGAGAGAAAATGGGTGTGAGCTTGAAGATCGGTTTCCTCGTGCTGTGGGCGAGCATCATGCTGCCGATGGCCGTCTCCTCGACCAAGGAGCTGCTCGACTGCCGGGCGAATTTGACCGCGGCGATCAGGAACGACACCATGTTCCTGGGGAAGGTCCGCCAGGCGGACTACATCTTCACCGGGAAGATCAAGGACCTGAGGAACGGGCAGTTGCACGTGCGCGTGAAGAGAGCGATCAAGGGTGTGCTGAACGCCACCCTCGATCTCACCGTGAATGACACTTGCGGCCACTACATACGGCGCTGCTACACGGGCATCTTCATGGCGCGCCGCGACAACGGTTTTGGTGATCTTCAACACCTGGACAAGATCGTGATGCACTTCGGCCCGGTGCCGCTCACTCTCGCCAACCTGGACAGGCTGAACGCGGCTGTCAGAGGTGAGTGTCGTACCTGTTTCTCACTTTCACGTGTCGCCTTGCGTCGCGTGGTTGCTCGCGGATAAGTCGGGGCATACGGATGGAAGAGAAGCTTGCGTAACATGTGAGACACGAAAATGTTATAGTTTCACGAGGAAGGAGTATATTCTTCGCTCTATGCGGCGTGCAGAGTGGGAATTCATGAGAAACATCACGTTTCGTTTTTAGTTATATAGGGTAATTCCGGGAGACGCGGCCGGGCTGGAGAGTTGGTCGAAACAGTTGATTTCTTGAGAATTAATTGTTCGGAACCTTAACACATTTTTACGTATACACAGATGTAGAGCCTGAATATAGCAACTCGACCAACTCTCCAGCCCGGCCGCGTCTCCCGGAATTACCCTAAACGTGGGTGATAATCTTAGCCTTTGACGTTTAGTTATAAGATCTTTAGCAGTTACTGTTTCCTAGAACAGTCACTTGGTATCTGGATGCTGTCTTTCCTTCCAGAAATTCGGTTATGGTGATGAAAGAGTGCGCACGTTTCCACGTTCGTGGTAATTAAAATCGCAGGTGACACTTACTCCTGTCCGCTATCTTGTTCGAAACTGTTCTGCGAGCGAAGGGCAAGCATGCCGACACAGCGAGCGTTGTCCGCCCGCTGTAAGCACCGAGGTAGCCGTCAAGGTCCGCCGGACACTGTCTCGCGAGTAGTCGAGCTTTTGAAAAGAGTCGGCGTTGTTCTATTATTAACCTATCAGGGGGCCGGCGTAAAATTCAGGGGCCCGTTTGGATTAATAATTTACGACATTTATAGCGGCGCGAGGTTTATCGATAGGAGAGGTAATGGCGGTATCGAGTGTCGCGCTAGGTGGAAGACAAAGCGACGTCCAGGACTATTAGAGAAATTAATGTAGGAATTATAAGATGAGACTCTGAGATATTGGCTGACTAGTGTAAGGGGTCGAATGATTTATTTAATAAGAAGGGGTTAAACGCGTAGCCGGCGCGGTGGGGCCGCGTGGTTTTCTCTTTTTCGAAGATCGTCTTACAGGCGTGAGCGCCGACGGTGTCAACGACGAAGGTGTCCCAGGGACTTTGATGAATAAAAGTGTCCTGCGGTTCCCGCGGGCCATGGACGGGCCATCATTTAATCTCAATAACTTACAATACCAGGCGTCTCGGTGCCCTTCCAGATAGCGAGCTCCTTTCCTCGTCATTTGCAAGTCGATCGCGCGTTAGCGTGCCCACCGTAAAATTGTCGTCGACGTTTCTCCGAAAGCCGTCGTATATAATTAGGAGTTTTTCTCTCATCCCCCCCTGGAGAACGTGCCGCGAGCGAAATTCAAATTAGCTATCGCGGCCGGATTCGCGGCCGAAGCGCCAAACGTCAATCACAACCGATACGGAAGCGGTTCGCTGGAAATAATGAAAGGGTTAAGCCGCCTGGAAAATGGTCAAGCTCCCGTTCGCACGGAATGGCGGCCACTGGACAGGATTGATTAACACGGCTGCTCCTTTCCGCGCGGTTTTTCTTCGCCTCAACCCCCCTCGTCTTCCTCGACAGCTACGTCAACCTGGCGCCTTGCTAATCACAGTGTCATTACATACTTGGAACGCTCGGTCTTCTGGGTATAAATCTGTCGTTACACCTTGTATCGGTTTATCTCCCATTACCCAAGCACACGGGGGTGTAATTCGCGATGCAGTCAAGAGGACGAGAATCTTTTCCTTTCTAGAAAGAAATACCCCACCAGCTTTATATCCATGGACTTCCCTGAAGCTACTCTTATCTACCATTGCAGTAGCTGCATTATTGCCATCGTTTCCTGCTTGCCATTACGTTATCTCTATCGAACTCCTGGAAGAAGTATCGTTAACTTAAATTGTCGCTGCCGACTAATACGAAGAGATCACTGAGCTTCGAATGCAGGGGTCGATGAATATAAACGATTCTAGGGACATTAGCCACTGCTGATTACTTCTCGTCATAAAACAAATGACTTTAAACATCGCCCTCCATTTGCGCACATTTTGCCGAATAGAATCCGCTGCTTTTAGATTCTACCTACCGTGTAAATATTTCCACGCACCTCGCGTTCCTTCCACCTACCGTAAATCCCGCAAAGTGTTTCCATCTTCCAGCCAGAGCCGCCGCTTCCCTCGGCACGTATGTACCTACTCAAGTGACTCGCGTGGCAAAAACGCAGTCGTCGACATTGACACGATTATCCTCGGAATTCTCATTCACGCCGTGGTTTTTCTCCGTGCCGCGGGACCGTGGGAAATCGTATCGTCGGCGATTTTTTGCTCGCTCTGCGGAAAATGGCAACCGCTGCTACCTGCGACACCTGGCCCTCTCGGTGCTTTATAGCGCTCGCCCACGTACATACACGTCCATGAACGCAAGCGGGCGAGCGTGTACGACCGCGTCACTTGACGCGCGTTTTCAATGCGACAGGCCACGGCATTTCTGCGTGGACTCGCGGCGGTGCGCGCGGGCCCTGAAAGTCGATTCAAGTCCTCGCGCGAGTCTCGGGGGATCAGCATAATACGAGGCCAGCCTACGCGTTCTGCCAAGCTGTGCCAACACCGACACGCCCTACCTACATAACCGCGGCCCAGGTGTGCCCGATTTCGAGGACTTTTCCTTACCCCGCCCCGTGCGCCCGGGGTTGCGCGTCTCCCACGCCGCCAAACATTTTCCACGTGCCATCGGTACACGGGGGCGTGAAAATATATGGCGGCGGAGGATGCTGCGCCCTCGTTGCCACAGAAACCAGGGATTTTTCACGCGCTCGCGAAATCGCGGCGTGCTGACGTTTATTATTCCATCGGGGGTAGTAAATACATGGCTGATGAATGGGGATGTTCGGGGGAGGGTGCTTAATGAGCGCCTCGCGTGTCGTGTTGGTGTGACTGATTGCATTGTTAATGTAAAGAATCACTGTCCACGTTTGTATATTGAGGCTTGAGTAGAAAGAATTGTTATTGGGTATTATGCAGACCTTTTGTATATTGGTTTGCAAAATGTGCGAGTAGATATTAGGGTGGAGCGAAACTATATAGGTGATGATTTAAATTTGAATAATCAGAGGGCTTGGGTTGGGGATAGTTGTCTTTTGATTAACTAAATGCATCTGTAAAAATATTTTGGACAAATATTCATGTCTGCAGGTTCATTTTTCTCTTAAAAATGTAAAAAATGACATTGTGAATCTTATGTTTTACAATTGATGTTTTATACAATTATGTTTTATATTTTTCAATTGAATCCCTTTAATTCTGTTTCTATGATCTGACGACTTTACATATCTTAATAATGGTATGTAATTCTTTGGTGTTGAACACCTATTTGTGTATGTTTAGTTTACTACATTAGTAAAAATGTTAGTTCTCAAGGCAGTACAATTTTTGAGTTTCTATAGAATTCATAATTTTAACGGTCTTTACTGACAATATCTTAGTTCACCTTCTAGATGCTCTTGGTTTGTTTGTTGTTTACCTCAGTCACCAGTAAACTGGCTCACGAGTCATATGTTTCATTTTAAACGGTAACGACTAATTTCAATAGCACTCGCAATTTTGTTTGTTTCTCTTAAACTTTCCTTGAAAATGGTCATAATATTGACCGAAACGTTGGAAATGCATAATATTAACAAAATAGCTTTGAATTAATTTTTAACAAGTGTTTTATGACCGAACCTGTGCGCTGATATCATAATTTTGCTTGTGTTTTACATTTTTAAGAGAGAAAGGAACCTGCAGACATGAATATTTTCCCAAAATCTTTTAACAGTTATGTTTGGTTAATCAAAAGACAACTATCCCGCACCCAGGCCAACAGAAAACTCAATTTTAAATTTTCGCCTATATAGTTTCGCTGCGCCCTATTAGCTATCCATCAAGCTTCATTGGCTTTGTATCGATTCGACTCGGACAAATGTCTTTAATTACGCCTCTTAATAGGAACGCGGATATTACTCGACTGAAACGCAATTCCTTCTGTCAATCACAAAACCGTATCGATGTCTGAGCACACGGAGCAGCGGGCGCAGTTTCGTGCGTAGTCATCCTTATACGAGGGAGCAAAGGGGGAACAATAGATTCTTTCCCCGTTGGGTTCTGCTGTATCTACGATTGAAAAGAAAGTCGACAATGAATCGTGGATCGGGTTCGCGACTATTGTGCCCAGACGCCGCGGTTATACCGATGCCCATGCGTGTAAGATTTCAAAACTGTAATTATCCTCCGCGCCTACGCGCCGCGTATAAAGCGCTCGGCGTGCCGACGATGATGACTCCCTTCGATCGATATCACCGTCGGAGGGAACGGAGGGACGCGCGGACGGAAGCGGGACGCGATGATCGAGTGCCCGCTCCTGAGGGCTGCGTCAAGCGGCTTCACCCCGAAACGAACCGTGAAATTAGTGCTAGGTAGATTATGATGTATACATTTAGTATAGTTTCGCTACGGACACAGGTAACCGTGTGTCTCGCGGGGAACGACTGATCGCGTAATAACTCGTCGCCAGTGCCTTTTTTACAGGACACGTCACGTTGCACAGTGGTGTATTTGATGCAAAAAGGCGGCATTGGCGAGGTAAAAAGTGGGGGAAATTTTTTTATTTTACGATAACAACTGCGCCAATAGCAACTCAATGCCGCCAAATTTTTAAATCAAAAGTGCAATTTTTAGTGCAAAAACTGGTTTTTACCCTAGTAGCATTTCCGGTTGGCCAACGGTAGCCAACAGTTGGGAATTAGTTGGGATATAGTTAGAGTTTTGCCTACAAATTCCCAACATAGGGCCTACGACAAAAAACTTACGACAGCTTGCCAACGAATATTCAATGTTGGGCCTACAATTATTATGGTTGGTTAATTAACAAAGAGTTACGACAGTTTGCCTACGAATATTCAATGTTGGGCCTATAATTACTATGCGTAGTAATGCCAACCATGGTTGGTTAATTAACATACAATTTACAACGATGATTAAATGTCGTCTTACAAACGTCAGAAAATTTGCTACATCCAAAAACCTGTTATTATATTCCAAGTTGTGGTTTTTCTTTCCTTATTTATAAATACGTAAAGAGGACGCCTGTCTTAAGACGAATGTGAAATCTTAAGGAACGAGTCTAAAGGTCGAATGATATTTTGTAGAATATTTCGCGTCACTGCATAGTTTTTAGAAACACTTAATACTTGTTATGTACCGTTAAGGAACTAGTTTTTGATCAGTTTAGAGAGTTTCCCGCTTTAATATTTATTTTTAACCTAATAAAACTTTCAACCATATACTTTTTTTATACTAAAAGATGAATTAATGTTTACACTTTAAGGAAAAATTTTAAAAAGTTGAAAATAAGTATAATTTAATTATTTATAAGGTTGGGGAATAATAAGGTGACTAGGAACTAGTTTTTGATCATCTGAAAATACATGGGAACTAATTTTTTATCAGGTCAGGAACAAGTTTGAATTATCCTTTTTTATGTTAGTAATTATTTCAAACAATTATTTAAGGACATAAACTGAAAAGAACGATTTATTTCATGAACTGATCAAAAATTAGTGCCTGATCAAGAACTAGTTCCTTAACGGTACCTAAAAATTAGAACTGTTTACAAGTAAGTGTATTGGATAGTTGCAAACAGCGGTTGCTTTCTAAGCGGAAAGTCTGAGTTCAATTCCCCTCCTCAACGCGAAATTTTTTTTTCCTAATCCAGACCTGAAGAAGACGTCTTTACAACGTCTTTTGAAGTTGTTTAAGACGCCTTCTGGAAAGAAACTTTCAATGGGGCTTTTACGGTAAGCCCTATAAATAGTTGGGCAAGAGTAGGAAAGCCTACCTTGGCCATCTGTTGTTGGCCCAACCTGAAAAAAAAGTGCCAAATCTAACTGTTGGCCAACTAAAATTATGTGCGTGGCCCAACTGTATGCCAACAACAAATGCTACTAGGGTAAAAAAATAAGTAAAAATTTGTTTTGTGATTTAAAGATTTCAGTTACGGTGAAAAATTAAACGAAGTTATGGAATCAATTCCTAGTGGTAAGTAAATCGTTAGAAGCAAAAAAAACAATTTGATTCTTGTTTCTCTCTATTAGTACAGGGGGTCCGAAATAAATTTAAAAAATTGTATCAGATTCTGTAGAATTCTGCTTAGATTTTTAAATCAGTGTAATACTAAGGGAATATATTATCAGATAAGAAAAAAATTAGCTGCTTATAATTGCTCACTTTTGTAGAATTGGTTATCAAATTTTACAATTTTATATTGTGATTACAGGTTCAAAATCAAAGTCGATGACTTTTTCGAGACTGGAAATGTGTCAGATTTTAAAAAATGACAATTCCGAATCAAAAGACTTCGACAAGGTTTACAATTGAATAATAATAATAATAATAATAAAAAAACTTTGCAAATGTTGCTGCCCCCAACCCCGATAGACGAAGAAGATGAAAATTGATCTCCAGATACTTCGGAAAACGAATTACAAATGTTAAAAGTCAAATAAATGTTTTTGTTGTAATTATTGACCTAATGCCGCATTTTTCTTATAAATACACCACTGTGCGTTGGATCGAATGAGTCTCACTTCTATCGATACCGAACGCAAAACAGAGAACCGCGGTTCGGAGCGTATCGTTTTCACCGCGTAACTGAAGCGGGACTTGGGTTTCAGGCGGCGCGTGTCGGTCGTTGTGACACGCTCCTCTCCTCAATTACCCAGCGTGCTCGATAAATTTACCGGGAATCGAGCGTCGAAATCCTTCAACTGTTTAGCAGGCACGCGAAGACGAGCAAGTTTGAATTTGTTTCGACAGGCGCGACGGTTGGGCGAAAGCTAGTCCTGGTTGCGCGGTGCGTATCGGTAATTGCAATTTATAACCGCGTTTGTTAATGGCGCGTGTCATTTGTCGTTCGGCGCACCGTTCGTACGCTTTCGAGATCAAAGACGGCGGTGCTTGGACATCGGGACCGGGGCCCGTTACTAATCCAATAATCGAACAATCATCCGGCAGCGAGCGAGTGTATTACTTTCACCGGCTGGCAACGGCCAGGTTGTCTTCGGAGGCACAAATGTTTGGAGCCGGACTTTTTCTCCGAACGATTATTGATCGAGGCCTCCCGATCGAATCTCCCCATCGCGTGAATTATAGTGTCCTGTTGGTGGAGTTTGCTGGGAACTTCATCCTTCGATTGGTGATAAATCTCTGGTCGCTGTCTTAAGATTCCTTTCATTATAAATATCTTACCTTTCGAAATAGGTGATTTAGTCTCCGTATTATCTTGAACAATACCAACACCAAGCTTCTCGATGAACAGAGACCTAAAAAATCAGCAGATAAGTACCGCACGGTAATAAAAAATGAAACGTGGAGTTGTTAAATTATTTATCAGGCTAATTATCGTACAGGCAGCGTAATTGAAGCGCTCATGAATAACGCTCCGCAAAAACCTACCCTCTATTATCATAAAATCGTTCCCGTAACTGCCAGCTTGGCTCTGACAACGTTATTACGATCGACCGATCGTCTGAAAATTTCTCTAATAATTCCTTAGGCAGATTGCGACACGTAATGGATCGCGCGCGCGTCGGTTTAATGCATCTGTCACCGTGCGATGCCGCGCGGAGTTTATACAGAGGCTGATTCCGAGGGATTAGTCGGTGGGTTGTTGCTGGGAAGGTTTACACCGGCCAGTCCTCGTGTTGCTCGTGCCCTGGTAGGCGGCTGATTGCACAGCCGCGAGTGTATGCACCGAGGGCGCGTATTATGCACGGTTTGTAAGCCGAGCTGCTGAAAAATTAGTCGCGGCCTTACTCCGCGTGGCCTGCCCGCTTGTCCGTTGGGGTAACTTAATACGGACCTGGTCGGAGCGTTGCTGTGAAAATTTCAGCTCCGCCGCATGTATCGGGCCGAAATTAGGGTAATTCCGTTCGCGGCGGCACTATTTAAAGATGTCGCCAGCGGACGTCTTTATACGTCCCATTTGCATAAGAATTCCTTTTTAGAAGATTCCCCTTTCCTGCTCTCCCCCCTCCCGCCGTGTAACCGATGCGACCTGCTCAGGTATTTACGTTCAACACCTTTGTCGACCGGCGATCATTCTATTCGACGGCCTTTTCACTCGTCGCCCGCCGGCCCTTTTCACTTGCTCACGCGTTTCCACGATTATTTTCTCAGCCGCGCGATCCGTCAGCCGACGAGTCTCGTTTTCCGTCGTCGCGGGAATAAAAAGAGCCACGAAGACCCGCTTCCGGATCTGCCGCGATAAAAGCTTTTAACGACGGGGGCACGGATTCGTGACTTCGTTGAGGAACAAAGAAGAACGAGCAGAGAGATTCTTTTTTCTTGCGACAGTATCGTGGCAGCCGATCGAATCGTCCCGGGCGATAAATCTGGGATTGTTTGAATTTCCCTGAGTTATATTTACAGCTGCTGTGCATTAGTATTATTAACGACTGGACGGAGGCAACGTGGTCGCCGTGGTGCGTTTCAGTTCGAAGCAGTGAATTTCGACACCGTTACGGACGTAAATAGAAAAGATACGCGCTGTTTCCTGCTGCACGGGCCGTAACGAAGCGTTTCGGGCACCAGTTTCATCGAATTGCCTTAGGGCATGGATCCAATCTCCTCCAATTTGCCTGGCCCCTAGAAGGACGAAGGGTAACTCATTTATTTGGGGGCCAGAGGCGCGTACGCCGAACCCCCGCCCTTGGATCGGCCCTAATTAAAAGATTTCACTTGACGCCCTGAGTATTTCCAGACTTTCTCACGGGCAGCTGTTCGCAGGTCCTCCCTGGCACAGCCAGGCGCCAGTTCCTTGGTCGAAGAAAAGCTCTTGAGACACTCCTGTAAGCGTTACGTGCGTGTTTCTACGATAAGCTCGGCGGCGGTCCTTGTAAAGCTTTCGTGGAAGCATCGTGGATTAACCGGTTGCTTCTTTAGTTTCCCGCTGGCGGATGGGACGAGATATTTTTATATTATAAAAAAATTTAAAAAAAATTAAAACCGACTTCAAAAAAATAAAATTGCACCAAAATGTAAAAAATAATTTTTTACCTTATTTAATCTACTACTCTCATATTTTTTAAGTCGGTGTCTCATCATTTGCTCTGTGTAAATCTGGCACCGACTTAAAAAATATGAGAGTAGTAGATTAAATAAGGGAAAAAATTATTTTTACTTTTTAGTGCAATTTTATTTTTTTGAAGTCGGTTTTAAATTTTTTTAAATTTTTTATTTTCAACTTTTTAGTTTTTAACTATAACTGGTATAAATATAAATAATAAAACAAAGATCATCAAAATCGGTCCATATGCTGACGAGTTACAATGGCACAAACATATAAATTATTATTAACTATAACTGGTAAAATATTGGGCCAATATTGATTCCGCGTAGTATGGGTCCACCTGGGCACCATCCTCTTTCGAATAAAAAAAAGATCATCAAAATCGGTCTAAGGTAAAAGACCCAATACGTGGACACGTCCCAGTAGCTGGACAGTGGTGCAAAATACTGATTAGTACATTTAATATCCGCTTTATCCAAAAAAGAACTATTTTATTAAATTATTCAAATATTTAGTAAAATATATTCATATATATATTTTACTAAATATTTGAATAATTTAATAAAATAGTTGTTTTGCACCAGTGTCCAGCTACTGGGACGTGTCCACGTATTGGGTCTTTTACCTTATATGCTGTGGAGTTATGAGGGGACATACATAACCTCCTCCTTTTTTTGAAGTTGGTTAAAAAATAAATGCTTCCGATAGTACCTGAAACATAAAAACCCCCAATCGTCATCGAAGGGTTTCAAATTCAATTGCTTCCTTCACCGTCAGCGGCCTTCAAATCCTGCCATAATACCCCTCGATACCTCAAGCTTCTCTTTCCTCCCAACCTCCGCGTCAATTAGTCCCTCAGCGAAACTAAATCTTCCCCCGCCAGAATTCTTTTCACAGCGCCGTTTTCTACACAGCCCGAACTGGCTGCGACTCGTGTTTTATTTCAAGCACACCTTTATCTTCCTCGGTCCATAGTTGCTGGCTCACCGTGACACGAGGGACCTTTCTCGTTTTTCCAGTCACCTTACAGCCGCGCAGGCTACCGATCCTTCTTCGTTCGGCCGCAGATCGCCGATTATGTCCCTCGGCCCCGTGGCAATCCTCGGAGGTGAAGGAGCCGTGACCTCGCCCACTCGTCGCGACGCCTCCCCTGGCTTGCTCATAAAGACGTTATTGCTATTATTATTCTTATTGCCGTGATTATCGATACCGCTGTCCCGTCCCGAGCAGAAACTCGTGCCGCACGATCGACAGGGGAGGGAATGGAATCGTGCCTCTCGTTGAGCGTTCATTGGCTGGCAACCTCGATGAGCACACCTTCCGTGCTTGAACTTGTCAGTTGGTTATCTAGTTTGACTGCACACTTTTTTCTCCTCTCGCTAGACGTCGCGAGCCACTATCTAATTACCGAGGCGTTCTCCAACCGAGGACGTAGGTACCCTGAACCGTGATTTCTCTTGAATAGCAGTTTGAATTGATCCTCTGGGACGACTCGATGGACGCGTGAAAACTGTACACGGTGAATTAGATTCGTGGGTTCGTTGCAGTTGTTCGCTGTAGGTACGAGGATCCAGCTTTTTCTCGACGGTCGATCCTGGATCGGAAGAAACGATCCAGTGGTTATTTACGAGCTCGAGACCGAACGACCTTCCTATCCTTGGCACGATTCCGATCGGGAATACCCCGCTGCGGCTTTCGGACACCGTGGAGCGGCAATTAGACAGATCGGAATCTCGTTTTCGCGGCAAGGATCGTTAAGGATGCAGCGAGAGAGCTCCGCTGGCACGGCTGCCGCCCGAGGGGAGGTGGCCCGGAGTGGCTTTAACGACGATTTTGATGAATTTAGTCGGATTTAATTAGGAGGCGCGTATTTTCGTGCCCCGTTACTTAAGCCAGGCCCCGTCCGCGTCGGAGGACCTTAAGAATCGAGTTTTGCATGCCTCGAGGACAAAGCCATAAAATACCAAGCGTAACAGCTTTCAATTACAGGTCCCCGTGCGCGTATGAGCCGCTGCGCTTATACCCGTGGCTCCTCCGCTCGCCTCTCAAGCCGAGGGAAAAAACGGGCAAGGGCGGAAGGGAAAGAAACGAAAACGAGCCGAAGAATTCACCGGGACCCCTTGAAATTGCCCGTTGCACGGTACCTACGGGTATTTGGGACGTTGGTACGTGAGCAGCGCCGGTTAATGATGTATCGAGGGTAATTGACGATCCCCCGAACACGATCGTACCCCTACATTATGACACGTGATAGTGGCCAACAGTGATACGTGTCGTGCATCCGCTAACGCGCGGGCTACTTGTCGGAAATCCATACGGATACAGTTTCAGATTCAAATTCTATGCATAGGGGAAAGTGGGGTAAAACGGAACGGGTGGGTAAAACGGAACACCAATGTTTCTGTTAGATAAGAGCTGCAAATGAGTTGCTATCGCGTGGCATGGAACCAAAATTTTATGATACACCATAGACCCCTGCACAAGTTATTTTTCCATTAAGAGAGTTGGAAAAATTTCCGGTATCGACGTTTCAATATTGCGTTGGACTATCGACCACTTTTCGGTACTTGGACTTCGATAATTAATAACGGCAAGTACATCGTTGGATTCTATATTCCTTACGCTACATTTTGACGTATATAAAAGTTCTTTGCCTCACGCTGAAGTGTAAATATTAAATGTTTACTAAATGACTGCACGTGGGGCAAAACGGAACACTTTTCGCGGGGTAAAACGGAACGTTTTTATTTTATTATCTCTTTTAATTATAAGATTGTAGATTAAACTTTTAATTACTATCCTTGTTTCCAAGAAAATTGATTTTGTATCGAAAATTATGATGTATGAGATACATCTTTTATTCGATCAAACTGTTAGTTTAAATTGTAATAAATAACACAATCATTTAATTCAGATGTGTTCTCCATGCAAGTATTTATATTATATTCATGTAAAAATCCACGTGTAGGGGAAAGCGGGGTAATTCCAGCCAGCGGGTGATTCCGGGCCCTTCTATTTTTTTAAATATAAAAAAATTTAAGAAAAAATTGAAACCGACTTCAAAAGAATGAAATTGATTATTGTTCATAAAATAATAAACAATCTGTATTAATCTATCTTTCTTTTACGGTATTATATTTATATTTGATTATTTTCCGTAATTTTCATGTTATCTAATAAAATTTTTTCTCTTATATGTAAAATATATATTTTTGTTATATTTTATTTGCAATAGTTATACCTAAAACATATATTTATAGATTTTAACATAAATTAATACATTTTAAATCATAAATATAAAGATTTTCTACGTTTACACGGTCTTTGAGTGGGTGTTCCGTTTTACCCCACCATTTAACCGAGGCGAAGATTTCAATACCCCCGGTAAATTTAATTTTCCGTCGTTCCCAAAGATTTTTCTTAACAATGACCATGATTTTCTTATAGTCTAAAGTCTACTGACTAAAGTCTAAAGACTCCTGTTGAAGTCTCGTGGTTTTTTTCTCCTCCCGATTTTAAGTTATCACCCTCCAAAGTTAAGCGTTCCGTTTTAGCCCACCTTCCCCTACATTCTCATACATAGTATAAATGCGCGAAGATGCGCGAAGTGACTCAATTGCTATTTAGCTGGAGCAGACACGTTCCAAGTTGGAATCTACATAGCAAATTCAATCTTAGTGTAATTCCTCCTACAGCCTTCGAAGAACCCTGAGCTTTCAGCTCTGTGTGCATCTAGGATTACTCACAGTCGCTAAACTGCCCAATCAATAGCCGTTTTCGAGTTCGAAATGACTTCGAATCTCCAGTTCATCAGCCCCATCGACTCCCTTTCTTTCCCTCGACCAGCAAGCTTCTCGCAGTAATAACCGTAGCAGGGAAAGCTCGCGAACACTTGGGAGTTGGCGCGTGATTACCGCGTGATGAATTGTCGCCCGAGGCGATCGGTCATTTTTCCGGGAATAGACGAAGATATTACATCTTGTTGCGTAGTCGAGCATGATTGGCGTCACCAAGGTTGCTGTAAAGCCGCTGGGTGGGAAACGTTCGAGAGGGGGATGGATGGAAAAGGGAAGGTGAGTGACGGGTCGTATGGTAATTGGCGATTCATCACGCCGCGACAAGCCGCGCCAGGTCCTTGCTCACCGTGTTAGCCACTCGTGGAGACACGACGTGACTTAGCCGAGAACCCTCTCGGAGCACTTTGCCGACGAAAACGTTTGATCAAGATAAAACGGCGGAAAAAAAGATCGCACGGCCGCGGCTGCGAGGTTGTTGTTTTCGGTCGTTGTTCAACTCGGTGACATGACTCGCCGTTTCTTTCGCGACATCGTAATTATTTCGTAATTACACGCTCATTACGGCGGACGGGCTGGTCGGGATTGCGCGCGAAACAGTGCTTTAATTCGGAGATACCGCCGGGATTGGTGGATAATAATAAATCAGGGCCGTCGAATGCGTGGCCGTTTAACGGACTCGTTAAGCTTTTCGACGGAAGAGGCAAGGGTGGAGCTGCGTCCGCATATTTTACATTTATTATACAAATTATAGAACGTGCCTATAAGTCATCGCTTAGGGGCCGACACGATCGATCATCGAACTACGAGAAGCAGCACTCTTAACAAATTCCTTCGACCTTCTCCGTGTTTGCCTTTGACACGTGTCGTTCCTTTTCTCCTCGGTACGAAGCCAAACAGTGGGTGGAACGTCATAGACGCATCCGAGGACTCTTCCCCGAGCGAGTCGGGCTTCGAGTGGGTGGAATGCACCCAGCTCTCTTTCTCTTCCTCTCTCCTTTCGACGTCCTCCGCAGCTGGAAGAACCAGTTTTTGTTTTCTCGAGAAAATTAAAATTCCACCCGTCGGAGTATAAAAAGGCGGCAGTTTTCATCTCAAGCACAATCAAGATGCAATGTTTCCACGGTCTTTCTCTTTGTCGTCTGAAATCTGCGGAGCACCAAAAGGCGAATCCAGTCCCGAAAGGTCCATTTCGCTTCGTCTGCTTCCTCTATACATATACAATAGACAGTGGCGTAGTCGCGATCCTCCAGCCAAGCGGCTCATATTTTTCCATCGACGAAAGAGATACCCAGAGAAACATCTCGATGGAGAATTAAAAGGAATGGTGTTACACGGACAAGGGGGGAGGGTTAAGATTTATCGATCCCCGAACGCGTTCGTCCACTCGCGTCTATTATAAATTTCTCAATCAAACGACGGTCCGCGATTTCGAGACCCGATGAAATCTGATGCAACGTGAAACATGGGATATTACGTAGGAAACCCGAGTCCTTTGACGACTGTTAGTTATCTGATGAGAGGGGTCGCACGGGGGTAAGTAAAAAGGGATTCTACTTACGCCACTGATAAATCATTTCCATATAAGGCGGCGGACCCGCGGTACACGTTACAGATTCAAATTAAAAGCGTGCTTCTTAAATGTAACCCGAGCCCGGGCATCCATTTGGAGCCGCGCCGCCGACCTGTGCTCGCCTCTCGAATCCCGAATGAGATATAAAACGTATACCTAATCGGATTCACAACTCGACGGGATCAGTCGAACCGACCGCGCGAGACGATTAAGTGCCTGGCTGATAAGGGGACCTTACCAATCAGCCCAGGCCATATCTCCAGATAAGCTAATCGGCGGCCCTTTTACACCGGCTAAACGTTCCCTCTGTCGATGGCCCTTTCGCCGATACCGGTCGCGACTTATAGCCGCTCGTTGACATACGGACAGACTCCGTGTAGCCCGGCGCGAGCGGCTGGATTCGTTAGACCCGGAGTGTTCTCACCTTCCTTCTAACACGAAACAGCACCAACGGCACCGTGGGAGAATAACTCACCGGCGCACAGTGGTCTGTCCAATAGCAATCTAGCGGGATAAAAGTCGCAGATCGACACATAAATCAGCAGTTAGGTGAGAATGTTTATTATTTGTTTGAGAAACACCACCCACATTGTTTTACTACCCTTAAAACGTTCACCTCAGCCTCCAAGGGTTTTTTAAAACCAAAATTCGTATTTTAGGGTTTCTTAAAATGTAGAAAGCGAATATGAATTGTATTTTCTAGAGAAAAATTGTTTACAACCACGTTATTTAGAATGAATTACACATTTTAGCTCCTGACGTCACCATTTTAGAAGATAGAATCATTTTAATTATGTATAAAAATTATGTAGAGTTGCAAATATTTGCAGATATAACTTGTGAATATGTACTCTATAAAGTAAATAGAACAAAATGGCACAAAAAATTTCTGGTTCCATAAGGTTCCTGGATCTCTAGAGCTTTTCCAACGAAATCTATTGAAAAATTCCATCATTTTTATGATTATATTTTAATTCTGTTCGTTGGAAATTAAAATACTCATGGCTGAAGGTTGATTTACAACTTAATTGTACCGCTGCAATCGATTATTCAAAATGCTAGCAATTTAAATCGCGATACAATTAGGCACTTCTGATATATAGTTGATACTGACGCATTCTAAAAATCGGTTACTAAGCGGCTACTAAACTTTACGAAATACGTATAAAGTTGCAAACTATATCATTCCGATATCTCTGACTCAGTAGCTTGTGGTATGACCGAGATTCATTCATTTTGGATGGTCATGATTTTGGACTTTCGTCCCGCCAGATCATCAAGACGGACCACTGTCCCTAGTAGCATTTCCGGTTGGCCAACGGTAGCCAACAGTTGGGAATTAGTTGGGATATAGTTAGAGTTTTGCCTACAAATTCCCAACATAGGGCCTACGGCAAAAAACTTACGACAGTTTACCAACGAATATTCAATGTTGGGCCTATAATTACTATGCGTAGTAATGCCAACAATGGTTGGTTAATTAACAAACAATTTACAACGATGATTAAATGTCGTCTTACAAACGTCAGAAAATTTGCTACATCCAAAAACCTGTTATTACATTCCAAGTTGTGGTTTTTCTTTCCTTATTTATAAATACGTAAAGAGGACGTCTGTCTTAAGACGAATGTGAAATCTTAAGGAACGAGTCTAAAGGTCGAATGATATTTTGTAGAATATTTCGCGTCACTGCATAGTTTTTAGAAACACTTAATACTTGTTATGTACCTAAAAATTAGAACTGTTTACAAGTAAGTGTATTGGATAGTTGCAAACAGGGGTTGCTTTCTGAGCGGTAAGTCTTAGTTCAATTCCCCTCCTCAACGCGAAATTTTTTTTTCCTAATCCAGACCTGAAGAAGACGTCTTTACAACGTCTTTTGAAGTTGTTTAAGACGCCTTCAGGAAAGAAACTTTCAATGGGGCTTTTGCGGTAAGCCCTATAAATAGTTGGGCAAGAGTAGGAAAGCCTACCTTGGCCATCTGTTGTTGGCCCAACCTGAAAAAAGTGCCAAATCTAACTGTTGGCCAACTAAAATTATGTGCGTGGCCCAACTGTATGCCAATAACAAATGCTACTAGGGGTGCGGCGGGTGCCTGCGATGTGTCACGAAGTGCCTTCGTACCTATTCCGAGCGGATGTGTGTACACGGAGATTGTAACGAAATCCATGAAAGGATACAGCTCGACTGGCCGCGGCGTTGTTTAGGAACAATTAGCTGCGCTTACAAGTAGTCGATATTACTCTCCCGCGTTAGGGCTGGCGAGGTAATTTATGGAATATAAATCCAAGCGAAACCAACCCCCGGCAAATTTGACCACACCCCACCACGCCTTCTCGCGTGGTACTTTTGGTTCCGTCTGCCTCCCCTTCCTTCCTTCCCACCTCTTTTGCCCCTTTGATCGTCCAGTAATTTTCTGTGTCCACGCCGGTATAATAACAGACCATTCTTCGCCACGTTCGCGGTCCCTTTCGCCTCCTTCGGCCCTTTATTTTTCTCTCCTCCCCTGTTTGCCCGGTGTTCGTCGCGCGTCCTCAAGACCCTGCGCTCCGTAGGGCCATTAAAATGGCCAGGTCGAAACGCAGTCGGGCGAGCAACGGCGCGAAGGGAGGCCGGGGATCAACCGCAGCCGGAATGTGTAGCGCGTAACTGAGTCATTTGTTTAGCGAATCGATTCTCCGGTCTCAAGGCCGACCCATCAACCTGACGGAGCGCGCGCATCGGAGCGTGCCCTTTCCGTCCCTTGGTCCCACTAATTGCCTCCTGTCTTACATTTCGTTGCTGCTCATTCTTCTGACCCGTCCGAGCCAGCGTTTGTTCTCCGAAACGCCTTCATTTGCTCTGGTCGATGCCGCAGAACGTGTTTTGACCATTCTCGAACTCAATGCTCCATGCTTGTCGCGTGAATTTCGGTCCTTTCGTGCCCCGTCGTCCTTTCCCAGTGTCGAAATGCTGGATTAATAATAGCCGTTTTCGAATTCGTAATTATTTTCTGCGGTCGGCGAGGATCGTGCCTGGGTGGCGGCGCCTTCCTCGTACGAGCGGTCATTAATTATTATACCGGACAGAAGAAGGGAGGTACGGGTGTGGGAGTCGGTGGAGGAAGACGGGCGGCCCAAGGTGAATAGAAACGAAAAATAAGCGCGGAGATGTAACGGACGACCGTAAAAATATGCGAGGACAGATCTCGAATTAGGAGCCTGCTTGCTCACGGGGTTGCTCTCCGCGCCCTACGAGGAGGACCGTGACATCGAGACGTCATTCCACCGAGAAATTCGGGGTCCTGCGCACCGTCGGGGAATAATTAAACGTTTCACGGTGCTCCAGCGATCGGGGAGGATAGTTTTATTATTTCCCTCGGGTACCCTTCCCCAGCAACGCAAATATCTGGGATCGTCTCCCGACAGAGGTCAGTCGGGGGCTGATATTTTGACAGATATAATTACACGGTCCAACGAGCGACCATAATCAAAATTCAATTCGTCTCTATCCTCTTCTCTAACAACGGGCGTCACCTAACGCGCGGTCCTCAATTCGTTGGAGACTGTCGTGGGCGGACTTTTTCTGTAGACTCGAGAGTGTCACGCGTTATTACGGGAATTCACCTTACACTTTGCTATTACCTTCGCCACATGCTCCTTGGAAACGTTAGAACATGTTGACAGACAATTGCGTCACGGCGGTCCACGAGAGCGCTTCTCTTCGAAACGCGTCTTCTATGTCTCTTCTATTGGCATTTTCTTATTTCCGCTACGCAATCTGGTGGCGAAAATTAAAGCAGTACAATCGGGTTAGCTGTTACATGTAATTGGGAGTATTGTGAATTTTGACTGTTTGATGATTGATTTTGTAAAATTTAACAGACTATTTAATGACAAAAAATTATTTCAATACTTGTGTGACACTAGTCCTGTAACGCGATTCACCCGATTGCAGAGCTTACTTTAGTAGATGGCGCTCTCACAGTATTTCTCTGTCCGTATCATATTGTTTCTGAAACGGTGGGAGCCTCGGCGAAGACACGCGTCGAGTTATGCATTCGGGTGGGTCGAAGGCGCGTCAAGCATCTTCAATGATTAAAAGAATTTCTACCTTCCACTACAGAAGTGCTAGGTTTCAATCCATCGTAATTCCAGTAAATATTCCATGCCCGTAAAATCGTCACGTCGAATTGTTTTACCGGCAGCCCTTGGACAGTTGTAAACGCGTCTGTCAGATCGCAGGATAGCGCGTCCAAATAATTGCACTTGTTTGCTATTCTATTCCCGCGGAACGATAATTCCGAGTGTCATCGAGGCGCTGTGTTGCGTTCGATGGGCACAGTTCGATAATATTACTGTCGCTCTAGCTGTCATTTCGCCTGGAACGCATCGGCCGCGAGTTTACGTAGAGTGTTGGCAGGGCTGGCGAGAAGTGGAACGCGCGGTATCTCGATTCCCCCGGGGAATTGACGGATCGACAGGTGAATATACAGATTACAAATAGTCCGGTACGAAATTATCGATGGATCTGACATTCACGGTGGCCGGCGGTATCGCCGAAAACCATCGACAAGGGGACCCTCCTCCCTTTCATGAAGAGATCAGACGGAACCAGTTGGCCGAAGTGAATCACGAGCAGCGCGCATTTCTACCCCTCCTACCTCTTTTACCTTTTTTCCCACTCTCATCTCCCTTTCACCCCGCCGATACGTGTTTACCAATATGTCCGTCCGATTTATCCGGAACGGAGCCTCTCTCGCGGAGCTGTTCGATTACATTGATTAACGATGGATAACGCTACGAAATATTCACGTCCCTCGGGCTCCATTTACTCTTTTATCGGCGGAATAATGGGAAAGCGAGACGGTGTCGGCGATCTCGTTATCGAAATCGAATGATGAATTTCAATGTCGAACACGGGGGACGCGTGGTTTCACGCCGCGGCGAAGGGCGTGGGGCAAGGGAAGGGCGAGAGGGGAGAGGAGGATTTATCATCAAGCGGGACGTTGGAAGGGGAGCAGAAAAACCGCGAAGAAATATTTTAACAAGGGACGTTTGGAGCGAGCAACAGGATCGCTTTTAGCCTTATCGGTCTAATAGGACACGTGAGGCGGTCGTTTAAACGCTCGAAAGCCGAAAGTTTCGAGATAAGCCAGAAGGACGGGGGGAGATCGGAGCGGCGGGGCCAGGAATTTTTGAATAATTATCACGGAGCGGAGCCGCGTTAGAAGAGAAGTAACCGCTATTAAAGTTCAATGGAACCATTTTGCCGGATGCTGGATGCCCGTTCCTCTCGGTTCCAGGCGCCTTTTTCGTCGTTCGCGGCCGGCCGATAATGACGACTGCTTTTCGACCACTCATTTCGAGGGGAGGGGACAAAGGACGCGACGCGCAGCCACCAAGGACGAGCGAGGTCCTTTACACGTGGAACGGGACAATCTGCCCCGTATGCAAATGCAATTTCGTTGGCTCGCGAAGGTGTACGCGCGGCTCGCGCGTCCCTTACGATTGGCAATATTTCGGGTGTAAGAAATGAGAGGCAATCTATATGTAAGTAAGGCCCGGGAACTATAACGGCCGATCCTTCGAGGGCCCTCCTCCCTCCTCGCCTGGGTGGAGAGATATGGAAAGAGCGCGGAGGCAGGCATCGGCAGATAACATCTAAGGGATCGGTAGCCGCAGAAGCAGGGGTATAGATCATACTAATGGCACTCGGGACGGCGCGCGGCGCAACGCGCGGCTCCGCGCGCGTATAACCCGGCAACTGTCGATCGCTATCGATAGATCGCTCGTACGTACGCGCGCACGTCGGCTAGATCCTTTCTGTTCTGACGTCTCGCGGCCGCCTATCTACTCCGACAGAGCCACGCTGGCGTATTTAGATCGACGATCAAACCCGTGTCAGCTTTGATATCCCGTGTCGTTCCCTTTGTGCTTCCGTAAGCTGCCGTCTCTGTGTCGCCTGACAAACGCGGCGCTGGCGATTACGAGACGCCGCGCGGTTCACGTTTCCACGTAGCATTCGATTCGTGATCGATTGCGCCTACCTCTACCTACGATCCTGCCCGCTCCTTTCATCCTGGACAAAAGGAGGAAACCCGCCGGCTGGACCCGAGGGGGCCCGCTCATCAGTCAGAACGGGGCGACGAAATTGCCCGGTGTTCAGCGGCGTCCGATTATGACATTACCGTTCATTTGTTACGACTGTCATTAAGTCCCGGACCTCCGACCTCAGCCAGGCGTCGAAGGGGCCGGATCGATCAACTTCGACGTACGCAGACAGGATCCCAGCTTGCTCGTGCTTCTCTCAGGGGCATGGAAAGGGGGACTGATGGGGACCTGCGTCTCGAAGGGAGGCCGTAACAAATCTCGAAACAAACAGACGCCGGTAGATTCGCCATTTAAAATCACAGCATGAACGACCCTGTGACCCGCTGGCCGGGCTTTAATTTGGAAATATGTCGAGCGATTAGAGCTCCCAGAGGGGGGTGGCTGTACGCCATTCAACGCCCCCTCCCTTGGTCCTGAGCGGGTAATTTATACGCCTCGGGATTTCGGCCTTTAAACGCGAGCTTAATAATAGACTAAACGGCTTGTTAACCTTAATTAGCCGTAAATCAGCTGCGACTTGCGCCCTGCGCGCCTCGCAACCCTCGCGCGTAGATTAACAGCCGCGCGTAGAATTGCCATCAATAATACATCGTAAGCCGCGAAACAATGCTCTGAGGGATACGCGTGCTTGATTTATGCACGGTCGCCAGGAACTGGGATTCCTCCATGCAGCCGCGTTTCCACGGTCAACAGTCGTTATCCTTTTCATCGTGAGCACCCATTTTTCTCGCGGATGATTCGGTGGATCTTTGAATTCAGAAAGTTACTTCGAGGGTGACTGTGAGTCTCGTAGAACTTGGGTACTTTCTCTGTAAACTGTACAGGGTTTTGCGGTGCTGATAGAAGGATGATAAAAGGTTTCTGTTCCGACCTTAGAAACACTCGGGTGACCAGGCGACGCCTAAGAAGATTTTTGCTTCGTTTTCCCTTCGATTATGGTGGAATCTGGGACGCAGGAGGTAGGATTTCAACGATCCTGCTCGACCAGAAAGTGCAACACAATTATGGGTCGATGACCGTATTATTCATGTCCTGTCTCAGTGCCGCGGACCTGTAGTTAACTTATCTCATCTACATAACCCCCTTCGCCGACACCTCGTTCGAAAATTTCACTCGCGGGGATCAGAAAACGTTGCCCGCGCCTCTACCGTGCTTCTCCCAGAAATTACAACACTGGTTGCAAGTTGAGGGCTTTATTTTCACATAGGCGGAATGCCCGGAACATCTGTCAGCATTGTGCACGTTCGCTGGCGTACTTAATCATGCTTTCCACTTTAACGCGACTCTTTCATCGGAACGCAAATACTATAAATCTACCGCGTGTTGAGTTAGTGCCACGTCGACGCGAGAACAAACAGAAGTTCTGATTGCCCACGCGAACTTGAAAGCGATAAGAATACCTGTGAACTAACGAGACTAATCTACAAAGCTAACGCAACTAATCTATAATATTATTAATCATCACTCGATATCTCAAGTTAGGGGAGAGTAGGGTAATGGCGAACGCGGGGTAATCCGGAACGCGGTGGTTACGGCGTTTTAATGAATAAGAACTGATGTTCCCTCTCCACTAGCTAATAGTTTAGGTCGTATCCAACGCCGCGCAGAAAGTAATAAATACAGAACACTCATGCTATTCAAGATAAACACAGTTTATTATTTTCATCATGTTTCAAGTAATATTTTGTCCATCTTCAATTAGATGTAATAACTGTTGAATTAATGATACAATTGGGATTTTTTTAAGTTGAAATAAAGCACTTTTTTACCAATATTTTGTGACCAACGCGTTCCTTGAATTATGATTCTAACTTCTGAAATAAATTATTTTTTATTTTTTGATGTCGTGGGGTAATGAGGAACAACTCGGATGGAGTAATCTCGAACCTTTGAGATTAGCAACGATAACCGATTTTGATGAAATTTTCAGCATGTATAAAACTTACTTAAATCTACAAAAGGGATTTTTGAATTTTCATTACAGTCTCAGACAAAAATGTTTAAAAAACGACCTTTACTATTTTTTTTCGATATTCCGACCAATTGCAATTTTTTTCTAACGCACAAGAAGAGGAATTTGAAAAATACATTAGGTAGAGGTTGTAGCAACATTTTTTATGGGTTGACCATTGAAATCGCGCTTTCTGTGCGACTTCTGCGATATGTAACTCTGTTCGCGATTAAACAAATTTTTTTTTAAATATAATTTCGATATATAATTTAATTATATATAAATATAATTTCTGTTCGTGATTACCCCATGCACAATTCGGAATTATCCCACCAGCAGTCGTGTAAATCCGAACAGCAGGGTTTTGGTTTTTTCATTATAAAATTAATTTTTATTAAAATTGTTGCAAAATTCGTTAGAGCAGGTTATAGAGGACTAGTTTGAGTATGTTTATAAATAAAAAACAAATTCGTATCTCACATAGTTTTCGTTTTGTTTGCTTTCTCGCTTAGGTGTTCGCCATTACCCCACTCTCCCCTACATCATTTTCGCGACAGGTTTCAGACAATCCTGACTCTTCCCGCCTAAAAGCCAACGCGCAGCAACGCCCGCCGGCCGCAGTGCAGAATTATCATCGTAAAGCTCCCGGGATATTAGCGGTTGCTTGGCCGCAAGTGGGTGTTACAATAAATATAGGTGCGATCGTGATGGGTGGCGAGCGTGTAAAAGGTCAAGACGCGGTGCTCCTCGAGCGTAACGCAAACGGTGTCCGATAAATTACGAGTCATTGCTACGGGTACACTCGTACGTCAGCCAGGAGCGTCTAGTTACCCTTATCGCGTCCACGCTCGAAAGGGTCTCCGGCGATCGGCCGACCGCGCCGTCACGATAAATTCCCTTCCTATTCCGAATGGTATCTGGCCGATGGTGATCGTGCGGCACGCCACAAATGCCCGACGGAGGTCTGGCGGATGAAGAACCGACGTCGGCGCCAGAGCCCCGCTATTACAACTTGTACAAGCGTTGCGCAGCGGCCGGCAACGAGGGATCCGGGTGTTGCTGTTGCCCACTTTTACGCCGGCTCGCTTCTTGATTACGTATCGCGCCCGTGCGTTATTACACGCTTCCACATAACTATAAAGGGGCGATTGCACGCCTAACTGCGACTTTAAATACGCATCGACGCCGCGCAAAACGCGCCCGCGGGCAAATTACACGTAACACGGAGCATTACGCGTTTTCTCTTCGTTTCCAGCCCGGTCTCCTTTCCCCCTGATTCTCGGTAATCGTGGGGAGTATAGGAGCCGCTGCCTGGCTGGGATGCGGCGTTCGGCAGCGGTCTGGAACTAGTGGAACGCGTAATTGATAGGAAAGCGTTTCCGTGCTGCCATTAGGGGCACGTATACGGTTTAAACGAAACCGATTAGTAATCGCGTAGGGAAATAGATAATAACCTGCAGACGAGTGGGAGAGAGGGGTCGAGATGAAGACACGCCGCAGTGAACGTACGATTGGTTCCGCGCGCACGCACCGATCTGCCCCGCGAGGAAATACAATTATATCGCTGCGTTAGCCCGCCGCGGTGGTCGTTTTGTTGCTACCAATCCTTCTGGAAATTTACGAGCGACGTCTGGTTTGTCGCGTGTGCCTCCGCGCCCTGGGCCATTCGCCTTTATTGTGGAAGCTGGGAAACGGAGGAACGATGTGGAATTTCATGTACTATTGCTACTGTGGTGTGGTGTTGTTTGATTAATAGAGATTCATTTTTTCAAACGATTGTACTCTTGATTCGTGAGGTGGCTTGGGGAGGAGGAATTTATTGTTGTTTAATAGAGGGGAACGGTGGGATAGTTGATCAGAGTTTTGCTATTTTACTAAAATAATAATAATGGCTTGCTTTGTTTCTATTTAATTACTCAAGTTGTGATTCTTAGAGTATTCTGAGTATACTTGTACAAATTTGAGAGGTGAAAACTAATTTTAATGACTGAATTTAAACATTTTCCGGCAGTGACGTTATGCACAAGTATCGCCCATTAAAGGAGGGACTTGATCAGTGAACTTTAAGAGTAAATAACACATTAATTTTCTAAAAAAGATTTATTATCTTAGTAAATAACATGAAATAAAGGAAATATCATAAATGGAAAGTAAACTATAATTAACTTGGAGGAATTACTGAAAACATAAAACCGAAGAATGACATAAAATAACATAAATGCATTCTTAAAAGACATTTCATTAGATATCATCTGATTCAGATGATGACGAAGAAAAGATTTTCCTTCTTACTTTCTTTGCTGTATTTTTCTGCTTCATTAACTGTTCTATGTTTTTTTTCTGAAGCTCTATCATCTGTTCAAGTATCCCACCTCACATACTAATCAAGTATCCCACAATGCACTCGATTTGAAAAAGGTGAAAAACTCAAGTTACCTTAAATATTTAGACCAATCAATAAATATACAAAGAATAGACAGAAATATACCATTAATAGCCCAGATATGGCTGTTTTTACTTAATATATTTTAAATCGTTGAAAATGTAACATTCAGTCGAAAAAGAGGAAAAACAAGGTGACCGAAATATATACTTTTCGGCTGCAAATAAGATCGAAGCTTCCAACTGCCCTATTTTATTTAATTTTAATTTTAATTTTTAATTTAATTTATTCAGTTTACGGGGCAAGCCCATTGATAACAAAGTATATGCATATAATGTATGTACAGACAGAACAGCAATAATGAGTGCGCAAACGATTGATGTGGAAACAGTAGTAGCGGTTATAATATTTCGATAATGCAAACATTCCCTAGTAGCATTTCTGGTTGGCCAACGGTAGCCAACAGTTGGGAATTAGTTGGGATATAGTTAGAGCTTTGCCTACAAATTCTCAACATAGGGCCTACGGCAAAAAACTTACGACAGTTTGCCAACGAATATTCAATGTTGGGCCTACGATTATTATGGTTGGTTAATTAACAAAAAGTTACGACAGTTTGCCAACGAATATTCAATGTTGGGCCTACAATTATTATGGTTGGTTAATTTACAAAAAGTTACGACAGTTTGCCAACGAATATTCAATGTTGGGCCTACAATTGTTATGGTTGGTTAATTTACAACAAATTACGACAGTTTGCCTACGAATATTCAATGTTGGGCCTACAATTACTATGCTTGATTAATTAACAAAAAATTTATAACGATGATTAAATGTTGTCTTACAAACGTCAGAAAATTTGGTACATCCAAAAACCTATTATTATAAATACGTAATGCGGACGTCTGTCTTGAGACGAATGTGAAATTTTATGGAATGAGTCTAAAGGTCGAATGATGATATTTTGTAGAATTTTTCGCGTCACTGTGTACTTTTTATAAACAATTAATACTTGTTATGTACTGAGAAATTAGAAGTGTTTACAAGGAAATGTATTGGGTAAGTGCGATAAACGGTTGCTTCGTAAGTGGAAAGTCTGGGATCGATTCTCCTCACCGCAAATTTTTTTTTCCTTAAATCAGACCTGAAAAAGACGTGTTTACAACGTCTTTTGAAGTTCTTCAAGACGCCTTCTGGACGTTTTTAAAACGTCTTTTTGAAAGAAACTGTTGGGCTTATGGAAAGAAACCTTCAGTTGGGCCTATGGAAAGAAACCTTCAGTTGGGACTGCGTCGGTTACAATCGTTGGCCCATTTAAAAATAGCGCGACACTTCAACAGTTGGCCAACAGATAACACGTCATTGGCCCAACAAATTCCCAGCAAATAAATGCTACTCGGGTTACCACTACAATGTGGCAGCAGGCACAAATTGCCAATATATTAATTAAAAACTGATGTGACCATCTATCCCCGATGATCAACTATCTCACCTTTCCCCTATACAGTACCTACACTCCCGTTTTGTATAAACTTAGAAAATGAATGTTTCCTCGATCTCGTGGCGAAAATCGACACACTGTGCAGCGAGATCATCGATGTCCGACCAGTCAACCGCGACCGTCCACATTCTACTTCCCGTTCCCATTCAGACGACTGCGCTGGGGCGCCCCTCGATTGTCCGCGCGTAATATAGAAATAATCAGACAGACAGCGCGTATTGGCTTCTGCAAAAAAATCCAGCAACACGAGCGCTCGCTAATTATCAACCGGTCTTACATCCCCAAAGGCTCGGTTGGCCACCAGAGTTTCCGCCACAAGCGATAGCGAAGCTCGTAGCGATGCTCGCGCTACACGCGGTTCGTCCTGTACGACTCCTCGTAACTTGTCGGCGCGGTCCGCCGGCATTTAAATGAATTGCGCGAAGCGACTCCCAGGATTAGTCCATTTCGATATTAGACAGCTCGTTAATTCCCTCGCCCCCGGCTGGCGCACAATTAGCATGGCGTACACGACTGATTGGCCGCGCTGGAAAAAACCCGCTAATACGCCCGCCCGACTAATTAATTACCCACTTATCTTTATCCTACAAGCCCGTCCCCTTTTATTGCCCGACCATCGCCGACGCACAATGGCAAATAGGCGAGGTGCTCGCGGTTACCGAGGCACCGTGACACGATCCAGCTTTTAATGCGGTCGAGCAAGTCCCCTGGAAGCGAAAACTCACCGGCTCGTCGCGGTCTTATTGTTCAATTAATTACGAACACGGTGGAAACGGTACTCCTCTCAGGGCACGGTTTTAAAAAGGGTGGCTGGTTGCACGAAAACGAGCATAAAGATAACGCGACACCCGGGCATTTCTTAATTCGTCGGCGGGGCCATTAACGCTGGAGGCCAGGCGCTGGCCGAAAATCGCTCTTAAAAATTCCCACCGGCGATTATCGCGCGTTTATCGCGCGCGATCTGTCCGCGTTCGTACGCAGCCGCCCGGCGACAATATAATCGCCGCCGATAACCGAGATACTCCTTATGAAATTGCCCGTTCTGCGATTGCCGGATATATCTACGTCGGCCGATCTGACCGTATCCCCGGCCGTTCATTTATCCCGCGAGAAAAATCGCTCGAAATTCCCCAGCACGTATATTTAGCCGGGCATAAATCTCTGCCCGCGTGGCAACTTTCGTATAATTCTCGCGTTCAATTTCAAACTACGCCCGATAATGGTGTCTTATACGCTGTACGCATTTATCTACTCGTTAGCGGCCGTTCGGTTTCTGTTGGTTACTGCTAACGACGGCTATTATGAATTCTATGAAATGTATCGCGGAATTCGCCGCGATAGCTTGAATGGCAGCGCGCGGATGGCTGCTATGTAAATGAGGGGCCGCAATTAACTGGGAGACAGGGCAAGAGAAACGCCACCGGTTGGCCGGAATTTATCGCGAACAGCGGAGCACATTTTTACGTCAATCTTTCGGCTCGTCCGCGAACCGCGACCGGTGCATCAACCGAGCCACTAAAACCCGCATCTTGACATTGCCAAGAGACAGTAGAATAAGCATCTGGTACGACAGGATCGTGCTTCGCGCTTCCCTGAAAGCCGCCGCGTTCCAGTCTAGTAATTAAAACAGCAATGTAACGACTCGATATGTAAATTTATGATAATGCACGGCACCGAGTTACGCGCGATAATTAGCGATAATTTATTACTATTTTTCCGCGGCTAAATCGTCCCGTCGATGACCACCTTGACATCGCGAAGTCGCTTTTTGCGCGCTTCCTCTATAACTGTCTATGTTAATTTCCCGGGGTAAACGTTCCGCGTCCGATAACCTGGATAGTTGCGCGCGCGCACGCTTGGCGTCTGTTCTTCGAGTTTAATTGAAACATCAGGGGGAAGACAAAGACTCGGACGGAGGCAGCCGCGAATGCCTTCGGCCGTGTATTAATTATGAATAGCTCCGGGACGGATTCACAGAGGGATGCGTCCAATTACACCGCGATTGTCTTGGGGCGCGTGACATGCGTTCGAGCGTATCCCCGGTTAAATGACTGTATTATTATCGCGACGGTAATTGCGCGAGCACTCGCAGAAGTCGCGCAGAACCTGCCGATGGTCGCATATAATTAAGATCCGACTTGTCAGAGGCCCTCGGCCGTTTCTTGTTCCCTTCTACGTGTATACACACGCGCCGCTACGCACGATCCTTTCACGTTCCACGCGTGCTTGCTCGCTCCTTCCACGATTACGGTTCACCCACCGCGGCACCGTTCGCCGCGTTGCTTAATCAATTCCGTGGCTGGATTCCCCGAGTTCCTACCGAGCTTTACACGGGGAATTAAATGGTCGAGCGTGAAAACTGCTGTGTGTATCTGATAATTTCACTGGCTGCCACCTCGAGCTTTTCCACTTGGACAGAGTACCACGGACGGTCAATTAACCTAGTCGGTTTCGTATCGTTTGATCTGTGACGCGGATGAACGCGCCACCCGTCGCCCGTCCGTGTGCTTGCACCGGGATCTTACAGCTCGTTTACCTTTGGTGGCGAAGGAATTTAGTGGAACGGTCGAATCAATCAGGGAGGAATGTGCAATTAGAGATAACGTATCGGGTAAATGTCCTCTTCTTTCACTGACGTGATAAGAGGAAATATGATCTTTCAGGGACATGGTTTTAAGATTGCCTTTCTGGTAGCGTCCATCAACAGACTCATGAGGAGAGGCTCTGTTCTGTCTTCGTTGGTTTCTTGAACGATCCTTCTCTTTCATTTCACTGCCACCTGACTTCCATTGCCGCGCAAAGGGTACCTCCCCTTTTGTCATTATTGTAAGTAGCATCATTTGAAAACAATCACGACCGTGTCAATATTGACAGGCATCAGGTTCAGATGAGGCAGTCACTTAGGCATTCCTCCTTCCTCATAGGAGGCGCAGATCGCGGAGTCATGCCATGACTCGGCAGGAAGGAGGGTGGCGTGGCGCGGGCTTACAACCACCTTTAACCTGCCACGGGTGCGAATGTACCTGTTGTCGGTCCTGCCACTACCGATCGGCACCGATTTCGTCCGAACCTCTTCCACGTGCCTCCTACCAAGCCAGGTTTCCCCACCTGCCATGCCCGTCGGCCACGCCAACCACGTTCTACCTACCACGGTGGCAACTACCACGCTTACTTCGACTCACTTAACGCCGTGGCCGCGGCTTCCATTTGTATCTGATCTGTTACAGATACCGAACGCTGCTTACACGCGCGTGAGACACTTAACTCAGGGGCCACCTGACGGTTTCGTTTCGGTGGATTCAATGTATATATGTGGTAACACCAGGAGTAAACGTGAAAAATCTATGCTTCATGACTTCCGGTGGCTTTGACGTACCGAATCCTAAATTTATTGTTCAGTCTTTGAACTTTATTTCTATTAGGTACCACTGTGAATTGGAGAGTTGAAATAGTAAACGATATAAGTGCTGAAATAATAAAATAATTTTTGTAGTGGAAAAATATGTAAATTTCATGCGGAAGGCGGTGGCAAAAGTTTTAAGTGCTAGAATAATTTATTTTAAGTGTTGGGGCTTTCGCAAGATTGAGCTAAAATCGTAAGTGCCAACTTCGCTGTGATGGAAAACGTTGAAAGTGGTAGCAACTAAGTAGGGTGGACGTACCAGTAAATGAACACGTACCAGTGAAGGGACATTTTTTATTAAAATGAGTAAAATAAGTTATTAAAATAAGCAAGTAATTAATCAGAGACTTCTTTTCATTTCATGCTTCATATCCAAACAATTTTTGCAGCACGTGGAATCAATCGCGCCGCAAACATAATTTTATAATAGTGTTCATTCATTAGCCTTAAGTGTTCATTTACTGGTGCGTTTACCCTACCTGCCTCCTTCACGGCCCTAATCTTTCTATTTCCCTCTAAATTTATAAAGGTGGTACACGCTGAAAGTCCATAGCGGTAAATAACCAAGTCGTAAGTGATAAAATGTGTTTTTTTATTTCTACTGAAAATTCTAAATACTGGCACCTACATCGTTTACAATTTCAACTCCTCAATTCTGCTCTCCATCCTCAACAATTCATCCAAGCTCTTACATTTAATTCAAATATTGCATGCTACAACGCATCATCCACTGAAACACCGGGGGGTCCTATTTCTAATCCAGGTGTGAGATCAATCGATTATGTTCCCTGTACGATGGCTGTAGTAATAAACGGTGAAGAGAACGAGGCGCCGCTCGAGCTGTCTGCCGTACCCTGGTTGAAGGGCTTAAAAGGTACAAATTATTTCGACGGAATGCCAAGGACGAGCATACCTCGAATGCAAATAGGGGAGAAGCAACGTTGAATGCCCTCGAGGGCCGACGTTTCTGTGCTTCCTGGCGCTCAAGTAGACTATCGTTTCGTGGCCGAATGCTTGTTTACTCGGGAGGCGCGCTCGTGGTTAAACACTTCAGTAATGGCCGGAGCATTAATGCATGTTATATTGCCAGATGCCCGAGCGACAGAGCGAAGCATGTTCAACGCCTCACAATGCCCCGCGCTCGCTTACGACGTAATCGCGCGCGTAGAGAGGAATCCCACTTCCATAAATTTCTTCCTATAGTCCTCGGCCATGTCGCCCGGTGAACAATGCTCGTACTCAATCTCCAACGGTCTCGTCCAACAATCGACGACTTTTTGCGCGTGACTGGGTAATGACTGATGGCCCGTCGAGGCGCCTTTGATGACTCAATGACGAACGCGGTTAATGTCTCCATCGTGAATGGCACCGTGTCCGCGTCAGAGTATTGTGAACTATTCTGTTGTTCGGTGAAATAGTGATAGCGAGTGAGTTCACCAATCAGTGGATAATTACTACTTAGAATATTATTTCAACTTTATTACCCTTTAAACGTGCAGACAAAAAAGAAAAAAGAAATGATGTACATAATTAGTGTAAAGGCGAGTAAAGGCGAGGCCGCAGTATAAACTGTTAGTAAGCCTAACCATAATATAAACTAAATATTACTTAATACTACGTATACTAATACTAAACATACTTAAAACTAAATAATAATTAAATATGAATGAAGAGTAGACCCCAAAGAACAGTAATGATGGTAATTAGGTGAAAGAATCAATGCATTTTACTCTAAGCTTCCCGAGTTTCTGGCTATTTCTGTTGGTATTAAATTGTTGTGAAGCAGAGAGTTGCGGTCACGGGTGCTGTTCGTTGGTTGCGAGACGTGCGAGCAACGGGACACGAAGTGACCACGAGAAAAAGACGTCGCTAGGAGAAAGAGGGAAAATATAACGTAGTCGTAGTCGACCAATGGAACAGGTTTCCACACGCGTGTCATAAAAATGCATCCGCGACGCGCGAGAGCGAGCGTCGGTCCGGGCTCGTGACTAATGGCGGCCCGGGGGTTGCTTTTATCCTTTTACGGCGAAAAGTCGGAGTACAAAATCGTGTACCCGGCGGGGATTAAAGGTCCTTACGTGCCCTAATAGCCCCTAATTGAAAGGCCCCTCCGCGGTAGGGCGAAATTCTTATTCGACATCTTTATGCAGCGTAACGTGACATGCTCGCGCTCGGCTCCTCTTCCTCCCTTTCCCTCTGTAATTGTTCCGCGAGTGTAACGCGAAGTCGCTGGCAAATAAGGCAAGAGGACCGCAGGAACAAATATGCAAATGGAAGAAAACCGAAATAACGATCGGCGGCGGCTAATGACGCGCGATTAAACTCTGTTAGCGGTATCAAGTATCCCGCGCTCCGATCTGCTAGCCTCGCGTCCCCGCTTTAATTTCCTGATTATAACTTGCCATTAATTTGACGAGCGGTAAATCAATTCTCCTGTTCGTGACTGGCGCTCGTGCAGACGTAATAGGAAGCGCGCTCGGATCCTCCGACGAAACGAGGGGGTGGCGGGTGGGGGGATAAGAATGATTCCGTGAATAAATCTTGCTGCCACCGCGCACTCAAAGGCTACCGTCCATCGTGATTTATGAATCAATCATTATCACTTCGGAGATCCTTGCTCGTAGCCCACGAACGTAAAAGCTCCTACGGTGGTAAACGACTGCCTTGGCAACGATTCCACTAGAACGTGCCCGTCGCACTCGTATCCCGCTTCTCTGTGAATGTCATTATGGAAACGAGCGTTCCTTGTAGTGACTCACAGACCACGTATTATTCATTCCCTCGATCGGGTCACTCAAGCCCCCCGCACCATTCGTGAAAACTTGAACGTCGAGCTCTGTCTCGTAAAGCCCGCCGCAAGTCAGGCTCCCGAGTCCGCCGAACGAGTACGGCTTTTCGAAAGTCGGCTTGCCCGTTCGGAACGTCTTAATTAGAAGGGGATTTCGGTGGCGATAGTCGAAACACGCCTTAAGTCTACTCGTAAGTACCCCTCACGCTTTCGTTTCTCCGCGCTCGTTAAGAATTCCTCTCGCGCGCCCTTCTCATAATCTCGCCCGGGCCGAAAAGGTGTCTCGCCGCGTAAAATAGCGCGTTGATATTTTCCACGGCGCGTCGAGGTGGAAGGAAAAAAAATAAAGCCGCGATCGTTCGTTAAGCGTGTCGAAGTTAAGAGGATACGGCGATAAAGGAGCGTTTTTTAAGAGCACGTATGCGCCTGGACCCGAGGATTTCGCCGGGTACGCGGCGACGATCCGTTTTAATGTAGCTTTTACGATCTGTTAATTTCAGAAGCGTCCTTAAACGCACCGATACTCGGCGTGTCCGCGTATTAACATATTAAAGAGCGGATTACACCGCGACATTCTTGCGGCCGACGTTTCCCTTCCCGTCTATCAGCCGTATTTCAAAATTCATTACCAGAAAAATACTAGCAGCCACGCTAATAAGAGCCTATCCCCAATAACGTAATTATGTATCAGCGTGTTTGAGTGGAACGGGATCTAAACAGGCCTGGGGTAATCGCTTTTACGTACGAGCCACGATTACGCGGCCAGTGTAAACGGAAAAACATCGTTGAGACACGGATTCCTCTCTTTCTCTCTCTGCTCTCCCTTCGCCTACATTCCTCCCCGTCGGAGTAAACCCGAGAGCCCGAGCGCTGGAGCAGGTGGTGTTTGCGGTGGCCGAGGATCAGGGAAAACAGGGGGGACGACTATTCATGATAGTAGCCGCGTCGATATCCCAGGCACGCCGACAAAAGCGGTAGTACCGCCCGGCCGATGCGCTATTATTGCCTCCATTAGTCGTTAATATATGCAAAATATCCTTATTATGTTGGCTGGGTCTGTGTGCGTGGCGCGTAGAAAGCGCGCGCTCTCGGTCGCGCGGCCGTCCCCGCGCGGCGAACGCTGCCCGATACGAATCTGTCGGCGGACCACGGTGCCGGCGCGGCGTTCATATCACCGGCCGCGTCAGCCCTGATCGAGTTAAGGCTCGTCTCTTCTAATTATTTCGTGCTCGGCGAGCTCGTTGCTTATCTGCGAAATTCCCATTGCCACGGCAATTGAACCGCCACCGTTCTCGTACTCGAGCCGCCGATTTAAATCCCCGCTTCGACGGTGCGTGTGTACGAGAGCCGGCAATCTACCGGGTACATTTCGCGCTGGCTTTTATTAAGCGCTCCGCGGCTTTCTTAAACGGGATTATTCGCTTCATGGGCAGCCGGCGGAGATTTAATTAAGCTGTGACACTTTTCGCCGGCGTACCGTCGTAATAATTTGTTCTTATCGCGGGGGCTGAGGAGGCCGGGCTTTGCGGGTGGTGTGACGCGGATTTTGCGTTAACGTAGTCGCGTGGTACACTCTTATCGTGGATTCCATCGCGCAGCTTCAGGGTTTTCGGTGTTTGGTTACAGGGGAATGCGAGTTTACTGATGACTTACGCAGTTTTTCATCTTGCTGAATTCATCTTTAAGCCGGAAATTCAGCTGGAAGCTAAGCTAAGCTGTGCTATGTGATGCTGTGTTTTTTTTTAATTACCTTCAATACATTGTTATGGGACCGTTTCCACCGCAAGCTAAGCTAAGCTGTGCCATGCTATCCTATATTTGAAAAAAAATAGCTTCGATACATGCTTTTCCACTAAAATAAACTGATTAGAATTTCGACCGTATATATGAAAAAATTAAACAAAGAACAAAGTGATTTCGGCGCACTGGTTCGGTCAGTTAAAAATTTTTAACTGACCGAACCAGTGCGCCGAAATCATTTTGTTTTTTTTTTAATTAAAAAAAAACATTTCCACCACAAGCTAAGCTAAGCTGTGCCATGCTATCCTATATTTGAAAAAAATAGCTTCGATACATACTTTTTAAGCCGGAAATTCACCTGGAAGCTAAGCTAAGCTGTGCTATGCGATGCTATGTTTGTTTTAACTACTGTCAGTTAAAAATTTTTAACTGACCGAACCAGTGCGCCGAAATGACTTTGTTTTTTTTTTTAATTATCCTTTTCCACCAATATCCTAAGCAGAGTAACAAATTCCAGCCACTGTCCAGCTCTGCCACTGTTAAAGCATCTCACCACATGGCCCCTCAGTTCGCGTCCACACAAAGAGCGTTCCCGTTGCGCGGGTGCGGTTTCCTATAAACATCGCGTTTATGGGGGGACACGGAAGGTGACAGGAATTCGGAGTGTCCCGGCGAGGACGGTACGGATGCACGGAATACCGCACGCGACGCGAGGTAGCCGAGTGGAATTTGATTTCGAGGATCCTACGCGGTTGCAGCGCTCGCGCGCCGGCGAGCGCGCAACGGAGGCGACGCCTCGTATCGTCAGAAAAATTACGGCCACCGGTTTAGGGCGAGCGAGAGAAATTACGAGCGGGCAGAGCGCACGATCGGCTCGCCTCGAAGCGCGGAAGCGGACACTGGGATATTTGTGACCGTGCCACTGTCCTCCTACGTGCCGTATATAGGAACAAATGTCTTCCTCGGGTCCACCGTTAATGCGGTTCACGCACCGAAGCCGCCTGGCTAGATTCCCCTTCTTTGTCTCTTTCGCTTGATGATTTCCTCGCCGGCGTTACTCGGGCGACCAGGGGGGGAGACCCGTAAAGCATTGCGCGTGATATACCGCGTCGGGCGGCTATACTTCGGGCCGCACGATTCACTCTCGACAACGCGCTATATCAGTAGCATTTTATGGCGCGGTGTATAAAAATCGAGCAACGTCTTTGTCGAATGTCAGCGCGCCTTCGAGACAGACGCCGGCCCCTCGTCTTTCCGCGCGCCCCATTTTTCCTCGCTGCAGGCACCGCGACGGGTTTTACTGCGGACGTGGCTGCGATGTCTGGATCGAGATAGAGATCGCTTACACAAATGATGTAGTAAACTGTAAAGCAACGAAATAAAGTAATAGACGACTAATAAAGCTAGAACCTCAACGGGCATCGCGGGAATTAATTTCAGTCTTCCAAGTGGTGGTCCCGTGTTATGATCGGTAGGTATAAGCACGGAGGGCAAGTTCGCGGCTGGCGCATCGCTTTTCAGCTGTGTCGTAACTTTCCATACATGGGTGGTTCGTAAAAGCTGGCGAGCAATAATCGGCCGAACCTTTCAGGCCTCCGCGAGCTTGTTTGTATAGCGATACACGCGCGTTTCTTGACCGTACAAGGTTTAAAAGGTAACGAGGAGCCGCGACTAATAATCGCCACCTTTTAAACCCCACTCCAAAACGGTGGTCTATCTTTCGATTGATTTCTGTTTGCTCTTCGGTCTTTTCCGTTCGACTCGGTGGCCGTGCACTGAAGGATATTTATTTCCCGTGGAATCAGGGGCGCTGTGTACGCGCACCTTTCGGGTGGGACGAAGAAAAGGGGACAGGGTGGATGTTGGTATGCGGTCAGCAGATGGAGAGGACTTGACGGGGAGAGGAAGAAAAAGGAGCGGTGGAACGGGAGAGGCTATCTACCCGACTGTACAGGCTCGCCCTCGCAAATCACACCCGGTGTATGCATTGAAATGCGAAATGGTGCAGACCGCCCAGCTACCATAACTCCGATTAGTTAAGACGCGCTTCGGCAATGTAATGCATGTGAGCCCCGACCGGCAACATGTGTTATATCCTGTGTCGTCACATATTTACGAGGCCAACGCGTTCGCGGCGGTAATTCGAGACGCGGCCCTTTTTCTCCGCCCGAGTACCACGGCATTTAATTAATCGTAGTTTCCGTTTAATATACGGCAAATATTTACATACGCGTCGTAAAGCACGGGGCGATCCTGCTGGCAACTTGGACGCCCTTCGATTCTTTGGTTACCGTCTTTTGAGAAAAATCTGAATCTTTAGATGTGGGTACGTAATAAAGTTTTCTTATTGTTAAATAGACAGTGAAATTGTTGTTTATGTTTATCTCTCAGGAGTCTCAGGTTTTATACTGTTGTCTCCGGCCTCAGGCAGGCACAATAAAAATCTCCGGCTGAATAGAGAGTATGTTGCAGCATTGCATGCCAATAAAAAATAAAAAACTATTAAAATCTGTACTAAATTCAAATAAATATTCATAATACCTTTATTACAATTATTATGATTACTCCTTTATAATAATTCATTATAATGAATTTTAGATGCCTGTTTTTCTATTGGCCCTTATTTTCTCTCATCCCCCCCCCCCTCCACTCAACCCCACTCAGGGAAATTGAAATCTCCGGCAAAAGATCAGGCCTGATCTGGCAACCCTGTTTATCGATGTGATGTATAGAGTAGTGGCCATTCGAGTAGGTAGCCTTTAATTGCTTCGACTCTCAAGCTAATATGATGAATATGTTGCGACACGTCCAGTAGTTTAGTCAAGTAACAAATAATTTAGTAATTTTTCGTCCGTGGATATTAAAATTTAGTCGAGTAGCTTAGTAAAACAATAGTAAATTACTAAGTAAATTACTCGCTACTCGAATAAATTACTGGACGTGTCTGTTCCTGCCTTCACTCCTCGTTCCCAGCATTCAATTATTTCCAGCTGGTTAACACAGCGATTCTTCGGCAAGAATGGCCGACGACGCCCCGCAAAAGGAAGTTTCGAGACATTTTTTAGAGGCTTACAGCCTCTCGTGCGGCGTCTCATCTTCCGAGGCTCGTACGCCTCCTGCCACGCCGCTTTTAATGTTCCGTAATTGCTTTCCGTTTGCGGCCTGCGGTGAAATATTTCATACAGCACTAAAATGGAAGTCGCGGTGGCTCGTCGACCGCAGGAATCATCCTTAAATAATCCCGCATCCGCGGCTGCATATCTGAAGCCCCGTATCTTCATCCGCGCCATTCGGCTGCGACAAGCCGCACGATAACATCATCGTATCCTCCTGGATCACGCTGATTTCGCCCTGTCGATGTTAAAAAATACACCAATCGTCCCGTTCCCCGAGCAACATAATTCCAACGGACGTTATCTATATTGTCACGAGAAATTTGTTTAGCGTTGCATCGACAAATTATACCCGAGGCCTGTTGCTCCGTTCATTCCCGGATCGTTCGTTTCATTGCCGCGCCAACGTTTGAGAACACACCGTGGTATCACCCCGTCCCTCTCGATAACGCGATTCCGCAACAAGTTATCCGCACCGAAAAATTTCTTTAAAAGGCATACCGACGACCGAGCGCGCGAAACGCACACGATCGCATCGACGAATTGCATGCATAAGCCTCTGACATTACCGATCCGCGGCGACGCTCGTTTCGCACCCGTGTCTGTACTTAAAAATACTCGTATCATTTCGTTTCCCTCGATAACATAATTTCTCCAGGAGTCAGTCGTATCGACGCCGAAAAATCCCGCAATCTGCCTCGTAAACTTCTCTGCTATGGTGCCCCCGATGTCAAGCTCCCCCTACCACCACCTCGACAGCGTGTTAGCACGGCGACGGGGCTTTATCAAATATTTCGTGAATGCCCGTTTTATCTGTCGGTTATCCAGGATTCACGGGACAACGGTGGGGAAGATAAAAATGCTGAGAGAGGGACAAGGGGTTGGACGTTTTTCCGGTACGAAAGATTCCACTTCTCACGGGGCTGGTCCGTTCGGCCTCGCGCTTGCTGGCCGGGGTGGGGGATACTTATGCGGCATAGTCCTGTTTATAAGGACGCGTGGTCGTTGTCGAATTGTCTCGGCCGAGATAAAAAGTTGATATGTGTACGTTCCACGCGAGGGGATACAGATAAAAGGAGCCGTGGAACGTGGTCCCGGGGCGCTGCACGCTCCGTGTACCGCGATCTTAAATTGGTTTTACAAATTTATCACCCTGGCCCTGCCCTCCTCCTTCCCTCCGCCGTCCTGTCTACTTGTTGCTAACCGCTCGATTTCCTAGGAAAGGGTAATTTTCCTCCGTGCCGCCTGTTAGATAGGAAGGGGGGGATTTACGACGCGATCTCGCTGATATCCTTGTATCTGTACCCACGTGCGTGGATCTTTGAAACTAGTTTGAATGCGCGACAACTGGACGGGAAGGGGGCGTGAGTTATTCGAGCTCGACTCGAATCCTAGCCCTGGGATGACTTTAGTTGATTACCTACGACTCTTTCGGTCGTTTCGGACACTTCTGGAAGGGGAAGCTTATTTGCTTGGAATTAGGTGAATTTGTAGCGCTGGGGGCAGATTGACAATGCTATTAGCGGATATGGGGATGTTGTAACTAAGGTCGGTATCAAATATATTGGCCGGTGAATTCGGTTTCGCGAGCAGCGATCGAGGAGAAATCAGCCACCACCATCTGACGATCGCTGATTTGTCAGTTGGAGTTGTGTGGCCCTCGCAGGGTACGGTGAGGTAAAGGGAACGTTGCTCGGCTCCGCCTGAACCTAGCCGGTTGGCTGTTATTTATCCTTAACGTAATAGTTGTGTGCGTTGCGAAGCTATGCATAGACCAATACGAGATGAAGCTATCGAAAACGAATCAATGTTCTAACCAATAAAGTTCCTGAATTTTTTCTTTGCTAACGCACACCTATTCTGATGTGTGTATTTCTACGCTGACAGCTCGGTTTGGCCTACACGTCAGAATCTTGGCACTATCCCCACCATTTCTGGCTCACTCTTGTTCTGTGAAGGCGAGAGCGAGATGGAACGAGAGCGAGTCAGAAAACGTTGAGAAAAGGAGCACCGAGGCAAACAAACGGTGTGGTGGGAAACTCACCGGCCAATATATATGATACCGACCTTAGTAAATAGAGAGTTTCCCTGGAGAAGGATAAGTTGAGATCACGAGGCTCTCCTTACAGCTTCTACAGCTACTCGTGTACGGTTTTTTGCGACAACGGTATCAAATATTTGAAGGATGACTTCATCGGTTAGGTGGTATCGCCGCGAATCTGCTGCGGGACGAGGCTCGTTTATAGGAGATTTGCTCGGCTGATCGGTTCGGAGATTGATAAAGTCATTCTGTAACTGGTTCCGCGTCAGATTGATGTCGATCCGGCACCGAGAGCCTCGTTGGTCCGGCAAAGGAGGGCGCGATGAGGCCTCGAGCCAAATTCGGCGACGGTCGATTTGCTCGATGGGAAAAAGGAGTATCGAAGGACAAGGTTCCATGACGTGAAGGGTGCAGCATTGTTCGAGCGGTTGACTGGATCGTCGGTTAAAGGATGCGTGAAAAATTCAGGGGGACGTATTTGAATATTCTTGATAAGTCACCATGACCCACTTACTAAGTCAGCAAGTGGTTTCAAGAGCTCCGGTGGCCCTCCGAAGCATCGAATCTATGCACACGTCTCTTCTACATCCTACGAGGAGGTTCCCACAATCTCCACTCTAGAGCCGCGTTATTAATATGTAAACGGCTGGCCCCGCGATAGACCAAGTCCCTCCATCAGGGGGAAGAAACGTAGGACGTCTTGAACACGGTTAGGTAGCCTCTCGCCGAAAGGGAAAAACGAGCAGAAAATCGGGAACAACACGGATTCCCTTGCGGAGGGATGTGAAAAAAAGGACTAACGACGTTCGGAGGAAGCGGACATAAATATTGTCCACGCCCAACCCGTGAATTCGCAGCCTTGCCGAGAATCCTCTCCTTCCATCGCGGCTTTTTCTTTCCCACACGCATAAGACCCGTCCACCACTACCACCGTCCCGTGTAACCACCGCCACCGTCCTCCTCGTATCACCACGAACGTTGTCCACCGGTGTCCACCACCACCAGCAGGCCCCCGATCGTCATCTCGCCACCATCGCGGGGCCCGTGCAATCGCCATTGCGGCGAAAACTAATAAAACGAAAGGAAAGCGGCGGAGCGACGTCGATGTGCCAGAAGTAAGGGACGGGGGAAAAGAGAAAGGCCAGAAAGAGGCGAGAAGAGAAAGATCCGACGTGACAGCGGAGGGAAGTGCGAGCGGGAAAGAGACAGCGGAGGGAGGTGGCTCTCCCGCGATCGGGGACGAGCGCACCTTCCGCTGGCGTGGCCCTATTGAAAGGCGAAGGTAAATTTACAGCCCGGGTGGGAAGGGTGAAAATTTACTACTGGCCCCGGACGCTCGTCTACGGGGCCCGCGAGGCCCCGCGCGCCAAAACTTCGCCGAAAAATCCAATAACCACGCTCCCGGACGCGGCCAGCAACCGCCGTCGCTCGTATTAACTGAATAAATAATCGCGCGCGCGGCCAAACCCTCCTCGCGGCCCTCGAACTCCGCTGCCAGGGGTGGGAATTTATTTAAATTTTTACTACCCTATAAATAAGGGCTCCGGTATTGTGCGACGGTTACTGCGGTGCCGGCGCCGAAGATCGACGCTGGGATCTAGACGCGCGGCAGCTGGATCGCGAACGGATTCATGGAGATTATGACGTTCGGCTTAAGAATGCACGCGGATGGATATTCTTTCATGGCTGCGCCCGCGATACCGAAGGTTTCCAGGGCGTTTTATGGACGGACTGATGTGAACACGTGAGAAGTTTAATGGCGCGGCTAGTAATAATCGCGATACCTTTCGTTATCGTACGTAATACCGGGGAGAATCTATGGTTCGTAGCAATTTTATATACGATGCAGCTGTGAGACTGTAGGTATTAATATAGATATAGCTGCGACGTAATCAAATGATCCATGTACACAGGTAATTCCTGTTTTAGATGTCGGTGTAAGGAGCGAGGAAATTCTGTACAAAAAGTTTATGTAGTTAGAAATACATTAAAGTAAAAAGGTTTCTTCAGGTGTCAGCCGTTCACCTGCTGCACAGTGGTCCGTCTTGATGATCTAGCGGGACAACAGTCCAAAATCATGACCGTCCAAAATGAATGAATCTTGGTCATACCACAAGTAGGGATTGCAAACCGGTAAATCGGTTTAATGTTTTTGTTTCATTGATAATTTGCAATCCCTAACCACAAGCTACTGAGTCAGAGATATCGGAATGATATCAGAAGTGCCTAATTGTATCGCGATTTAAATTGCTAATATTTTGAATAATCGATTGCAGTGGTACAATTAAGTAGTAAATCAACCTTCAGCCATGAGTATTTTAATTTCCAACGAACAGAATTAAAATATAATCATAAAAATGATGGAATTTTTCAATAACTTTCGTTGGAAAAGCTCTAGAAATCCAGGAACCTGATTTTTTTTGTGCCATTTTGTTCTATTTGCTTTATAGAGTACATATTCACAATTTATAGCTGCAAATATTTGCAACTCTACATAATTTTTATACATAATTAAAATGATTGTATCTTCTAAAATAGTGATGTCAGGAGCTAAAATGTGTAATTCATTCTAAATAACGTGGTTGTAAACAATTTTTCTCCACAAAATACAGTTCATATTCGCTTTCTACATCTTAAGAAACCCTAAAAAACGAATTTTGGTTTTAAAAAACCCTTGGAGGCTGAGGTGAACGTTTTAAGGGTGGTAAAACAATGTGGGTGGTTTTTTCAAACAAATAATAAACATTTTCACCTAACTGATGATTTATGTACGATCTGCAACTTTTGTCCCGCTAGATTGCTATTGGACAGACCACTGTGCGCTGTACCTCACGATCTTAATTTACATCTCGCTCCGCTACAAGTTTGATCACTTTTTAAATATCGTGTACCACGGTCAATTAATACATCGCCCCGCCATTCCTTCAAACAGTCGGATCGCTCGTAATGCCGTTCCCGGCCGTTCTTGATTGTATAAAATCACGAAGATCGGTATCGGCGACTGTATCGGATAGGACGGCCCGAGGAGCATCGATTACCTAATTGGGTAAAAGTTAAACGCGAGTGGAAAGATCACGCGATGTCCCGGGAGATCTTAACGATCGCGTCGCTAACGAGATAGGCCAGAGGAGTTCTAGGTAGTGGCGCGTTAACGACGGGCCCCCACCGTCCGAAATATTTTATACCCGAGATACCACGGCCGCCGGATCCGCCATTAATTTCCGAGGCACCGTCGTTTCGCGCCTAATAAATGTTCCCTGGAAAGAGTTTCTGGACCATCAACGCGCAGTCGATTCGATAATTTACTATTTTAACCGTCGTAAATAAGCGCATCGGTCCGCGTTTATAGGGGGAGCTGACTCTGTGTGGATCCGCGCGGTTCTCGGGGAGGATTATTGTAAAATGAGTGGGAATAAAAGAGCAGAACGTCGTTCGATTACATCGCCTCCCATTTTTTGCCATTTCTCCTTCTCTGCATTTCGACACTCCAACGCGAGGAGACAAAATGGTCAGAGCAGGTGAAAGAACCAGCCGACGATACCGTCTTTGTTAGCGTAGTTTACAGTGAAAATGGCACTAAAATGTACGCTAGGTTCTTCGGTGGTTCCGCGGCGAATTTACGGTCAGATCGATCGTAAAATAAAGGCTTGCGGGACCCAGGAACGATAACTTTCCGATTGGTATTCCGCGTTCGGTGAAATACGCGGAAATTTTTTGGCCCAAAAGGTCCGGCCGATTAATGCCGATCCGGAGGTTCCCAAAATGTCCAGTTTATGCAAACGATTCTTTTCGGTTTATATGCAAATGCCGCGTCATTACCATCGCATTACCATAAAATGCTATCGGGAATTCTTCTTCGGTCCAGTTTCGTACGCGTATTTGTCCCTTTCATCATACGGCTACTACAGTTCCGCCGCCAGTCATTAACGCTAATACACGCGATAAATCAAGCATAGCCTCGTGTATACCTACGCTCTCGCCGCTCCATCAAATATTTACAAACCGTTATTCGAAAGAGTATAACAGTATTACATACTGGCTCGAGCTTTATTATCTTCTAATTACGTCGCCTACAAACGCCGATCATAAATTTCAGCCTGCAGATCTGCTCGCGGCTTTGATATACGTTTAACAAGCATGCCTGACCATACTGGTTCCTGGAAACCACTTAATAAAATGAATTACATCGCCGTTCGGTGTTCATTTATTCCTCATTTACGCTTTACGAGCCGCGACAAGGATCGCGCGGAATAGTTCAGTTGTTATCGGTCGAGGCTGCGGGCTTTTCATCTTCTTGGTCCATTATCGCCCGGCGCGGAAACTAGTTATCGTCGGGTATTGAACTCGTTTGCAAGTCACTGGCAAGACGCGGTGCTCGGGCAGTTCAGAAGTATCCGCTGCTCGTAACGTAGCTGTCTTCGGGTGGTAATGCAGTTGGCCTCTTTGCCGCCGATTGGACAGCAAGGATCTGTACGCGAGTTTCGGTTTTAAAAAAAGTTTACGTATTAAGGAATTTAGAGTTTGTCAAGTGTGGAGTACTTTGTACTCTTATAGATTTTAGAATGTTACTTGGGGAAGCAATATATATGTTTCTAGTGTAGCCTGCGATATTACTTTAAATACTTTGTTGCTCATTAAATTTTATGCTGTGACACGATTACTTTAGGATAATATAAAGATTTGCTAATTTTATTATAATTGAGGTCAGTGGAACTATGAATTTTTTTATTTTTTGTTCATTTATTTAAAGTGTCAAATTCATTGTGTTAAATAATATAGTTTATATAAAATTGCAGAGATCATAAATTAAAAGTAATTGTTTCGGAGAAGTACCTGCAGTGTTTAAATATACGCGCGCGTCGGTAACATCGATATTCACGCATTGTCGATACGCGTGATCTGACTTCGATAATCGAAAGTGCAAACAAGCCTGGAGCGTGTGGTGATTATGTGCGTGTCGTTCGTGACTTTTCGTCCTTTAGACAAAAAGATATCAGAGATTATTTTTCTTTGTGCCGCGTGAGGTGGACTATATAAACACGACGCGCTCGAGTTACGATGTTTATTCTTGTTTTCCGCGTGGACTCGGTTGCACCTTTGCTTCCTGCGATCAGTGTTTCCGGTTCAGCAACATCGCGGAACGTGTTTTCGTTCGCGTAAAAACATTCGGTCGTCCGTGGCTAAACATGTTTCTTATTGCCGTGAAAAGTGTAACGCGAAAATAAAGCGATGCGCGATGTTTCTGCTGGCTCGTGTTTTATTTGAATAATTCTCCCGGCTGGCGACCCTCGTACGTGTTGGATTGGCAGTTTTGGCGGGCAAACTGGAGTCTCATGGCATCAATTGCCCACATCGCTGCGTTCAAAGGCGGTGCGCGAATTTATTTTTCGATTTATCTGTTTACATTATAAACAATACATATAAGGGAGAGTGGGGTAATTACGAACACATAAGCAAAAAAGCAAATAAAACGAAAGCTATATGAGAAATGAATTTGTTTATTATTTACAAACATCTATAAAGTACTGTGACGATTTTTTGAAAAATTATAATAAAAATCAACTTTATAGTGAAAAAGCAAAACCCTTGGTGTTCGTGATTACTCGAATGCTGTGGGGTAACCGAGAACAGAGTGCTAAATCAACTCATAAAAAATGTTGCTACAACTTATACCTAATGTATTTTTTAAATTCCTTTTCTTGTGCGTTATACAAAAATTGCAATTGGTCAGAATATCGAAAAAAATAGTAAAGGTCGTTTTCTAAACTTTTTTGTCAGAGCCTGTAATGAAAATTCAAAAATCCATTTTCTAAATTTAAGTAAGTTTTATACATGCTGAAAATTTTATCGAACTCGATTATCGTTGCTAATCTCGAAGGTTCGAGTTTACCCCATCCGAGATGTTCGTTATAGCCCCGTGACATCAAAATATAAAACAGAATTTATTTCAGAAGTTAGAATCATAATTCAAGCAACGCCTTGGTCACAAAATGTTGGTAAAAAAGAGCTTTATTTCACCTTAAAAAAATTGTATCATTAATTCAACAGTTATTACATCCAATTGAAGATGGACAAAATATTACTTGAAATATGAAGAAAATAATAAATTATGTTTATCTTGACTAGCATAAGCGTTCTGTTTTGATTACTTTCTATCCGACGTTGGACACGACCTAAACTATTAGCTAGTGGAGAGGGAACATCGTTTTTATTTATTAAAACGTCGTACCATCAAATTCGCGATTACCCCGCGTTCGTGTTTACCCCACGCTCCCTTACACGTGGTTACAAGTTAAAAACAATGCGTACATGATAAATAGAAAATATATCGAGTTAAGATACGACTGATTCCAGGTATCAAGTAGAGAAAACCTACCCAGGAGACAAATTTACTTAGATCGATCATAAAACAACAATGAAAGTCCTTTCTCTTCGAACGTTGACTAGCTTTTATCTAACTCCAAAACTGGCAATCTCTATTTATCGTCGACACGATGAGAGATAAATCCGTCGGATCGTATATATCAGTATGGCTCATCAGTAGAGACATTGAGAATATGTAACGCTCCATCATAAAACAAATCCCACTTCGACCCGCCCGTACCCTCGCAAATTCGATTCATCGACTCCTCCGAATATGTGACGAGCACCAGTCAGTCCTCGATTTTACTACACTTTGACGACTACGCTTCTATCAATCGTGATATCGAGTAATGAAATTTGAAGGGGTGTCGGGAAGACGAGAGCGATTCCAAGAGCTGCATTCTTTCAAGCTTCGACGACGGTCGCACTTCACGCGCATACAATTCTTGTTCGTCGTAACACCGGTCGTTTTCTACCTATTTCCAACCTTCCGCCAGGCTTCCTTTGCACGTCTGCAAATCCCCCAGCCATGCCTCGGAATCGTAATGGAAGAGATGTCATATCCTGCGCCCAATAATGTCCTCTATTATTCCTTATCCTCGTCCTGACTCTATCCCTTGCCGACGATCGATGAAGAAATCTCCGGGACTCGCGAAACAGCGGCTACTTGGTTTCACGGGGACGCAATCACCGTGCCAGCGATCTTTCGACTATTGTACGCACGTCGACGGGGGAGAGGAGGCGTTTAATCTGGCCGTGTCACCCTTAATCCATCAAGCTTTTATGGCTGGGACTATCCTATTCAAAGAGAAGGCAATATTCTTCGGTAACGCGGCACGGCTTACGCCACCGACCGCGAATAAAATTCGCAAGAAGCGTGTATCTCGGGGGTGGAAGCGAGGTCCAATGTCTTGCGTTGGATCATCGATCACCGCCGCTAGGAAGGGAACCCTTTCCGGTTTCATGCGCCACTCTCTCGCTCATTGTCAGGCGATTCCACCTTCTGCTCCTCTCCTGCTGGTTCTAAGCGACCCTGACGCTCCAGCGAAATGGATAACTCGGCCACGACGAGCTGTCGCGATTTCTTTGTTTCACGAGGAAGGATCGCAGCTCTTCTCCTTTATTCCTGCTGGAGGGAAAGGTGATTCCACCCTTCCGGACCCGCGAGCTTTAATACCTTCGCGGAGTTAAAGCTGTCGAAAGAATTGGCTGATAGCGACAGAGGATTACTTCCTCTTTCGCTCCTCCGCTGCTCTTAATTTTTCCCTATTTTGAATGACAACCGGAGAGGGAATCCTGATGGCCTGGAACGTCCTTCGTTTTCCATCCGCTCGAGATAACGTTCTCTGTACAGGGTCGTTAAGCTTCTTCCACTTCGTATAAGCCTGGGTGTTGAGTACATCTGGCTGGAGGAGAGGACTCGCTTTACCCTCTTGCTTCTTCATCCGCCTTGGCCGAGCTCTTTTACGTGTCTTCCGGACGGCTGGGATAAGGAAAGGTAGAAAGACGAAGTCGCGTGATGGCATCCCCCTCGCTCGGTAAATAAATTACCCCGACCTTATCAGGAGTAATAGGAGCGCGCACGACACAGATTGGTCGGCGTCGGGCACGCGAATTAAAAGTTACTGCCCCTGCTTGCTCTCGCCCGCGGCAGACGCGGGAAAAGCTGCCGGCATGAACGTGAGAACGTATACGCGCGTTCTCGCCCCTCACGAGGATGGAGGGTGTATCGCGGCTCGTATTTTTTAAAGATTACACCGATCTCGCGGACCTGTCCTTCGATTCTTATCGCGCTGCGTAACTTGTAGCCACGTTCTTTATCGTGTCACGGCAATTGCATCCCTCGCTACTGTTCCACGCAACATTCCCCTCGATCCGCTTAGCAGTTGCGTTTGGTTATGGTTTTATTAGAAATTCAAAGCGTCTGAATTTATACATCCTATCGTGACATCTGAAAGAAAACATAGTGTTACGTAAAAATTGGTGCCGCTACAAGTTTCCAGCGACTGGTTGCGCTGGAAAAAGAGCAAGGGCAAAGTAAACCTGGTTACCTATACTATTTTCTTCTACTACCTTTACCATCAATGAAATAGAGGCCACGACTTACACCAATCCAGAAACTCACTTTACATAAAACACTTCCTAGAAGCTGCACTCCTAGCTCAACCACCCAACGCGTTTACAAGCAGTGCTCGTGAAAACCAGCTCGTCCCACGCGCCCCCTATCACAGATCCATCGTCCAATCATTCGCACCAGTGTCAATCACGATGATTTCATTCAGCCGAACGGGCTATTTTTACTCGAAACGCAGTAAACGGATGTTTCCGCGTATGCAGAGCGTCCAGGTTTTATTTCTCGGTGCGCGTCAATCATCATTTGCCCGCGCTAGACACCCGGGGGCGTTGTGAAATCCTTCTACCATAGAGGGAATCGAAGTGGTCGCCTTCTCGATTCGTCGCTCCCGATTTCCTGCGGATATATTTTACCGTTCTGCCCCGATACAGCAACTTTGTCGGCACGTATCTTGCATAAGGAAGGAGCGTTGGTTCGAGCCGCGAAACTTTCCCGTGCTTCTTCCCCTTTCCTCCCACCATCCCGTCCTGCTTCCTTTTCCTCTTCCTGTTCCTCTTCCTCCGCCGCGCGATTTCCCTGTGCCCCCACGCGGCGCGAGCGTCTGGTTCGAAATTTTTTCTCGCCGGCTCGCCCACTCTCAGCCTTTCTCGGTCCGTTCGCGCGAGAAGATCTCGTTTGTTTTCCTCCTCGTCACGACCAGCCGGTTTCCCACTTTCCCCGGAAACTCTGGCCGAAGTGCTGCCGGAAGCTCGGTGAAAAAACGCCCCGGCGCGTTTACTTCTGCCTGATTGATACGATTTTATTGCCTCGCCGAGATTTATCGGCCCGCTGTTTTGCATATGATTGATTCACGCCGATTCCCTCGTTTCCCCGATACGACACGCTGCGAACCTACCCTCTACACCTCCACCGTTCACTTCACCATCTTCCTCTTCTACTTTCCACTCTGTCTTTCACGCTCGTTCCATTATCGGCCCGCTGCAATCGTACCGTTCTGTCGCAGACGCGAACATTGGCTGCAAAACAGTAAGACGTATCTCTTCGATTCGCCGTTACGGTGGCATCGACCTCCTAAGGCGAATTTTTCAAAACATCGTGCGAGAAAATGGAGCGCCCTTATTGAATCTCGTTTCCTTTCTTCGGCGAGGAAGGATTCGAGGATGGGGAATAAAATGAAGGAATTCAGAGTCGGGGGATCGACGCATATTTTGATTCTGTGTGGAAGATTCTTAACGATAATTTTATTAAGAGTATTTTCGTCGCGAACAGTTCGTCATTACATTTGAAAAAGGAATCTAGAGATTGATATTTTAGAAATTCGAGGTTGGAGGAATCTCACCTCGAAAGTTGAAACTCAAGATTTCTGGCCCAGAAAGCTGAATAGGGTAATTCCGGGAGACGCGGCCGGGCTGGAGAGTTGGTCGAGTTGCTATATTCAGGCTCTACATCTGTGTATATGTAAAAATGTGTTAAGGTTCCGAACAATTAATTCTCAAGAAATCAACTGTTTCGACCAACTCTCCAGCCCGGCCGCGTCTCCCGGAATTACCCTATCTGAAAAGTTCTAATTATTATTATTATTATTATAATTATTATTATTATTATTATAATTATTATTATTATTATTATAATAATAATTATTATTATTAAATGTCTTTATTGCGTCATTACAATTATGATTACAATGACGAGTAGGCGAGGTTCAGCATTAACTGCTGCTCTACAACCTAACCTAAATTATAAGGGCTTAGCATAGTTAATCTCCATCTCGAAAGTTGAACAACCAATCGCACTTTAATAATATTCTATCAAGGGTGAATTGCCCGTAACGATGAATATTTACTATTACAAGCTATGCTCGTTAGAATCCAATGTTAAGTACACATTCAGCGCGATATGACGGGCGGTACTAATGAAATTTATTCGTTCTCTTCTGTTACAGGTGAGTCGGTAAAACAATCGTATTTGTCATCCATGAATTTTTCCGGGACTAATGGAAACTCTTGCGGTAAGACCTCTGGTTGATTTACGAGCGCGGGATATGAATGCGCAGCCGGAGGTTCGGTAGAGAAGTGTCGGGGGTGAGTTATTAGCTGAAAAATATGTTTTCGCGGAAACTTCGGTTTAAATTGACAAAGGGGCCAAGTTTTCAGCGTTGCGAATCGCGCGGCCTCCGCCGAACCCGTGATTTATATTCGCATTAAGGAATTTTAAAAAACGCTTCCACGGATCCGGGATAAATTTGTCGGGTAACGGGCATCGATTTCCCCCGTTCATGGTCCCATAAAATCAAACTCCGCTTAGTACCATATAATTACAGCGGTTATATTACGTTCCCGCGATAGGCGTCCGTACCGTGAAACATTCTTTCTCGTAAAATCAGTTAAACAGAAAGATGTGCGCTCCTCTCATTTTCTCCTACCCAGAGGATCAAGAAAATCGTACGAGCCTGAAATCCGTATTAAAGCATAACATGGATTTAATTTGGACGCTCGCGCGAGCAAAGACGTCCACCAGCACGAGTCACGCGAGTGTTCTACAAGTACATACCCGCCGAGGGCGTGTACAAAGGTTGCCTACAGCTCCCTGTGATCTCGTTGATCTTTGTCCTCTAATTGCAATTCATCTCGGATTGATATCTCGCTGCTGCCGCGATAAGATTAAATTAGACAGTAGCTCGCAGTCGGTCCCAGCACAGTCGTCGCTAATAAGACCACCCGTGACTATAGCTTCCACTTTAAACACACATTTAAGTGTCTCGCCCTCTGTCTTTACTTGGCAAATTAAATCGTATCCTTCTGCCGGGGGTTGTAACGGCGGAATGAAATTCGCCTCGGGAACAGAGCCGCGGGGTCTCCGGGTTAACGCCGGTTATATTTAATCGTGCGTTTAACGTGCGCAATTAGTCTGGCGAATTAAGGTGGTATTGTCAGAACGACCAGGTCAGCCGGAAGTATGTAAATGTTTACCTTTAATTGCCAGTGTACACAGGGTGTCCGCGAGCGTGAGGAACAAGTAGCATTTGTTGATGTGGCTGGCGACTGTTTGGAGCTGCGGTCGGCGGTTGTAAAAGGAGCAAAGGGGCAAAGGGCCAGGGGACGGGGCGGGGGTGGGTGTAAGGAATATCCAGGAGACTCGAAGAAACTTTTGGTAGGGATGGTAGGACACTAACCTGGTTCGACTAATACCCGGCCGAGGTCTCGTCTACTTTAACCCGACCTAACTTAGCCTTAGATTAGACCAACGGACCATGTACTTGTTCACTTGCACCGTCTTTACCGACACGGTCCTCGACATAACCGTACCTTTCCGGTACCTGCACTTTATACACGACCTTTGCCGGGATTGCGAGGCAAAGATACGTGGAAACTTTTTCTCCCTCTCGATGCAGAAATTTATCCCGCTGTTGTTTGTACCGATCTTCGTCGTTTTTTTCTACCGTCGCAGCTCTCGTTTCTCGGTTTCGCAGTCGCTCGGTTCGCCGAGCAATCGTTGTCGAAGAAGATTTAAGTAGATGTGCATTTTGAGGAGATAGTGATTCGTGCGTTCAGGTCTCAGTGAATTTTCCACTTTTATGAAAATTTCAAATGTGTATCGATCGTGTACTTTATTCCTTGTATCTACCTATACGGGATGGGGGATTGTTTATCAGTGGGTTTGCTCGGAGTATTCTCAGTCTGTTCCCTGTTTGCCTTATATCGAAATTGGCTTCTAGTCATATACCCGCCCCTCTGCACCCCTCGACTCGGTGGTCCGTCTAAGCCTCGAAAAGTACATAACGCCCCTTTGACGGACGCAGGATCTGTAACGGATCCTGTGTTGTGTACTTAAGAAATCGACGCCAAACATAATTAGAGGTTTCGCTCGTTTGCTCCCGACAAACACGCCCCTAGCTAATACGGTCAAACACATTCCTCCGCATCCCCTAGTTTCTGAACTCCGTCCCCACGTACGGTGCGCGACGATGATCATTAAATTGTGTTTGTATCGATATACGTATCGGAGTCTCTCGGGTCATTAACGAATCAGGGGTTGCCACCCACGAACGTATCTCTCGTTTCTCCACATGGATTTGATAAATCAGGGTGAGTTTAATCTTGCTGTTGAGATTATCACACGCCACGAAGCTCTTCCACCACTATTCATATATCGTCTCCCACAAATGTAATAAATTTAACAGCTCGAGTAACGAACTAACAAGGGAAGATCCCGAACCCGAAAATTCAAAAAATTCTGAAACTTTGGGAACATGTAGGGGATTTCCTCCTGATTACAACACAATTTTTGTTTGCTGCCCAAATTCGGTCGAAGGGAGTGAAATTAACCACTCAAAATTCGGATATTTTCTGATTTTTTGTTATAACTCGCGAACTACAAGAGATAGAGAAAAAGTTTCAAGACAAAAGTTACTCCTTTTAATTAGATCTATCATTTGGTGAAAAAATTATTTTACAGTTCTTGAGTTATAACACAAAATCGGAAAATAACCGGATTTTCAGTGGTCAATTCTATTCCTTTAGAGTGAATTTGGGCAGCAAACAAAAATTGCGCTGTAGGGTAAATATACCAGTAAATGGACACTACCAGTGAATGGACATTTTTTACTAAAACGAGTAAAATAAGTTACTAAAATAAGCAACTAATTAATTATATACTTCTTCTAGTTTCTCGCTTCATATCCAAACAATTTTCGCAACACGTGGAATCAATCGCGCTGCAAACATAATTTTATAAAAGTGTCCATTTACTAGCCTTAAGTGTTCATTTACTGGTGCGTTTACCCTAATCAGGAGAAAATTCTCTACATATTCACAAAGTTTCAGAATTTTTCGAATTTTCGGGTTCGGGATGTTTCCTTGTAAGTCGAGGTCTAGGTCGAGGCACATTTTATCAAAACCGTAATTTCGACACCCAGCTACCTGAAACCAACACCATTCAAAGCAATGCATCCTCGAGTTCGCAGTCTCTAAAAACCTAAAGGATATATGACAAAATCTCGCCCGTAATCCTTTATATTCCCTACTACCTCTTTCCCTAAAGCGCTTGAAGAGGCGCCGGGTCTGCTTTGAATCCAAAGAGATCTCCTAACGTGCAGAAAATCAGGTAGGTGCGCAAAGTAGCGCGGGGCTTCCATAACTTTAATCCACGTATGACTACTATGAGGTAAAGGGGACGTGTCTGGGAAACCTTGGTACATAAATCTCCCTAGGCGGGCGTACAATATTTACGGAGAACCAGTAGATTCGCGGAGTTCTCTTCGGTGGCAGCCGCATAATTAGGTCCTGGGAGGGCGGTCGCAGAAAGTCGCGTAACTTTGTAACAGAATTAAGCCACCATATCTCATTCTATCTTTCTTGCATTTGCCGGCTCGCTCGCTGGGACACCCTAGCTCGCTCTCTCGGCGGGCCCCCGTCGTAGAATCATTTGGACGGTGGCGCCCGTTCCTGCAGCAGGGGCCCCGCTTATTAAATTCCTCCAAGTTTCTTCTCATTTGACACAGTAGCACCTCGTGTCTTTACGGCCTGTAGCTGCGTTTCCTGCCGTCCGTATCCACCCTCCTACCCTCCTCTCTCACTCTCCCCGCATCCTCGCCCCGCGAACCGTGTGACCTTCCAGCACGTGCTTGACTTAAGCGCAATTTAATATGGTTTAAGTTGGTGCGCAAGGAGCCAGCACGGAAACAAGTTGCCGCGCCTAATCAAGCCTCGCTTTAACCCAGAGAACCGCCCTCCAGAGATGTTGGCAACTACTTGTCCAACTAATAATCGCGCAGCATTTCCAAACTAAAACTTAGCACGCGCGACGAGTATCTTGCTCCGCGAACGTCCTGGATATGTTTCCCGATAACGATCGATGCCGAAGTTGTTCGGTTTCCCCGCTTACTGGCTTTACGATATCGTTGGGGTCTCTTGCGGAGGATCGGTCTTCTTCTTGTAAAAGTTAATTACTGTTTTGTTGCTTCGTTCTCAAGCATAATGGATATTATAGTATCGGCCGACTTCTTCGCCTCTAGATAAAAGTTATCTGGCGGATAGGTACAGTAGAGTGTGATTGACTCGCGTTTTCCTAGGCTAGTTACATCGGAAAAATATTAATATTAAGCTGCTGTTGCAGAATTAAACTGGTGAATGTTTAAAGAATGACCATTTATTAATTGATATTTATATCTATACAATTTTTACTTTGAAATAGCAGCTTAATATTGACATTTTTGCGATGTAACTAACCTAGGGAAACGCAAGTTAATCATACTCTACTGTACCTATCCGCCAGATAACTTTTATCCAGAGGCGAAGAAATCGGCCATACGTCGGTCTACCCAGGTGACCACAGTTTGGGTACAGGTGTCCTGTGCAGTGGTGTTTGTTTTGTATTCAATATTCGACATAGTATAAATAGAAGCATCGATCTCTGGGAAACTGCAATTGCTCTTCCCGTCTCCCAGGACTCTGCAACATCTTTCCTCCAGCTTGTTTAGCGAATTCATCCGCTCGGATGTCGATAGCACTTCGCCTCCCGTAATTAATGTCCACTCGACTTCACGGTTGTTAGGAACTTTAACGTGGAATTATGGAGAAGCCAATCGTGGCTGAGTTTCAACCCTCTCTCGGAGCAGGCAGGTGCGTATACCTCATCCGTGATATTTACTCCGTAAATCTGACTTAATTAAAGTCGTGCCTCGATATCACGATTCAGATGGGTAACAACGTTACCCGCCCTCGCATTCTGCGTAATCAACTACATAGAACAAACTTGACAGAGCGCTCTCTGATTAGAGAGTTTGCGAGCTGTCGTTTCCGCACTATCTGTCGCGCGGGAATAGAATCAGTCCTGGGAACGGCAGGAGACTTTCGTTAAACTTATTCGCATCCTCCCTTCAATGGATATTGATTCGCACTGTTCCATGTTGATTTGTCGCGGGCATTTCCGCCCTCGCATTCGTCGAACAGACACGCGATGGGATATGATAGTTGCTTTTTTATTTGTCGGGTACCTTAACCGGAGGGTTCGCTCATCCCCCCCGACGTTTATCGTTTCGAAACGCGTTAAGGGTGCAACGGACAGGCGTCGTTTGCCGTGTGTCGGAGAAAGCAGCGAGCGAGGGAAGTCGCTTCCACGACCCGGGTAATATATTTCGCCAGCGAGTCGCGACATCCGACAAATTTAAACGCACTTCATACTTCTCCGCCGATAGGTATCGATTTCTGGCCAGGTGGCACGGCCTCGATATAATCGCGTTATTCCGGAAGCCGCGTCGTCGCGTGCTCTGCTCTCCCATCCACTCCTACTCTCGTGCTCCTTATTTGTCTTGTCTTCCGTTCTGCTCGCGAACGAGAGCAACGGAATATCCTTGCTGGAAGACAGTGAGCTAGACGGAGACGGGGCGTGGGAAGCGACGGACGCCCATGTGAAATACAAGCGCGCCGGGCCAGCCAGGCAAAGAGAGGAGAGAAGACTGCGGAGGAAGGAGGCAATGGAATTTGATACCGTGCGCAGGACCGGGAAAATAAAGTGGAAAAATTCCATCTGGTCAGACGTATCAAGCTCTACGTCCCCCGTACCGGAAAAGAGAGGAAACGGGAGGAAGGTACGCGGGGACAACTCGACCAGACACACTCAATACACCTTTCCTCGATCCGCGGGAAAAGGAGCGCAGCGATACGAGGGGACCAAGCTTCGCAGCGCCGGCCGAGAAATTTATTACGTTTTTGCTGTATGCCCGGCCGTGAAAAATTCATGCGAGCCAACGTTACCATACGGGACCACGTGTTCCATTTTCTGACGGTTACGAGGCTGTAACATTAACATTTTCATCTTCATCGAGCCTCCTCGACGCGGTGCCTAGCGAACGTCGCTGGTGATCCTATCGAAGTACGTTTAGATATTAACACTAGAACAACTAAGGATTGACGTATAACTACTTCTACTGGATGGGTCAAAATGACTTGTTTTTTAACTTAACTTATCTCGGTATACGTAGGTATATTACATATCAATTTTAAAGAATAAACAAACGAAGATCAAAACTATTTTCCAGAATTAATTATTTTAAATATTTTAGAAAAAGTCATCCGAAATTTTAGCAAACGAAATGTACTGGAAATGAGTAATGATTATAAGAAATGTCAAACAAGTCATTTTGACCCCCCTTGGTAGATCTAGTGTTAAGACTTCATATTAATACTCATAAACGCTTAAACAGCCGCGCTTACGCAACAGCGACTAAAGGCGAATTTTAGACTTTTCGCTTTGGATTCGTCCACAGTTAAAGGTGTAAAACTTGTTTTCATCTACATTTCATCCAGAGTGAATATCCAATGTGACCAGAATTCAAAATAGAGCCAGTAGCTTTGACTTGGTTCCTTTGCAATACAAAATTCGACCAAATTTAGTTAGTATATTAAAGTATCTAGTGCCGGATCGTTCACTATCTTGAAAAATTAATTTGCTATAAAATGGCAGCTGTTCATAGCAAAGGATCGATCTTTGCCACAGAGTCGCTCTCATTTTTCATTTTCCATAATTTTCCATCGTGAAATAATAACTATGCAACGAAGTAAAGAAAGCCACGATCGGGCAGCAGACAATCTAATATAATAACTAAATTTGGCCGAACTTTTTATTTCTGAAGAACCAGGTCAAATCTACTTTAAGCACCGGAAACTGCTTAAATAAAAAACCGCTGCCAGGAGATCTTCTATAATTCTTTTATTTCTTTCTTTCTATACCGCATTGCAAAAGAAGCTGCAAGACCTTTAAAATATATACTTTCGACTACATAACCATTTATTTAAAACAGTCTTCATATTTCAGTCTTCAAATTAAATTTAAAAAATATCCATGCCCCTGTTTTTCTACAATAAAGTCAATCGCGATTCTGCAATCAACGCCTTCGCCTATACTACCCCTAACCACCATGAAGCTTCAACGAAACTGCCATCTGCTCCCCAGGGACGATTCATTATTTCGCGCGTTATCGATCGGTGCCGTCTCTTTAAATTCGTGGAAGGAGCTCGAGCGCTTTTTATTCGCCCCTTGGAACGTATTCGAGACGTTTTGCCGTCGTTGATTTCATCTTCCATCCACCCAGCGCCGTTCCCCGTCCGTGTCTCTTACCGCCGGTTTCCCGTGGCACTTTTCCGTCTCACGAGCCGTTGACTTTCGCGACGGCAAAAAGCGGCGAACGACGAAACCTGCTGGTCCCCGGTCCAGACGACGGGGGTGGCAACGAACCGCTAGTCCGAGTGTTGGCAAGCGACGCGTCGTTCGCGTTTGCCATTTTCCCCCGCCCTCACCCCTGGCTTCATCCTCCGTTCGTTTGTAAGTGGCGGGGTCGGGGGTGGAGGGTCGAGCCTGGCGAAATTAAAAACATTTACTTCTGCGAAAAAGAAACGCGGAGCGAGGGGCCAGCCGCTCTCATAAGCTCGGGGACACATCTTGTAGCCGTAGAAAGGAATAGGATGAGTAAAAAGCTCGCGAAAGTGGAGGGCTCCGGAGGTGGGGTGGGTAGAAGGCTCGTACCCACTTTGGAGATGTACAGGCTCGTGCCGTCGCCGGCAGCGAAAGGAAGTTAGGGGAGGGAAGGATGGGAAAGGACAAACCGTGGCTAGACCAGACAGCCACGACCGTGAGAATTAATTCGAGACATCGCGCTTAACTGGAGAACTAGGACCAGATACCGGGGATCCTAAATTCGCGAGATTGCGTATAAGCAATCTTGCATCGTTGAATTTTATAGAAAATATAGTCTACTACAGTTCTGTCTATTTTAATCGTTAATGGTCGAATGTGTATTCGATACTGATACGAGAATATCCTGTAAAGGAAATTTTCATTGCTGAAGTCCACATAAGTTATAATAATAATAATAATAATTCGTCTTTACTTATCACATTTACAAACAACAAAAAGAGAAAAAACAACTTATGTGATAAATAGGCGAGGTTCAGCATATATGCCGTTTTGTAACCTAATAATAAGTTTAAGCATACCTAAGTACCGAGAAGTGGTTTCGACGCACTATCAAACAATATAATTAACAATTCAAACATATTCATGGCTTCCACCTCAGCTTCTAGCAAATTGCTGAATTTAAAAAACAGATACTCACAGAAACTACTTAATATTGCCATAAAAGACACACACAATATACAGAAATCAACTAGTGCGCCGAAACCACTTCTTATTTATTTATTCTACAAATACGGTCGATATTCTAACTATCAGATGATTGCATAAGTTCGTGCCCGATTTTCTACTACCTCGCGACATTTTTTCGAGAAAAACCAAGCTCTTTCTTCAAAACTGGAATCGACAAGCTTGTAGATCGTTGGAAAACAATTGCAGAGAAGAATGGTGACTACATACTTGACTAATAAAACTGTACGCTTTAAAATTTAACCATTGAATTTTATTTTCCAATCGGACACGAACTTATGCAATCATCTGATACATTATACCTAAGTACCTATTGAAACGTAGCCAGTATATATTTTTGTCCTCTCCGTAATTGATCGTTTTAGAGGGTGAAATAATCTTTTCATATTTAATGGCAAATGATTGACTGAGTCGAAAAATAGTTTTAAACACAGCACAAAGTAGACAGCTTCTATTATCCGGGCATTGAACTGCATTAAAACGGGAATAACATTTAGATTTACCCTGCAAGTAGATATTTCCGTCCTTCATTGCTGCTTCAATCGGACGCGCATAGGTCCGTCTGTTTGCCAAAAGGCCCTCTGTGGACTATCTAACCCAAAATCGACTGAAATTTCGCGTCGCTCGTGATCCTCTGTTAATCGGTGTCTCGCTCGGAATCGGAACACCATTGAGCCCAATTTCTGAATGCCGACGAGCACACCGCGACGCACCACGTGACACGAAACAGGGACGGTTCACAGGAGGAAGCTGGGTTGATGGAGGCCGCGTAAGCAGATTACGCAACTGTGTAATTGAATGGGTACTCTAAATACCCCGGCCGCTAATTAAGAAGGCGATCAATCGATTATCCGGCAGCCAGCATCGATACACGACCCTCCTTCCACCTGGCTCCCTCCTGATCCGGCCTTCTAGCAATGTAGCCGTGACGTCGATCAGGGAATCGTAACACGGTTGCTCGTTGCACCGGAGGGGGTTTTAACCCTGCCTCTCCCCACCCTGCCCCACTTGCCACCCACGCTAAGTCTGTTATCAGCAAACCCCAGCCTCATCGGAGACTGGTAGCTCGGCTAACTGCCGATTATTGCCAGCGGCATAACCTTCGATTAAAATCAACCCCCACCCCCCACAGGCCCGTTTAATGGTCTCTTTAGCTACCCCAATCAACGATCGCGAGCATAGAAGTATTCCTACCCCGTCTCATTTTTCCCTAACGAGACCACCGCGGCTCTAATTTCGCTCCCCCGGCTTCTTAAGCGTGCATCAATAATCAACCCGAATTCTCGATTATCGCAACGCAACCTTTAGTTCCAGCCACTTCGGAATCGCGTTCCTCTAATCTCGAGGGGTTATTAGTTCCCTCGCGATGGTTTTCATAATCCACGTTGCAGTTTAAGCGCCGCTTGTTCTCCCAGGTGAGATTAACAACCGGTAAACCGCGCGGCCAGTGTGCACAGTGGTTGAAAAGGGTCTGAAATATTGAGGCGTTAAGTTCAACGTTCTGCATTTTTCTGGGTAGATTACGGCCACGGGTAGATCCTGGATCATCATGGGTCGGCGGCAGCGAGCTTCCGAGGGATTTAAGGGGCGGATGATAAATATTAAAATAACAATTTGAATTCCACTTTCGTCCAACCGCCGTCCGGAATCCCGTAGCACCTTGAGGAAGCTGGTGCAGGGGGAGGGTGTAAACTCTTGGGCGTGCGGATACTGTAGATTCATGCAATAATCATCTGGGCGTTGCTCAGGATCTTTTTCTTCTTAAGATCCTTTTTTCGTGTTTAGACTCAAGTCCACGAACGTTGCGCGTTGGTCGAAAGCACCTTCGCGATTTTTATAAAATCGCACGGAATTCGGAGACGTTGACACGATTCTTTAATGATACTAGGTATCTTCAACGGTCCCACAGTCGAATGAATCAATAGGTACACACACTGGGTCTATAGGCTTCCAGGCTGCAAATAGGTTCCGCAGGCGGGCCGATCGTAAATAAGGAATGAAAATCGCGCAGGTCAGTGCACTTATCGAGCCGTCGTTCTACCGTTTCAGGATCGATCGCACACCGAGGTAAAGCTCGCGAGCCTAGTTGTAGATTCGTGGACGGCTCTACGTGTTTTCTTCGCCGGCAGCGTATCGCGCGCATTCGAGCATTCCGCGCGCCTCGTTGCCCTCTTTGAGGCATTATCGTGCGAGCACGTGGCACGTGCAAATCCATTCAAAACTAACTTCTCGAGCAGCGTAACGCGGGGAGCCGTGAATAGTTCCTAGCGTGGAAAGTTGCTATTGGAATCTTTCACTTTAAATTAACAGCGCGTTGCAGATAGACTCAGCTCGAGCGTTAATTACCAGGGGAGCACACGATAGCTAGCTTCCGTGGCACGATCATAATCGGGAGGGAGAAAGTTCGACAGGGAACGTTGCATTTCACTCAACCGCCGATAGTGGAAGGGCGAGTGTTGGATAGACTGCTTAGGGCTTGGGTGTTTGGGTATCAGTGCGTCCTCAGTGGTTGGCGACGAGAGGAGAAGCAGGATGAGGGTTTCATGGGTTATAGCAGGGCAGACCAGGTGGTGGAGGAGGGGGAAGGGTACTGTTGGTCGGCGCATTCGCGACAAAGGCTAATTGCAAAGCGCGGGAGAACCGCGTCGCAAACGGGAACAAGCCCATATTACGTTGGAACACACAACCAGCTATCGCCACCCCGTGTTGCGTTCCTCTCTATCTCTCTCTCTCTCTCTCTGTCTCATTCTCTTTCCTTCTCTTGACGAGTGCCTCCGACCTCTTTCCCTGAGCGTCCCTCTGTCGAACTTGCTTCCCCATCTCGCTTGTTTCGTCTCTCTTTCCTCTGCGTTACCTGTGCACGCCGACCGTGGATAGGGTGGCATCAGCGACGAGCCCGAGGTCAGGTGACGCCTCCAACTATGCGTGTGCCGCAGAGGAACGATCCAGGATGGTCTACCATGACTGAACTATGGTCCATCAGCCCGCCAACCCCGGGCTTGGTATGGTACACGCGCAAAGCATCCCTGCACAGCGGTGCCACCAGGTAAACCTCGACCTCCAGACCGCATCGCATACAATTCCTCTGTTACCCCTGTTTGCCCATCCCTTTCACAGCGAATTCAACCTTCGACCGTCCCCCACCCCTCGTATTCTCGCCCTCTCGAGCTTCACCGCGGTCCTCTCTACCGTTCTGCGCCCGAGCCACGTGCACGACAGTGGCGAGGGCGTGAACGCGAGCGTGCATCGAGCCTCTTTCGATCGGCACGCGGCGTGCACAAAGGTGCTAATTGACAATATCGCGGGGACGGGGAAAAATTGACGGGAACGTCGTTACCGTTAGAAAATTCGTTAAAACGGTAAAGTGATCGATTATGAGAGCTGGCTCTGCACGGGGCGAACGGTGGGGCCGTGGCGCATCCGAGAAGATCATGCTTCGTGGAAAAGTGAACCGAAAATGGGAAATAAAATTTGTTCGTGAGAGATCTTTTTTTCGTGTGGAACCTCTAACTGTGAGATTTAGATTCTTTCTCACACGAATGGTAATTGATATGTATTTTTTCTACCGATTGAATGTTGATTCCAATCTAAATTTATTCAGTAAACACCAGAAAACATTTTATTCCTTTTATTGGGTGTATAACTTAAAAACCGGAATTTTTTAGGAAATTTAAACGTTTTATTAAAGAAAATCTTGTACAATCCTGTTATTCAAAGTATTGTCCATCGGAAGTTATAACATTTCCCCATCTTTCTGGCAATTTATGGATGCCATCCCAAAAAACCGGTCATCTTTTGAATCAAAGAACGAATCGAACCAATTTTTGATGCCTTCGACTGAAGTCAAGCGTATTCCGGAAAGCGCATTCTGCATCGACCGAAACAAATGGTAGTCAGAAGGCGACAAGTCTGGACTATATGGCGGGTGGGGCAGAACTTCCCATCCGCTGTTTTCCAAATAGTTTTTAACGGGTTGAGCAACATGTGGCCGAGCATTGTCATGTTGGAAAATCAATGTCTCGTGTCTGGTCTTCCATTCTGGTCATTTTTCCTTCAATGCTCTCTTTAAACGAATCAGTTGTTTTCGGCACAGCTCTCCAGTAATGGTTTCACCCGTTTTTAGAAGCTCGTAATACAGAACTCGCTTCTGGTTCTACCAAATACAGAGCATTATCTTGGCGACGTGAATATTTTACTTCGGTGTCGACTGGCAACTTTTAAAGCGTTGAAACCACTCGAAACACTGTGTTTTTGCAAGAGCATGTTCGCCATACAATTCCACGAGCAAACGATGACTTTCGGCTGCAGTTTTCTTTGCAAAAAAGTGAGTCAGCAAAACTTCCCGCACATGCTGTTTTTTCGCCAATTCTCAAAATTTTCTATGATTGAAAAAAATATGATGCGCACAAGCAAATCAAACATTGTTGACTGATTTTGATAGGTTACGAATAGAGCTTCAAAATGGCATGTATGTCAATGATTTGCTACAGCGCATACACAAGTGTTGACATCTAGTGTCAAATTCCGGTTTTTAAGTTATACACCCAGCGTCAGTGTCATCGAAGGCACTGCTAGCAAGTAGAAGTAACCAGCATTAGTCAGACGCGTGCCCCTAAGTAGTCATCCTCAATAGCGTGCCCGACCACTCTTCGAAATCGATACTCCCGAGAACGAGGCTCCCTACAGAGACATTATTTTACAAATTTTCAATTCTTTTTTCCACGAGGATTTAACCATTTTTCGATCCCCCAACGGTTAACGTTCCATTCTGTACGTAACGCGGATGTAACAGGAGGTCTCCGCCCCGAGTGAAATTTCGCGCGCGCCATTGCACAGGTTAATTCGATCACAATGGACGCTTTGAGCGAAATTTAATCGAATTGAACTAAATGAAGGTTATTTAGCCGGGATATTGCATGGACGGCACCGTACGCGAAGCAATTACGGCGAAATGACCGCGATTCTTCGTTGAGCGAGCCGCGCAAGGAAAGCGCGCCTGGAGAAATCTTCGCCGAGTTTCCGGGGCCCTTGACGATTATGGATCGCCCTTCGTAATTGAATGGATAATTGAAACGATCCTTATCAAAGTTGCGAGCCTTATGGAGCACGGTCACGGCAAACACGGGGCTCGTTGGCCTGCAACTGCGCCACGACCTCTTTCGACCCGCACGGATGCGCCGCGGTACGCTCTCTGGTGTTCGCTCAACTAACCGATAATTAATCGGTTAAACATTAATCCCAGCCGTGCGATTCGCGTCTTGGCGAAATCGCGCGGAAAGCACCGGCAAAAACAGAACAGACGCCTCTGTCTCCGAATAATTACCCTGCAGATTATGACACACCACTGTGGAAAGACGCAACAAGTCGTCGATACCCTTCGATAATTAAGACATCGCTATCGAGTTGCTAGGAATCCCTCGACCGCAACGAGTAGGTATCGCCTGACTTTTGAGTGCATGTTATAAAGGTTCATACAAGCCTCGGCACAAAGGACGCTCATTGTCAGCGCGAAATCGAATCCCTTTTGTAACCCCCGATGCGTTCGTAACGGCTATCTTGGAATTTCACGATATTCCATAGTGTCGCAATATCCTGCCACATCGCGGCCCGGTATTGTGAGTCGGCGTGAAAGGTCGCGAGCGGCGGTTTTTACGAGAATTGGAGCAGCGACGTCGAGGTGCTCCAAAATTGTGACGTTGAACAGATTAACTCGTTATAACGTACTGAATAAAACCCAGCTATTCATCTTTCACGCGCACTTCCGTGCTATCGGAAAACCGTCCGGGGATTTATCCGGGAATCTCAGGGACACTTTTTGTCTGTCGTTTAATTTCGGAATCGATTATTGTCGTCTGGCCGTTCTATCCTCGCCGGTGCGCCGCCTTTTTAGACGGAGCCGGCGGGACGTGGTACAGCGAACGGTAGGCAGGTTACTTGGCATGCAGGACGAGGATGGTCGGGCCTGGAATTCCGTATGGATTAAGTAACCCCGTGCGCATAAGCCCGGATAAAATCGTGTACACGTACACAAGCTGCACGCTCGAACCGTTGCACGTACATTTTTAAACACCCCGCTGCGACTCCGTGGAAGAAACTTGATTTATTCGTCGTTTAACGAAACTTGATTTAACGAGAACCGCGTCGCGCCGCTTTTTACGGTATTAAACCTGGAGATTATCATTACAGCGCTTATACATTATAACGAGTATCCTTTTGCATTGTTATTCTTCTCTCCTTCTGTCTGCAAATTTTTTTCTGATGAAATGACGCTGTAGTTGGACTGTTCTTCATCTCGAATTGAAAGCTAGGGTGAATTGACCAGTGAATGAACAGCTAAGCGTTTTTTCAGTTTCAAATAACGATAAAAATTAAATAATGTCCTAATTTATTAATGAAACAAGACTTTGTAACAGAATAGGCTTTAAAAATGTCTAAAAAAATTGTTTGTGCTTTTTTACTTGAACGGTGTCTGAAATAAATCATAAAAATGTAATCAATGCCCAATATACTAGTGAATGAACAAAATACCCAATAAATGAACACCTTGCACCCAGTGAATGAACACAAAGAATAATATTTCATATTACAACGAGAAATCGCCGAAAACGCTGCAAAAGTAGAAAGGAAGTTTAAGTTACGGACCTAACATAAGAATATAAAAATATAATCTATATATTATAATAATAGGAACTTGACAAATTTATTTATATCAGAGCACAGTTTACACAACATAATGGTTAACTGTCATCGTACGTGTTTTCTTACTAGGTTTCTCGCCGTGAATGGCTGCACCCGAAACCACAAATCAAAAAAATTAATAAGCGACCAAGACGTTCATAGATTAAAAAAATATTAGTATCGCCGTTATCTCAATAAATTTTCCTTCATTCTAAATATAAGATCATTGTTTTCAATGAAATAATATTCTTGTTATACACGAAAAAAGTCCATTTGTTCATTCACTGCTCCTTGTTCATTCACTGGTCAATTCACCCTACTAAATTTATACTAATGCAGGTTTGATAAGACGCATAATTCGAAGCATTGAGAGCACAAGGGTTAAGTGTCTTTTATACTACAACTCCATCCCCTAAGATCTTCAAGGGTCGTTCCAGCAGCATTGTTAACAGGTAACTTGTTTCGCAGCAATGGTATTCTCGGCGACGCGTAGGGGTGTTCGAATTTCGTGAAGCTTGTCTGGCTGCTTTCTAGCACGAGTTCTTCCGCGCTTTCTTCGCGTCCCTCCATTCTTTTCTTCCCTTCTCGGGGCGCTGAGTGCTGAAGCCTTGGGTGGGGAGAAGGAAGGACGATGACGCAGGGTGACAACGCAATTTCGCGGCGGAAACAGGACGGGGGAGCGTATAAAGAGATTGTCTTTCGTCGTGCCGCTTAAAAATTTGCACTCACCCGCCGCGCGGGCGTGTGTGAAAATTACCCGCGGGCAGGATCGACATTCTCTGACGCTCGCGCGCGTGCACGAGGTGGTGCACCGTTTCTTGTTACAGCGCGGGGATAATAAAGCTGGAACAACCATAACCAGTACGTTGTACCGCGCGCTGTGTTGTAAACGAGTCCGTTACACCCGCTTACGTTGGACGAAGGAGCATCGCGATAAAGATGCGCGTTATCGCCGTGATACGATTAAGCTTCAACCAACGCGAGCGAGTTGAATTCCTCGAAGAATGGTATGAATTCCCCTGCTCAAGAATTTCCCAGCGTTTCACGGGGAAACAGGGGTGAAGTATACAATGTGAAAGGGGGGAGAGAGAGTATACTGGGTGTCACAAGATTTTCTGCGCGAAGTGTGCCACAAGCTTCACGAACGGAAGCACCTACGTGAAAAATGTCACAAGAGTGTGAGCCCATAAATGTTTTATTGGAAAATTCAAAGGAAAATACGAGACACGTAGGGAAAGATAAGACGCCCGACTTGTATGAGTGTCCTTCAACCGGAAGTGGACTAAAATTATGGGAGTCTACGAGTGTAAAGAAACCGCAGAGAATTTATGGTTAATTATTTTCATAAAAGCCGGCTTTAAACGTCGATCATCCCTTAACTTCGCTAGAATTTAAGTGGTTCCCAACCCACCGTGGTAGCTCAGCATGGGGTCATCGTCTTTATTGGCGAACTTTAAAAGACTCTAACTCGGAAAGGAAGCGCCTGTGCAGCTATCAATATGATTAATAGGACTCACCGTTACAGCGCGGCTGAGGACTCGTGGAGCAGCCTGTAGGCTTTCACAGGATCCTACATCCTGCAGGATTTTGAAACCCCCTGTATCGGTGAAAATGTTCTCGCGCAGGCTGCGGTAAGTTGAGCCCAAGTCCGCTGGAAATATAATCGATGCGCTCTCTCTCTCTCTCTCTCCTTTATCCACCTGCACGGAAACCACAAAATAAACGCTGGCGAGATCAGAGGTAGAACGGAGCAAGTATGTACGGCGAAGACACGCCCAGCTTTTGCCGGGACCCCTTTTGAACGCATCAGCCCCCGCACCACGCATATTTCGCATATGCTGACTCGTGCATTTTCCTATTTATCTCGCTGCTCCGTTGCAGCGCTCCGCGAGTTGCCGGCTGGGGGAACGGCGGGGGCCGTCGACTTAGCCAGACAGACATTTGACGTTGCCGTGTTTCCCGCGAGTATCGACCTTTCCCTCGCAGGATCTCCCCGAAACGGATGACAAGACGAGTTCAGTGCAGGTGGGGGAGGGTTGGTTTTTGTTTGAACAGCGAGTAACCATTCCCCGGCAGAGTCAAAGGGGCATGCCTCATTGAGATGCCGATGAAATCTGACGACGCGCAAACTTCCCGACCCGATATTATGCACGGCCGACGCCGAGCTGCAATTCCACTTTTAAACCCTCACTGCCACCGTTCGACGATATGGCACGACTCCGTGCGCCGATCTCCCGCGGCAGTCGCGAACTTTCCAGTTCCCAGCCACTTTACGCATTGTTCGCCGCGTAGCTTTGTTCGGCGCGGAGACGCGTGCATTTTCGTTGCTTAGGCTCGGGATTTTAATCGTTTGTGGTCTCAATTAGACTGCAGCTTGCTTTCTTCTTTCCCAGAGGAAAGGGAATAGCGGAGGAAAAGATGGAAATTAAATTTGCATGCATTTTTTTCGTAATATTTGTGTCATTTAGTTATTTATTAACCCTTCGTGGTCACACGGGGTGTATTCTACCCCAAGAGCAATTTTCGATTTGAAATATCGCACCTTTATGTCTTCCAAAGGGGATTTATCGCAAAAAAATAGAAAAAAAAAATTAAAAATCTGGTTTATCCCACAACCATGGAAAATCCCTCATTTTCAACTACAAATTTTATCATATAAAAATTTACATATCTAGAAAAAGACTATTAGACCATGATTGTATAAGTATTACGAATGTACAATTATCACTGAAAAGTTCTAAGATTCAAAAATACGAAAATGGTAACTCAAAAAATGACGCTGGGGTACAGTGAACCCCGTGTGACCAATTTGTGATTATAAGAAGGTGTGACCACGGAGGGTTAAATTCCAATGATATTTAAAAGTATCCACGTTCACGTGGTACAGAATTGAAACGGTGTTACGAACCGCCGCGTTAAGATTCCACTGGATTTTCCCTTCGTCAGGTTTCCCAATGCTTCCGACGAAATTCCCGTCGCGGGAAATTACCGAGAGGCCGTCTCTCGTCTATCTCGTTCGTTCATTATCGACGTTGTTAGCGAGCGAATTTGTCTTATCGCTAATGATTTTTCGCGAGCCTTGAAAACGGAACGTCGACCATTACCGTGGGTATTTCGCGGGCCCGAATTGCGAGTAAGAAGTATCAATTACGTTTATATCCAGCTTGACCTAGAACGATGAAAAATTAATGCTCGCAGGCCGATGAATGTACCCAGTGGTTCAGGGATCATTGCAAACGTTACCATGAACCTGGACGTTCATTATTCCTGATATTCCCATTGCTTTAACGGGACGTTATGCTATTTGAGGAGTTGCTAATCGCGGAACCGACCGAGCTGAATCAATCTATCCCGCGTTTATTAATAATTCCGCGACGCATCCTACATTTAGCCGGCCCCGAAGTAAACCGGGTTATATTTGTCGCGTGGGGGTTGGAGCTGGCTGTGGCGCGGACAATCCGAAGCTAATGCGTCGATCGACGTTTCGCCGGAGTTATCGACCACTAATTAACAGCGCGACCAGCTGATTAACATATTATCGCGGGAAGACAGCCGTCGGTGGCGCGGGCGCGCGGACGGGGGTCGGAGGAAAGCCGAGTTGCTTGCAAGCGCGGAAGCGGAGAGATTGCGTGGCCCAGGGAGCGTGGGTGGGGAGAGGAGGAAGCTGGGGACTGAATGCTGAGATTCAGCCTTTCAGAAACGAACAATAATGGCGCGGCGGCGTGGAGGGGCGGCGGAGGCAGCGCTGGAGAATCCCTCCAGGCACGTTCGACTATTAACCCCGCCGAGATTCGGAAACGCTCGGCGACTGAAACCACCGTCTCTACATCCAACCCCTTCTAGGACGTTTGAACGAGACTTCTACCTAGCCGCAGTGTCTCCGTAACAAGGGTGAACTCAATCCCCGAGCAGGCAGACACTACCCCCTACCACCAATCCCCCGAGCCAGAGCTTGAATCAGTTTTCTCCGCCTCTGTTTCTCGCCGCTTCGTTCCCCGGCTCTCTTTTTCTGACCCCCGCGGTAAGCGCCGCGGAGTTGGCATGATTAAAACAAAATCGTCATCGTTGCCGCGTCGCCCGCCGCGCGCCGCGCCGTCGCGATTACGGCCCCTCTGACGATTTACGCTTTCCACGGAAGAGAGTTCACCACGCAGAACCACCGAGACGCTGGAAATTCCAATTCCTTTGACTTGCACCGAGCCCCGTCACCGACGATGTTATTGCCGACGGTTCGTTTCTGTTTGGACGTTTTCTGCTGAATATACGGGCCGTCCCGCAACGTTTCATAGCGGGAGGGATAATTTCTTATGAGGTTCTTCTCGAGAAAATGCTTTACGAAGCTTCGACATACACTTCTGCTTTTATTCTTATACATATTGATATTGTCATGCCTTCCTTTCTCATTCTCAACCTTCAACATCTGAAACCTTAGAATTCCGAATCCTCGGTCAAGGTTCACTCAACTTATCGTCCATGGTAACAACTCATTCGTTCGTACGAATTTAAACGCGAGCTCTATCATTTCGACAGCGTTGAAGTTTCCCGGGTTGTAGATAGCGAGCGATTACACGTCGCGATAAATAAATGACTTTAATGGATCCGTGGCATGTACTGTCGACGGAGAGATCGGGAGCACGATTACCAAGACGGTTTATTAATGATCCACCTACGTCGTATCATTGTATATTCATTTTTGCGTCCACGCCATGCGCCACTGGTCCCATCCCCCCGGCGAGGTTAGATAAAAGTAGGGGAAGTTGCCGCGAAACAATTTGTTATATCGGAGGGCAATGATCCGGCCGCGGAGGAATATCTTTACGACGCAGTAAATAGCAATACGTTCCCTCGTAAACTGGCTCGCGACCGGCTTCCGAAGGTGATTTTTAAAAGCCGCGCGTTCTCGCCCAGATATCGGGGGCTCTGCAAAATTTCTAATAATCTCCTTATCGCTCTGTTTTACGTACCCCGTCGGCGGTACGGTGCCCCTTCTGCGCGCACACACGTGTCTTGGTCAATATTCAAAAACATTTCCCCTCGCATAACAATGCGGGTGTTTTTATGCAGCAGTGATATCCGCAGTGACCCAGAAAGATATCGCGAAAGATACACGTTTTTCCGCGATATCCGGGAGTCACGGAAAATTTATGCGACCTAGCAGCGACGTGCGAAACTCGCGATCCCGCAGTCGAAACGCGCAACCTCGCGTTTCATTGAGAAAACGTTAAATCGGCTGCTGGTAGCTATCGCGGCTAGAGAATTTCGAAAGTTTCCGGGGCAAACTGGTCCTAGAGGTCTGAGCGAAGGAGCGTTTACCTGGGATAGGATGTTGCAGAGTCGGTGGCCGACATTGCCAATAGCTATATTTCAGACTTAGCGTATTATGATGGTATTGCATGTACAACCATGCTGCACCTACCCCCTTCTACTTACCTGTAGGTGTGTCTGCCTTGCGTGTGTACCATGTACACATGCAGTGAAGTTCGAAAGTGCAAGAATGGTTGCAGAGATTTTGCCCCTATAGCGCTTGATAAGCTGCGGGATGTATGTTGTATGCAAAGGCGGCATGTTTTAGGAAGTTCTAAGCTCTGCGTCTTGAAAAGATGCTAGAATTGAAGCTCTGGCATAATTTTACTGCCGGTTTTATCGTTTTACATTTACCACCGCTGGTTTTCTACACCTTTGACGATACAATTTGCATGCAGAGGTAATTATTTAGGCTGAAAGCTCGAGATTAAGCGTTGAAAGCATTGAGCGGTATAATTATTTTTATTATTAATCGTCTTTGTTACTTTAGTAGAAGAAATTTGAATATTTATAATAGGCAAGGAGAGTGAATGCGATGCTGCAGTGGTGACACTGGTAATCTTCCAATCAGCACTGTCCATTGCGTTACATCACACTGCCAAATTTCAGGCCTCTTTCTCATACACTTTTGCATCATTTTCTAACTCTCTACCTGCTGCTGTTCGCTCTATTCATTCTGTTTCCTCCTTTAAACTTAAACTTTGCTGCCACAACTTTCATACTATATAAGTATTCTTAGCTTTAGTTTCAGTCTGAACTCTAAATAGTTTTATGTTAATGGTTAGGTATACAGCAGCGTTCACGCTGAACCTCAACTTTTGCACTGTAATTAGCTATATTGGTACTGTGGTAACAGTACCTGTCTGTGAATATAGGCTATATTTATGTATATATGTAGACGCAATAAAAACGTAATAATAATAATAATAATAATAATAATAATAATAATCTTAATTTAATAATCTTAACTTAACTTAAAGTAATATTAACTCGAAGCTTTAAGCTAAACATCATCAGAAAACACTAAAGTAAAATAAAGTAAAAAATAAAATACAAAGTAAAAGTACATGGACTAATGAATAATAACTAAAGAATAGTGTTGCAGGATAAATAACCGAGTATAAGACCTGAAAGACGAGTAGGATATAATTTCTCTCCCCTCGATCGTCTTGGAGTAGGTAGGGGAGACCGGGGCTGGTTGGCCCCAGGGGTAGGTTGACTAATTGTTAATAACTTTCCACTGACGTGTGCTCTACTGCCGAGCGATTTTCTGTAGAAACAAGTCATTTCTACTATGTCATTTATTTATTTCCGACACCGGCATTACACGTCGTTTGGCAGTTACCAGCGTTTTTCGAAAAATTGGCTATGTAAGTAAATATGTTTTCTTAAAGATTTTATGTTTCCACGCTCTATATAGTTACAGGAGAATAAATGGGAAGAGACTATGTTACAGTTTGTTTATTAAACGACCTACTGAGACTGTGTTTTTGATTTTACATAAATAATTAAAGGTTATATAGAGTATTGAATTCAAAATGATCGTTCGGGGCTGGTTGACTAATAACGTTCGGGGTTACATGACTAAGCTGGTCAGACAAAGAAAATGAAGACACAAGACACTAATTACTCCTCTGATGGTGCAGACGATACAATGTGCATTGAATGCACTGAATTTTATTCAAAAAGTATTCTTGGAGAAGAATGGGTTCAGTGTATTTCTTGCAAGATGTGGGGCACTCGAGATGCGTAAAAAGAAATGTACTTTTCTACGGGTGCAAAAATTGCACATCAGATTGTGAAGACAGTAATTAGTTGATAGAAAATGGCGAATATTTTTATAATATTAGATATAAAATTTATTGCCACTGTAAAGGTGTAAATGGTTATTTATTATTAAAAAGTAATAAATATTTTATAATGAAACAACTCTTGTGACATTGTGCTATTTTATTACCACACAGATAAGTTGCTAACAACATTTTCTTCACTGATTGCACCTATAGTCAACCTACCCCATACTGTTAGTCTACCAACCCCGACCACGGGGCTGATTGACTAGCATGTAAGGTGTTAGAAAAACATTAAAATGCCTTAAATGTTGTCACATTGAGTCAACATTAATAATTTTATCAGATAGCCAAATGTACGCCCTATCAAATATAGTAACCGGTTTACTGATATTTCGTCCACATCATTTCTTAAAAATCAAAAACTGAAGAATTGGCCTACCAGCCCCGGTCTCCCCTACTGACACGCGTTATTGCGGCCTGTCATTATTCTCATCACCTTCCGACATTATTAACCGCCCGCGTGCTCGAATAGGACGATTATTCGGACGCGAGGCGTTTCGAAAGTTCGAAACTGCATTGTACCAGGACTATGTATTCCGAGGCCGCTGCTTTTCCACCTTCTATATTCACTTTTGCTCGCCGTGGACTGGCAGCGTCACATTTCTACGCGAGGTTACGTATAGAGTTCGGCTAAGTTGGAATTTACTGTATGCTTACGCGAACGACGGCGCACCTGGTCGCGGCGTCGTGCACGCTTCCACGGGGATGAGAGAGGTGTGCGTCGCCGTAGAGACCGGCAGAGAGGGACAGCGCGACGACGAGAGGAGACGAGAGAGGCAGAGCGAACGGGGACGCCAGCGGGACCGTAGTATGTATGTAGGCTAGTTGGTAAAGGCAAACCCGAACAATTTGCCGTAATAATCCGATAACTGATAATATTGGCAATTTGGCCGTAGCTAAACGGATCTCGCGGCGTTGCACTGCGTGCGTTATCTCGATTATTGTTATTGTTCGTACTCAATGACCAGCGTAACGTGCGTGCCGACGGATGGATCACCAGCGTCATGAATACCCCTTCGGCTTCCCTTCTTTCTTGGCAACGGACAGATACATAGGATTGGGGTCTATGAAGTATTTAGAGGCATATAGCAGCGAGGAAACACTCGTGAATCTTTGAAAGATTCTGTAGAAGCGTAGACAGCGAACGTCCAGTTCGCGTTATGTCCGCGAATCTACCATGTTGAAGTGTCCTGCGACTTTTAGTTTCATCGACTTCAGCGAAAAGGTAAAAGGTAAAACTTTTCGTTTCTACTTTTGCGGGTGCCACGCGTTACTAAATTTTTCCACCCCTTTTGTTACTTCGCCCTCTACTTTCTTGGCTCATGAATTGTCTATGCAGCGCACACATTGTCGCTTAAAGCCTCCCCGGGGTACGCGAGGCAACGGATCGAGTCTTTAGACGTTACCTAACAGCAGACGTAACGGTAATGACTTCGGAAGCTCGAAAGTAGTTTGAAGCGTTACGGGAGTTTCAAATAATCACGAACTGGTATCGGTTTAATCCCTGCCTCGTCAAAGCGTTACGAACGCGGACGAATCGTTGCCGGGAAGAATCCTCGCGTTTCTAAAGTTCCCGGGAAGTGGTTTCGGGGGTGATTGATTTCCCGCATCGAATCGTCGACGCCGCCTTGGAGGACGTGGGAGAAAGCGAAGCAGAGGGAGACAGAGAGAGAGGGCGGTAGCACAGTGCGGAACTGAGATTCCATGGGTTACCCGCGGAAAACCGTTGACTGTGTTGAGAACAACGATTCGATTGATTTATCGCGGTAGACTTTAATTAATCGGTGGCGACGCTCGCGCATCCCGACTCCGCTCCACGATATCGCGCCGCGTGACGCTACATCCACGGTTTTCGTAATATTGTTGACCTTCCCATTTCATTTCCCGCTATTTTGCCGCGGGACCTCCCTCCGCATTCCACGTCCTCTCGTTTCCGAATTTGACGAATGGAGAGTCTTTGCTTAACGCGTCCGTTGCTGCGGTAAACCAAATTGGCGAACTCAGTTAAAATTGTAATCCACAAAGCATACCTACGGTAGGATGGGCATTTCAATTATTCTTCGAGTGGACAATTTAAAACTGAAGTGCTCGCGTGAGTTATTTAGTAACTGTAGTTGAAAGGAAGTCGACAACCTCCTCGTAATTATATTTCAGAGAGGGACCCAAAAATGACTTTTTTAGCCTCTTTTTGGGCCCACGATTTTGGAACTGAATTTTGTGCCAAATGATAGTTTATGATGAGACATCAATCACATCAAATTTTCAAGTTGACGTGACAATTAGTTTCTGGGATATGTATGGACTTTTATGTCAGTCCGATAATTTAAAGAATTGTTACCACTGGTTTTGCTGACTGCTAACAACGAATTTGATCTTAGATTTTCAAAATTCACGAAAAAAAGTCAAATGACCGATTCAACATTGTGGACGATATATTAAAAAAGCACCTACTACAGACATTTATATTTCTCGATATTTATTTTTTTTCGTGAATTTTGAAAATCTAAGTTCAAATTCGTTGTTAGCAGTCAGCAAAACTCATGAAAATAATTGTTTAAATTATCAAAATGACATAAAAGTCCATGCATCGAAGCGTAAGGGCTGACGCGTTAATGAATTTTCACTTCTTTCACCTCCCATATCTCAGAACCTAATTATCACCTCAACTTGAAAATTTCGTGTGACTGATGTCTCATCATAAGGCATCGTTCCGCATGAAATTCAGTTCCAAAATCGTGGGCCCAAAAAGGGGCTAAAAAAGTCCTGTTTTTTGGGTCACTCCTTAAAAAACCAATGCTTCTATTTTCTTAATCGACTCCACAGCCCTTAAACCATCACCCAAATTCCCGTCACCCATAATCTCGCACGCGTGTACCGCGGCGCGGAGGTCAGTGGTAACCCCTATGGGATAAATGCCCCACGCTCGATGACGCTCAGCCCAATTAACTGCTATTACATAATATGCATCCTACCATTACGCGCCTATAATAGCGATAACATCGCCGCATCGCCTCCTACATCACAAACCCAGCTGGACTCTAAACGCGTGAAATACTTGAATCGATTAGAGGCGTCTTCCGTTCCCACAGTCCCCGAGTCGAGCATGTTGCTTCTGTAACTTACATCGTCGACTAGCAAGCCATCAGTGTGTCGCACTCCGTGGCCCCGTGGCAACGGTGTCCACTCTGTGCTCGGTGGTCCGCAAAGGAAGATTAAAAAGCCAGGGTGGCCCGGGTGCGCGACTGACGATTTCTTCCCGACTCTATTTCACCTGCACAAGCAGCGCAGGAGTAGCGAGTGTCAGGCATAAAGTAGAAGGAAGAGTCTCTGGTCGGACGGTTCACCTGGCGCAGGCGCCAAGTCCTCCATCCCTCTCCCTGGTCTCTGTTTGTGCCCTCTTCACCCCCTTTCCACCCCCCACCACCCAGCCACCCCTTGCCGCGTATGGGGGACCGAGGGAGACGGCGGATTCGTCGGACGAAGAGGGCTCGAGGCGAGTTTCGGGTTTGGGGTCGGTCGACAGCCGAACCGTGCTTCAGTCGGCCGGCGAACTCGCGTGCCGTGCCTTCGTTCCGGTAGTGACGTTCCTCGGTGCTCGACGGCGAGAGCGCACACCCCCCGACTCGACGCGATGCGAGCGTTCACTCGTCGCCGAGTACCCACGTTGCTCACCGTCCCCCGGGCACCGTGACCGCGCGAAATGTTGCCGTCGGGTCGCGACGCCCCTCCACGTCGCCAACAAGGACACGTACCCCGCGGACCACGGGGCCCCAGCACGGCGTATCCCGCGACCGGCGACGATTCTGTAAGCCTCTGCCCGCCAGACGCTTCGAGCGGCCAGCGCACTCGCGGGGATGCCCACCTCCGAGCAGCGATGACGAATTAGACCACGCTGGATTACGATTACTCGCTAGTGCAACAGTGTGTACGAAGTGGCGTCGCGTAGAGTGTATGTGTAGTGCGTAGAACTTAGAGAACAACCCCCGAAATCGTTACGACCGAGCCGCAAAGTGTTCCCAGAAGATGATCCATTAGCTTCGTCCCGTATTCGCTGCCGCGCGCGCCCGGCATCCGCTCAATTTCCGTCATTAATAACCCAACGAGCGTTCGATGGTCGGGGAGCCCCGCGAAACTTTTCACCGCGACGTGCAGGCCCCGCGTCGCGATCCATTAAGGTCCATTAAGAGTCCGTTCTCGCGCGACGCGAGCCGCCAACCACCGACTCGCCAAGTGTCCCGCGAAGGGGACCGCTGCAAACATATCTATAAACATATCCGAGGACTGGATATCCCGGTTCGAGGGCCACGATACACTATCAGGCAGGAAAAGAAACGCAATGGTGGAGAGTTTGGCGAGCCTCTCCAGCGAAATGGGTCGATAGTAGACTGCTGATACGTATCGTTTGCAGGTGATTCGCAATGTTCGATTAAAGTATCGCGTGTAATCACAGTGAAAGGTCCCGCGAAGTGTTACCATTTAAATAAAAAAAAAAAAGAAAGAGACACAATGACCGGTTTCTAACGAAACACGCAAAAAGGACCAACCGTCGTTTCGCGTTCGATTTCGTCGTTGGAGAGTGAAGTGTTGGGGAGACAAAGAGGACGGTCGCAGGAGAAGAGGGACAACGATTGTTAATTAAAGAGCAGGAGAGGCCACAGGGAAACGAGCAACCAGCAGCCTGACAGGTAAATATTTACCGACACTGTGCCACGGTAAAATCGGAATTTTACGCCGCGCGTTTTCCCGTCTACGCTGGAACGGCGAGCAGGGACAATTGGGGACGCGTAGCCTCTCCCTTCGCGAGGGGCGATCGAATTCCCTCCGGTGGTGGATTCGTCTTCCTTGGCGTGTGCCACTCGCGGACACACGACGTCGTAAAGAAATCCCTCGGAGGGGTTTTACGCGGCGACGACACGCGGTGATAGGTTCCCTGGTTCGGTTCTGAGTGGAGAGGACCGACCAAGGCTTCTCCTCGGTTATCTGGCCGTTCCCCCTGCGTGCGAATTTTCAGCGATGTACGTTTACTGCTTCCCTGATCGTTTCCTTTCACGCGAAATTGGATTTTCGACCTGTCGCAGTCATCCTCTCGTTCCATTGCCTCGGAAAGACGGGCGACGCTTATTCCTGTCTTTGGTCCTTTGAGCCCTGCGGCGCTCTCCTTAAATGTCTGAATCGAGCGGCACGCTTTCCTACCCAGTTCGCACGCCCTCCCCCGCGGAATCGAACGTTTCATTCGCCGCCCAATTTCTTTGATACGTCGGCACACACGGCGGCCCGCGACGCTGATTTCTCCCGAGCCCTCTCGCGCTCCGCTCCCCGTCTCGATACGGGCGCAATGAGGGCGAACGGCATTCGACATGCGAGCACGTACCTACCCCTCGGCGACGCTCGACGTTTTACATCGGGGTGAATTAGAATCACGGGCAAAGTCACGTGACCGGATGTGTCGTACACGAGTAATCGACCCGCGACGTGCCGTAATTCTTGCCAGATTTTCAGGCTATTTCTGTGCCTCACTGGTTGCCAGTTTTCTTCAGATTCGCGAGACAGCTTGTCCAGCGTACCGTACTATTTTATTGTCAGCTGGAAGTATCTGAAGGATTTGTAGTTATAGTGGAAAAGTTTATAGAGTCAGTTGAGACTTACTATATATTTTCTGCCACTGCACTCGCTGAATACATTTTAAAGAGTTATTCAAACGTTGACTTTCGAGACGCATTGGCCTCGCGAGGACTCATCTCCACGTATAAATGAACGTACTTGAGTTACTTCTCAGGTACCATTAACTGAAATCTTTTTTCGAAGCAATCCAATCGCATCATTACGTTGGAAACTCTTACTTAGAAGAAGCTCCTATTTCAACGATAGGATGTCTGAATATTTGTATTAATTAACTTCAACGTACAACGCAATGTTGAAATGCACGGGTTCAAAGTTACAAGTTTAAATTCTTGGTATGGGAGGACGAAAAAGTCTGCTGGAAAAGTCCGGCCAGTTCACAGTCTACCTAAAAAAATCGCAGTGTCCTTTTACACTCAGACATCCAGTTACAGGCCTTTAACGCCACTTTGAATCGTTTTAGTGCCGTTTTATGGGGAATCGTGAAGCTTCTTTTGATACCCGTTCGAGCAACTTTACGCCTGTGTCGAAACAACGTACCCTCGTTCGGCGTGTATAAATCCTCGGATCCGTTGCCGGTGTATCTGGCGATCAGGCGGGATTAAAACGCGTTCCGTCGAGACTTTCGTGCTCGGCGTTGTTTTACACGCGGCAATTCGATGCCTCGTTAATACGGTCTGCCGACATATTTTATAGCGGCGCAATTGACTAACGGGATAACATTCGACTGCCGGTCACGAACGTAATAGACGTGATCGGCGTTTTACGGCCAGTTGTGTGATAACCTGGCGAACCTTTCGTGCAGCACAACCTGGCTCGCTATAAAAACTGAGGTCACGGTCGGTTTTTCGATGGCCCCGATAATACTGCAGACGTTGTTCTCGGGTTTACACAGTGGCTCAGGGATTTGTTCAAATAAAACCGACCTATTTACTCTGGTCTGTTCTACGAGCACATTTTATTGATATACCCGGGGAAATTAATCTGGAACACGCATTAACGGGTTTCCTCATTGAAATAATAATAATAATAATTATGGAACTGTCTGACCATTTTTTAAATTCTCAAACGCAACAATCACTTTTTGCAACGGCACATATAATTCTTAAAATCTTGGATGTTAGATGTTAAAATTAATTAAAATTAGTTCCTTTAACACGAAGCCCCTGACCGATAATAATTGTACACGTGGCCTCCGTCTGGTTCCCATCGAAATGTTGAGATCCGAGCTATCTCATGGTAATTCCGTGAACATTACCGGTCTTAATCGCGCTCACGGGCGGCCGAAAGTTTACCAGGAAGCAGGGTGTATCTGCTTAAGTTCGTGTGCACGGTATCGGAGGAATCAATTGGCACGCCACGTCGTTACAACGATGACGCTCGAGATAAAATATATCCTGATTGGACGAGTAACTTCGACCTCAGACCGTAACGAGGCGCATCGTGAATTACTCGAGCTTATCGTTGGGCAGATCTCGCGAGTCGTCGGCGTAAACGAAACTCGATAAGTCGAATTTTCATCGCGAAACCGCTACTGGCGCGTTGCGCTTCCACGCTTTCATGTCAATCCAGCTGTTCAAGCCTCGGCGACAAGCTAATTAAGCGTTATGGAAATATTAATTATACGATCATTGTTAATTCTTATATTTATAGTTAACTTATATTTATAGTTAAAAGTAGTGTCACAGCGCAGATATTGGTTTAAGAAACATGTCAATCTAAGTTTTCAATTTGACAGAAATCTAGTTTCAAGTGCATTTTTGCGTTAAGTACCCTGCGAAAATTATTATTATTATTATTATTATTATTATTTCCTCCAAATTGAAAACAGACATCGGTTTCGGTCTTTTCATCCCCAAATTAGAGTAGTCTAATTTTTCCAAGTGAATTAAAAATCTATGCACTAAAGGGTTAATACGATTATACAGGAGATGTAATAAAAGGACAGAGTGGTGGTTCGTAGCTAGTAAACAAAAGCACGTTATTTTCCTGCCTGTATCGATTATTTCGATGGAAGCTGCAATTGTGATCATTCATTAATACGCGCATCTCTCGCGGCAACAGACAAACGAGCTTTGAATGAGGTGCCCGCGATCCGTCGACGGAAGTGACAACCTTGTAGTTAACGAGGGAGGAAGAAGGAGAATGCTCCGCATCGGCTCAGACGCGGCCAGTAGTAATATCAAAGGCTCGACAGACCAGCCGGCCTTTGGCCCACGGGTAATTAATTACCGCCCCGCGATCGTAAAACTTTTGTCCGTGATTAGCATCGGGAACATTTTTTTCACCCCCTCCATAAAGACCCGGCGACCTTTTGTCCCCCGAAATCTGTGTACCCGTGGGAATGGCAGTTTTAAAAGAACGAACGGGACAAAGGAACGAGGCAAGAACATTTTTCTTCCGAAATCTCCGTGCAAGGTTCGGGTGAAATATGATCCTGTTTTGTTACTAAAGTTCTTCTTTCTCTACCAGCGCCACTCGAACGTTTTTAGACTAAAATTTTTGGCAACGTACAAAATGATTTTTCGACATCGGGATATATGGTGCATATTCCGTTTAGAGGAATATTTATATAATAGAAACTGTGGGTGGAATATGACAATAGCATTGTATTAACATTCAGTCAATTGTCGTTGATTATATTGATAAATTACATGTTTGAAAGGAACATTGAAATGTCGGACAAAGAGCAGAAATTCGTACCTCTTCGTATTTCGTTTTGTTGCTAATCACTCTGTTCTGAAATACTTTGTATTGTATTATCCAGTTAGTGATCGAGCATATACTGACTTTATATGAATTTATTAATACGTCACTTTATTTGTGTAGTTGATGTACATATATTGCTTCTGCTAATTAGAGGAAAATTCATTGCGAAATGGAGTTCTTAACGAAGGTGATTTCATAACGTTGCACCGTTTCCATTCTTGTTTCTGTACTGCGCAGTTCCTCTTTATTGTCTGCGAAAATTTCAATTCTTCGGATTAATGAGGCGAGCAATGAACGAAATGTATCGATATTGCAGGCTATGGACTTGGAAATACGATATAATTCAAGTATTAGTCAGTATTATCGTGGAAAATTAACCTCACATATTTCGATTTAGATTCACTTCCATTTTATTGCCAGGAATGTTCAATATGACGGATAGAATCTTGTTTCATAAATTGCCTCGTTAGCGTTTTCTGAAAACTTTCATAATTATACAAACAACGTCGGGTTAAGTGAATTTTCAACTCTGATTTTCCGTCTCTGGTTTTTCGTCCCTGGTTTTCATCAACCTTCTTCATTTATTTTATTGTCAAGTTTGTAACATTATTCTGTTAATTAGAGAGTCTATTCACTATTCCAACTTTATTCGCTTCTTTTCGAACGTTCGGCAAGAGGTCCCCCTTACTCTGTTTACAAGTAGGAAGTTGTTGGCGTGCTCTGTACTCAGGGAATTATTCAGCTCAAGAAACGGAAGTCGCGGTAGTTATCCGCGGCACTCGTTAACAACAGCTTGTAAGTTCGGACAATTATTCAGGGGAGTAATTGGACCACCCGAAATCTGCGGGTCACGTAGTTCGCTTTGACTTGCAAGCAAGAAAACAATCTTGTTTGCTCCGTTTTACTCGCTGTGTCCTGCGTTTTGCTCTCCCCTAACGAATTGCTCGCGAATATATTTTCTCCAGATTTTATGATTTGCGTAGTACGGTGGACGTAGTTAAATATGAAAGACTGGTCGTAACATCTATAAAAACATATAATCCCTCTCTGTAACACAGAGACTGTTGAGAGGAGCTACGTTATAATCTGGCCGATGGTCAGGGTTTTTCTTTGAAGCAGCGTTCGTCATCTGGCGGACACTTGGCTCGCAGTCCTCGTCCATAAATTCGGGACTTTTATTAAAACTCAATTGTAAAGCCTATTGAGTGTGGCTATTAGCGCAGCCAATTTGGAAAGTTCCGAGGGATTAGGACTATTTGTCGAATTATTTGGTATTCGAATATTCGAATACTTCAGTTATTCAATTATTTGGTGAATGTAATTCAAATATCCAAGTATTCGAATACTATTCGATTATTTGAGTATTCGAATGCTATTCGAATATTTGAGTATTCGAATACTATTCGAATATTTGAGTATTCGAATACTATTCGAATATTTGAGTATTCGAATACTGATGTATTCGAATAGTATGGTGTGAATTATAAATCAAGTTGTTGAGGTTCATTCGTCAGGGTGAAATCTTGTAAATTAATTTTGACCCACTTCACACCATACTATTCGAATACATCAGTATTCGAATATTGCTGTATTCCAATAATAAAAATCGAATACTCAAATATTCGAAGCTTACTCGTAGCATTCGAATACTTGTAAAATATTCGAATATTAAATTATTCGAATAGTCCCAGCTCTAATTAGGACAACAAGCAGATGCCTGCAGTATACCTGCAGTTTTTCACCTGTCTCCGACACGCAGGAGGGACTTAGTTTTTCTCCCGCTATTTCACCCTCACCACTGTCCTTCGCGACACGCGTACACCAATCAGCCATCTTCAACCCTCCTCCTGGAACCACCCCTATTTCGCAAAATTCCTTGGAGAGGGAAATTTTAGTTTTCCTGCGAGAGACCACGACACCAGAATGTCAGAAATCAATATCTTTTAATCAGAGTCACACGACTCGAGAACTCAACCTCTTTTAAGCAGAATCATATGATCCCAGAACTCAGTGCTCTCAGAACTCCCAGAACAAATTTAATAATTGTACGCTCCAATAGCATTCACGGTATATTTGTAACTGTTGACAAATAAATCTCTTACGCGTCAATTACAATAAAAATTCAGTGACCTCTTGCGATTTTAACCCATTACAAGAGTGTGGCAAATTAAGATTGGTCGTCGATCATACACGACTTGATCTCCCACGCCACAACAGAGACCAAGCTGCTGATCACGTCAGACAAGAGACTATGTATTTACATATTTCTACCGACTAAAATGGAAGTGAACATAGTTTTAAACAACTTTCCTCGTGGAGGACTCAGCAAAAGAAAGTAACGAAGATTCTGAATTCATGGGGCAATAACGCCGTAAGCAATAATTTATCGGAGCCCCGGGGCGATTTTTTCTAACTCTATTTGGAAAACTCGTGTTGATTAAGTTCTCGTTAAAACTTCCCTTTGATCTGATTTATTTCACTCGACTAACTCGCGCCGCTTGAAATTCACTTCGTAAACCGAAGTTAATAAGTAAATAAAACGAACACGACGGCGTCCAAGGGAATTCCATTTCTCGCTTTTCCCTTATTTTGCAGGGCGGTACAGGGCGCACCCAGCAATTTGTAAATATTCCAGCGAGATGGTCGATGCTGGCTACGGTATCACGCTGCCGCGACGTCAAAGATCAACGAACCCCGCGATCGTTCCCCTGCCTCGGGCAGTCCTTCATTTCTGTCCAACGCGTATCGACGGGAAAGTAAAGGTTCTTTAATTTCGAATTATTCACGACACCCTCGTAATCGCCTTACGGTAGCAAGGTCCAACAGCAAACGAATACTTCCTTGGGCCTCGGGAGCTTTGTGCTCCGTTACCGAGGCCGAGACACAGACGCGTCCCCGTGTACCGGGCCCCGTCCGTGAAACGCGATTCAAGATGCATTTAAGGTAAATGCCTACTTCCATCCAGGGAAGTGCAGCCCCCGGCGCCAGCCCCGTGGCCAACCCTCCCCGCGTCCCTCCCTTACTCTTTCACGACGGAACCGCAGCCACAGCTATCAGAGAAATCCGTGCACTTTCAATTAAAGTGACGCAGCTCGGCTGCATTAAGGCCGCTCGAGGCTCTACGGCGTTATGGCTTCAATTAAGGGTTAGAGGATGTGAGGGACGGCAAGACGAAGGAGGGGACAGGTGGAGGGGAAGGGGCTGGTTGGGCGACGATGGTTGGTCCCCAGGCTCTCTGCGCATTTATTTTAAGGCTCCTCGAAGGGAGCCGAGCATCCGGCGACCGCGTTCGGAGCAACGACGATGAGCTACGCGACCGCAAGCTCGGGCGGAGGAAAAAAAGAAGGAGGAACGGTCGGGGGTATCTAAAAGCTCGACAAAGTTTCATTTAAAAAGCTAATTAACTTATCCAATTACCGTCTCGCCCCGGAGGCCCAGCACCGCGGAGGGCGCAAAAGGAGAGAAAAAGAGAAAGAAGGAAGATGGAGAATCCGGCGGCCGCGTCCGCATTCTCCACCGCGCGCAGAATGCCACGGGATTTCTCGCGACTCGTGCAGAGCCGGAAGCGCGATCGAGGACGCGCGGCCCCTCGTGCGGGCGACGATCGTGAATGAACGCGCGCGAGGATCCGGGGAAGAAGGTGCGGGGGAATCGATTTAGTCGCGGCCACGCGAGCTTTTATGAGAGAGCGCGCGGATTACGGGTTCGGTAAGAAATACAAATCGTCAGGGGGTAACGGCGCCGCTGATCCCGGTGATTAATGATTCCCTTTGCCGCGGCGCGCGTTTCCACGGCGCACACTAGCGCGCACAGGGCCGCGACGAATCGCGCGCGCCTTCGTAAGGGGAATAGGGCATGCTTTAGTCAGACGACCACACGCGCAGGCACTTTCGTACGGGAACGTGGAAACTTCAAAGACGAACGGGTTTGTGAAATGAAGAAATTATAAGGAAAGGTGTAAATATTCCTTTTTTGATTACGAAGTTTGCAGCTCAGTGCATTTTTTAATGATAACTTGGGTAATGTACAGTGAAGCTTGTTCACGTTAATGGTTAAATGTAATCGAGGACCTTCATTTTTGACAGTTTTTGAGTTATGACGTGTAATGTACGTAAAAAAAATTCTACCTCGTTCGATGTACGTTTATATGCAAATCTGATAACAAGGGAGTTATTGCAAATTGTGAATCTGCACCCATTGCTGTTTTGCGCAATACGAATGCTCTAGATTTGAAGAATTTGGCAAGATTAGAAATAAAAATTTATCAACTTAATAACTACTATTTATTGTGTGAAAATATATGAGCTATTTATTTTGAAAGTGGCGTAAGTCGATTCATAGCCATCAGACACATATTATTTCTTAAATAATGTTAATTATGCTAATTGGGATGATAAATTTGACACCCTTGGAAACCCTAAAACATTATACTACTATGTTATCTGTTATCCATATTTTTAAATTTAATCCACCGCAAACCCTTCGATATCTCGATTCAAACATAAATGGACTTACTTTTAAACACAATATCAAAAAGCCATTTTGCAATAAAATTCTATTATTTATATAATTGTTTCCAACGTTTCGATCTCAATTTAGATCATTATCAAGGAAAAACTTTTTAATATAAAGATATGAATATTGCGAGAGCTATTGAAACATAATGAGTCCCAACGCTTGAAAATACACGTGCGACACGTCTAACCGACTCGGGTGTCGCACGTGTATTTTCAAGCGTTGGGACTCATTATGTTTCAATAGCTCTCGCAATATTCATATCTTTATATTAAAAAGTTTTTCCTTGATAATGATCTGAATTGAGATCGAAACGTTGGAAACATTTATATAAATAATAGAATTTTATTGCAAAATGGCTTTTTGATATTGTGTTTAAAAGTGACCGAACCAGTGCGCCGAAAACATATTATATTGATATTTCCGGTCGAAATTATATTCATAAATAACTTTTATAAATGGACTTACGCCACTTTCAAAATAAACGGCTCATAGGGTAGATGTCCCTATTACTGTCAGTGTCCCTATTACTGCCACTTTATTTATTTTGCTTAATAAAAATGTAACGCATAAAGACTAGTGTACAACAATAATATTAATAATATTAATAACAGTCGCAATTGAATAATACTATTATTGTTGTACACTATTCTACATACGTTACATTTTTATTAATCAAAATAAATAAAGTGGCAGTAATAGGGACACTGACAATAATAGAGACATCTACCCCATATAGTTCTTCCTAATTTACTCGAAGTTGATAAAGCTGGAGCTGCACCCCTCCCGCTGCAAGGTCCTCAACCACACCACTACACCCAAGAGTAGAGTCATGAATATCGAAACTACAGTTGGAATTATTCCGATATTTTTTCGCCGCGAATACCTTTGTGTCCCATTGGGTTTGTCGATCGTTGCTTTCAACGGTTCCAAAGTGGCGCAGCATTCAACGTGTCTATTATATCGCGAGTCGATAGATTCGGTATAATCCCGTTATTCCGGGGGGATTCTATTTTTTTTTAAACTCCAATCTAAACACAGTATCGCCGGGTTGCGCGAAACGAATAATAACGCGCCGGTGTAAAGCGACGCGACGGGCAGAGGCCGTGTCTGGATTTGCGGGGCCGTATATCCACGCGTGAGAAAATATCGTGTTTACTATGCCTGATCAAACAGCGTGCATGTGTATTGCCATAGTCCAGCCATCGCGTACCTCTTCTTCTCTCCGTCCTCCCTCGGTCCTCCGATGCAAATGCACCGCCCCGTGGCTGGCATGTATTCCGAATCACGCGAAGAACGCTTGACAGACAGGGAATTCTATGGGCAACGTTCGATTTGTTCATGCACGGCGGATATACACTTGGGCTACTTTCCCTCCCCCTTGTGTCCCGAGCAAACATACGGAATTCGAGCATCCTCGGCCGGCTGGCAACTACCTTCGACCGAATTTTTTGCAGTGTCACGCGAATCGCGCCGCCACGGTGCGCTCTGAAAAATTGAAACACCGAAGTCGAGCCGATACACTTTTTGTTCGGCGGTTTCAAATCCATTTAAAGTCGAGGCACATTTCTGCTCGTACAGGCTTTTAGCGGGATCGCTCGGAATGGACACGCGCGTGAATACTGTGCCGAGGAAGATATGAATTCGGCAACGTGTGGCAGACATTTACAGTATTCACTAGCGGGCGATGCACTTTTGCTGCTTCCTGAACGATGTATTAATCGATAGGTTTTGGAGAAGCATTTATTCATACCTTACCTCGGTACTCGCAACCGAGCTGCAGTGCTGTAACTTTTTCAGTTTCTTTAAAGATTCTTCGGCAACGAAATCCCTTCATTCCATTGGAATGAAAAGCCCGTTCTCTGCGGGCATGTGGGCCGTAGATAGCGCAGAAACACGCGCGCTGCTGTCGGGGAGTATTAACCTTTCCAGGGCCAAGACTTCGGCATTGTGACCTGACATTCTGACCCATCTCGTGCCGATATTTCGTGGGGTACATACCGGTCTCGAACGAGCCGCGCATACGTGCATAGCCGGGCATCACATTCTCGTTCTGCGCCTCGAAATGCGCCGCGGTTATGCGAACTTTCAATGGGGGGATGCGATCCTTCCACGCCCACGCGCGACCACGCCGTTTTTAACCGCGAGACCGCTAGAAATGTCTCCGCGGACGTCGTTGGCCGTAATGCGCGCAATTTACCCGAACATTCTGCCTCGAGATTCCGGGCTGAATCCGGCTACCGGCTCGCCTACTTGTTCCTCGTTCTTTTTCATTTCATTGGCTAAACTATTTGGTTACAGATGTTCTCTTCGTGTTGCTCGAAAGAAGGGAAAAGATATAGGGGAAGGTGGGGCAAGACGGGGTAGTTAAGGTTTGATAATGAATAAAACACAGGTTTTCATAATCAACTAATCAATTTTATGTCTGAGCCATTCTTTGGTAATAAGTCTTTCAGTTTAACTATGAATCAACCTAATCTTTACAGGTTTTAATGGAATAAATGAAAAAATTCAGAAAAAGTCCTATCTTCTAATTAAAAAACAATATAAATAAAGTAAATATATATAAATTAATTATTTATTGGGTTGACAGAGGCGGCATATATGTATGGCTTCATCGTCCTCGTCTCCTACATCAGTACAAGAGAAATGAGGACGTTATAGTTGCGGTGTTTTCAGTTCTCTCGACATACGTGTCTTTTGCTTTTTGATTGGGACGGGAATCAGTTATTTTGGACTAATTAAGGGGGAACACCACTGTGAAAGTTGAAAAAATTTCGATTCTTCTTTTTCTCACTTTCTTAATGTTTAGCTCGTCAACAATACTCTCTGAAAATTTCAAGTCGATATTCGAAGAATTTACGAAGATACAGTGCATTTTGTGAAACGCATCACGCTTACAAGCGCATTGCAAGTCAAACTTTAAACGCGATTTTCTCGAAATGACATTTTTCTAACTGATCGAATCCATAACTCTGTCAATTTTTATCCGATCGACTTGAAATTTCGACAGGATCTTCAAAACGAGATTATCTTCAGTTGTACGTACCGATTTTTTGAGCGAAAACATATTTTTTGAAATACGCTCGAAAAACTATCCATTTTTTTGCGGATTTTCGAAACTTTTTCTTCTAAAGCGCACCATTTTTACAAAAATATTTTTTTTGAAAAATCGGTACGTACAACGGAAACTACACTCATATAGATTATATTAAAACAAAACAATTTGATTTCAGAATTGCCGTTCCAAATATACCCTTTCGATAAGCGACCTATGTTTTCTTGTGAGGGGTCTAGAAGATTAACTGTATATGAAAATCTATGCATGTTTTTCTTTTCATTTTTTTTTTATAGTTTCTTAAGACATTGTACTAAAGATAGGTAATAACAATTTTATATGAAAACTGTAAGCTATTCCTAAAAAAAATCTTAATAATGGGCACATTTTTCCAACCGTCACAGTGGTGTTCCCCCTTAATAGAAAAGAAGTATCATTTTCCTCGGTCCGTCTTCCGTTTGTAGTTTCTAACCATCCTGGGACAATGAGAAACTTTGATTTTTATTTCTAGGTTTGTGAGGGGCATGATGGGGTAATGAAAATAAGAGTTACCCCATCATGCCCCTTCTCAGCTCACTACAATCATATGAACACTGCTCGAAACATTATTTGCGAAAGTATAAAATGACACACGTGCCTTATAGCCAGCAAAATTCTGCCTCAGTAACATATACATGTACTGAAGATCTTCTATATTATCATATTATTGTCACGGGTGCTAAAAATAAGAAAGATGTTAAGAAATCCCAATAAATTATAAATCCTGATCTATCTTTGTCACACGTCCACGTGTTTCACCGACTTGATTAACTCAATTTTGATTAGTGCGTTTGTATCACGAGATACGGGGGTACCCCGTCTTTCCCCCATCCCATCTTGCCCCACCTTCCCCTACGTTGACTCCTTTTTTCAAAGAGACTTTGGCGTTAACGCAGGATTGACAAGCAACAGAGTTATGAAATAATTCCCCTCCCTCGCCGCATTTATACAGTAATCTAACTTTTTAATTGGTTCTTAAGTTTCCACGGCGAAGTTGAAATTCCAGAGAACCGATCAGCGTATTACACAACGGAGGGACATGTTCGCCTCTGGCCTCTGTCCGAGGACATCTCGATGTTCCATAGGATTCTAAGAAACTCCGCCGGACCCGAAGACAAATTTATGCCGCCGAGGGTAATATCGTCTCAAATTGCCGGGAGATCGTGCATAATTCAGCCGGTGTCACTGCAAAGTACCCTCCTTGAGCTATGATCGCTTTATTATCCCGCGATTACGCGCACCGCTCCATTTGCATTAATTATCCTCGCCGGCCGCGAAATAGAGTCGCGTACGCCCGGTTCTGTCGTTGACGTACTTAAGCAACCGCTCAAGGATATAATAAATGTACTGGTCAGTATTCCCGATAACCCATCTCCATTAAAACGTAATTTCGGATAAGAAACATCGCCTGGTAGAAGACAGCCCCGATGATAATTCTTACTAGCCGAGGGGGTGGCGAGGGAGCGGGGGGATACATTGTGAACTCGGCAGACAGGAGCGCAGTGTCACCTATGAAATAGTAATTCTATAGGGTCGATGAAATCCACGAGTGTTTAAACACGGAGAACGAAAGCGTATGTGTAAAGAGGAGCGTATAAGATGGGCGATCTTTTGCTAGGCTCGTTCCGAGCTTTCGGTTCATGGGTTATCAGACAGGTGGAAGATAGGTAGGTAGCTAGCAGAAGGTATTGTCGTCGGAACGACCGCGTTGGTCACTGGAGAGGCCCTTTTATATCCCGCCGGAAAGGCACGAACCGGCAGAGAAAAAGGACGATCGAGCCATACTGCAAACTCTCGTCTTATAGTAGAACCAATCTTCGGCCGTCACACGGCCGGCCGCAGGGGGGACGGAGCGGGGGAAAAGCGAGCCGAGAGAAAGGAAAGAGATTACCTCGCGTAAAATCGGGCCGGCGACTTTTCGACGTTCGCGAGGAGGCGGTCGTCGTGTCGACAAGTTCCTTCCTCTTTCCTTTCATCGTCGGTAATTCCCTCGAACCGGAGCCATCCTGTAAGCTACTGGTCCTGACAGACAAAGGAGCCCTGTAGCGGATTTTCGCCCGTGAACGGCCAACACGTCCGTGCCCGCAAATAGGGCACACGGCCAGCGTGAATCCGGCGACGTCGAAAGTTGAAACGGCAGACCGGTTTCGGGGAAACAATTTACACCGTTCACGTTGCCTCCTTTTCAGTTGGAAGTCACCGTAAAAGGTACCTCGGTAGTAACAGATTCCATTTTCCCTTAGCAACGTACCGTATGATCGAATATCTCATTACTATCTTATTCTTCATACGAAAAACTGAGACGATAAGATGAACAGTCATTATCAACATCAGATGCAATATTTAAACTCACTCAAACTCACCAGAACAGTAATCAGAGCACTCGGAATCACATAAAGACGGATCTTTAACAGGTGTCGTACGTGACTCAATTTTACCCGCGTTAATCCCGCGAAAACAACCCTATTGGATCATCGCGCGCTCTCCGAGCGGTTCGGCGAGGATCCGGCGGGGAGGGGCAGTAAAGTTTTTGCGGCTTCTATGCCGTCCCGTCGTTCGCCCGGCACAGCGGGGGATTAGTCAAGCAATTTTGGCGAGTGAAAAAGTGGAGACAAAGTTTGCGGCGCGAGCAAAGGGGGCCACGCGCGGCTGATAGTAAACCAAATTAAAGACCTCGCGAGGGGGCGGTAAAGCAATTTCGTAGTCCCGCACGGGCTCGTCGCGAAGCGTTTCTACGTCACTGGATACGAATGGCGGGTGGAGGGTAATGGCGAGAGACAGACCCAGACCGAAATGTATCCTCTCTCTACCCTCAGCCTGGCTTCCACACCCCCCCCCTCTTTCCACCCGTCTTCGCGAGCGCCGCGAATCCTTTGCACGTGCACGCTTTCACGTAAACCTCGTAGACATTTAACCGTGCACGTACACCCTGGCGACGGAATAGAGAGGCAGTCTACACGCGTTCTCGGTTAAAGCGAACGACAGCGTGTGGAAGTCAATCCTGATCCACCCCGGCACTGTCTACCACCCCTTGAAAACCGCTCGCCGTTCGCGTGGCGGCTTACGACTCGGCGGAACGCACGGGTACACATAGAACGCGCTGAAATTCCATGGGACGTACGCAGTCCTCGGGTCTGGAGATTTTATAAACATCCAGACGCTTTATTAAAAGTTCGTGGAAGGATTTCCATTACGAATTTGGCGGGAAAGAGTTCGCAGCGAGAGGAAATGGAATTTGATTCGCCGATTGCGTAGAATGCATTCGTTCGGCTGATGTATCGGGAATTAGTTCACTGGTGCTTAAAAAGCTTGAAAAAATTCGGATTTGCAACGGAGGAATATTGGATTTGTAGAATCACTAAAAACTTATTCCAATATCCTGATATTTGTTAATGGAAACAAATATCAGGAATTTCATATGGAAAATGGAATATTACTTTTACAATGCTGGATATTGTTTTTGTTAACTAATTTCTCTGTAGAATGGGTTGTTTATTCTGTTTCACTATGGTAGAATTATACTTCCCTCGGGGAAATATGTTTCTGGTAATTATGATGAAAATGTAGGCAGAATTGTTATTCTTTTGCAATGTATATATTGTTTCCGGGTGATAGGGCAGGGCGCGAGAGATATGGTCGATATTTATGGAGCATCGATAAATATCGAATGATTGATGTTTTTAATGGCGATGAGTTTGCAAATAAAATTGCGTGCAATTTGAGCGTATGATGTTACTCGTATGTGTTCCATCGCGTGAACATGGTTAGAGTAAATAGATCGATAACTGGCGGCAAAAATAATTCAATCACGGTGTTCTAGCCAACGAAGAGATTTATGTTCAATTTGTGCGAATTGATCGCTTTTGGTTCTTGTAAATACGATCCTGCGTTCAGATGGATCAATCGAGTGACCATTTGGAGAAAATTTGACGGTCAATTGTTTCTTCAAAATAATATTATCAATCCCACAGGTGTATAAAAAAGAGTATCGAATATTAACCTCATTAAATTACAATATCTAACATTTACAGAAGCGTTGGCTTTATACAGCCACCAGATTAGGATGTCCAATTTTATCCACGATGAATTATTGGTTTTACGAGTAAACTTATATGGGATTTTGTCTTGCAAGCTGATCAATCAGCTGCCAGCTACGAATTAGAAGGTGTTACGTTGAATTTAACCCCCTTCACGCGCCTTTACCAAGGAATTAAGCTCAGTCGGATCCGTCTAAGCCATCGACTTTACTATTTTTCCCAAGAAAGTGTTTTTGCCCCCGGCAAATCGCGCGGATTAAGCTAAACGTGATCCTCAACGCTCGACTGTCGAGTTCACTGCAAGGGACCTTCTCGCATGGCGTAATTGGAAATCGTAAAGTTACCGAATCCCATTTTGTCGGCAACTTTCCACGCGACTTTCGTGGTTCTTCGGACTTAGCGCACACCGTTAAGTATCCGCCCCAGCCACAATAACCAGGGACTCGTCTTCGCTAATTCTATTAGCTGCTCACGCACGGAACCCTGCCGCGCCCTTCCTTTCGCCTCGAACGCGCTATTTTATCATACACGACGGCGATGCCTTTTCACACTCGTGTGCCAGTCACGTATATACATACTATAACCTGCATCCAATCTCCCTTCAGTTGGCTGCTTCTTCCCCATACCTCCGGGCTGCCATTACGGGAAAGCCTTTATTAAGTCTTCAACTTCGCGTAACACGCGCCCGTCCATCAGTCTGGTGATCTCGTTCGCATTGATCATCGCTGCCTTCAGACTTATTGTCAGAAACCGGGCCACAGACAGCCGCTATGGACTTTGACGCTGGTAGGCCAGTCGGGAAATGATTTTCTAAGGTCCTCGGTAGAGCCATTTACGAAATGGATTCACTGTAACTGGGATGGGAAGTAGTAGAAATTTTCAGGAGCCATTTAGTGGTACCGTTAAGGAACTAGTTTTTGATCAGTTTAGAGGGCTTCCCGCTTTAATATTTATTTTTAACCTAATAAAACTTTCAACCATAGACTTTTTTTATACTAAAAGATGAATTAATGTTTACACTTTAAGGAAAAATTTTAAAAAGTTGAAAATAAGTATAATTTAATTATTTATAAGGTACGGAATAATAAGGTGACTAGGAACTAGTTTTTGGTCATCTGAAAATATATGGGAACTAATTTTTTATCAGGTCAGGAACTAGTTTGAATTATCCTTTTTTATGTTAGTAATTATTTCAAACAATTATTTAAGGACATAAACTGAAAAGAACGATTTATTTCATGAACTAATAAAAAATTAGTTCCTGATCAAGAACTAGTTCCTTAACGGTATACTCATAGAATTAAATAATCGATTTCTATGGATAATTTGGAATCTTCCTGTATCGAAGGTTTACCGAAACGTGTTTTCTAAAAGAAAGCAAGGATAAAACTGCTCGCTTCATTAAAACCTCGTGAAAAGCATTCGATGGAACTGAATCCGCTCTGAACTTTGCTCTTCATTCGCCACCAACCCCCTATCCATCGTTCCATCGTCTCGGCGGGGCAGCCATTACAGGAAAGCCTTTATTAAGTCTTCAACTTTGTGGGACGCGTGCCCGTCCATCATCGCGGAATTGAGTTCCCATGCAACCTGGCCAAGCCAGCACACATCGACGATTTTCTGGCTGGATGTAATTAGAAATCAGCCCCACGTAAAATCCACCCCTCGCCCTCGGTTCGTTAGACTTCTGCCCGTCTTCCGAACGTTTCGCCGTGCTCGAGCATGAAGGCGTCGTAAACCGTTGAACGCGCCGAAAAATGAAGCGTCACGGATCGAGATCACGACCGGCAACGTACTCCCTTTTTCGATCGCCGGGAACGCGTGACGAGCCGGCATTCCTGGCAATTTCGGGAATGATTTCCCTCGTCCCTGGTCCCAAGCGAGCGTGCGAATTTGATTCCGTGCCGTTGGCAGGGACGCGTTCGATGAGTTCCATCCTCGACACCGGGGCTCTTTTTTCCCCCGTGTATCTGCGCAAGGCGTATGCAAAATGCAAGCAAACTGTCGAGCTGTTTGGACGTTTCGAAATGCGAGCGGTGGTCATCGCGATTTCGCGAATCGAACCGGCCCAGGTGCGTGCGCTAGTTTGAATATTTTCGGGGAGCAAATCGGCGGGAACTGTCCGCGGGGAACGTCGCGATTCGCTGCGACGAGAGATCATAAGGGATTAGCAGCTCGTTAGCGCGTCGCGTTTTCGGCCGACTCGATCCACTGGCGATCGATCGTGAATATCTCTCGCGCCTCTATGCACGGGGGAGAGGTCGCAGGGGTGGAATCGCAATTAAGTCTCTGGCTGGCGAATCTGAATTGAAAATAGAGGGTTACGCGTCGACTGTAACCTTTACCCTCGAATCTCGTTTATCCGTTTTCTTTGACGAAGACACACACTTCTGACGGCTTTTACAGTGGGTTTCTCCGGGACGGAGCAATATGCCTGGAAGACATTTCAGCAGAGAGAATAGCGCGCGTCCTGACGCGTCCCAGATACGCGGGGAAACAAAGTACGAATATCGAAATCGACGACCCCAGTGCTGTGACCTCTTCCTGTTAGCCACACATATAGAATGCATGCTCTCGCGAGCTTGCATCGTGTCTAAGAGGCAGATTTATTATGCATACACGCGAGGATATTGAGATACGCGGAGTGGAAGCTCGTGGGTCCCCTCCGGGGAGGAAAACTTCCTCGTCTCATTGTCCGACGAGGGGTTTGAGCGACAGGGGCGAAAGAAATAGGAAAATGCCGGCACGGGAATTGTTGGGAATATTTCCTCGATCTTTTCATCCTCGTCCCCGACGCGAACACTTGAACGCACAGAAATAGATCGGGAACAGTCCGGGGATGGAGCGAGAAAGAATAAGCGCTGCGCCGTTTAAAACACGTAGCGACGCTTAATGGAAAGTCGGGGCGAGCCGTCGATCGTTTGGACGAAACGGGGTGCGAAAAAAGAAAGCGCGACGGAAGCTCCATTAGAATAATCGTGTCTATCGTTCTTAAATTTCGAGGCCCGACTTCAACTCTCGCGCAAAGTCTACTTTGCGAAGTGGCAAAAGTCGGCGAGTTACGGGCCTCGTTTTTCTCTTCGTCCCCCCTACCCTTTGCCTGTGGCAAAAGTTTTCCGCGTATACGGCTTCGAAGATTGAAAGAGACGAATCGAAGACGGCCAGACAGCCGGGGACGGGAGGAGGACGGAGAGAAATGGAAAAGAAAGCGAAGAAGTCGAGAGTCGTCGGAATATATTTCTCGGTTGTCTATTGGTCCTCGAGATGCGACGACGTCTCGAGGAGACACGGCGTTTTTCTAATCTCGAGAGAGAGAAGGAAGCGAGAAACGGACGCTGGAGGAGAAAGTTGGCGAAGACAGGGGCAAGGTGGAGAAGAAGATGACGTGGGAAAGTTTCATCAAAGTTCCCTCCCCTCTGCGTACCCCGCTGTTGCGAACCGGGCTTGGGAAACGACAGAAGGGGATACTTTATTCACGAGAATCATATGAGAACTGCCTATATACGGGCCGGCTATATTACTTAGTTGGTAATCTTCGTACGCGGAAATGACGGTCCCCGTGGCGGAATTTTTGACTAGAATTTGTGAACATGGAAGATACCTTCTTTCACTTGAAATATAGCTTCTATTTATTTCTGCGGAATAAAATATATCTGGAAAGAAATTCGTTTGAATCTGGTTCCCTGTAGTGGAGCACAAATTTTGGGAGTAGCTTAATAATACTTTAAACTCATAGAACTGGAGTACCTGCTGTTGAGTACCTGGAAAAGCTCCTTACTTTACTTGTTGGAGCAGCGAAAATAACTGACGTGAACTGAAGTTGATGAAACAAGGAGATTAAAGTTCGCTGACTGCTTTGGAGTCTCTCTTAGAGAATATTCCTTGGGAGTACTTTCCAATCAATAACGCAGATTTTCACTGGGCGGACAAAACACGTGAGAAGCGTAGCCTCATTCGCGACAATTTGCGAGGCGTCATTCGATGGTAATTAACGTGAGAAAGTGGCCCACAGTAGTTCAGACAGAGAAAAAAAGTCATTTTTTGAATAAGTATACAGAGTTTTTTCAATACAATTCCATAGTAGGATAGTTGAAGCACCAGAACCAACAAGAATTTTCTATAAATACTATTAATTTGTAAGGAAATTATAATATGAAAGTTGGGGAACAGAATACTAGCAATTTTGAGTTACAAATGCACTATCTTACAAGTAAAATTTAAAGTATCTGCAAATTAAAAAACAAATCGCAATTTTGTAATTTGATTATGTTCATACTGAACAAATAAATTACATGAATTAAGTCAATGACACCACCATTGATTTCAGTATGACACAAATTGAACAAAGAGGTTTTTTTAATAATAGAATCGAAGTTTAATTAGACATAACGTTTTTACGACAGCTAAGACTTAATACTAGTGGTGCATTATACCTTTGAGTACATAACCAAACAAGTTTCAGTTGCGTAAACCTGCGGTTTTGGTGCGGGGAGCATGTTTTCTACAACTTTTATCAGTATTTGGAATACCTTGCTTTCATTTTTGATAATATCCAAAAATGTTTTAGATAAAAGTTGAATGGTTTCTGATACTTCTATTGAGGTCCTCTACACACCTGCACAGTTTAAAAAAAAAATCAGAGTGTTCGGGTAACTGAACATCCCTTGTAAGTCCCTCTCACATAGAGAACAAGCACAGTCATTAATAAAATAGTTTCATACGTATAGGTTTTGAAAATATTTTTAAACCAACATAACTGTTGTACGTGTAATTTACGCATGTTAAAATATTAGTTGCAAACGTCATCAGTAATATTATATATAAAAATCAAATTAAATTCTTCAATTAATATTATAGTCAATTTGACATTTAACAAGTAATATAACAGAAAATTATTAAAAAATAACGAGAACTGCTGAAGTTACGAGATTTTTCCACTTCTCCAGTATAGGTCCGACCACTGTGCGGCCCTCGCGTAGCCTTTTACGTTATTCAATAACCTTTATGCTCCCCATTAACACTGTACTAAACCAATATACTGGAATCACTCATATTCCTATTCATATTTGAATAAACTATTTGTTCCACTATGCTCGTAAAACCAGTAACTCGACCACTTCCAAAGCAAGCAATCCTATGTATCTACGCGTCCAACTATTTCGTAACAAGTGGAACACTTGCTACGGGAAAAAGTAAAGCAGGAACCAACAAAGAAACGACCCGGAGGGGCGAACTTTTATCGCAAATATCCCGGTCTAAGGGTGAACCAGATTGAAAAGCGATAGCCCGCCGTCGAAACTCTAAAATTCGTCGATATTTTTATCGCCGCGGATATTCATTCGCTCGGCTCGGCCATTACGCCAGCTCCGCGCTGCCGAGGTACAACTTTCGAGGCGACTGTGCGCGTAATCCTACTCGAAACTTGGAATTGCATAACGAGAGTTTCGCCTTTCCCGATCCCACCAAAGATTTTTACGGTCCAACTTCACCGCAGGAACGTTCTCTATAGAGCCGAGCGCGGGCCCATTTGCTTTCTTCCGTTCACGGGACGTCGATTTTAATCGAGCACCAAGGGACGACGCAAGACGTAAAAATTGCTCAACGACTTCGGGAGTCAGGGACAAGAAAGAAACAGCCACGTGTTCGCGGGTAGCTCCGCTTGCGAGCTTCGCAGGCGCACGGTCAGGCCCTCGCCCGTTTATTTCCATCTGGCTTTTCCACTGCTCGCCGGCCGCTTTTGAACACTCGCGAAAGAATGGTTCGCGTCGAAAACGCTCGGATCTCGGCCTAAAATGTGCATTCGGGTCACGCGAGCGCCCGTTGCGAAAGCAACTCCGAAGAGCGGCCGACTTTTCTCATATCCGCCCGTTTTGAGGAGAATCGCGCAACTCTCTTTCGTTTGCGTACAAATTGGGAGGGGGTGGCAAGTGTCGTGAGGGAGGTGTTTGAGGAAGCACTGGAGTAGTGTGTGAAACAGTAGCCTTGAGGATAGGAAGCCACGAAATGTGTTTTTCACCACTGGCTTGGAATATCTTTTCGATTTGTCAACGCTAGATAGAATTCAGACCAAATCAGTAGCCTTGTTTGCTTTAAATTTGGGTGGTTGTTTACAGAACTCGAGGAAGTACTTTGAACGAAGATTTTTAATACCGCTGCAATGCTTGGCAATTTCTTCTATATTTCAAGAAATACTCGGTTTCTTCCAGAATTCTCATTTACTGGATTTTTCCTGCGAGCGTCAGTGGCAATTCAGACCTCTGTGCACAGGCTTTGCTTGATTTCGTGTTTGCTTAATGCTAGTTGGGGAAAAAGAAGATATAGACAGAGAGAGAGAGAGAGAGAGAGACGGGGCCTCCATGATTTCGCTATTTACATTCCAAGAGATGGTTGCGCGATAGACACGAATCAATTTCCAGGGAAAACGCCGGACGGGATGTTTGCAGAATGCAAAAAGTTGGCGGGATACGTTCCCCTGGCGACTGGGCGTTCGATCCGCGGGAAAGTTGGGGCTGACTAGCCTATGTAAAAGAATTTTTTTTTCTTATTTATAATTTAGCGTTGCACCGCGGCGAGGGCGAGCCGATAACGCGCACGCGAGCCGCAATTTCTTACGTTCCCGTCCGGCGCAAAAAACCTGCCCTAACGATGCACATTAGCCGAAAGAAATAAGAGGAGAACGACGCTTTACGATCTGGCCGTGTGGAAACGAGGCCCTGGAAATACGACGCCTTTGTAAACAGCCGTATATTATTTTTCCACTGAAAAGTCATACCCGCTACTTTTAACGCCGGCGCACGTACGTGTATGCAGACAGCGGGCATTCAGCGGAAACGGTTTCGCGAGGCTGACCCCGTTTTTTTCGCTCTTCCCTCGTAAACAATGCGTCAGGGTCGAACAGAGTCCAATAAGTAAATGGCTTCTTGACGACGTGACTTCGCCTTTCTGACTCGACGATTTCGCGAACTTTACGAACCCGTCGCGTCGCGGGCTGTGTCGCGAGCAGCTTCAGCGTCCATTGGCTTCTACCTCAGGATCTGCGTCTCGAGTCAGAAGGCAGTTGCGAAGGATTAAGGCAGCTCTTTTTTTGTAGACCGAGGTCCTTTCATATGAGAATCTTTAAACGACCGTACTTCCTTCGTGGAGGGGAAATAGTGGTTGGAGGAGTCCGTTGTGAACCGCTGAGGGGTCATAAGAAATTGCTGAAATCCTCAATCGTTGAAGAGGACGGTGGTTCGATGCTATGGATTACGCGTGCATTCTAGGATTTATTTCTACCCTCCGCAGATTCCAATATAGCTGTGTCTAGTTTTGTTGGGATCGTTACGCTCGTTGTGTGTACTCAACGTACCGTGCTCAAGATCGATCAACAGTCGATGACACAGCAGTCTTGCGTACGTTTCTGCTTCCCTCATTTTCCTGCTTTTACACCCGAGCTAAGCTTGCCCTCCGCCTCCTGTCGTGTGTACGAACTTTGATCCAGAAACATCGACTTCCCATGCCAGACCGATCGGGGGTCTGTCTCTCTCTCTCTCTCTGTGTCGCGATTCCATCGGTGGCGCTAGAACACTGTGACCTATCTCACGGAAATCGATACTCAGCCCGAGGATATCGAACTCTAATATCCTCTTCTGCGAGCCATAGTCACAGCGTCGCTGGCTTTGCCGACGTTGAAACGGTTCATCGTACCGTGAGTTTCGGATATAGTCGTCGATGTAACCACTACGAGGGGGTCGACGCGGCCCCTCGCAGAGGAAATAATCGGTCGACTTTTGTCTCTGCCTGCAGTGGATTGAAAATATTACGGCTCAGATATCATCCCCCGGCTCGCTCTGTTTCCTTCGTAAAAGAAATTCGATATTGCTTGTTCCCCGTATCTCCGACAGTTTTCCTAGCTCCCCTCCCCGATCTTCCGTTCGTGATTAGTGCCGCGACGTTAATAATTCTTGTGTCTTCCTCGGGAGAAGGGATGTGCGGTCTTGGGACCGAGATTTGACACAAAGGTGGAAACTCCACTTATGCTGTCTCGTATTTAAAGTACTTTCCTCTGGTTGTCCGTCATATCTATACAACATCCTTCGCACAAATCTTTCCTACCATTCCTCTAGTTCTTCTTCAACTCGATCCCAATCTCTTCTCTCTATTCCATCACACTGTACTTCCAAATTGGAATCCTCTTTCTCGTATATCGCGGCGCATTATTATAATTCCCTTCCTGCTACTATCCGACAGATTGACTCTTTTCCTGCCTTTAAAGATGCAGCCCGGCTCCACATCCTCCAGCACTTTTAGTGTAATCTACCTCGTCATGTCTCCCCCTTCCGCTATAGCCCATGTTGTGCCGTTACTGCTTATTCGTCATGTTTTGTTCTTTGGGTCAAATTTCCTTTTCGTATTTAATTGTTTAATTGTTTAATTAGTTTTAAGTATGTTTTAGTATTAGTATACGTAGCATTAAGTAATGTATAGTTTATTTCAGGGTTAGGCTTACTAACAGTTTTTACTGCGGCCTCGCCTTTACTCACTCTTACTTTCTCTTTATGTACCACTCTCTGTTCTTCTCGTTAAAGAGTAATACAGTTGAAATAATAATATAATTCTTACGCAAGCTGTTCCATCTCGAGACGAAGTAACCGTTGACCATTCGCCGGAACATTGATCCGTGGTTCGTTACATATTACTGAAACCTTAGATCTAGCTTCTTACAACCAAGAAACAACTCGATCTTCCCTGCAATCCACCGATACACAATCCCGCCCGGCAATCTATAGAATTGTCATCTCCTCTATATTCCGCTATCAGCCGGCGTCGTTGATCATCCGATGACAGATTGAACCCGACGACCTCGTTCCACGCTCAGCGTCGTTTGAAAAACGAAGGGAAGAAAACCACGGCGGTGGGTGTGGGCGATATGAAAACGAGAAACGACGTTCGCGGCGGCGTTGAAAGGGGAGAAAGAAAGCAGACGGGTGAAAAAGAGAAAGGGGCAGAAAAATAGGAGGAAAAGCGAGAAACGTTCGCCTCGACGTGGCCGTTAAAGAGCGTGGGCGGGGGTGTGGACGATAGAAAGCAACGAAGGAAAAGGAGACGGACCAGAGGGTGGTTCGCGCGAGCCTGGACCACTGGGAAAAAGAGGCTGGTGGGAACGGAGGACGGGTGGCATCTAAATGGAGATGTCTTGTATGCAGAGCTGCTCCGTCAGAACGACAGCAACTGGAAAGCCGTGTCTGCTTCCAGGACTAAAAGACAAAAGTTGCTAAAAGGGAAATATATCAGAAGTCTCCTCCTCCTCGCCCAACCCCGTCCTTGCCTTTATCCTTCGACACGTTTCTCGATCGGACTCACGATCTCTACTTTTTGCCCGGCTCGTATATACACTCTACCTTACCCCATACTCAGAAACGGCCCCACACTGTCTACCGTTCCTCTTCCCTTTCGTCTCTGCCCTCGATGCACCGCCTTTTCGATCATCTACTCGTCCCTCCCTCTCGCAGCCCCTGCGCCGCGAGCAACCTCCTTTGCGTTGGATTTTTACGCGACGATCCTCGAAACGTCGAGGTGATGGGAAACTGGGATCGGATGCGTCGTTGTCGGTGTACCAGAAACGTCCTCCTCGAGGGAAACTTTCCAGCCGTTGCTGAGAGTTCGCGTTTCGGGAAGCTGTAAGCTAAGACCCGCGCCGCGCTCGTCGTCGCTTGTCGACCTTCGATTCCGCTCCGAGTGACAGCGGCGTGTGCACCTCGAGCGTCGCGTCGTCGCGCCATCCAGTTTGCATGTAGCTGGGGGAGGATTCCCCTTGGAGAGGCAGCCGAGAAACACGGGAATTTCTGGGAATATTGTTTCGGATATTTCTTTGTTTGAGCAACTCACGGGCTGGCGACGCTGTGTGAATAGAAATTCTCGTCGCGGGAGCGGGCTGGAGGGAAATAGAGCTCGGGGGTGGGAGTGACGGGGAGAGGAGAGATCAACAATTGTCGTGCTGGATCATTGCTCTGTCGAACGGCGAGAAATTAAATTCACCTCGGCAAACAGACACGGGGAAAGATCGATTGAATCGGATGGAGAGACCGAGCCCCCACCCCCGCCCAACCCCGCTAGGGTTCTTTTGGGAATAGTGGCGAAAACGCGGGCAACTGTTTGTCTTCTTAAGAAATTGCCTTGTTTCCACGACTGATTGCCGGGCATTCGTTTAAAATGAAACACTCCTCGGATTTTTATCGATCGCCGGTCTCCGGGGAGAGCCCGCGAAACGGGGCCAGGAAATCAAAGTGTATTGACCCGCGAACGCCGGGCGAATCGCGTGGATTTACTTCCAGTTATCGAAACACTGCTATCCGAGATGATCACAGGGATCGTTAACTGCTGAATTCTTTTATTGTGCGAGCATACATACTCGCGTATATTTTCCAGCAAAGGTATAAGATACCATTTGAAATTCGAGTGGATGAAATAGTGAAATATAAAAGTAGGTTAGAACAATCGATAGGTCAGTGCAATCTCAATGAAGATTTCAATTTTATCGCGTTTTGTGTGGTATTTATAGACACGATCCTCAGTGACCGGGTTCCACAGTACGAGTGCAATCATCGATAGCAGTGATTTTAAGAGCACGCGTTCTAAATTAGCGTGGTAGTCGCTGGGAGTAGCGTGGAGTTTCTTGACCAAGCAGATAGGTTAGAGGGAAGAATCAAGCCAGTAAAAATAATCGACGATGTCAGCGGCGGCCGTCTATTAAAATATTCAGCAGCGTAGTTACGGAAACGTGTAAAGCTTCTTGCCTTCCCGGCTAGACCTACGGCTACGGGACCTTTAACTATTGTACTTTATCTTCGGATAGTAGCTGCCGTACGCCCATCCAACTCTCTGTATTGATTACCAAGTGGTAACAAATACCGTAACAGTCCATCGACCGATTACTGTGGCGCCCTGTTGTTCGCTGTTGCACTTTTCATGATCGAAACAGGGAGGTCTATTGTGGCGCTTTGGTGTCTCGGGGTGGGTACACTACAGCTCACAGTTTCTCGTGCAATTGCACAATTGCGCGGCGCAAGAGCATAACACGTTCTACTAACGTGACTTCCTAATGTAGGAACACTGTCTTATCTAATTTCTTTCACCCTCGCAAATTTTCTACTCTCTTTAACAGAACGTAAGGTAAAAGACCCAATACGTGGACACGTCCCAGTAGCTGGACACTGGTGTAAAATAACTATTTTATTCAATTATTCAAATATTTAGTGAAATATATGTATGAATATATTTTACTAAATATTTGAATAATTGAATAAAATAGTTCTTTTTGGATAAAGCGGGTATTAAATGTACAGTGGACGCTCGATAATGTGCCGCAGTCGGGGCTCTAGACGCGGTGTTTTCTCAGAAGCGGCATATTAACGAGAGCCAATGTAACGCGCGCTCTCCCCATAACTCTCCTGTTTTCTTTTCCGTGATGGCTGCCCCCTACCAGAATACTCTTAAGGTGCGTCACACTGATGTGAGAAAAAGAAAAAACACAATCACGTATATGTATTGCTTGCGAATTGCTTGCGAACTCCAGTGTGGAGGCACCATTAAGGGTTAGCATTCATTGGCTCGCTGAGCGTGAGAGAAAGGGAGGTGCACACACGCGTGCGAGTAATGCGTGTGAGCTGGGGCGTTCCTAACGGCACTTTAAACAGCGGCATATTATCGAGCGTCCACTGTACTAATCAGTATTTTTGCACCAGTGTCCAGCTACTGAGACGTGTCCACGTATTGGGTGTTTTACCTTAACCAATTTCCATACTTTCATATTCGACGCAAGACGTGGAATGTTTCTGCAGCCAGACATATTGGAACATGAGGTACCCGAGAATCAAAGAATCTCTATTACACTGTTAGGTAGCGTCAGACATCTATTCAGAAATAGGGGTTGTAGTTTCTGCTCTATATTTTCACCCAGGAGCCATAGTATTTCCGATTGCAGCAATTGCCGAGCAAAGCTGCGCGGCCGTGGTTCAAAGCTGCTTAGCCAATCTCTGGGTAGAATTAATAGAAGCTCATTTGCGAGGTTTGCGCGGACTTCAGAGCAGGAGAGACGTTTGCTCAGTACCTCGGTTCTTCTTAAGTACGTTTCGCCCCTTCTTTGAGGCACCATCCGCCCAACACCTCCCCCTCCTGCCCCGCGAAGCAAGCGACGTTGTTTATCTTCGTGTCTCACCCTCTGCTCTCCTTTAAGCTCGAGAGCGAGAGGCAGAGAGACGGATAGGCGGCGAGAGCGAGAGGTAACGCTTATTGTTACACTAGGATTCCCTACGTTCGTTTCTTGGCAACACGCGACGTCGCTGCGGATGCCTCATTAAGTTGAGCGCTCAAGAGAATTGTGTATGTCATGGATGTCGTTAATAAGCATCGTTACGGAAGATTTGCAGCGGAAGCCCCGCTTACGCGCCGCCGATTTCCGGCGTCATAATGTTCGTTCCGGGATGGCTGTAGCTCTGGCTATTCGTCGAGCAACGTTTTCGTCCCTGGTAATTGTATGAAATACACGGCGCCCCAGCTTATACTTGTTTGCTCCGTCATTTATACATGGATATACGATTTTGTAACCAACGGAATACGTAAGTGATAATTAAATAAAATGCTTTTTTATCTTTGAAAACTTCCTCAGGTTTAAGGGGACTAAGAAGTCGTTTTTCGTGAGAAAGAGACTCTTGTCCTTTATTTATTTGTAAAAAAATGAAAGGACATCCAGATTTATCCTTTTACCCCCAATGTTTATTACTACCATATGGATTGAAAAAAGTGGTAAGAAATATATATGTGCTTTAAAAGTAGCGCTGTAGACGGGTAAACATTTTAAGGTTTTGTTGTCGTTTTGCCTTAATATCGGTCTTAAAATGTGATGTAATCTAATTTCCAAGGTGAGATTCTTGTCTGTTGGATTCATAGTTCCCGCGCAAACCTATAAAAACAAAAATTAAATCAAAATTATGCGACTGGTGGCTGAAAAACGGCGATTTTTCTGAGAAAAATTCACTCTTGTTTTTGCACTATCAAAATCCGGTGACTTCTTAATTTTTTTATGAAAATCTTGAATTTTTACGGACCATATCAGAGGTTTGCGGCGAAATGGCACTTGTTTTACACATTCTGTAATTTTTTTAAGTCAATCTGAACCTCCGTTCGTTCGCAATCAGGCAAAAAATTATTCGAGAAAAACGCGTTTAAAGTTTCTAGGAAAAGCCGACGCTATATTCCCGTTTCACGTTTTTAGCTGCCACATCTACAATTTTGCGAATTTTACTATAAACCAAGCGGTATTTTATTCAGAAAAGATAGTACTTTCGGAAAATACAATAGAAAAAATTGATTTTTCGACTTCCTAGTCCCCTTAACGGCACAAAGAAGATAGTGGTTTAGTTTTAATTTACTTATTTCACTCAAGTGTCATAGTCTTTCTCCTTACACCTTTTCTACAGCCTTAAATTGTCTCCTCTATGAAACTGCGATTATTTCGAGCTTGAAACATTAAGCCAATTTACAGACGATAGAACCGAGTAGAGAAGAATGTTGGATACGTGTTTTGTAAAGACTGGCGAGGCCTGTTTATCTCCGGATCTGGCCTGCAGATACGCCGCGAGATGCCTCTTTTCTTAGGCCACTTAGACCCCAGTTGTTACACACGACGTGCTCGCCCGGCTCATTAAAGCTGGCTGCAGCTACGTGTGTCCCTAGCAGGTACCTAGTGGTGGCCGCGTCTTCGCCCCCAGCAATTCGTTGCGGGGGGTGTGCCGTCGTCAGCATCTCCTGGCGGGGTGCCCTCCACTCTCCGAATCGCCGGCATCGCAATTTTTCGAGTAACATTGCGTGCCTAATTAAATCTGCCACTCTCGGCGGGGCGATGACCCAAAACTTGACGTAAGCCTCTTGCTTTTGGGGTGCAAGCTGCAGAATAATTTCACTGTAACGTCGGATTAAACACACAGAATCTCCATTAATACCAGACAGGTGACAAATAAAAGCGAAGGCACTTTCGGGGCAAGTGGAATTCTAAGAAAAGCAAACATCGCTAATCAGACTCGATAAATTTCTCAACTTCCAGAACATCCATTTGCTCGCATGTATTAACGAAGCCGAGGAAAATATGATTACATTCTTCCACGAGAACGCAGTTTGCACCAGGAAGCCTCTAGTATCACGCTTATCTTTTTCACTCGTCCCATCTACTTCCCTGTTGGCCAGGGAAACAGGAGCCGTAGAAGGGTTTAATTCGCACATGGCGTTTTTTAAAATAACGTTTGCCGAAACACCTTTGTTACAACGATTCCTGGCAATGTTGCATACGTTTTAATTAACTCGCTCGCGTTACGGTTCAAAGGAGAAGGAAATTCCGCAGTGTTGCCCGGAGTAATTACTCCCGGCGGTACTTTTATTTAGTCCGGGAGGCAGTATTACTTTGATTAGGTAGACGGCGGAAGTATCACTTCGCGGAACACGGGGCAGAGAATTTTACATTTTTTTTTTCCACCCCTCTTGTTCTTCGTTTCTTTATCTCCACCGAGTTCTCTGCTCTTGTCGAGGGGATTGAAGGGAAGCCTGCAGAGCACACATAAATAGAGAATGAAAATAATTGATTTTCTGGGTGATTGGGAATTGAAACGGTTTCGAGGTCACGGCCGGTGGCACCACTGGCGGAAGGACGTGGATTAAGGGGCGCCCGGTGCCGAATGGAAATTGGGAACAGGCAGGTATCGATGAATCACCCATCCGCCGGTGCTGTTCCTATCGATTTATCGGGGTGGTTACGGCACTGGACTGTTGCCCAGGTGATTTGACGCGCTATTCGCCGAGGCCAGTCTTTTTTCGTACTTCGATCGAGCTTGGCAAACACGCGGGCTTTGTTCGGTCACTTCCCGTATGAGAAAAAAGTGGCGGGATCGCCACGCGGAGTTGGATCGGTCACCGAGCAAGAGATTTAGGGGCCGTTTTAAATTCCTTTGTAAACTCCCCCTTTTGTAAATTCATAGCGCGGCCCGAATCCCCGCGCAATTTCTGGCCGCCGCGCCTCGTAACCGTCGCTCCACTGTTATTTAATATTAGTGCGTGGAAACATGGCCGACGTCTGTTCCGCCGATACGCGGAGAGCAGTTAATGTTACGAATTAATATTTACGGTATTGCTCCCTCATGGTAACCTATTCCGCGCGTCCAACTCGGCCGATCCCGCCTAACGTTTTGTACATCTGTAATTACTGGATGGAAGTGGCGATAGGCTGGCTATTTTCGAGGTAAAATTTACACTTTTATGTATCTACAATTTTACAGGTGATTCTTTCTAAAGACCCGTACGATAACTGTGTGGAAGAATGTGACATACTTCTTCTATGACAGAAGCTTCAATGATATTTTAAGGGAGCTGTATCTGATCTCTTAAAACATTGAACGTAACATTTAAATAATCGTAACTGATAGTGCCAGCGGTATTTATTTATTTATTGATTATATACGGGTGGGCACCCTTTGGTAAATGATAAAATATACATGAGCTGAAAGACGGAAATATGTACAAGTGACAAGATGTAGTATACGCGATCACAAGATTAATTAGACAGAGTTGCTGCGCATTAGCATTATGAGCTTGTTTCTAAAAAACATATTGGTGTTCGAGAAAAAATCAACGACATGACAGAACTTATTGGCTAAGTTACACAAGCGATCAATGGTGTTATTTTCATTGAAAACGGAAGTGTGGTGTGACTGATGAAAAAGCGGAAATCTCCTGAGGTCCCTAAGTGGAGCATTAAGTTTAAATAACTCTAAAATCGGAACAAAATGTAACGTATTACATTAGTTCTATATTAATGTAGTATCTACTTCATGAATTTATTCACATTGCTTCTCATTATGCTGTTTTCTGCAGGATAATTTTGTGTACGAACAATTTTGAGATTATTAGATTTAATTTCAATTATCGTAACCACCGATAAAGTTCAAAGAAACTGTTGTCGCCTATACGAAAGAGAACAGTATCGTGCAATTATTGCGTTTACTCAGTCAACATCGACTACGCACACTTGTACCCACGTGACCTCGCGCTTTCCTTCCCCATTCTTTCGAGTTTCTTTCTGTTCTTTCTGGCGCTAGAACGATTCATTATTGTGGCAGCATGCCCCCTTGTCAGGCACGACTGACGCCTGGTACCCTCGTTCCCCCACAATGCTTGCATTACGAACGAATTTTCCTTCGCTACTTTCCCCGTCCACAATTCTTTGCTTCTTTCTCCCTCGCCGTACTTTTCCCTTCCCTTTTCTTTGATTTTCGTTTGCTTAGTTCCCGTCTCCCGTGTCTCATAATCCCCTACTTTGCAAGGCGAAGCCGTTCTTAAATTACAAGCATTCCATCCCCTGCACACTCGCAATTCTTTCTTTTGCGATAATCCTCTCTCGAGCGGAGAATCCTTCCCGAGCCACGAACTGATCTCATTTGTCACTTGATTATTTACTTCTCCCTTATTTTTACTCTGTTTGCGAGATTATCTTTGTGCTGTGGTTGCTATAATATTTAAGATGATTACTCTTAAGTAACAAAATACGTCGGGTCTCCTTTTCACGGAAGGCTTTCAGCTAGAAAAATACTTTGTGCGGCTACGCAGAGGGAAGGAAGCTTATCAGAAGTACGCTAGCCTCCACTTTTGCGTAAAGGGCTTTCAACTTGAACCTTGAAATTAAAGCTAAGCTAAAAGTAAACTGCAGACGTGACACGGAACACGGGTCAAAGTAGCGTCAAAGTGAAATTTTCGTGCGAGTCAAATGTAGCTGGAGTTTCGCCGCGTGTGGTCCGCATTCCACGATCAAAATTATGGAAACTTTTCGTATATGGTGTCGCTGTGCTTCGTACCCCCGTTGGATACCAGAGGACCAAGTTTTTTCTCCGAACTGCGTCGCTGTAACATTTTCTCCTGACGGGGAGACTCATCAAGCAATTTCCGCAAGTACAACCCCGGAGACAAAGTTTTCGTCACGGATAAGGGGGCCACAGGCTGATAGCGAAGCGAATTAAAGACTTTGCGACGTGGGTTCAGGATGGTACGATGAAAACGGGCTACACGGGTTCTTTTGAAGGGGAAGCAGCTTCTTTGGTCGCCTACGTCTTCGACCCCCGAGGGGCGCAACTGGCATCTTATGAAACAATAACTCGATGCCGACGCAGGTTTCACCGCGGAAATCCTTGGTATCCGCACGGTATCCTTGTGTCGTGCGATTTTCTTCGTGCCGCGGTCGATAGAAGTGCGGGGATGCTAAGCGAGCAGGAATCGTGCCAAGATTCGGTGATCCTCCACCAGCCTCGGTTTAGCTCGTCGCATGCCGCGGTGTTGTTTATTCGAATTCGAGGTAAGAACAATCCGTGGTTTCCGTGTTTGCCTTGGGAAGGCGAGAACCCTGGTCCCCGCGTCTACTGGAATGCGAGATTACAGGCCTTCGAACCGCGCAGGGAAAGTAGGTATATACGTACTTGTTCAGCCTAGAAAGAACAGACACTTGGGGCAACTTCAGGCGGCTTCGTTCTGAAAATTTTATGCTGTTCCATGCTCTCCATGTTCCATTAACGAGTTGCAAACTAAATTAATTTCTCCAGTTTCGTGATGGTTTCAGTGTCCGAATAAAATCTACTTATACTACTGTTTGCACATTCATATGATGTGTTCTCCTTCCTTACAAGGAGAGGTTCCCAGGTGTTCGCCTCCGATTGCTTTGAATTTTGGATATGTTCTAGAGGACCAAAAAATGCGATATATGTGCTTTTTTATAGCGGCCCGTTTTTATATTTAGGGGATGAAACCAACCCCCAAAGTTATAAGATTTTTAGCTGTTCGTCTCCGATTGTTTTGGCCAAAAACCAAAGCAATCGAAAAATGGCACCACCTATTCTCATAAAATTTGAGGGGTGGTTTCACCCCCTGAGCATATAAGCAAGCCAAAATAAAAGGACACCTGTTTCTTATTTTTCAGTCCTCTAAGATATATCCAAAAACCAAAGCAATCGGAGACGAAAACCTGACAATCATATAACTTTAAGGGGTGCTTTCACCCCCTAAGCATTCAAGTAGCCCAAAATAAAAGACACGTATTTCTTATTTTTCGTTCCTCTAAAACATATCCAAAAATCAAAGCAATCGGAGATGAACACCTGAAAATCTTATAACTTTGGGGGTTGGTTTCACCCCCTAAATATAAAAACGGGCCGCTATAAAAAACACGTATATCTTATTTTTCGGTCCTCTAAAACATATCCAAAATTCAAAGCAATCGGAGGCGGACACCTGGGAACCCCTCCTTGTTAGAGAGAGGAGTTGAACTCCTGTTTCTTCATTATTATTATTATTATTATTTATTTCATTGGACTAGCCCAATAAGAACATAACAAGAATGTACACACTAGTGTACTATTACAGTAGTATACAGACAATTTCAATACCGCGGGAACGCTGGGCCATGAGTGTACCGAAAAGCGAGATTACCAACCGTCTGAAATTAATCCGGTCGGCTACCTTTATACAAACTATTACACAGCGTTTTAAACCAACACTTCATTACCAGGTCATAATTTTCACCACTTTTCAAACTAGATTAAAGAAAATCGAGGGTTCTATGGTAATCCTTGATCTCCCATGCATAGATTCCTCTCCAGCGTCTATCTATTAAAGCTCATTGTTACGGTGTTGCGGGGATACACATACGTGTATAATAACACACGCGTACAGATACCCGGGTTCGTGGTGCTCGGAGCGGTACAAGCAATCGGGGCGTAAAATCGAAATGGATTCAATTTCTGTCTTGATTCGCCGACTTCATTACTCCCTTTACACGTAGGTGGCTGTATATGTATCCGACCACTTCATGCATTTACCACCCTCTCCCCTCGCCCGCCCCTTGTCGAACGCCGGGGGCTCGAGAACGAAGGGTTCTTCAGGCTGTATGCCCAATCGCGAGAGGGCCGCAGTTCGACCCGCTCGTCTCGACGAGTTCGACGAAGGAGTCACGGTTAAAATTGAGACAGAGGGAACAGGGCTGAACGATCCGAGGGCGTAGGAAAGAGAGGGCGTTGTCGGGGGAGGGTGTGTAAGGGATGTAGGAATCCTCGGAGTCAGGGTTAGACCGAGGGAGAAGACTTTTCGAGAGCAGTGAAATTGGATAAGAGAAAGTGAAGGGAACGGCGCGATGAACGAACGCCGAACGAGGCAGTAGAAAGGGTCTTAATGAAGTGCGACATCCGTCTTCTTTTATGCGCCGTAAGATTCGTCGGCGAAGCGTTTTCCTCCCGCCTTTATTTACTGTACCTTCGCGCCGGGCCTCTCGACGCCTCCTAATTTCCTGTCGATCACTACCTCCTAATTAAATTAATTGAGCGCGTTTCATGGATGGGTTAGGTCTCTCGAGTGTTTGCTTGCATCGCAACAAGTAAATAGTCGTATTTAGCTGCGGCGTAATTGAACTGCATACAGTGGCAGTAGAATTAATTCGAAAGTTTATAAATTTAATTATACCGGTAACCTTATTGCTGCCTTGCGCGTGATTGGCTCCTGGGTCTTTTTTTTACTACACAAGTATCTCGATATCTTTGATTTTCTTTCAACATAAATATTAAACACTAAAATCGATCTTCTTATTACCATCTCGCCGCAACGGAAGCAGAGCAATTTTTGTTCCCTCGATGCGCAATTTAGCAGAGGCTCCTTTCGTTCGTTCAAAGCCCTCAGACGGACGAGGAAATAATCCGCAGACAGTCTATTTCGGTATCGTAAATAAATGGGGATATACCGAGAAGCGGAACAATACGTAACCATGCTTCCTATGTTCCCATTCTTCTTTCTACGCACAATCGGATACCAATTACGAGTCCCGCAGTCTTTTCGCTTCGTTAAAGGGCAGCGTACCAGGCGAGTTCCTTGCTCCGATACCGGGAACAGCTGCGCGGATCTGCTATACCCGATTTTGCTCGAGTAGCTCGTGTCGCTAGAGCGATTCTCCTACAACAGGCAACCCGGCAGAGCTTAGCGCCAAACGTACACACCAAAGTCCCTAATTTCCAGCGGTAAACTTGTACACGGCAACAATATGCTCTCGCTTAGTATCTGACACCTGATACATTTCCTCTCGTAACCCGGTTCGTCGAAGGGGAGAGAGGCGAGCTCTCGCTGATGAATTCAATTTCGTTGTCGCGTGTATGCGCCGTATGGGAATGGAAATGCGGCTTAACTCGAATACGGCGCGTGACTTTCGTGTAACGATCTGGTCAACGGGCCTGGAGGACAGAAAATCACGTAGCCTTTTCATTTCGATCCTCTCGGCCTCTGCCTCAGTCGAGCAAATATCTCGCAGCGAAGCCTCGCGACAAACTACGGCCCACCACGAAAACTAACAAGGATCATTTTCCCCATCGTGCCCGCGCAACTCTCTCGACTCCTTTAATTGTCCACATCTTTTGTGACTCGGTGCGTGGAAACGACGTCCGGCCGTGTGTTTTTTTCCCCCGACGTCAGCTCGGGCTTTTCCAATAAACGAGCAGCTTGTTTCGCTACGCTCGTGAAACGATATTTTTTTCGTTCCTCTTGTTTGTCCGGCTCGCCCCGGGCGCTTCCTTTCTTCTCCTTTTTTTTCAATGGGGATGCTGGAGGCACTTGGCCCGCTCCCGATTTTTATCGCTGATACAAACACAGTATTCCCCGCCGTGGTAATAATATTTTGCTTTTTTTAATTGAAATCCCCGTCCCCTTTGTCCCGTGAAGGTCAGTACCGACGAGTTATTCTTTTTTGGTGACGGGTGCACTGTGTCACCGTGCGGTGTTTTTCCTTTGGCTCACGTTCCGTTCCTTCGTCCTCGTTGTCGGGGGCAATACTCGGGCCTTTGCATAGTTAATCTCCGGATGTAATGAAACGCGTATTCGATTTCTCCTACGGCACAGCGTCACTTTGAGCATGGCGGTCGTCAAAGCTCGTGCGTTACTTCCATTACGTCGTGAATCAAAGGCAGTCATAATTTAATGCCGCCGCGTGGCAGCGACGCGGCGCGAACGAGCTCGCATTTCCACGGAACGTTCGAAACTGTACACGTGTATCTGTCGAATGCCTTGTAGAACGAAGCACGGCCTGTTGAAGCTGTTGGCCAGAGGGCTGGTTATCACTCGCGGGTGATCAACGGCGAATTATACTCGATATTATGGAAGAAATAACTCTTGAGGGTTTACATACGTTTAGCCACGACTAAAATGAACGATTTTAGGAATATTTTTTTAGGGATTTTATTAATAAAAATAAAATAAAATACTTAGTATACAAGATTTATTAATCCATAAAGTACATGAAACAAATTATGTGCAATAATTCTTGTATTGTGAGCTATTGCGTCGCCTGTTTTTGGAGGTCGTAAATCTGCGACGGCGCAACGTCACTCTCTCTGCGGTGTCTTACGACCACAAGAGTTCACTGGATGAGGTGTGATTGAAGGTTGTTTTTCAATAAATTGAGGCACCGCACATTTAACAATAACAGTGTAAGGTGGTTGACCCAGTTGTCGATCGGTTTAGACGTAGTCGTTGATCACTTAAATATTGAGATTTTATAAGGTTTTGGAACAATATTGTGATGATATATGTAGGTAAAGACTCTTAAATGTTAACTTGCAATTTTGTCCTTTACACAATATTGTTCAAAAACCTTATAAAATCTCAATATTAATTCAAATGATCGACGACTGGGTACCGATCGACGACTGGGTCAACTACCTTATTTATATTTAAAATGAATTAAACTTGAACAAAAGATTACTATGGAATGAGTTGAATGAGTCCCTCCAAGTTGCTCGTACGAGGTACACATTTGGACTGATTTTGGGATTCTTTCGCTGGCGTCAAGGTTAAGTCGAAGATTCCTTTTAGTGGTGGAGTTATACAAAAAGCAGTGGCAGGAAACGTTGTCTATTGGCGGAAGTGATTTGCTTGTAGGTGGTACTGAACTAAAGAAAAGGGAAATTCTGGTCAAAGTATTAGTGAATCCGTGTTACGGCTGTCGCGAGGCCGTCTGTGTTTTGTCACAGCGATCCTAGGACCCTTGGCTCTGACTTGAACTGATCGCCTGCGTTTCCGTAGTAAATTTATGTATTTACAACGTTCTCAGGTCTACGAGGCGCGGACTGACAGACCAAGTGTCTGCCAGATGAGGTTTGAAAAATACAAGGCGTCCTTGTGCGACCTTGGTGTCCCGGCAACGAGCTAACGCTCAACATCTTGATTAAATTATTTTTTATTGTTGAGATTCTTTAGACCACTGCAGAAAAAATGGTCAGCATGATATCTTCTTTAAACATCGATGGATCTAAAAATTAGTGAAAAAGTGATATTCTTCTAAAACAATGCTGCTGATATGGGCTGACGAGCCAGTTTTTTTATAACAGTCCCGATAGAATTATTATTAAATGTCTTTATTGCGTCATTACAATTATGATTACAATGACGAATAGGCGAGGTTCAGCATTAACTGCTACTCTACAACCTAACCTAAAAAGCCGTTGAGACGTAAGAAGAGGAAAGAAAAAATAAAATACAATAAACTAAGAATAAGATGAAAATAAGAATAAGAATAAGCCACTTACATAGGATTACATAGGAAAACGCGAGAGGATGAAAGAACGAACACTAATTTTAAATTAAGCAAACGATGATAGGGAACGTATATTACAAGGAATGGAGTTATAATAGTAGGAAGAAATGTAGGAGAAGGACGCAGTGAATTTACAAGAACGATGGTGAGGCACAGACAGATCAAAACAGCGTCTCGCTGTCATGGAGCCGCTAGCATGCACCGACAAATTGGAGCGAAGCAATTCATACAGATACGACGTCGTACCTGTTGCAAGTATTTTATAGACAATTCTATTTCACAAAGGAACAGTGTCATTGATAAGGCAGGTATATTTGCTCCGCGAACGTGGTAAGACTTGCAAAGTGTTTCGCCCATTGTAGTCCCAGGAACATCGTCCGAGAGCAGTTTGACGCGGAGAAAGATTCGAGACGCCAGCGTGCGCACGGGCCGTATTAATTTCTGGATACGTTTCCTCGAGCTGTAGATACATCGCGAGGATACTTAGGAGAAGTTGGCGCGACGGACAGAGACGGAGCCCCGTTCCCCAGGCCGCGCTCCATCTTCTCGACGTTTCCCTCTTCATCTTCCGCTAGGGGTGAGCTGGTACTCGCGTAAGACGAGTTAAACATAACTCCTGTCAACTGTAGCCGGAACAAAACAAACAGAAGTTACTTCCTGGGTTGGCCGCCGCGACGGAAGTGCCGGGGATCCTCCAGCCCTTCCTCCACCACCGGCGAAAACCTCTTTTACTCTACGCTACCTACCCCATCGTCACGCTGGGATTAACTTCCTTTGCCGCGGTGAAATTAAATTATCAAGTTTTCAGCCCCGTAGGTTCGCCCATTGCGCAACTGGCCCTGAACAAGTCCGACCTTTAATCCGATTACTCGCACGATTCGTGCAACATGGAAATATTGGCTACCCAAGTCTACGCGCGTCGCGTCCTCGCCGATTCGTTGACAGTGTCATTTTCCCCCTCGATTCTCCTCTATTTCCCTCTGTGATCAGATTTCCCTTGATAAACAGATCTGAGAATTTTTTCCACTCTGTTTAATCCAGCGTCCAGTGTAATCTTGTTACGCAAAAATCGCTTTCAAGGATACAAGAGTGCATGTAAGTCCTGAAATAGAATTGAAGGGATGATGTGACTTGGCATTTTCACTGAACTGTCCATTAGAGATCTCCATTTGTCACTAAATCAAATACAGGGACAATTCGTGATTCCAGAGGCATATATTTAACCGGTCCACTGACTGCCTGTCCACTGTTATATTCGCTAACTAGTCAGCCGGTGGACAGCGATAATCGTAAGATAATGATCTTCATCGGCTGAATCGATAGAAAGCTATTTAACTTTCCAATCGACGCGACGGTGGCCCCTCGATAATGTCAAGCGCGGGCAGCTAGCTTCCGAAGTTAAATAATGGTTTTCGGTCATGGGGCGAATATAACTTAAAGGCACATTCATCCTCGTAAACGTTGGACTTTCGGCACGATCCATCACATTGATGAATCGTTCACACCAAATGGATTTACAGGGACTAAGGGTTACCCCGGGCGCTAAGAGTGCACCAAGTTGGAGAGAACAGTCGGTCCCGCATAAGTAACCCATTGGAAGGGGCATTTGTTTTAACGGGACTTAATGAGGGATCTTCTTAATGATCATCCTTGCTTCTCCTGTGAATTATTCGCGATTCATTGCCTTTTACGGCTCACAGCCTCCGTGGGAAGCTGGCTCAACTTCTTCCAGGATATATGTTGAGAGGAGCTACATTACAATCTAGCCGATGGTCAGGGTTTTTCCCTGAAGCAGCGTTCGTCATCTGGCGGACACTTGGCTTGCAGTCCTCGTCCAAAAACTCGGGACTTTTATTAAAACTCAATTGTAAAGCCTACTGAGTGACGCTATAACGCAGCCAATTTGGAAAGTTCCGAGGGATTAGGACTAGGGCTGGGACTATTTGTCGAATTATTTGGTATTCGAGTATTTGAATACTTCAGTTGTTCAATTATTTAGTGAATATAATTCGAATATCCAAGTATTCGAATACTATTCGAATATTTGAGTATTCGAATACTATTCGAATATTTGAGTATTCGAATACTATTCGAATATTTGAGTATTCGAATACTATTCGAATATTTGAGTATTCGATTACTATTCGAATATTTGAGTATTCGAATACTATTCGAATATTTGAGTATTCGAATACTATTCGAATATTTGAGTATTCGAATACTATTCGAATATTTGAGTATTCGAATACTATTCGAATGTTTGAGTATTCAAATACTGTTCGAATATTTGAGTATTCGAATACTGTACTATTCGAATAGTATGGTGTGAATTATAAATCAAGTCCAAACGAAAAGTGTCTATTTCACAGACGAACTTGATACACGACTCGAAGCGTTCCACCACAAGATAGTACCAACCAGCAATCGCGCAATGCCAGATGTTCCAATGCCCCCGTGGTCCTCGTCCGCTCAATTTGCATCGTAATAAGTTCCAAATTGCACAGTTGTTGGCCCCAATGGTCGGTTTACTCGCGGGCTCATGTCGTACCGAAATAATGGACTTTCTATCCCCTGTTTGTCGCGATTCCGCGCACGTCGTCGCCTCCGCGGGGCGTCTTTTACCCGCGCGGACGTCTGAAAATTGCTAACCGACGAGTCGTGGAAGGTGCGCAGCCCCCGACGTCAACGAAACTGTTGAACAAGTTCACTCCATTCGCGGCGCCGAACTAGCACGCCGCAGGATGTCTGGGACCTGCCGAGTGCAATGCACAGGCCCCCCCAGATACTGCACGACAAAGTCAGGACTTGCCACGACAGTTTCGTGGGTCGTGCTGGGGATGTGTCGGGTCTGAGGGCTATCCGGAACAAAAGGGTGGCCGAGGGGGTGGACGACGGTGGTGCACGTATTAGAACGGCGTGTCAATTGTTCCACAAGACCGGAAACTTATCGGCCCCTTTCGTAATCCTGCGCTAAACGTGGCCACTGCCGCCGACGGAATGGCCAGTTTCAAGGACGCCCCCCCCCGTGTATCCTCGAAAGTTCTCCAATAAACCCCTACGCCCCTCCTCGACATCCTTTTGTTACGCGCTCGTTTCCGTCACTTTCCTGGCTTCCCCGCTGTGCTGACCCAAAGAACTTCGAAAGCAACAATCTCGACGTCTGGACGATCTCCCTCGCGTTAACCCGTGAGTGGGAAAACGTACACAAGGCTGGATCGAAATAAGCGTTACAAATCTGGTAATAGTAGCCAACTGTTCCAGTTTTGCAGAGTCGTACTTATTTCTGTGGCACTGGTACGGGATTTACATACCTCAACTTTCCCGTCGCCCTTCGTCAACGCTCGCCGTAAATCGGTTTTCAGGGGCAACGTAGTTGCTGGAAATTTCAAACCAGCCCGATACGAGGGTTTTCCGTTTGAACTGATAAATTTAATTGAAACTTGGTAGCGAGAAAGTTCGAGAGCGAGTGGAGGTTCAAGGACCGTTGATATCGAGCATCCCGATGATTTTAGGTCAGATACAGAGGCAGCGGTGTGTATTTTCGAATCCACTCGAAACTTCCCGTCTGGCTGAAAGTTTTAATACTTGCCGATATGGGAATCTTCGTCCAATCACCGTCGACGCCTCGGCGGCGACGCTGCGCAGCCTGTCTGGGGGCAGGCGGGGAATTTTTCTTCTCATCCGGTTGGCAAATTTAATTTCTGTCTCGTTCGACGATGTTCCGCCCTTCAAAGACGGACGACGTCTCCCTATGTATTTCCAATCATCCCGCGCGTCGCAGAACGGAGGATTCGCGCCCCACCCCGCAGACTGGAAATAAAATTGCGCGGCTGCTGCATAATTCCGGGCGGGAGGCCGCGCTGCAGTTACATAAAACATTATTCGATGTTCTCGTTCCGGCGCCCTATGTATTTTTTATCCGGTGTCGGGCTTTCGTTCGCTAAACAAAAAACATACACCCGCGCTCGGTCACCTATGCTAATTTCGTCGCAGTTTTTGCAGATCGCCCCGGTAACTCGCGGACAGTGACACAATTCAACGAATATTTCTCTTTATGGAATGCGATTGCCGAGGCTGGCCCGAAGCATGGGGGAAGAATTTACGGGTCAGTGGTGCATTTAAAAAATTACAAAATTGCGAACTCGCCTCTGGAGTATTGCTTCGTTAATGCACGTAAATGGGTCCTTTTTTGCCTGGGTATTACAGGCTTTTGCAGCAACGCGTATTTTTGTGTACCAGTGGAACAACAAAAAACACTGAATTTCTCGCATGTACGAGCAACGAAAAGACGAATATTCGCCCAACAGAAGGTTCAGCGAATTTTCTAGCCCATGGAAGAAGCAGTTTACGTGATTCGAGTATCATGCAGCTCTGAAGTAGATCGAATGGACTTTTATACTGGGTATGATCTTGGAAGGGTTTATTTGTATGTTATACCTTCGTTGCTTCGTAGGGGAGAGTAGGGCAATGGCGAACGCGGGGTAATCCGGAACGCGGTGGTTACGGCGTTTTAATAAATAAAAACTGATGTTCCCTCTCCACTAGCTAATAGTTTAGGTCGTATCCAACGCCGCGCAGAAAGTAATAAATACAAAACGCTCATGCTAGTCAAGATAAACACAATTTATTATTTTCATCATGTTTCAAGTAATATTTTGTCCATCTTCAATTGGATGTAATAACTGTTGAATTAATGATACAATCGGGATTTTTTTAAGTTGAAATAAAGCACTTTTTACCAACATTTTGTGACCAACGCGTTGCTTGAATTATGATTCTAACTTCTGAAATAAATTCTTTTTTATTTTTTGCTGTCGTGGGGTAATGAGGAACAACTCGGATGGGGTAATCTCAAACCTTTGAGATTAGCAACGATAACCGATTTTGATGAAATTTTCAGCATGTATAAAACTTACTTAAATCTACAAAAGGGATTTTTGAATTTTCATTACAGTCTCAGACAAAGAAAGTTTAAAAAACGACCTTTACTATTTTTTTCGATATTCCGACAAATTGCAATTTTTTTCTAACGCACAAGCAGAGGAATTTGAAAAATACATTAGGTAGAGGTTGTAGCAAAATTTTTTCTGAGTTGACCATTGAAATCGCGTTTTCTGTGCGACTTCTGCGATATGTAACCGTGTTCGTGATTACCCCATGCACAATTCGGAATTACCCCACCAGCAGTCGGGTAAATCCGAACAGCAGGGGTTTGGTTTTTTCATTATAAAATTAATTTTTATTAAAATTTCGCAAAATTCGTTAGAGCAGTTTATAGAGGACTAGTTTCAGTATATTTATAAATAAAAAACAAATTTGTATCTCACATAGTTTTCCTTCTGTTTGCTTTCTCGCTTAGGTGTTCGCCATTACCCCACTCTCCCCTACACGTTTATGCATTACTTTGTGCGCAGTCTGTTTTATTTCACCGAAGCACACTGGCGTTCGAAATGCCCAGTAGAATCAAATTCATCGGTTGCGGTTAAATGTAGCCCCATGTTTTGTACTCTTAGGGCCCGAGTGTCTCAGTTGGTCATTGCTATTCGTGTTCGATTAAACGCTGCCGCCGAGGTGCTTGAAAATTCTGAATTACACCGTACGGGACGTCTAAATACCTCGGAAATTGGCACGCGCAAAGCGCCGTCCCAGTTGCAGGTAGATGATCGCAGCTACTTTGATAGTTATGCGGAGGATGCGCATACCATAATTACGCACGCGACGTCACGCTTACGCGTGGTGGGCCGGCGTTAATTAAGTAATTTCAATTAAAATTCTTCACGGTTCTCGGTACTTTATATGCTGACACGGGTGGGCCATGGCTGGCAACTTGGACGAACACTCGTCATCGTAAACAAGTTCCACCCGTCCCCGGCTTCCGGGGCCAATTTGTATGCAAAACTCGCGCGTAAAGGCTGTAACCATGGAACACCGTGGCCCGTTTCGCTAGCCGCCGCCGCTCTTGACAGAGCGCTTCGCCTTTCGAGGATGATCTTCAGAAATTTTGTGTCGTTTGTCGCACGGCGATTCCGAAGGGAGCTTTTCATTTTCTCATTTTTGTCGCGACTAGAGCGATATTATTCACAGCGGAGTACGCGCAGCGGGGGAATAATTGCGTTTGAGCATGATCGACTGAGAGATATGTATGCGCATTTATGTTAGCTGAAAAAACAATGGGAGTCTAATCGTTGACTGATAAGCGCCTTGTTATCCTTTGAATATTTAAGACACCCATAATAATCTCACGCGTTGTTGACAACTAATTAACTGCCAGAGATCGTCTGTGTCAACACGGAAATTTCTGCCCTGGTAAAAGTTAGTCAACGCTTCATGTCGCAGTAAATTGTTAAGGTCCAGGTGCATTATTACGAGGCAGTGTGCTGGGTAACGTGTCGAGATTACACAGGTAGTCGAATCGACGGCATAAAGGCGCAATTAACGTCGAAAAATCCATTAGAGTCCGGCCGGGCTCTGTCAGTCCGTTAATATTTCCATCGCGTCGCTTTATAAATTGGCCTACGGATCCATTGTCGTGCAGCACGCTGTTAACGATAATGCAAGGTAATAGAGTTCGCTTTGACGGGGCCGAAATTAAGTGAACTTTAATTGCAATTTATACTCAACGCCCGGATACGTAGGGCGTCTAGAGGCGCTTTGAAAGTTTCTCTCTTCTCGCACGGCTGCCGGCGATTTGCTGGCTGGAGCGCACACGCGCGGGAAGAGCGGGCTGAAATGTTCCTACGGCAATTAAACATGGCCGTGTCGCGTTTAAAAATGACGCTTTTTGTGCCGACGTTATCTTCCTTTGAGCCTGAGACGCGATGCTTCTCGGTTGGGAAACTATGAAATGTTTGTACTTTCCCGCCTCGGTGAAACCACCGCGTTCACTTTTGTAACGATCGGTCACCTGCACGGGGCGAGAGGCCTTTAATTAAGAGGATTGCATCGAGAAAGCGCTTTACAGTAAAAGCATATTCGTAGGCTTATTGTGGGGTATCGGATGAAGGGTGAGAGGGGAAAACAGGGAATGTACATTTTTAGTGATTTGCGCATTTTGTTGGTAGCAACTGGTGCCACAGAACTGTCGAAATACAAAGGGTTATAAAGTAGAAATATCCACAAAAGACAACGTTAAAGAATTGATGAATTCTTGTTTTGATAATGTTAGAAATTAACATTTATTTTGTTGCAGTATTTTAAAGTGTTCTACTTGAAAGATATTAAAACAATGTAAAACAATTCTCTTTTTGCTCAGTTCTTTTCTGGTGTCTAATTAGAGTATAAATTGTTCATGTTGTAAACGATACAGTTAAGTTCATTGAACCTTATTTCGTTACAGATGGACTTTAGTAATTTATTTGGATATTAAATCTTGATTTCCTCAATAAAACTGTTTCTCCTCTTGCCCTTTAGGTGCTTTAAAAAACCTATGTAGGGTAAACCAACCAGTGAATAACCGAATTGTTGAATTTATGGACCTTTGATATTAATATTTGAATATATTTATGTATAACAACAAAACAACTACTGAAATTGCATTTAAATTTATTTTTCTTGAAATTTCTATAAAAATAATTACTTATTCTAATCGCAATTTAAAAAAAACAATTATAAAATACAACACGTATAGAAGCCCAGTAAATGACCGCATACTTTTAATAAGAATTCTACTTTTTAATGTTTGCTTAATACGCGTAACTAAAAATATGGGATATTAAAACTGCAATTACAATCCATTTATAAATATATAATATTTTTAAATTTATTATTGACATTTCTTTGCCTAATGGTCATTCACTGGTATGGAGTCAATTACCGATTGGTTTCCCCTAAATTATATAATCATAAATACTTTATAAATTCGCTATACGCGACACATGTACTAGCCAGAAAGTACGCTTTTTCACGTCGCTGCTTATTGAAACGCGAAGGAACGAGGACGAGCCAGCAAGACACTCCAAATTGATTTGTAGAACTCGGCGTGTTAGCGAGTCGAGCGAAATTGTATATACTCTGTCCGCGACGGGTCAGTGGTTTACGATCGTGGTACTCGTTGTCCTGACAAAGTGGAATTCGGGCATTAGAAACGTACACTGAACTGGGGAAACGAGTAGCTGGGCACGGACGTGGATGTATGTGGGTATTACAGGCTGGTACTCGTGCAAAAACGGCGCACACATACGGTCGCCGCCGCCGAACGAGTTTCCACGGGCACGTATCGCGTGTACGTCGGGAACGAGTGCAGTCCAACCTTCTAAAGATATGCTTTAAGTAAAACTTCACGTGTCTTCTCCGCGTGTACAGACCGTATCAATTCCGTTTATTGGGTAATAGCTGTAAACTCAATCAGATAAGAAATACGATACCCTAGTTATTGCGCGGAGGGATCATTGCTGCGTTGCAAAATTGGACACGTGATGCAGAAATTCGTTTAGCTTTTGATGAGGCCACGTAGGAATCCCTTCTGAAACTCCACTGATTTCCTGGGCTACGTGGGAATTCCGAAACGGAACGTTATCCCGACGCGAGTTCTTTCATAACGCTGCGAATCACGTGCCGGACAGCGAATAAACTGTTAATTATAATTACGTCGTTGCCAGGGCGCGTAACGATGACCGATTCGTTCGATGCGACTACGAACGTACCAGTAATAATGTCGCCGCTCGTAATATGGAAATGCAGGGACGTCGATAAATTATAATAAACCGGGCAAGTTGACTTCGTTACGGGAGTGAGAGAAAATATCGGTTCGGTCCAGCCAGGAATTTCGAGGACATCCACCGCGAGAATTAGATCATTGAACGTTCGGTTCAACTGAATGTTATCTCTGTTGGCGAGGAAAATCATGTTGGCTGGGTTGGTAAGCCTTTTCGCGGCGATTTGCTGGAGCGATTAGATCGTGGCTACGGACTTTTCTCGTTTTTCCACTGGTAGCGCTTGCGATTTTGGCAGCGTTGAATGGGTTTCCACTACACGACAGCAGGATTCGCTTGTTGGAACCTGCTCAACTGGCTTGACTACGAAAAGCGAGTTAGTGCATAATACATTGGTTAATTGTGAGGCTATTAAAATATTTAATCGCGCCTTAATAATTCAGCATCGAGGAAATATTGTTTTTATTCTAGGAAAAAATGGTTCAAGTTTTAATTGAACATTTACTGCCCTCCCTATTATTATTATTATTACTAAAAGTCTTTATTGCATCATTACAATTACAAATATAATTACAAAAGTATACCACCGATAACGCGAATACGATTAATCTATTTGCCAATGAAAATGAGAATTTAAAAATTTCATAATTCAGACCCAAGTAGAGGAAAAGACTCGCCAGTACATGGATGCAAGTAGTATATGTCGCGCAATGGTCAGACAACCGTCCGATACGCCCGACCCATAATCTGACGCATTCACTGCGCAGCAACTTCTGCTGCGTCACTATAATCCCCACTTTCTAACCTTCTACCACCTACAGCGATACCAACAAGAAACACGGCGTCGGAGGGTATTTTCTTGCTGAACAACTCGGCACAAAGCAGCTGAAGAACGGAATGCAAAACGATACAACAGATTCCGGGAAAGTTTCCGCATTAACCGAGAAGAGGGTACCGAACCCACCCCTGTAGATCTTAACGGTAAAACCTCTGCAGATACGGCGTTGTACTCGGCCCCCGCGGCGGTCCCGTGTAAATCGTACCTGTTAAAAACGAAAAACAGGGAAGGTTTTGGAATAATTATCTTCGCCCGCGGCCGGGAGATCCGTGTAGAACTACAGATTACCGGCTATCCGGAGGGTTTACGGTCGTCCCGCCGAAAGTGTCTCGCAGGCTAACCGAAAAACAAGAAAAAGCACGGGGGGGAAAAAGGTTGGAAGGGGAGAAGGAGCCGGGAGTTTATCGCGCAATTTATCGTCACGACTAACCCTCGCCGCTATCACGGATTGGATTAAAACAGTGATTAGCACGAGAATCGGGCGTGTTAGGCGTGCGTGCTCTCCTCTGTTATCAGCGGCCGGCTATACGATAGCGATCGGACATTTAGTAGCCTCGATAGTGACGCTAATCCGGAGTTACGAAGGAAGGAAGCAGTGGTTGTCAACCGTTATCCAGGGAGGAACAGCAGTTTCGTCCGGCGTGCGCGGACACGCAATCAGAAGGGCATGTAAATTGTAGATTAGCGAGGCGAACGGCAGCCTCTTTACTCGATCGCGGATCGATACCGCGATAGGTCGAGTGGAAATTAAAACGTTTACGGCCGGTGTACGCCGCTGTTCGTGGAAATCCCTTAGGAAATTACGGATATTAGCTAGTCTCGGGATAACGTTCGCGGGGGAAAAAGAAGGACCGGCTGGGAGCGTTGAATTTTTCCTGCAGCTTGTGAAGTTTTAACCTCTGATCGATAACTTAATTCAGCCATTTGGGATACAAAGAGGATCAGATCGGTGAATTATAACGGAATGGAAATTTCTCAATTCTACCTTTATCGTTTCCCGTGTGTTTTAATTTAAGGTCGTTAATGAGTGTTTCTTTCGAAACTGTAGATCGAACTCCATCGAGTTACATAATTGAAAAATAATCGTGCGAAAGGGATGCTTAACCGGTTAACTATCATATATGATCGAACAAACACCTGGCCAATTCTGTCAATGTATCATATAGGGTAGATGTCCCTATTACTGTCCGTGTCCATATTACTGCCACTTCATTTATTTTGCTTAATAAAAATGTAACGTATAAAGAATAATGCACAACAATAATATTATTATTAAATTGGGACTGTTCTGATTATTATTAATATTATTTTCGTACACTATTCTTTATACGTTACATTTTTATAAATCAAAATAAATAAACTGGCAGTAATAGGGACACTGACAGTAATAGGGGCATCTACCCTATGATCAAATGAAATAACTTTTTTGATTTTCAAAACGTTTGAATGAAACTTGGTATGTAATGGTTTTTGGGGTCGCTGAATCTGAATTTGGCATCGGAATTTTAAATTTCAATATGGCAGACTCAAAATGGCCGAACCAAATTGGCTGACAAATATTAAAATACTATCGAGATATAGAAAAATTGTATGTAGGGGTTTTTCCGGTCGCTGAATCTGAATTTGGCATTGGAATTGTAAAATTCAATATGGCAGACTCAAAATGGCCGAACCAAAATGACTAGCGAATTGTTGGGATTCGGGGTTTGGGGTGGCATTGAAAAAAGTAACTGCTGCAATGGAATTATAGACAAGAAAACTTCACAAATAAAATTTTTTTAAATAAAAAAAGGCTTAGTAAAGAATTGACAAACTCACCCCTAAATTCTATTTTTTAGGGGTTGGGGGTGCCAGATGAAAAAATTACCCCCGGAATCGGTTCAGCGACTCAAAAAACCCCTGTATATCAAATTTCGGGTGATTCACTTAATTTTTCGATGTTACCAGTTTGGGCCCGAATAATGAAAAGGGCCGTGCCAGTTAACCGGTTAAAAGTTTTATTCCCTTCTTGTATCTTAATATCATCGGAGATGAATATCACAGTATTTCTGTCGTTAATTTTACTCATTGTACTACAACTCGTGCATAATCCCTTCTGTTACGTGTCCCTTCCCCGCATTTTCTAGATCTGTGATGCGTCATAAATTCAGGCTTAACCGTGATTCATAGCGATCGCTAATCTTGCCCGTGGCACGCCGACGGGGTGATATAAAACGTGCCTAAGGACCGTGGAATTTTACTAATGCGTCCCTAATGTAACAAAGGGATAGCCACTCCGCTGATCAGCCGAGGACGTGATGTACGCCCTCGCGTCATGCGAGTGCTGCATTCGTGGGAGCGGCGTCGTTCCGCGAGCAACCGTATAAAAGTTTCCGCAGCTATTAATCCGTAGGTACGCATTAATAATTGCCGTTCATCAATCCGGCTTTCAATTTGCTGGTATCAGCAACGGCTGGCCGATACGAATCAGACATTGTGTACTTTGAATATACGTGTTCAACTGGGGGAGCGAAATTAAAGGATTGGGATCAGGAACTGCGAGCCTCTAACCGTTTTTTGCGATCAGTACGTATTGCTTCTGGGCTCTCTGCTGGCAGCATTCATTTTCTCTTTTTTTTTAAGGGGGTATTCTGGTCTGACGAGGCGTTTTCGTCACGTTATTTCGGAATTTTTTTACAAAGAACCCATCAATTTTATTATTACTTAGTTTATTGCTACATGTTTATTGATGTTTGAACTATCTTTACAAATTTTGTCAATGGAAAAAATTGTACGCAAAACTTTAAACGCGTTTTTCTCGAAACCATGTTTTTCGAACCAGTGACCATGATATTTCAAGATTGACTGGACCAACTTAGTCCAAGTTTTGCATATATTATCAACACACATGTGGCTATCGTCCCTACCAGAATTATGATAAAATATTTTGTTTTTCAACTTTAAAGGTCTGTGAAAGTTTAAAAACAAAATATTTTATCATAATTCTGGTAGGGACGATAGCCACATGTGTGTTGATAATATATGCAAAACTTGGACTAAGTTGGTCCAGTCAATCTTGAAATATCATGGTCACTGGTTCGAAAAACATGGTTTCGAGAAAAACGCGTTTAAAGTTTTGCGTACAATTTTTTCCATTGACAAAATTTGTAAAGATAGTTCAAACATCAATAAACATGTAGCAATAAACTAAGTAATAATAAAATTGATGGGTTCTTTGTAAAAAAATTCCGAAATAACGTGACGAAAACGCCTCGTCACACCAGAATACCTCCTTCAATATTGGTATACCGTCACATCAACTACTTGGTTATTAGCGATAACTATTTACAGTGCGTTTCGATTATGCTATCATATTATACTATAGAATTTTGTCGATCAGTTTAGATTCCTCCAAGAATTCCTCAAGAAGGTCCAACTTATCTTTGCCGAAGTTGTCTTTCAGAGGTGGAGTGATCATGTGGTGGTCGCGGAACGTTCTGTATTTGTCACAGTAAAGTAGTAAGTGTTCCACTGTAGTTACAGAGTTACAATCGGGACAGATTGGTGGCGGTCTTTAGTTAGAATATATGAATGGGTAATTTTGGTGTGTCCGATTTTGAGCCGGGATATTGCTACTTGTTCCCTTCTTGTTAAGTTTTTGGTATCTTTAGTTGGCATAGTGGAGCTGTCCGTGAGGTCTTTAATGTGCAAGGGTGCCGAATTGTCCCATTCCAACTCCCACTTCGTTGTCAGTTTCCTTCTGATAAAGTTTGTTCCGCGTTGCATAGATTCGCGGAGAAAATAGTCGAGCATAAATTCACCGTTAAGGGCCATGATTTATTAGTAGGCCTTCCTGGGATCCTCACATCTGCGTTGCACACTTTATTAGATAGTTTGACCGTTGCAAAGGCCAATTTGTCACTCGGCAATTAAAGTGAGAAGGTCGCCATAAATGCAAGGGTAGGCCGACGGTTCTGACCGCCTCATGGGCACCACCGGAAGAGTCGCCGGTTAACGCGCCCCAAGTGCAATGCAGATGTGGGCGTCCTTACGCCTTCTTGCCGTTGTACTCGGGCAGGTAAGAAAACTTTGCCGCCAAATTTCTTAGCAGGCGCTTCCGGCCAATTTCAGCCACTTTCCCAGAAAAGGCGCGCCAAGGGCGCAGGGAATAGATGGCGCGTTTGGTCCTAGGGAAATTACCCGATTGGTTGACACGGACAACGTTGGCCAATCGGATAAAAGTCACCACGCCGAACTCACTACCAGAAATCGGACCAGTCCGGCAACCGGTCAAAACTTTAGTCAGTCAAAAATGAAGATCTGAACCAACAGGTCATACAAAAATAAGTCGACACGCGTTCGTATGTGACTCACACGAACATTTTAACACATCACAATTTACTGTTTTATATCTGTTTATATACTTGTTGTTTTCTTTATTGAATATAGTTGTGTTTTTTCATTATTATATGTTAAAACTGTGCTGTTAATTTAATAACCCTTCCACGGTAACACGTCTAGGGCCTCTGCGCAATTACGGTGTCGAAACATTCGAGATGAAGCTTTACGACCTTCGTTGACTCGAAAATAACAATCGGGTCGCATCAAGTTGCGTGTGAACAAAGTTTATAAGGTCTTTAAAGTGGCTGTTTGCGTATTTCTTTGCCTTTTCTCTTTATCACGTCGACCTTGGCGTAGGTTTCACCCTGTAAAATCGCGTTGAAGTGGGGGAAGACTTAACTGCCAGATATCTGCAATTTTATTCATCTAAATACGGAAGTTTTTCGTCAGTAAATGTAATCTGGAATTACGACTCCGCGTCTGGTCACGCATCGAAGTCGTTCAACTTACGAGCCTCCCTCAAATGTTCTCGAAAAGTAGGAGCGCTCGCGAAGTCAGCCTCCGGGAGATCCTACCGCCGAGGCTCTCCGGAGCACGAGCTCAACAGACCAGCGGAATTAATCGAGTTGTTTCGCGGGGAATCGGATTATCGCGAACCATTCGAGGCCTTTGCTCGAAAGCATCCGCCGTTCTTGCCGCTTCGCTCCGCGGCCGTAAAAGCTTTTAAAATGGTAGAAATTTTCCGGCGCAGCCAGTCTCGGCGTGCTTCGGGGCAAGAAAGCAAACGAAGCACACCGCGCAATAGGAACGAGCGCTGCGAGGTACATTAAGCTGGCAATTAAAAGGGGGCAGGGGAATCGGAATTCGCCGCGAGCAGGCCGGGCTCCACCTTCTTCCGCGAGGGCATTCAAACCCTGGACCCTTCTGCCCCGTGTAAATCTAAGCGAACCGGGTTGCTCGACACTGAAGCCCTGTGCTTGCGGCACTAACCCATTTCGATGCTACAATCCCTCTCTTTTTCCTCTTGTTGCGCGGGCACGACGGAGATGGGGGAGGTCGTAAATTCCTTTGAATCGCAGCCGCTTTCCGCTTGATCCTCAGCCTTTCGATTACCTTCGGTTAATTAACGGGCCAGCCAAGCAGGGAACAAAGAGTGAGATATGGCCAGATTAACCGTTAAACTGCCACATTTTTTTAATTCGAACACAGCCCGGGTTCTTTGTCAGCTCTTCGCCATATTGTTCCTTGATTTTGGTTAAAAGAGAAAATAGTATCCTTCCAGGGAAGGTGTTACATTATGTAGAGTTGATCGTTTGAAAACGGAGGGCGTTCGACGTGGACGCGTTGGTAGTTTACGCGCGTCCGAGTTCAGAGACGCAGATGGAGGGTTAGTCGGAGGATTTGGAAGAGGAGGAAGGCCCGTTGCTCGTGTTAATAGGGCCGAGCATTAGGTTATCTCCCCGAGGGTCGGGGTGGTGGTGGCGCGGTGTCTGTGGTGGTGGTGCAGGTTTACTCGGCGCAGAGGATGGACGACGTCGGGGCGCCGCCGGTCGTGATTCGGTCGGACACGCGTATCTCTTTGATATATTGCGGCCAGAGATGCGTTTTTACCCCCTAAAGCTCGAGCCAGCTCCGTCGGAGCCCGTGCACCTAACTTTGGATCTCTCTCGTTCGGTTTTCCCCTTTTTTTCCCATGTCGTCCCCCATTCCCGTGCCATTCTCCCTATTGTCTATGAAGTTGGCAGCGAATTATGGCAGTTCGGGGCTCGAAAAATATTCGCCACCCTCCGTGAATCCGTATTCACGAGAAGTTCGTTGGTTGCGGTTGCAGAGGGCGGAGAATCTGCGAATTCGGTGGTGATACTTTTCTCGGTGACGCGAGCCGTGCTGGTTGTTGACGTAGTACTTTCACTGGGTAGTTTGCGAAAAGCAAAATATATTATTTCTAATGGAAAAGTTATAAAGAATCTGTGAGTCTTTACACAGAATTTAATACGCTTTAGTTCTCTTAATACTATTTTTATGCTCCACTCTCTGATTTTATTATTCATCTTGTATTTGTATTAAACCAGTACCAATTTAATTAACTCGTCAAACAGTAATAAATCAATACCACGCCACGCTTGGTCATCAATGAACTCGCCGAAATCGCCATCTGACCATTTGATTTGGTTTCAGTAAATAGTACATGTATGTGGAAATAATAAAAAAACCTTTGCACTAATAAGTATATAATATCTTTTTTTTTATATCAGAGGTTGGGATTGTTGGAATAAATGAACCAAATTAGTTTCTCTGTAAATAAGAGATTTTTATATTATAACGATACTATTAATTACAATATCTACAATATTTACAAGTTACCTGTAAATAAGAGAAACGACAATTACGGTCACTTATTCGTCTTTCTTTGTAACAATCAATTATCTTTATCCAATTTTTATCCTAGCACGTGCTCTTACAAATTCTCTATCTATCTCCTTGTTTCTCTATCCCTATTTCGTTGTCTCTTCATTCCTTACTCGATGAGACATCTAGCAGGTGTCTAAATGTAAAGAGAGTATATTCTCTTTACCAGTATATTTACAGTAAACGAATAAAAGATATCATGCAGAAAGATCATAGAATTAAAAGGAACTAAAGCTATTAATACAACTAAATACAACTCAATACGACACGACGCGAGACAACACACTTCCTTGTCGCAACAACTCTGTTCTTTTTGGCGCGTCCCGCGGAAAGCTTTTCCTCCAAAAAGGACGCTATCCCCTCCACCACGCACACTTTCCCTACTCATGACCAAATATGATCATAGGAAAGGCCCTCGAAATTCTAGCGCTTCATTCCTTAAAACTAAACGTACTATCATTCCGATATATACATGTATTTATTTATTCGCCAGGAATTTTCGTACAAATTTCACCTGCGAATCATCTTTGTATCTATCCGCCTTCGACAGGCGCTCTCTCCGTTCGACGGTATGGATAACCGCCAATTAGCTCCGCGGTGAAACGTATCAAACGGTGGAAATCCGTTAAGTTCCTTGGAAAAACGAGAAAAACCATCCTCCCGCTCCCGTGCCGAGCCATTTTTCATATCGTCGTTCGCACGAAAAATTCCGGAGGGAACGGGACCGTCGAGAACTTAAACGATCCGTCGATGACTACGCGAACTTTCCGTTCGCAATATTATTGGCAAATACCTCGTGCCTGTGTCGCGTCGTTTTTCAACGGGGATACGATTTTCCAGCTCGCGTTCTCGAGGCAACCGATATCAGAATTTATCAGAACTCACGGTTTCCTCGTATAATTTCACTGCTCCGTTGTCAATTGAATCTTTCCATTCTCAATTGGATTTATTTGCGTCCAACCTTATTTTATATTTAAATAGAAGAGTCTAAACTGCTTATTTATTTAGCATCTTCTGAAAATAAAATTGAAAGAATTATACAGCTTCTTGTTTGTAGTTTGTACGTGTCAGTAATTTCAGGCTTCCTCAGGCTCTACCTCAGACTTACTTTATTTTCTAGTTTATTTCTTATACGAACTGATAGAAATCACCGAATTCCAATCGTCACAATAGAATGGTTTTCTTTGCTGCGGAAATATCAAGATGATATTCCAATCAGCTGGTTTCCATGGATCTCATCATTCCCATCCCCGTCGATGCGTTTCCAGCGCGTGCACATATCATCCGGCGAATAGCTAGCAGGCCACAATACTCGGTTTTCGTAGAATCCGCGCCGCTATTGCAAGACGATGCGGAAATGCGGAGGAAAACTCACAGTGCCCAAGCTATTTGCCTGTCGATATTAGACGAGCCGCTCGAATAACGCTTGGAAATGACGTAACGTCGATCGGAAGTGAATGGACGATATAGTAAATATCTACAGGCCCGACTGAAATAGCGGGTGATTACTTTCCGCGATAATAAATTACGGCCGTCGTTGCGAAATTTGCCGCCCTTTGTCCCATTCAGCTGGGTCCAGCCGTCGCGACGCATTCAATTCTCGTCCCGGCGCTCTTCAAATCCCCGGGGAAGCGTTTTTATCGCGGTCCTCGTGTTTTTAAATCGCTCATCAGACACGGATTGTCGTGGAGATTGAAAGGAACGGCGGTAGTTGTGGCGCGAGGTCGCTTCGGGCCCCGGCTATTTGTTTTTCATCAAGCTTCGATAAACATTTTCGCAACTTCGCGACAATGGCACCCCCGAGGAAAAAGGGCGCGCGTGCTCGCGCCGTGGAAAGTTTCGAATTTCTGTTTCTACCCCCACGTCCTGTCCCTCGCGCGGACCTTTTCGCCGTTTCCTGATTACACTTCGCTGCACTGCTGAATCGATGCGAACGTTCGCTAGTGTCGACGATTATTTCTCATGATCTATGATTTATATTAAATAGTGCAAGCAACGACAACAGTAAACTGTACGCGTCGTGAAAACGACTACCCGCTTGGGTCTAGAATACAACGCCGTACAGTGGTGTATTTGATGCAAAAAGGCGGTATTGTAGAGGTAAAAAGTGGGGGAAATTTTTTTATTTTACATTAACAACTGCGCCAATAGCAACTCAATGCCACAAACTTTTTAAATCAAAAGTGCAATTTTTAGTGCAAAAACTTGTTTTAAAAAATATAAGTGAAAATTTGTTTTGTGATTTAAACATTTCAGTTATGGTGAAAAATTAAACGAAATTAAGTAAATCGTTAGAAAGCAAAAAAACAATTTGATTCTTGTTTCTCTCTCTTAGTCCAGGGGGTCCGAAATAAATTTAAAAAATTGTATCAGATTCTGTAGAATTCTGCTTAGATTTTTAAATCAGTGTAATACTAAGGGAATATATTATCAGATAAAAAAAAATTAGCTGCTCATAATTGCTCACTTTTGTAGAATTGGTTACCAAATTTTATATTGTGATTACAGGTTCAAAATCAAAGTCAATGACTTTTTTGAGAGTGGAAATGTGGCAGATTTTAAAAAATGACAATTCCGAATCAAAAGACTTCGACAAGGTTTACAATTGAATAATAATAATAATAATAATAATAAAAACTTTGCAAATGTTGCTGCCCCCAACCCCGATGGATGAAGAAGATGAAAATTTATCCCCAGATACTTCGGCAAACGAATTATAAATGTTAACAGTCAAATAAATGTTTTTGTTGTAATTATTGACCAAATGCCGCATTTTTCTTATAAATACACCACTGTGCGCCGCGAAGAGTCCACCGTATGGAAGGTATCGACAAAATATTCGACCGTGAACGAGCGGGCGCTCGCGTTTATGGGTATGAAAATTGAAACGCCGAAGAGCCTGGGAGTGGCAATGCCGCGGAACGAAAATTGAATTGTCGGATTTCAGCGAGCCACAGCGGCTTTCGCCCATTACCAGCCGGCTAATTCGAAAAACGCGCGAGGATTTCCATTTCGCTGCAAGTAGTTTCTGTCGCGGTGGGCCAGACCATATTCGCCTGCTCGAGATTGTCGATTACAGACTATTTTAGGGAAGGCCGGCGAGATTACAACCGGGCATCGTGGCGATTTTGGTCTTTTTTCCATCTACCCTGCCCCTCGCGTCGTTCGCCACGCTTTCGGTGCTCGCATCTATCTGCATGCAACAGGCGATTCAGACTCGTTCGATTTGTATTTCGATGAGCCTCGGTATCCTTTAATCCTCTTGCTGCGTTTAAAATCCTATGGAGAGGTATGCTTCGGACGTTACCAGTGGTTATGAATCTTCCCTTAAGGGGTTATGCCTACCTGCAAGGTCTGAAAACGCAAGTATTTTCGGGATTTTTTGAGGGAAAAACTTGAAGACTTTTTTAAACAAACTTTTATGTATTCGAAAGTGTACATCTTATACTACTTGTAGTAATTATTCCAATGAAAAATATAAATAAATAAAATAAATGTCAGTGATCTTCTGGCAGCGATTTTTTTTTGCGGTGAGCACTCTAACTTTGACCTGATTCATCTGAAATGAAAAATTCCACGGAATTTAGTTAGTATATTAAATTATCTAGTCCTTATCGTTCATTACCCCGGAAAATTAATTTGCTACAAAATGGCGGCTGTTCAAATTAAAATATCGATTTTCGCCGCAAAAATCGCTCATTTTTCATCTGTAGAATAAAAACTACGCAACGGAAATTAAAAAGCCACGATTAAGGGGGTATAACCGTTTGAAAGTGTCAAAAATCGGATTTTTTCTTTTTACATATTTTCATAGATTGATGTTTAAGGAATATTGTAAATCAAGTCCGATGTAAAAATTCGGAAGACTGACAAAGTTACAAGCATTTGAGTGGAACCATGCAGGTAGCACCGGACAGCGTTGCACGGCAACTCGACCGATCGCAGCGGAACTACATTTTTCATTACGATGGCCTGTTTTACATATTTTCATAGATTGATGTTTTAGAAATAGTATAAAACAGGTCTGATGTGAAAATTCGGAAAATTGACGAAGTTATAGGCATTTGAGTGAAACATCCCAAGTAGCAGGGGGCGGCGCGACGCGGCGGCTCGGCCGATCGCAGCGAAACTATATTTTTCATTACGGTGGCCCTAAAAACTCGCGCTACGTGTAACCAATTCCCTTCCAATTTTGCATGCAGAATTATAATAAGATTCCACATCGTCCAACGAAGGCTTCTTTTATTCCGATTCCTCGTTTATTATTTATAAAGAAAAAAGGTGGATTTTTCTCTCAGAAAAATCTAACTTTACCTTTGATCTCTCACCATTTCTATATTTTTCAAAATTTTCAAAATCGGCTTCGTTGGACGATAGCCATTGACATACTGTATAAGAAAATTTTATTGTTTTTGATTTCAGACACGACATACAGTTGTTTTCAGGGCCACCGTTTAGCCGTCTAAAATCGAAAGACTTTCGGATGTGTATGCATAACTTCCCAAAAACAATAGTTTTTTAACTGAAACTTTTTTTTTGAGTAGTTCATAATACTATGTAAAGATAGTAAAAAAACGAGAAATCTGCATCAAACCGTTGACTTGTAAAAAAATCCACAAAATGTACGCATTTTCCGGGGATTCAAACGGGTATACCCCCTTAACCGAATCGGGCCTTGGCGGAAAGTTTGATGGAGCCTAGAGTTTAGACGAACAGGGTAAAGCATGCGAGCGAAAGGTTTGGATGTGCGACGCGGTAATTTGGATACTAAGTGGCGAGGAATTTTAGAAAGGTTAACAAGGGAACAGTCAAGCTTCAAGCGTCTACTACGTGAGACAGAATTAGCAAGCTGATGGGTAAGAGGGTACAGAGAGCCGAGGGGTGTTTGCACAGGGCAAAGAGTTAGAACACCAGAGTAGAATTATGCATATTTGTAAAACATATTTATCCTTCTGTCACCTGAAATATTTCTGCTGAGTTCGCCGATAGCGAAAGTGTAAGAAGCTTTTTAGTTGAAAGGAGGATGTCTGGTGAATGAGGCGTGGTATCTTCAAGCTTGTTTCTGAATTCAGATAGTAATCAGTTAATAGTACCCAGCTTCCCAGTTCCTAAGTGCTGGCGCGAACTTTGTACGTCTTTCAGTAGTTGGAGCCAAATCTGGTCAGCCCCCGCCTAGTGATCTAGCTCAATGTTTGGCCTTCGCGCCTTACCCCTCAACACTTCTCGCTCTCCCAAGGGAAGTTGGAAAATTTCTTCGAACATTCATCCTCCTCGGGTTCAGGTACGAAATTATGCTTTTAGAGTGTTCGCAAGGAGCACGCTGTTCAGTGTTCTGGAATCAGCCGGCCGGTGTTTGTTTGTGTTACGGGGTGAAAGTCAGAGAAGTGGAAACAGATTTTCCTCGCTAGAAAAAGTATTTTAGGTACTCTGGTCGACGGAGCTTCATAGAGGCTACTCCAGTTTCTGCGCGAGAGCCGACCTTCCGGTCGATGGGACGTGAAAAGTTGACTTTCGATAAACGGGTTTATAGATTGTAGAAAGCCTTACGACATGCTTCTTCCGCTCGACTGTCCTCCACGAGCTGCCACCCGACTGATATCTTTACGCGAAATCTTGGATCTCCGGTTCTCCCTGCCGCGAAGATTTAAATTCCGCGAAACTTTCTCGCCGCCCCGTCGGTATTCCTCCCTCGAGGCCGATCTATTCGACTGAATGGAATCCATCGCCGTCATAAATTCCCCCCAACCGATCACCCGTTGTATCGTTATCAATGCTCGCGTATTTGCGCGAACCTGCGGATCCATTCTTCGCGGAAACGCGGCGCAAACGTGGCCCGTGAGACCTGACGCGTACCCACAACCTTCTGTCGATGTTGTAAATGCCGGAATGTCCCATTACGGATCCGCGTCCCGCAATTCTGATTTATTTTGAGGGGGAACACCACTGTGACGGCCAGAAAAATGAGCCCATTTTTAAGATTTTTTAAAGGAATAACTTACAGTTTTATTATAAAATTGTTATTACCTATCTTTAGTACAATGTCTTAAGAGACTATAAAAAAAAATAGAAAAACATGCATAGATTTCCATATACAGCTAATCTCCTACACCCCTCACAAGAAAACATAGGTCGCTTATCGACACGATATCTCTGGAACGGCAACTCTGAAATCAATTTTTTTTTTATAATTAATATGAGTGTAGTTTCCGTTGTACGTACGGATTTTTAAAAAAAATTATTTTGTAAAATGGTGCGCTTCTGAAGAAAAAGTTTCGAAAATCCGCACAAAAATGGATAGTTTTTCGAGCGTATTTCAAAAAATATGTTTTCGATCAAAAAATCGGTACGTACAACTGAAGATACTCTTGTTTTAAAGATCCTGTCAAAATTTCAAGTCGATCGGATAAAAATTGACAGAGTTATGGATTCGATCAGTTAGAAAAATGTCGTTTCGAGAAAATCGCGTTTAAAGTTTGACTTGTAATTGCGTTTGTAAGCGTGATGCGTTTCACAAAATGCACGGTATCTTCGTAAATTCTTCGACTATCGACTTGAAATTTTCAGAGAGTATTTTTGACGAGTTAAACATTAAGAAAGTGAAAAAAAAGAATCGAAATTTTTTCAACTTTCACAGTGGCGTTCCCCCTTAACCCTCTAGTGCATAGATTTTGAATTCAGTTGGAAAAATTAGACTACTCTAATTTGGGGATGAAAAGACCGAATCCGATGTCTGTTTTCAATTTGGAGGAAATAATAATAATAATAATAATAATAATAATAATAATAATAATTTTCGCAGGGTACGTAATGCAAAAATGCACTTGAAACTAGATTTCTGTCAAATTGCAAACTTAGATTGACATGTTTCTTAAACCAATATCTGCGCTGTGACACTACTTTTAGGCTTGCAAATGAGAATTCTCAATCCCTGGGTTAAACAGGTGCCCGCCGTAAGGCAGGCGTATGCACTAGAGAGAGGGTTAATGAAGCGACGTATAAATTAGTTTCTGCGATTTAGAATTATACTCCTCCTTGTAACATAATCCCTCGCCGGTAACGTGGTCGAATCTGATCCCAGCCTCAGAAGCATATTTCCTGCCCGAAGGGTTGGTTTTGTTATCGAACTCGTAGGCAGAAGGCAGAGAAAGCGTTTCACGCTGCGGAGACGCGAACCAGTCTTAAGCAAATTACGAGACTGATCTCCTTCGTCGGGGAAGTGTCGCGAAGCGGAAGAGATAAGGGGTCGCTTGCTTAACGATTCTTGTTTCGCGAACTAGCACGCACCATTCCATCAATTCTGCCATTAGCAACCCTTGTGTACAGATTAGTGGCCGCCGTTCAGGACTTTAGTCTCAACTGATAAAAAACTTTCTCCCCGCGTTCTCTACCGCTTTCGCGAGCACTGATACGGCTTGCTACGCTTCATTTCACTTTGCCATTCAATTATGCGAAGGAAGATAAAACGTCGTTTCCCTATAACGTTATATTTATCCAAACCCTTAAAACATTAAAGAAATGCAATGTCCAACGCTAACATAATTTCCCTCAACTCTTCCAACTTCTGCTCCGTCCTTCAAACGACTACTCACACCACTTTGCAGCTTCCCTTCGGAAAAGGAAGACTCCTTCAGGTTCCTGATTTAAGGACACGAGAGAACCTTCGAATTTAGGCGAAGACACTTCCACTGGCTCGAACTTCCCCTCCTCATTTCGTCCCCCTTTCCTTTCTAACGTTCCCGCAAAACAGATAAGGGTAGTTTACACCCGAAGATGACCGCGTTTGTATGCAGAGTCCGCGCCGCGCGGAACGCTGAGACAGGAAGCGGGACAAAGGTGGAGAGGAACAAAAAGAGAGGAGGGATCGTAGCGGCAGACAAAGCGGAGCAAAGTGAAAGGAAGAATGGCGAGAAGTGATTTGCACGCATGCAACAGCGGGTTTTTGGAATGGAGGGCCTTTTGACCGTCGCCTGGCCATCCAAGGAGATACTGTTGCCTCGGAGAAGCACACCGTTTACTTCCAGTACTCGTATTCACACGCTGCCACACAAAACGCCCCCGTTCTATCCCGCGCCTCCCCATCTCGCCCCGATACGCGGCGCAGTTTTCCGCCTGGCATTCTGTTTCGCGCGTAATTGAACGTAACGTCGTATCTCCTCATCTTCAGGACGTCCTGCGCTATGCACTTCTTTGACCCGACCTCGCTTTCATCCCCTCACTGTTTTTCCTCCTCCGCTCGCCTCTTGTCTCCCGGCGGCGCGCTTTCTTCTCCCGGCTTAAGCGAACGAGCGCCGCCATTGTTTCGATTCATCGACGGCAGCGTCGGGCCGAGGGGGTGGTTCTTTTGACGGATTTTTAGACGCCGTTCAGACGACTGTGCTGAGCGTGTGGCGCGGGGGATATTGGGGGATAAATATTTAAGAAAGAAGAGAGGGAGGTAAATATCTCACAAAAGGGATGTTTGAAGAACGAAGAGTTCATTGTCAAGCCCAGGAAGGTCGTAAAGTTCGATTCTTCGCTTGTGGTAGAAATAAGCACTCTTCAGATTGCTTAGAAATCGGCAAGATAAACTTTGGAAAGCTGCTAATCGTTGTAACGTATTGTGACACTGTTATCGACAGGTGGAGAAATATTTGAAGTGTCAATAGAACTCTGAGAAATGTTAGCACAGACACTTCCACGAAAGACGCCCAAGAGAGATTATCTTCCCTTTTTGATCAATTTCAAGCGATCTCGCCGCGAGAGATATATTGTCCGTTGAAAGCGTAGAACGCCGACAGTTTCTCTCCTGTTTGCTCTCCTATTTTGTCCAGCCACGCTGTATTCTACGTCGGTGGCCAGCAACGACCGATATCCTTCTTTACAGTTCGCCTCGCTGGGACTTCGTTTAGAACTCGGGGCGTAACGACGCCGCCGCAGTGGCAAACGAACTTTTACCGCAATACAAACTGGACCAACAAAACGCTCGTAGAAGTTAAGAAGTTAAGGGATTGCGAGGAGTTTTTCAAGGCCGCTGACGCCGGTTCCATTACCCGGCATCGAGCAGCGGGTACAGATTTTTCACCGCATTCTCGCGAGGATATTTTAAACTGTCCATTAGAATTCAACCACGATGAAAACTTTCCCCGTCTCCTCGCGTCCAACTTCCTCCGAGCTGTTCTCAAGGTTGTGAAATTCATCTGGCGGGGCTTCTGTTGCGTTGTTGTCGAAGGTAACTTTGAACTTCGGAGCATCAACGCTTACGGCTGCATTTAAACACTGATAGGGTAAACAGGACAGAAGCTGGACGGGGCCCAGCAGATGGACAAAACGTTGGTTAATCGTTAATATTGAAAGAACTAGAGCTTTAATCTATATTATTGATTTTTATTTTGTAGAAAAAGCGTTTGTTGTTTTATAAAACATTAACATATTTACCAAAAAAACATTTTTGTATGCGAAAAATGTATTTGTATGTACGATTTTACGCCACCATGCGCGAGTCACTTCAAGCGTGAAACGTCTGGCCATATTAGGCTAGAGATAACCTCACTTTATTTGCGGCCAGGGCCCATAACCTGTTGCACCGTTTTCTGCCAATGAAGACTCCATACCTTTTTAGATTTGATGAAATAAAGTATATTTTAACAAAAAATAACTTAATCTAGGTACCTACTATAGCTAATAAGTCTTTTATTCGTCTAGTCAAACACCCGTCCATCTATTGGTTTAGAACTGTCCATCTGCTAGCCATATTGTCCATCTACTCGTGACACGGGCGATGAATACAATTTTCATCATTTTATCCTTAAATACATTAATTTTTTATTTGTAATTATTTTTTTCTTTAAATTTGTACATTTTTACGTGCAAAGCTTTCGATTTTTTTTAATAAGGTAGTTGATCCAGTCGTCGATCGGTACCCAGTCGTCGATCATTTGAATTAATATTGAGATTTTATAAGGTTTTTTAACAATATTGTGTATAGGACAAAATTGCAAATTAATATTAAAGAGTCTTTACCTACATATATCATCACAATATTGTTCAAAAACCTTATAAAATCTCAATATTTAAGTGATCAACGACTACGTCTAAACCGATCGACAACTGGGTCAACCACCTTACAACAGATATTTCTAAGAAACACCTTGATGTAAACTTCGGAATCAGCTAAACTGTCCATCTTACTGCCCTGCTTACCCTACATTCATCGTCGACTGTTTTTAAAATTAACGGTACAAGTCAAGCGTCTCATTTATATTTGATTGTCAATTCTTAGAGCGTAAGAAGGCACTCTTAAAAGAGTCTACCAATCACAAGCAAGGGGGACACAAATTGCTGCAGACAAACTCAGGGTACACACCGTCAGACATATCGGTAATTAAGAGGAGACGTCGGAGGCTCGCAGGAGCCTCGAAATTTTCCGCGTCGACGGAAACGAGCGGGCAGCTACTTAGTCTCCTTGCCGTTTCGTGCGGACCCTTTCATTCGCCCTGCCAACCTTTGTCTGCGGCGAAGTGATCGTCAAAGAGCGACCCCCTTGACTTTTCCCACGTCTGGTCATTCACTTGCTACGTGAAAAACACGGTACACCGGCGAGCACGCGAGCCTGCAGGAACGAAGAAAGGGGTGAAATGGGAGAAAGGGGGCTGAGAAGGGCGTGAAGGGAATGTACAGGGGCCACGGGAAGAGGAGTAGAATGCGCAGGGAGGGAAACACGAGACGGGGTTCCATTTCAGGATGCACGAACTCGCTCGTACCATTCGGAGAAATAATCTTCGCCGACGCTTTTACGCGCGTCTGGTGTCGTCTTTTCGCCCTTTCGACCTTCCTTTGCCTTACAACCCTCTCTTTTTCACCAGTCCACAGGGATCGCCGCTCCTCCTCTTTCTCTCCACCGTTGCTTCCGTCCTCCGCGCCTCGCACTCTTCCTCAGTGTCCATTTACAGCCCTCTGTCTTTTTCGTGGCCCTTTGTCTTGCGCGAAAGTGACTTCGGGTGTTGCGCCATACGTCGGAAGGTGTTCCACAGCGACGTGGAATAATCGACGGCTGCGCGTTCGTAATTAGAGCCTTAGCTTAGCCAGAGGCTCTTCGCGTATAATTATTGGCGTCCTTGGTTTTCGAGAGTATTCAGCTTTCTGAACGTTGTCCATTTTCTCTCCTCGTCACACTCCCAAGATCCAATGTACAAAATACAAATACCCTTTCTACCCGTCGTTGATAAAATAAACCAAGCGAGCAACAGAGAATTAGAGCAGTCGGAACTTGTTGCGGTTCATTGAACATACCGAGCATTCGTGCACGCGGCCGAGCGCTCCGCGATCGATGGGAAACTATTTTAAACTGTTTGACAAAACAGCTTGGAACGTTGTTTCAACAGTTGGTTTTGCGCGAGGTTTACGCTCACAGAAAAACACATGGCTCACGGATTACGGGTGGGCCGCGCGTCGGTTTAACGTCGACTGCGGACAGCGATGTATTAACTTGAAACGAAAGTTCCGCGCTGATCCGAGCGTTTCGCTGTGCGACTATTACTAACACACCTGGTGCAATTCCATGGGATGCTAGTGAGGGTCTCTGCGTTGGCTACTTTCCTCTGCAGCATCTTGAAAAGGTAACATTACCATTCGCGAACGACTAACGAAACGATGTTGGGAGTCATCGCAGGACTTACTATTAGCGGGCCAAAAGAAGATCCCTAGGAGGCGGGCTCGGGCGATGCAGTCCACCGATGTGACGATTGGTCGATTCACCTATTTGAACACATTTCTAAAGACAGGGCACACGTATTTTGGTTATTGGCTGAAGTAGGCACATACATTATCGCACCGCGCGACGAAGAGAGCGAACAAAACACATCGAGATCGAGTGGGATAGAGCGATCTGACCGACGAACGTCAAAGCAATAGCGTAGGCATCTTTAACGGTTAACTATTAGGGGAGAGGTTTGCAGGTTGCCACCCCTTAGCTTTTTTTATCATAACTCGTCATAAAATTAACGTATCGTTGATTTATGGTATAAGTTGGAAAGAGGAAGTGTAGAGCTACAATCCTGAGCTAGAAATCATGTAAACTCTCGAAAAAGAAAAATTATACTGCAAATTCTCCAATGTATCTAAAATTGACTCCTTGAAATTTTGTCTTGCAGGTTGTCACCCCTAGAAAAATTGCTGAAAGTGTAAAAAAACTCAAGTAAAAACCTGATTCAGAAAACTTTTCAAACTTTATTAAATTTTATTAATAAATTATATTATACAGTGGCCTTATTACGAAAATATGACTAAAATGCAATGAAAACACTTCACTTCAAACTCAGTGACAATATTAAACATCTCATAATCACGAAAAATGACATTTGCGTGTAAATAAGCGCGAAAGAGAGAGGTGGCAACCTGCAAGCCAAAAAAGGTGGCAACTTGCATTCCGACGCATTTTTGGAAAATATGAGAAAAAAATTGTCAATTCATGATATGTTTGGAAATCTGTTTAGTATATGTAAATTAGATGAAAAAAAAACAACACAGTACGAATAGTTATCTTGAATTGTCGATGAAAATGTTCAATTTACGAGCACAGGGAAAACACGCAAATTTAATAATTCAATTTCTTGACAAACACTATATTACCCTTCGCTCAGAAAACACAGCGTTTTTGCGTCTGTCCGCTCCAGAGGTTAATAAATAGCGACATCTACTCTTTTAACGTCGATTTATTTCAGAGTTCAGGTTATGACACTGCTAGAAAGTCGAAATACAGCAGGGGTGGCAACCTGCAAGCCTCTCCCCTAATATTTAATAACTTAAAAATTTCCTTATATTTCACAATATGTTCAGAAAGTATTATCATTGGGTTGGTATCAGGATAATACTTTCGTGAACATATTGTGAAAAATAAGGAAATTTTTAAGTTATTAAATATTAATGGTTAACCGTTAAAGATGCCTACGCTATTGCTTTGACGTTTGTCGGTCAGATCGCTCTATCCCACTCGATCTCGATGTGTTTTGTTCGCTCTCTTCGTCGCGCGGTACGATAATGTATGTGCCTACTTCAGCCAATAAACAAAATACGTGTGCCCTGTCTTGAGAAGTGTGTTCAAATGTCTTGAGAAGTGTGTTCAAATAGGTGAATCGACCAATCGTCACATCGGTGGACTGCATCGCCCGAGCCCGCCTCCTAGGGATCTTCTTTTGGCTCGCTAATAGTACCTGACGTGTCTCTAAAAATTGGACATCAGAATTCAGAGACCATAGCACGGAACCCCCGGTTCCACTTTACGATGCCGCGCGTCGCGAATCAGACGGGTCGCGAGCGATCTCACGGTTTTAATGGTAGAAAGGAAATTTTTATCCTGTGCGACGAGCAATGCATAGTCAGTCGTGTTCGTTCCAATAAAAATCGTCCGCTCGCGAAGCGCGCGGCATTGCACGCGCCAATGGTGGAGGCAGAAAGAATGCTGAGCAGAGCAAAAGAGAGGGGCGCAGGGATTGAAACAGGGGATGAGAGAATTCCGCGAATTTTCAGGCGGCGTGTATAGCTAAAAATTGTACTTGCCGCAGGAAAGTTGTAACAGCGGGCGTGTTTCATGGGACGTTTATCATCCCTTCTTTTAATTACGCTGTAACGAACGTTGAAATGCTAAAATACGCGGCCAAGGAGCGCGGATGAAGCGTTTCGCTCGACGAAACAATTCGGATTTTAATGCGAGCCTTTGGCTTCTGTGTAGCCGGGCTGCCTCTCTTCTGTTCAATTTAAACAATGTAGCTGACTTTGTAATTAATACCGCGCGTCTCCTAATTAATACGGTAACCACTGAACCGTCCGCCGTCGAATTTCATGAATTTTTTTCCCGGGAAAAATACCAGCGCGTTCGTTCCCTGCTAGACGAAGGATCGGGGATTAAGGTCTTATCGGAGGTAGCAGTGGCCCGAGCAGCTAATAACGCTCAGCTTCGATTAATATATCGAGAATTAGGAGGCCTCCCAGAGTTTCGCGCCGTCGGTAATATTCGCAGCTCCTATATTCCGGCTAAGGAGCTTATTTTTTTTCACCCCTGGCGGCTTAATGCACCACCAAAGGCAAGTTTCGACACAAACCATATTTGTCTTCTAGGAATAGAAACTGCAAATTTCTAACGCTCCACCTTGCCTCGAGCTGCGCATATTTATTGCACTTTTTACGTTGACATACCATCGCGTTTATCAGGCCAGTTCGTTGATACGGTTTATTAAGATTCTCGGGAGATAGTATTTATGACACAGCTAGAGGAGAATTATCTACAGGAACATCTCTTATCTACCAGGCACTGAAACGAGGAAACCAAGCCCCGCAAGGTGATTCGTGGACTATCTTTGTAAAAGGGAATTTAGTTGGCAAAAGATATTACGTTTCAACGTTATCTTTAAGTAAGGTGGCTGTTGGAGAAGTAATGGATGCACGAACCGCAGGATTAACTAAATTTCGAAGGAATTCGGAATTCGTACGGTAGCGCGATTCCTTAATACTCTTAAGTGGAGTATCTCCTCGGCTTCCAGTTCCATTCAAGGGGGTAAAGACGAATAGAAGCGATTAAATAATAGACTCCCCTCCCTCCACTAGCAAAAAGAAATTTATTAAAGCTCGTGACCGGTCGGAGTAGCGTGTACGTGATCGAGGGCATCGCCCGACCGCAGAGTTGAACCGTCGAGACGGAGCTTATCAGGGCCACACGCCCATCCGATATCAGCCCTCTCCTCTAACCAGACCCCTCTCTGCACCTGATCATCGATGACCGAATTTCGACCGGTGAAATCGCATGGAAATGATCGATGTCGATCTCCGCCCCTCCATCTTCCCACTTGTTCTTTTCACTCGTTCTATTTCGCTAGACCGATATCGACCAGCGAGCTGTTCGACGGGAATTCGCGGGATAGAGTTGAACCGTGTAACGTGATTATTAAACGATGGTTATTAATGGAGTGGATCGTCTGGCTAGCTACCGCGGATCGTTCGATAATTACTGAGCGTGGTTAACAAGTTTCCTTCGCAGTTGCCCGTAAAAATCAAGATTTCCGGGGAGAACCGCTTTGGAACTAGTCGATGAATGTTTAGGATGAAGAGTATGATTTTGCTAATAGTTCTAGAAGTCTACGGGAAATGTTTCCTCGCTCGGCATCGCTTGCCGATATTAGCGAGCTCGTAATTACGTATAATTTGTTTTAAACTTTATTTTTTTCGGGAAGTAGCTTCTGGGAAACGTATAATAGTTGGGCGATAGTCAGCTCATTAGGTAAACATTTCTTGGCTTCGGGCAGATTGGGTTAGCTCGTTGGGAAAGTTTAATAATTACACTCGCGTAAGATGAGTAAACGTGCCATTTACATTGAACGTGAATGCGTTCGCTGCGAGCGTTCAATCGGGTTGAAATACGCTGGTGTTTCTGTTCGAGAAATGACCTAGTTGTCAAGTTGAGAGTTGGTAAAGAAATATGTTTTTCCTGGCCTCCATTAACGCAAGTAACTTTTATGCAAAAGAGCCGTCGGATATATTTCCAATAATATTGATTCCATCACGTGTCTGACTACTAGCTGACCGTTTCCACTGGCGCCTGGTTTCCCTTCACTTCACGTTCATCTCTATCACTCAGCAATCAATGTACAACCACGAATAACATCCCTTGCAAGCGTCTGTTGCCAAAGACCTATTTTTTTTCGAAACCAAATTTGGTCACAACGAAATTTGTTTACAATCTACGTTTACCCTATCGAGTGAGGCAACGAATCGATCATTCGATGCCCGCCGCCCACAATGGAAATTTTATTTACACGCTACAGCTGAAAGAAGATTAAAAAAGCTTTTTCATCGCTGCCATCCCTCAACCACTCTTTTACAGGATGAAACAATCGTGACAGGTAACGGGGATGCGTTATAGTCCGACGTTTTCCACGGAAATCGTTCGGTGCGGTTCAGCGGAAAACGTGCCGTAATTGCAGCCCCGCGAAACTAATTAATTATGCAGGGATGGATCGATGAAGAGCTTTTCCCTCCTCTCGTAATTCTCCGCCCGGCTTTTTTTGCCCCTTTGGTTTTTCGGACCGTCCGTTTCCAGCGGACCTAACCGACGTTTTTAGGATCTCTTTATCCCTCTTTCCGCCCCGTTCCGCGGTCCCCCTGGCCACGGGGCGATTCTTCTTTTTCTCTTGGTCTGAGACCAACTTCCGCCTCTGGGAGCTGGTCGATCGATGGAATCGATGGGAATCGGCGCACTAGACGGTGAAACTTCTAGCTTTATGGGATCGCGTCTGCTCGGCCGCGCGATATATCATCTTCGGAGTTCATTGGAAACACAAGTGGGGGCGCAAAATGTGCTCGAATACTCGTGACGTTTGGTAGGGAGCCTTATTGATCTAATGACAAGCGACGGGCGCGCTGGCTAGTAGGTATTAAACTTGGAGCATCTCGGGGAATTCCTGTAAACGAATAGGATTGTGTCGCGGTGTTTGAGCTGGCTGAAAATTGGAAAGGACTCGATCCTTTCCAACGCGCAGCACGTGACCCGTGCAGCTGGAAAATCTCCTGGTCGCGTAATTGCGTTTGTTCTGCGCTGTTGACGTTCGATTTTTATTAGCCAAGAGCTGGTCGCGCGAAATAGAGTTAAGGAGAGGGACAGATGGAACTACGTCTGCTGCAGTGTCAATAATGTCGATGGTATTTCAGGGAACGGTCGGCGACCAACCGTGCGGGATGAAATATTTTCGCACGATGATTAAGGGCGGGAGGAACTTCGCTGCTGGATAAACGCGAGTCGAGTTATTTCTACTGCGAATCGAATCTGCAAATTCCGCTGTATTAACGACAGAAATACGGCGGTGTGGAAAAACTAATAATCGCGACGAAAGGGCGCAAGTAGGGTGAAAGCACTAGTAGTCGACCACCCTCTAGTAGTCGACCACTTTTATTGTTTAGCTTAAAGAAATAAGTACTGAAATAAAGAATTTATTAAATGACAATTTTATATTATACTTTGAATTTTCAACTTTACAATACGACAAAAAGCGCCCTTCATAGGTAAAAAAAAAATAAATGGTTTTAAAGTGATTTGTAAACTCATTTTGATTCTACATGTGTCATTGCTGTTTTCTAACCCGAGAAGCATAAGTGTGCTTTGAATAGAAACGACAAATGTAATTCAGTTCTATACATTTTTTACTGGAAAATTATGCTATTTCACTGAAAAAGCATCAACAATTTTATATGAGCTTCAAAAATTTAAAAAAATGGGATAATTTATTTATTTATGGGAGGTCGGTAACTGGATCATCATTCCCTTTCAATTTTCAATAGTCGACCACAGCGGTCGACTTCTGAAGCTAACTGATTCACAATGAATGCTAAAAGTCGACCACGTATTAACTATACATAATTGTTTCTTGTATGTATATTCGTTTCTTATGGATTAATGTTCTTCAAACTTTATATAATTTATTTATAGAATACAAATACCCACTTTAAAAACTTAAAATTTGTTACTGCTTCCTATCTTAAAAACGTAAATTAATTTACATTGGAAAAAAAATAAATTCTATTTCTTATTAAAATTTTGATAAAGTTTTTAAAACAACTTATTTCAGTTACGCATTATTCCTGTCATTATTAATTATTTACTGATGTTGCACATTATATTTAAAAATAAATTTTAGTTTGTAATGCGCACATAACCTGTTTTGAATTTCATATTAAAAAAGGTGGTCGACTACTAGCTATCGGACCGGTCGACTTTTAGAGTTAAGCGGTCGATTATTAAAGCATTCGGACACTTTATTTTTAACGTTAATTATTTATTTTCCCCGAACTTTCCTACTAACACAAAATATTTAGTGATATATTAAATACATTTGAATTACTTCAATACATTTTATATATTTTATAACATTCATTGTTTATTTTTTTTCAGAACTTTTCATTCGAGTTTAGCTTTAAGTGGTCGACAACTAGTGCTTTCACCCTATACTGCTACAACATTAAGCCATAAGATTTGATAACGTAACAATATACTTCCGTGCGCAGTAGCCGCTGCCACGATGCCCTCTCCGCATTTAAGTATTTATTTAACGGCGAGGGGGAAGAATACGCGAGAGGAAGAGTGGAGCGTGGGAGGGTGGTGTAACGGCGAGAAATAAGACGGCGAGGGGGGCACGGATCGGGGGAAAGTTCTTCCGGTCGAGACGTTGTTGGGGCACGGAACTGCCCCCAGGGGCGTACTGCGGACTTCTACTGGACACAGAAGTGCCATATTGGGGAACGCCTAACGGACACGTACACATCCTACGTACCTGTCGCATTGTGCTCGCATCCCTCGCATGCTCGAGCACACACGTACCTACCGCTCGAACGAGCCAGGGCCTTTCTTACCCGTGAACCTGAAAGCAAAGTCTGGTGCCGCTGCGAAAAACTCGTCAGCTGGAATTACTCGGCGCTACCTCGATTGTTACGGGCGCGGAGGCTGGAATAATTGCTGGAGGCTGCTGGCGGGAGAATTCTTTACGGTTATCGCGAAGTGAACGGGGCCGAGGCTTCTTGCAAGGTTAACAGCAACAAGAAACCCGCAACGTTTTTATTCGCTTACGTGAAATTCTAGCGTGGCTAGGGGGTGCACCTTTCTTCTCGGCTCGCAGGCTTCTACGTGTCTCGTGTTTTGAAAAGTCGAATGTTTTAATGAAAGAAGAGCGGGTATGTGAAATGTTGGGGATGAATGTGTTAGTTGAAACTATTCGTAGGTCTGCGTTGCTTAGAAAATTGAATGGACAAGTGATTCGAATTCTTAAAAAATTCCGTTTTCGAGAAGTAGTAATAATACAATTTTTACAGCTATAATAGTAACGGAACTGGTTCACGTTCCTCGTAATTTTCTTTACTGGATTTGTCGTTCGAATTTGAACCTTGCTATTCGATGTTACTGTCGTTACAGGTGCACAGGCTTTTGTACAACTGCACGCGCGTTTATGCACCTGAAACTGAAACTGTAGGCGAGCCCCCGCCGCTCGCCTCTCGCCCCTCGATCGCTCCACTCGTAATCCTAACGTTTGATTGCACCTATTACGGTTGAAGCACCTAATACGTAACTTTCGAGGCTCGCGCGATAGGTCGCTGCACCAGCCGGCTAGAATCGATTTCACCTGCGCTCTTCACCTTCCCTACCCGTTCGACCCTTCTCGCCCACCCCTCCCTCGCCCTTTCGTCCCTCCCAGTTTTTCCCGTTTGCTGTCTCAATTACGGGACGAAGACACGGTAGGGTTACACCTGCTTCTTTCGTCTCGCGTTTTTACGTCACGTTTCGCGCTTTTAACGACCCTTCAGGCCAACTGTCTGGTTTTTAATTCGACACCATTGCGCTGCATGTTCCGCCGAGGGATACAGCATTTACTAACATTTAACGAAGTTTTGGCGAATATAGAAATATTTTAAGAAACTTAAGTTTGCTTCAGATTATATTGTAAAGTGGGCGAATAAATTTAGCTGTGACATGTTTCTCGATAAAATCTTGTTACTTAGGGGAAGTTTCTTGAGTTCTACAGTAAAAGTTGGGCATTAACTAATTAAAAGATTATTTCAATAACGGATCCAATAAAAGTTACGTTAACTCTACATTATTTGACGAATAAATTTAATTTTATTACGATTAATTTTTAACTTTTATCAGCTATTCGAAATTTTATTTAAATCAAAATTTCTTCCGTCTCTGTCCACAGTTCACCAGGGCTTTTTTCTAAATAGATTCCAGAGCTCCTAAGTAGCATATACATAGAACATACGCTCTTATATTCTATCGCAGATGAAGCTTGCAAGCTCGAGAGCGCTCAAGAGTTTACATTGGCACATTTCCATGGTCGTCACAGAAGCTCGTTTCAAAAACGATCTAAATTGAACAGCCTGAATTGCGTCGAGTCATCGTCAGGCTTATCAGTTTAATTGCGCGTTACGCAACGATCGGAGCTGGGCAAGTTTCATAAACATTCGCGCGCCAGCGGGAAATAATGCGATGTCGTTTGCAATGGTCGTGTCGCCGACAACGAGTAACAGACAGATTCGATAATGAAGGGTATTCTTCGAGCAAGTTGTCGTCCGCCACGGGCGTGTGCAATTAATGCGGCCGCATTGTCCAGCGGAGTCGCCGGGCGAATCATTTTTCCAGGTCGGTATCGGCGTACGTCGAAACGCCATTCGAGATTCCGGTTCCCTCCATTTTTCCACGTTTTCTATCAGCGCTTTTGAGCTGCGAAATGTTTGTTATTGTCGTAAAAGTGGCATTGACGGGACTTCATAAAAATTCAACGAGTGTTTTATTAAACATCGAAATGCTTTCACGGCTGGGCGTGCGTTCAGTCGGAAATTTAGTTATCTGTTTTATTATCGTCCTATATTTACGGCATCTCGCGATATTCACTAGAGACAGATCCCATTTAATGGCCTTCCCCCCCGGCCCGTTCAGATCCCTTCGACCAAGTCCGGCGTTGACGCGCGGATCTCCGTGCCCCGTGAGCTGACCGAACGCTAACACCGTCCGTCGCATTAAACATTCAAAGGGACAGCAAAAAAGGAGATGCATTTGCATCCTGGGCTGCAACTGCGGACCACCCGGGAAAACATAAATAATTCAACGGTTTTTACGCGGCCGCCGAAAGGGGACGCGTTGGTGATTCGGGCCGGCAGGGAAGCGGAGCTCGATCGGAGCGTGCCAAATTGTCAAATAAATGCATGAAAAATGCTCCTGGGGAATGGCGGAAAGCGTCAGGAAGAAGCGGCGGTTTCAAACCGGAACCTTCGCCGGTCGGCTATGAAATTTCCATCGAAAATGACGCCACCGTTCGGCTGTCTGGAATTATTGAAGTCGTTCGCGTCGAGCGGGCGCGGGAAATTTAGGGGCGAGCTTGCGGGGTACATTAGCGAGCACGCTTGGGGCCATTTAGGCGAGTATTGGATGCGAAAGCAATCTGAGATGTTAAATATCTCGGAATCATTACCGCCTGGATCGAACACAATACATAATACCTATTTTTTTACACTTCGACTTTTGTCTTCAACTTTTCTATACATTAGTGTGGATTTATTTGTAGGGTAAAGGCAGGTAATATGGAACATCTGATTTCAAAAGCTTGTCAAAAGCAGGGGAATTTGTGTTTTTTAATAAAACGGACATGAGGGGACGAAGGAACTAATGCATAATCATACTTACCTAGTCAAATGTAAAAAAATCCAATGGTTTTGCAGTTATAATAAAAAAACTGAAAAGACTGAAAATCGTCCGTTCGAAAAAATGGGTCCTAATATGGAACACCTAGGAAATTTGTAAAGAAAACTTAAAAATCTTTACCTTTTTTTACTAAAACTGAAGATTTATTAAGTAGAAGATACAAATAAATAAATATACATCATTTTTGTAATTTATTCCTGCTTTCTGTGTCTCCTACACGTTGGGCACGTGAATAATACGTCGAAAGCTCCACATTCTTCGTGTGCCCACTGAAAGCAGCGAATACATTGGGTCTACTTTTCATTGCCATTATTTTTATAATTACCATCGTAAAGTGAGCATTCCTCATCGTCATTATCAACTTCATCTATGTTACTCGGTATGTTCCATATTACGTACACACATGTTCCGACAAGAAATTAAGAATTATTCTAAGAAGAAAGTAACTTTATTAGTAAACTATTATTGAATAATCAAGACCACGCATATTTAATGATAAATTATATCAAAATAATACTTTGTAACATACCTTCGCTACAATATTGAACCGTTTGTTGCACTTTTCAGAAACTTTTACACCCCAGAAAAAATATAAACGTTTCTCTTTCAATGATAGATGCCCGACTGGTGCTCAATTGTCAGTATCATCGTCTATTGTGTCTAGGGATCTAATATACACGATTGCCTGCAGTGTTCGTTATTTCGTTGTCGAAATATTACGAAGGTCCATATTACGTGCCGTTCCATATTACCTGCCTTTACCCTATAACTAGTACCGCGGAGGAAAAAAGAAAGTAAGGAAGCTGCCAGGGAGCAAGGGAACTCGGTAAATGTTTCATAATTCTAAGGACTAGTCGGGAAACTATAAATTGGTGATCACACAGCAGACACACTGTTCTCACGCAACTTGATGCGACTCGAGTTTTACTTTTCGAGTCGACGGAGGTTGTAAGGCTCCGTCTCGATTGTTTCGACACTGGAATTTCGCGGATACCCTATACGCGTTACCGTGGTAGGGTTAGTAAATCGGAAACAAGTTTTAACAAATAACAATGAAAAACACTGTATTTTAATAAAATTCAGAAACAAGTAAAATTATGAACAGATGAAAAAAATAAACAGTGAATTGTGAGTGTGAGTATTGTGTGTGTGAGTCACGTACGAACGCGAATCGCCTCTTTTTTGTATGACTTGTTGGTTAAAGTCCTTTTCTATGACTGACTTGAAATTTAACGACCGCCCGACTCGTCCGATTTCTTGGAGTCGACAGTTAGATTGGCTAACGTTGTCAGAGTCAACCAATCGGGTAAATTCCCTAGACCCAAACGCGCCATCTATTCCCTGCGCCCTTGGCGCGCCTTTTCTGGAAAAGTGGCTAAATTTGGCGGCAAAGATTTTCTAGCTACCCGCGTAAAACGGCGAGAAAGCGCAAGGACACCCCGCATCTGCGATGCACGCGAGGCGACACCAGCGACCCTTTTGGAAAGCCCATGAGGCTGCCAGAAAAAAAAACAGGCCTACCTTGACGTTGGGTTCACGATTTACAACATAATTGCCGTGACTAATTGTCAGTAAACCGTCTAAGAAAGCGTGCAACGCAGAAGTGAGGTTCTTAGAAATGCCTGATAATAAATTCATATGTCTATTTTAATAAAACCGCAGAATCCTCGCCCGCGTGTTAATGTAACGCGGAACACACACCATGCCGCATATCGGCAACGAATCAGACACTGTCTGCGTGAGAATATCGAGAAAGTTCTAACGGCGTCTCATTAGAGAAAATAGTTGAAGATTGAACACCAACGAGAGACGTTACTATCCGAAAACACGGAATAGTTGCCATCGCTCGACGTTCCTCCGCGACAATAATTGCCAGCTGGCGATGGGGGTACATACCAGGAAAGCACCCTGCGAATGACAAAAACTGACAGCCAGAGAGATTACCGTATGGATTAATGTTACGCTTTCTATCCTTTGTCTCTCGTAACTTTGCGTTCGCCCTCGTCTATAGAACAACGGTTCCTCTCAGTCGAGCGCATTAAATTCTCTCGTCAAACGCGCTTGTCCCGCTTTCTTTCCCGCGATCCGTTATAAAATCGCAGCCGTCACGTGTGCGGTCGTCAGTTCTACACCGTGAAACATAAATGTCAGTGAAATCGCGGAGCGCAGTGTCCTCGTTTAATTAGAATCGTCGGTTCAATTCACAGCAATTGCGTTTGTTATTTCAACTTACCCCATGCACCCATTCAACTAGGGTAAACCAATCAGTGAATGACCGAATTGTTGAATGAGAAGCCCAGTAAATGACCGCATATTTTTACTAAGAATTCTACTTATAAATGTTTCTTTAATACGCATAATTAAAAATATGGGATATTAAATGTGCAACTACACTCCATTTATAAACACATAGTAATGTTTAAATTTATAATTGATATTTCTTTGCCTAATGGTCATTCACTGGTATGCGGTCAATTACTGGTTGGTTTACTCTACCAATTTTAGAGAAGTCTACTAGACTAGAAGAAGAATCTTCGATTATTATTGCATCGCCAGGTAAAATGAATTCGGCGTAACGGTGTAAACGTGCACGCAGTTTTTCCAGCGGGCACGCGTGAGCGGACAACGCTGTTTGAAAAGAGAGACTGTCCCGTTTTTGGCTTGGGTGTATTGTCATAACGAGGTGACTCGTAATTACGGGGATCTTTTTTGCGAACGAACGTTGTTGGCGCACGGATGGAACATTTAACGACTGGCAATCAGGATCCAGGAAACGGCAGTGCCTTTATCCCGTCCCTGCTCGGGCCGTCGACCATTTTTCCTCGCCCCTGTTGGGTCACTCGTCCTTTACAATTCCTGGCGAAACATTTTTTCCTCACCCCATCCTGTTCTGACCCTTCCCGTGCTCATAGCCGGATCCCGCACCACGCCCATCCTGTCGTCGTTTGCATAAACTGAGCTATCTGCGCTTTTAATATACGCAAATGAAGTTACGCTCCGGAACTAATCATATTTGCATGCGGAACAGCGATCTCCTTTGGAGCCCTTGTCGTACTTATTACAACAGTTTAGTCGCTGGTGAACATTTTACGACGGAGAGCCGACTGGCATGACAATATGTCGATCGATCCACGATCCGGCTCGCATCTGCCTGACGCGTGTGTCGCAGGTATCGCGCGGGCTGACCGCGTATCGACTGATACTACTTGCGTCTGTCCGACAGGCTTCTCCGCTAGACGTACGCGGATGGACGAGTGATAGTTTCAATGATATTTCCTGTAGCGAGATATAATTCTTACCGTTTTCCTTTAGAAATCGCACGTGACAGCATATTTTCAGTTTCTCTTTCCAAGCTTGCCCCTCAGGTTACTTAGAAATTTTAGAGAAACGCTGTAATTCCGAGGAAAAGGAACAAGCCACCTTCTCCGAGACCTAATTCAAACTAAACTTTCCTAGAACGAATAGAGAGCCTAAAACCCGCCACGGAATTAAAGTTCGTCGAAATTTCCTAGCGTATTGATTTTCCCTGAAACCTCTCTAATTGAGATTTTTATTCCCATTCGGGAAACTTTCTTCGCGCATCGCAGCGCGTGTCGCGAGGCGCTGGAGCAGCTAGGTTTGGAATTTCCTGAGATGGCGGATCATCGTTCCATCGGCCGGGCGAAGATTTTCAATTACGCTGAGGCACAAAGTTCCGTTTTATCGGTGGTAGCCGAGCGACGTGGGGGATTACGCCGTTATACGTTAATGAAAGCGCGGCTTTCACGTAAGATACGTACGAATGAAAGATAAACGCCATTCTAGCGGGACACTGTTTGCGGAGCACTCATTGTACACTACTTGAGAAGTTTCGCAACTACGCCGAAACGATATTCTAGCCGGGGCTGCCGCCTGGAACTTCCGGGGACGTGACATTTTGTCGTTTCGCCGCAATCATGCTTAATTAATTATCGATCGGCCCCGACCCGGCGTTCACTCCCGCCGGAGAATTGATAAGCGTTAAAAGCGCCAGCGTTTCATCGATTTCGATTCGAAACTACTTAGTGAATTTATTTTCCTGACATTTGTACGTTAGTTACTGGGTTACTTTGTTTCTTAATTCTTCATCCTTAAGGGGGCCGTCTCATTTTTGTTATTGTCCGTCTCACCGGGCCTTGAATGTGTGCGGATGCTCACACAAGCTAAGTTAAGCGTGTATGTATACGCATGTAGTAAACAAACCGTTTCAACCGTCTTTCGTCCTGGAATTAGCCAGAAGGAAGTTTTTGCGGGTACAGTTACCTGCAGTAAACATCTGTGCAGGGTGGTCTGGTGCGTTTGAACGCTAATAAGCACTGTATATTGAAATAATAATGAATTTATACGTCACGCTGGTGCTACGTAGCTACAGTACACCATTAGCGCCACCAACGGAGAAGCCTTGAAGCTTCATTCTATCAGTTTTCGATTCATAAATTCATTATTATTTCAATGTACAGTGCTTATTAGCGTTCAAACACACCAGACCACCCTGCACAGATGTTTACTGAAGGTAACTGTACCCGCAAAAACTTCCTTCTGGCCGATTCCAGGACGAAAAACGGTTGAAACGGTTTGTTTACTACACGCGTATACGTACACGCTTAACTTAGCTTGTGTGAGCGTCCGCACACATTCAAGGCCCGGCGAGACGGTCCCCTTAAAGTAATCACTAGATGGTTGTATGACCAAAAAATTACAAAATGAAGAAAATTCTGTGCTTCCAAGTCGCTTCTTCGTTCAAGATTACGTCTTGTAGTCGGTTGCATCGAGATCCAGTGAATATGTTTTATAGTATCGAGTAGGGGCAGTCGACTTTGTTTGCCAAGGAGAAGGTAGAAGGTATCTGAATGTTAATTTTATTTGACACGTAGGGCTTCGGTTTTCCTTGAATTTAGTCGGCGCACGTGAATTCAAGGCTGGTATTATCGTCGGCCGCAACGAACATTGCATTTCGGTCACGCACGATCGAGTATTATCGTCGTCATTGTTATATCGACCATTCGTGAGGTAGCGAGCATACGGCTGTAATCGTAGTCTGGAGAAACGCTTACAGAATATTGCGCCTCTGAACACACTGTATTGAGATACACATATCGATAACCGACTACGGATAAGCGCGCGTTCTAAGAGCTTGGTGAACTGTCTTAGAAATACATTGAAGGGATAAGAAGGGGGTGCAATTAAAAGAAAACTTGTGACTAAAGAACAATCCTACGATATCAAATACTTTCACCCCACAAGGAAAATTCTAACCTGACTTGGAACTAACTCTAACTAACATTAAACATACCCCAGAATCTTCGCAAAATATTAACCAAGTAGTAGGGTAAAGGACCCAGTTACTGACACCTGACCAATTACTGTCACCTTAAGCTATTTTACTTAATAAAATTTCGAATAAGGAATAAAATTTAAAAAAATGAATCGTTACGTGTTGAACAAAGTTAATTCGAGTTAATTAACTCGAACGCGTGTCAGAAAATTATTCGACGTCGAAGAAAGCTAAAGTTAATCTTGAAGTTGATGTTAAAGTTAAAGTTACAGTTACTGATAAAGTTAAAATAACTTAAAATAACTTTTTCACGAAAAGAATTATGTATTTCAACCTATAATCTATACTATAGATTATATTCTATAGTTTGTTTATTCGTTATTTTAACTAAAATAGCTTAAGGTGACAGTAATTGGTCAGGTGTCAGTAACTGGGTCCTTTACCCTACCTCCTTTTAAATAAAAAATCCTTTAATTCTAGCCCCCTAACACAATAACACCACTAACCCCCTCTCTCTTCTCTTCTTTCCAGATACGGTGTCGCTCACCGACTAACGCCTACGCTTAGCAACGACCACTGCCCACTAACCGTCACCGAAACGATGTTCCCGCTAACGTAAGAGGCGCCCCGCGAACGGTAGCCGCGCGGCACGAAGTCGCTCGTGGTCTAGGAGCGGTCTCCGCGGTCGTTCGTCACTCGGGACCGACGATGCGAATTACTGAAGATGCGCAGGACGAGCAGCAACGGTTTGAAGCTGGACCTAACAGAGAACACGCCAGGTAGCTCGTTGTCGCGGCTGCCTAACTTAGTCGAGCATGCGGAGACTTGCCAGGCGCTGTCCGCCGGAACCGGTGAGAATTTAAGCAGCAAACTGCCGAACGTGGTCGAGGGCTCGATGGACTATGGTAGCGAGCGTAGATCCTCCCGGTACCTCGAGTACCAAGACACCAAGCCGTATCAAGATGCACAGTCGGCCTCGGGCCTGCCCCCGTACGAGCAGGCCTACCACGATCCGTCGAGGAGCTACGGCCGGGGCTACGAGCGAAAGCCGTACGACAGGGAGGACATCGAGCGATACGACAACAGGATTTATCCCGAGGAGAGCCTGAGGTACGATCGCCGCGGCGGCGGCGATCAGAGATCCTATCAGGAGTCGGACTTGGACGCGCCGTACGAGAGAAGCGATGCCCAGAAGCTCAGCAGGACTTATCCATCGGAGCTGCAGGAGCCGGGCAGGAGGTACTCCCGGGACTTGACCGATTACGAGTACGCGTCCAGATACGCCGAGGAGACGCTGAAGCTCGAGCCGAAGAAGGACCACCACCACCATCACTCCGGCAAGGTGTACGAGCCGACCCCGTCCAAGGGCTACGAGTCCGGGGTGAAGACCCACGACTCCGCCTACGAGCTCTCCTGCGCCGCGCAACAGGACCTCTCCGGAAGAAAGTACGAGAGCAAGTACCACTCGGTGAACAAGATGTACGGCACGCTGCCCAGGTACGAGAGCAGCAGCAAGTCCTACGATCCCAGGTCGTACGAGTACGAGGAGCAGGCTTACGAGGCTAGCAGCAAGCCGTACGACTCCAAGTACGAGCTGACCAGCTCAAAGAGCTACGAGAGGACCAAATACGATTGCTCCACGTCATCCAGGTATCAGGATAAGTCCTACGATCAGACGCTGAAGATAGGGGAGTTAGGATCCTCGTCTTCCGCGGCTTACGCCAGAAAGACGCAGGATCACGAGGAGACCAACGCCGAGAAGATGAACGGATACAGGAAGAACAATTTCGAGTCGTACGGAGTCTATTCCGATCCTGAGGATGATCACGGTTTCCTGGCGGAGAAGAAGCCACCCCAGTACCCGTACAAGGGGGTCGTTGTGAACGTTAGCGGGGAGTCGAGCGTCATCGATCAGAAACGGGCCAAAGATGGCAGACAGACCGAGGTGGCTGGGAACCCTTGGTGCAAGCCCACTATACTCTTGCTGCTGTTGGTCCTCCTCGTTGTTATCTTCGTCTTCGTCGCTGGAATCCTTCTGTATCTAAATTGTGAGTTTTAGCAGAGCTTTTTTACACATTCGTTTTTCACGGTGAACTATTTGTGTATGCCAACAGGTGTTTCATGAAGTTCAGGTTCGTGGCTTCGTGGGTTTGGTCACGTGGTTTCTAACGGGGCGATTGACTATACAGAGTTTATGATAGATGTCTTGAAAATAAAAACCGGTTAAGTGTATATTTTTCTCTCGAAGACCGATAGCGCTAAAGATCCTTGGAGCGATGTAGCCTCTAACTTAACGGTCTCGTTTGCGCCCCTACATTTGTCTCGCGAGGCTGATAAAGCCCGTTTAAAGTTATAAGTCACGTTCCACGGGAAACGAATGCCGTTAGCAAGCAGGGAGGGGGACTTTGTTAAAGGTGGATACAAAATTAGCGAAGTTTCAACGGCTACAAAGACTTCCCTCGCTCTTCGACTAATAGCACGTCTGGTCCGTTTCCTCGTTTTCCGTCATTTTCTTCTTCGCCCGCGTCCGAGCGATTTCCGAGGGCCATTTAGTTAATGAGCATCCGATACCAATTATTTACGGTCGCCCATGTGACCGCCATAATAATGGCCGACGACGACGCCGACGACTACGACGACACGTGCTGACGATACGTTAAGCCGGAACGGTTACTGTCTCCGCGGCAGTTTTATGTGTCGAATTTGACTTGCCCGGCACGTAGAGACTTGCCACTAGCGAAACTGTTCGGTCGGAATTACAATGCGAAGAGTGAGAGGGGGCCGGGTTTGGGGGGTAAATGGAAGAATAGGGTTTAAAGAATAGAGGTGGACAAAAGTGACGTATACCCTGGGAATTCGTTTCGTTTCATCCCGGAACGTAATAGTCGCGAACGTAACAACACGGAAAGCACTGTACATTTATATTAAATTTCCTTCGGACCAACGTAACGTAGCTTTCAGCACGATCGGGTACCTTAGTGATTTTCCAACGTTTCCCCGAGTCACAGGTATTAATTCGTTCTCGCTTTACGCGAAGCCAATCCCAGTGAACGTATGCTCATAATTCGTTGAAATCTCGACCACCGAGCCTCTCGACGGCTTTCCCTTCGACACGCCGGTCCAGAGCTCGTCCCGCCGGCATCCGTCGAACGTGAACAAAGGGGCACCTCGAAAGAGAGGAGGGAAAACAAATTTCCCCGTGAAAAGAGAGGGGCGTTTTGCATCGACCGTCGGCCGTGCACATTTCCCCGTGCGATTTCCGTTCGCCCAGGTATCAGCCGGCGAATGGCACTCCGGGTGAACGATGGCCGCGTAACGGACAGAGAAACCTCCTCCCTGCACCCTCTGTCCACCCTCTCGGCCTCTCCCGACGGGGGAAAAATACCAAGGCCGAGCCACGCCATGGCCCGGCGTCCTCGGGTGTTCCGAGTGGCTGCATTTGGCAGCGGTCGACAGGGGCGTTTGAGCGATTCGGTTTATTTTCGGGTCAAGTTTTCGCCCGACCGGTTCGCAATCAGCCGCTGCATTGTCCCGCGGACAATACATTTACTGCGACGACTGGCGTGTCCGCGTAGGAATTCGCTCAACGACCAAACCCCGCCGGCCAACGGACCCACGACCCACTCGTCGAACGTCGTATTTTCAGCGGGATTTTCGGAAATTCGATTTAACCGGCGACGCCGCGACGCGACGCGTCGTTTCATGCCACCGACCGACGCTGATAGCACCCAGTCGATTTTCATAGAATTCCGCAATAATTGGCTGACTATAAATTTCGCCACGGAAGGAATGTGTTATCACCTTTGCATTTGCTTTCTGTGAATGCTGTATAATAGTGGATTCAGAGATTGGAATGTTCTAATCGCATTTTATAAATTTTCAAGCATTCTGTGTATGACAGAGTGTGGAGGACGTGCGAATGGTTAGAAAGAGGTGTTGAAACGAATAATTCGAGGGAGAGGTGTAGCTACGTTGTCTACTCGTATCATTACTCTGCAATGCGACAGCAATAAATCAGAAGACGTAAATCAGACCTAGATAGCCATCGTGAAGCATAAAGATTATTAAGCTGGAGGGGAAAAAATGATGGAACGCGCTAACTGGGTTACATTTCAAGCAAAAAGCTCGGTAATTCATAGCTCGCTCTGATTAATACCTACCGTTGCCATTTTCCTGTAACGCACTCAACAAGCATCCAGTTACTACGACAAGGATGACTGGACATTGACGAATAGGAGCGAAATGAATCGTATATCGTTGCAGAGGGGAAGATTTGTGTTACGAGTTGATGCGGGAGAGACGATACTGCTGTATGACGAGGTATAAATTCTATCTTGCCACTTTACAACGTGGCAACGCACGACACCGAAACCAAGAACGACACGGCAATATATCACTGGGAGCTCGAAACTTCCATTCACTCTTTTCTTCCAGTCTCCTTCTTTGCTTCGTACTTCTCTATTTTCCCCGGACGTAATGTTGTGCGAGTAGCGGAGCTCGAAAATTCCAGCTACCCCTGTCTGACTCCAACGGAGTATACTACTGATAAAAGAATCACGCATCGATTTTCCAATCGGTACAAACAAACACGTTCACCTTAACCCCTAAATATATTCGATTGCACGAAACTTTATAAAATGGCAAGTCCCTTAAGGGGTTATACTTAGTCAGAAGGCCGAAAAGAAGCGAATGTTTGTGAATTTTGTTTTGAAAAAGTGGAAGCATATATTTTCACAGAAGTTTTTGCAATTTAAAGAGTAAGATTTGAAGAATATTTGGTAATTTTTTTGTAGAAAAATATTTAACGTTTATAATAAAAATACAACGACAGCCAAGAAACCTTTTTAAAAACGGTGAGCACGATATCTCAAAAACTACTGCACCAATGTTTCTCATACTTTGTGGGATTATTTTTTACATAAAAATCTATCGACTATCGTTCGCAATTTTTTTTTAATCTATATTTTCGATTTTATCAATGAAAAATGGCCGTTTTTCGCGCGAAAAATCAGGTCCTTCAAACTTTAAATAGCCGCCATTTTATTTTAAATTAATATTTCGAAAATCCCCGCCGTCAGTCGAAAGATACATTAATATACTAACGAAACCTTTTTTTTTTTTTTTTTTATTTTAGATAATCTGATACCGAATTGCAGTGCTCACCGCAAAACAACTTTTTATAAAAGGCTTCTTGGATATCGATTGCAATTTTATTATAAACGTAACTATTTTTGAACGAAAAAATTACCAAATCTTCTTTACATGTTGCTCTTTTAAGCGCAAAAAGTTGTATAAAAATAGATGCTTCAGTTTTTCCAAAAAAAATTCACAAACATTCGTCTCTTTTCGGCCTCCTGACTATAACCCTTTAACTTACTCTCTTCACATTGTCTCTCATAGTTCTGATCCCTCCAAGAATCTCCCTCCAACTTGTTACTCATAATAAAGCTACACAGAAAGTGTTCGTAGCCCTCCGATGCTAAATTCCCGCCGCAACATCCAGTTCAATTTCGACCACTCCCGCCCCTCGATCGTGCCCAGGACGGCCAGGATCCCAGTGAAATTAGAGACACCCGGTATATATGCGGCAGCACGACGTCGTGAGCATGCAGCGCGGGGCTTTGGCGCAGGATGAGGATTTAGTATGTAAGGCACGTGTTCGCATCTGCCTTTATGAACGTTTCCCGCGATTCCACCATTCCGTCCTCATTCTCAGGCAACCTTGCCACGGTTGCACGGCATCGAGGCGGGCTCAGGGTTTCGGGATTAAGGGCGTCGCCGATCATATTAAGGCCGGAGATATCTCATCCGCTCCTTATCCAGGCCCCGCTACGACCCCGGTAAACTCGCCGGCGTTTGTTCCACATAAATTACAAGGACTTTGCCCCGGAATGCCAGCGTCGCCCCGGTGTGTACGCAGCTTTAATGCCGCGTAAGGTCGTCAAACTCCCTATACCGCCGGGCACGGCGACGGTTTACGAGACGGGCCGGGGGTAAACGGATTTTAACGTTGGCCCCGGGATCAGCCCACGCCCGACGACGTTGTAATTGCTCTTCGGATTATCGTTGCAGTTGAAACTTTGACTCGCTCGCTCCCCCCTTCCTCTTTTTTTTTTCGCCGTGAAATGTGATCGCGATTAACGCGCGTTGCTTCGTTCTCGTTGGGATAACCCCGTCTCGTTATTTGCCAGCACCATTTGCAAACTGAGATGCACAGGGAATGGGAGTGTTATCTGCGATCGACTGCGCCTTACTGCGAAGCAGAGCAATTTAAATGACAGTGTTAGAACGTTTTGTGTATATTCAAAGCTGTAGACTTCGAATGAACATTCTCTGTCTATGATTCTAAATTTCTAACAAGGAAGGCTGTGGGACCGTCTGCTCCCGATTGTGATGAAACTTTGCATTTGTGTGGAACAGTGAAAGGTAAGAGACACGTGTTTTTTTTTATCGGCGGTGATTTAAATTTAAGGGGTGAAATCACCCTCTGAAGATTGACACCCTCGAAACTATCTCGGAAATTATTGGAGATAAAAATATTCTTCAAATTACTAACTTGTTTGGTTGTTTATGTACAATACTTCAGCGGTAATGATTTTATAAAAATTGTAAACTGTTGAAGATTGTTTCGAGGGTGTCAATCTTCAGAGGGTGATTTCATCCCTTAAGGGGTTATACCTAGTCAGGAGGCCGAAAAGAGACGAATGTTTGTGAATTTTTTTTTGGAAAAACTGAAGCATCTATTTTTACAGAACTTTTTGCGTTTAAAAGAGCAACATCTAAAGAAGATTTGGTAATTTTTTCGTAATAAAATATTTACGTTTATAATAAAATTACAATCGATATCCAAGAAGCCTTTTATAAAAAGTTGTTTTGCGGTGACCACTGCAATTCGGAATCAGATTATCTAAAATAAAAAAACAAAAAAGATTTCGTTAGTATATTAATGTATCTTTCGACTGACGGCGGGGGATTTTCGAAATATTAATTTAAAATAAAATGGCGGCTATTTAAAGTTTGAAGCACCTGATTTTCGCGCGAAAAATGGCCATTTTTCGTTGACAAAATCGAAAATATATATTAAAAAAAAATTGCGAACGATAGTCGATAGATTTTTATATAAAAAATAATCCCACAAAGTATGAGAAACATTGGTGCAGTAGTTTTTGAGATATCGTGCTCACCGTTTTTAAAAAGGCTTCTTGGCTGTCGTTGTATTTTTATTATAAACATTAAATATTTTTCTACAAAAAAATTACCAAATGTTCTTTAAATATTACTCTTTAAAGTGCAAAAACTTCTGTGAAAATACATGCTTCCACTTTTTCAAAAAAAAAATTCATAAACATTCGCTTCTTTTCGGCCTCCTGACTAGGTAGGTTATTATATAATTATTATATAATTATATAATAAACCCTTAAAGTTGAATATCCGCCGATAAAAAAAAACACGTGTCTCTTACCTTTCACTGTTCTACACATATGCAAACTTTCATCACAATCCTAAGCGGACGGTCCCATAGTCTTCCTTGTAAGTCCATCAATTTCTCTATATGCACCGCTGGCATCGTCCCTCCGTGTGACTCGTCGAAAGAAGGAAGCAGTTCGCACCCCCAAGCCACCCCGCACCTTACCGCACACACGGGAACCCACGTAGCATGAATTGCCCCGAAAAAAATCACGTGTCAGAAGGGTCCATTAATCACGCGGGGCGGACAGGACCGTTACTGAAAATCCGCGAGAACTGGTCCAGCAGCTTGAATTTCCCGTTTTCACTCGGCCGTCAATCCTTCTGCTTGCCCGTCAGCCCTCGAGGAAAGTGTATCCGGCCAGTGATACCGTTGCTAACGCGCGCTCCCCCCCTCCCCCCCCCCCCTCCCCTCAGCATCAACCCCACGAGCCGGGCGCCGCTAACTCGGGCTGAGACGTGTCTCGGGGCGCGAGGCGGGAATGTCGTGCAAGGAACAGGACGAAATTGGATCCTCGGTCGGCGGGTAAATTGCAAGCGCGGCCGTTTCGCGCGTCGGCGAATCGCGGCCCCCGGTTTTATGGAGCGGCCATCAGAGGCCCGAGAGGAACGGAGGAGCTGCGGTGCACGGCCGCTCGCCGAGCAGGGCGACTAGGGAAATTTGTTGCCAGCACGAGCTGGCACGATGAACGTTCCGTAACCGCTCGAAATTGCCAGGGGCTGCAAAGTGTTTTCGCCGCGGCTGGAAAACTCGGCCCTCTTTAAACCGGTACAAATCCAGCCGCCGGATAGATAGTCCTGGGGTGCAGGGACGGCGGAAGGACGGCGCGCGATATTTTCTCGCCCAGCGTCAGCCGCCGTTAAGGGCTCGTTTACGTAAAACGCATCGCGAGGATCTTCGGAGGTTAATTGTAAGTCGCGAATCGCGGGACGGTGTTGGCTTTGCGTTTAAGTGGAAAGATGCCTGAATGTCTCCCGGGGAAAAGTACAGTGCAGGTGTTTGTACGCTAGACGGCGGTGGTAATTTTCCACCCTCGGCAAACTCAAGCTGCTCAGTTAGAAGTTGGAAATTCTTTAAGCAAAGCGACCGACGATGCGGTTCCTCGCAAACAGTTTCTGTGTTACGAGATTCCACGCTAATACGATCCCCATGGTCTTTTCCCTCTTTCCCGCGATGCAGACGTTCGCGTGTAAGTTTCTTATTGTTGCGGAAACTTATCCACCCCCCGCTCTTGACGGTGTTAAACTGGTAAACGATTCGGGCAACTCGCTGCCGAATATATGATATCTACGGCGGTGGTTCATGCTGGATTAAATCCATAGAGGGATTTCAGGGGAAACAGCGTGGCATTCGTGGCGGAGAAGTGACGCCGGGGAAAGGACAATGGAAGTTCTCCGCGTTTCGTTCTCGCGCTCCCGGTGAGATACGCTTCTCACCGTGATCCTGGGAATTCTCCGGACAGAGGAGGGATGGGGGATGGGGAGAGCCAATAGGGAAAAAGGTCGCAGCAATCGGTGCTCACCGATCGCTCGATCGGGATTGTTCGCGAGCTACCGGCTTCGAGTCAAGATTAATGTTAACTTCGCCGTAGGAGTTAATAAGTCCGAGACCGATAAATCCTGCTAACTCCTTCTCACCCTTCTTCTCTCTCTCTCTCTCCCTATCTCTCTCTCCCTTTTCTTTCCTCTCATTCCTCTGGTGCCCGCGCTCCTCTAGGCGGCTGCTCCATTACAGTTCCCCTTTCCCGGCCGTTCGCGTTCGCGTTCGCGCCGTTCCGAACCGTCCCAGGGCTTTGAGAAACTCGAAAACTTTGGCGGCGAGAAAAAGCCAGCCGTATCAGCCCGGGCAAGAAGCACACCGTTCCGAGGCGGTCCTTTCCACGATCATTTCCTGCAGGAATCCGAGCCCTTTTTGTTGCGATTACTCGCGTCGAATAGTTTTCCTATTATCCAGGTCCCGGGCCTCCGGAGCACCGCTCACTATTCGGGGCTCTCCCTCGTTCACTACAAAGTGGCTGCGTAAACGTTACCTCGAGTAAATTTCTGTTTATACACAAAGTAATATCTCAGTGTATATACTACACATTATTCGCGGATCTACAATGTTAGGCAGGTTTCACGAGTTTTGCAGCTTGTCAAAATGCAAGCTCATGTAAATTACACTCGAGGTCATCGAGCGTTGTTCTCGCGCAGGTATACGATACCAATTGCATCAAGTATCTTGTGTTTATTTATTTATTTATTTATTTATTTAAACGGAACTAGCCATTAGTAAGCAATTATACAATAAGTAAGAGAAGATTGTGTGAGGTAATCACAGATAGAAATTTACAAGGTTACGAAACAAATACATGCTACTGTGGATTAGGAGAAATTTTGCGCACCGCTGTTAGAAAGGGTGCTAGTGCATTGTTAAAGAAATTTAGTTCGAGGCTATGCTTGTTTGCTAGGGTGGATATCCTATTAATGGGATCGGCATGTCCTACACTAGTTGTTAGGAGCGCAGGCTTGAACAAGGGAAAAGATCTTAACATTCGTTCCGGCGCATTCAGACACAATTTGCTGAGGATCTCGGGGCAGCAAATATGACCGTTGAGAATTTTGAATAAGAAAGTAAGATCTACCATTAGCCTTCTTTTATGGAGCGAGTCCATTTTAAGTCTGTCCATTATTTGGGTATAGTCATGATTAGTGTAGGACATAGCACAACCAGTTTTGAATGCTACAAAACGGAGAAATTTATGCTGCACCCTTTCAAGCAGCGTCCTGTGCTTAACAAGGCTCGGGGACCATATAACCGATGCATATTCGAGAAGTGGTAATACGAGAGAGAAATACAGCGTTCTGAGCGTATAAGGATTAGAGAAATTAGCAGAAAATCTCTGTAGGAAACCCAACTTCTTCGTAGCAGAGCGGAAAATGTGGTCCACGTGTTGAGAGTAAGTCAAGCTCGAGTCTATGATGACACCGAGGTCGCGAACGGCATTAACTGGCGGAAGAAGAGTATCGTTAATGGAGTAATTGAAGGTAGAAGCACACTTAACACGCGAAAAATGTATTACATGACATTTATCTGCATTGATACGGAGATTATTACGACGTAATACGACGTTGTGTTACAGAGAATTGAATGTAAGGGACGCGCGGTAGCTAGAATCGTAATAAAAGTGGGAGGCAACTTAGGAAGAGCGTAGAAACACCGGTCTGACACGGTCAGCTTGCAGGTTTTCCGCAGGAAGAAATAGAACGGAAGTTGGTCGCTGAGGAGGACTCTCTGGAAAAGCCCTGTCAGGGAAGCTGACGTTTAATTTAATAAATGCCGCGCTGTCGTGCTCCTTCTTTTCCCTTCGTTCCTTGGCGACCACCCGGGGAGAGGGGCGTTTCCACGCCATTTCCTCCTGCCGCTGGTAACTGCCGCCTTCCGTTGCCGTGTAAAATTTTCTTCGGAAAAACTGTGCTAGGCGAGGCGAGGCGCGGCTTATTAAGGACGTCGAAGTCGTAGGCAGCAAGTTTCTCCGTAAGTTCGTGGCTCCTCGGCCCGTACCAGCACACGTTTCCTCGTTCTCGCGGCTGCCGTGAACTTTTATCTCGTCTTTTCGCTTCTTTTTCAAACGAACAGCGTGGAATCATGCCCGTCGACTCGCCGTTTGTCGTTTCTGAGAATGACAGAGCCAATCAATGGACGAGCATCGACGCCTCCTGTTATTCCTCAATGCATTTCTTCGTTCTTCTTTATCGATATTCTTCTTTGAATTGTGACGGCAAGAAATGCGGATATGCGTGTCATGGTTGCATAAGTTGCGATATTTCTATTGTTGTATCGAAAGTGTATGACAGTTTTGTTGAGTTCTGCGAAACAGAGGACACGTGACAGGACTTTTTATCACTCTCGCAGAATTTTTTATCACTCTCGTTATCATAGCCTTTAAAGGATAATTTTGTGCTTGTGCATTTTTTTTTTAACTAGCTACCAAGGAGCATTCTTTTAATTTCTTCCACTTCTTCGCTATTTTTGCTTCACGCACTTTTCAAAATTCATTTTATTCAGGAACAGGTGTCTCTGCGATCGCAAAGCTCTACGTCAACCGAACAGTTTCAATTATTAGCGACACACGCCTAATACCACCACTGTCAATTATGTTCTGGCTAATTGCGAACAGCTTAATAGAATTTCAGAGTAGACTGGAATTATTTGTCATACAGTTTATGAAGGAGTATTGTTTAAAATTCTACGCTAAGTGGATTACCTCTGTCAGTTTTGGTCGGAATTCATACTGGCGTGTTTAAATTTGTTAGAATCTAAAGTTATACTTAGATTCATTATAATTAAACATCATACGCTATTGGAATACAAGAAAATGTTTTTGCAATCTTCTATTGATCAACAAACTACAGTAGAATTCCAGAGAAGGAAAGGAATATATACTCCGTGCGGTTTTAGTAGATTAGTCCCCAACTAATCCCAGGCTTCATTGATTTCCAGTCAACTTCTCGTAAGTCGGCGAAGTTCCGTTTCTAGCATCCGTACGTGTGAATTTTCGGAGCTGATTCCCAAATACACGGACACAGCCACGCGAAGATGTAGACAAAGAATCGGGGCAAGTATATCGCGCACGTGGGCACAGTTACGAAAGACGTGAGCGCGAACCTGGCGAAGAAACTTTCTTCATTTTTCGCCCCCCTCCATGTCGGTCGGAGCAAAGTTTTTCCCTGAAATATCGCGGGAATCAATCGCTGGCACGAGTGGCCCCGATCGAACGGCCTTTCCCACGTTTTCCCGCTGCCCTGGACTTTGGGAAAAGTAACGAGCCAGTTTTACCCGTTCCGATGCTTTACCGTCCTTCGTCCTTCCACACTTCTGGGAAAATCTGAATGTTCGATTAGTCTCGGGATAGCAGCTGCTCCTTCTTCCGAACAAATCCCACGACACGCGATCTTTTTTCTTCAAACAGGCATAGACAGGTCTCTTGTATTAAATATAAATTTAAAGTTTACTTACTGATGGATGATTACTAATTTCTAACATCAATTTAGATTATTTAAACGAGCAGTAGACACTTGGAATATTAAATAGACACTGCCTAATCGAGGGGAGTTTCCATCAGAGATAGGTAAATTTTTTATTTAAATACAATTTCCAATAACGAATGAAAATTAAAAAAAAAAATATTCGTCATGTGTCGAATAAACGTAACTCGATAAATAAAGACATTAACATTCGTCAAATCATCTAAAATTAAAGTGACTTTTATTTGATTCGATATTTAAATACTTTTTTATTTAGTTATGTACTGTCCAACTCTGGTTTCCAGGAGCTAGGCAGTAGATGTGGACGACTTTTATCAGACAGAGTGCAACGCGGTCAATCAGTTTAAGTAGTCAGCTCAATGGATGTCGCGACAGCAGTAATTCTTCCATGTAAATCAGACCACAACAACATTATTGATCGAACCACCATCCTCCTAGTCCAATCGATCCGAATCAGTAAATCTGCTTGTCATATACGCGTGCGCTCAAGCATCGCTTTATCATCGATAGTGTCTTCGCTTTCGCAGCAATCCACCGATAACACAGAACTCTGATACCATTGTCTCCCAGAAGTTATTGCGCTTATCGATGGCACAATGGTCCACGGTTTTTCGCGCGAGACTTATTACTTGTACCGTCGACGGATTATAAATCGCCGCGTATTATTAAAATGAAAGGGAGAAGCGTCGTTATTCTAGCCGGTTCTTTCGCGTGGCAAATTCCTTTTCCGCCGCGCCACCTGACGCCTATCGGTTTATTGGAGAGTAAAAAAAAAGCCGCGGTATACGTGTTTCGTCTTCGCCACCGGTATACAGCGGAGGAAACGGAAAATCGAAAGTGCTTCACCACCATTTCCGGCGTCCTCATACTCTCCCTCTCCCTCTCTCTCTCTCCTTTCCCCTCTTTCTCTCTCGTTCACCAGCGGAGCGTACCTCGGGCGTTGCTGTCGAATGCAAAAAAGGAGAATGAAATATCGCGTCTGCGAGCACGACGCGTGAAATTCTTCCTTCGAAAATGGCTTCGATATACGAGACGCCCGGTCGGTTTCCATATATCTGTAAATCCTTTCGATCTAGGTGGCACCGCGAAAATAACAATTTTTCACGGCAAATAATCCACCCTGCCCTCCCTCCCCCGCTCTCTCGCTCTCATCCTTTTGGTTCCCCGTTTTCCTTCATCAATCGTACATCGTAAAGCTCTCCGCTACAAATACAAGCGGCAATTCAAGCCGACCGGGATCGTCCCTGAAATGAGAGTGTCCCGACGGGTCGAGTGAATTTTACAGGAAAGGAAAACACCGTCGTCCGCTCCGCTTCTACGTCACTGCGACTTTTTGACACAGTTTCTAGTCGTTACGGAGGGGACCAATAGCGACGCGGAGCAAAGCCAGGGGCTAGCTATGTGTGTTCAATTTTTCACGATTCCGCCTGGTTATCCAATCTCGAGACGGTTTCGTAGTCGCCGGCAGACAGCGTACGTAGGTACGTAGGTACGTACACAAGGGTTGGATACAGTTCGATGGGCCTCCTCCGCGCGGAAATTACACCTGTGCACGCAGGAAGGTGCGCCTGTGTGGTCAGCCGAAGTGCGACTGTGTTATCCGCCGGTTTGTGGGAGTGGCAACACGTGTTACCCATGTGTGTCAACCCGCAGTCGTAGCTGGGTCGAGAAAGGGGAATATCGGCGCGATATCGGGCTGCACGAGTTCTCATAGAGGCGGGCTGCATACATATCGTTGGTTTGGTAGTGCCGCGTGGCACGAAATGCGCGAGACGTGTATACACAGGTGAATGCACGCGTCCTAGTGCGGTCGGGGTTTGCTCCTCCGACGGTGAAGGGCTTCTCCGCGTGGCAGTAATTTCTCGTAATTTCTTTCGTAAATGCTGGCGAGCAGCTCTTGCGAATCAGCTTGCGTGTATCGGGGTGGGCCTTCGATCTTTCAGTTGGTTTGAGTGTTGGAGAAATAAGTGATAAGACCGAGGTGGGAATGTAGACGAGATTAGAAGCTCGTGATTGGAAAGAATTTTTCAGTATATTGTATACAATAGTAAATATTTAGTTTCGGCGCAATGGTTCGGTCAATTTAAACTGATAACTAAAATAGCTATTTTGCAATTGCATTTTAAACACTTTCGACGTTTCGATCTGGATTTAGATCATCCTCAGGAAAGAATTATAAAATATACTGCTATTGCTATTAATATTCGAATAATATTCAATCACAGTGTCATGGCACTACGTGTGAATCGCGGGTCGGTTGGAGAAAGAAAGGTGAATACAAGGTAATTACCGTTGACATATCAAAACATATTTAAACTCCTTGAATTTTAAAATTAAAAGATATACCTTTTGCAGTAAAACAAGCATTCATGCCATGTGTTGTGTTATACACTTTAAAAATAACAAGCAGATAAAGAAAAATTTTTCATACCATTTGAAGTTTCGCCATTCTTTTTTAAAAAATGAATTTTTGGTTTCGACCGTAATAATTGATAGTAAATATTTAGTTTCGGCGCAATGGTTCGGTCAATTTAAACTGATAACTAAAATAGCTATTTTGCAATTGCATTTTAAACACTTTCGACGTTTCGATCTGGATTTCTAGATTGTATACAATAGAATTTATATTTTCTGGGAAAGCTTTCAATAAATAATTATATAACTCATCGCAAAACGATGATGCACTCGTTTGTCAAAGCTTGGAGGAATCTGTAATTGCTGGTTTCGCGAGTATAGTGTTTGTTGTAGATTCGACTTGGAACAGATCTAGTTATTAAAAATTTACCAAACAAACGACGAGGATATTCTCTCTCTCCGGTTTGGATGCGCCGTTCATCGAATGGTAATCACGGGCCAAAGGCTAGATTCCGCGAGGCGCGGGAAAGCAGATGAACGAGTCTAATTAAGAAACAATTTCGGGGAGGTAATGAAATCCCGTTTTCCCGAGGGCGGGCGGATAAAATTTGACCGTTATCGAACGAGCGCAAGAGACCGTGCAACGATGCGAAATTGCGCTCGGGGTCCTTATGAATCGCCGCGGCGACGTAATTACGTCGCTATTGCAACGAGTAATTTCCGAAACGCGCGTCTCGTTCCCAGATACCTCGTGAAATTTCCTAGAAAAATACAATTGTAAGGGAGTAGAGGAGCGATGTGCAAGTTTCTGTAGGAAGAAGGTAACTCTTAATTTAACAACTAACGTGTTTAAAATTAAAATGACAAACAACTGTGCGTCATAACGACTAAATGACTCTGAACTGCTACATTTTACTACTTGGTGCATTTCCCGTTCCTAGTCTCCTATCACTGTCTTCTAATTTATGCATACTTTTCTATTTATTTTTTTATATATTAAGACACTGGGCCTGATGAATAAAAACTAAGCAATTCCTCACAAGCAGGTCCTTATTAGCAGAATCAGTTGCTTAAAAAGCAATTACTTAAACAAAAAAGGAATTTTTTATTTTCATATGAATAAAAGTCATAAGGAATTGCTGGCTTTGCTAGACCGTATAAGTAAATGGTAGCTGTAACTCGCTCGCATTCAGTGCTCCTGACTCGCGCTAGCCTTTGCAGAGCAGGAGTGGGCAGAGTTGCCATGAAACATTTTGTTGGACAAAAGCATTGATTTGCCTGGGATAATCATGTTGAACAGTAGTGGTATTAGTGACAGCGAGGAATCTGATAGACATTTAATTATTATACCAAAGTTTAAAGAACATAAAGTACTGTGTAATAAATCCCAAATACCTCAAACAAAAAAAGAAAAAAAAATGGCTTTACAAACCGTTACAGAGCATTATGGAAAATTTTTTAGTATTTCGGTAACCAAAAAACTTGAGCAATTCCTAATAAAATATTAAAAAAAAAGCAATTGCTTACACTTGATTTATTACGATCAAAAGTAGGTACCTAATTTTATGCGAAGATGATTAAAAAAGCTTAATCTTTCGTCACAGTGGCGTCCCCCCTTAACTACCTATCACTTAATTTCATAATCTCCCCCAGTAATGCTTACTATTTTCTCCACAAAATATCACAAAACTGTAATCTTCATGTGGCGTGTCGTATTCATAGTCCACATATACAGACCACAAGTTGCACCATTCATAGCACCTATTTCGTGGCCAAGACCTAGAATCCATTCAACACCCTACTTAATGTCAACCTTCACCCTTCAATTTCTTTCATAAATACTCGTCTACCGCGCCAGACACCCCCGCTCACTACATTCGCCGAGCACCATATTTTCCCGCGACTCTTGGCTCGTTGCAATCAGGGTCTCCCTGCAGAATTTAAAAACGGCATTTCCATTCCATCGATTTTTGCATTACCCCCCCTCCCTCCCCTCTCCGGGCAGTACGCTGCAGATTTAAAATACATTTGTTCCCCTGGAGGGCCCGTTTTTCCGGCGCGCGTACGAGTGTAGATTACCGTAAATGCATATGCGTGATGAATTACTCCGGCGAACGGGCGATATTTCTGCGTTAATATATTCCAGCGTCGGAGGGGGCGGGTGGGAGTAACAAAACTGCGGCGCTTAAAAAATCCTCCTGGCCCCGTAACGTATATTTAATTGTAAGAATTATTGCGTTACGTCCACCGACGTTAGTTGCAATTCATATCAACGTTGACAGCGTTGGCGGCACGGTTGCGCGGCTACCGTCCCGCAATAACGCTCTATCCGCCCTGAAATGCACGCTTCCGCGCGCTCACGCTTTTTCTTGTGCCCCGTAACTCTGTAGGGGCTTCGTTTGGGGGTAAAGTTCAAGCGGGATAAATATTAAGTCGCTTGGGGTACAGTCAGCTACACAAAAGCGCATCCTTGTTTATGGAGGAGATCCTACAGGAAGTAGAGTCAAAATATGGTTTCATATTACGCCAAGATTGAGGAGATTAAAGACAGACACTCACAAGTTTCTAGATGCATCGATGCACCCTCTGAATCGAACCTGGAATAGAAACCAAGCTTCCTTTTCTTGTGACAGACTGTACATACCTACAACGGAGCCGGCGAAGGTAGGAAAAATTTTCATCGCGTTGCTCGTTACACGATTATGATGCGCGCGATACAGAGCAGCGTTGATGCAACGAGATAAGCTTGGTCATCGTGGAACGGGCGCCCTTCGGCATGCTTCAGAATTCATCCAGAAGCTTGTAATTATTTTCAACGTCATACGTGCGCGGGGGAGGGTCTTCTTCATTAAAGGGCGGGCAGGGAAGGATAATTAAAAGTTTCATGAGGAACGTCAGAGTGCCTAGGATGTTGTTGCGCAACTAGACGAGGGACCCCGGATCTCCCTGTTATTTGCTCCTCGAAATTGCCCCGTCCCTCCGCCTTAGCCCTGATCCGCGCCAGTCTTCCTTCCTCCAGGGCCGTTGTTCGAGAAACCTCGGATCGGGCTGATTAACGCTTTGGACGTTGATTACGGTTGTTTTACAGGCCGCGACTGAGTCGGTGAAAGTATTCTCCGGGGAAGTGGTTGTTTGATTTTGTCAGGAGATATTTCAATTGCTTTTCTAACTTCTTCGACGCGAGAAGTTTTGCTGAAAGGACGAATATTCCTGCAGGATTCTGAAGGAAAAAGTGTCAACTGGCACGGAGATTCGCAGCTGGAACAGAAAATTGAGGAACGAGGTCACATGTATTCTGGCCCTAGCTGAGCAACCTGTTGTTTACTTTGTGGGGACGTTGGGAGTGGAACATAATTAGTATGCAAGGAGGGAAAAGGAAATCGTGGGTTAGCGAACTTGTCAGCGAGGCTGTACCTACTATTTTCATTTTACTCACACTAGGAACTTCTTGCTGTGCTATAAATGCCGAGTGTTTATGTAAAGAAGCTTGACAGGTGGTGGGAAAGCTTTACCATGTTTCCTTCACTAAACAATTCTTAACAAACCAGATGCCGATGTGACTAATCTCGCTAATATCAATCCTTTTCTCTTTCCAGACATGTCCTACAAGCCGCAGCGTCCCATTATCGAGGGTGAGTACTCACTTCCATTTCTTCGTTACCGTGGCTTCTTACGAACACCTCGCAGCTTGTCGGTGCACGCTGTTTGTAATCAAGACTTTCTCCAAAAAGTGGCAAAGCTTATCGCGCTTGACGCCTCGCGAAAACGACGATAACATTATAAGCTGGCAAGCACCGCGAGGAATCTTGCCCCTGAAGCAATCGGGGGGAACTGGTGTGAAGAAGCGAGGAATCGTAAATGGTTCGCGCATCAACGGCTGGGCGATGCAAATTGGCGATCACGCGATATTTAAGAACGCGTTATCCCAGAGGCTGACGGACACGAGGGCTCGTGTCTTTCAGACCGGCCCACGACTCAATTACTAGAGCGCAGCGCCTGGCAGATCTCGAAATTGCGATTGGAACGATCACGCCATTCCGCTCGCATCGAAAACCTTGCCGGGTTAATTGAACGGCCCATTCTTGCGAGCAATTTTTCCCCACGCTTGATCGCGCTCATTTCGCCCGACGCTGCTCCTATCGCCGGGCTGGCAATTTTTCACCAGGTCAGATATAACAATGGTCGCGCACAAATACCCAGAATTACGTAGGGGAGACCGGGGTAAGTTGATACAGAGGCAGGTTGATACAGACGAATTATCTCGACACTGTATACAGTAGCGGACAAAAAAGTTACCACTTTTTCGAACCACCCTACTTCTATTACTGTTCAATATCAAATCAAAACTGCGGTATGTGCCTAATATACATATTCTGAAAGAGAACTAAAAGTTCTATAAAACCCAGTTACAGTTGAATTTATTTAACTAACAAACAAAATATTTAACATTAAGCAAGACAACACACTATTAAAGCCAACAAAACTTACCGCTTTTGAACATTATTAAAAAAAATCTAATATTTTGTGGGGGACACCTTTTGCTTTTAGGATAACCTAAAGAGTTACTGATCGTGGTAACTTCTTTGTCGGCCCCAAAAATGTGTTACCCTATTCAATGGCATATAATACTTTTGTGTGTTTGTTAAATAAATCCAACTTTAACTGGGTGTCATACAGCTTTAAATTCTCCATCAAAATATGCATAATAAACATACCACAGTCACAAATTTATGCTAAAAAATAACAAAAATAGAACAAATCGAAAAAGTGGTAACTTTTTTGTCCGCTAGTGTATATTTTTGTCCGCTCTTTGTGTGTGAGATATGTGAAGCTTCTTGATCAATTCTTTACTACGATCTAGCGTACGTCTGTGTACCTGAACTTTAGCAATCCATTTTAATTGTTTTCGTTTCTATAGAGAAAAAGTAAACAGTTGTGTTCACTTTCCAATCCGTCTTGAGGCGGGATAGAGAATTTTATCACTCAAATTAATTGGGCATCACATTGAGTCCTTTGAAGGTAAGGGAATTAGGGTAACCCAACCAGTATTGACCGCATACCAGTGAATGACCATTAGGCAAAGAAATGTCACTTATAAATTTAAAAATTACTATATGTTCTCTATATGTACTACTATATATAATCTCATATTTTTAGTTATGCGTATTAAACAAACATTTATAAGTACAATTCTTAATAAAAATATGCGGTCATTTACTGGGCTTCTTATGCAACAATTCAGTCATTCACTGGTTGGTTTACCCTACGTTTTGTTATTTTGTTTATATGCTCTACATTTGTTTATGGAGATGTTTGTATATAATGACTTCCTGTGGGGTAAGTTGATACATTTTACCTTCGTCCAAATAACATTTTCTCATTCATTTTGTATGTACTTTCTCAACATTTCATTTACAATATTTTAAAGAGGAAGGACCAAAGTATATTTTAGCGTATTTGTTATTAAGTAATTAATTCAAACAAAAATGAAAAAAATTGAAAACTGAAAAACGTATCAACTTGCCCCGGTCTGCCCTACGTAAAGCACTGCTGCACCGCGGGTCGCGAAACTCCAGTTATCGTTCCAACGACCGTTAACTACTTAGGTATACGTTTGGTGGTGATTTTTCCTTGTTCATTCCTTGGAAATATCGTTATATTATTAAAATGCGTTACAGTCGTTTGAAGTCTTCTAGGGTTTCAACAACAAAAACGTCCCCTGTAGGCAATATTTTTAATTAAAAGAAAAACCGTTTTACTGGGATCATGATGGATTCCTCTATCGTTCGTGTAATCCTGGCTGGTGCACTGCTAAATAGAAAATATTTAATGCAACCGCTATCAAAGGTTCTTTCATAAATCAGCAGCCCACTGCCAGCTTTTTGGAAAGTGAAAAGGCATTCATCGGCCTGTTTTACCGCTGCGTTTCAATTATAATCTTTTGGTAACCTGAAAAGGTGCGCACATTTGCAAAACACCGGTGCAAATCATTCTGTCAAACATGTTATGCGAGGGCTGTTTCCCAATTCCACCACCATGTTCGCCATTGTTGCAAATATCCTATGTGGACCGATACTGAGCGCGGGTTTTGTTCTGGACTCTTGTTGGCAATGCTCTCGCATTTTGCTATCACTGTAACAGTGTAACCGAGGTGAGCGCGGCGAGGGGATGTTTTAGTTGCGCAGACCGTACAGTCTCCGTTAATTTAGAGTAGGGTCCTGTTAAAGCCCAGAGAAATACATGAGAAGTTAATTCGTTAGTTATAAACGAACTGCCAGGGGAAAGAGGAAGGTACATATTTGTAGGAGGTACGTCTTCTTGTCTGCTATAATTACTACCCCTCGACAATGGCTTCGTTAATTAACAGTTCAGGAAAATAGGTCGAGCAAACGCGAACAGAAATTATAATGGGCACTTTAGTATTCTATTATTTCAGAAAGATTTGCGGGAGTACCAGTGGATGACGTAACGTTTCCGCGATGAATAATAGTCACTGCCTGGCACGGAAGGGGAGCACCGTTTTGGAATTATTGACAGTGGCGGGGGATGATTTAAAATTTTTTAACGGACCTTTCAAACAGCAGATCCTTCCACGGGAGTTACATTTCCGTGTACGCGTAACGAGCTTACTACGTACATTAAATAAAAAGATTCGATAAAGTACAGCTTAATTATTTTATAATTACACTCTGCCTCGTCAGGAATTCACCCTTCCATATCATGCAATCCGCTTTCTCCCCGGCAAACACGATGAATATTATGCACTTTTCCCAATACCGTTCCCCTGTTTCTATATCTCATCTAGACTTAAATTCTCTCTCAAATTAACATTACCGGATACACCGCTTTCATCACTCCCTTCTAGCAACAATTTCTGCAGAAGCACATTCATCGCGTAATCAGCGATTACCAGGAACGATAGCGACTCTCTTGTCACTTAACTCCATAGTTCGCGACAGATGAAATGTGACGGGCAATTTCCCGAATTTCCAACGCCCGGAAGTCTAAAACAGTTGGCGGGTAACGTGGCTGCGTCGGATCGTCTTAACAGACGCGGAAATTACTTTACACGTTTAGACGGGGCTGCGGAATGCCTGCGTGAAATTTGTAGCGCAGCGACTGTCGATTATCAATTATTACCGAAGTTGGTCGGCGGGGCGCGAGGGGGGGGGGGCGGGAGGGGAGGGTTACGGCGGGAAAGGACGAGGGCGGACGTTAGGTACAGTTACCATTATTTGAATAGTTCACCGATACGATCGTTTCGGCAATGCGCACTGCGGCTATCCGAAGTTTCAACATCCGGATATTGAATACGGTTATGCGGAAATTGGGAATATTCCGGATACTTCGCTCGCCGTTACTTCGTGGCAACGTCAGATGTTTCGATGACAACGGTGCGCCCTGGCCAATTAGTTTTGAATTCCGCGTAAATCAGCCCCCCCGGAAATGTCCTGCACACGATCAGAGTAATTGGAAACGGCGCTGGTACCGCGAGCTGATCACCGAAATCCAGCGAATTTGCTTCTTCGGAAGCCTCGATCGGGGGACAACCCTCGTCGTTTAAATTCCGGTCTGCTGTGCTCTGTAGTTCTATGCTCCTTCTTCTCGCGTCGCTTGGAAGTGGAACATCCGTCTCTTGTGTTTATTGATATATATCGGTAATGGAGGTAAATGAGAGAGTTTGATAATTACGTGCGTGGTTATTGCTATCGAGGAATAATGGGAATGATGGAAATAACCGGCTCAAGTAGCCATTGGATTTTCATCCAACTATACATAACTGTTACTTGCACGAGTAACAGCCGGCGCGTCCTTCAGCCAGATACACACACACTTTCGCGTAACGATACGATATCCGCCATCGAACTGGCTGGAGTGTTTGCACAGAATCATTCGAACATTTTCAGATGCTTCGAGTGCATCCCCGTTGCCAAGGAAAGCCTCGCGAATATATCTCTGCGTTTTGTGGCTCTCGAGATGCTCCACGGCGCCGCGAAATTTATTCCATTTACGAATGGCTTTCCCGCGAATAATTTTTATCGAGTCTCTCGTCCCGCCCGTATTTCCGCTTCCGTTCCGCGGGGGATAAGGAGATCCGTATAATTCGGATAAATAATACGGCGCTGTAACGAGGTTCTATTTCTTCCCCCTTTCACCTCTTCAAATAATACTTTCCTGGTGTTGCGTACGGTGTGTTTTAGTGACTGTGTTGTGAGGAATCTTTCAGGGATATATTCATGATATTTGTTTAGGTTTAATGGTACAAAGGGAGCCCTTAGAGTAGACGATAAAGAAATTTACCTGTGTTTCTTTAGAAAGTTGAGAGGAGGTTCAATTTGAGAATTTTTAACGATATTGATATCGTGATATGTAGGTACTTAATACAGTATTATTCAGAAATATAGAATTTGTATTGAATACAATTTTTAGAATAAAAAGGAGAGGAAGTTCCTTTAACTCCGGACGGCGCGTAATACCGGACATTCGGTATATCTATGATATTTGAGACACTACCGAGCTGTTATTCCGCGTAAACCGTAGAGGGGATAGAAAAACCCACAATTAGGTTTCGACACTTCCAGTCGCCTTTGTATATTTAAGGAGATGTAATATTATTTCTTTCTTCTTACTTGAGAGAAGCTGGTGGGACAGAGAGCGTCAGTGATAGCAGGTCGTATATGGTCAGACGCGCCCTGAATCCCCTAAAACAGATGAACTATATTCTCAGAAACTATATTCTATTATCTTAGTAGGGGAAAACGAGGTAATTCCGGCCACATAAGCAGTAAATGCTATAAAATTTGAACAAGTTACATATTTGTTAGTTTTTTTTATATTAATTGATAGTTTGAAGTCTCTAGTTTGTATTAGTATGACTGAGAAAGCATAAATTTGCATTGTAACAACATTGGGAGTAATAACACAAAAATAGTCATTTGGTGATGATTTTTCTTTATAAAAGAGATAGGAAAAGTGTTAAATTAATAAAAAATTCTATTATTTTTTATTTTAAAGTTAATTAGTACATATATCACAAGTTCATTCTTCAGGAGTATCCCATCCTGAACATTCTTCAGGTGCCCATTGACCACATACTGTGCACCGGAACCACATTTCATCACCTTTTCCGAATTCTTTACAAAAGGAGCAAATGTCGTGCTCTACTTTTTTGTAAAAAATATCTGAATTGTACGTGGCATCTACGCCAGAAAAAAAAACAATGTTTAAAGCTGCCTGGAATAACCCCCCACTTAGGGGAGAGTCGTGCAGTACCGACCGCTCTAAGTTTTTTTGTTATATCTTGGGGTAGAGTCGATGAAAATCAAAAATTCAAAAACGTATTTGTAGTATAGATAGAACTTAGTAAGAGGAGGGAAACTATTTTTGTGAAGTTTAATAATAAGAATTGATAATTCGCAAAAGTAAAAAAGTTGTAATTTCTAGGAAACGAAAAATTGTCGTCCAGTACCGACCAACTATTAAATTAGTAGATTTTTAGGTCTAAATGATTAACAATGTTAATAAAGACATTTAACTAGTACAATACAAGATTCTTTTCAAATTTTATTTGTACAAACTCGCAAGTCAGATAATTAATACATATTCTCCTGATCTGTGTATTCGACGTGTGCCCAACCGTCACATACGGTACGCTTCACCCAATCCTTGTAAAATGATTCCTTGCAAACAGAGATAGGCAAAATTTTTATCTAAATAAAATTTCGAATAATGAATAAAAAAATTAACTTTATTCTTCAAATAAATTCTCATCGAATAAAAAAATTAACTTTGTTCGTCGAATAATCTAAAGTTAAAGTAACTTTTATTTGATCCTTATTTACACCATTTTTTATTTAGTTAATGCCCAACTTCGCTTGCAAATAACACACTAGATAACTTCTTCATTAAATCTTAGCTTCCTGTTTGTTAGGTTATGATACCTATCCTTATTTACTTTATTTTTCTATGGGAAAAGGTAGTAGGAAGGCTAAATGAACATCTTATAAACTAATCTGAGGTGCTAACAGATTGAATGCACAGATTAGAAAATTTTGTTCTCTACTGGTTGACAGAGTCTGTTGGTCGGTACTGCACGACAGTTGGATGGTCGGTACTGTACGACAAACACGGGGCAACATTTTAGATCATGGCATATTATGTAGAAAAAATATTGCAAAATCAGGACGTTTTATTAAACTTAATGGACTAGAGATAGTATACATAATAGAACAAAATCATTTACTTACACGAGAAACAAAATATTAGCTTTAAAAAATAACTTTTAACCCACTCAATATCAACGTATGCGTTTAATGCCGTAGAACATCGAGAGCAATGGAGTAAACAATATGGCCCCGAAATAGGTTATAGAGAATTGTGATTTCCATTGGTTAATTCAAATAAAGTGTTAATATCTGGTTGAAGAAGCGAGAACTAGCTTTGGTCGGTACTGTAAGCTGGTCGGTACTGCACGACTCTCCCCTATGACCAAAAACCAAATGTAAGTTTGAAAGTAGAAACATTCCTCTATTTAATGAGATTAATATTAATAATTCATATTTATTCCATGTACTAACTTACCTTGCTTAACAGTCGACAACTGTTATAAGATTACGGTGCGAAATGAACATTCCCGGATTTGTTTGAAACAAAGACTGCTATCGTCATGAAAATCATGAATATTAGCTGCATCATTAACAGGTGGTAGTACCATACAGAGTCAAGTTATATAGTTTTTATTTAAAAAAATAGAAGTGGCCGGAATACCCCGCTTTCCCCTACTATGCCAAAAATGAGAGTTGTCCAAGTCTACTAAAACTTTCGTTTCAACTTCAAGAGTACCACTTTCATATAATTCCAAACCCCATTCGATAATACAGACTATAAAACAGTGCCCTGCAACCAACTCACAATAACCCCCTCTACACGCACAATATTCACGCGAAGCGTTCGGATGCAGGATGCAACGCGGTTGTCTCGCTACACTATGACGCATGCTAATCCAAATGCTAGCCCGGAGTCGTTTGAGCGTTTCACCCGTCACGGTTGCCAGAGGTAGAGGGCCGCGAGGATTCATCGGGAGACACGGAGCGTTTCGAAAAAGGTGTATCTCGAAGCGGAGGAATTGTCTGCGCGCACCGTCGCATTTCTAGATTCATCCGCTCTTTCTGTTCACGAGATGCATTGCACGGGGCGAAGGGCCGCGCAGCGTTGCGGCTCTCTCGTTCGCTGAAAGGTCACTGATACGCTGTTTTCTTCCGTCCCCCGAGGGTGCATCGCGGCGCGATATGCATCAGTCGCATTACAGAGATCGTTGGCGTGCGTTCCTGTAGAACGTCCACATTCCTCGGTACGCTGGCGCAGACGCGGCCATCTCTTACAATTCAACTTTTAAATCGCACGTTGAAATACCAAGTGTTCGAGAATCTACTTTTAAATAAATTCATCCTCGATCGTGTATCAGCCGCCTCTCGAGATAAAATGAAACCATTGAGCTATAAGAATTAGAGCTCTTACTTTTTACCCGTCGGGTACCCGGGTAGCCGGAAATTACCCGAAATAACTTCAAGCCATTGAATGTGGTATTATTCAATCATATTTGGCTAACATCAGACTATACCACAGACAATCACACACAATACTACATTCAATGGTTTGAAGTTATCCCGGGTAATTTCCGGCTACCCGGGTACCCGACGGGTAAAAAGTAAGAGCTCTAATAAGAATACCTGGAGAGGGAACAAAGCAATGGCGGCCGGTCCGAGAAAGAGGGAAGATAACGGTTGAACCTATCTCTGTCTTACAACAGGCTACAAATGTATAGTGCATGTGAGTGAAGTTATCTGCGCACACACATACATACATAACACATATAGTACAGAGTGAGAGGGATAATAGGAAGAAGGATAGGTTCACTTGTTATCTTCTATTTCCCTCAGATCGCTATCGCCTCTTCTTCTGTCAACCCAATAAATAATTCATTTATATATATTTACTTTATTTATATTGTTTTTTAATTGGTACCCCACCATGCTCCACCCATGGGGCAAGACGGGGAGATAGAACTTTTTCTGAATTTTTTTATTTATTGCATTAAAATCTGTAAAGATTAGGTTGATTCATAGTTAAACTGAAAGACTTATTACCAAAGAATGGCTCAGACATAAAATTGATTAGTTGATTATGAAAACCTGTGTTTTATTCATCATCAAACCTTAACTACCCCGTCTTGCCCCACCTTCCCCTACTTGTAGCTCAATGAATGAAACACACTTCAGCCAGCTAAGGGGCGATATTCAACGATGAGTCTGTAGAGGATGCGGTGCTCTGAAAGTTACAATTTCACTCCTCTGCTGTGAATAGTATCGGTTATTAACACGTTGCGTCCGGGTGACGGGTACGGTCACGTCATGGGACTCTTGGGCTCGGTCCCAATAAATGTGGAAGGTGAAGAAGAATTTTGGAGGTACCGAATTTTCCTTTTGCATACGCATTCAGTACGAATGTGTTCATCGGTGTGTGACTGTCGTTACAAATTTGCATTTTTTTTCACCATGGTGCAGCTGTTTCTTGTATTTAGGAGAAGGTCAACTATTTTTGGTGCCGGACGCAACGTGTTAAGTATCGGAGAATTACTGTCAGCAAATACGCAGAGAATAAACGGACGTTTAGGAATTACGACTTAGAGCTGTTATTTGTAAACGTTTCAGAGAACGCAATTAATGAATTTCGAAACGGAAGCCTCTGGACGCGGGGAAAGGGAGAATAAACGCGGAGCAAGTGGCGCCAGCAATCAGATGCAGAGGAGTACAGGGTATATCGTTATTTCGAATGGCAAAAGTTCCATTTATGTTTTATGGCACGCTCCGGAGGGGTTCGTTGAATAGACGGGAAACGCGTGGCGTTCCATAGAGACGACTGGGCGAAAAAGGTAGAGTAGAAATTCCGCCGAAAAATATTCTACGACAGCGGGTGCAGTTACTATAAATCGCTGCGTCCTCCTGTTCCATTCACCTCCCACCACTCCGTCGCGGTGGTGTGAATGCAAGCGAGGGTCGCGGGGGGCGAGGCAGACGGAGAGGAAGGGTAAAGGAACGCAGCCGTCGGAGGAAAAAAAACGAGTCTGGCCGATAAATTACACGTGGAAAAAACCGTGCACAGTGGGAGGGGGAGAAAGAGAATCAGAGATCCAGGGTGGCAGAGCGAGAGAAAGGAATGGAGATAGGAAGAAAGGGGAGAATCGTCGGTTCACGTGGTATAAATGTGGGAGGGCTCGGTTTTTACGGTTTTTTCTGACCCCTCTTGAAACCACCTTACACTAGCAACCGTTATCGGGCGGCTCGCTAATATCAGCCGCGAAATTTCAGCGAACACCTCGGTCGATAGCTTGGCGAGGAAAATCCAGATCTGCTTTTCCCTGCTGTCTGCTTGTAAAAAATCGGAGATAGTAGCAATGATACGCCTTCGTTACATAATATCTCTTTCTAGTATCTCTGGATTCATTCTCAACTACAGAGAAATAAAGAAACGTTTTTAACGAACAGACTCGTTACATAATATCTCTTTCTAGTATCTCTGGATTCATTCTCAACTACAGAGAAATAAAGAAACGTTTTTAACGAACAGACTCGAGATTAACGCGAGACCATAACACCCCAGAGGCGAACGAAACCCGAGCCAGCACGCGTATCGACGAGTGCACCTGACGCCAGGTGTTTTCGAGGCGTCTCGTGGCGGTGTCGATTTGCGGGGAAACCCGAGGCGCGTTGCGCAATGACGCGGACTCCCGAGTAAACGCAGCGAAAGCGAGCGAAAGAGTTACGGGGCGCACGCGAGAATGTCAGGGACGCCGGAGATCCCGACCCACGGTTTTACTATTCCCGGCCTCGGCGGCTCAGATATTTCTAGTTTCTCCCCGCGAAACGTGGCGGGGGCAGCTTTGTGTGCGCGGCACATACGCGTCTTTGCGCGGGCCTGTACGTGTCGTGCAGGTTACACCCGCGGACAAAGATAAGGTTACGTTAAGAAATTGCTTTCCGTGGGACGAAGCCAAACCCGTAGCAACTCCCTTCTCGGGCGGCAATCTTTTCTTCTTTGCCTCTTTCCGTGGCCTGCGGACTCCCCCTCTGCTCGCCACCCACGGTGGTTTCTTCCTGTTTCCCTTCACTCCCATGCTTTCCCTCTTTGCACCGTGTTTCCACCCAGCGTCGTTCCCCCTCGTCTCATACTTATACCGCTTCAGCTTTCGTCTCTGTCCACTTCCTTCCGTCGAGATGCACGCCGACAAAGGGCCGCGGAGTCAAAGAGGCGCAGGCAAAGAACGCGGGAAGCCGTGCAGCGGCCTTTGAGCTTGCACGAAGCCAGACTAACGCTCCGTCTTTGGTCGCGGGGCAAGCTGACGGCGATCATTTTGTTACGATAGCAGTTTCCATTCACGCCCAGAACTTTCGCGCCTCTCCCGACCACTCCTAGCCCCTCCGTTTCCAACGACCTCCGCGCCCTCGCCAAGCGGGAGAGACAAATTGGATAGGAGCGATCCTACCATCCGGTTTTCTTGAGAAATTGGACGCGCAGGGAGAGAGTGCTTGATATCTTGGACGCGTGACTCTCGGTGCTTGAGTAATTATTCGGATCTCGCGCGCGGGGAGTAGACTGGATACTTTGTATGTACTTCGTTGGGCATCTCCTTTGACTCGTGAAACATGTAGGTATCTTACGAGTTTTTTCATCTTGGTGAGGGTTAGAGTCAAGAGTTACTCTAGAATTTTTATTAAGAGTTTAATCGGTTTATTTGATCAAGAATTTTTTCGTGAGTTTGAAGCAATTTATAAATATGAACAGAGCACTGTTATTGTTATATGAATGAATATTAGAGTGGTCTTTGTATCTATGGTAAAAAATTAAATTTTTTACAAATTTCTTCTGACCCTCTCAGATGCTTCCAAATAGTTTAAAAGAATTTCATCTAAAATTTTATTAAAATATATTAAGGATTAAAGGTTGCTCAATGCCAATGAAATATGTATTTTGGTATAAATTTAAAAAAAAAATTTTTACAGATTGTTCTAACAGTCTAACTGGTTGGAGAACTAAAGAATTGGATGAGCCTCGTTGTTATAGGTGCTAGGGCCAGTATCTAGTATGGTACCCGGTTTTACCCAGGCCACGGTGTAAAATCGTAAAAGCGAATCATATTTTAAATCATTATTTTTTGTATTTTTCCTTCTATCAAACAAATTGGATATCTACTATTATTTAAAAAAGAGTTTATTCTAATGAATCCCAATTTGTTTCTTACTTAATAATGTCGAAGTTATGATATTTAGAAATATAAAGTCCTTGAGCGACCTTTATATATCAAAATATACAAATAAAAAACACGGAGATATATTTTTTGTCAAATAGCAGCTTTTAAGAGGATCAGACAATACATATTTTAATGTTGAAAAATAAGGACCACCATAATGAATATACATGAAGAATAGACGAGGCGCAGTAGATATCGATCAGATAATGATCAGAGAAAAGTCGAATATCCCTTGTCGCCGTAATTCCATCAGTTGAGTTTTTGCGAACGTCGAGCCGCTCCCGTGAAAGGATTTAATACGCGACAGTAAATCGGGTCGCTGAAATATCTGTCTGTTAGTCCGGCAATCCTGTGTACCTATCGTATTCGATGTATCGGGCAGAGGGCACGGTAACCGCGTAATGCGCGGCATAACAACGAGCGATAACACTTTATTATATTTTACAAAACCGGTCACTAGCACCGGTTGCATTATGAGCGAAAAGTCCGATGGCTCGTGGAGGGGCCAAGGGAGGATTAAAATTAGCCCGTCATATTAACAGGACCGACGGCCAATTTACGTATTATTTAAACCCGTTTGCTGTAAATAAGCGGGACGAACGGTAATCCCATACAAGTTATAATGAAAAGCAAACGCCGCGTTTGTTTAACTGGCCCACTTTTCCACTTCTTCGATCCTTCCTTTCGCTTCTAGACTTTTATATTTAATGCCTGCCTTTCATGGATAGAGAGATCAGTTGCTGGTAGCAGAGAACGACGCATTTAACTGCATTTTTTAATGACTCCTGAGCACTGCCATTCGAGTTCTCGAATCCAGCTCCCATTCAAAGATTCCCGATGCTGGTAAGCAAATAATTTTAAAGAAGAAGAGGGATTGACCGTCGCACAGTGGTCCGTCTTGATGATCTAGCGGGACAAAAGTCAAAAATCATGACCATCCAAAATGAATGAATCTTGGTCATACCACAAGCTACTGAGTCAGAGATATCGGAATGATATGGTTTGCAACTTTATACGTATTTCGTAAAGTTTAGTAGCCGCTTAGTAACCGATTGTTAGAATGCGTCAGTATTAGCTATATATCAGAAGTGCCTAATTGTATCGCGATTTAAATTGCTAGTATTTTGAATAATCGATTGCAGCGGTACAATTAAGTAGTAAATCAACCCTCAGCCATGAGTATTTTAATTTCCAACGAACAGAATTAAAATATAATCATAAAAATGATGGAATTTTTCAATAGCTTTCGTTGGAAAAGCTCTAGAGATCCAGGAACCTTATGGAACCTGAAATTTTTCGTGCCATTTTGTTCTATTTGCTTTATAGAGTACATATTCACAAATTATAGCTGCAAATATTTGCAACTCTACATAATTTGTATACATAATTAAAATGATTCTATCTTCGTCACGAGCTAAACTGTGGAATTCATTCTAAATAACGTGGTTGTAAACAATTTTTCTCTACAAAATACAGCTCATATTCGCTTTCTACATTTTAAGAAACCCTAAAATACGAATTTTGGTTTTAAAAAACCCTTGAACACTGAGGTGAACGTTTTACGAGTGGTAAAACAATGTGGGTGGTACTTTTCAAACAAATAATAAACATTTTCACCTAACTGATGATTTATGTGTCGATCTGCGACTTTTGTCTCGCTAGATTGCTATTGGACAGACCACTGTCGCGACTCCTAGGACCGGAGAATATTAATTTCGACAAGGTGAACGCAGTTTCCGGGTTATACACGTAGGAAAGAAACGAAACCCTCCTTCGCCGATTTGGGAACATGGATAATCGAAGCTCCCGCATGCATGGTTAATGGATTCGATATCTGGCGAAGTAAAAATACCCGTGCACCAGTCCGCGGATTAAACAAAAGGAGATAAACGCGAAACGGGTCGCCACTGAAAATGGGAGTTATGAATTAATCAACTGAGCCGCCTCTCGTGGTCCGCCGCTTATCGAGATCTCTCCATCCTACTGCGAATATCGCGCACCCCACCGCGCTTTTGCAAAACGTGTTTCGTCATTCTTCATTTTTCACCACTCTTGGTCGCAATAGGCTTTCGAGTGATTCAGGAAGAATCATCGTCCTCAGCGCGGTGGTTAAAATTTATCAAATGCAGTTGCCTGTGCGCTTGCCCTTCGCGCGGTCAGTTTCAATATTGACCCGCTTCGGCGACCAGCGTTGTCATTTCATGCATACTTTCGTTTATTTTCGTGGACGCTACCACTCGACGATTTTTAATTACCTTACATCGGAAACGGTACCGTCGATCGTTGAAAAGCGCAATTGTATACTGTGTTGGATGCATTGGTTCGATTGGGTGGAGATACTGAATGAATGTTACAGAGAATTATTTACAGTGCCAGTAGATGAGCCAAGAGTTACAAGATTCCAAAATGAACTTTTTTTTTATATAACCCTTAATATTATGTTGTTGTTTTGTTGCTCTCAAACACCTATAAATATTCATAAAACACGACACATGAGCAAGAATATTGGTTTTCCTCTTAGGCAGTACTGCCCCCTTTAGTTAAAATGTCCTATCTAACATTTTGAAACAACCGAGAAAACTGAAGTTTTATCATTTACTTTGTTAGGTATGAAACGCCTAAGATACAAGAATATTACGCAACATTACTGAAGAAGTAATGTCTTATGATGTATTGCTCCAATTAATCTTTTACTAATATTAATTTGATTATGTGACTTGAGGGTTTGTGTATTTATGTTTTCATAATATTTAACGGTCGCTGCGAATAAACGGCTGTGTTCACCTTCGAGATGATCGTTGGTTTGTCCTATGTTTACTTCAGTCACTATTCAACCGGCTCTCGGTGTCGGACGTGTTTTAACGTGCCGACCGGATAAATTTCACTCGTGTTATTTTTCTGAAATTCTATCACTTTCCTTGATAAGGGTCTAAATGTAGACCGAAACGTTGGAAAATTTTCAGTTAATTTAAAGCAAATTGTGTTATGATAAATTAAGATAGTTTTTTGAGGACCGAACCAGTGCGCCGATAATATTTATATCTAAAGAATACGGTCGATATTTCCTATAACTTATTTTTACTTTGTACCGTTCTTATTTCCCTTCATTCAAATTGAAACATGTTGTCACTATTTGGTAACAGCCTAATATAATTTTTTGTAATAGGTATACTGGTAGGTAATATATTATTAACGCACCAATTAATTAATTGCTTTAGATAGGATATTTTAACCAATTGGAAAAAAGTTAGGTTAAATACAATAGAGTGTTTATAAATCTTTACGAAGCACGTAGAGTTTTCTAACTTTACTTAAAAGGTAAAAGACGTGTGGAACTTCAAATATTTCAACATATCTCAAAAAATGAAAAAATGCTAAATAGGACGGTTTAACTAAGCAGGGCAGAGTACTGTTTGGGAATTTGAATTTATACGATTATAATGCTTAACGTTTCGTTATGGCCACATCTCTGTTCACCTTCTAGATGTTTTGGGGTTGTCTACTATTCACCCCAGTCTTCTTCCAACCGACTCGCGTATCGCACGTTCGTTTTCGAACGTTACGACTTATTACTTTCAATATATATCGCAGTTTTCGTTTCTTTACATTGAATCTTTCCTTGATAATGGTCTAAATCAAGACGGAAACGTTGCAAAATTTATATAAATATTGAATTAATTGCAAAATAGCTTGGTTGTTAATGTTTCAAACTGACCGAACCAGTGCGCTGAAATCACATCTATTCCAAAATGAACAGTATATTTTTACTGTCCACCTTTCGTCGCGTGTTCCACATGGCTGACTGCATTCCATTCTACACCACCTGCTTGAGTACGCACTGGTTCGCACTACTTGACCCACGAATCCTTGAGACACATCCCTCGTCGTACTACATGTTGGTTTATACTACTTGTTTCGACACTCGCTGGCTGTTCCAGTTGGACGACTAGCTTCTCCCTGTTATTCCGCTCAGTGAATTGGTTTAAAATAGTTAAAATTCTGCTTCGACTCCAGGGCCAACGTTTCGGAGAACAGAGAAGGGATACACGCCCCTAACCGCGCTCGAAAATTCTAATTTCACGAGGGATTCCTTCCACGTCCCGGGCCGTTTAAATAGTTCGTTGTTATTGAATTCATTAGAGCTCCAAATATCCAAGCCAGCTATGTCTATCGAAAGAACTGGCTGCAGGAATTGGTAGGATAGTTCCGCAGTGCACGTCCATCGAAACCGTTACACTCGCCACTTCGATATTAGAATTAGAGTGAAAGAATTCAGAAACTACCTGGATAGTTACGATCCATCCATAGCATAGTTACCCAGCACGTTAGTAGTTTCAAATTTCAACGTTCCTGCGAAAGAATGAGAAGCACGAGGCCACGAACGATACAGTATTTACAATTCCGTCAAAACGTTTGGTCTCGAACGTGCAGGCAATCTTTCAGAATCAGAGTCACATTTAACGAGACCCAAGGTTCCAGACACTTCCTACCAGCACACAGACACGCGCGCAGGCACTGGGACGTATGTACCTACGTTGCGGAGGTCGAAACCCTTTAACTCGCGCAATCGCGCGCTGTGACTGAGACATGGTTCTCCAGGGACGACTGGCCGAGATTTACGGACTCGATTCCTCTATATCGTCCCTCTGCACGTACGTACGCAGACCAACGTGAGCTTGCAAGCATTCGCCCTCCACTGCCTGCGCGCATATGTGCACGTGCACATCTTCGAACACGTGATCGTCCCGCAGTCACACCTCGTGCCCTTCGAAAACATTCGACTCGACTCTCGTCTTCGTGCCACGTCCATCTTTTCCCAAGTCCGAGTGCATTTTGGCGATTTTTCAGCTGGAACTCGGGGCATCCTTTCCGGTAACAGAAGGCGCGTGATAAAAGGGATGGATAAGGACGAACAGTCTGGAAAGATTTATTCGGTACCTTGACACTGGAAAATCTGAAGGTTATTTGCAAAGAAGCTTCTACTGTCAGCGCGATTTAGTGCAGATGCTTCCGGATGTTCGTAGACTATCTTTTCGACTGGAGCAACGTGGATGTTGATGTTTGAAATTCCCGGCTTCACTCGCAGTTAATCGATCGTTCCCTCGAATGGATTACGATGCAGCGCACACGATCCTTGGCTTGCCGTTAAGAGACGGCCAATCGAATTCCCCCGATCGTAATGATAATGCGCGTATTATAGCTCGTTCTGGCCCTTGCCCGCTGATATCCGAGTTCTAGCTGCACGGCTGATTGCGACTCAATACCGGGACGCCGCTCGACCCGATGCAACCTCATATACGCTGCTATCTGACTGCACGTTTCGGTAACAATGGCGCATTACGTCGGTTTAATCGATGATAAATCACTGGCCGATACCCGCGACCGATACAGCCTGCTTTTCGAGATGCAACGCTGAGAGAAATATTTATCGCCCCCGAAATGATGCACGATCGTTTAAAGCCACCGAGTGCGTTGCACTTTTATCTCCGCCCCGTGTTCACGTCCGTACTACAACGGCCAGCGAGGCCGTAAGCCGTGTTATCAATTATTTACGGAGTAGAATGGCGCCTGCAATAGCGTTACAGCACGGTGATCTAATTAATGCTGGTAGACCTGTACGTAACAACAACAAACGGCTCGAAATAGAGACTGGCAATGAGTTCGAGGAAGATGGAACGATGCAGGGTTGGGGAGTAGTGATAATGGTCCGCATAAATATATAAGTGGTACTTTTCACGGGGCGCACGCAGTACAGAAAAGGTGCGCCCGTGAATGTAATATTGAAGGAACTAGTTTCGGTTGCAGGGATGAATTAAGGCGTTTAGAGGCCCTAAGTACTTAAAAGATTTTGGGGCCCCGTATCACTTCAATGTAATGGACGATTTCTTAGGGGACCTTCCGGTCTAGAGCTAAAAAATAGGTGATATTTAGGAATTAATTATAGGAAAACTGCTATGTATAATTTGATGGGACTTTTTGCATTGTATTAAGGATGTTTTAGATTGTAGAAATACATTTTTGTTTTATAATTAATTATTGTAGACACTGGGGAGTTAAAGTCAAGGCGTCAAAAAATTCATCCAAATCCGTGGGACCTATATTTCCAAAAGCTATTATCCGATTCGACTAAGGTTTTTTTTAGTTTGAAGAATATACTTGTGGCTAGGGAGGAAGCCAGAAAAAAAATGACATTTTTTTTAGAAAATAGCTTTTTTAGAAGTTGAAATCACTTTTTCTTTATATTTTTCATCATTTCAACGCCTTTGAAAATTATAAATTTGCAATTTTTTGTAATTTTTTTCTGGTATCCCCCCTAGCTACAAGTATATACTTCAAAATAAGAAAAGTTTCAGTCGAATCGGATGATAACTTTTGGAGATACAGGTCCCACCGTTTTGAGAACACTGTTTCGAGAAAAACGCGTTTAAAGTTTTATGTTAGTTAGGCTCAAATGCCTATAACTTCGGGAATTTTAGAGATTTCAACAAATCCTTTTAAACACGTATTCCTAAAAGGTTGAACATTCGAAAAGTGAAAAAAAATCGACTTTTAGACCGGAAGGTCCCCTTAAACATTTTTGATATATCCGAGCATTTCATTAAAAAATGTATCTAACAGAAGTTAGTTTTTAAACTTCAAAAAATTTCTATGGTGCCCCCGTTTCTCCTGGTGCCCTAAGCACGTGCTTATTTTTCTGATTGGGTAAGGAGAGTAGGCAGTCGATTTTAGTGAGAAAGTGACTCTGTCCTTTATTTATTTGTAAAAAAATGATAGCAAATCCAGATGCATCCTTTTACCCAATGTTTATTGCTACCATACAGATTAAAAAAAAATGGTAAGAAATATATATGTGCTTTAAAAATGTCCTAATATCGGTCTTAAAATGTAACGTAATCCGATATCAAAGGTGTGCTTCTTCTTCGTTGGATTCATAGTTTCCAGGAAAACCTATAAAAACAAAATTTAAATCAAAATTATGCGAATGGTGGTTGAAAAACGGCGATTTTTTCGAGAAAAATTCGTTCTTGTTTGCGTGCTACTAGAATCCGGTGACCTTTTAATTTTTTGATGAAAATCTCGAATTTTTACGGACCATATCACAGCTTTGCCCGGAAATGGCACATGTTTTTCACATCCTGTAATTTTTTCAAGTCGACCTGAACCTCCATTCGTTCGCAATCAGGACAAAACGAAGAGAAAAAAAATATTCCAGAAAAACGCGTTTAAAGTTTCCGGGCAAAGGCGACGCTATAGGTTGCCGCTTGACATTTTTAGCTGCCAAATCTACAATTTTGGGAATTTCACTATAAACCAAGCGGCATTTTAATCAGAAACGATAGTACTTTTAGAAAATGCAATTAAAAATCGATTTTTCCACTGCCTAGTCCCCTCAATCCAGCAGCTTACAGCTTTCAATATCTCAGACTGGAATCTAGAAATTTAGAAGACTGACAGGAATAAATTCCAATGATTCCGGCTGTAAGAGTCTGATTTGTGTTCATAACACAAATTGGGACGTAGGTGCGTAATCTGTGGCTGAGATTGTTACCTAGGCGTCTAACAACAATATCGACCCCCGTGATTAGTCCAAGACAAGGGACACGTATGCAAACCGGTCGATGCAGCTTCAGCCGCATAAGGTGCATCGCGCAGCAGGTGTGAAACGCGTTCTCCTAGCGTCGCGACGCCACCCCGTACGTGTGCATCCGCGTACATACATACATACCTGCCACGTTCCAAATAGCTTCCACCGCCCAGGGGGGAACTCCATAAAGACTGATTTACGCGTTGGATTTATGAAGACCGTTCGGTTTTCTGGGTAGTATTTCACCGATGCGGCGGCGTTTTTTTCGCGCTCGCGCGAAACCTTCAATTCCTCCTTTTTCCTCCCGCCCCCCTCCCCCGCAAGCCCGCGCATCCCTCGCGCGCTCGCGGAATCCTCAACACGCCCTGAATCAGCCCACCGAAACGTAACAAATGGAACAATGACGCACTCTGTTCTGGCCGCGTGTATCGGTCGTTACGCCGGATAATCGCATAATTCAACGTGGATGGAGCCGATTCGACCGACCAAAGCGTTATCTCTAAACCTGGGAAAGTATTAAAAGGTGAACGCGATTCGGTGCGGCCGATGGCGAGTGCGAATTTTCCGTCGCTGCCCTCCCCCGCCGTGAAACTATTATAGTTACGAGCTCTGGCGATCGGCGTGGCCAAGATTAATAGAGAATTCCAGTCGACTTTCGGCCGAGGTTCGTTTAAAGGGGCGAGTTTCCGATATTTCTCCTTCCTTCGGGGACACGCCGATGGAACAGTGGCGATATCCGGCTGCTGTTAATTGTAGGAAACAGCTATGTACTGATAATAACAGTGAATTATTTAGGAACTATGTTGTTTATATTCGTTTATAAGTCGGTTTTTTAAATATCGATATTACTGTCTTATCACGGGGTTGAGCGTCATTTATGATTCTTTATGGGAAAAGGCCGCGAGGAAACGGGCTCATAATTAATATACTGCTTCGCCGATGATGCGGCAAGTAGTGAGGGTCCGTGTCGAGTCAGCCTTAATTGAGACGTATCGAGCGGTAAGTGGCAGTGGAATAGCTGGCTGAAAAGTCAGACCGACGACGGTATTGCTCGATTTTATGATGAAGCATCTTCAGCGTACTCTTTAAATTACCACTGCACAGCGGGAGAGGCTTTTATTTTCCACCTCAATTACACGCTTTCTTTATCCGAGGATCATCTAATTCAAAGCAGAATACCCACTTCACCGTGACTCAAATAGAGGTAATTGTCTTTCAGAGAAGAACAAGGGAACGAAGCGATTAAAATTGTCCGCGGAGAAGCTTATTTGTGGAAGCCTTTGCATGTTCAACACAAAAGGGCGCAGAGGGATAGGGGGTAAAGAAAAAGGGAGGTAGGTGTAGATTACGATGTGACTATGCAGTTGCATAGCTACTAGTCACGTTTTACCGGCATCGGTGGGAATATTACGAGTCTTTGCATGTGCCTCCCGACGCGGTCTACGCGTAGGGAAAGCCAGAGAAGCGGGTAGCGAGCGAGGCAAAGGGATAGCTTATACAGAGCCCTGGGATTTAACTTCCCAGAGAAAGGGGTGGGTGGAGGTGATGGAGGTGGAAGGAGATGGCGTGGAACATACGTGTGCGTGGACACGAGCGTGGTGTACTATACCGAGTTATTCGAGAGGGTTGATGGGGGTGGGGAATCGAAATGATGAAGGGGTTAATACCAGGTGGCTAATCTGGCATGGATACATTGGTGAGGGTTAAAAGTAGTCAGAGCAGGGGTGCAGCCCAGGAACAAAAACACGTTGTCGCGACAGAGTGTTCAACTCGAACAAAGGAACACCGTGGCGCAGGACAAAAGGATAATCTTCCTTTTTTACGGAGTTTAACGCCATCGCCAACCATCCATTCCACTTTTCCCCTCCATCTTCCTCGTTCCACGCGCGGGATCAACCTCTTCTCTCACCATGCCCAGGCCAACGCTGCGCTCAGGCGAGTACGCTTAGATTTATAGGCCAGGAGATCGTGCACGGGGACAGACGGCGCGCTGGAATACGTCAGCCTTGAATCTCGCTAAACTTTCGCCAACTACGGGCAAATTAAAACGGTTTACGTCGATCAACCCTTCGAAATGGATTCCAAGATGTACCGTCGAATGTAAAGAAGATATTCAGGGAATAGAGAATTAAGGTAGAGAATATGAAATAGGGAATACAGAATAAACATAGAAACTTCTCCCTTACGTAAGGGGATTAAAAATCTACAACCCTGCGAAGTCGATCCTCTTGTCCCATATCTCTTCCCACCGAGAAATCCCGTTTTACCTCGGCTAACAGAAAATATCCCCAAACGAGTTCTCCGCTCTTCAGCGATTAAACGTCGTCCAGTGGCGCCGCGGCTGGGCAAAGCCCTTCTCTTTCGTCCACGCGGTGTGTGTACACCCCCATACATCCCCGGTGTTTGCCTCGGTGGATGGTATATTGCGTGCAGGCTGCCGCTTAAAGGGGACACGGCTGCCCCGCGTTTCGAGGCCGGGGCATAATGAAACTACGCAGGCAGGGGGGGGCGCGACTCCATTTAATTCGCGAAGTCTGTCTGGGTCCGGCGGCAGGTATGCCGTAATGAAATTCATCGCGATGCGATATTGAATTCAGAATCACGGTTACTTACTTCGCGACAGTCGAGAATCACCTTAAACGGAATTCCAAGAACGTCTGCAATAAGTAAGGGGCCGGATGTCTGGCTGCAGAACGTTGTTTACAACAGCGGAAGGCTCGCACGATAGTGATCCCACCCCTTCGGGGTGGGATAGCCCGCCTCGCGGTGGCATGTTTCAGTCGAGTTCGAGAATAATTCTGAAGTGGGACGAGTCGGTTGAGAAGCTGACGACCTACCGCACGCGCCAAGCCGCTTTCTGTATTAGACTTTGAAATCGAGACCGTAGATCGAGGCTTGCGTGTGTCGGCACACATTAAGCACACGTACTTGAAGATTTTTCAAGGATATCGCGTCTACGTTATTGCATATTCTTTCCCTTACCGTGGCGTTTCAAATGCCGAGTTTACTACTTAGGGTAGACCGGGGCGAATTGGATCACTTTGTGTTTGACGGTGAAAAGAAATAGTTAAATATTAAAAAACTAATTTTTTATTATATATTCGTAACCAGTACACCCTTGGCTTCAACTTGAATATATAAAAATTGCAACTAAACATAAAATCTTTCATTTATAAACAAAAACGAAAAAGTGAGAAATATTCGATTTGCCCTGAAACTTGGGGCGAATCGGACCACCCAGAAATTTCTGAAAAAACTGAAATTTTCATAAAAAAATCTTTAGAATCAACTTAAATAAATCTAATTTAATGACAGTGATGTCAAGTGACACTACTTAGCACAGAAATTGGAAGGATATTGCCGTTTTTTGCCGCCTCTATCAGTATAATTATCGTGGCACCACTCTTCTCAGACAATCTTCTGAAAATGGACGAATTATTTATTTTTTTTTCGTCATTTTTTTAGATTTAATTTATATCACAGCTTCCTTTAATTTTTTTTGGACACCATGATCCCTGATTGCGCTTTTTATGTACCTACGAACTATCTGTATATAAACAATCGTCATATTTATAATTATAGAAATACGTAAATGGAAAAAAGGAGTGATCCAATTCGCCCCATATAACGTGATCCGATTAGCCCCATATATAAGTATTTCAAAGATTGTAGATTACATAAACATATTATGATATAATAGTCTAAAATACATCAAATACTAAACTTGGACACCGTGCAAACTAATAACAATAAGCACATTTGAATTTTCAAGCTTACTTTTTATTTTAAATACGAAATTGCAGATTGCGTAGGTTAGATACGGACCAAAATTGTAACATTCGCACGCAACCATCTCACTGAAAACGTATGCCAGCTCTAAGCAATGACTTAAAACAATTTACGAACTATTGCAGTAGGTGCGGGGGAGAGGGACGAAGTACTACGAACGATCGGAATAATCATTTCTATCGCGATGTAAGAAATCCTACTATCCTACTAATATAATAAATGCAAAAGTGTGTTTAGATGTTTGGATGTTTGTTACTCAATCACGTCGTAACTACCCAACGGATATTTCTGAAATTTGGTATATACGTAGTCTAAGACCAGGAATAATATATAGGATACTTTTTATCCCGATTTTTTAACCGATCTGGACCAAATTTTTCATAATTAAAACACTGCGGGAAATATAGGCTACAGAGGACATATAGGACATCCCACCCCTCCCTCTTATTTCACCCTCTTGACACTCCGTGTTAATCGACATTTCACCAGTGCAACGACGGGTACTTTTTTTATTTTTATTTTTTTTTTATTTCACCTTTAAGCTAGCATGGACTAAATTCTTATTTTGATCCGATTCGCCCTGTGAACCGATTCGCCCCGGTCTACCCTACACAATAACTGCAGCGGATGGTACATCATTTTTGGGGGTGGCTACATTAGGAAGGCAAAGGATGTGACGCGAACAACACTCTAGAATCTAGAACCGTCGCGAGTGCGAAAGTTTGTAACAGGCCGCGTCTGCGGCACGTGCGCGAGATTCTTGACTTGCATGAAGTTGCGCGTCTAATTGTAAGCGACACGGTTCCGGGATACCTAACTGGTTAATTCGTTCATGGATCTCATTATTTTATTCTCTCCTGATGAGTAGAGTTGTAGGTTCCTTTACACGCAATCGCCCCTCGTTTCCGTCCACCTGAAATTCCACGGGTAACGTCGACACGTTCGGGTGCACGAAAAACACCGAGGCCACCGTGAGTTCAACTCGTCTTCCCGTTCCCTCCGATTATCGTTACAGCTCGGGGCAAGTAAGCAGCCCCGGTAGCTTGTTACCCTGTAACGGCCTCTATCTCGGCCTTAATGGGTCCAGATGCTGTTACGTCCGGAGTGGAGGGGGGCGCGGCTTAAACTACTTCTGGACAGCTTTATCCGTCTAGTCACCGCGACACGAAGCGGGCGACCGATCGTGGCCCGTGCCTTCCGCTCGGATTAACAATGTTGTACAACGCACCGCGGTGGATCCTAATTACACTTTATATGGTGTATTACGGCCGCGATAGGTATCAGCGGAATTGCCGCGCCCCTCGCACGCGGATTTATCGTCGCCCGCTATCTGCGACTCTCTACTTGACCGATAAGAAACCGGCGTCCTCCCTCCACTCGAGGGGTCCGATTCACCGAAGGCGACGCCGCTCTTCGCCCGTCCCCCTCGATTCCGTTTCTCGCCAGCCAATCTGTCGGCCGTGCTTGAATTAATTGGCGCGCCCTAACGAGGGCCCCTCGTTACGATCCGATGAGAGAACTTTCAACGAATTTCGACGAGCTTTTCGAGAGTTTTTCGAGCCACTTCGAAACGTCAGCGTCCTCTTTTCGAAGGAGGCTCGTCCTCGACGTAACTTTTACGAGTCCTTCCGGGCCGCCTTCTCCTTCAGGGCTTCAGCGTCTTTCATTAAACTCAGGCATGCGCACGCGCGAGTCGGGAGACAGATTAGTCCGGGGACGTCAGCGGGGACTTAATGGTCGTGACAATTAAACGAGAGTTTTGACACAAAACGGTTTGCCCGGGCGAGTAATCGCGTTACAGTTGCTTTAACAATTCTAGCAAGCGCGGGTGGGTGCGTGGTGTGGCGGCATACAGGGTACACCAAAGGTCGACGGACGGAACATTGAAAGCTGTTCACTTCCCTCTTGGCTATTAATCTTTCGATTCCAAGTTCACTACCATTTCGCGTTTCGCCTGATGCCCACCCTGCGTGCTCCTCGCGGGTCCCATTGTCTTTTCCTCGAGGGACACCCTCCACGCGTCTACGCAGACGGGATACCTCCACGGTATCCTCCTCTAATATCGGTTTCCTTTCGGGGGTCGGGTTAATTAATCATTCTCAAAGAGAACCAATAATCGCGAGGGAATCCGTGCTCGTCGCCCAAGGATCATCTCTTACACTGTGCTCCCAGCTTCCCGCGCCCTCTCCTTCCCACCCCCCTGGTTCCGACCGTCTGCCTTTTTCCCTCCAGGGCCTGTCTTATAAGGGAGGATTAATTAACGCGGCTCGACCGTGGCCGGGGGCCACGATCTTCCCGTAATTGCCGCGAGCGGCGTTGCTCCTTCGTGGCCGTTCTCACGGCTTATTTTAAATGCGACGTGAAATCAGCTTAATAGCGTACCACGGAATCGCAGCGGCCCTCTGCTCCTCGCTACGCCTTCCGTCGTCGAACCGAGTCCTAACGGGGCAACGAACCGTGACACTTTTAAGCCAGTCCGGATAAGACTTAAGGACTTAACGTCGAGTGCTCGGGCTTCCCTTGTTATCGTCGAGATCGTCTCGGATGATGACGATTCTAAATCAAGCTGCGCGCCACTCGTTAGCCCCCACGTGCTCGCAGACAGCCGCCGCTCGAGTGTCTAGGTACGGAGAAGTTCGAGGACCGCCTGGATGGCTCTATTGGTCGGTGTAATTGTCCAGCACGCCCGGACACTGAAGTCGAGATCTCGATTAAGCAAATCGCGACGGCGATCTCGTTCTTTTTCCTCTCCCTCTATAAGCACTGCACGGGAACTCCCGATTCTCCGAGGGCACTTTCACGGACTGCTGAAGCTCATCCTTTCGGATTAACGATCCCAATTCTGGGCGTTATTGGAAGGGTTTGTTGTGAGTTGGGCTCATTGCCGGGATTGGATCGATGAGGTTAATATATTAGGTTAGAGTCTGGTAATGCCTCGTCTGTTGCGATAGCATTGACTCCTATGCTTTTGTGAAGAATCGTTGGTAGGGTAAGTCCGGGAGAGTTCGACCACCGGGAGAGTCTGGCCAGTGCTGATGTTTTAAGACTGACGCAAGATAGGGCACTGTGTGTCATTGACACAAAAGAAATGAAGGCGTTTGTTGTTTATTTCACGTTGACCATTGTCACAAATCTATATTTGAATTATAAGATACAGTTAAGACTTTATGCGAGGCTGAAAGTTTTTAGACCAACTTACTGTGGAGGCGATATTTGAAAAACAGGGAAGTTTATTTACGCTCTTCCGATATTAGGGATATAATATGCATATAACTACAGTATAATACTAACAATACGTATGTATTCGTTTTTAATTTTTTTTGATAAGGTGGTTGATCACTACCTTGATTACTCGTAGTGGGTGGACGGTCTAACCCCGACATGCGGGTGAGACCGACCAGTTGCAGTGCCAATGTTTTTGATTGAAAATGAAAATAAATGTTTGAAATTATCGCACACTATAATTTATATATAGGGGAAGGTGGGGCAAGACGGGGTAGTTAAGGTTTGATGATGAATAAAACACAGGTTTTCTTAATCAACTAATCAATTTTGTGCCTGAACTATTCTTTGATAATAAGTCTTTCAGTTTGACTATCAATCAACCGATTATTTAATGGTTTTAATAGAATAATTAAAAAAATTCAGAAAAAGTCCTTTCACCCCATCTTGCCCCACCCGTGGGGTACCCCCTGGGGCAAGATGGGGTGCCAATTAAAAAACGATATAAATGAAGTAAATATGTATATATATAGTATTTATTTAATACGCTGACAGAAGAAGCACGTATGTATATCATCATCGTCTTCATCGTCTACACCAGCGCAGAACAAATGAGACCATTTGCTATATCCACCCTTCTACAGATTCCAAATAGAGCCCATCACAATATAAACATGGAGGATTTTCGTCTTCCTTGGTGTTTTCTTCTGACCCTGATGAAGAGTTTGTCATTTGGGCATAATGGGGTACCTCTCATTATCAGTACCCCATCATGCCCCTTCTCGTTTTACTACATTCATATGAACACTGCCCGAAACATTATTCATAAAAGTAAAAAACAACATACGGAGCTTGTAGCCAGTTAAATTGTGCTTCATACACATATAAATACACCGATGATCGTTTACAGTATCGTGTCACTGTCACGGGTGCAACAAAGAAGGAAATACGGAAGAAATTCCATGAAATTACAAATAGTGGTGTAATTTTGTTACGCGTCACGGTGTTTCATTGGCTGTCAGTACAGTAACTGCGCCGGTAACAACACGTCTAACGCGTATGCGCAAAGTTGGTCCGTGCGTTTGAATCCTGAGATATGGCGGGTACCCCGTCTTGCCCCCCACCCCGTCTTGCCCCACCTTCCCCTACAGTAATTCGTCGTTAGTGTCTCGTTTTTACCATGCGTAAAGGTACGAATACACCAGAGATGGGCATTATTTAAATAAAAAATTATTTAAATAACGAATCCAATAAAAGAGGCTTTATCTTTATTTGTGATCAAATAAAAATAACCCAGAGTTACTTTTATTTCAAACGTCACAAATAATGTTTTGATTGGACGTGAATTTATCCGACGGGCAGAAATAATTTTTTGGTTTGCCGGGAATTTATCCGACGGCCACAAATAATTTTTTTATTTGACAGGAATTCATTTTAACATTCAAATAATTTTGTCGTCTTTTCATTCATTTGTATTTGAAAATTATTTGACGCTCAAATAATTCTGAGTGTAGAAAACGAGAGGGAGAGGGGGAGCGTGTGCTAGAAAGCGGTAAGCAGGAGAGCATGATGCAAGAAGGTAGTAGTTACAGCGAGAGGGAACGGGAGCGAGCGAGAAGCCCGTTTCTAATATCCACCACTCTTCCTAATCCCCGTTCCCTCTCGCTTTAACAACTACCTCCTCGTATCATGCTCTCCTGCTTACCGCTCTCTACACACACTCCCCCTCTCTCCCGTTTTCTACACCCAGAGTTATTTGAGCATCAAATAATTTTCAAATACAAATGAATGAAAAGACGACAAAATTATTTGAAGGTTAAAATAAATTCCCGTCAAACAAAAAAATTATTTGTAGCCGTCGGATAGTTTCACGTCAAACAAAAAAATTATTTGTAACGTTTCAAATAAAAGTAACTCTAGCTTATTTTTATTTGAAATAAACATAACTCTCAGTTATTTTTATTTGATGAGTCTCGAATAAAATTTTTGTCTTTTATTCGAAATGAATTTTTTATTTGAAATAATTTTCTGCCCATCTCTGGAATACACGACGACACTTTTGTGTCTAGATCAAGTGTCTAGATCAAGACACTTAGCGTCTACACCAGTTTAGGACACTGTCCCCACGCTGACACTTGATGTATACAGTTGATCTAGACACAAAAGTGTCGTCGTGTATTCGTACCTTTAGAGTCCGCGACACTAAATTCGACCTGTCGTTGCGGGAGTTGCAGCTAGAGCTAGACTGATAACACTGCAACTAGCCCTAGCTAGACATAAAAGACACTTGATCTAGACACAAAAGTGTCGTCGTGTAGACGCACCTTAATAGTCGCGCTCACTATCCCCACCATTTCTTGGAATCCTTCGGTCTAGAGTGAGAGAACGAAAGAGACGACGGCGACTTCACGTCAACTGTTTCGTTCCCTCTCACCTGGCTCTTGCATTTTCTCACTCGCGGCATCGGCCGCACAGAATAGCCTTAAAGCATACACTACTCTAACGGAATAGTGTCCGCATCGCGTTAGTGTCCCGCCGCCAGCCCCGTTCGTCGGGATTACAACGAGGCATTACTGTACCCTAAATTGCTTGAGCTTTGCTTTAATGTACATAAAACGACAAAAATGTGAAAAACAACGATGCTACAATTCCTTTTCCGAAAAGTGGTCAAACTCTCCCGGACTTACAATATACTAGATGTCTTTACCAGCAAGATAACAAATTCAACTTCGTACTCTATCACTCTAAACTCTCTATCCCCGACGACAAGAAACGTCACTCAGCCACGTAGCATCTCGCCTACAACTGGTCCAAGGCGATCGTAATAAAGGAGAGAAAAGAGAATTAGGGAGCCCAGCCCCCTAACCGTGATACCGTCCTCTACATCCGTTTCCTTTATGTCTCCCGAGGAAAGAAGGAATTACAGCGATTCTCTATCTGTCAGGAAAATAGTAGGGCGACGTTACGAGGTGGTAGACCCTCTGGCGGCGTTGGTGTACCCACTCGAAATCGTCGGAGTAGGTACAAGTAACGTCTGAAGTTCGAAATTAGTAGTGTTGCCGGCCGTTTAAAAGATAAAAGCAAACTTTTCCCATTAATGGCCGCGGGGCAGGAGTGTGGAGCTGGCGGCTCGTGGTGGATGGGAATGGGGCACGGGGCACCGGGGGACGATGCCAGCGCCGTGCCTCTATCCGACTCAATTGCAACACTTCGCCCCGCCCGCCCCTTCTCGCCTGACCCACCGACGCGGTTCCCTGTAATTATTTAAAAAGTTTTCGGCTCGTCCCGACTGGGTCTGTTGAGTACTCGCCGCGGATCAGGTATCATTATACACACGAACATCCGACACGATTTATTCCTCAACTTCATCGTTTCCGCACGCTGCAGTCGGTCGAGTGCTACTTATAACGGAATTATTATTCGTTACAGGAGCTGAAGCTTAACGAAATGCTCCGCTAGGAATTCAGAGAGCCCAGATTCTGGACAACTGATATTGTGGGGGTTGTGTTGGCAGTTGGTGTAATTGGTACTGAGCTGTGGTCAAAGAAACGTGACGTAAAGTGGCGTTTCTCTATTGTTCGATGCTTCGACGTCCTTTCCTCTTTTTAATCGAAGTTTCGAAACGGTTCCTTCTGTACAGCAAGCTCAGACGACTCCATTCACTTGAGGAAAATATCGGAAAAGAAAGCTTCGAGGTACCATCGGAATAGAAGCTCTCATTCAGCAAGCGTCTAATTAAAAAGTGCGCCTTCTTCCAGCGATATTTTTATCAATGATTCATCTATGCTTTCTTCTGCTCATCGGCATTGACGTTTTGTAGAGCGCGGTGGAAGACAGTCCTTCGATTACACTCACGCGGAAAAAAGAAGTCGGAGTATATACTCCGTATATCAGTCTGTTTTCAGTCTTCGTGGCGACAGGTTGTTTTGTTTTGGCCAGGTGACCGTTGGCACGTGCGTTGAATTTCGTAGCTCGAAGTAACCGAGTCCGTTATTTCAGTGGCACTATTGTCGCAATATATCGCCAGTTTTTGGTTGCATTTAATCGACGATTCCTCAGTTCTATAATCAATAACGTGCTGTGTGGTGTGCTGAGATGGTGGGCTCAAAGAAATGCAAGGGTTGTGGTTCCTCGGTCGCAAATCCTGTCACCTGCCCAGGTTGTGGGGTGACTAGCCATCCAGGTGCTACCTGTCTTGCCCGTACTATGCATCCCTGGCAGGATGGTAGACTTTTAAATTGTCGCCCGGGATCACCAAGACCTAGGACATCACTTTCGGCGACCTCTGGACCCGCACTCCAACCACCTTCAGGCCCAACTGATGATGCCGACTTGCGAATCATGATAAAGTTGGCTATCAAGGAAGAGCTGGCTGTTTTCCGGGATGAGATTCTTGCAGGTTTTCGAATGGACCTCGCTGAAATGAAGTCTGAAATTAATTCGAATAAGGAGAGGATCAGGGTGCTTGAGGAGAAACAATCCTCTTCTGGGCAGTCCTTTGCCCCCTCGGCCCTTGACATATTGGAGCTGGTGCATGACAGGGAGGAGAGGGCCAAAAACGTCATCATTTTTGGCCTCCCTGAGCCGCAGGATCCAACGTCGGAGCTTGCTCGAGCGGCCGATGCGGCAAGTGCAAAGGCCATATTGGAAGAAATAAATCCCCAATATGGCCGTGTCCCGGTCACCCATCGTTTAGGTAAGCCGAGGAATGCTGTCTTAAGACCCCTGTGTGTGCGTGTAGGCTCTGCTGAGGACGTTAAGACTGTCCTCAAACAAAAACACCGCTACAAGGGACCTTTCAAAATAACGGAAGACAGGACGAAAATGGAACGTGAGGCTCTGATGCAACTCAGAACGAAGCTTCGGGAGCATCATGAGCAAGGGGAGTCGCATATGACGATCCGGTATATACGTGGGACTCCAAGGATCGTACCGATTAATCAACGTCATGATTCTACCCAAAAAAACTGAAGCGGAACCCTTTAGTTTATTACCAAAATGTTCGTGGTTTGCGAACTAAATTGGATATTCTCTGTAATTCTGTTCAAGCTTCGGCTGTGTCCTATGATGTTATCGTTTTAGTCGAGACCTGGCTTAATTCCACTATTTCCTCTGTTGAACTTGGGTTAAGTAATTATGCTGTCTTCAGATATGACCGATCCCTTGTAACAAGTCGCAATTCGAGAGGCGGCGGAGTTCTTATCGCCGTCAAGAAATCGTTACCGGTTAGCCCTATTATTATTAGTTGTGCCGAAATCGAACAGCTTTTCGTCAGAGTCCACCTGCATGGTAATAATTACTTAACCCTGGGTGCTACATACATACCGCCAGCGTCACATTCTACTATTTATGCGAGTCATGTTGAATGCGTAACTGAAGTTTTCCATAAATACAGTGAGGATAGTTTTGCGCTGTTCGGTGATTACAACCTCCCTCATGCAGTCTGGTATAATGACTCGGGCTTAGCGTGTTTTAGGAAACCGGGATTATCTGCAAATGAATCCGAAGCAATAGATCTTCTCCTGGGTTGTGCCGGCTATTGTAACCTAGATCAAGTCAATACTATCTTTAATGATTTCGATGTTATGCTCGACCTTATTTTTGCCTCTAAATCTAACATGGTAGTGGACCGTGTTATTGATGCGTTTATTGAACCTGATGTCTACCATCCACCACTGTATTTAATGTGCAATGATCTGGCTACGACCGTTTACAGTGCGAGTGATAACTTTGTATTTAAAGACTTTAAGAATGGCGACTATCAGGGAATGCAAGGCTATTTTAACTCGGTGGACTGGGACGAGGGAACTGGTAATCCTGATCCTTGTATTGCCCTTGAACGCTTGTATGGTCATATCAATTTTGCAATTAATGCTTTTATTCCGGTAAAGTCTGTTGTGCGCTCTACTTTTCCACGCTGGTTTTCCCCGAGATTGCGGGCTTTGATAAGACTGAAGAAGAGGGCACACAAAGCATTCAAGCGCTCGAGTGCTCACAGTGATTACCTGAATTTTTCCCATCTCCGTGCACTGTGTAAATCTGCCTTATTGCGTGATCATCGAAGTTATATTGATGGTGTTGAAATGGATGTCACGAACAATGTCTCGAGTTTCTGGAAGTTTGTAAACACTAAGCGTGGTGGGCATGCTATTCCTGGGAAGGTGCATCTCGATCAGCTGTCTGCGTCCACGCACGGAGCGGTCGCTAACCTCTTTGCCAAGTTTTTTGGCTCTGTTTATGTTTCTCCGTCAGCTGTGGCGCCTGCCGGTATTCCTGCTCTCTCCTCTGGTAATACGGTAAACATTCACGAGTTGACCATTCCTATAGGGGACATTTATTCTAAGCTGGACTCGCTTGATGTTGATAAAGGCCACGGATTGGACTGTATACCGCCGCGATTGTTAAAGAAATGTAGTTTCATTCTGGCCAGGCCACTTTGGCATATTCTTAATTCGTCCCTCTCCAAGGGTATTTTTCCAACAGCATGGAAATCTAGTATAGTTACCCCGGTATTTAAGGCAGGTGATCATACCGATGTCAGGAATTACAGACCGATTTGTAAATTATCTGTTCTTCCGAAAATGTTTGAGGAACTTGTGACGGAACACCTGACGCCATGTCTATCGAACGTCATATGCGATGAGCAACACGGATTTGTGCCAGGGCGATCGACGGTAACAAATTTAGCAGTATACCACTGTCTCGTTTCTGCGGCACTTAATGATAGATTGCAGGTCGACACGGTCTATACTGATTTCCGTAAAGCCTTCGATACGGTTGACCACGGTATCCTGATTAGGAAGCTAGTACATTTTGGGATCAGCGGGTCGCTCCTGTCATGGATCCAGAGCTATTTAGAAGGCCGTGTACAAGTTGTCAGGGTCGGTGACCAGCTATCGACTCCGGTTAATGTGTGCTCAGGTGTCCCTCAGGGTTCGCATCTTGGTCCCCTTCTATTTCTGCTCTTCATCAATGACCTCAAAGATGCATTCCGGAATAGCAAATTTCTAATGTATGCGGATGATTTAAAGATATTCCGTCCTATACGGTGTGGTCTGGACGTAGTGATGTTGCAGGAGGACCTCGGCAGGTTCGAGCGGTGGTGTGCTGCCAATAAGATGCAGCTTAATACTGCCAAATGTGTTGTTTTGAGGACGCATAGAACTGCAACTCCCTTCCTATCGACGTATACTCTAAGTGATACTAGCCTAACAGTGGTGAGTGAGATAAGGGATCTCGGTGTTACTTTTGGTTCGGGGCTTGATTTCCGTGCTCACTATCGGAATATCGCATCTAAGGCAATGAAAACCTTGGGCTTTATTGCCCGATTTGCGAAGCACTTCAGGCAGATTAAGTCCTTGAAACTGCTTTATGTCGCGCTGGTTCGACCACAGTTAGAGTATGCGTCGGTAATTTGGAGTCCAAGGCATATGGTACACGCGGGCTTGCTCGAGAGGGTTCAGCATAAGTTCTGCAGACTAGCTATGAGAGCTATTGGTAGACCCATGCGGTTTTTCGACCATGATTACGGTCCGGCCTTACAGAGGATGGGGCTCACCACGCTTAGTGACCGTCGTGTCTATTCGGACCTCTTGTTTTTCTACAAGCTTCTTCATGGTCAGACTAACTGCCATGAGTTGGTGTCATTGATATGCTTCCATGCCCCGCAACGGGCACTACGTCAGAGGCCCCTCTTCGAGTCGAGGGTTCCGGACTACAGGCATTTTACCGTTGACCCTTTAAACCGTGCTATGGATGAGGTAAACAGTTTCATTGGGGATATCGACATGTTCTCGATCACTCTTGATTCGTTCCGGAGGCAATTGTTTAGTCGATTCCCAGTTTAAATTTAAATTTAAACTAAATCGATTTAATTTAATTTTTATTCTTACGGTATGCTGTACGCTGTCGCTATTATAGTTGTTGTTGGCGTGCTAACTGCTTTGTTTTTATTAAGTTTTTGTAAAGTTTTATGGTTTTTGTTTTCTCTGTATGTCTTTTATTTGTAATTTTACTTTTGTATTCTATTTAGGTATCGCACTTATCTGTTTATACGTTTTGTATTCTAAAGGGTTTCCCGTTGATAATAATAATAATAATAATAATAATAATAATATACATCCTAGCATTATTGCACAGGAGACGATAATTTGCGACGGCAATGCCTTTGGAAAATGCTGTAATGGCACTATTGCACTCAACCCCCTCAGTCCTACGTGTACTATTCACCCCCACCATTTCGTCGGACGGCCACGCCTGCACATCCGTTTCCGGCTATTTTTGGCAATTTTCATCCATTCACGGGACCAAATAATACGCGAGCCGACGGTCTCATATAAAACCCGCGGCCATTTGAAAGGGAAATCGCGTGTTCAGGACGAAAAATACGCCGTCCAGCAGCCTGGAAAAGTATCGATTATATTTTGCTGCGCGAATGTCGCGGAGTCCAGTAAAACCATTAAGGGGTAACACCACTCTAGAGGCAGAAAAAAAGACCTAAATTTGACAATTTATTTTGGGAGTATGACAAACCGAATAGAATTCCTTTTCGGGGGGTTTATTTAATACATATTAAAGCACGAAAAACAATTTTTTTATTGTCATTTTTATACAAAATGGTGGCGACAGAGCCCGTCGTCGAAAACAGTTTTTTTGAAAACACCGCCACGGGAGGACGGATTTCTCGACATGTATGAGTCCTGGAACAAAAAACCAAACAAATTTATAATCTATATACAATTGACTTTGGAAGTACGTAGGGTTTTCTTTTTTAATCGATTTTTGTGGAAGTGGTGCACTTTTTAAGAAATGAATCGATTTTTTGCTCTAAAAATGAGCATTAAATTATTTATAAAAGGAAAAGTTTACATTCAATCAAAAAACGGCTACGTACTTCCAAAGAGAATATTGTTGTGAAGCTACTGTAAAAATTCAAATCGATTCATGCAATAGTCTCCGAGAAATCCGTCCTCCCAGTTTGAAAAAAGTGGTTTCGAGAAAAACGCGTTTAAAGTTTTGTGAACACTTTCATCCTTTAAATTTTTGTTTACCTCTAATCTGCGATGCCTGCACCATACATTTGACCATCCAGGTCGATGTTTGTCTCCTCCTCTTCCTTCCTAGATGCTTTTAAAGATATTCGGGCCTTTTTTACGACATTACTAAGCGATCTCTCGGAAAAGTCGATACGGCGCTCGTCAGTTTCAACGCAGAAGTTATAATAATTCCGTCCAATTATCATACCCATATTCTGCATGAGCCTGATGACAGTTGCTAAGCCGTCATTATAAATGCCTGCACTAATATAAACTGCCGTGTTGAGAACATGTTTGCCGCTGGAAGTCGATTTCAGAGCCGTTGACCAGACTGTGGCGTGAAAGCTCTCGTTGCTATTTTGCGTAAAGCCGCCGAAGCAACGAGAAAGCAGTTCGTCACGGCTTAAATCGTCATAAGTGGGAGAAATCGCTTCGTACACTTCTTGAGATAGAGGTGGTTTATGCATGTGGTCTGATCTAGTAGCTTGATTATTTCGAAAGGTAAAACTAGTACACAAGCGAGGAATCACAACCCTAGTAGCATTTATTTGCTGGGAATTTGTTGGGCCAATGACGTGTTATCCGTTGGCCAATTGTTGAAGTGTCGCGCTATTTTTAAGTGGGCCAATGATTGTAACCAACGCAGGCCCAACTGAAGGTTTCTTTCCATAGGCCCAACTGAAGGTTTTTTTCCATAAACCCAACAGTTTCTTTCAAAAAGACGTAGGGTAAAGGCAGGTAATATGGAACATCTGATTTCAAAATCTTGTCAAAAGCAGGGGAATTTGTGTTTTTTAATAAAACGGACATGAGGGGACGAAGGAACTAATGCATAATGATACTTACCTAGTCAAATGTAAAAAAATCCAATGGTTTTGCAGTTATAATAAAAAAACTGAAAAGACTGAAAATCGTCCGTTCGAAAAAATGGGTCCTAATATGGAACACCTAGGAAATTTGTAAAGAAAACTTAAAAATCTTTACCTTTTTTTACTAAAACTGAAGATTTATTAAGTAGAAGATACAAATAAATAAATATACATCATTTTTGTAATTTATTCCTGCTTTCTGTGTCTCCTACACGTTGGGCACGTTAATAATACGTCGAAAGCTCCACATTCTTGGTGTGCCCACTGAAAGCAGCGAATACATTGGGTCTACTTTTCATTGCCATTATTTTTATAATTACCATCGTAAAGTGAGCATTCCGCATCATCGTCGTCATCGTCATTATCAACTTCATCTATGTTACTCGGTATGTTCCATATTACGTACACACATGTTCCGACAAGAAATTAAGAATTATTCTAAGAAGAAAGTAACTTTATTAGTAAACTATTATTGAATAATCAAGACCACGCATATTTAATGATAAATTATATCAAAATAATACTTTGTAACATACCTTCGCTACAATATTGAACCGTTTGTTGCACTTTTCAGAAACTTTTACACCCCAGAAAAAATATAAACGTTTCTCTTTCAATGATAGATGCCCGACTGGTGCTCAATTGTCAGTATCATCGTCTATTGTGTCTAGGGATCTAATATACACGATTGCCTGCAGTGTTCGTTATTTCGTTATCGAAATATTACGAAGTTCCATATTACGTGCCGTTCCATATTACCTGCCTTTACCCTACCTCTAAAATCAGATTTCTTCCTTCTCTTTTTCGTACGTCTTCCAGAGCTGTTCCATTTTTTTCAGTGCTCTGTAAAATCGGAGAAGAAAGTGTCTCGAAGCAGAAAGGAGTTAAGAGATGTAATTAATTCTTTTTTATTATTGTCCAATGGCGTTTCTATCAGGAAACAATTTTACAAATAAGCCGACGAAAGTAGGAAGTACCTGAAACTATCTAAAGCTCGCAGAATATAATCAACTCACGAGTGTCTCTGCGAGGGACATTCATCCATCACTGCTCACACGCACGGTTATAATATCGCCCCGCTGCAGGGGTCAACGCTTTTTCTCCCTTGAAAATAAAATTTTTAAATTACAAGTACACGTGTAACGACAATAATAACACCTTGCGGATATTCCACGGTGTGGTATTGTCACGCCTCGAATTGGAAAGCGACGACTTAAACATGCAATCGAAAATTGGCTTACGTCATTCAACTCGAAGAGCTGTGTGCGTTCCTTCCGCGTTTATCCTTCTGTGCTCTCCTCCCTCTTTGCCGCCCTTTGATTCCTTCTCCACCTTTAACTGTTAACTAGCGCGTAAAGAGTAATTAACGCCGGCAACGGGAGTATTCTGTATTCATTATGCACGCCGCTTTACGATACCGTGTCCCGCGTATAATATCGCGTCGCATTGCACCGAAGCATTAACGACTCTGAAAACATCCCCCATTCCACCATCAACGATCCCAGTCAATCCTTCTGTCTCTTGCACAAATCCACTTTTCATGGGATTCTGAGTTCCCAATTAGATAATTCTGGAATCATAAATCTATATAGTTACGCATGGAGCATTTAGAAATCATTTGTCTTTACTTGAACAAATTCTAATGCCACCCTAATCTCACACATCCCAAGCTGCCCCACCCCGTTTCCCCTAATACCCCACTGTAAAAGAACAAAAACTGCAGGATAATATTTCCTTGACCCGCAGCGAGCACCTAAGCCACAAATATTCAATAACCTCGATCTCCCTTGGCTAAATTTTCGAGGCACATCGGCACAGGTGAACGTGATCGAAGGCCCTAACTTCGCGCGGCTGGTTCCCCACCGAATTGACAATCTCCCAGGCGGAGGGGAGAGACTGTACTGCGGCAGCGGTACGTTCGTGCGCGTAAGACGCATGTATGCATAAAATTTAATACAAAAAATTCTTGCCGTGCATGCCTCGTAAAAGTTCCTTTACGATAAGGGGCGGATGGCGTGCTCGAAGGAAGCCAGAATGGGGAGATCAAACGCGAGGAAGGGTATAAGTTACCCGGCGAGCCGCCACCGAAAGAACTAATATATTCCGCCAGACAGAAATAAAATTATTCGCCCGAAAGGGTATTATCGATATCCGGAAGATATCGAAAGCCCGGGACACGCGGTCCGCTCGCGGGGGCTCCAGTGGATATTCAAATGAATCGATACCACCTGTTTTCCTTTTCTGAAATTAATTTCGAGACCCTAAACCGAGCCGAGCCCGTTCATCCCGGCAGCGTCGTCTCCCCGACGATCCTCTCAGCGAACTTCCCCCGTATCCCTGTCGTCGTTCCGGCTCTCTATATTAAAAATAATCATTTCGCCGCCGCTCCTTGATGGATCCGCTCTCGCTTTACGGCCGAGCGTGTTTTCCTTTCCCCGTTCATTTCACTCGATCCTTTCTCATCATGCGATTATATTCCACTGTCGTTGCTGCGGTACTGATAAAACCGAAGAAGTTATCCCGAAATTCGGGTAGTTTCTACAGAACCTTGGCGCCCATCCACCTATTTCACATTTCATCAGTGATAAATCGCGCCTGCTCCATTTAGCCCCAATCCCATCTTCCCACTGCTACAACACTGGCGACACTCCCTCCTCTCTCATTACCAGGGATGTTATTACGGCAGCATCCCTCTCGCCTTTACTACCAGTGAAACTAATCGCAAACAATTCCGCCGCGCTCTCGAGGCTCGCGCGAGCGGGGGCCATTGTAAAAGTCGGCTTCGGAGGGGGTGGCTGAATATTAAAACATCTCGTTGAATAATTCGCTGAGGGGGGAGGGCGAGCGGCTGAAAATAGCCAAGAAAGAGAGGAGATCCGAGAACACGGCTCGCTCCGCGCGAGGGAAAAGGGAGCGGCCGTGGCGGCGCTTGTCCCGGTGAGAAAGACAATTTCAGGTTAGGAAGCAGTTCATCACTAATGCATAAAGCCGTGAGGAGTAGTAGGGCGCGCGAGCCAACCTACGTGAAGGGGGGCGACGGGGGGATAGCCAGCCGGTGAGGGGGTTTAACCGACGGCAGCCATGTTTGTATAATATATTCGACTGCAATAATAGAGTCACTTTGGAAGTAGCATTACCTGCTTGCACTACTGCGCCGGGCTTCGTAGATTGCAGGAACGACTGTTTGCACTCGCTAAATATAATAAAGCCAGGGGTTCTCCGACGGGCGCCTGCGCCGTCCCCCCTCTTCGTAGATCTCGCGGGTAGATCGCGGGTCAGGGGTTGGGGCGCGACGAGGGAGGAACGCAAACCGAGATTCGGATCGAGACTAGGGTGCGTGAATCTCGGTGGATTAATTCTGGACTCCTACGGCGGCATTTGCTGAAACTGTTAGTCTCGCGGGGCACTTCGAGGTGCACTGGAATTATTAGCTAACGGAATGACAGTCGATTAGCTCACGATCGCCTTTCGTTCGAAAAGTGACGGCAGGGATCTTTCTATAACTTCGAATTTTTATTATTATTATTATTACTATTATTGAATTAACGGGAGAACCCTTTAGAATACAAAATTTGAAGAAAGTAATACAGTAGGTATAGCTTATAGTAAAAATATATAAATAAAATAAAATAAACAGAAAATATACAGGAAAAAAAACATAACAGTCAACAAAAAGCGCGAAAAACCAAAACAAAGATATGTTGGGAAACCTAGCAGAGTGGGCAGTAACTGAACAGAGCAAATACGATAGTATCTCTTTATTAATACAATGAAGATAATAGTACTAGTGAATATAAGAAATATTGTAAGACTGTTCGTATGGATTGCGGGTTTCGTCTACTCCGTCTGGAGAACAACTGAACTGGGAACAACCACGGTCTTCGGTGGTTGTCAAGCCCTTAAGAGGCCGAGCGGTGCATAGGCCGTAAATGTGACACCGACAGTGTCCAGACCTCGGTCCTCTGTTTACAGCTCGTATCGCTGTTCCGCTGTATACTCCAACAAGATAATAATAATGACATTTAACACTTAACACTTAACCTTCCGGCGGGCGAGCTCTTTTTCATAACGGGAGCGGGCGCGTCGTGTATAATGTATACCGTGAAAGAATAAGACTTATTATTATAAAATAAACATTATGCGGTGAAAGTTTATGATATTTGAAAGCTCATTAATGATTTATTTGAATAATAATTGTTCCAAAGTATAATATAAAAATCGAAGAATGAAACGTTTCAGACTGACGAATTCTCGTGTACTTTGTACACGAATGCGCCCACCGGAAGGTTAAGAAGGCGACAGTCTCATAAGCACACGTCATTATTTATCACCCCTGTGGACGTGAATAGCTCTGCTCGTTATTCCAAATGAATCGGTAGTAGCGCGAGTGACGCAGGGGCGCGGAGAAGAGTTCCCAAGTAGTAGCGCTCAGCCTGCGGTCAGACGCAGTTGCCGCGCAGGAAACAGTGGAAGACCGCATTGTTCCGAGGGAAACAAAAGGATCAGGCCCACGGCCAGACGATTATTCGCCGTTTACCTGGACGGCCGGCGAAAAAAGGGCTCGGCCGGAGCCGAAAAAGGAACCACGAAGGCGAATAAAGCGAACGCGTTCGGGCAACGGGACAAAGGGCGTTAAGCGAGGAACGAGTCGTCGCGGGAGAATGTGAAAACGGCGGATGGGGACTGTTTGCATGGAAAGACGGGACTGAAACACTGATAGAGGGAGGGGATGTATCGGCCATGGTTAATTGATTACGTATCGTGGGAACTGTCGAAGGGTTTAATAACACGGAAAGTAGATGCGCTCGGCTAATACTTATCCCCGGGGAATATTTTTCATTTTACCTTAAAGCGCCCTACCCCTTGCCTCCCTGGACCTCGCGATTTAATATTGTTCCTTCAATAATTAATTGAACGTCTCGGATATTAAAGACGCGGGCAAAAGAAAGAAGTAGGAGCGAGAAGGCTCTGGCGAGCCCGGAGTTGCTGCTTAAATCTCTGGCACCGCGTATAATAGCCCGAGTCAATAAATGCGAGGGGGAAAGGCGCGGAGAGATCTTTTTATACGTCTCGCAATTCCACCTGCTACGAAGGTGTCTCAATACGTTCAACGGCGCATAGCAGCTTCTTTTGTGAAGATTCTGCGACAAAGTACGAGTTGGCTTGCTGCCACTGCGACTCTCCTTCGACCACCTTTATATGGCGGAAAGCTTGTCGGAATAGTGTTCCTATCTCCGATCCCACCCCTCCGCTCCCGAACCCTTGCCCCGGGGGAACGTCCGATTTACGGCCTGTTAAAAAAGTTACGGTAAATGAGAACTTCTTCTGCACGGGGAGAACTTGGAAATTAGACTCGGAGTTGGCGGCAGATATCAGCGGATCGGATTCGCTGGTTATCGTAAAAGTGTCCTGAATGAGGCATCGCTTGTTCGCTGGTAGCTTTTCAGCAACATTTCAGACGATTATTCGTGATTCTATTTGTCTTCGTAGGGGAGACCGGGGCAAGTTGATACGTTTTTCAGTTTTCAATTTTTTTCATTTTTGTTTGAATTAATTACTTAATAACAAATACGATAAAATATACTTTGGTCCTTCCTCTTTAAAATATTGGAAATGAAATGTTGAGAAAATACATACAAAATAAATGAGAAAATGTTATTTGGACGAAGGTGAAATGTATCAACTTACCCCATTGCGGGGCAAGTTGATACTGCTCTGGAGCATGTTGATACATATGTAAAATATCCGTTTAATGAGTAAAAGATGGATGTCTGGAATATCCCACTTTAATATGAGGTGCTTGCTTCTCTTTATTAATGTATCTTAATAAAGCTATTTTATCTATTCCGTATATTCTGGCGCTTTGACTCCTTTTCTACACCAACACACGCTTTTTGAAAAATATTTTGTGGTATTTTTCCGCGATTCGTTTTTCTGACATAATTTCGTACCATCTTCCCAGAAATAAAAGGAAAAATCCAATTAAAAGTAGTCGGGAAAAATTGATACACTCCCCATGAGTATCAACATGCCCCAGAGAAAACGTATCAACTTACCCCACAGGAAGTCATTATATACAAACATCTCCATAAACAAATGTAGAGCATATAAACAAAATAACAAAACGTAATTCCCTTACCTTCAAAGGACTCAATGTGATGCCCAATTAATTTGAGTGATAAAATTCTCTATCCCGTCTCAAGACGGATTGGAAAGAGAACACAACTAGGGTGGATGTACCATTTGTGGCCATTGCACTGTTTTTGGCCATGTGCATAATTATCTTATTTTTAAATTACTTGCAGATCATTATTCTGTGGAGAAATTCATATCATTAATATTTTGTTTAGTATACCGCCCGAAATATAAGGTTACATTTATTACTTACACGGAAAAATATTACATTTTTTAAGAAGTGGCCAAAACTGGTACAATATCTTAAAGTGGCCAGAAATGGTGCATCTACCCTATTTACTTTTTGTCTATAAAAACGAAAACAGTTAAAAATGGATTGCTAAAGACAAAGTACACAGACGTACGCTAGATCGTAGTAAAGAATTGATCAAGAAGCTTCACATAACTCACACACAAGGAGCTATATATATATACAGTGTCGAGATAATTCGTCTGTATCAACCTGCCTCTGTATCAACTTGCCCCGGTCTCCCCTACTGTACGCGGAGCCTCGACAATAGAGTAACTAACTCTCTGCGGTATGCTTTAATAAGCAAACGTGAATGCTGCGCTTGGATTTCTTTTTACCACAGAGCACGACCTGTTTCTCCGAGTTGTTGAAAAACATAGGCCCCTCTTGTCTCGAAGCAACTCCGACGGCCACTTTCCCAGAGATCGGCTGGTTGATACAGCGAGTCAACCCGTGCCAGCGGTAATTTTTACGAATTCGTTACCAGTGCGAGGCACTTTTATCCTCGGGCGTCTTTCGCCCGTGGAAAACTTTTAATGAAGCCGCGCCTGCGCGATGGGGCACACGGGAAAGCGGGAAACAGGTCGAGCAGGATTCTCGCTCCGCCCGCGCGAAACATATTTTAATATCCTGCCAATTTAATACGCCGCGGCCCCGACGTGGCCGGAGCCGCGACTTTTAATAAAGTGTCATCCATAGCGCGACGTCCGCGAAAAGTGGGTGTCGCGCGATTGCGTTTTTCTCATCTCCAGCCCACATTTATTGTTTGTCATCTCTCCCCTACTGTGGTACGTTGTTTCGCCCTAAACTGAAGGAGTCATTTTGCTCAGTAAAAAGTAAGTGAACCACTGCTGTTATTATATTTAACCAGTGTAAATACGAGCCGCCGTGGCAATCTTAAGAGCGGAGCTGTGCCTCGCTGCTGCAACCGCGAATACTTGGTTACGCGCTGTGGATTCTGTTGGAAGTATTAAAGATTGAGAGCAGCTGGCTGTTATACTGCTGCGCCCCGTATTTCCATTCGGGGTTTCGAAACAGGGGTAGGCACAGGGTTCTATTTCGAGGTGGACTTAAATATAGCTATAGGTTACTCTGGCTGGGTCACAAAGGGTAATTATTTATTGCGATAGTATCATTGCCATGGACGAGGACGTCGAGGGAATCGCGAGGGTGGGAAAATTATTATTTAATGTGTATGATACGTATTTAGTGCCTGAAAGGGGTGACACAGGCTGTAAGAGTTAATAACATTGCGGATTAAAGTGGAAAGAAGTATTATAGGGTAGACGCACCAGTAAATGAACACTTAAGGCTAGTGAATGGACACTTTTATAAAATTATGTTTGCAGTGCGATGGATTCCACGTGTTGCGAAAATTGTTTGGATATGAAGGGAGAAACTAGAGGAAGTCTATAATTAATTAGTTGCTTATTTTAGTAACTTATTTTACTGGTTTTAGTAAAAAATGTCTATTTACTGGTAGTGTCCATTTACTGGTATATTTACCCGTATTAATAGGTGACGCGTTTCGACGAACCTAACGTCAGACCATTTCCAGTTTCCTGTTCGATCTCGACGAGTATCGTTATAGACTTTAATGCACCGTCCAGACGAATAAAACCTGGACGAGTCGCATAACTTTATTGGATCCTGCACGTGCGCGAGTCTGCTGCACATTCTGACGAAAATTCACGTTTAAACCGGCGTTTCCGTTCACGTACGGCCTAACATATATCTAATAACGGCTTTCTGGCCAATCCTCATCTGTGTCCTTATTGGTTTCCAATATTACGTCAATAACTTCTAGTTTCCCCCCTCCTAATGGTCGTTTTCGTTTGTGCAACGAAGGGAGGACAAGGGACGACGCATACAAGCTCATCGATTAGGCTTCAATGGGATGTACTCATCCCCTATCTCTTTCTGGAATCCCGTCCCATGGTTCTATTCACCTGCTTCGATCACTTCTCGTTTTCAAACGAGCAGCCCCAAAAACGTCACAATCGGGCACTTACAAGGGAACACCGCCAACTCTTACTCACCGATTGGAATGCAAGTTTGTGGGTTTATAAAGTGACTCGAGACAAGAACAATGGTATGTTTTATTCGTGTGCAATCGTCCTTTAAGGGTGTGAAGGTTAACCTCAAAGTTAAATGGGCACTCCTACATTTTCGTGTATGATACCTAAAGTACAAGAGACAGAGAAAATTTTTTAAACAAAAGTTTAATGGTACAGTGAGCTCTGCAAACTTGCGTTGACAAAGTTGTGAAAAAAGTTTAAAGAAGAAAATACTTGACGAAAACAAACTTTTTTAAAAATTTTGGTAATGAAAGTTTGCAACGCTTAGTGAAGCATTAAACTTTTGTTTGAAACCTTTTTTTCTGTCTCTTGTATTTTAGGAGTTATATCTACGCGAAAAAGTGTGAGTGCCTATTTCACTTTCATGTTAGTTTTCACACCCTTAACTCTTTGTGGTCACACAGGGTGTATTGTACGTCAAAAGTAATTTTCGATTTTAAATGTCGCACCTTTGAGTCTTTCAAAGGGAATTTATCGCAAAAAAAGGAAATAAAAATATATTTTAAAAATCGGTTTTCCTACGACCATGGGAAATCACTCATTTTCAACTATAAATGTTATAATATCTATGAAAATTTAAATTTCTAGAAAAAGACTATTAGAACATGGCTGCATAACTATTACGTATATACAATTATCACTGAAAAGTTAAAAGATTCAAAAATACGGAAATGGTAACTCAAAAAATGACGCTGGGGTACAGAGAACCCCGTGTGACCAATTTGTGATTATAAGAAGATGTGACCACGAAGGGTTAAAGGGTGATTGGGCATCACTAAAACATATCGTTGTTCTTGTTTTAACTCACTCCATAAACCCACAAACTTGTGTTCCAATAGATGTATGGGGATTCGCAGTATTCCCTTGTTAGCTGCTTCCACTATTTATTCTCACAAGGAAGGCTACGGGACCGTCCGCTCCCGATTGTGATGAAACTTTGCATATGTGTAGAACAGTGAAAGGTAAGAAACACGTGTTTTTTTTATCGGCGGATATTCAACTCTAAGGGGTGAAATCACCCTTTGAAAAAACTATCTCGGAAATTATTGAAGATAAAAATATTCTTCAAATTACAAATTTGTCTGTTTTTTTTATGTACAATACTTCAGCGGTAATGATTTTATAAAAATTGTAAAACTGTTTAAGATAGTTTCGAAGTTGTCAATCTTCGGAGGGTGATTTCACCCCTTAAAATTGAATATCCGCCGATAAAAAAAAACACGTGTCTCTTGCCTTTCACTGTTCTACACATATGCAAAGTTTCATCACAATCAGGAGCGGACGGTCCCATAGCCTTGCTTGTCAGTTTCATACTGCTCTAATCGTTGCCAATGCTACTACAATCTTATATACAAAATATTATCGTTCCACAATCTGTCCAATGCACGGTTCATTTCACTTCGACCAATCTCTCGCGGTATTAATCCATCCCGCAGGCATCCATCGAGCCCTGAGTTGCCCCGTTGCCCGGGTTGCAACCCGCACGTACGTCTGTCTAACGCGTAGCTGCGCGTAGTTCTGCATCATCATCATCCAAGACTGACAAGATTAAAGTCCCTGGCAAGCGGAACGGTCGTATTATTGGAAAATGGAGCCGCGGTATCCCTACGTGCAGCGTATACGAGAAGCCCGGGGGGCAAGAATTGATTCGAAACGCTCGGACGACGGTCAACTATTCGAGCCACCCTCGCCGAAGCAACGCCCAGTGCACAGGCCTCGTCGATGCTCCGCTGCAGCCACCCTCGCTTTATTCCCCCCCTTATACACCCAGCACCCCGGTCCTCATCTCATACCCCGTGTCTCTGCCCGTGTCCCTACCCCGAGATTAGTGGCTCTAAATCAGCCGCGGAAAACGTCGGTCCGAAGAGGAAACGTAGCTAGTCGGCGAGAGCTGCCCCGCTCCCGCTACAGGGAGCATGGTGGACGAAAAGGGCGACAGAGGGTGAGCAGGGCGAATAATCCAGCTGGCCAACCACGCGTGGGATTAAGGAAGTCTGCGGTCTTTTCAAAATCTCGACCATCTACCTAGCCCGGTTCCAGTTGGCTTAGGGGTGGATATCTTCACCAGGGGAGAGAAAGCGTGCGTATCAAGGGCGGGAGAGTGTAATCGAACGGCTGATATCGCGATACTATTACGCTGATAGAGTTTCACGGGCTGACGGGCTGCCGGCGGACGAACCCCCTCGGACAATTCGTGGACGTTATTTTTCGTTCCCATGGAATATCAAGTTCACTGTGCTTCCGCTGGGATAGATGTATTTTCAATTATCTAAGTCGCTTTGGGGTTACTACAGTCTTATCTTCCTTCACATAAATTGTCCACTAGGGTAAAGGACCCAGTTACTGACACCTGACCAATTACTGTCACCTTAAGCTATTTTAGTTAAAATAACGAATAAACAAACTATGGAATATAATCTATAGTATAGATTATAGGTTGAAATACATAATTCTTTTTGTGTATCACTTTAGAACGTTTAAGGGAGAGTGGGGGAATTACGAACATCTAAGCAAAAAAGCAAACAAAACGAAAACTATATGAGAAATGAATTTGTTTATTATTTACAAACAAACTTAAACTATTCATCTATAAAGTACTGTGACGATTTTTTGAAAAATTATAATAAAAATCAACTTTATAGTGAAAAATCAAAACCCTTGGTGTTCGCGATTACTCGAATGCCGTGGGGTAATCACGAACAGACCTATTCCTAATGTATTTTTTAAATTCCTCTTCTTGTGCGTTAGAAAAAAAATGCAATTGCACGGAATATAAAAAAAAAAAAACAGTAAAGGTCGTTTTTTAAACTTTTTCTGTCTGAGCCTCTAATAAAAATTTAAAAATCCGTTTCGTAGATTTAAGTAAGTTTTATACATGCTGAAAATTTCATCAAAATCGGGTATCGTTGCTAATCTCTAAGGTTCGAGATTACCCCATCCGAGTTGTTCCTCATTGCCCCACGACATAAAAAAATAAATAATAATTTATTTCAGAGGTTAGAATCATAATTCAAGCTACGCCTTGGTCACAAAATGTTGGTAAAAAAGTGCTTTATTTCTGCACTGATTAATTATAAAACAAAAAATATATTTCTATAATTTAAGACATCCTTAATACAATGCAACAAGTCCCATTAAATTATACACACTAGTTTTCCTTTAATTAATTCCTAAAAATCACCTATTTTTGGGGGCTCTAGACCAGAACCTCCCCTTAAGGTGACAGTAATTGGTCAGGTGTCAATAACTGGGTCCTTTACCCTACTCCTTTCTTCACCTTCGTATATTTATATTTTGTCTTCTCTTTTGTCGCCGAGCTGTAGCGTTTACGTCTGATTAAATACTCCAGAGCGTACTTCCGTCTGTACCAATCGCCCCGCGGTGTTATCGAGCTCATGCCACTGCTCGAGGGTGAACTTCCCGTGGAATAGAAATATCATTTCGGCTAACGTGCGCGGGTAGATCCGTTGATCCGTTGGCTTGGCTGTGAAAATTTTCTCCCCCGCCGTTGGACGCTCCGTTGTGAGGATTTATCGGGGTGGATGAAAGGAACGACGGAAGATTCGCGGCGTGGATCGTCTTTTTGGTGGAGGAGTGGCTGAGCGGCGACCGTACAGGCAGACCTAACGGCCAGACGAGGGGGGCGAGAGGTGGGAAAGCAGCGAGCAGGACAGAGACGGGGCAGAGAATAATTTTTGAGGAAATACATTTTTCCTGCCCCTTCCCCGTGGCGAGATACCCATCCGTTCTTCGGTCCATATACCGCGCGCGATGGCGCAATGGCGTCGAGCGAGAAGGATGAAGACACCTCCTCTCTTCGCCGCAATTTTTTATCTAAACGCCTTCGCCTCTCCTGCTCAAGTTCGAGAGCGACGATGAACCGTATCGTTTTCTCGGCAACGGTGCACGACTGGCGCACAGACGTGTACACGTTACGGAAGGAAGCCCGTATTTAATTATTTTATTATTATTTATTTATTAACGGGAAGACCCTTTAGAATACAGAGATATAATAACAGCAAAGATAATAAAACCAAAGAAAGAAAACAAAACAAAAAGAAAATAAGTACTACAATAAGTAGGGTAATTCCGGGAGACGCGGCTGGGCTGGAGAGTTGATTGAAACAGTTGATTTTTTAGAGAATTAATTGTTCCGAACCTTAACACATTTTTACATATACAGAGATGTAGAGTCTGAATATAGCAAATCGACCAACTCTCCAGCCCGGCCGCATCTCCCGGAATTACCCTAATACAAGTAAAATAAACAAGATAAACATAATACAGCAACAATAGCAAGCACTTTACTGAGATAACAGTCTCTTAAACAATAGACTTCTAAACGAAGCAAGGGAGACGGCAAATAAGTCTATCTCCACCGAGCACTGATTCATCACCTCCATGGCCCGATTTATGGGATCAACAGTATAATGATAATAATCAGGGACACACGATACAAAAAGAGGTCTCGGACGCAATGACCGTTGTGGGGCATGAAATGAAATCAATGCAACAAGATCCCTACAGTTAATCAGACCATGGATTACTTTATTATCGAGTTTCCCGTGGTCCACCACGCGCTCTTTTACTTTCGTTGAGTTCTCATTATGGCTTCTTTCGTGGATTATCATATCTCTTCCGAGATACGATAGTCATCAAATTTTCGCGGAGACTCGCCCGTATTAATCTCAAGTTGTACACTCGCATTTCTCTTTATATTCAGTTGAGAAGACGGGGGAGAAGGGAGAGACGGGCAACGCGTTAAGCCGCGTACGCTTTGCATATCGCGTAGGACGACGGAAACGAAGGGGGTCGCGACGTTTTATTTTCTTCCGGCTGTATTTGTATCCGGTTTCGCCAGGCCGCCTCCAACTTCAAGTTCCCGGGGTTTAATTTCGCCGGGACGAAAAGACAAACGATCGGTCATAACTTAATATCCGTCTCATTTCCATACGGCGCGGCGCTGCTATTTATTACGCTTCGGCAACGCCTGCAGACAGCCAATTGCGTGCATCTAAGAGCGGCCCGCGGGCCGTGATTTATTTCCAACGGTCAACAGCAACACCGCCGATAAAATGGCACATTGGCGATACTAAGAGCAATAGAAACTTTCTCTCCCCTAATTCGATCTTTCAATTTATTCGCACAATTAAGCGGCAGGGAAGCAGACATCTCGGGGAACATGGCCGCTGTACAGGTTCGATAAAGTTATTTGTTGCGACCTGCTCGTCGAGTGCAAAGTTCACCTGCAGAGCTTAACGAGGGTCACGAAGTACAAGCATCGAAGGACAGGACAAGGAGTACACAGACATACCCCGGCTGCGATCCTGCGCTCCGTCTTTCTCTCCCTTGGCTACCCTCGCCGTCTCTTCCTCCCTCGCCCCTTTTCGGGGTCGGTGCATTCGCTCCCTTCGGAGGAGCGAGCATTCCAACGTAACGGGAGAAAATAGTGCGGTGAACCCCGTTGGAAAATTCCCGGCCGCGATGAATGCTCGATGTAATAATCGAACTTGAGAAATTCAAGGCATTCGGCCCCCGTGAACGGCAGATATTCATTCGTCGTGTACGATTTATCGATCAGGAAGCTGCGAGCTGCCGCGACAATCAGCCTCGATTAGAAAGCGGAAGGAATATGTAAATCGCGGGGCAAAGTGCTGGCGAACCGTGTTTAACGCGGTAGACACGTGTCAGGGTACGAAAACGTTTACTGGAGAGGTAATTTCCAGAGCGGAGGGGCGGAGTAAGATCTTTACCACTTTGCGAAACCTGGAACTTAAACATTTAATGCTTTTCGGCTTAACTAAGGAGCAGAGGCTTGTGTTACCTGGTCCCTTGCCGTGCATCTTATTATTATGTTATAAAGGAACAAGATGTCGGCGATAAATATGCGGGTTGAGGAACGTGCCTCGGGGTTTGAAGGGGGTGAAATGAATCGCAAATGAATTCAAACGTGTTGAAGTTCGCGAAAGACCGCGGTAGGAATTTTCAGCATCAGCTGCAACGATTCCTCTCCCTCGTGATAACATTGAGATTTGACTTTCGGGGAAAGGTGGAGCACGCCACGGTCCCAATCTCTCTTATCTACTGGCATCAGGGGACAATGGATGTCGAAGATGTTCAATTTTTCATGGCGTCGCCATTTCTATTAAACCAGCGCGCAGCTGGTTGGACGCACGCTTCCTTTTATGCATACCACGTTTATGTATACTTTATTCCCGTGTTCTGTTCTGATCGCGTAAGATGAAAAGAAGTGGGACTGATCGTGGGAATCAGGTAAAAATCTTTCTCCTTGTTTATTACTCGTGATTTGTGTGAAAAGTATTTTCTGCTGAATCATTGCGCTTAGGATGATACTACCAATACACTGAACGTGCAATTTACATGTTCCCCAAATTTTTCACGAAAATTAAAAGCCCGAATTGATTAATGCACAACGCTTGCCAATACCTCGTGAAATATTCATCGAAATGTTTTTTGGCAGCGAATATTTTGATCATTTGCTGTACCTCAACTAACAAGTATGAAATATTGAAAGCCCTCGCTTAAAAAATTATACAGACAAGTGTAGATCGATGGGAATATTAAATACAGATAAAATTCATTGAAATCCGTGTGCGTGCGGAATTATTGGGGAAATGATCGACGACGAAATTTTTTCATTTCGGAGCAGGGAAATCTTGCGGAACATTCGTTGGAGTATAAAAATATTCGAAGAAAATATTCAAAGACACCAGAGTATGTAGTTTTTAGGTATTAGCATTGGAAACAGCCTGTAATTCCCTTCGAAACTCGATCGCTGTTGAAAAGAATAATAAAATTTATCCATTTAAGCCGTATGGTAAAGAGAGATGAAAATGGAAGCGGCGCTGTATTGGTGGGTCGTCGCCTCGACTTGGGTACTTAGTGGCCATGGCAACGGGTGCCAACTATTTTTCAGTTTTCCGCCCTTACGAGCGCCGTCCAACCTCCTGCTAACTTCTCCCAAGCTTTCCTTCTTCTCGACCTTCGCTCTGGATTCCGCCAGACAGGGGACACATTTCTTTCCTTTGTATCCTTTCAGGAACACCATCCCCCTTTTGAGGTCAAGACACGAGATTCCATTTGCGCCACGCTGCTACCCTAATGCAACAAACATCGGTTTACTACGGACGAATATTATTCTACCTCGACTCTATATTATTTCCAATGAAAAACTCGCGCAACAGCTCAATCACCGCTTTCCAAATTGATTTTCCTTCTTCGCGAATCGACTGTATTTCCATTAACTATACAGCCCTTCGTGAATCGGAGCCTTTTAAGTCGCAACAACTGCAAGCTTTCGTGCAGTCTTTCGACACCGAGTCCATTCGTCCCGAAAGGGTTGACACTCGATGGAAAAGAAGGGTTGCACTAAGTGGTAGATTCAGGGTGATCGAAAGAGGGGTGAGGGGAAAAAAGGTTTCCACGCCCCGAGCAAGAAAGCCGAAGTGGACTTAAACTACTCGAGAGGGTTGCACAGTGGAGGCCGAAAGAAAAGAGTTGGACGTCGATACAAAGTGCTATTTATATCTCTACCTCTCTTGCTAGTTTCATTTTCTACACCCCACCCGTTCGGGACACCCTTCTTCGCCTCTGGAGATTTTAACTGTCCCCCCTTGAATGCCATTGCTTCAAACACGATCGCTTGATCCCTTTAGAAAAAGCTTGCTACGGTGGTCAATTATCGGAATAATTTTTGCACCAGGTTCTTTTCTCTTTAATTATTCAGTGAAAATAAGCGGTCGATTCGTAATGATTCAGCGATACAGGCGATGTTTCCATGGTAAATCAAAAGTGCTTGATTTTCATGTAATTAATTGAAACCCACCAGGGCTTTTAATCGATAGTATTATTTCAAATTCATCTCTGCCACGCCGTCGTGTAAACCTGGTAGTGCTAGTTATAAAACTCATAAACGCTGGTTTATTTAACGTGAATATTATTTTGGTATCGATGGTACTTTCGAAATTAATTCCCCACGCGCGAACCGCTACGCGGCGGGTAATGTAATTTCTAACTTTACAAATATATAATATATAAATACACGGAGATGGAATCGGATAAATGTGAAATTAAGTCTCGTGGAAAATCGTGAGGATTTAATTATTTAAAAATTGTATCGACACCCCTTGATTCGTTTAACGAAAACTTTAGAAAGAAGCAGAACCACAAAAGAAACTTATTTCCAACTAACCTTAACCGAATCTAATTAGGTACCTACTTTCACACCTGAAACACGTGATTACAAGAAACCACTGTTTCCTCCCTGGTGACTCGAAAAAGTATGAACAAAGAGCGAACGATGTATATGCGAAACTGCTCGTGGAATCGGAGTCGATCTCCGTGGAAATTTCGATTCTCGCAAAGTTTATCGCCGGGTCGGAACACTTGCGAGTGATATTTGACAGACGGCGGGAAATACTGACGCTTGATCCGGCATTTTTCTTATTAGACGTAAATACGACCGCCGAGAGATATACGCGCCCTCCGCCGCCCCACGGAGAAGGGCTTTCACCCTGTAAAAAATGTCGATCTTGCCCCGCGCGATTTTTTCCCCGCCCTATTCGCGCGACGGGTCCGGAATATAACCACGACCCTCCCAATTTGCATTTTTCTCTCTTCCTTTCTTTCTCGCCGCCCCTAGACACTCGGTGACAAAGGATCCTCCTAAGTGGACGGGACGAACGGAATAAAGGTGTTCCGACGATGATCCTCCATTTGGCCGCGACCTCGCGATAAATCTTCCGCGGACAAGCGCGATCCATCGACGCCACTATTGAACGTTCCGCTCGTTTACTTTGCCCACGGCTGATAATGCAACTCCGCTCTCGATAACTTAATACGCCCTAACAACACCTCCTCCATTTTTCCTCTAACTTTTATATCATGTCAACTTCTTTCGCTATCTGCTCGAAGAAATATGCGCTGATAGGGTAGCCGAAGGGTACTACGGGGATAGCCTTCAGAGGCCAGCTGATTTCCATCCGACAGCAACAATCTCTGCGATAGCAAGGGCGTCCTTTATCGCTGTCCCCAGTGTCTCCCACTAGATTCCCTCCTCCCTTGTGCTTTCGTCATATTCTGATCTCGATCAAGCAATCGTGAAATCGCGACGCAGGGTGGTATGTGACAGGGACGAATGTTCAGGGCTTGAAGGGGATGAGAAATCAGAACTCATACACCCCCAAATTTCATTCGTGTCTTCCATCCCCGCCCAATCTTTTCATATTCCATCGTGTATATAAAATAATATTCCTGAATCACTCGTTTCACAAATTTCCAACTTTCACACTGGTCGTTTGGAAACGGCCGAAGCAAAAATTCACGCACTGAAACGGGATATTACATGTAATGTACTGACCGACGGGGAATATCGTTCATTTCCTGGGCACGGACGCTTGCAAACAAAGTGTGCAGTTAATAAATAAAGTGGCGATGTCGATGGGAAATATTCTCTGACAAGGGAACGCCATAGGGGACGTTATTAGTAATTTCGCAGCGAATGTCAATAACCCCATTGAAATGTCGCAGCAAGCTCGGTCGGGGCTCGCCAACGAAGCTGCTCGGGAATAAAGACACAAGGGGCGGACAGAACACGATACAATGGGAATCGTGGTGCAGCTGGGTCGATTTCGAAACGATAAGTGGCAAAGGCCAACGCGGGGCGCGCTGCATCTTCCAAGTCGTATGCAGTTACGAGCGCTGTGTCCTCTCGCACGCGCGCATTATGCAGCTGAATCGCGCTATGCATTTCATCCTGCATATTTACGTATCTGCGCGCTCGCGAGATTCTTCTCTGGCCCGCTTCGTCCCTCTGCACACCATCCAGCGTATTTGCAGTATCGTAACTGACAAACTTTCCACTCTGCATGCGCGCCGTTACGCGGAAAATGATTCCGCTGTTAGTCGTTAGACGTGTTCCGTGGGAATCGTTAGAAGTTCACTGTAGAAATTCGGGCGGCAAGTTTGCGTGGTTCCTTTTTCATTAGAAATTATGGGATTTGCGGATTTCTTGGTAGCTAGCAGGTGTTTTGATTTCGAGCTTGGTTATAAACAGATTCCGTTATAAAGCTTAAAGGCAAACAGGTGGAAGCTCAGTGGTCTCTTCCAGATTTTTTACTTGACTGTATCTGATTGTAGTTTGTGTGTGTTTTTTAGTGGATTAGAAGACCACTTAAGGGGCAACACCACTGTGGCGGCCGGAAATGTAAGCCATATTTAAGAATTTTTTTTAAAATAATTTACAGTTTTCATCGAAAATTTTGACTACATACTTTTAGTACGCTGTCTTAAGAGACTATACCAAAAAAAATAAGTAGGAAAACATCCATAAATTTGGATATATTAATTAATTTTCTAGATCCCCCACGCGAGCTGGTCGAATCGGCATCTATGGAATACCAGGTCCGAAATCAAATTTCATTTTTTTTGTATAAACTATATAAGTGTAGTTTCTGTTGTGCGTACGGATTTTTTAATTGAAAACAGACTTTTTGAAATACACTCGAAAAACTGGCCCCCTTATTCGCGGATTTTCGAAACGTTTCTTCTAAAGTCCACCATGTTTACAAAATAATTTATTTAAGAAATCAGTACGCACAACGGAAACTACACTCATATAGTTTATAAAAAAATGAAATTTGAATTCGGACCTGTTATTCCATAGTTACCGACCAGCTCGCGTGGGTGGGCCTAGAAGATTAATTAATATATAAAAATTTATCAATGTTTTTCTATTTATTTTTTTTTGTATAGTCTCTTAAGACAGCATACTAAAGGTAGGTAATAAAATTTCCAATGAAAACTGTAAATTATTTCTGAAATAAATTCTTAAAAATGGCTTACTTTTCTAACCGACACAGTGGTGTGCCTCATTAAATTTTCATCGCTCACGTCTTGGAAACCCATCCTCCAATCACAAACCGATAAAGGACTTTTCGAAGAATTCTCACGATTCCTTTTCTTCTACAGTTTCAAGATATCCTGTGGATCTCGTACGATGCGCACACAGAAGTGTTAAGTACCGCTTAATTAGAAGAATTATTAGGGAATCGCGTTTCTCGACACCGCTGGGTATCGCGATCGCGATAAAAATGCTTAATGTTTGAACGGGTTCTCCCTCAGGCGCGTAAATTACCCACGGGTATTATTAGTTTACTTGAAAGGGTTTTCACGTTTACATCGGGTAGCATCATTGTACGTTAATTGATATACACTGCGAGAGAATTAATTAGCTGTGTGGAGTGGCGCACCCTTGCAATGTAATATGTTGTCCGGATACGGGGCACGGAATCGATGGCAGTATTATGTTGTATACGATCCTTGACGATACTTGATCACGCTAACAACCTCTGTTTCCTCTGTTTCAGGTAAGGATCAAAATTTCGCCAGTAATAACGCGGGTGAGTGTTCATCTAACAATATAACATTACTATTGCATGCACATATTTACGTTTACGTTGTTGCTCCCCTGCGATGTCTGAATTTTTGCGCCTGACCGCTTCGTCTAAGCCATAATTCCTCGAGGAATTAACGACTCTGGATATCATCTTGAGTGAGATGAATTGTGAGCTTAATGCAGCATCAGTCATCGCTGATTTTTAAATTAATCAGGAAGTCATATTTAACAGTCCATTAATCATATTTTGCTATTAAGGCGTGAGAAGTACCATATAACTTTCCGATATCGCATTCTATTGACTATCAACTGCTAGGTTGACCCATAATTTCAAGAGTAAGAGGAATTTACCTTATGTAACTTAATACTCTACTTCACCCACGTCGATGCCATATTAACTGTTTGTAAAACCATAAACTTCAGAATTAATATTGAAAAGAAGGTACATTACGATTCACTCGAATCTCAGCTGATCGAAGATAGAATACATAAAATTCTAAAAAGAACACTTAGTCAACTTAGAACACTGTGATCCCATTCTATCAATCGATGGATTGAAACTTACATCTCCAGCTTTTACGAATTAAAACTATCGTGCACGCAACCGACCATCAGTAACCTCGAAACATTTGCTAAATTCGTTGTAACAGCTTAACCTCGATACAGTGACATTACATACAGTTTCGAGAAACTGGGCTTTCGAGGGTAGAGTAATGTGGGGCAAGAGTGCGCACTTAAAGTGTAGATTTCTCTAAAATCCTTGGTATCACACTGATCGTCATATCGTTTTGTGAGAAATAACTACTATCCCTTATTATTCGATAGGCAGTGACTTCATGTAAATTTACCTGTCACAACTTATATAAAATAAATATTTCCAAAAAGTGTCAAATGCGAATTTTGACCCGCTATGTGGGGCAAAAGTTCGCATGTTACGGGGCAAAAGAACGCAACGAGAAATATCCAAAGAAGTGTTTTATTTTTCTGTATAAATACACAGTTCGGGTAATACAGTAAAACGCCTAATAGTTTATAATTAATTTTGTTAGGTAAAGCTAACAATAATCCTGCTTCTAATTTATCTCGAGCGATCTGAAGCATCTCCTCACTAATAGGTTTTCGGCCGGTTGCCCTCTTATAAGTTCTAACAATAAATGAATACAATAAAATAAAGTTATATTTTTTAATCAAAAAGTTAATAAAAAACGTATTTTGGAAACATATTGCGGATTAAAAATTAATAACAAAAATCAAAAGCTGATGTCAGCGTGGCTCAACTATCATAATCTCAAAATTTAGAAAACTTTACATAGAATTAAAATAAGTTTAATGAAGATATAACACCCGTCAAATTATTTTGGGGTAAAAGTTCGCATGCGAACTCTTGCCCCACTGCATTGTGCGAACTTTTGCCCCCACAGCTACTTTTACATTGTTAAACAATCCTGTTATCTGTGAGGAGAATTGAAAACTTCTAGTAGCAACTTTTTAATAGAAGAATTTCAGCTCTTTCAGACGGCATATTAATTAAAATATTTACTGATCAATTTATAGGAATAATATTGATTCCCAAACATGAGAATATTACATCATTGTTGTAAGATAAACCGAAACACAGCCACGAAATTCGACAGTAGTGACTCTACCTTGATTGACAATTTACTGCCAATCACCATTGACAACTGCCACAACTCAAACCATGAAATTCGCTTGGTGCGAATTCTTACCCGCTGCGAACTTTTACCTACCTTTACTCTAGAGTTAATTCGTTTATCGGAACCGTCACTTTCCATCGAGGAGTCAATTTTAATCACGATCGTTCTCGCTGACAAGCAAGCATAGGTGATAAGCAAACCGGGAGGAAGTCTCGGGTTCGTTGATCTGTTATTTATTGCGATCGTAATTCTAACATGACGATTCGGCGGAGAGGAATTTCCTCTTTACGGGGACAGGTTCGAGGACGATAAGGAGAATCTATTCAAATCTGCTTCTCCTTTTTTCGTGTCTCGCGCTTGCAATTTCACCCTGAAGATTTCCGTGCACCCGGGGACAAAAGGGCGCGACGGTGGTGAGGGAAGATTTACGTACATTGTGGGCAAGGGGACGGGCCAGGGGGTGGAACGGTAGAAGAGGGTATTCTTTCGAAAAGGCCATTTTCAGTAATGCCCTAAGGTGGGTTTTCCCGGAGGGAAATAGATCGCGATCGTGATCGCGAAATGTACCGAGATAAGGATGACAAATTGCAGAAACAATCCGAACGATTATATCTATCAAGCAGCGACGACGATTCGCGCAATTTTATGATTGAAATTTACCTCTGCAAAAGACTGATCGAGCACTCAATTACGTCATAACTGTCGAATATTAAATAATTCAAGAAGACAGTTTGACACTTACCATTGGTTTCCAGGATTAGATTAATATTGAATCGAGATTGCACTTGCTAAACGAGTGGTCTCGAGATCGAACTTTATCCCCAAAGGGCACTCTATCTAACTATGAATATTCGTCGAAAATGAATTTCAGTGAAAGCCAATATTTACGGAGTTATCGAAGCAATTCCAGCTACATGCCCCGCACCCTACCCTTCGTTTCCTTCTATCAACACACATTTATTTATTTCCTCTGATTTCAATCTACAAAGCCTCACTACCTCAACAAAAAATCATCATCCTGTTTACGTCTTGATTCTCCCCTGCGCTCCATTAATTTCCAGAAGAATTACTTACGATCCAGGTTCTAACAGTTGCCAGCTATTTCTAAGCATGCCCCAACACTCCCAACCCTCTAACAGCACCCACTCTACCATTCAATAACACACACGCAGACAGTCCTATTCGGCATCAACTTCCCGCGATCCCACGAAACAACATACCGCGATTGAAATTTCCACGCGCGGTTCGAGCAGCCTCCGTCTCCGCATTCACCCCCACGTCGATTTCCTCGTTCCCCTTGCAACGCGCGTAATCCCGAATTTAGTCGAAACGCGTGTCCCGGTTCGATGCAGGAAGAACATGGAGGCGGACGGGGGCGGGAGGGTGGCACGGCCCAAGTTGGCTCGCGAACGGTCCGTCGTTCGGCGGAGGAGGAAGAATAGAGAAGAGCCGCGGGATGTGGCGAGATAAGGTCGGCAAATTGCTGGCAATCTGGCTGATTAGGCTGCACCCTGGTAATCCTGCAGGTTCCATCGGGGACCCGGGCCACGACCTATAACCGCCTTCAATCCCCCCCCCCCCCCCCGCTCTTCCGCTTCGACGTGTATTAGCCGAAGAAACGAGAAAGGATGGGACGCGAGCGAAGCAACCGCCCGGAGGGTAGCGACGGTTCTAAGAGATTAGAGGATCCTTTTTGGGGAGGGAGGCCTGGGCGAATCGAGAGAAACCGGTCCTTTTCAGGCTCCAGATACGCGATATACGTTTTCTTTTCCCTCGTGCTCCTCCTCATTTCATATGCGCTTACCCAGCACACGGCGTTTCGGGCTTTGAAGGGTTCGTTTGTCGATAGAGGGCGAAGTGGTTTCTATAAACTTGGCCGCGCTTCCGCTGGAGTTGGTGTTTATATTGTAGCGATACGCCGCCCCCGGGTGGGGGGTCTTGCAATTGCGGGGATCGGTTGCTGGTTTTCCAGGGTTTTCGGGGGCACAAACATGTCCGTCACTTCTTCTAATCGGGTGACAGTAATTGGACAGATGAAACGTGCAAATGGCTGTGCAAATTTGAGCTACGAATTGGGAGCTATATTAGCACCGGTCGTTAGAATTCTATACAAATTTACAGAAGTTAGCTGGAGTATAGGAGTAATCAATTTGTGCTTGTAGAACGCGACGTGTTTATTTCCAGCATTCGGGAACGGTGGAAAGAATGACAGTCTGGTAGGTAATCGAATTTTGGAAATGTCAGTCTCGGCTATTTTCCGTAGAATATTTCCATGGCTGGTTATAATTTGGTATTTGGAGCTGCGTTATGAATAGTGCAGTTTCATTTATAAACTGTTTTCAAATAGTTATTTCTGTATTGAGTCAAATCTCATTTGATCTTTTTGGGATTAAACTCCTTGATTTTATTAGGAGCGTAACAGTCATTTGATATGATAATTACAGGTGATTACGAAGAAAATAGGAATATTCCAGCAACGACCCGTGCGACTGATCGCGTTTCCAGTACCCAATTACTTAGAATACGTTTCCTGTTTCGCGTTCGCGTAGAACAGGGGATCGTGGAGGGAAGGAAATTGAACGAAGGGAATCAGATTTTTTCGTTCTTCAGCCGTGGACCAGGATCCGAGCGAGATTCCAGCAAGATTGAAGTACACTTAAATTCCTCTCTCAAAACTAACCTCCTCGGGACTGTCGCTCGCGAATCCTTCTTCTCACCCTTCATTTACATGTAACGCCTGCATAAAACGTTACTTGCCCCGAGTCTCGTTTCCGTTCCATCGTCGTCAGACTTATCTTCTTCTTCTGCAAGGGCAGCTCGTAAAGCAGCTCCGCTGCTGTTTACGACGAGATGAAAATCGAAGCTCGCTGTCGGGCTGACTTTTAGAACGGCGAGGCGCTGAGATTGCGTATTAATCGATAATGGCTTGGAATACTGGTTGATTTTTTCCGCTTTTTGCGACACGGCAAAGGCTCAACCCGCGGGATTAACATTTGTCGAGTGTCGAGTGCAGATTTTCAGCTGAAAATGGCGTTCGACTGAAAAATATAGCAATGGAAATGGGTCCACGTGAAATCGAAACACGATGAAATGCGCTCGAGTTTCGAAATTCGAGGATTGGTTAAAGAACGAGGGGGAAATAAATCAGCGAGCAAATAAATGAATTTGAAATGTTTAGAATTCCGGGGAAATCGTTCAGCCCCGATACTCTGTCGACGAAAAAGAAAAATCGAAACGTGCATGAGGAGAACCATTTTTCCTCAATTTCTATTGGAACGGACAGTTTAGTTTCAGTTATTTACAGTGGGATTGGTCTTTCGATTCGCGTTGCTAAGATAATCGTTTCAATTCTTTGGTAGGAAAGAACTCTAAATTGTCAAATAACACAGTCCAACAAAATGAAACTTTTTTTCTGTTCCACAAGATCCACTGGGTGATTCTGGTAGAGTGTTTCGCCCTGAACATGAATCCGCAAACCGTTTGTCACCATCACCCTCAGTTTTTGAAAAATTCGATTTTGAAAAAAACTGCAAATTTTCTACTTTGAACATCTTTTGCGTCGAAACGATGATAGTTATTTGGTTACTCTCTACGTCGAATTATTCTATGAACCCTCCCAAATACAACGGTGTACGTTATTATTGGATTATGAACATTTAAATATGTTTAAACAACGATCAAAGGGAAAATGACACCCGAAATTCACCCATTTTTGAAGATATCTTTCAATATATTTCCAAAACTAAGGGTTTACGAGAAAATCGGACCATTCCACGCGATGCAGCAGACATTTTTCCTTTAGAAATCATCAACAAAAGTGGTAAGTCATGTTTTGTTTTCAATTCAGAAGCGAAATAGTTTGGCAAAACGCGTGTTGTCAACAGTGGTAGTCAACGGCGGCGCGCGATCCACTGCCGCTCACAAGGGAAGATCCCGAGCCCGGAAATTCAAAAAATTCTGAAACTTTGAAAATGTGTAGGGGATTCCCTCCTGATTACAACGCAATTTTTGTTTCCTGCCCAAATTCACTCGAAGGGGGTGAAACTAACCCCTGAAAATTCGGCTATTTCCCGATTTTGTGTTATAAATCGCAACTTGTAAGAGCTAGAAAAAAAATTTCAAGACAAAAATTACTTCTTTTAATTAGATCTATCATTTGGTAACAAAAAAATTTCACAGTTCTCGAGTTACAGCACAAAATCGGAAAATAAACGGATTTTCAGGGATCAATTACAACCCCTTAGAGTGAATTTGGGCAGCAAACAAAAATTGCGTTGTAATCAGGAGGAAATTCCCTACATATTCCCAAATGAGAGAATTTTTTGAATTTTCCGGTTCGGGATGTTCCCCTGTCAGCGTAACACAATCGCTGAACGTGCGTGACTACCACTGTCGACACTGCACATTTTGCAAAACTATTTCGCTTCTGTATTGAAAACAAAACGCGACTTACCACTTCTGTTGATGCTTTCCAAAGGCAAAATGTCTGCTGCATCGCGTGGAATTATCAGATTTTCTCCTAGACCCTTAGTTTTGGAAATAAATTGAAAGATATCTTCAAAAATGGGTGCATTTCGGGTGTCATCTTCCCTTTGATCCTTGTTTAAACATATTGAAATGCTCATAATGCCATAATAACTTATATCGTTGCATTCGAGAGGGTTCATAGAATAATTTGACGTAAAGAGCAGCCGAATAACTATTACCGTTTCGACACAAAAGATGCTCAAAGTTGAAAATTTGCATTTTTTTCAAAATCGATTTTCTGAAAAACTGAAGGTGACAGAGCAATTCTGCTTGCGGATTTGTGTTCAGAGTGAAAAACTCTACAAGAGTCATCCAGTGGTTAGTGCAGACCAAAAATCGTGTTGGACAGTGTTTTTTGTTGGACAGCAATTTACTGTGATTTCATTAAATTGCGCAGCAGCGAATCTCATTATACGTACCTATATCATCTGTATCACGTGATCACTGTATCATCGCTGGTAGAATTGCGCAAAAAGCAATTCCTTGTTCCGAAGAGTAACCAAATTTTTCTTCCACCCTTCACGCGAAGATGTAGTACTGGAAGAATGACTTTTCCTGTGGTTGCATTCATTCCATCCAGCCCCGGTGTTTGTTGAAACGTTATTTTTCCCTGTAACCTCTTGAAACCACTGTGTTCCCCCGCGCGCCGGTATCTTTAGAGTACCATTCGCGAAGTTGCTAGGCTCAACGTAAAAAGCTAAGCGTTCCTTGGATGAAGAATCCTCTCATTACTCTTGCTTCGTTGCAAGCGAGACGTACGAAAAATTGCGCGAATAAAACTTTCCACCGGCGCAGTTTTATATCTTGCTTTAATATGTGTTCCGTTTCGCCGTCCCCCGCGCAACGGAATTAATTTTTAATCGTCCCGGCGAATTATGGAACGTCGGATCGGATAACTTTATAAACGTTGCCGGGTGGAGATTTAATAACCGTATCAGCGCGGTAAAACAGCTCACTTTAACCGAATGAGTTACGCGTGTGCACGCAAGCTGCCTGGAAAAATCACGAGCTGAAATAATATTTCAGAGAGGATTCCTTCAATCCGTCGAATCAGAAAATGAGAACCAATTCGCCGGAGATGCGCGCCTCTGTGCTTTTGAATCTACCTACTTCCGGGGTTATTTAAATCATTTAAAATAGCCGTGGTCTATTGAAACAAACCAGCATCTTGGGAGAGTAGAGGGAGAAATAAATCGCGAGAGAAAAGCTCCTGGCTGACTCTATTTATATCCCCGAGGATATAATTGGGATTAAAGTTGGCCATAATCTTCTATTAACCGAACCACATTTTTTCATCCCCCTAACCACTGCGCGGAAAAAGAAGCACGGGCATGGAATCCATAAGCGGAAGTGGTAATGGAATTTCGGAACGGGTACAACGGGAGCCGGAGGGTGAAACGGGGGGTGGGGGGTTGAAACAGGGGGTGGAACGAAGGGTGGGCGAGTGGCAGAGGGACGGAGAAGAGGGAGGGGCATCGTCAACTCGACCACGTCTACTGGAGGGATTATCGTGGGTGACAAAGGGATTTGAAAGAGGCGGCACGGAATTGGATTCTGGGAGAAACGCAAGAGGCCCTCGAAAGCCGCTTTGTGTCTCTGGTACAATAATTATTTGAGAAATCGTCGCCAAGTCGCGAGATATCGAGTGGCTTTTGATGACGGATATTTCTTCGAGGGCCCGATAGAAAATCGTCGAGCATCGACTGTTGCGAGTCCCGTAATTATTTCGATCCGCGGTGAATCAAACCCTTCCACCCCTCCGTTCCCTTCCATTCTTTTTCACCGCCCCTCCCGAGCCCCTCCGCCGCGTTTCTGTCGCCGTTTGTAACGCAGCGCGCGACGTAACGTATGGAAGAATGCCTGCGTGCACGGTTTTCCCTTCTTTTTTCCCTCCGCTCGTTTTTTTTTCGGCGGTCGTGGTTTAATTAGAAGCCGAGAAATTAAAACAAACGAACGCAGCAGAGGTCGTACGCCACGCTCCGACGTGGCCATTGTTGTTTCTCCTTTCGCTGGGCGCGCAAGCATCATCGTCGTCCTGGGGACCAGGCAAATTGCGGAGAACCTCCCCATCAGCCGTTACTTTCCGCAACTTTTCCCTGCTCCCCTTTTGGCAAAATTAATAGTTTGTTGCTGCGCTGCTCTGGAATTCTATTCTACGCTTTACACGCCCGAGTGACCATTGCACCCTCACCCTTGTCCCTTCTTCCTTACCAAATTCGTGCGTCATCGTCGTAGGGTAGGGTGGGGCTAAAAGTCCGGCGGGTAAAAAGTCCCGAATGCAAAATCTCTGTTCCTAAACACTGTATCGAATTTCGCAGTATACTATGTAAAAGGCGAGAAGAAACGGAGGTAACCACAGAGTCGCCAGTCGTTTTTGGTCGTTCGTTCGGATTACACGATGTCTTTGGTATTATAGGGTAGATGTACCAGTAAGTGAACACGTACCAGTGAATGGACATTTTTTATTAAAATGAGTAAAATAAGTTATTAAAATAAGCAACTAATTAATCAGAGACTTTTTCTAGTTTCTTGCTTCATATCCAAACAAATTTTGCAACACGTGGAATCAATCGCGCTGCAAACATAATTTTATAAAAGTGTTCATTCATTAGCCTTAAGTGTTCATTTATTGGTGCGTTTACCCTACGTGTTAAAAAGTTAAATAAATACGTCGGCTTTATTGTTTTGTACGAAGTAAACCAAAGTTTATCAGCGTATCGGGTAAGTATGTTAAGATTCTATGTTCCTTTAATAATTTGTACATGATATTGTTTATTCGTTAATGTCAATATCTTCTACCGTAAATATCGCATAAACTATAGAAGTAACATTGGGGCAAAAAGTCCCTCAGACTGAAAATATATATATTATATTATTATTTGTTTTCATAACAAGATGGCCAAAGTATAAAGAAATGATCTTTCAAAGTCTTTAAATACTGTTTTTGTTTTAGTTGAGCGATTTTTTTAGTTTTTAGTTCAAAGTGAGCCTCTGATGGATATTTTTATTTTTGTTAAAGAAGTCACGCTTTCCTTCCAATATTTTATACCAAAAAGAATTGGTTTAATAAATATTTGTTGATGTAAAAAGAGTTTTTTACTTATTTAGTTTAATATTACACGAAAAGACATTAAGTACTTCCTGCCCCGTGCGTGGGGCAAGAAGTCCATTTTGAATTGACGAACATTTTGTGGTATAACTCAACAAAAAATAACAGTATCATCAAATGAACTTCGGGAACGTAAAGCCTGATAGTTATAATTTTTAAAAAATAACACCTGATATCTCTAGATTGTTAGTACTAAATTTTACATAAGTTTATACGAAAAATGGGACTATTAGCCCCACCCTACCCTACTCGTCATTCCCGCGTCGTTTCTCAAATACTTATCTACTTCCTCGTCGATGCAGAATTCACTAAAGTGTATAAGAATGCCCCATCAAGAAACACCCAAATTCTCGACTCATCGACTCACGTTACAATAAACACTTTTTCTCAAACCGAAATACCGATCTGCCCTCCCAGCCGAGGCTATCGCATTTCCAATTCTTCCAAGCTCCTAGACGTCGCAACGCGCTACACAGTCCCTGCATCACACCGATAACGACCCTGTCGCCGAGCCGCTGCCTTTCTGCGAATCCAGTCGCAGAGACATACCGAAAATGCATGAGAGCCGGAGAATGAAAGAGGAAAAAAGCGCAGAATGCACGGGGAGAGCGGTAACAACGCGCGAACGGGGCCGGAACAAATGTGACTTTCAATAAGCGGCGTCGCGCTCTGAAACGCACGGGGGAGGGTGGGACTTTCGTCTAGCGGAAGTGCTGGCTTCTCCCTCGGTCAAATTTGTTCGTCGTTACGGGACGAGGATGGGGAGGAAAAATGTCGTTGAAATAAGGGAGCGTGTGTGGCTGGCTGGTCCGCGAGAGGGCGATATAATAGGGGTGCCGGAGGGGAAGGGGCGTGCGGCGCGGCGGTGCGATGTATCGGTCGAATTATCGAGTGGTGCGTTACGGGTTTTATGCAGATTCGCCGGGAACCGCGCGGCAGTTTCGGAATTAATGCCGGCTGGACAAATGTTTCGCGGTTTTTCTGCTGAATTATCGTACCCCCGGGCGCTGCGGAACGTGTGTACGCTCGTCACGCGCGCGTGCACGCTGCCGCGACCACCGCTGAGGTAAACGCGATTTGACGCTCCTCGTACGTGTACGGAGGCTAGGTATCACGTCCCTGTGTGCGCAAGCACGCCCGCGTGCACTCGAATTTGACGTACGCCGTGCATCGGGCCGCGTCCCTCCGTGTGTAAGAAGGCACACGGCCATTCGGCTACACGTGCCGCCGTTTCGTACACCAATTCTGCTATCGGATTTATAATATTCGCGGGCGTGGTGGATGGAGACGCATGCGGCAGCGCACAGCGCCCCGGCAAATCTATGCGTTCTTGTCAAAGTTTCCTACATCGCTGGGTGTGTCTGCGGGCATGTTTCGCGTGAAAGGGCGCCGGCCAATATTGCTGCTGCGGTAACACTGCTTTTATGCTGTCGAAAAATATCCTTTTTAGAAAACGGGAAATTTACGAAGAGTGGCGTGTGTCAGCTGAGGTCGTACGAGGTAATTTTCCAGTGAATGCGGTGCAATAAATATCGCCTGCCGCGGCTGCCTTGTTTTCCCCCGGACACGAAAATATTCATTTTATGAAATCGATAGGATAGGAAGAGGGGGTGGGTAACGTGTCGAGTTTAAATCAGTCATAAATCGTTGGGCGTCGCGTTTAAATTGTCATAAGGGGAAAGAACCACATGAATGGTGTGGGATCAGGAACCCCCCCATACTATAAGTAGGGCACGGAATAGCGACGATCGTGAGGAGTCGGCGGTAGCCGAGGTGGCTAAGGCGGCTGGCCAGCGCGCAAATCTGGAGATCGCGGGTTCGAGTCCCGGTGAAGCGACTTCCTTTTTTTCCGTGACCCTACAATGGTTTATAAGTATTCGATCGACAGTGTTTCAGCGGCGTCGACGGAACAACGGGAGGATCTCGGTGTTCCGTGCGAAACACCCTCAACCCTTGTAGAAATACGTCGAGCGTTCGTGGACGCGTGACACGTGGAGGGACGGGTTTCAGTAGGATGTTATCTTTCTGTCACGAGATGTTATCCCCGAAAAATCTTGCCCGCACGATAGTCGCTCCTGCCTGCCGTGGATTTCGCGTGTACAAAAAGACGGTGCGAACAATTCGAAAAAAACTGGGGAACACGCGAGCCTGGGTGGGTTGGATATATCGATGGAAAACACAATGCGAGCTCGCGCTATTCACGGGGGAGGCTCCAGGCGGAACTTAATTCGCGCTAATCGCTCGAACTCGAATTAATCCCGGCTCTGCCGCCTCCTCCTACCCCTCTGCGCCCACTTTCTGCAAACGTTTAATTCAATCCGTCGCCGACAATCGAGCTGGAGTACACTAGCCTGGAAATTCTAGCTCTTCGCCTGACTTCGCCTTTCTGCTCTTCTCGTTTTCACCTTCGTCCCTGCCTACGTTCATTTCTGCGTTTCTGTTTAACTCTCTACCTTTCTACCAATCTCTTCCTCCGTCTACCCTGCCTCTCTCTCTCTCGTGAGCGCGCCTCTCCTCGTAGATCTAACTTTCCACTGATATCTTGTTTTCCGTCCCTCTTTCTCGTAATCTGTATCCACACCGTCGCCCCATCTTCTCCGTTAATCGCACAGTTTCCAGTTTCGTGTTTCCATCGTCGACGACACTCAGGGAGAGAGAGCACGCCTGGTCGCTCGGTACGGCTGGCGGTAGCACCCACCAACCCCTCCAGCGGTTACACCGCGTCTGGAATTACCGCAGCCCACCCCAGTCCCCCGCGACGTCGAGTTTTCTACGTTCGCGTGATTTTCTGGGCAGAATGTATCTCGCGTCTCGTTGATCGTTGTTGTACGCGGACGATTCTGCGCGTGCAACGCGATTTGACGGATTCGAGGGCTTTCACAGGGGTTTTATACAGATTTCACGATTTATGATCGCGGTGCGATCGTAGAAATGCGCGCCGCACGAATCTCGTGTTTCGTGATTAATGTGCGCACTCGCTTTCAAACGAATGAAATACGCCATTATAGGATTTGCTGACAGGTTGAAGGCGGATGGCTGCGATATGAGTCACATTGAAACTATTACCTATGCTACAGGTTGAATGTACTAATGGAACATGAAATCTGATGTAGTTTTGGTTCGAATTCAATGGCTTCTGTTACCTCAGAATTCCTGATAATTTGCGTCACAGTGCGTCGCCTCGAATGGCGCAAACCCAGCCGAGCGTTCAAATATTATCCGCGATAGGTTAATGTCGCCCCCGATGCGAGTAACGGCCATCAAAAGATCATACGTATTCGCGGGACGCGTGTTTGTGGCAAACAAGTCGCCCGTCTAACAAACCGGACGTTATTTATATAAAAAAATCGGGTTATTGGCCGGCACGTATTTACGGGATCCCACGTACGACGAAAACCGATAGCCGCTTCTGTGGCAATCGAACTGAAATTCTTTACTTTTTTCCCTCCCTCGTTCCGGGCTGGATAGATACAAAATAAACAATCGGAAAAAGCACGGAGATATTTGTGAAACGCACGGACGCTCGTTTCAAACGGCGGAAAAGATAAAAGGGAAGAGGGTGCGCGATGTTTATCATAATACATGACGGTACCATTTCAAACAGTTGAAATTGTCTTTCAATTACAATTGTTTCTGCGTTGCATAATACGCACGTGAGTATGTAGGGGAGAGGTGAGATGAAAGGGACACTTGTGTTTAGAACTAGGGCTGGGACTATTTGTCGAATTATTTGGTATTCGAATATTCGAATACTTCAGTTGTTCAATTATTTGGCGAATATAATTCGAATATCCAAGTATTCGAATATTTGTGTATTCGAATACTGATGTATTCGAATAGTATGGTGTGAATTATAAATCAAGTTGTTGAAGTTCATTTTTCAGGGTGAAATCTTGTAAGCTGATTTGGACCCACTTCACATCATACTATTCGAATAGTGCTCTATTCGAATACAGCGATATTCGAATAGTATTCGAATGCATCGATACTCGAATAGTATGCGAATACATCGATATTCGAATAGTATTCGAATACATCGATATTCGAATAGTATTCGAATACATTCGATATTCGAATAGTATTCGAATACATCGATATTCGAATAGTATTCGAATACATCGATATTCGAATAGTATTCGAATACATCGATATTCGAATAGTATTCGAATAATAACATTCGAATACTCAAATATTCGAAGTTTATTCGTAGCATTCGAATACTTGTAAAATATTCGAAGTTTATTCGTAGCATTCGAATACTTGTAAAATATTCGAAGTTTATTCGTAGCATTCGAATACTTGTAAAATATTCGAATATTAAATTATTCGAATAATCCCAGCCCTATTTAGAACCAGATAGTAAAAAAACTGAATAACCATTCGAGTTCTAATTAGTAACATTAGAAAGGCCAGTTATCTGGCTATAACAATACATGGGCCTATTAAGCTTCTCTCTATATTTACATGTCATATTTTTCGTTTTTTAAAAAAGTGTGTTTTGTCCCTTTCATAAATTGGCTGTATTGAAAGGGACATGGGTGTTTATGAATGGGACAGTCTAATAAAACAAGGTAATATTAATATCATTTTTAATTATTATTTACGCAGGTACCGAAATCACAGTAGCTATTTTAATTCGTAATAGGAACTGAAAACTCAACAGTTATGCTTATGCAACTAAATGATCTTAATAGCTATAAATAATGAATTGTCTAATGGCATCCTAACCCAAATTTTAGGTGGCATATTTTCACTGAAACAAGTGAAGAATAGTAAGGTTTTGAAGGTGACAGGTATGAAAATGACGTCCCTTTCATAAATAAGACATCAAAATTAAAAATCTAATTCCTACAATTACAAAATGACACAAAAAGAATCGGACATTATACGATATCGTTCTTAAATAAATACCTGTTTAGATGCAGTAATAGCGAAATCAGTCGCTGGTAACAGCACTTCTCAAGACAGTTCAAGGAAATACTAAAAGTTATACTTTGAACCTCAAAAAAATTCAGTCATGTATTTCTGTCGTCGTCGATACGATAGCGGCTTGAAATTTGCTTGATTACACATGAATGAACGTGGCTACAAAATAAAAACACTTTTGGCCTGGGCAGATCCTTTATCTTTGCGATAATGACCATGTCCCCTTCAATACGTGTCCCTTTCATCCCACCTCTCCCCTACGATGATTTTCATTGACGATCGCGAAAGCTACCACCATCCCCAATTTTTATTCGAGGTGGTAGAAACGAGGGAATTCTGTGATTCTTGAAACGACCAAAAGAAACCGTCCACCAGTCGATAGACCGCAGAAGTTATCGAGATATGGACTAGATTTAGGAGTCTATAAGTCGGGGAATCCGTGGGCGCGCGTGTGTGTTCTAGGGAACGGGATACCTATCTACGTTCCCTTATATCTGTCGCGAAGGCCAATCTCGATCTCGTGACTTTCGTCGCCCTGAAATAGACACGTAATACGGGTGGGGATCCTGTTAGCGATGGGATCGAACGACACCCGCGGACACGAAATATCACGCGAGGAGGAATAAATTTTTCTCCTCTCCGCCACGATATCGCTGATCCCACGCTGATAAAGTCCCGCGATTTATTTACGTTCGTCGAAGACAAGGATGTTTGCACGCGATCAAAAGCCCAGCCCGGGGATTAATTGAAACGGGGCACGTTCGTCTGCTAGATTCCAATCGTCCGCCTTGCAAAAATTTCGATTGAAAGATTGATAGACGTTGTTGCTGTGCCTCAGTGGTATGATATCAAGTAGAATGTGGAGTATTTAGTCAGACTTGCCACGGCCTTTATCGCAGTCGAGAGTTTCGCGGGAATTGTGGCGAACCTACTGTTTTATTATTAACCCTTTCGGTACGGCGTGCATTTCCACGAAAGTGCTTATAACTAATTTTTTTTTTTTTTTTTTTTTTTTTTTTGTTTAAACTGTTGGAGGTGCCGACTAAAGCCGGCGCTAGGAACGACGGCTCGTTCCGTGCCGACGGATATATCCGGCACTCGGCCACACAGGTCGTCGGATGGATGCCGGATATATCCGGCGCTCGTACCGAAAGGGTTAAACGATTTAATTCAGCTTCGATCCTCTGTTTGTATGTTTGTTTGTTTATTTATTTGTATGTATGATTCAAATATGGCAGCTCAAATTTAACCCACTTTCAACTATCCAATTGTCTTGAAACTTTGCAGGCGTGCGTAGTTTGGATGACAACACAATATTTTTGTGTTAAACGATTTTATTAAAAATGCACTAAAAACTAAAAAATAATTCTTTTCTTGTACTACAATTTATATGGCGTTTTTTCACTTTAAATAAAATCGTGGGGCACGATATGTCATAACAGAATATGAATCAATTTAATACAGAATCAAGCGTCGAAATGAATTTGTTGTGACATATCCTGCTCGACGATTTTATTTAAAGTGAAAAACACCATCTAAATTGTAGTACAAGAATAGAATTATTTTTTAGTGCATTTAATAAAAGCGTTTAACATCAAAATTTGTTTATATATTTTTATTATGATAGAAAATTTGTCTTTACGTTGTCTGTACCTGAACTGCTTTTATTTATAGTTCATACTTTTGTAATATAGAAAATCGTGAATTCAAGCTTCACTACAGAATAATTTTCACTACCGCGATTAAATGATAAATTTATATTTCTATTGTTTTCTTTTCTTTTTATTGTAAACAGTGTAATAAAGACATTTTTATTATTATTATTTTTATTACAAAACTACTTGTCACTTTCGCCAAACGAAAGCATTCCAGCGTCAGAAACGAGAAGTTTACCCCAAAGTCCAGGTACAACATTCCTAAATCCCTGTTGTGGGAAGACAGTAAGCAATAAGCATACATCTGTAAGTTCCCCTCAACAACCGTCGATCCTTTTTCAATACTTGTAGTACGCGGTTCAAGCAGACTGTGTTCTTCGACTTTCCCTCGGCTCTTCTCTCAAATACCACTCAGGGGATCAAATGCATCGTGATCGTTGCTTGTACATTCGAAGCATTTTCTACCAAGTGTCCCTGTTAAAAGCGAACTCCATCAACGTGCTCGACGAAAATTCGCTCGATTCGGCGGATACCTGCACGCCCGATATCTCGACCCGCGGCCAATGGAAGCTCATTGGAGCTTTCCTCGATGGAGAAAGAAGCGATTTGCCGGGGGCCACGGAAACAGCGAGTTTTCAATGCCAACGAACGATCCTTTTTGTCGGATCCCGCGATTCGTATCTACCATCCCGCTTTCTCGAATTTAACGTGACTCCGGGGCACGAGGGAGACGAGGCGATGCGGAAAGACGGGACGGGAAGAGGGGTTGGAGCATTGATTGGCCGCTCGTCGAAACCATGAAGAGAGGAGCAACGAAATGGACAAAGTGTAAAGGTGACCAATAAGATTACCAGCCCGATCCTCTAACGTAAATCCACTTTTCAGCTAGTTTCTCGAGACCGGGACGCTCGTTGCCGAAATGACCGTTCCCGAATCGTTTCATCTCTCCGTTCGGCGATCGAGCGCCGTATCGAGCGCCCCTGCCCGGGGAAAATCATCGAAAATTCCGCTGGCGCCGACGTTCGAAATTGAAAATGGATTGCGGGTCCGCGGCGGACGGCAAGCAACCGAATATCGCGTTACCCGACGGCTGAACATCGCCCTAGCGTTCTCCCCTTCCAGCGCTCTTTTTGATATTTTAACCCGGTCCCACTGTATTTCGGTCGAGATATTTGTTTGTAGATCGAGCCGACATTTAATCTTCGCGGTCCTTTGTTACAGCCACGGGTAACGTTAATACCCTTTCAACGAACCCCGCCGCGGAAAAACCGTCGCGGCAACAATGCGGAAATATTTCCGCGGGACCTGGTACAAACTATTCTTTGTCGGGGACAGGTCGAGCTAACGTTTCACAAAAATTTCGTCGTTATTTCTGTGAAAATTTCCTCTCGCAAAATCGTCTAGCTTTTGGATGGTTGTGCCGTAGCTTCCGGGCCACAACAGGTCACTGTTTCCCATCTTCCTCGCAAGTTATACGACGGAAGTGTTAGCAAGAGGGTACGTGGTGCTGTTAATGATAGCAGGATATATAATTTTCGCGTTGAAAGCTTTGAAAGATGCGCGGCATAATTTTCTGCAATATCGTTGATGAACTTCAACGATATTCGCTTGGATCGATTAAAACTAGGACAGCCGGGCGTACGAGACAGGAATTACGGAGAAAGGTTGCGCGTCGTGTTTAATTAGTGCCTCGTCTTGATCGATACCCATCGATCGGGCGTTTTACGTAGACGTGGCCGTTTGATGTGTTCATTAAGGTCGATGCTGCATTACCTCTTTCGTGGAATATCGACCCCGGTTTAACGAGCTCGAGAACACGCGCACCTATGACGTGTCAACCTCCCTTTATCTGCTTGCTTCAGGCCAGGTCGACGATGCTCGATGTGGTAGCTACATGTGTACCGCCCCTTGTAACGCCTGGTTTGAATTAAACCGCCCGGCGTTTATGCGGATTACGACTTATTCCTCGATGTCAGCCCGCTGGGGAACGCAGGACGCCTTGCCGTGCTGCGGGACGGATTATTATTATTATTAAACGTCTTTATTGCAACATAGCAGATAACAAGAAAAGAAAGAAAGAAGAGAACAAGGACACGCAAAGGCGAAGTTCAGTCAAAGACTGCCTTTCAACTTAACCTAAAACAAATCAAAACAAACACTTAACATAGACCTAAATTATAATAAGAAAATAATTAATTAAAAGAGGAGAAAAAGAGACATGCTGTCAAGACCGTTAAGCAAGGTTTGTAGCATTATAAAGGGTGAAGTAGGAGAAAAGATTTACAAGAACATCTGAAAGAGGAGAGAGGGAAGCGAATTATAATAATGGGGGAGACATAGGAAAATGAAGCATGAAGGTAGTTTGTACGATGACAAGGGATGGAAAGCATGTCTTGATTAAAAAGTAATAAGTTTTAATCAGATTTTTGATTTTGAATCAGTTCTCGCGTGCTCGAAAGGATTAAAGGTCTGCACACAAGAGACGCTGGACTAGTTGAGAGCGTCAGAAATTCGCCTCGTAGAAGAGTACCGCACGCATCGGTACGTGATTTCCGTAAGTTATCGGTTTTCGATCGTGTGTAATGAAGGGCTCAGCCACTAACCTAAGGGAGTGGTCCTGTCGGGACCCATCCTGGATATATTCCGGTCTGAAGGGTTACCGGCGCCAACCGGGATTATGAATCGTCCTTCCTCTTTCCTAAAGAAATATTTCACGCGGCTCGTAACGCCGTAACTCGGACAAATTCTCCTACCGCTCTTTCGACGCTCGCGCATGGCCGCGGTCTTCGGTCAGTTAAATTGAATCCCGTAAATTCGGTCGCCGCGTAATCTCGCGGAAAATTCAACGGCGAGTCGTTTTACTTTGTTTAACAGGTTTAATGGCCGGCTTTGTTCAAAGTAATTAGAAGAATTCTTTCATTATTCGGCCGGGATATCCAGAACGCTTCAAAAGTTTCCACGCGTTAGTTCTCGATACCCTGCGTCCAATGTTTCCGTGTCAAGTCACGTTTGTCGTCCCTGAAATTTCATTATTCCCAACTGTGCATGAACTTCCGTCCTGTTTCATAGCACTCGCTCGCGATGCGCATTTCATTATTTTTAATTGCTGCTTCTTCCTTTTCCTCTGTACATTGATATTACAGTGCCGCGTGTAATTAGGACGTTATCGTCACTGGGCACTCTTTGAGAGCTCGGTGGTATTTGTTGCTGAAAGTACCGTCGTGATAATAAAAGACAATCAAAAGCTGCCAGTCATATGTAAGATAAAAAGTACATTGGTACCCATACAGCACACTCTCGTTGCAGCATAGTTGCAGTACAGTTGCGGTGCAAGATTGCAACGATTCACGCAACGTTGTCGCAACTATGCAGCAATAATTCTATGTCCGCCTGCTGCAAAGTTGCACAGCAACTTTGAGGTAACTTTGCACGGCAACATTGAGGCAACGAAAAACTGTTAAAAAAAATAAAAAAAAGTTATCGGTTAAGACTGGACTTGAACTCCGGACCGCCGCATGACAATTAAAAACACGTACCACCAGTAAAGTAAATTCTGACTTATGCTTGGAACTGATTAAATGGTTGCCTTCTCTGACATATATTTGTAAAGAAAAGCACGACACGCATGGACTTGTGTCATCGCTTCTCCTCATATTTGAATATGAGGCAGCTGCCAATCTTTTTGCTGAATTCTTTGGGTCTGTCTTCAATCCTCAGACTGGAGGGCCGCCTGTCATGAACCCCGGTATGTCCTCTGGCAATGAAGTAAACATTCATTCAGTATCCATTTCATTAAGCCAAATATATTCTAAACTTGCGGGACTAGACTCCACGAAAGGACCTGGCTATGATGGTATTCCGCCACAGTTTTTAAGAGAGTGCTCCTTTATTCTTTCTAGGCCCCTCTGGCATATTTTTAATTCCTCTCTTTCAATGGGTACCTTCCCGGCAGCGTGGAAGAATACTTTGGTCTCTCCGATATTCAAGGCTGGCGATCGCTCTGATGTAAGGAACTATCGGCCGATTTGTAAGTTATCTGTTATGCCCAAGATCTTCGAGGAAATAATTACGGAGTATTTAACACCTTGTCTCGTAAATGTTATCTGCGATGAGCAGCATGGATTTGTTCCTCGGAGGTCAACGACATCTAATCTGGCGGTTTATCATAGCTTCGTTTCATCGGCTTTGGATTCGGGTTTGCAAGTTGATACGGTATACACTGATTTCCGGAAGGCTTTTGATTCGGTTGATCACCATATTTTGTATAACAAGTTAGTTTCAATTGGGATCAGTGGTTCACTCCTTGCCTGGATTGGTAGCTACTTGAATGGTCGTGAGCAAGTTATTATGGTTCATGATCAACGGTCTTATCCTGTTAAAGTAACGTCAGGAGTGCCTCAGGGCTCACATCTGGGTCCTCTACTGTTCCTTCTTTTTATTAACGATCTCAGCGATGTTTTTCTTCACAGTAAGTTCCTTATGTATGCGGATGACTTGAAAGTCTTCCGTATTATTAGTTCGCCTGCCGATGTTGATATGATGCAGATGGATCTGACGAGATTTGACGACTGGTGTATCGCTAATAAGTTGTACCTTAACACCAGTAAATGTATGGTCACCAGATCTCATAGGACTATCAGTTGTATCCAATCGTCTTATAAGCTGTGTGACACCCCATTGACAGTTGCGAATGAGGTCATTGACCTTGGGGTAACGTTTACGTCTTGTCTAGACTTTCGTAATCATTATAGCATTATCACAAGAAGGGCCATGAAAACCCTTGGGTTTATTGCCCGTTTTGGCAAACATTTTAGACAACTCAGAACCCTGAAGTTATTATATGTTGCACTTGTAAGGCCATTGGTTGAATATGCGTCAGCTATCTGGTGCCCTAGGCATAAGCAATATGTCACACTAATAGAGAGGGTGCAACATAAGTTTCTTAGACTTGCCATGAGACTTACTGGTAGCCCTATGAGGTTTGATGATCATGATTATGGTCCTGCCATGCGTAAGACTGGACTTGCGAGTCTTAGCGATCGCCGTGTCTGTACCGACCTGATATTTCTCTACAAAATAATTAATGGTTTGATTAACTGTCGGGATCTCGTTGCAATGGTTTCATTTCACGCACCACAACGGTCGTTGCGTCCGAGACCTCTTTTTGTAGCGAGTGTCCCTGACTACTTTCATTATGCTGTCGATCCTATAAATCGGGCCATGGAGGTTATGAACCAGTGCCCTGTAGGGATAGATCTTTTCACCGTCTCTCTTGCTTCGTTTAAAAGCTCACTATTTAAGAGTCTGTTACCTCAGTAAAGTGTTTTGTTATGTTGTTGTGTTTATGTTTATCTTGTTTATTTTAGTTGTATTTTTGTATAATTACGCTTTTTCACTTATTTTTATTTCTTTATAAGTTTAATTATCTTTTATGTCTTTATATCTCTATATTCTAAAGGGTCTTCCCGTTAATAAATGAAATGAAATGAAATATGCCGCGTTATCAACAAATACCACAAACAGATGGCGCGGTAGAGAACGTGGGATGAAAAGTGGGAGAGTGATAAAGAGAAAAGAATAGATAGATAGATAAATAAGAAAAAGGAAATAAAAGCTTTAAATGTTGTTTCATTTATTTTTACAGGTAGGAATTAAAAGCATTAGTAAACTTGTACATATTGTAAATAAATCATTTATTTTTACAGTGAAACGCAGATTAAGTTTTTAAATTCTAACCTCAATCTTGATTTGTGGAACTCTACTACATATTTTATATTTTAGTAAACAGTAAACACCTGGATATTTCCTAACGTATTGGAGATATAAAAGAAATTGTTTACATGAAATTGCATGGTTGGAGGGGGCAAATTTACTGGGGCAGACGATATTTTTCTTGTATTATTATTTTACGAGATATGATGATCAATTTTGTTTTTAAACGGAACGCTTTTTTTAACAGATCACTTGATAGTGCGTTTCAAGACGCATTCAATAAAGTATAATGTATACACTTTATTTCACCCGGTTTTGGAGATATTATGTTTTAAAATTTGCTAACGCCGCAAAGTTGTGACAAAGTTGCGACAAAATTGCGGCAAAGTTGCTGCATAGTTGCTCATAGGCGTAGCTAGGATTTTTGTCTGGGAGGGGCCAGGCCCTATTCCCCCCCTTTCACGAGCTCTCTCTTCTTCTTATAGGTAGAAATTTTTATATACATACACATTTTATAATAATAATTTACTTACATATTTATTTAACACTAAAACAAAGAGTAAACGGAATAAACAATTATTTATTATTTAATCTCGGGAAATGTAAACAAAATTTTTAAAAACAGAAAGAAATGCAGCAGAAAAAATAAATAAAATCAAGAGCATATCATGTATACCTATAGTTAAAATTTATACAAGCTTTAAATTGCGGTGTTTTTCTAAAAAAATATTTAGCACCTGTTATAGGACAGATGAATGTTTTTTATTTATTTCGATATTTCCTAGGGAGGGGTCATTTCGCGTTTGGGGGGGCCAATCCGCATTTTGGGGGGGGGCCAGGCCCACCCGGCCCCCTAACTAGTTACGCCAATGTAGTTGCTGCATAGTTGCGGCAAAGTTGCAGTGCATTATTGCAACGCAACTTTGCAGCAACTATGCAGCAACAATTCTATGTCCACCCCGTGCAATGTTGCACGGCAACGTCGCAGCAACCATACATCGCCATTGCGCTGCAACCATGCAACATCGCAAGGTTACTGCAACCATCCTGCACCTTTGCCGCAACGAAGTGTGCTGTATGGGTATATAAATACTGTCGAAACGATTTCACCGGAAAGCGCGCAGAACGGGAATGAAGAATTAAGTAGATCGATAGCGTGACCCAGCGGGCGCCGGGGAAAATTCGCAAATGGTTCCTGCTCGATAAATTTCTCATCGATATCGGCTGGGAATGCGACGAGACCGTTATTCGCCCGTCCAGGGATCGTTAGCATATCGGATATAAGTAACGATTCGCCGTGGCTCGTGTTTCCCGCCCCACTTTCAACCCATTTCCAAAAGTCCCCAACAAAGTCCTCGTCCCTAACGATTCCGTCAATTTAAAGTTCCCTCCTCGACCATTCTTCTTCGCGCGGCTCACCGCGACGTGGTAGTTCAGCTGCGAGCAACGGAAGAGAAGTACAGAGAGGGTGGAGGGATGCGGGGTCCTTGCGTTTTTACAAGGAGAAATAACGCGAGACTGGTTGCGCGACTTTACGCGCCCCTCCGAGGTGCTCTCCTTTTCCCTAGCTCTTGTCGCTCAGGGACCAGTGTAACGCCGGCGTTCACGAGCGATCGGCAGCTCGTTTTTCCAGCCCGAGTTAGAGCTGCCTGGATACAGCAATCTTCAAAGGGGTGCAGGCGCGTCAAAGGGATTTTCCAGCCGACGCGAAAGGAAACTCGAAACTTTGCTCACGCGCGTTGGAAAGAATGTAGGTACACTGCCGCGCACAGGCTCGCGAATAAGACGCTCTGTTAGGTCTTGTCACGCTATGCAGCTCTTTGAGGATGCATTCTGTACGTAGAAATGGAGCGGAGCTGGTGGGCGCTGAGAAGATTAAAAAGGGATCGGGTGGCTTCTGGAGTAACAAGTTTATTGCGACTTCTAGCGAAAGCGATTTTAGGGGAATGTTATAAGAAAGATGTTTACGGGTATGCAGCGCGGGGATGTTGTTTGCCTGATGGAAAACATAACTGTCTAATGCTTGGTAACGCTCGTGCGCGCTGCGGCGTGCCTCGTTTCTTTGACGTCGAGATTGCGACCCATTACCGCGATCTTACGTCGACGCTTTGTACGACGTTAAGCGTAACGGCGGAGTTTACTTTCTCAACGAGTTTCTACTTAAGTCCTGCGGTTCTATTACGCCGCGGCGACGCGATACACGGTCGATCGTATATTACAAACTTCAGTCGTAACTAATGCCGCGCTTTGCCTCCGCTTATTCGGCGAACGACTCTGGCAAGTAAGTATCAAGCCCGGCACAATTACGAGAACCCAGCTGGGCTTCCAATTTTCCTTTCGTTTATGAACGCTGCTGCTGTGGACAATCCAGCCTCCGCTAATCGAGCTTCCCTGGCTCGATCGATCGCTTTAATTGGCTTCGATCTTCTTACGTCATTCAGATATTCAATAGGAATTATATTCTTCAGACATCTACCCCATTCAAATACTTGAAATGTTTTTCTTCTAAAAGGATGGCACACTTTGCTTTATGGTTAAAGTATTTTTTTTCTTGTAGAAATAATATGCCAGGTGAATAGGTGATGCAAGATTAAATTGTGAATTAAAGAAAAAGCAGATATTTGTTGAAATTATTCATGGATTATTAAACTGAAATAGATGCGATTAAAATAGAGTTAGTAAGCGTGAAGGAATTGATTGTACGTTCTTGACTACTGTTTGCAAATTGAACAAACCGTGGCCGCTGAAGAATTCGAGTTTCTCTGGCGGTGGAAAGCGCTCGCAGCAAGGGCGGACAGCTCGAGCAAGGTTTCCGGTTAATTTTCCGGTAAATAAAGGCGGGAAATGAAATAAAGCAACGAGACCGCTGCAGGGTGGCTTCGTATCGCGAGGAAAGAATCGATAGTCTATTATTCCGGCTTAAGTTGCTCGATTTATATGTACACCCTATCTTCGCTCCTTGGTGGGAAAGTCAAGTGCACCGCCGACTGAATTCAGTTTCCGAGATTTACGCTTCCCCTTTTTCTCTCCTTCTTTCCGTGGCGAGTACCTTTCGGCTAGCACGCTGGAAATTCACCAACATATTCCCAGAGAGGAGGAAAGGATGTTGCTCATTTATAACTAAGAATTAATATCATTTTTGCATTGCTACAGCAGGATTCCAAAGATGTTCTGTTGCGAAGGGTGAAGGGAAAGTGTCAATTCCCTACTCTAAAGGTAGGGGAGACCGGGGTAAGTTGATACAGAGGCAAGTTGATACAGACGAATTATCTCGACACTGTATATCTGTGGTTGTAAGGAAGAACGACCCGACCCATGTCACATGTTTTCACTTTCGAGATATTGTCGTTGAAAGTTCTAAACACCAATTCTCCACTGGACTTGTGTTGTTCTGCTTGAACGTTGAGAAGAAAAGAAAAGAAATGATTACTTTTCCTTCTTTTACTTTCTTTTTTTGTCTTCTTTCGTTTTCTTTTGTGCTTTGCGTTGTTTTTTGTAAAATACAAGTTACACATTTATGCAGCATGCGGAGCAATTAAGCTTAACAATGAAAGGGGTAAACACCATTACCATCACTCTGAAGGTGTTTTTCCCCCCTCCATTGTTAAGCTTAATTGCTCCGCACGCAGCATTTATGTATCACTGGTATGTCATAGTGTGCTGTTTCTAGTAAAATAAAAATATGAAATATAATTTTGCTCCTTTTATTTTACACAAAATACGTTATAGTATATGTAGATAAATAAATATAGAAAATAAAAAGCGATCACAAAGGAAAGATACGTCGTATTCTCAAAATTTTGTAGACTTACATTGTTTTGCCAAATGCATATTAATTGAATATTGAACTTCGGTTAGGGTTGCATTATTTTTTCAACGTTTAAAATTCGTTTTTATGCATTTTTTCTGATAAAAACATACATCCAATACTCTATAGTTGACTTAATGCATAACTCTATAGTTGAATTAATGCATAAACTCAAATTTTTTTAAATTTTGGCATGGGTCGTTTTTCCTTACAACCACAGATATATGTAGCATCTTCTGTGCAAGATATGTGAAGCTTGTTGTTCAATTCTTTACTACAATCTAGCGTACGTCTGTGTAAGAGAAAAAGTAAAAAGTTGTGTTCACTTTCCAATCCCTTTTGAGACGGAATAGAGAATTTTATCACTCAAATTAATGGGGCATCACATTGAGTCCTTTGAAGGGAAGGTAATTATGTTTTGTTATTTTGTTTATATGGTCTACATTTTTTTATAGAGATGTTTGTACGTAATGACTTCTTGTGGGGTAAGTTAATACGTTTTCTCTGGGGCATGTCGATACAGTGTATTAATTTTTCCCGACTACTTTTAATTGGATTTTCTCTTTTATATCCAGGAAAATGGTAGGAAATTATGTCAGAAAAACGAATCGCGGCAAAATACCGCAAAATATTTTGCAAAAATCGTGTGTCGGTGTAGAAAAGGTGTCAATGTCGTCACGCCAAAGCGTGAGAATACACGGAATAGATAAAATGGCTTTATTAAGATTGATTAATAAAAAGAGGCACCTTAATTTAAAGTGGGATATTCCAGACATCCATCCTTTACTCATTAAACGGATATTTTACAGATGTATCAACTTGCTCCGCAGTGGGATAAGTTGATACCTTTTACTTTCGTCAAACTTACCTTTTTTTCATTCATTTTGTATGTATCTTCTCAATTTTTTATTTACTATATATTAAAGAGAAAGGACCAAAGTATATTTTAGCATATTTGTTATTAAGCAATTAATTCAAACAAAAATGAAAACGCAAGAACGTATCAAATTGCCCCGGTCTCCCCTACGTTTTCCAAAATTCCGCGAGATAATGCTTCTTTTCTTCTGAACTAAAATAAATTCCTCAATCATGCGATATATCACCCCGGGCTCACAAATTTATATCACCTCTACCCTCTCCATACATTTAAATTTTAAACATTCCCTTCTATCTTAAAATCCAAAGGACGCATCCAAGCGCGCCACCAGCAGCGACTCACCCCGCACCATCCTCGCAGCGCGGAAAAAGCGCCCACTCCACGATCAGTTAACCGAACACAGGCAACAAGCACGGATCTCGAGGCATGAATATTTTGCGCGGCCCCGAAAATTCATGCGATCCCGATCCGGCGGCCCGCTTAATAAATCCGAAATATAAATCTGCCGCGCGGAAAGGGTCTTCCGGTCAGGGGGCAGCGAGCGCGGCCCAAGAATAAATCAAACGCGAGCGTCATTATTCCCCGGCGAAAGGCTTTCTCAGCCTCTCCGCGGGGACATTGTCTCGCGCACCGTCTGTCTTCGCTACCTGCGGCCCGGCAACTGGGAAGCCAGAGGGAGCGGAGTCGGGGGCGGCTGGTTGGGGCCATCCGGTTTACGGGGGACAAAGAAAAGTTGGCGACTACCACGAACGAGTTGGCTCGCGCTAAGAGTATTTGGGCCGAGTTTAACCCTTTTTCTCCGTTCGACCCGTTCCCTCTCGCAACCCCTGCCGGTGAGGCCGAGCAGCCGGCCCGCGGGGTATGAGTTACCCTTTATTTCCGGCGAACGTTGTCCAACAAGGCGTTCGCCACAATAGGGCGAACTTTTCATTGTGCCGCGCGGCCCGCACACGCCGACACTGCCATTTCCGCGCACACGTTCACGGTGTCGTGAAATTTCTCTTCGTATGGCCGATTCATGGCGCGGTCCCGAGGTAAAAGAATCTCAAGTGCCCCGACTCGAAAGGCGACCCTCGGTTACTCGCTCACGATTACCCAGGGCGAATCACTGGCAGGTTGAATTCTACAACCTTGATGACTTTGTAGAATGTAATACACGTAACACACGTGCTTCCTACGTTTCATGTAAATTAAAATGAAACAATAAAAAGAAATTAACTATACGTGGAGCTATATCGAAACTGCAACCGAGTTCGAAACGTCTCCGCGTAAAGTCACGTTTGTTATCTATCGATAAATTATTCGAGCGTACCGTGCACGATACGAGGCTCCCAGATTCGCGCTTAGCTCGCCGCGCACTCACCGAGATTAGATCTCGTAGTATCGCCGTTGAATAATAAATTGTCCAGGATGTGGAAACAAACGCTAGTGTTTCCACGCGTGTCAACCAGCCATTCCTCTCAGGCTGTGCATAATTCAGACCATCTGTCTGTCCGCAAACGATCGAAATCGACAATCTTCGCGGCGGCTGGGGATTTCTGGCTTACTTACCGTGCACGTTCCTTTAAATAATTAGACGAATTTGCATCTCTGGATTCAATTCAACAGGAAGGGGCAACTACCAATTACCTGGCATACTAAATCAATGATTCTCCCTTTAGTTCCTCGACAGTAGACCTCTCCTCAGACGCTCTTTTCTCGATTGCTTGGTTCCGCCTGTCAGCACGAAACGCGTCACCTTAAGGGGTCATGCTCAGTCAGGAGGCCGAAAAGAGACGAATGTTTGTGAATTTTTTTTCGAAAAACTGAAGCATCTATTTTTACAGAACTTTTTGCGCTTAAAAGAGCAACATCTAAAGAAGATTTTGTAACTTTTACGTTAAAAAATAGTTACGTTTATAATAAAAGTACAATCGATATCCAAGAAGCCTTTTATAAAAAGTTGTTTTGCTGTGAGCACTGCAATTCGGTATCAGATTATCTAAAATAAAAAAAAAACAAAAAAGGTTTCGTTAGTATATTAATGTATCTTTCGACTGACGGCGGGGGATTTTCGGAATATTAATTTAAAATAAAATGGCGCCTATTTAAAGTTTGAAGGACCTGATTTTCGCGCGAAAAACGGCCATTTTTCGTTGATAAATTCGAAAATATACATTAAAAAAAATGCGAACGATAATCGATAAATTTTTATATAAAAAATAATCCTACAAAGTATGAGAAACATTGGTGCAGTATTTTTTGACATATAGTGCTCACCGTTTTTAAAAAGGCTTCTTGGATGTCGTTGTATTTTTATTACAAACGTTAAATATTTTTCTAGAAAAAAATTACCAAATGTTCTGTAAATGTTACTCTTTGAAGTGCAAAAAGTTCTCTGAAAATATTATTATTTCAACTTTATTACTCTTTAACGAGAAGAACAGAGAGTGGTACATAAAGAGAAAGTAAGAGTGAGTAAAGGCGAGGCCGCAGTAAAAACTGTTAGTAAGCCTAACCCTGAAATAAACTATACATTACTTAATGCTACGTATACTAATACTAAAACATACTTAAAACTAATTAAACAATTAAACAATTAAATATGAAAAGGAAATTTGACCCAAAGAACAAAACACGACGAATAAGCAGTAACGGCACAACATGGGCTATAGCAGAAGGGGGAGACATGACGAGGTAGACTGCACTAAAAGTGCTGGAGGATGTGGAGCCGGGCTGCATCTTTAAAGGCAGGAAAAGAGTCAATCTGTCGGACAGTAGCAGGAAGGGAATTATAATAATGCGCCGCGATATACGAGAAAGAGGATTCAAATATATGCTTCCACTTTTTCAAAAAAAAATTCGCAAACATTCGCTTCTTTTCGGCCTCCTGACTAGGTATAACCCCTTAAGTCGCTCGAAATCTACTGAAATTTGCTTGCATATTCTTGTCACGCTTTCGCTCAGCGTAGATCACATAGCTCGAGTTTAGAACTGTGCGAGTTGCGTTGCAACTCAATCTCGCCCGGCCTGCCCTTATGCATCGTTTTCCGTCGCTCAGAGGGCCTGGCGCAGATGATGCTGATGGAATGATCGAGCCCGGCCACGGCGTCGCAAAGCCTCCATTAAAACTTGCTCAGTGCTTTGTCCACGCCACCATCACCCGCCAATGAATTTCAGCACTTCACACTTCAGGAATCAGTAAATATATTCTCCGGCGAAATTTCTTGAGAATACTCTGTGAGGAAGCATTTGTGGGAATAACGATCTCGGAGATAAAATAAATCCTCTGTTATCAGATCCATTCCGACAGAGTCGAACCAATCGACTCGAACCATCGAGTCCACCGCCATTATCCGGCAGACGCAACTTCATGGGAAGAATTTTATCGTGGGAACTTGAACTGACTGGGGGCAATTTCGCCGGGCGTGGTAGACTCTCCAGAACGCTGGATTGAAATTTTATACCTATTAGGAGCTGAACTCGAAGGCTTTTCGCTTCTTCGTCGCCCGAGAGGATCCTTAGTTCGTGGATCTAAATATTCAGACCAGCGGTGGAAATCGTTCTACCGTACTCCGCGCTTCATCCCTCCGTGGAAGAATGGAGAATATGAGTATCCGTCTGTCGTGCCCCGAGTGGCACAAACAAAACGCTAGCAAAGGAATCCAATTATTGCAAGATTATATATCTAGGTGTATACATAAAAAGCGAGTGTTTCTTCGAGCACAAGGTGCTTCGCAGTAACTTCACCCTCTACAATCCACTTGCTGCTGCATATATGTATATCCGCGTGGTAGATTACGCACGAGCAAGGAACATATCGGTTCGCCAGGAGACTGTATCCAATTAGAGGCAAATCTCGACCCAGTTGTCGCTGAAGGATCAGATTGATGTAACGCATTAGGTTCGTGAACGCGGTGCCATCGAAGCCGTTCCATCCGGGGATGTTGAAAATCGAATTGAATCGCGGTGCCAATGATGACCAATCGTCTGTCGCTGTGTCACTCCACAGTGATTAGCGCGCCCTTTAGACGAGAATTCTGAGCGATTAACTGAAAAGTTTCTTTATGCACTCGTAAGATGGGCGATAAAGTTGGGCTTCGTCAGAATTCTTGCTGATTTAAAAGTTTTACTGGAGTCAGTGAAAAAAATTGTTCCATCGTATTTGATCTGAACCAGCCTCCCTCATTATTTCTACCAGATCTATTATCGCATCGACATTCCCCTGTTGAGGATCTGACGAGTAAAGAGGCTCATAGGTGAACTTGCGGTTTTAGGGTCGGCTAAGTTCGCGGGAGGGTGGAGGGGTGACAACGTTTGAACCGGAGACGTCTGAGGCTTAGTAAACTAAAGCAAACTATCACTGCCGCTTACCGTTCCTGGCATACCACCTAAACGCATCACGGGTGCAGACAAAGCGGAAATGAGACGTGCCGGAAGATCAAGGCTGCCTAAGCTCTGTCGTAACTTCCAACGACAACTATTCGCGGTAATGCGCGGCAAATATGCTAGATTCCCTGTGCTTCCGAATGAATTGTTCCTCCTTGAACTATTTCATCTGGAATTGCCTGATACGATCATCCCTCGATCATCCCTTAAGTCACCCTTAATTTCATACAGAATACAATCGAGGCTCTACATCTCGGGTTCCTACGCTTCTCCACGCCATTATGTCTGGCAGAAATTTGCTACCCCTCGAAACACGCGTTCCATTCGCACCCTACGCCATAGGTTTCCCCCACTGGAGGCTAGTATCACGATACTTTCGACCACCCACGGGCGCCGTTTCCTTTAGCAGGTGATTAGCCACTATCAGCAGAAGGGAACGGTCAATCATTAGCTCGTTATCGCGTCAGATGGAAATGGAGCTCGTGGCTATCAGCTATCGACTCGGCTTTCGGGGCCAAGCTAATGTTCCCTGCCACAATAGCCGGCTACCTGGTGTACTATTTACCCCGATAAAGCGAGCCACATATAATTAAGTTGCCTCGGAAGCTCGCGGCCGTGCCGCATTCACGTGCAGGCGCGGGGGTTAGGTATCGTCGCGACGGACGGTTCACTCGGGCGAGATAATTGAATAGGGTTTTCGGGTTGCCGGCGGCTGTGCGCCTCCTGACCCTGGAGGAATGGACTGTACAGCTGCGGATGTATTGTTCGAACGCAGCCGCAGGAACGCTCACGGATGTCGATACACCCAGCCGCTTTTGGATAGCCAATTCCCTGGCCGCGGCTTAATTAAGGTCGGCCAGATTCCATCGATATAATTATACCCGATACTCTTTCATCCTGGCAGCGACAAGAGCCAGGAGGATCCCAGTTGTCCTCGTTAGGTAGTCTTTTTGTGCTTCGAAGATGGGATTGGATGCTGCGACAGTGAGGATGTAGTCCATTCGAGGGAGTGATTTTTAGATGTGCATGTTTAAGTGATGTTGAGGTTTCTGAGAATGTAGTTTTTAAAATGTAGGAGGGTAGAGTTGAGTGGAATTTTTATTAGATACCCCTCGGTATCGTTTATTCATTCTTTCATCCTCTCGCGGTTTCCTATGTAATTTCCTATGCAATTGACTTATTCTTATTTTCATCTTATTCTTATTTTATTTTGTTTTTCCTTCCTCTTCTTACCTCCCAACGGTTTATTCTTATTTTTATCTTATTCTTAGTTTATTTTATTTTATTTTGTTTTTCCTTCCTCTTCTTACCTCCCAACGGCTTTTTAGGTTAGGTTGTAGAGCAGCAGTTAATGCTGAACCTCGCCTACTCGTCATTGTAATCATAATTGTAATGACGCAATAAAGACATTTAATAATAATAATAATAATTTATCTGTTTGAAAGGTGCTTAGATTTTGATGGGAATTTTATATCTGAAGGAGTTTTTCTAGGTATTACAGGTACTCTTCTCCTACATGCTAAGCCCTTCTTAGACCTATAGAGAATGAAGTTCATTTTAATCATTGAGAGAGTAGTTTGTCACGTACAGTATCTACATATACTATCCTTGAATTACACCCTCTAAAACTTGCCGCGTACCATTATGCTATCTTCTCGATCTTACAGTCGCAATGAAGGGTGGCGGAGGGTGGGGCCAAGCATATGTAGCATATTCGTTGGGGGGTTGATTTATACGACCGTGATTTTTACCGCGGCCGACGTGCCGCGTTCGCAATCCTTCAGCTCGACAATCGCACGTGACGCTTTTAATTAAGGTGAAATTTGCACGCGACATAGTTGGGCGAAACAAAACGGTTGACGGAGAGGAGGGGGGGGGGGGAGGTGAGGGTGGCCGTGGCCGGAGGAGGGGGGGTGGAAGATCGATCGGTGAAAAGCAGCGGGGGCGCGCGAAGTCCGCCCCGGTATCGTACATCGTTCCCAATTTTCAATGTAAATGAGTAGAAAATCATGCGGCGCCGGGTATATTTAGATAATAATTCTGCGGCGACGAAATGCTCGATTACGCGAGCGGCGTCGTATCGAATTTAATGGCGGACAAATTAGGGCACGGCGGGCGGGAGCGCGGTCGCGTTTCAGATGCCGGAGTTACACGTTATTCCGTATCGTAACACGTAACTGAATAACAGTTTGATGTGATTCTCGATATCCCCCGCGGGTCGTACGCCGTTTCAATTTAATCAACCTAATCGCGGTCCTTTGATCCGAGCTGCAACTTCATAGCGTCGAAGGCGACCGTGCTTACAATCGATAACCCTCGCCAGCCGATGACTTCGCCTTCCGCGATTGCTCGTATCGAGCGCGATGAAAAGCTACCCTTCCGTGTTTTTGCGCTGTATCGCGTGCGCGGAGTTTCCTCTGATTTCAGATTTTTCGTGGATACGGACAGTCATTGCTCTGGTTTGTTACTCTGGATAACAGTTGTAGGAAGTCAGGGTGTTCTAACGATGTGGTATTAGGAAATCTTGATATTCCCACGTCGGAAGCTTGGATGGTGGGAAAGATTTCAAAACTTGGAAAATTCTTAGGGCTTGGAACTCAGGTGGCTTCAAGAAGCTAAGAGACTTCTTCGCAATATGTGCACAAAGAGTCCTTAAGGGGAGGTTCTGGTCTAGAGCCCCAAAAAATAGGTGATTTTTAGGAATTAATTAAAGGAAAACTACTGTGTATTATTTAATGGGACTTATTGCATTGTATTAAGGATGTCTTAAATTATAGAAATATATTTTTTGTTTTATAATTAATCAGTGCAGACAGCCCTGGGGAGTCGTTAAAGTTAAAGCGTCAAAAAATTGATCCAAATCGGTGGGACCTGTATCTCTAAAAGTTATTATCCGATTCGACTGAAACCTTTTTTATTTTGAAGATTATTCTTTTTTTCTAGGGGGGGGGGGGACTAAAAAAAAATTACAAAAATTACATTTTTTTAGAAAATAACGACACTTCACGTTTGAAATCACTTTTCCCTGTATTTTTCGTCCTTTCATCGCCTTTGAAAATTATAAATTTTCAACTTTTTGTAATATTTTTTAGTTCCCCCCTAGAAAAAAGAATAATCTTCAAAATAAAAAAAGTTTCAGTCGAATCGGATAATAACTTTTGAAGATACAGCCCCCACCGTTTTGAGAACACTGTTTCCAGAAAAACGCGTTTAAAGTTTTGCGTGAGCGCCGAGTGGCCGGTTGTCACCCATGCATTTGCCGCTACTCAAATGCCTATAACTTCGGGAATTTTGCGAATTTCAATAAATCCTTTTAAACACGTTTTCCTAAAAGGTCGAACATTCGAAAAATTAAATAAAAAAAAAATCGACATTTAGACCAGAACCTCCCCTTAAGGGGGGAACCTGGTGTAGCGGGTCGAAGAAATCGATTTCTTTTGCATAAATCAATAGTTAAACATTACGAGAATACGTTCCCAAAGCCGCAAAACGAAATTCGAAAAATTAAAGCAGATATAGCCGGTTTTGCTACGGAGTGCCAGGTTACCAGCAAACTTTAAATGCGTTTGTCTCGAAACGACAGTTTTACAATTGGCGGACAATATAACTCCAAAAATATTCAACCAATCGACTTGGCCTTGTGCACGGATATTTGTGAACATTTTCTTCACAGATCTAAGCTATGGGTATAATGATATTGTTTAAATAAATAACTTTTTTTTGCACATTTAAGGCAAAATTTCGTTGGAAAGAGAGACCTTTTTTTCAAGAGGCCGCCATTTGTTCAATTTTGCATCTTTCAAGAAATAAAATGATACGAATCATCCGTACACTCATAAACTAAATGAAAATTGTTCGATTTTTGGTTTCTGATGAAACCAAAAGACGCTACGTTGCCCGCAGTGGACCAATTGCGTCGCCAACGGACTGGGCATAAGCACTTATAACTTTGTTATTTGTTGCTCTTTTTTAATAAATTTTTTTTTTATCTATCTTAACCTGTTAATACAATATCCCGAAAGTTTCAGAAAGATCGATTAAGTAGTTTCTTTAAAAAAAATTCCGGAGAAATGCCTCGATTTTCAGCTAGTTACACCAGGTTCCTCCCTTAATTCCCACAATGTCGGTACGACACGGACCTCCTTGTCCCTGGAACGAAGTCGCGGTCGAATTGTTCGGATCGATTGGCCCGTTTCCGATCCTTTGATCGGGCAAGCGTTCATCCATCCGGACAAACAAGAGGGAACAAGGATGTCTCTATTGCGGGCTACGAATGCCAGCCACCGTCACGCCTGCTGTGTGCGTGCCCGTCTACGTGGCCAATTATGAGCGGGGCCTTAATTAACAAGGGGTGTGAGGGCGCACAAAGCCGTGCACTCCGTGCGCGGGTCTGCAACGCTCTGAGTTGATACTTCAACGACGACGCTGATTGCCCCTGGTATCCCAGGGTTGCTATCCTTAACCCGAGCGGAATCTCCGCGTGCACGGATGATTGATACTACTCCTTGCCCGAGGAAGAAGATAATCGCGTGGCCGGTCTCTTTGTAAAGGGAGACTCGCAGACTGATCAGCGGATCTGGCTACTCAGTTATCGAGATGAGCTACTTAGCGTAACGAGCCTGATTTCACGGTATGGTGTAGTTTGGAATTATAGCAGCGACGATGTTATTATTATTATTATTATTATTATTATTAATAATAAACGGGGGAACCCTTTAGAATACAAAGATAAATTACAATATAGCACAAAAAGAAACAGAGAAAATAGTAACAGATAGAAATAAACTATAGCAGAAAAGTAACGAAAAACATAATAGTCTGCAATACAACGACGAGTCAGTGCTAAAAGTGTATACTAAGGAGATGGTATACTCCTAAGCAGCTGAGTTCTAAACGCAGCGAGGGAGGTTAGGAATAAATCAATGTCCTTAGGGCATTGGTTTAACATACACATAGCGCGATTTATGGGATCATTGGAATAATACTGATATTCCGGGACACCCGATACAAAAAGGGGTCTCGGACGCAATGACCGTTGCGGAGCATTAAAACAAATCAGTGATACTAGCTCCAGACAATTAATCTGACCATGGAAGACTTTGTAGAGGAATATTAAGTCCGAAATGACACGGCGATCGCAAAGCGTAGATAGCCTCGTTTTTAGCAAGGCGGTCATTGAGCCGCATAGGGCTACCTGAAGCTCTCATATTGAGTGATTGGGAATGTAGTTTTGGATCATATGTTTGAGGGAGGGTGGAAAATACCCCAAAGAGGGCTGTGAAGTGTTGTAAGGTTTAGAAAATGGAGGAAGGTTGCCAGAGGATGTTGAAACGAACAGGGTGAGATGTGAATTGCAACTAGATTTGGCGGAGATGTAGCAATTAGTGTTCCTGATTTCTCGATATTTTTCGCATCTCGAGAAATGAGAAATCAGATTATATTTCTCGAGAATTCTCGAGAATTCTCAGGATATTAAAAAAATTTAGCAAAATTTATATTTTTGGAATAATGTTGATAATATTTATCTAAATTTTTATTCGTGTCCAACTTAGAAAAACTTGTGTAAATGAAAAAAAGATACTAAATATAATTGATAAATTTATTTATTTAATATAAAATGTGAGCAAGGCGAAAGATTACTTTTTTGTTTTAAAATAATTTTTTCAAAAGCACAATGCGTCTAATGTCGCGTCAGCCAATCTACTATTTTTTGTGACAAAATCTGCGGCTGCAGATATTTTTTTTCATTTTGAGTGGATGTTGGTTTAAATGTATATAGAGTATCGGCGATACGAAGAGAAAAGTTTATAAACAATCGCGCAATTCTTCCTATATTTTGCTAACATTTATCACTGATTGTACCATGTGTTTATATGTTCACGATTAACACACAATTTGAACTAACTAAAAATTCATGTCTGAAAACAAATGGGATTTATAATAATTTTCCTACACTGTAGATTCTCGAGAAACACTGTAATTTCTCAAGAAATGAGAAATTAGAAATTATAAAATTTTTCAAGAAATTCTCGGGAAAGAATTCTCGAGAAGGAACACTAGTAGCAATGTTATCGAGGGTGTCTCACTATTTATTTCATTTCTGTAAATATCGAAGGAAGAACCAAGTGGCTGGAGATTGACAAAAATGTACGCAGACGTGCCTCCTATTTATTACGTCGTCGCCCGGCGATAAATGCCCGAGAATTTGCAGTGGTGGAAGAGCAGCAGGTCCCGAGGCGAATATTATTCGCAGCACGCGGCTGTTATTTGGTGTCATTTTGTGGTCGTAGCCGTGTCCTGCTGGGGTCGAGCCCGGGAAATTCCACGGAGGAATCCTCGAAAGACGTCGATTATGCGACGCTGTGACTGGTAATATCTCTGCATCTGAATTCCAATCGAACGTGGAATAACGAATGATGGGCGCCGGAACATTGGCTGCTGCGCGCACTTCGATTGATCAGATATTCCTTATTACAAACCGAAATTCTTTCATTCTCAACACTGTGTTACAATCTTATCACAAAATATTTGAAAATACATTCAGATTTAGTTCTTAAACATGCACTGAAGTGTCCCAGATAAATTCCAAATAGTTAAATAGTAAACGATTCAAAATCTCCTCTCTTTATAAAAATAATTTAAAAACGTTATAAATCACCAATGCAATGCATGCTTTACGAGATAAAGCTTAAACCACCCAGCGATCCAGCTTCACCGTTTGTCATATTTCCACTTCAACCTCAAATCCCTTCCGATTGCCCCTCTCGGTCTCGCAACACGTTTACATTTTTCTTAACTTCGCCTTCTCATCGCCTGCTGCGCACGATCCTGAAAGCTCCGGCTGATCGTCGCCACGATCGACTATGAGAAAAGCAAATGCCCCGTAAATGGAAAGACCCACGCAGGAGAATCTATATGGAAATGATGCGTCGACTTTAGCGGGCAGGATTTACGAGGAGCCTCCAGTTCGCGAATATAGAGCCCCGGTGTATGCGAGCCCTGTATAAAATAGCCCGCAGGAGAATGCAGAGGAGTTGAGATTTTCCTGGGTACGGGGGAACGAAAATTTTTATATCCACGTTGCGTGGTAAACGGGGCAGACACGGCGTACGGCGGAATCAGACCGAACGTGGAAGAAAGGAGAGAAGTAAGGAGGAAAGTAAAGGGAAAGAAAGAAATGCAATGTACACAGGAGCTCATCGAGCAGGCAGAAAGTCTAGAGATTAGGTTCGTCAGAAAACTATACCAGTGGAGCTTGTAGGGCAGCTTGAAAATTGAAACGTCGGCCTTCGCGGAGGCTTGATAATCATCGCGGAGCTGATTCCCTAAGGAACATTCAAGATTCCTCCACTTCCCCCGCGCCTTTCTGAAATTCTCGAAATTCACGGGCTTCCAATGATTACATCTCACGGAGCCCAAGTCGAAATCAAGTTTTCAATTTCATCTGCCGAAGGTCCAGCGATTTGCGAGAGGCGGGCGTCCCTGGTGGTCCCGTTCGATGAATTTCAAGCAGCTTTCACGAGAATATTCTCGGCCACGACAAGGTGCCCGTCGTACCTGGAGGATATTAGCTGCTACTGTACTCGAGGCGCGGCCCTGCGGTAACCGCAATCACTCTGTGTCGCATCAAATCGAAGTTTGGAATCGAATTTGCATTAGACATGCTGGTTTTGTCCCCTCTCGTGTGGCCGGTTGTCTTTGTCAAGTTTCGTTTGCCTGGTTTGCTGAACACGTTTCCTTGTAGACAGTGATGCCCGTCAGGGTCCTGCACACCTTTACTACAATCACCAACGAAAACACTAATATAGTTTCAACGAGATTAAAACATATGTGGTAAAATGATGAATAGGGTTGGACACCTTGAAACTCTAAATTTCCAAAAAACAGAAGCGCAACGTCGCTAGATTCGTGAAAACTCCATCGCTGACCGCAATAAGCGGATCCAGTATACCTTGGCAAGAAAATCCGAACACGGGAATCCCCCCGTCGTTCGGATCCCGCACTTTACGACACGCTTACGTACTTACTCCCTGTATCTTGAGATAAATTTCCGAGCCACGTGGCTGGAATATCTTGCTTCCTTTCGCCAGCTCCACCGGTTTATTTTATAATTCTCGTATCTCAACGGCTAGCACCTCGGTGATAGTCCGTATCTCGTGGATATTGGGCGCGTAAAATCCAGCACCGCTACCCCGTCGTCGGTTCTGTAAAGTCCAGCGAAATCGAGCTGGCCGATCGAATTTACATGGAACAGCCCAGAATCTTGCAGGCTCCTTCGCCGTGCACGCGAGCTGTAGGTGTATGTATTTCCAGCGGTTCCCGGCTCCACCTATTTCCTCCGGCAACCTACCCCCGCGCGCTCCAGCCACTTCTTGCCGCGCGCGACTGCGAAAACTTGTCGCGAGTTTCGAGACTTCGGAGACGCGGCCGGCGCTCGCAGACGCGTGGACTTTTAGCATTTCGAATATCGTAATGGCACGTGCGGCATCGAGGGGAGTTTGGGTACAAGGCCGCGTCTCGCGCGCGGCAACGATCGCGAACTTCCGGAATAATATTCGGTTTCGCGGCTGGAGCGCTCGGGAATTTCGCGAGTATTTGTTTCAGGGGCGGGGGAGGCGAATTTAAATGCGAAATCTCTGGGCGACGCTGAGGAGCGACTAAACCAAAGTATCGATTTATGGTAACGCACCTCGATTTCGCCGGGTACGATGTGTTTAAATAGATGCTTTATGTTCCCTTCCTTTTTGCATCCCGAGTTTAAGATCATTTTCTCTTAAGGGGTTGTACCTAGTCAGAAGGCCGAAAAGAAGGGAATGTTTGCGGATTTTTTTTGAAAAAGGGGAAGCATATATTTTCACAGAAGTTTTTACACTTTAAAGAGTAAGATTTAAAGAACATTTGGTAATTTTTTTGTAGAAAATATTTAACGTTTATAATAAAAATACGACATCCAAGAAGCCTTTTTAAAAACGGGGAGCACGATATCGAAAAAATTACTTCATCAATGTTTCTCATACCTTGTGGGATTATTTTTTATATAAAAATCTATCGAATATCGTTCGCATTTTTTTTAATGTATATTTTCGATTTTATCAACGAAAAATGGCCGTTTTTCGCGCGAAAATCAGGTCCCTCAAACTTTAAATAGCCGCCAATTTATTTCAAATTAATATTTCGAAAATCCCCCGCCGTCAGTCGAAAGATACATTAATATACTAACGAAATCTTTTTTGTTTTTTATTTTAGATAATCTGATTCTGAATTGCAGTGCTCACCGCAAAACAACTTTTTATAAAAGGCTTCTTGGATATCGATTGTAATTTTATTATAAACGTAAATATTTTTTTACGAAAAAATTACCAAATCTTCTTTAGATGTTGCTGTTTTAAGCGCAAAAAGTTCTGTAAAAATAGATGCTTCAGTTTTTCCAAAAAAAATTCACAAACATTCGTCTCTTTTCGGCCTTCTGACTAGGTATAACCCCTTAAGGGGACTAGGCAGTCAGATAGTTCGAAAATCAAGTACTTTTTGCGAATTAATTACAAGGAGAAGAACACAAATTGTGACTAGTACTTTTGAGTAATGTCTATCAATACTATAGACAGTAAAAAAAATTATTTGAATATTTTATACTTATGTATGACAGCGCCTACACTCGTTTGATATGTAGGCGTTTTTTCTGGAGCCGTTGTAATTTTTTTATTATTATTATTATTTCAACTTTATTATCCTTTAAACGTGCAGACAAAAAAATATTTTGCAGTGATTCTAGCCGTAAGAAATTGAAGTGTGAAATATCCTCTGAAATTGATACTTTGCCCCGGTCCTCATTCCGCCCTGAACCTATTGAAAAAGAAAAAAAAATCAAAATTATAAAAATGGTAGCTGCAAAACGGCAAATTTAAAAAAAACGCCATTTTTCGTCAGGGAAAAGAGCCATTCTATTTTTCTTATGTCAAAACAGAAGTTTTCACAGACTTATCCGTAGGTTCAGGTCGTAACTACACATGTGTGCTATATGCTGAATTTTTTTCAAATCGATGCTTACCTCTGTTTTTTCGCAATCACTGCAAAACGAAGAGAAAATTTGATTCCGCGAAAAACACGTTTAAAGCTTCAAAAGAGAGATCTACTGCGTGCGCACAGAAACCGTTTTTGGCGCGCTCGACCCTTTCGTCTGTAAAATCCTTAATTTTGCGAATTTCAACATAAACCAAACGGCATTTTACTCAGGAAAGAATGGTACTTTCGAAAAATGCAATAAAAAATCAAATTTCTGACTTCCTCGTCCCCTTAAGACAGTAGATAATACCCGGTGCCTTATACAAGAATTATTTTAACTTATTAACAATATTCCCCTTATTACTGAAAGCTTCTCAATACCCACTTACATTTACCGGGAGCTTGCATTCATTTAATTAAACCCTACTGCAATGAAATCGCTAAAGGTCGAAGCAAAGTGATCGCCGAAAGCCGCTCCAGCCTATTCATCAACTGTCCAATCAAGTTTGACTGGTTGAATCGAATTGAAAGCGCCCTGTAAATCTTGATCTTAAATCATCAGATTCTATTCGCGAGCATTTAACCTGGCTTGTCTACAGTATCTCTACAGCACGACAGGTCGTCAATAAATTAACGCAGTTTCCCGGATGCAAGTGTCTGCGATAGCTTACCAGTACTAACATCGCAACTACATAATTACCCCGCTGCCTGAGTTCATACAATACCGAGCAGCAGCGAGCCAGGTAAACCGAGGCCTCTTTCTTCGCTGCAGCACAGAGATTATTCTCATTAAAACCTCGGCCATAGTACCCACAAAACATTCCCCGGGGGTTAATGAAACTCCCCTAACAACTGACTGGAACCCTGCTCGCGATCTGGTCGCTGCTATCGTATTTGCCTCGGTTCAAAGACCTCGGATAGGGGTGGCCCGGCCCCGTCATCGGGAGGGTGGCTCATTGCCGCGACGAAGAAATAATTATCTGCCGCGTCGTCATCAGAAAGTGAGCCGCGGGGGTGGCGGCTGTCGGGGAGTGCGGTCTCTATTCGTCGGTAAGGAAGTTAAACGGGGCGCAAAAGGGGAGAAGGGTGGCGGAAGGATCTCGCGAGATGCAACTCTGCGGCTTCGGCAACAGAAGGGCCCTCAAAAGGCCGACCCTTGACTGCACTCGTTGCGGAGGGGAGGACGAGTCCAGGCCGGAAAGAGTGGTTGGCCAGGCACGAGGTTCTTGTCTCCGTCGTTTCGAGTGCACTTCCGGCCGCCTCGCGGCATGCAAATATTGACTACGTGCTGCCCGCGTCCCCGCCCCTCCAACTGACCCCCTCCACGCCTCAAACCACCCCCCACCCCGCTGTCTATTCTTTTTATCTCTTTCGCGTGCACTCGAAACGCGGCCCCGTGGGAAAAGTCATAACCGTAATTGCGCGGTCCCTGGGGGTTTCGCGATCGTTCGCGCCGGGGTCCGTGGAAAATTTCACGGGAAATCGACGCTACCAGTCACTGGCGGCGGCCACTCCAAAAGCACCCGCTTGCAAATATTCAGATGGATCAGGGGATTTTGCGGCGTCGAGACGGTGTCTGGGGGGTTGGAGTAAATAGGCTTGCGAATCTGGGTATTCTGAGATATCTGTAAACTCTCGTGTAGTATTTAGATAGTGGATAGGAATTGTAATTATTCAGATGGAAGGGGTAAACGTGCCATAAATATGGGATGATTCGAGGATAAACCGCGGAGGCACTGGGATACGAAACTCGGGAGGCTGATAAAGAGACATGGGGTTGTGCGAGGCGCGAGTGCTAGCCACGGGATTCGAATGTCGCGCGGGGGTAACGAGTGTGCCGTGGAATAAATGGAGGAGCCCGGCGAAAGGAGGGATCGCGCTGGCAGACGCGCGTAACGAGGAGAAAATCACGATGGAAGGGTGCGCGGCAACCAGACCTCGGACCACACGTTGTTATCACCCGCGGCACCTTCGCCAGCCCTCTTCTGGCTCACTGCAGTCACCTCTGAAGAACCCAAGAAAAATAACGTATAAACCGCATATATCCAATCTACCGGTAAATCCGTGGCGGTGGTGAAGAGCGCGCCAGAAGTAGGGAAGCTCGGCGAGGGGCCGTCGCGGACGAAGTCGTTTAGATTGCCATAAAAAGATGCTTCGCCGACCCGTCGCGTCGTTTCTCCGGGATACCGCGAGCAGGACGATGTACGCGGGCATTTCTTACCTTGTCGCGGGGAAACTATCCTTCCCGCGACGTAGCCGCGACTGGATATTTAGAGGGAAATGTGCTCGCAGGAAGCAGATAGGTTAGCGAAAAATAGGAGAGAGTAGGGTAATGGCGAACACCTAAGAGAGAAAGCAAACAGAACGAAAACTATGTGAGATACGAATTTGTTTTTTATTTATAAACATACTCAAACTAAGGTCGTATCAAATATATTGGCCGGTGAATTCGGTTTCGCGAGCAGCGGTCGAGGAGAAATCAGCCACCACCATCTGACGATCGCTGATTTGTCAGTTGGAGTTGCATGACCCTCGCAGGGTACGGTGGGGTAAAGGGATCATTGCTCGGCTCCGCCTGAACCTAGCCGGTTGGCTGTTATTTATCCTTAACGTCATAGTTGTGTGCGTTACGAAGCTATGCGTAGACCAATACGATATGAAGCTATCGAGAATGAATCAATGTTCTAACCAATAAAGTTCCTGAATTTTTTCGTTGCTAACGCACACCTATTCTGATGTGTGTATTTCTACGCTGACAGCTCGGTTTGGCCCACACGTCAGAATCTTGGCACTATCCCCACCACTTCTGGCTCACTCTTGTTCTGCGAAAGCGAAAGCGAGATGGAACGAGAGCGAGTCAGAAAACTTTGAGAAAAGGAGCCCCGAGGCAAACAAACGGTGTGGTGGGAGAATACCCCTCACGAAACTCACCGGCCAATATATATGATACCGACTTTAGTCCTCTATAAACTATGAATTTTGCAAAAATTTTAATAAAAATTAATTTTATAATGAAAAACCAAACCCCTGCTGTTCGGATTTACCCGACTGCTGGTGGGGTAATTCCGAATTGTGCATGGGGTAAGCACGAACAGAGTTACATATCGCAGAAGTCGCACAGAAAGCGCGATTTCACTGGTCAACCTATAAAAAATGTTGCTACAACCTCTACCTAATGTATTTTTCAAATTCCTCTTCTTGTGCGTTAGAAAAAAATTGCAATTGGTCGGAATATCGAAAAAAATAGTAAAGGTCGTTTTTTAAACTTTTTTTGTCTGAGACTGTAATGAAAATTCAAAAATCCCTTTTGTAGATTTAAGTAAGTTTCATACATGCTGAAAATTTCAGCAAAATCGGTTATCGTTGCTAATCTCAAAGGTTCGAGATTACTCCATCCGAGTTGTTCCTCATTACCCCACGACATCAAAATATAAAAAAGAATTTATTTCAGAAGTTAGAATCATAATTCAAGCAACGCGTTGGTCACAAAATGCTGGTAAAAAGTGCTTTATTTCAAATTAAAAAAATCCCAATTGTATCATTAATTCAACAATTATTACATCCAATTGAAGATGGACAAAATATTACTTGAAACATGATGAAAATAATAAATTGTGTTTATCTTGACAAGCATGAGCGTTTTGTATTTATTACTTTCTGCGCGGCGTTGGATACGACCTAAACTATTAGCTAGTGGAGAAGGAACAACAGTTTTTATTTATTAAAACGCCGTAACCACCGCGTTCCGGATTATTTATTTATTTATTTATTTATTCACGGGAGAAAACCCTTTGGTACACAGATATAATAGGTATAATGCGGGGGGACATATCACATAAAAGACAAAGAATACATTTCAACAAGACAGAATAGAATAAACGATAATTATAGAATATCTTCAAGAGAACGTCTTAAAGATTCAAGGGATTGACCAAATAAGTCAATCTTCGCATGGACTGAGTTCGTGTGATTAGACATACGATTTACACAGGTATAATAACCATATACTGTGCGATGTAGTTCAGTATGTAACAGAGAGTAGTTTCTTAGATTTCTTGAAGGCACATTAATAGAGAACAGTTGAATAATGGCAGCACACGGTATAACACCTTTAACAATTTTGCTTAAAAACATAATATCGAACAAAATTCTTCTATTACATAGTGTCTTACCCCGCGTTCGCCATTACCCTACTCTCCCCTACCGCGTATTAGAAAGGGGTGGAAATTTGATAGCTGCAGGAGAGATATTATAAAATATAGAAAGGTATAATGAGCACATAAATGCTTTTACATACTACGCACATGCACTCACGTTCTATTAACAAACGCAGGATCATTACGAATATTTCATGCTGCGGTTATAATTCATGCGAGTCCCTGCAAGTAGGCAGATGTTCAGACAGCTGGGGGTGGTCCCCGAAATTGCCACGCCAGATTATGATTAATATAATATATTACCACTCGCGCTAAATGGCCCGTACACGCTTTAATCTCGTATAAATTACTCAGAGGCTTAGTAGACGGGCTGGTAAGGAACAAAGGGATCGCCTCGATAATTCATAATTACCAACCCGCCGACTAGCTTGCCCTCCGCCACATGGTTTTATTCGTGTCTAATGGATGCGCTCGCGCGGCAAACTTTCGCGTTAACTTTTCTTTTAGCCCGCTAGCCCTTCCATTTCTGGTTGCTCTAATCTCGCCGACACGTTCGCCAGGCATTGTGAGGTCCGCGGCGCGCTGTGTCGTCGCGGGGCCAACTTTAATGCATCCGAAAAGGGTCAAACTTCCGGTCGCTACTTCGGAGACCACTTTGCGCCAGTCTGTGAACCGCCCCGGGTCTCTACTCTCGCCCCTCTCTCTTTCTCTCTAGTAGGTCCCTTCATTACGTCACACAGGACCGACCCAATTCCACGCCGTTGGAACTTTCGTCTTCGAATTCGAAACTTGAGAGGCGAGGGGACGTCGTGTTGCCGAGAACGAAAGTTCAGGGCGATGGGCAGGAATTGCAGCGCGAGAATGCCGGCCACTTATAGAAAAGATCAGACCAAAGATCGTTCGTCACGAATCGGGTTCAATGTGCAATAGATTTGCGTGTCTCGCTGTAAATGGAAGACGGTGAATATATAGACCGAGAGCCAGTGAACATTTTACCTACGTCATTTTTTAATGGAAATAATTCTTATTTTATGAAATCTATACTATTATATAAATTTGAAGTTGCATACTTTGAAATATAGTTTCTCAGTAAATATGAACTGTAATCACAACTGTGTTACATCACTTTGTTCATCTTGGCGAGAGGAAGGTTCTAACGTTTTTATTTTTTTTAAATAATATGTCGCGCCGCCACTGCCGAGAGGTGCCCGGGCGAGCACTTTTCGCTTGCGAAATAGTAGCGCGGTGGGAATAAGTGTCCGAGGGCTCTATCCGTAAGCACCCACTAAGATTTTTGGAAATTCCACCCTCCAAGGGGTGAAAAGGGGTGAAATTTATTTTCACGGATTCCTCAAAATCTCTTAGGCCCGAAGCGAAGCGCGGGGGTATTTTGCTAGTTATGTATAGAGACGATAACGGAAACCATCGTCTGGCAGTCGGGCGTTAGAATAACGACGCGTGGGCGGACGTTGAAAGTGCGAAAAAAAAACAGTAAAATTACGTCATTTTTTAATGGCTGATTTTTGGTGTGGTAATTAATAATATAATGGAAAGTTATAAAAAAATGTTGCCAGACGTTTTTATTAGAACTTAAGGGGTGCCAGACGTTCATAAAATTGCATTTTTACAATGATCATTTACGTCATAGATAAATGGCTGTTTCTTTTTTTAAACTTTAAGTTAGAACCCCTGTAACACTAATATAAAATTTGCCAGACGAAAATCGCGGAACTAACACCTTGCCAGACGTGAGCAAAGTCTCGGTCGACACGCACATCGACACCTTGATGCTACACTTAATCCATTACTGTAATACTTCCTCAACAATTATATACCTGAATTTTGGTGTGGTAATTAATAACATAATTTATCTATGACGTAAATGATCATTGTAAAAATGCAATTTTATGAACCTCTGGCACCCCTTAAGTTCTAATAAAAACGTCTGGCAACATTTTTTTATGACTTACTATTATGTTATTAATTACCACACCAAAAATCAGCCATTAAAAAATGACGTAATTTTAAACGTCCGCTCACGCGTCGTTGTTCTAACGCCCGACTGCCAGACGATTGTTTCCGTTATCGTCTCTGTACTAGGGCTGGGACTATTTGTCGAATTATTTGGTATTCGAATATTCGAATACTTCAGTTGTTCAATTATTTGGCGAATATAATTCGAATATCCAAGTATTCGAATACTATTCGAATATTTCAGTATTCGAATACTATTCGAATATTTCAGTATTCGAATACTGATGTATTCGAATAGTATGGCGTGAATTATAAATCAAGTTGTTGAGATTCATTTGTCAGGGTGAAATCTTGTCTCATTTTGACCCACTTCACACCATACTATTCGAATACTGCTCTATTCGAATACAGCGATATTCGAATAGTATTCGAATACATCGATATTCGAATAGTATTCGAATAATAACATTCGAATACTCAAATATTCGAAGTTTATTCGTAGCATTCGAATACTTGTAAAATATTCGAATATTAAATTATTCGAATAATCCCAGCCCTACTCTGTACATGATTTCATAAAATAAGAATTATTTCCATTAAAAAATGACGTAGGTAAAATGTTCACTGGCTCTCGGTCTAATATATTTCTTACGTGAGAATGTATTACAGCTGTAAGCGCCTCGCGTTAAATATAGCATGGCAGTCAAAGCGTTCAGATGCCACCCAAGTCGATCGACTTGCCAATCGTCACCGACTTCTTTAACTACTTCCCTCGTCGCCCGCGGCTCGCGACTCGTTTCCATTTTATTTCGTGCCCCAGCCTGGCACTACGACCGCCTGTAAGTTATTAAAAGTAATAATTCATGTTACCGGCAATAACCTCGGGCCCGAAGTTCTGTATATTCATTAGAGCACTCCAGGATGACAAAACTCGTCCGCGGGATCGCTTTCGTCTCCGTTTCAAGCCTCCGAAAGCAGCGCAGCTATGCAAGCTTTTCAATTTTCATTGTTAACATAGTTTCCACGCGCAAATTGCGAGTGGCATTCGACGTCCCTCTCAAAGTCGATTAGAATGAAATTCACGGCAAACTTTGAACGCAATCAAAGGGAGCAGCGGGGGCCGTTTTATCGAGGATGAATTAGTAAAGTTCGTAATTTATGTACAACAGGCTCGGAAATGCTAGTCGGGGGAGCCGCGCCGAACAATCGGTTTCACTTATTTACCGCGACGCCGACGCGCACCGTCGTAAACAGACAGCTTTTTCGCGCTGAAATATTCAGAGTTCCGTTGCTCGCATTCGGCGGGCACACTCGAGCCCATTCGGACCAATCGAAACTTCCGTTACGATGTCAGATGGCGGCGATGGTTTTTTAGGGCTGCTGATACATAATAGCGGTCAATAATTTTCGGCTGATACGCAGCTGCGCGGACCGTATCGCGGAAAGTTTGTTATTATTGAGGGAGGCATTACGGTTCCCTAAAGTGTACTAAACTCCGCGCCGCCCGTTACCGTATTTTATCGCGCTGTCATATTTGCCGTTAACCAAAATAGCGAGACGCAATTTTCTGCGCTCTTCGTCTATATAGATATATTCGGGAATCGAGGGGAGAACGCTCGACGACTGTGAAAACGTTTGCCAATGGTGTTACGAATTCGCGAAATTCAAGAAAAAAATTGCTCGTTATTAAATTAATTTAATTTACGGTTGAGAATGCCGAATTGTTCTATTCTGACATGTTAACGCATAGTAGATCGAACAGATGTAGCGAAGAACAGTGAAGCGCCATGAATGCGAGTTAAAACGAGCCGCGCGTGTGTAATATCCTGCCAGGAGTGTCCAAGTGGCAAGTTCCTTGGGGAAGGACCCCGGGAATTTAATTTATAATTTCGCCGCGAAATTTCGAGCAGACGCGCAATAAAAAGCACATTAGAGGTGCCCTGGACGCGTAACTTGCAACTGCAAAGTGGATTACCGGCAGGTTAACTACTGGGTATGAGTTAATTAACGGCTGTTCGAACTTCGGTCTTTCAGGGGTGCATCCGGCGCTATTGCTGCATCGTCGAACTTCGCCAAACATTTAATGGCCCCTTGGTAATTCGGTAAATACTCTTTTACTAACCCTTTGCGCGGACAGGGTCATACGGCTGTTTGTTATTCGAAACATCTCTTTCAATGGAAAGAATGCAGAGTGTTTAGATTCATTTGCGACAAGCAGCCTTTCGATTTTCAAGGTTCAGGTGCGCGTGTATACTAATAATTCCCATGATGGCATAAAGGCTATGAGGTAGCCGATGTGATTTAATTTTTTCAGCTTCGCTGTTTCTTCTTTTAAGGGGAGATTCTACTCTCTAGGTCGAAAAATTCGCCACTTTTTGGTGATGGTTTTTATAATGAAAGACACACTTAACGTGTTCGAATTTTAGGAGGTATATTGTATCACTCTTGAAATACAAGAAAAAATCTTTGTTGTTTGTTTGTTTTATTTGTTTATTTAAATATTCCGCAGTGAAGTTGGTGTTTTCAGAATTTGACACCTTGATGGCGGTTGAAATTTCAAACGACTGGATCATCGGAAATAAAAAACCAAACATATTTTTAATTTGCAGGAGCATGGCTGTCTGACTAACCAAAAATATCGTAAAGTTTTTCAAATTTTCCAACATTTTATATCTATTAAACAGAAAAGAAAAGTCCTTTTCGGTACTTTCAACTTTGATCGACTGCCATTTTAATAATTTTAGTCCGAAATTGTTCTTTCGTGGAAAGCGAGATAACCATACTTCTGTGAATTAGAAATATGTTTGGTTTATTATTTCCGATGATCCGGTCGTCTGAAATTTCAACCGCCAGCAGGGGGTTAAATTCTGAAGCTGCCAACTTTACTGTGAAATATTTATGTAAACAAATGAAATAAACAAACAATAAAAATATTTTCTTGTATTTCAAAAGTGGTAGAATGTACCCTCAGAAATTCGAAAACGTTAAGTGTTAATTTCATTATAAAAACTATCACCGAAAAGTGTCCGATTTTTCATACTTCTTTGTTATAAATGTTCTGTGAGTCAAAGCCATAGCTTCCAGGTGTTTTTTATTTTGTTTTTGTTTCTCTCGATCTACGCATTATTGTATGATGTTTCCTTGTGTAGATATATAGCGTGCTTCATCGCGTTAAATAAATAATAATAAAGGAGCCGAAATTCTCTCGAAATAGGGCAACAGGAGGCAGGAGTTATTAATAAACCAGCACACATGGCGCTCTTCGCGAGGCATATGAAAGAGAAAATCGACCACTTTGTCTAGACTTGGCTCGTGACGGATATCGCGGTTGCGTCAGGGTCGAAGTTCGCCGAACTTCCGTCGATGAGCTCGCGGTCGAAACTAAAATGTGGAATGCATGGCCGAAGTTTATGAAAGAAAATTAGAGGGTTCAGCTGGCTGGCGAAGTAATTTCATAGAAAAATCCCGTGATCACTGTTAAAAGCGTTCTCTGTAGCAAAATTACAAAGGAGTTCGTAGAAACGAAGTGGGTAACTTACGTGTCTCGAAGCGATTCTGACGAACTCGGATCCCGTTTAATCAAATTGAACATAGCCACCGACGATGCATACCGAAGACGAAGTGAGTTAAAATTATTTCGAGCAGGATGAAACCCCTTAAAAATCAAGGAAAATTTCAAATTTAAATTTACGTTAGAAACCCAATTGTCCACCTTTCAATTACGTACACAGCAAACGTACAGATTATCCGCTGCTTTTCCACCGATGTAGACATGCAACGTACTGATGTTTAATTAACTCGAGGTATCGTTGAGATTCGCCCGTCTAACGAGCAACCGCGGGGACCAATTAAAAATTCTGCTATAAAAAACAATTAATATCCTGACGGGAGAATGTTTCGCGTGCACGGGGAACTTTTCAACGACGTCGTTGCTTCCTGGATTAATAACCCCGTATTCTTTTAATGACCGGAATGTTTGAACTGGGAAATCTGCTCGGTTTTGCACTGCAACCTCGCTTTGACGAAAGAAAAGACGAAGAAGTACATCGGTAGTTATACCTAATTACGCGATCGTAACGAGATCAATGGAAATTTAAGGATCAATCCTCGCAGTTGACTTTCCAACCAGATATTAATCTCGCAGCGACAGAAGATAAGGAAAGCTGTACGCTGAACGCTCACCGAATGTTTCATGGATCCACGCAGCACGTACCCACTCGCCACGTGTATTTTAAGTTTAACCGCGCGCAGGAATGTTTTCCGTAGCCCGTAAGGGCGATCCTACGACACAATAATTCGTGCTACGAACTGGCCTCCCGCCGTAGATCACAATTACCCGAAAATGGTCGGGAACAAGCTCGTTGGAACTCTTGCAGTTACGATCGCCGCGGCGGCGCCGCGTTCTAAAAGCGGCCCCGGCCCCGAGTAATGGCCGGCTACTAAATTCTAATAAATATCAGCAGATACAGCAGGCCACTGGTCCCTTTCGTGGGCCACCTAAGTGTTATTAATCGTGCCGTGAGCCAGAGTCAGCGGCATCTTCGATTCCGTCCGGCCCTACCCCCGCAGCGAAACGCGCGGGAAATGCCCGCGCCGTTATTTTCAATCGCGGAAATGTTTATGTTGCTTCTTGGAAGAGCGCCGGAGTCTAACAGAATTACGATCGCGCGGATACCGGTGAATGCGCTGAAACGAGGAGATACGACGAAATTTTACTCTGTAGATATAAGCATGGAATCGCTGCGTTCCTTCAAATACGACGGGGATCCTAAGGTTCAGCGGATCCCGCAGGTGCGCGTTAAGGGATAATTGTATCTTACTTTATCGCCTGGCGTTTGTAACTGAGCTTCGCGTTATTTAACGTGTCTATAAATTCTTATTTGAAACTTCTCGCTTAGACACTGATTTTTACTTATAAAACTTGTGTTAGGACTGTTAGAAGTTTCTGGTTCAGTAGGGAGTCTAAGAGGAAAGGAGCTTCTTTCGTCCTTGAATCATCAATCGTCTCTTCAATCTCGTCCTATCTTGTCTACTGTCTTCAATAGACAGCAAATATTTAATAGATCCTCAAACCGGGTAATCTTGTATTCGTTTCGACTTCATATTATTATTATTATTATTATTAACGTCTTTATTACACAAAATGAAGAAGAAACCTATATTACATTTGGCGTAGCCGATAAGGCAAAAGAGTAAAGGCGAGGCTGTAGTGGTAACACTGTTCTGAAGCCTAACCGTGCATAATAAACTAAACTAATTAAAAATAGAGACAAAAACAAACAAACTTAACAACATTAGAATAAACTAGACTAAGTTAACTTAAGACTTAAAGCTAGCATGAGAGACGCAATGAGTAGAGGTAAGTAAGAAAATTAAAAGTGTTGGAGAATGTGTTGCTGCACTGCGGGTTTGAAAGAATGATAAGAGTCTAATTGTCGAATAGTAGCAGGAAGAGAATTATAGTAATGTGCCGCAGTATAGGAAAAAGAAGATTCGAATTTAGTGGTGCGATGCGCAGGAATGGAGATGAGAGATTGAGACCGGGTTGAGAGAGAGTTAGAAGAGTGGTAAGAAAGGTTAATGAGTAGGATATTGTAAAGATATGAGGGACTATGAGAAGACAGTAGGGGAGACCGGGGCTAGTTGACTAATTTTTTATATTCCTAATTTTTATAAATATACCATTGTTATTGTTTTGACTTGCTGCATACCAAAAGTTTACAAATTTCATTAGGTATACAGGCTTAATTTTTAAAATCGTTTTAATTGAGTCTACGTTGTTGTTTTTATGGTATTTAGAGTAGTCAGACGAATGAGTCAACAAACCCCGGCTGCGGGGTTAGTTGACAAATACGATGGGGTTAGTTGACTTGACATTTACTTTTCAGTTTTAAACCTTTGCTTGCGAAAGGCATATATATACGCTGTCACAGTACATCAATATATATGAAAAGCGTATATATACGCTGCCAATTCCACCAATATACTATACGAAACGCGCACATATGTATACTACAACCAATAATTTTTTAAAAAAATTTTTTCACTTCTTCACAGTGTTATTTTTTTTATTAATTATCATGGTGTTAGATACTGTAATTATTTTGTACTTATTTGTTATGCTCTATTTGGAAGGCCTGAGAGTTTGAAGGGAGGATAGGGTGTAAAACTGGTAGGGGTGAGTTTGGAAGAATTTTATGGTGGGGGAAGTGAACTTGAGCAGCTAAACTCTTTGTCTCGACTGCATCTTGAGGATAAAAATGCAATTACTAGTGGTATTCCTATGCTTAGTCAACTAACCCCGTCCGACATTGTTAACATGTTAAGGGCCGTACGTACGAAACCTTCACGCACCGGATAAAATAAAATACCATAAATTATAGTCAAGGTATCACGTTTCCACAAAATATTCATGAAAAAACATCAAGCAGTACGTAGTGGACAAAAATTCATAAATAGTCGAAATAAAAATATTTACTTCCCGCCGAACTTTTTAGATTTTTCATTCTCACTGACAGAATATGCGTCACGGCGCACATTAAATGGCAAGCTGGTTATTTATATACTTCAATATCGCGAATCGCCGAATAATTTATTTCATAATACAACAATTAAATGGAATTAGTCAACTAACCTTCTCAGCCAACTAGCCCCGGTCTCCCCTACCTAAAACACGTCAGAATTAAATATGTCAGAGCCACTGATCATCGCATCCCGAAAAACGAGAATTCTACAGAAAGTTGGTCCCGTTCAATTCCCACGCTCGTTTCTCATTTTCCAGTTCTATTAGGGCTGCATGGTGGCGAGGGGAAGTCGTGCGAAGATAAAGGGATGTGAAATTTCCAGCCAAAAATCAGCAAACGAGCCTGCCTCGGGATAAAGTTTTCAGTATGAGGGTAATACGTTGCTTCCCCCTCGAGAGGCGTCTGTTTTCGTTTTAATAATCCCAGTCCTCCTGAAATAATTATAATACCTTTCGGGCGTTTCGAGGGAAGCATACAGACTCCCATCGCCTCTCCTCGCCCCGGCTCGGGCCGCGCGCAGCCCCGTCCCACGAGTTCTGTCTTCTTAGCAGATAGGAAAAGCCTGGCAGGACGGGCGCGGTGTACACTCCGGCGGAATTACTACGAATGAAGTTCTTAATCTTAATAAACTTCAAGGTTCCCGCGCCTTCATCCACTTCCGCTGCCACCCCCCCCCTCAGCCTTTTGCCTCTCGAGTTTATCTCCTGTCAGTTGATTCACAATTCTCTCGCCGAATCTTATCGCGGGAATTCTTTAAACCGCGTCACAAACATGGAGGCGTCTCTGACTCTCCCTGGCGACGTGAAATATCGCCGTATCTCTCCGGGAATTTCAGCCGGAGGGAAGAAAGTCGGAGTGGAGACGCTGTCTTTGTTCAAGCTAACCCTTTGAGGCGAAAATCCTTGTAAATAGAATTCTTGAGCATAATAAATATAATACACTCCTATGCTCAGAGGCGGATTAAGGTCGGTTGGGGCCCTAGGCGCAAAAGAAAATATTGGGCCCCTTACAAAAAAGGGAAAGACAGGAAGAATAAAATCACATGAAATCAAATTTGGTGTCATTAAAAAAAAAGTGGAAAGTTGGTTTTTGTGGGGCCCCTCCGAAGTCGGGGCCCTAGGCGCGGGCCTAGTGCGCCTTATGGTAAATCCGCCTCTGCCTATGCTATTCATTATTACTATTCATTCAGTGTTATTCTGGTGTTTGCTGTCTAATTTCCCGTTTGGATGTTTTGCAAAAGGAGAGTCTGATTTAAGCTACTTCGCTGGTGACCCATCGTGGACGGGTGCGCCAAGCTACCCGCCGGAGTTTCACCGAGAGATTAGATTCATAGGGGACTATAGGTGGCCGCGTTTAATAGGCAACTTCGCCCCTAAATATCATTCGTCCTCCTCGAAATCCTTCAAACTCGAACACAATATCCTCTCGTCACTCGCGGCTCTACATCTCGAGCACCCGAGCGAGTAATCCAATCCGATTGTTGCATGCATCCTGGAAACTCTTGGCGGAGTTCCGAAGTGTCCTTTGGAATCCTAATGGCGCAACATCTGACGTCACGTATTTCGAGTTTACCCGATACGTGCGGCATCGAGAGTCGCGGGAAACGTTCAGCGCCTTCTGCGCAGCTTTGCCACTGTAATCACAGAATCTTTCGGACTTTTCTCTCAGTAATTTTTTTCCTCCGTTATATTTGTCGATTTCCTTCGAACACTTAACATACTTCATGTGCCGACGCACATACAGTTCATCTCACACAAACTCTGCTAAATTGGATACCGTGTTACAGTTACTGACACAATACTTGAAGTGCTCCGAAATTGTTGCTAAACTGTCTTCCCTCTTCCGTTCCAGTCGAGGAACGCCATTTACACGTCAGGGAATGTTGCTGCCGTGTAATATTCGATAACTCGTCATTGAACTTGGGAATTCCAACGTTCTGGAATTAGGTTCATCCTGTTTCGCTTCATAGTTACAAGGGTAGGTACATTGGGAGCCGTTGGTCCGTGGAAACTTCCTCGAACTGCACCGCAACGCTTGATTTCGTAAGCTGGTACATCTCGCAGGAGACGGCTGTCTTTGCAATTAAACATTTTCCCGACCCAGCTTGAAATTAGGGCTGGGATTATTCGAATAATTTAATATTCGAATATTTTACAAGTATTCGAATGCTACTGTAGGCATTTTGAGCGCTCGGATAAGGGAGACGGCCTATGGTGCGAGTGAGGCCCATAAGGTGGCGTCGTTTAAGTAAGGAGTTTGGGACTGGGACTGGGGGGGAGTCGGCGGTAGCCGAGGTGGCTAAAGGTGGCATTTCCTAAGCGCGGCTCGCCGCGGCGGTGAGCGGCGCGGCGCCGCCTCAGCACGCCGCGAAGGGTATTTCCTATACCTAAGCGTCGCCGCCAAGGCCCTACGCGGCGCCGCGCTGGCTCTTTTCGAGCACTTGAAAAGGTCTATTGTCGTTTGAGGTCTCGAGGACCGTCGTCGACACCGAATTTTATGGCTTTCGACCCACCTCTTTTTGACCTGGTTTGAATACCATCAAGAAGTAATGAGAAATGTCCATGATTTTCGCATTTCTCATCAGATCTTTGCGAAAACGACGCCAATCGATTCCGTATGTTTCGCCGATGATACTAACACCAAGAACGACATAATTCGGAGCATAATGAAGGAAACTGGATGAAAACTTAATTTATATGATTTCTCGCTAGCTTCGTAAAAAATAGTCCGATATACATGAAATTTGGTACGATTTTCATCGGGAAAATATAAGGAATTCATGGGTGTCACTTCCATATCTATACGATAAAGAATAATGAAATATTTTATTTCTGAAACAGGTATGAATCCTTGGCCGACCCCAGCGAATCGAGGTCAGCGACCCACAGTTGAGGGTGAAATATTCATTTCAGCGTATTAAGAAATTCTCTATTGTTTATCGTATCGATAAGGGAGTGACAGCAATAGATCCCTTATGTTTTTCTGATGAAAATCATACCAAATGTCATGTAAATCGGACTACTTTTACAGAAGCAATACAAATCATAAAAAGAGTAGGCATTTTTTTACCTTATTGCTTGTATAAAAGTATGAAAAAAAAAAATGAAATTACCGATCGTAAACAAGGAATGAATTCTCGCTTGGTTGTTAGCTCGATTTTGTCTCAACGCACAAATGACGTCAATCCCAAGAATAGAGAAAAAATTCATCATGCTATTTTTTCCAATCAAGATGTCGAATCGTATGGAGCTACGTTATAACAAAAGGTTATTGTTTTTTTTTTGCAAAGATGGCTATAAAAGTATGTAGTACTAGATCTCAAGAAGTCGATGAAAAGTTTAAAACATCTTCGTGTGTATTGCAATGAGAATATTTTTTGAGCGTACAATCTTTTCTATAGGGGAGACCGGGGCCAGTTTATTAATTTTTTACATTTCAAATTTTTATAAATAGACCATTAGTATTTTGTTGACTTGCTGTATACCAAAAGTTTACAAATTTCATTAGGTATACAGGCTTAAATTTTAAAATCGTTTTAATTGATTCTAAGTTGTAGTTTTTATTGTATTCAGAATAGTGAGACGAATAAGTCAACAAACCCCGGCTGCGGGGTTAGTTAAAAAATATATATTTATATATTTAACAAATTGTTTTATTTTTATTGGAATGATGCTGTTATTTTTTTTATATAACGTCAAACGTTCGTATGAGTTGTATATTAACAATCTTTTATGAACTTCCTTAATAATATTCGGCATTTTCAGTACGAAAAATGGGATGTTGCATTTTTTCCCTATTTCTTGGGATTCAGCTCCACTGTACGATATAGAATGCAGGTAATTACTTCATCATTAGCAAATATTTCCAAATACAAGGACAAATATATATTAATTATACAATAGAAAAGGTTTGGAAGTTCCCGGAAAGTAACTAAACAGACAATACTAATATTTCTTCAATGAGTTTGTTATGGAAAAAGAACTATATGGTGTCACGTCCCGGGTGGAGGTCTTTGGGGACAATGACATGGGGTTTATAAATGATACTCAGGCGAGGATTTTGAATCCTGCACACTGAGGGTAAGAAGGATCTCAGGCGAGGATCTTGAATCCTGCACACTGAGGGTAAGAAGGATCTCAGGCGAGGATCTTGAATCCTGCACGCTGAGGGTAAAAGGGGTTCAGGCGAGGATCTTGAATCCTACACGCTGTGGGCAGAAGGAAATCAGGCGAGGATCTTGAATCCTGCACGCTGAGGGTAGAAAGGATTTTAGGCGAGGATCTGAAATCCTACACTCTAATCAGAGATGGCTTTTCAGGCGAGGATCTGAAATCCTACACCCGTTAGAGCACTTGTTATGGGGACACCCGTTAGAGCACTTGTTATGATTTGGTTTTGGTAATCGGATTTACCGTTGCATCGAGGTAAAAGACACTCGTAATGATTCAGCAAAATCAGCTAGTCATACGGTTATACGCGAGCTATGTAAAAGTAAGTTGGTAAACACCGCGATGCTTTCCGCGGTCGTTGCCCGTAATCAGCTGTTCCGGCAGCTCGTGTGGATTTAGGGATCTTCGCAGCCGAAGGATTAACACAATGACTCGAAACGTTAGTTAAGCAAAGCGTTTTATTAGTTTAGGCAAAAATATAGGCACTGTTTGTGAAAGTGCTTTGTTGAATATATTATGCATTTAGACATTAATCATTAGCACAGAACATTAATATAAATGGTTATCAATATATATAAAATGTGATTATGAGAGTGACATACAGTAGGGTAGACCGGGGCGAATCGAATCACAGGGCGAATCGGATCAAAATAAGAATTTAGTCCATATTTCTTACATCGCGATAGAAATGATCATTCCGATCGTTCGTAGTACCTCGTCCCTCTCCCCCGCACCTACTACAATAGTTCGTCAATTGTTTTAAGTCATTGCTTAGAGCTGGCATACGTTTTCAATGAGATGGTTGCGTGCGAATGTTACAATTTTTGTCCGTATCTAACCTACGTAATCTGCAACTTCGTATTTAAAATAAAAAGCAAGCTTGAAAATTCAAATGTGCTTATTGTTATTAGTTTGCACGGTGTCCAAGTTTAGTATTTGATGTATTTTAGACTATTATATCATAATATGTTTATGTAATCTACAATCTTTGAAATACTTATATATGGGGCTAATCGGATCACGTTATATGGGGCGAATCGGATCACTCCTTTTTTTTCATTTACGTACTTCTATAATTATAAATATGATGATTGTTTATATACAGATAGTTCGTAGGTACATAAAAAGCGCAATCAGGGATCATGGTGTCCAAAAAAAATAAAGGAAGCTGTGATATAAATTAAATCTAAAAAAATGACGCAAAAAATAAATAAATTAATGGTTTTAAGAAGATGGCATTGTATTTACTGCGGTCAAAAATTTATTCGTCCATTTTCAGAAGATTGTCTGAGAAGAGTGGTGCCACGATAATTGTACTAATAGAGGCGGCAAAAAACGGCAATATCCTTCCGATTTGTGTGCTAAATAGTATCACTTGACATCATTGTCATTAAATTAGATTTATTTTAGTTGATTATAAAGATTTTGGTATGAAAATTTCAGGTTTTTCAGAAATTTCTGGGTGGTCCAATTCGCCCCAAGTTTCGGGGCAAATCGGATATTCCTCACTTTTTCGTTTTTTGTTTATAAATGAAAAATTTTATGTTTAGTTTCAATTTTTATATATTCAAGTTGAAGCCAAGGGTGTACTGGTTACGAATATATAATAAAAAATTAGTTTTTTAATGCTTAACTATTGTTTTTTTATCGTCAAACACAAAGTGATCCGATTCGCCCCGGTCTACCCTATATGTTTGAGATAGAATGATATAAGTAGTAAGCATTGATAAGAACATGAAATATGATTTAGATGAGCGTTAATAACACAATATAATATAGAAATAGCGTAACAAGACAATATAATATGAAAGCAATTAGAATAGCTATACAAAATAATAGATGAACGCAATACGCGTAGAAATACGAAATAATATAAATATCGATTAGAATAGCAATACAAAATAATATGTGAAAGCAATACGAATAGGAATACACAATAATATGTATGGATATGATATGCAATATTTTAAATGGTAATATAATTTCTTACGGTAGTTGCCGTTGAACACTGAATTTATGTTTAAGCGGTGACAATTTCTTGATTTTATAATACTTTAAGTAACTTGTATAGATTTCCGTAGAACGAGCGTCAATGATAAATTTCCGTAGAAAGAGTCGTTGATTGATTTCCGTAGAACGAGTCGTTGATTGATTTCCGTAGAACGAGAGCGAGCTCTCGCGGTTCCTCGTATTTATACTAATTACAATCTTTTCGGCTTGAAGGGGGGTGCGCAGTACGCACCTTGACATAGTTACGCATATGCGTCGCAGTAACATTTCCGGGGTTTTTGTAAGGACCAAAGGTTGGTCTATATTTGGACTCGCATTTTCGGCACGTACGCCAAATAATCCTCGCGATTATCCTTCTGGGGTTCTTATACATGTGATTTGGTAATGCTCAACTCCTCGAATGGGTTTTGGGTATTTTTATAGGAAAGGGGTGATAATGGATTTGACTTCTTTGGTCATTTAGTGGGCTTGAGACGTGGTCTCGATTTAAGAGATAGAAGGGGCGAGGGACTTGTTTAGATTCGATAGGAGGGAATAGTTTGTGCCGCGTTGGGCGAATATGTGAGGGAGATTCATTGATTGACCGTCTTGAGATGGGGACCGCTAAGGTACATCGCCAAGGCGGTCGAGATCATGGAGAAGGGGTATTTTGGTGTTTGGGGAGATTTGAGAGGAGTTGTATAATGGTTTATGAAGAAATATTATTTTATCTGCGAGCGAAATTTTGTGGGACGTCACAATGGAACTAATTATTCGCTATTACTTTGCAGTATCGATAGGTACTACTCATTTTGGTCCCCAAAAAAATATTTTCCTTTTATATCACCGAAATTTAAACGACTCGATTTAAAATTCTGCACAAAAAAAACTTTGACACATGTTTACACATACAGCAGAAGTAGCTCTGCCATGATATTTTTACGTTTTTAAGACCATATATTATTAGGTTACAAAAATATATAAAACCATCATTCCATAACTTTGAAATTCTGACTTGTTTCCTTATTTCTGGGGATTCTGGTCCATTGTGGCGATGGGCCGCGGGGCGGCCAGCCGCGCAGCACTGCTTCTGGAGCAGTGTAGCGACTGGCAGCCGCGGGCCGTCGAGCGGCTAGTAGATTCTGCCAAAATGGCGGAAAACAGACACTCGTCCCATTGTGTTGCTTCTCCAGTAGCCTAGGCTACTCCTGGAGCAGACTTGCATACACTATAGCAATCTGCCGCAGCCGCGCGCGGTCGAAGTCGCAGATAGGAGAACAGATGAATGCTTTCCCATTGTAGCAGTGTACCGCGGCGCGCCGCGGTCGCGCGCCGCCGCGGCGAGCCGCGCTTAGGAAATGCCACCTTAAGGCGGCTGGCCAGTGCGCTGCGGTTCGAGAGATCGCGGGTTCGAATCCCGTTGAGGCGACTTCCCTTTTTTCCGGCTCCTACACTACGAATAAACTTCGAATATTTGAGTATTCGAATGTTATTATTCGAATACTATTCGAAGATCGCTGTATTCGAATAGAGCACTATTCGAATAGTATGGTGCGAAGTGAGTCAAAATCAGCTTACAAGATTTCACCCTGAAAAATGAACCTCAACAACTTGATTTATAATTCACACCATACTATTCGAACACATCTGTATTCGAATACTTGGATATTCGAATTATATTCGCCAAATAATTGAACAACTGAAGTATTCGAATATTCGAATACCAAATAATTCGACAAATAGTCCCAGCCCTACTTGAAATGAATTATGCTCTTATCTTCAAACCTTCCAGAACCCACGGAAACATTGAATTGTTAATATATTTCATCAGCACGGAGCATCGAGGGATCGGAATAAAATCAGCGTTTAATTATCCGCTGAAAAGCGTTCTCTTTTCATCGAGTTGGCGGCTCGTCGGTTCATTAAACGGGTCGTTACGCTCGCTGCCGTCCACGTACGTCATTTTCGCGCGTTGCTACGGCCGCTGAAAAGTGTTATCCCCGAATAATAGCACGGTTATCCAACGGCCCTGGGTACGGTCTGTAATCCCAGCAAGAGAAGACTCATTCGGCCTCTAGGTCTCTCCCTCGGCCACTCTAATTCTCGTTCCTCTGGGCGTTAATTGAAAACTTTGCGATTCCGTCCCCGGGCAGATATTAACATTCATCGTGGTAGCGGCCACCGTCGTCTAACGCTCCATCCATTAGGAATTACATCCATTCGCCCGACGTCTCTGTCCCGCCTCGATCCGCCGCTCCCTCTCATCAACCCTCTCGCCATCCCCTGTCTCGCGATTGTCCCAACGAAACGCCGTGTAACTTGGCCCGCCGGCCCTCCAGTTTGTTCGCCACCGGAAAGACTCGGTCGGATTGATCGCGCGACAATTACAAACACGCCGCATCCGTAGTAATTCCGAACTTCGTTCGAGTTTGCCATTGTGCAAAGCTTCGGCAGACTTTGGGGGAATGGCCGTGGGACGACGGAGGAACATCCCGCCTCGATGGAAGAAGATTGGAAGGCAGCTCGAGCGTCGTGTAAACCCAAGTTAGAAATTCTAGTGGACGTTTCTATAAAACTCGATGTAAATACGAGCTTTCGATTAATCACCCGCGAACGACTCTGTGGGGAGTTAATTAAACCGAGAAAGAAGCTCGTGATATCACCAGGACTCATCCCCGAATTCGAACGGCCGTTTAAAAAAATTGTTCGAGCAACAGGTTACTCGATCTTCGGGGAATAAATTACAGCCACACTCGGCCGTCACAGTTGCTCATTCTGACAGTGATTAAACGCAGAAGGAAGGATTCATTCCTATGATGATCACCCGGAAACGATGCATATTGACCTGTTCATTGGGATTCACAAATTGGCTGGAATAAGTGATCGTGTAGCGTCTGCAGCACCTGGTGGTCGCGTTAAATTAAATAGTGAGAACGTGGCTGCCGAACAGCGCCTTCTTCTGTTCTTGTATTCGCGGCGAAGTTTTCCACTGAATCATTTATTGGCGAAGTACCGCGGAACGTCTAACTCGACTTAGCCTGCACAGTGGGGCCTCCATTGTTCGGCGGGCTCATTCATTATTCAGCCGGGGGTCTCGAGATGGATTCTTGAAATCTGGAAAAATTCCTCGCCGCGCAGGAAGCATCGAGCTACCGTGGAAACCGATAGCGGATCTGTACATCGGGATATCAGGCCGGGATTGCATGTTTCATTGTTGACTGTCGCTGCTCGGGCCTTTTAACTATTCATTCCGTTCCTCTCGGAGCGATTCTGAACGATGCTTGACATGGTTTCTGAATTGTTGCCTCCGTCGCTAATGCACGATGGCTCCGATCCTTTTGTTTGTCCTTTCGGAGCTCTGTCAGCCGTGGAAGTCGAGAGAGCCCTCCTTTTCCACCGTGCACCAAGATTAATCGCGTTTCTTCGCTTTGCAATATCTACTCTTCCTCTGCCATCGCTATCTTTCCAGCAGAATAGAATATAATTATTATTATTATTATTAATAAACGGGGAAACCCTTTAGAAAACAATGATAAATTACAATTTAGCACAATAGAAACAGAGAAAATAGTAACAAATAAAATTAGATATAAATAAACTATAACAGAAAAGTGACGACAAACATAACAGTCTACACCGACAACTCATTGCTAATAGAGTATACTAAGGAGATGGTATACTCCTAAGCAGCTGAGTTCTAAACGCAGCGAGGGAGGTTAGGAATAGATAATATTGTACAGATGCAGACATGTGCATAAATTTCATACGCAAGCACACTAATTTCACTCCATCTCATTATTACCAATGAGATAAACGGTGAAGGCAGGGGGATGAATTCTCTCCCCATAAAACCGTCCAACGCTCTCGCAATGGTATCGCAATAATCAAACATCGCTGCGCCATCGCGCAGAACCGTCGGGTCAGTCGGCTCTCTTCCATCTACCCCCGCTGTTTCTCATTGTTTGTTCATCTTCTCATTTTTAATCTGCCTCCGCCGTGGCTTGGTTCGCTCGCGGGAGAGACAAGGGGTGACACACGCGCGACAGCCGCTGGTCCACGAGGAAGGGCAGAGAAGCTGGGAGGAGTTTTTGCCCGGGAATATTTGCGTTCCCGCCGGGAGAAATACGGCATCGCCCGCTCGTAATTACGTCGAAACGTCGCGAGCTCGCCGGGGATGCGAGGCCGGGAAGGGGGTGGCGAAATATTCGCCCGGAAGACGGCACCTGTCGCTTCAGCCGGCAGAAATTCTGGCCAGGGGCGTAGATATGCGTCGCGTTCCACGGCGGCGAGAATGAAGCCGGCGGAAGTGATAAGAGACGAGGAAGGAAGGACGCGCAGACCTCGAGGAAGGACTGCAGCAGCGTCCTCCCCCTTGGAACCTGATACGCCTACCAAGATTAACTTTTAAAGTGCTTCGGGAGCCGGGTCGAGGAGGCCCAGGGTTTATTACTCAATTTGGATGATAGACGAACCGCGTGGAAATGGGGGTGCACGCGGCGTGTTCTCGGCCCGGATGGGAATATTCGGGAATTAATGAGATAGCATTCCTGCGGCCGCGCGAAGAAAGTTGGCGGGATCTTTCGAACCATTCGGCCACCCTTCCCACCCTGCGAGAAAGATGATGAACGTAATTGAGGCGGCGTCCTGGGGTGGTCCACTGTGAAGGATGTGGAGCATGCTTTACCTGGAGTAGAACGTTACACTGTAAATACATATGGATTGAATTTATTGTGATAGGGTGACTGTACCCAGCGTGCAGACCAATTATGCTCAACAATGGAGGGGGAAAAACACCGACAGGGGGTAGTGGTAATTATTACGTCTTTATTGCGACTACATATATACATAAATATAGCCTATATTCACAGGCAGGTACTGTTATCACAGTACCAATATAACTAATTACAGTGCAAAAGGCGAGGTTCAGCGTGAACGCTGCTGTATACCTAACCATTAACATAAAACTATTTACAGTACAGACTGAAACTAAAGCTAAGAATACTTATATAGTATGAAAGTTGTGGCAGCAAGTTTAAAGGAGGAAACAGAATGAATAGAGCGAACATCAGCAGGTAGAGAGTTATAAAATGATACAGAAGTGTATGAGAAAGAGGCCTGAAATTTCGTACGTGAACGCTGGCTTCAGTTCACGCACCATTAGCACTACCCCCTGTCGGTGTTTTTCCCCCTCCATTGTTGAGCATAATTGGTCCGCACGCTGACTGTACCTAATATCGCCAGTGTTCCTAATATCGCCACCCCCTATATCTCGCAAAGTAAGCACTAAAATTGATCGGTTATGCACTCAATTAGTACCTCAACATATGCAGGAAGACATACTGTAATTGCAGCGTCATGTGATCAACAATTACACAAAGGGAAGGATTTTAGAGAATCTTAAAAATGTAAAAATTTATTGGACTGTCACAATTTTACATCCCATTCGGAGAAGGTAAGTCTAATAATTATGTAAATGCAAGAATATCTACTAGGAAAACCTAATTAATGATGTAGTTAAGGACTGTAATCGCTTCAAATAGTTTTTATAATGAAAATAACGTTTTTCTTGTAGCAGTATGTGTGTTCCCAATACTGCCTACCGTTAGTGTCCCCAATCCGACCGTTAAAAATAAAATATTTTAATCATCCTATTTCTATATTTTTGTAAAAAACATTTTTTTAACCTAATCCTAATCAAAGACTGATAAGAAACATTTATACAGCAAAAAAAATTTTTCTAATAAAAATAAAATCAAAGATGGATAAAAATACATTTTTAGTGCAAGAAATAATAAAAGCAAGTGTGAAAATGAATTAAAAAACTCATATATACATGAATTAATCAATATTTCTTGAGGTAACGATATTAGGTACACTTTTTTCAGGACCCAATTTTTGCATGTCTCACGTTTTTTGAGTCCTAATTAAAATTTTGTAGGTTTCAACGATTCTAACTTATACTACATGAAAGATGAATAATTTCTCTTTACTTTGATACAAACTGCATGCAAAAATATCAATTATTATTCAATTGACAGCGATTTAACTTTTGCCTGGCGATAGGTACAGTCACCCTAGTGATTATGGTGAAAGAATGGTTCTTTTGGATTCCGTTTACCCTTGAAACCTTCCTTCAAACATCCCTGCATGTACAAAAAGATTTGAGACGATGAAAGTCTAGAGGCGTCGACGACCAGTGGCGTCAGAAAAATTGTAGAAGATATAATAGTCCACCATACGCGCGCGAGACAATGGTCGAAGGAGAAACGAGAGAGATTTTGGGGAACAAATGGAAAGTGTCAAATGCAGGAAAGGGGAAGCTCCAGCGCCGAGTGAGAGACATTCTCATCAGAGCCGAGACAGACGGCAGACCTTGTTACTTTGACTCGGTGATTCGTTCGCCTAGTCCCAGCTTTGTTCCACGAAAACCCTGAACCGTGGAATGTCCATCCCCCATATCCAACTACGTCCTTCGCCATTGCTAACAAAGAGCCATTTTTATTATTCAACGTGACGCAGTAATTTCATCGGCGTCAGGTTCTCCTCCCTCCGACTTCAGAAGCTCGCGAGCTTCTGCAAAACACGCTTCTCGCGAAACTAACCGTCAAAAGCCCAGCAGCGTTTGAGAGCGAATGGATCCCCCGAAAACGGCCCCCGCTATTCCGCAAAGTGGCTCCTCCTTCGCGGTCTACAATTTTATCGAACCGTCAGAAGGAAGCTGAGTTATAGAGACGCTGGCAATTACTCGTCTAATTAATGCGGCAGAGAGATCCTGCATTCTGATTTTACCCGTTATTCTGTGCGACGCTATAAAGTTGTGCTCGCGGATCCTGTTAATTATTTCGACTCGCATTTGCGCATTCGGGATAGCAATCCACGAGAAACTTTATCTACGTGGCTGTCTTTCCTCCACAGAAACATCGATGCGCCAGCAGACTTCCGCTTCACAGACACTACCTACGTCCTCAGATAAACAATCCGAAGTGAACTTCAAAGATCTCGGAAGCACGACTTGCGAATTCACGGACGGAGGACCTCTTCCAAAGAAATAATCCCAAATGTAATCTCCATCAAGGTTGACTCGCGTCTTCGATCCTTCTTCCTCGTCCACCATTCAGATCCAGGCACCAAGCGAATCGACTACCCTCCGCCGAAGCCAGCATAATTTAATCACGTCAGACTCTCTGATCTCCCCAACGCCTTGCAGATATCCTCGAGTATATTAATCAGCCTTATCGCCACGTTAAACAGCGTCGGCGTTTCAAAGATCCCGCCATTATCAGCGAGCAGTTTATCGAGACCGGACGCGCCACCGGGATAATCAGCGGCGGTGTAATTAACTGGGAGTGTCATCGTTTACTCGGACTCGGCAAGATACGTCTGTCCATCTCGGACGATTTCGTTTCGGCCGCGGAGAGTCGCGCTACATGTATCCCGGAATCGTTGCGCGCGTAAATTCGCCCCGATTGCACCAGCCTCCACCTCATTTACGAGCATAAGTGCCGGTATGATTATCGGGGCTGCATTATAGTCTGCACTCAGCAGTAATTGCCATCCATTACGGCTCGATCCATAATCGAGCGGGAAACGCTCTCGAGAGAAGCCTCTTTGTTCCTTGTTCGGATGCGCGCGGATTCCATCTTTCCTATTGCGACCATCCGCGTCAGCTGCCCTGCCCGTTCATCCTCATTAAACAGGCTGACTTAATTAGCCGCCGGGGCATTCCGCGAGAGGAAACGGCGACGACGATATCAGGGGGAGGGCATTGGTTTCTTCTGTCGGGCCGATAAACTCGAAAAAAAGCTGTCGACACAGGAAAAGGGTAGCCGTTTGATGGAGGATGCGCAGTACGTAACGAAGTTACGTCGCTGATAGGCGAGACGCGAGGAACATGTTATTGGATAGGTGGCTCGTGTGCGTGGCTTCCGTCTCGTTAAAGGAGCCCACTGACTATGTGAACATCGGAGTGGATGGTTGGAATATTTTTGATTAATGGAGTGGTAGATTATTTTACAGTAATACTTCCGTTTTGGGAATATTTCAATATTGCTATGATTTTAGATATTTTAAGAAATGTGATAATTGGGGCATCGAGAGAGAAAATTGATTCACACATTTTTTTGCGAAATTGAGTTAGTTGCAATAATGTATTACAATAGGCTGTACTAATCACTAGACTGCGGATGTTTATGCGTGTATAATATGTCGTAATATACAAGATATATGCAACATATATGCAAAATACAAAGTGTGTCATCTAAAATTGAAATCTGAAATATTTCTTGGAAATTGCTAATTGTCCTCGATTTAGGCATCATCAATTTCGAATAATGTATAACTTATGAATTGATATAAATCACGCGACAGTCGTGATCTAACTGACCAGAAGCTCCCTGTGGCGTGGGATACATATTATTATTATTATTATTATTAAACGTCTTTATTGCAAACACAACAGATTACACCAAAAGAAAGAAAGAAAGAAAACGAGGACACGCAAAGGCGAAGTTCAGTCAAAGACTGCTTTTCAACTTAACCTAAAGGTTCAACTTAACATATAAGGTGAATGTCCCAATTTCTGCTCATTTAAGAGGTTACTCGTCATAAAGAAGGTGTAAAAAATTTGTTTGTGATGAAAATTTGCATAGTAATTGATTCATTCTTTAATAAAAAATCAACCAATTCAATAACTATTTAAGAAAGATATTTCAAGATGTTTAACTATTAGTAATTTGTAATTAAATATATAATGCTCTAAATGTCCGTATTTCTGCTCATGAAAAATAGCGATGTATGTATTGCCCCAAGCTCGTGCAACACTCGCGTAAATGTTTAAATAATTTAGAATTATTTTGTTGCAACTATAGTACAAACGTAACGCACATAATAATAAGAAAAATACGAAATGATCAGAAATGGGGACATGAGCAGAAATTGGGACATTCACCTTATACAAAATTATTGACTCCGTCATCAACGTTTGTCAATTTTTTTGTGCCTATATTCAGCACGTAATGCAAAGTCAGCCGCGTATTCACAAAACAAATGAGAAATATGTACGAAATATGCAAGAAACGTGCAAATAATATAGAAAGAATATGCAATATACACAAAATATGCATTATGCAAAACATAAACAAAATAAAAAGTATAATTCTGGATTTCTCTAATGACAAAACAAATTTCTCTCTAGGTCCCATTACTTTATTTTTTCCCTATAAAAATATTCATTTGCATGAACATCCACAGTCTACTAATCATATAAAATAGGAAAAATTAGTTTTTTTCAGTGTGGATTAGTCCGTTTTTGCTCTCGATGCTTGAATTATGAGACACAAGAATGTACAGAGATCCACCTTGCTCCAGTGAATAGTTTGGCCACAGAAGTATACGTTTCTCAGTTAAGAAAGAAATAAGAAAAGTGTCCCTTAACTGAATCCAACAGTAAGTCTGACTTCTGGCTCCAACCTTTTGGCTCCTTTCAGCTTCCAACTTTGGACTTCAAGCCTGCTTCCATGACCTCTAACTTTTCACTCCTGGATTCTTGCCCCCGAACTTCGGTTGCAAATTTTCGGACACTCAATTTCATCCTGTCGGCTAGAGCATTCGAGTAAAACCGATCGCTTGAACTTCGACTTGTCAGTGAAGCGTCCGGAGTTGGCAGTTTCCACTCAGCTGCTGATGCACGACACTAACAAGTGAATCCAATGACGTAGTGGTTGATGCATCGACGATCCCCATCCGACGTATCGGCACGAGGACTTTTTAATTGTTATTTAGCACCTAATCGAGTGCCGTTCATCAGAGGTTAATGCAGCCGGAGCATCAAAGGAAATCACGAATCCCATTTTCTCTCGACAGTAATTACAGTATCGGGGATCGATATATAACTGAGCGAGAAATGGTCCCCCGGGCGACCCTCTTTGTCCCCGTTTTAGCGCTGGGAGCATCTTTGACGTAACTTCGTTACTATACCACTTGCCTGTCTGTATCTACGCATCCCCGCGACACTGGAACTTGTTAGGCGAAGGAGCACGGTTGGCCATCTTGCGTAAATTAATTTCCACGCTAGTACCTCTCCATTGACGTTGATAGTCCCCAAGATATCATGGAAATATCTCCGCCAGGTCTGGAGGCATCCAATCTGCAAATTGTCAAAGTGCCTAGAAACTAAAAGTCTCCACGTACATGCAGAACCCTTGGCCCCCTATTATACAGTACTTATCGTTCACGAGAAATCGAACGTCACGTGCAATTAAGAAGCATGTAATCAAGAATCTTGACGCTTGATCGGCACGAGACTCTACTTCAGGTCCGTGTTACAGCGCCATAATAAAGATAGCACTGAGGACATGGTCCTTTGGGAGGTAATGGCAGGCTTCTGAAAGGGTCCTCTGTGCCTCGAAACACGCCAGCATTACCGTCTTTGTTCCAAGTTCATTAGCTTATGGCTCGGTGCTGCCTGCACGCTGAACTTGCTGAATGTTATTAGCATGGAAGGGGGACGGGGGAAGGTAGACGTTCGATCTAATAATTGTAACAGCCCGTGGAGCAGTGTGGGAGGGCAGGGGGACTTTGAATCGGTTGGATTAAATAATAAGCGTAGCTGATAATACAGCGAGTTTACGGCGGTGTGTTACAATTATCGTGTCGGGGCCGGATGATACGGTTCGGTAAGCGTTGGTATCGTTCTTCGAGTGTCTACATCAATTAAATTGATTAAATAGAACAGTATGTTTATATCGATAAGCAGAGAAATTATAATGAACCTTCACTTGTTCCTATTGTGTTCTACGAATTGTTAACAGCAGAAATAAAATATATGAGAACGGGGACTAGCGTCTTCCCGTGTACTTAGTTCATCTTTCAATTCATCTTCACACGTTCCCCCAGTTCCAATTTAAACACGAATACCAGCAGCCTCATTAAACTCCAAACAAAACGGAGTTGCTCGTTGGGGCGCCGCAGAAACAAACGAAGGGAAGTTTCGCAGAGCGCGGGGGGCGTTTTGCTTCCCACCCAGGCTGCTCAACGGGACAAGATTTTCCCTATAATTTCGCCGTGGCAATAAAGATGGCCGCCGTTTCCTAAGTACCGGGGCTTTCGTCTCGCGCGGGCCGCGTAATTAGCCGCGTTTCGCGCGCGCATAACTCCTCGAGAAATGGTCCTTTTACGTGTGTGCATTACATCGCCGGCACTCAAAGCGGACAACGTAAACTATCGGCACAGCGGGCTGTAATTAAATTGACTTTGTAGGTGAGAAGCGGGCGTGCTCTATAGAGGGGGCGGGGGTGGAGGTGGGGGAACGAGGGTAGATCAAAGCGGTCGGCCGCATCCGAGAGCGGAAAGAGGGATTTTTGTAGAGTGAATTTCATTACAATTACCCGGCGTGCTCCGCCCGCCCGCCGATAGTATTATAATTCCAGGGAAATTTTTTAAATAGCCCCGGCTCCCCGTCACGCTACGCCGCTGTTATTATCATCCTCCTGGAATATCAGTCGCGACGTCCCTCACCTCGGAATCGACGAGAAATTCTGCCCACGGCCGTGGAACACCAGCGAGAAGGGAAGGACTAAATTAGCCAATGTTCCCAGATCTCATAGTTAAGGGGTCATTCTGATTAGACAGTTTGAAAAAATCGATTTTTTATAACATTTTTCGAAAGTACATAGCCTCAAGAATGTACTGTTAAATTTTCATTGAAAAATTCGTAGGGACCGCAGAAGTTCGTCCACCATAGATGAAAACTTTGAACGCGTCTTTCTCGAAACGTCATTTTTTCACATGGTGCAGGTAAAATTTCAAAATCTGTCGAACCGATTGCTTTATAAATTGAACTGCTTATTCAGCGCATCTATGGCCGGTACTACAACCAAGTATTTCTGTTGAGTTTAACCTACTTTTAAAATCGAAAATAGCAGAGAAAACACAGCCGAAATAAATTGATTTTTGTATTTTGCCCGCCATTTTGTTAATTTTAAGGATAAATCATTTATTCTGGTACGGGCCATAGCGACAGTCATACTGATCAAGAATCTATTTGTATTCTTGGTTTCAAAAAATTTCCAACTGCTGAAATCACCTGCACGAGCGAAGCATGAATTTTTACACATGTCATCAAAATCGCCTTCAAAACCATTTTAAAAGCAATAACTTTATTACTTTTATATGTTTCATTTACCGTAGAAATATAGTTTAATCGATAGAAAAAGATTTTACTCCATTACTATAATTCCTGTGTTCGCAATAAATTCCTGAAAATTGCTGAATTTAGCGGCGCGCTATCCTGAATGACCCCTTAAGGGGAGGTTCTGGTCTAGAGCCCCAAAAAATAGGTGATTTTTAGGAATTAATTAAAGGAAAACTACTGTGTATAATTTAATGGGACTTGTTGCATTGTATTAAGGATGTCTTAAATTATAGAAATATATTTTTTGTTTTATAATTCATCAGTGCAGACAGCCCTGGGGAGTCGTTAAAGTTAAAGCGTCAAAAAATTGATCCAAATCGGTGGGACCTGTATCTCTAAAAGTTATTATCCGATTCGACTGAAACCTTTTTTATTTTGAAGATTATTCTTTTTTCTAGGGGGGGAACTAAAAAAAATTACAAAAATTACATTTTTTTTAGAAAATAACGTCACTTCACGTTTGAAATCACTTTTCCCTGTATGTTTCGTCCTTTCATCGCCTTTGAAAATTATAAATTTTCAACTTGTAATTTTTTTTAGTCCCCCCCCCCCCTAGAAAAAAGAATGATCTTCAAAATAAAAAAAGTTTCAGTCGAATCGGATAATAACTTTTGAAGATACAGCTCCCACCGTTTTGAGAACACTGTTTCGAGAAAAACGCGTTTAAAGTTTTACGTGAGCGCCGAGTGGTCGGTTGTCACCCATGCATTTGCCGCTACTCAAATGCCTATAACTTCGGGAATTTTGCGAATTTCAATAAATCCTTTTAAACATGTTTTCCTAAAAGGTTGAACATTCGAAAAATTAAATAAAAAAAAAAAATCGACATTACACCAGAACCTCCCCTTAATCGGACAACTGTAAATTGCACGAGTCGCAACGATTCCATGGTCGCTCTATCGATTTCGTATCAGTCGGAATGACGCGGGAGATCCGCCGTTGCGGGGCCGCGAGCACGCGTTCCAGCCCCGAAAATCAAGTTTTCCCTTCCGTCGTGTCACGTAGCCGATGTCTTCCAACACGTATGATTCACCGGTGAAGGAGGTCTCGTTGGAAAACACACCGTAGGGGAGAAACGTGCGATAGAAACGGGCTTTCGAAGAGCGGAGGGTAGCGTGTAGGGGAGTGAGGCAGACATGGCCTGGAGGAAAAAGGGTGCCAAGTCCTCCGGGACAGGGAGCCCCTTATATCTTGTCCTGACAGGACGTCCGGTCGGCCATATTGCCGAGCCTCCTTCTTCAGCCACCTTCTTCATCCCCCTGCACCACGCCGCCAGCCCCTCCCCAGTCTTCTTACCATAGACGAGGGTTTTCTCTCTTTCGCAGGCGTCGTTTTCGCGACAGAGGGGCGACGAGCGATCGAAAAGAGGAAGGAAGCAAACGGACCTGGCTGGGGAGGGGGTGGGAAGGTTAGTTTGGCTCTTGCACGGACACGGCTGCTTGGTATTCGCGGCGGACAGTCGAAAATTTAATTTCTAGACTCGGGGCCCGGGCGAAGCCAAGCCTATGTCTACACCGGAAAATGGCGGTGGGATTGAGTTGCCGGCGCGTCTTTGAAGACGCCCGCTCCCGTTGTCGGATCCACCCTCCTTAAAAAGAATGCAAATCAACGGTACGCGGGCAGAGAGCCTGTACACATTTTCGCGATTATCACGGCGCGCCGCCTTGGGGGTCCGACGAGGCTCGAATTTGTATCGGGGCGGACGTAATCTTGTTTGTGCGCGAACAATCGGCCGCTGCACCCTCCTTCCTTCGATCCTGTTGAATCTCGACGAAGGATGGAGCTGGAGTGCTTGGAAGTGGAAGATACTTGATCTCAATGTTGTGAAACTGCAACGGGGAGCTTCGGAATTGCTGCTGCTGAAGTGTTGCCTGCAGTGGCGTTTCTCTATGAAGTTTCTATGGGTTCGGGAAGAATCTTCATCGATCTCTGTGCATCGCTGGAGACACTTTGCGAATGAGGGAAACGTCATTGAAGGAAACAAACTATTGATAAGCTTTCTCAAGTCATGCTGCAAAGTAACGAGTCCAGGGACTCCTACCGGTATGTAAAATACCGGTATTATACCGGTATTTTTCGGTAGTATCTTCGTCTGAGACATAATACCGGTATAACGCTCATACCGATATTCCGCCATTACAGCTATACCGGTATCGATATCGTACCGAAACAGATAAATACCGAAATCGATATTGTACCGAAAAATAAAAATACCGAAAACAATCGGTTACCGGTAACCGAAATAAATACCGGTATTTTTTCGGTATTCTGTTCGGCATGCATAGCCACTGCGATACCCGATTTGCCTGTATCGCTCCCCTTACCGCGAACCTCACATCGACCCCTCAGACACGCTCCGTCTATATATGTCTATAGAAATGTTACCGAAAAGAATACCGAAAAAATACCGGTATTTATTTCGGTTACCGGTAACCGATTGTTTTCGGTACGATATCGGTTTCGGTATTTTTTTTTTCGGTACAATAACGATTTCGGTATTTATCTATTTCGGTACGATATCGGTACCGGTATTTATCTGTTTCGGTATGATATCGGTATCGGTATTGCTGTAATGGCGAAATACCGGTATGAGCGTTATACCGGTATTAAGTCCCTGAACGAGTCAAAGGACCCATTGCGTTCTCAGCTTCGTGACCGTAATCGGAAATAGAGGTTACAATGCACCCGACTTGACAAGGCGCGGCGTTCGGCTGGCGAAATAGAGGAAGCGCCAGTTAACGTTACGGACAGAGGCGGTCGCTGGCGGAATCAAGTAGTCGGGGTGTAGCAGACGGGAGAAACGAGGGGAGACGGTTTGATTCGAGGCCCTCGACGCTGACGTCGGGACAGACTGTAGGGGCACTTGTAGCCTGACGCTAATTAGATGGGCTCACGGGTGACTACGATGGGCGTCGAGGCGCCAAGAGACGCCGATTTCATGTCATGGAAATAATAAATCGCGCAACTACGTTGCAGCTCGATACGCCCATCAAGGATCATGAATATTTTATTTACTCTTTATCATATTTACTAGGTGTCAGTCTCAGTCTTAGTCCTAGTCTTATTGTAGTTTTATTAGCTTATTAAGTTTACAAAGTTTATTAAGTTTAGTTTTTACTTTTAGGTCTAAGTAGTTTTAATATTTAGATCTAGTTTTGTTTTTAGCCTTAGTTTAGTTTTTATACAAATGACATGCTCGGTCTATGACACTAATACGAACTTAGGCCTAATAATTTCTTTACCTGAGCCTCGTCTTTTCACCATCCTATGTGCTAATTAGTGGAATAACGACGAAAAGTAAAATAACAATTTTTAATAAAAAATTAGGTCTAATATTTCTAAATACCGCTTGAAGTCTTAATATTTCAAGTAAAAATTACTGAATAACTCATTTGAGTACCAGCCACCAGGTTTAGAAAGATCCCACGTCTATTTCACCTAGCAATACTACCCCCAGTGTTTCAAATCTCAGAACCAACATAATCGTTCAACGCTTCTTTAATCTCTTCAACCCCGAAGAAGACCGCAGCCGATTGAAGACAAGCGACGAAGCCTGGTTACAGGCATCGACCCAGGCCCTGTCCAAGGGGGGAGACAAATAAATCCAGGTAGCACGCACTTCGTCACAGCACGCGGGCGTACTCGTTTCGACGCGATTGCACTCGGAGGCATTGTGCATCGGAGGCACTTCGTCATCGGGGACCTGTCGTTGACGTTTAATGGCCGCCGCGACGGTTCTACGGCAGGGATAGATAAAAGGGAGACGGAGGGGGCGGGTGGGGCGGGGTGGGAAGAGGCAGGGTGACCTGTCGAATTCCATTTCGGACGATTGCCCGCCACGAGGTGGTCTGGGGCCTGGATTCAGGTCTAAATTCGTATATACGCGCCGCGTGACCGGATGTCACGCACAGGAATCGCTTTCCCGCGATTCGGCCTGTCAGCGGGCGTCATCGTCCACGTGACATCGAGAGGGACGAGTACGTCCGCAATATTGGACGCGGCGTCGATGCCCGAATGACGCGCGCGTTGTTTTTAGACCCTTCGTTGGTTCGTTCGTTTAAGCCACTCAGTGCTGGCGCGGTCGTGAAACTCGAGCACGCACTCCGTTATCCCCAATTAATTGATTCCCGGCCGCTGCAACTCGGTCGGACGAAAAACCTTTATCTATCCTTGCTTCTCTTCTTTCTTGCTGCTCCATGCATTCAGCTGACCTGTTTCCTTTTAATCTCGTTCAAATGTTTGATTGCTGTAAATAACTCTTCACTACTAGGGGGATGTAGCCTGTCCGCGTAGCCCAGATTTTTTTTTATTATTATTATTATTTCAATGGGAAAAACCCTTTAGTGTACAGAGTCTAAAGCTAGTTAATATAAAGATAAAGATATTATGTAAAATAAAAATATATACAATAACATAAACATAACGTAAACTAATCTAAAATAAAATAAAAACAGATAAACTAACATAAAATAAAAGAAGAAAAAAATTTTGTCAGGAGAGCCTTTTCTGGTGTACTAGCTATTAATAAAAAATGATAAGAAGCTTGAACCCGTAGATGATTTACTTGAATATCTTCTTTCATTAATGCCACAGAGTAAACTCTAAAATTCTCGTAAAACAGGAGACAGCTTTCTCTGTCCCGGAAAAAAGGCGAGCATTACACAAGCGTTATCAGAAAAATGTTTCAACACCAGCCGAAGTGTGTAATTTCCTCTGAACCGAGATTCCATCGACCGACACTCGTCGATTTTCACCGATAACAGGGTGATAGCGAAGAAAAAGGAGCGCGTCGAGGCCGTGGTCGTTGACATCGGGGCCATCGAAATTATTGACAGAGTGTCGGCGGCGGCTACGATGAGCCTCTATTTAGGGCGATATTCTGCAATTAGTCCCGCCGCGCGCCACGGCAAAAGCCTTTCACGTGACAGGGCCCGAAGATTGTCAGCCGGCTGACAATCCAGTGGCATCGCGGTGGCGGCCACTCGTCTGGATCGAGCGTTTCAAGAGTTTTCACGCCCCCGGGGATCCTGTTAATGTATGACGGGCTCCCGATGTCGCTGACACGTCGAGTAGCGCGCCGCACGAGGACATTTTTTTTTACACAGTCATCGCGTCAGCTCTCTGCGTCGAAGGATTTCAATTCGCAGGCAAGGTCTGTCATCGACACGTCCGTGGCGTAACCCATTCATTCCATTCGCGGCGAGCTACCAAGTGTTCGATTATTAATTGTTCGTTCAGCACCCCTTCGCCGTTGCGCTACAAGTGGAGGAATCGTTTGGCTAGATTCTCGAGGGCGAACGTCGTTCTACTCCGCGTATTTTCGTAGATGACGTTCCATTAGGAATTGATTCTAATAAAACGAGGATATATTTAGCAACCTCTCGTCGATTTAATCGCGAAGCTTCTAGGAAGGTGGTCTTTATATAGGACTTAGCGGAGGAACCTCTGCAATTTCGTGCATCAATTGCTCCAAGATGTCGAAGACGATGAACGCCACAAGCCAGTGTGTCTCGCGCTTCATCGTCTAAATACTCTAAACTCTAAACACAGATTCCAAACGGTGGGATAAAGCCTGTGCTCAGGGACTGATTCAAATATCGGTCTGAATGGCTCCCGAAGCGGTGAGGTTTCGCTGGGGCGCACGGTTGTGGTCCTCTCGCTGATGAGATCGACGTTGTTGATCCAAGGGACGCAACACCGCGGAGCTCGGTTTGGCCCGCGCCGCGTCCGGGAGAAACGGCGCAAGGGGGGACATTCGGGAAACACGTGGCACCGAAGCCAGGGGGATCGTAAATCAATATTTTCAATTATCGACCATTCTTTCGCGCAGATTCTCCTCGAGCACGGCAGGGACCTTCGTCAGGAGACGTTGTTAGGCGGCTAAAGCACGGATAGCTATTGATTTTCCGGGGCAATCCTGAAAATCGGTCCTTCGAGTCCTCCAGCTCTGCTCACGTCTCCACGCCGGGATTTTCAAGAAGTAATTTCGTTACCTCCGTCGTCGTACTTTCATCCCTCTGTCAATACCGTCCGCCCCCCAACTCTTCACCCCCTCCTACCCCGCCCGATGTTTATCGGATTTTAGAAATTAGCCCGAGGACACGCGACGAGAAAGAAAATCCCTCCGTGGGATTGCGATCCGCCGACTTCCGCCCGCGTGTTTCGCCGCCGCCGATCCGATCCCATCGGCCACGGTCACTTTATCGGAGATTCCAGAAGCTCATCGGACCGTAGCGATTCCTATATCGCTCACAATTACGAAATTTCGCGTCGCCTCGAGGGGGAGGAGCCTTCGATTACATTCAAGTAGCTCTGCAGGTTGAAGGCCACTGGATCACTTTGCAGCAACTGCACTTAGAAAGGAATAACTGGAAACGTCGCGTGAAAGATTGCAGGCTGCGCAAGAGATGAAGAAGTATAAAGTGTTGGGAGGACGGGGAGATGTAAAAGGAAGCTTCGCGTTGTCGCGATTCCACTAGCCGTTATTAAATCGAAAGCGTAAAAATTTTAGTATCGTCCCCATGGGGACTCTATCTCGGTTCTTTCGGATGCATTCGCAGCGTCGTAAATTGTGTATCCCTTATCAGAAACAAGAGCAGCGCGCTAAAAGTTTCACATCTAATGATCCCGATCCCTCGGTTACGCGGCCGCTTTCTATGTAAAATAAAGAGTGACACTCGTAAGATGAGAAGTTTACTGTCTCCGAGCCGAAGCTCCGCCGAAGTGGAAACCAGTGGGAGCCGAAGTAAACGTCTCGCGAAGAAGTTTAAACCGTTTTTACGCCGCGATGCGTCCCGATGCATCCATTTTCGCAGCTCCCCGCGAAACTGGGGGCTACAGCTTACCGAAACGGAAGTGGAGAAAAAGTGATAAAACGGTTTACGCTTCGCGCCGAAGATAGAGTGTCTAGACTAGTTACAGAACCGTAGGTTATAAAATAGAGAGAACGGGAAGGGTAGCGACGTTGTTTTGACGAGAGGAAATCGCTTTCTGGAGGCGAGCTGGCGTGTCTGACTGTACAGCGGCTCGACTACTTAAAATACTCGGCGCAGTTTATTACGGCTGTCCCGTCGAGAACGATTTGTTACTTCCCTTCGTTCCTAATTACTTTCACGCTGCAGCCCCCGTTACGAGCGAATGACCTGTAATAACACGTAACATAAACATCGTTTGGGGCTTTTGTTTATGGTCAAAGGAATGGTCCATCACAATGCACGTTACAATTCCAAGTGTACTGGAATGTGATTTATGAACGAGTCTGAGCTAATCGGGAAGTAATCGTGACCTAATTGAAAGCAATTGGACACATACAGTAGCGGACAAAAAAGTTACCACTTTCCTGATTTCTTTATTTTTATTATTTTTAACAGCAACTTAAAGCTGTAGCATGTGTTTAATATATATATTCTGAAAGAGAATTAAAAGCTGCGTAAAACTTAGTTAAAGTTGTATTTATTAATTAACAGACCAAAATTTTATATAACATTATACAGAAGCTATACATTTTTGTGACCGACAAAAAAGTTACCACTTTTGAAAAGTAATAAAAATTCTAATATTTTGTCGGGGCACCTCTTGTTTTTAGGACGGCCTCACATCTTTTTGGCATCGAATGTATCAATTTTTCAATAAGGGTAACAGGAAGGTCATGAAAAGCTTTCTCGACAGCCGCAAATAACTCATCGGGTTTTTAAACTTCTGCCCATTGAGCTTACATTTAATCGCGCCCCAGAAATTTTCAATGGGGTTTAGGTCTGGCGATTGTGTTGGCCATTTCATTTCTCTTATTTTATTGTTGGAAAACCATTTTTTGACGGACTTTGCAGTGTGTTTTGGATCATTATCCTGTTGGAATATTGGCTTTATTACATTTTTCATAATATTACAATATTGATACTGATCCATTATACCGTTTATTGTGTGAATAGGACCTAATCTCGAAAGACTAAATGCTCCCCACACCATTATACAGCCTCCTCCGTGCTTAACCGTATCAATGGTATAACAAGGACTAATTTGTACGTATAACGCACAAATCTAATTCCATCGCTGTGTATTAAATTAAATTTCGACTCATCGCTAAATAAGACCTTTGCCCAGTCAGCAGCGGACCATGCAAGATGTTCACGCGCAAAATTCATCCTTTTTGCATGTTTTTGTTGGATACAAATGGCTTTTTAGCAACAACTCGGCCATTTAGTCCCTTAGTTCGGACACTAATTTCAACATTTTCAACCAACACTTTATCACGGATTTCTGGAGCTGTTAGCTTTAGGTTCTCTATAGATTTTCGAACTAAGAGTCGGTCCGTTCTAAAAATATTTATCGATTTTAGTAAAATTTTGTTGCGAAAGTAAGACAAAAATGTGTAATATTAACCTTTCATTAGTTTTTCTTGGTCGCCCTCGATTCTCCACAACCAATTGATTCTTTTCGCGACAATAAATGCGACGGATCGGGCTTTTATCAATTTTCATATGCTCAGAAATTTGTTGAACAGTGTAGCATTCGTCATCACGTAACCGAACTATTAAACTTCGCAATTGGGGATCAGTTTTCTTTCCACGAGGCATTTTTAATCGGTTTTAACCTCTTAAGCGTCTACTCAAAACAAAAGACCGCAGAAAAGGAGCGTAAACCAGAAAAACGAAAGTCAAATACGCGGGAATTTGAAAGTGGTAACTTTTTGTCGGTCCTAAAAATTTGCAGATTCTGTTTAATCTTATATAACATTTTTGTTTGTTAGTTAAATAAATTCGACTTTAATTGAGTTTTATACATCGTTTAATTCTCTATCAGAATATGTATATTAAACACATGCTACAGCTTTAAGTTGCTGTTAAAAATAATAAAAATAAAGAAATCATTAAAGTGGTAACTTTTTTATCCGCTACTGTACCTTCTTCATATTTTTATAATAATTACTTCTGCATGTGGGTAGAGAATGCTCCTTCAAAAGCTGTTTAATCAAAGCTCGAAAAATGTGTTACTAAGTAGACGGTGAAGATATTAACAAGCCAGATGAAAGAAAGCTACAAAGCTCGGGACAGAAAGGAATCGAATAACAAGGAACATAGTTAACCTTTTCATGCCGAAGAATCCGCAGCGCGGAGTTAATGGAATTTCTATGAAATCGCAGCGCAACAAAAGTTTCGTCGAAAGAACGGTCGTTGTCAAGGTTTATCTTGTTGCAGAAATTTATGATAGTTGGAAGACTTTCTTCAGACTCCGAGCGGCTCGTACTTTTTCCTGGTCGATTAACTGCCGCGGCTATCATGGTGTTTCGTATCGATTCGTTCGACAGTGATGGATGTCGATCTTAATAGTTCGGCCTCGAAAACGTGCGGGCTGGCTACGACGGACCGCAACTCCTCAAAAGTTGCTGGAGAAAACGTTCCAACTTGGCGATATCCGTGACGCGATATCCAGTAGAACGAGTCGAGCACAACGCTGACCTGATGTTTCGATGATATTTCCAGGTAAAGAAAAGTCATCTAGATACGCGCTGACGCTCTCCCTATTCTTTCCCTCCCTTTTTTTTGTTAAACGTTTCAGTGAAGCTGCAACAATGCCGCGGAATCTGGACCAGCGGTGACCCGATTTCTGGTATCGCGACACCACTGTTCCAGATGTTACACTCGAACATGGAAAAGCTCGATACAAAGCTCTAACGCCTACTGTACGAGGAAAAAACTTGTACAGATTTTCGGGAGGAATATTTTATCTTCTTATGTTAGCTTAGTTACTTACGTACAATATCAGACAAAAATACTTGAATAGCTACGTCTTACACATAGTAAATCTAGATGTAAGGAATTCGAACGACAGTTGGAGTCTTATTTTTAATCCTGGGAAGGTATTTTTCACTTTACAAATGCTTTCTCAAGCATTATTTGCTAAACTTTTGCCAGTGAAAATGCCCAGAATCCACAATTTTCTCAAGTTATAATTTATTTCTTTAAAACGGTGTAGAGAAAACAATTGAAACTCAGCAGATATTTTCATCTACCCATATACTGCATGTACAAAAAAATTTAAAACATTGCTACTATTTCTTCAACATTTTTTCAGATGATTTATTCGTCAAGATCGTCTCTTTCCATAAGAGTACGTGTAAAATCAGTGAAAATTAAAATCGTTATAACTCAGTAACCGTTTAGTGAATTCGTTTAAAATTTTTGGAGCACATCAGGAAGGTAAAAAAGAACAATCTCAGAAATTTTCATCAACTTGGAACTATTTTGAAAATAGTTCCAATACATCCTTAATTGGAGTATTCGAAAAGGTCAGCTTTCGACTCAGATTCACCGAATTTCCTATCGATCTATCATTGAAAAAAAAATGAAAGCACGGTGCGCCGGGGCGTTCGGAGTGCGTAGAATGCGAGAATTAAATGATATCGCGCGATGGAACATTCGCAGAAAACCCACAGCTCGGAGATCGCCGAGCCTACTTGACGGATCGGTCGATTGTGCGGAATAATTGGCGGCGATTTCGAGCATCACACGCGATTCCGTGGAACGATGAGATCCGTTGTGCTGGCGGGACTCGACAGTTCGCGTGTATGCAGCGTGGCAGAAGCGTGGAGGAAAGGTCGGAGGTGACAACAGGCCGAGCCCAACCCACGGAACCAGCCCAACAATGGCTTTTTGTCCTCGTCTCTGAATACGTCTCTATCTGGTGTCCTCAATGCTTGACTGATGCCTGGCCATTTTATACCTATTCCTTTCCATTCCCTTCCATCCCTTTCCTAGTCACACCCTCCAGCCCCCTGCTTCCCTGGCGACGTCCTCTTCCCGTCGAACGCCACGAGCCGTGCTGCTTCCCTCGAAGATCGAACCCTTACATTTTTCACGAACTTCTTTCCCTCCTGCTTTATTAATATCCCAAACGCCTTCCTCTTCCCCGCCTATCACGGAGTGGACCCGGATAGAGCCGTGTCGAGGAATAATGGGGATGAAATGGAAGCAGTGTCTGCACTTAGAAAAACGATGAATAGTTAAAGCGGAGGACAGTGGTTGTTGGTTGTGCCGAGAGGTGAGAACAGCGGTGTTTTTTTTCGGCGGAAGTGACAGGGAGCTGTTGACTCGGAGGAAAAGCTTTGCTCTCGAATGCTTCTTTATTTATTATTAGTTTCATTAACGGGATCGCAGTGACGAGTCTCGTTATTATAGGAAACTCGTGTGATTTGAAGCTTCGTGGTTTCAACCAGCTGGCGTGTGATTTATGGATTAAGATCGCTACTAGGTGGTTATTTCTCACTTCATTTCCACGAAATTGGATTTTGCAGCAGGTTTAAACAGAATCGCAACGATTGCCCCTGTCGTCTGGTTTGTTCCCGATGGTGGAAAAGCACGGCGATGCATTCTGTTAATGACAGAACGCTGCTGGAAATAATGGAAACTAATTTGCCGGACTGTATTTAGAATCAGAGCCGTTAGAGGCGCGACCCAGTTGCGGATAATGAAGAATTGCTACGAGCGTCGCCGTCGACGACGGAATCAAGCGCCTGGCAAATTGCTTAGGTAAATTTCCAATTTTCCGCTGTTAGGAACGGTGACGTCCAATCTCCCGACGAGCCTGCCACATACTTCGATGTAATCGAATCGAGATTTCATAAAGTCCGTCCCAGGCGAGAAGGTTAATTGCCAATTGGTCTAGTGGGTCCATCGTCCCTGATTCCCGCGGGATCGTTAATCGTCGAATTTTCAACAAACTACGACACCCTATTAAAACGAAACCAGCTTGCAATAATAACGATGAAGAAAACACTTGAGGAGCGTGGGTCCAAGTCACGTACAGAAGATCTCACCCTTCGACTTTAAATTAATCACGATTCAAATCCGAACTCGACGGACACCAAGATCATTGACACATGCGCAGATGTGTGCACCAATGTCGCAATTCCCTCATTAAATAGCAGGCTATTTAATTCGCGTCGGCGTGCAACGAGCCTGCTCGCGGCGCATCGTCGGGACTTAATTGGAAATTTATGGGGGCGCGAAGGATTTTACGGGCGATTCGTTTTTGACAAACCCCCGTCCGCGCGCGTCGATCCGCGCGTGCACACATATTTCCCCCGTCGCGGGACCCCGGTGAACGTCAGTTCGCTCGTTACGGCAGCAAGTAACGAGCGTTTCGAATTGCCGGAGCCATTTTTCTCGCGGACGCATCTAATTGATTGGACGCCTCTATACCTATTGTTCGTTTCTTGATTTATGGGGCCCCGGCCCGACCCGCTGGAACAAGGGACAACGAATCGCTGGAAACTGTGCCGCCGCAGCGATCTGCGGGCGCAGGTGTGCCTTCATAAATGTCCCTGTATCTTATGGCGTCCGGCTATGTGTTTACCTGCTCCCCTTGATTCGATTTAATCCCTTCATCGTGGCTAGAATAGCTTCTGCACGTGGAGGGTCTTCTTCTTTAAAATTCACAAGTTTACCTTGATCTTACAATTATGAACTTGATCCCATTTTCCTTCACTATTTTAATTGTAAATGTATGAAGTATATTAGCCAGACTAAACGTATGTTAAGTTACTATTCCGTGTTTCGCATATTGATGGAGTCGTTGAGCAATCCGTGCTCAAAAGCGATACCCTTGTCCGTTCGAATTTCGACAACTTGACGTCCGTCCCGAATCGAACGAGCTCGGTAAATTTATGCGAAACATCATTCCCTTCCGCGCTAGGAACGTTATTGATCGCGTTAGGTGTCCCCGTTCGGAATTGCCTTTATGGCAGGGCAAGTTTTGATTGGATCTGGAATTTACGCGATTTGTATGAGTCGTAAAATGAACAGGCCAACTTAATTATTTGCCGCTGCGCGATTCGTTGGGGGTCCAGCTGCCAGCTGCTTACACCATCCAAGTCGAGCACTGTGGCCGACGTAACGTGGATGTTGACGCGATAAAGTTTCAATACCGCGGTTGGCGTTCGACCGCTGTATACCTATACATTTCGTTCGACAATTTTGCTTTGGTCTCGACAGCTAGGACTGCCTTCTGAACCCGAATTTCAAGATTTTGGATGGGAATTTAATAGCAGGAGGATATTTCTAAATATACTGAAAAACATTAGCTCTTACTATATAGTATTCCGAATATGATATATGTATTAGTTCATGAAGTTTATTTTATATTATGTTATATTATCTTATTTTATTTTTATTTATAATATAATGTATTTTATTTTGTTATTTTATTTTATTTAATTTATGTTATGGTATTTTTATATATTTTTATTTTTTCTTATTTTTAATCTTACTGTGTAATAACTGTATTAATTGTTAGCTCTGTATACTAAAGTGTCTCCCGTTAAATAATAATAATATTAATAATAATAATAATTGATCCCCGTGTATACACACACACTCAAAGCCATCACTTGACTATTCAAACGCACACTTATACCTCTCAAATATAGAAGACCTCTATTTTATGCTATATGAAACTACTCTCCTTTATATTAATCTGTTACTCGACAGAACGTTCGAATTGAATAATTAAACTAATAATCCACGATCGTGTAATGGTGGCTCGAATCTTCTTCCGGCAGAAAGGAGCTCGACAATTTTCTCCCCGTCGTTGGAAAACGATTCGTCGGCAATTCCCGTCCCGTAGACGATCATAATGCCCGCCCGAATGTTCTTCCGGTTGCAGGCTTGCACGGAGGAAAAGGAGACGTGCCATTAAATCCATTCTGTTTAAACTTTCCCGCATAAAATCCTCATTCAGCCCGCGTCGTACGGCCAGCCCGATTCCGCGTCTCGCATCAACATCTTCAAACAGTCCCACACAGTCCACAATGAATGCCAGATTTTAATGACGCTATCGTGGCGGGAGCTCATTACCGACCACGGACCGGTAAACCTTGATTAAGCGATTCTAAAACGTCGGGGATGGAGGACGTTCCTTTTCTAACCGAGGATCGGAAGAAAATGGCTCTCTGCCTCTTCGTTTCAGATTTTACACCGTTGTATGGCAAGCAGGCCTGGTTGGCCTCCATAAACACCAGACAATATTACTAAATATTACCTACTAAAAAATATACGTTTATTTTACAAGAATTATAATTCTCCTTTTTTACCACTTATGTATTATTTGAAAATTTTATTTATTTCTTATAAAAATTAAACGACAGCTTTATAGTTGTAGGTGTGTCCACTGCACACAGATATCTCTATACTGTAATCGATATAGTTGTACCTATTTACACATTATTAACAAGTTAGAGAATTCCAAGGCTTTGGCAACCCATAGAGTCAAACTACTTTCACAAACTATCCCCTTTGAAACATCGCTCGCGTTTACACGACCACTTCCAAACTACCAAAACGTCACCGTAACGAAAGTGTTTAATATCGTCCAAGTCGAGGAAACCAGCCGAACAAAGAGTCTCGACGGAAACGACATTTTTCCCATTTCACTGGCCCTTCCTTGCATCCGAGTTCATCTTCAGCGATATCTCCCACTTTGTCGAGAACTCCCGCCGCGTGTCCGCTCTTCTAACGAAGTCTGCCTTCCGTCGTTTTTTTCCTGCGCGCAATAACCAGAGCAGGATCGCGAAGTTAAGCGGCCCAGACTGCTCAGCTACCTCGGCAGTCGCTGGAACTGGTACCCGAGCTCGTTTATACCTTCGTCTTCCATTCATATCGATGGATTCCCAGGTCGTTCTCCAGCGGGGGAGGTGACGCGTTCATGGACGACTGACTCGCTATAAAGGAAATCGCAGCGGAAAGAAATGTCCGTGGAATGGAGACTGATAGAGGGTCGGGGGATGGCTCATCGAGATTAAAGCGTGTACACGATTCAGTAGGCGGGATCTTAATAGGGATCAGTCGGATACCATTCAGAATCGAATCTATATGCTAAAATAATTCAATTTTCATTGAACCCCTTGGAGTTTAAAGACTGAACGATAATAAAAGCGCCATAATCCGACGAGGGGAGCTGTATCCCTTGTTCCGCGATAAATCAACTTAATTACTTAATTACACAATCTTTTCTCATCACCACTGCGTCGATATCAAAAGTGAACTGAAGGCTGGGTAGCTTAATTCAGTTATCAGCTATATAAAGTGTTGTGGCCAAAATGTCGACTTATTCTTTGGAGAGTGTAAGACTCCGACGACACAATGTCACAGTCCTTGCGGGTTTTACCACCGCAAGAGTTCACTAAATGAATGGTGAATGGGGTATGTGGAAGGGTAGTGGTGAAATCAAACTGACACTGCAGCGCGTAACAAAATAACACTTAAAATATATTCTGACAAAAATTGACTGGAAATACTTATACACTTGAGTTTTGATTTAGTTATAATGTGTGCTGGCAATGTTTCAGAATGCTGAATGCAATTCTGTCGACGATGATGGTACAGAGGTTTAGTTTGATCTGAACTTCCTTGTGTTGTTAGGTTCTACCAAGCCTTTGAAAACCCTTGCAGGGGTGTGTCTTAAAATAAGAGGTGGTAGATTATTTCCTATTGGCTGTAAATGACTGTGGCATTGGGAGACGAAACGCACCGGAAAGGGAAACTGAGTTCCACGAAATCGCATCGAACGGCGCGACTCTGTTTGTTTATGTCGCCTAGAGATACGCGGTCTTGACCCGGCCCAATAGCCCATATTTCACGGCAATGCTGGTAAATAACTCCGTCCCAAGACTTTACCCAGGCGGTCGGCTCAAGTGTTTGCCACTAGGGCTGAGACTATTCGAATAATTTAATATTCGAATATTTTACAAGTATTCGAATAATTTAATATTCGAATATTTTACAAGTATTCGAATAATTTAATATTCGAATATTTTACAAGTATTCGAATAATTTAATATTCGAATATTTTACAAGTATTCGAATAGTATTCGAATATTTTACAAGTATTCGAATAGTATTCGAATATTTTACAAGTATTCGAATAGTATTCGAATATTTTACAAGTATTCGAATAGTATTCGAATAGTATTCGAATATTTTACAAGTATTCGATGTATTCGAATATCATTCGAATACCGATATATTCGAATAGTATGGTGTGAAGTGGGTCAAAATTAGCTTACAAGATTTCACCCTGACAAATGAATCTAAAGAATTTGGTGTATAATTCACACCATACTATTCGAATACATCAGTATTCGAATACTCAAATATTCGAATAGTATTCGAATACTTAGAAATTTCGAATTATATTCGCCAAATAATTGAGCAACTGAAGTATTCGAATATTCGAATTCCGAAAAATTCGACAAATAGTCCCAGCCCTATTTGCCACGTGCGAAGTGACGAAGCACAGGCCCCAGAAAACGCTTCGATTTCAAATTGTCTTTTCCACGCTCAACATAAAGCATTAGTTAAACCGCGTAGATTTCATTGAGGTTAGATAATGAGTCTGACGAAGCAATTCAAGCATCCCCTGTCCCATAATACGTTAAAGCATCGAGCATTCCCCGTTCTCGATTATTTAACCCGCGGCCAAAAGTGGCGGACACACCGTTCTCCGGTGGAGCATGAATATCGACGGATTTCCGCTCCCTTCGCAGCGGGACGATCCACGGCAGGGACCAGCCACTTAGACTCTTCGGTCGTTACTGGCTCCGAGGAATTCCCAGAGGACGATCGAAGTCGAGAGCAGGTGCAAGCACGGAACTCGAGTGACGTAATCGTTTTACAACCGATGGAGAAGCTGGGGAAGTGGAGCTGGCGCAAAGGTGGCTTGGAATAAAACGGAATCTCGCTAAGGCGCGCTTCCCTTGCGTTGCTAGACGCCATTGCGTCACGTGCTCGTTCGATTTTCAACGTCCAGTCCTCTAGCTACTCAGGAAGCATATAATTATTGCTACTAGGTAGGCGATCTTTAATCGCGCGGCTGATATTTCGGTAACTTCGCCTATTAAATTTCTACGAGAGACATAATAATTGTGAACTTCTGTAGCATAGAGTTTTCGAGGAAGTTATACTCTAAATTCTTTTAAAATGGACACTTTGCAGCCCGGTCGATGAAATTCTTTGGGAAACTGAGGTCGCCGATTCACATTCCGCTGGGAGCTCTCCCAGTTGTGGAGTGTCATGCTGGACTTTCCATGCGATCCACGGCTGGCCGTTTCGAAGCAAAAACACCCATAAAGTTGCGTGCTCGCTGGAGAGTAACGCTGGCTCCTCCGTCGCGTCCTGCATGAATATTAAGCGATCGGGCTTGGGAGTCCTGTTACGACCAGCTTGTCGGTCGAGTTAACGCGGGAAATTGAGTTCACCCCTGATTCTCATCTCTCCCGTATTGCACGGCTATTGTTGCGTAACTCTCTTTCCGCCTCGTCCCGGTACTTTTTCCCTCCTCTCGAGTGTTTCTCTTCCCGTGGCTGGCAATCGAATGAAGCTTCTGAATAAAAATCGTTCGATCCAATGTCCTGCCGAGGAAGTTGATCTTGACGTCGGCTAAAGTAACATTATTATTATTATTATTATTTAACGGGAAATCCTTTAGTGTACAGAGCTAACAATTAATACAATTAGTACATAGTATGATTAAAAATAATTAAAAATAAGAAAAAATAAAAATATAAAATACCATAACAAAAATAGAATAATATAAAATAAAATACCATATTTTAACATAACGTAACGTTAATAAATTACATCAATAACATCAACTAATACATGTATCACATATCAGTCTGCCTGTTCATGCGTTAACTACGACGCAAGAGAAAACTTTGGCTATTGCGATACGAGATGCCTAAACAAATGCTCCGAAAACGATCAAGCGAACCTGCAAACAGATCAATGCCATCGTTGCACAGATTCAACTCTTCCATAGCCCGATTTATGGGATCTACGTGGTGAACGTAGAGAGGGAAGAAGGAAACAATTTTAGAGAAAGCGTGGGTGTACACGGAGTTCATTACTAATTACTCAAACCCAGTCCCCTTTAGTTTAATCTTCCTATTCAAAGAACCTTTTCGCAAATGAAACTAAAACTAATTTCGTTAGTGAAGAACCTTTACAGAACGCTGTAAATTACTTCATTCCGATGCAGGGTTTCGCGCAACAGATGTTGTGCGGGAAAGTCGGGATTACAAGGCCGTCGATGTCTCCTGCGAGTAATCGCTCGAAAACAGGGTGTTCCCGGAGCACAACGCGCCGATCACGCGACGAGATTACAGGCTAATTATCGTTAACCAGATTGGCTGGATTGAAATTTAGCGAGATCGCGGGGGCGAAGACGCCACCCTCGCTCTGCGACGGAAAATTGGAAACCGATGCGCCTTGCTAGGAGGATTCTCAACCACGCTTGATAATCCACACCTTCTCTCGCGAGGTGGCTTTGCGCGCGTTGTTTGCACAGTCCTTCGTGTACACCTTCGCCACACCTCGGTCGTCTACCTTCGGCGTATCAGATTCCTAAAACCCATACCCCCACCGGGTGACTCGTGTAAGTGAGAATTACCGCTTGCAGTTGCGATCAGTTTACACCGCGCACTCGCTGTATCGAGATAAATTAACAATTCGCCTGTAAATTGTTGCGTCTCTAATATTTATTGTTTGAACTTGGAGGATGAGGTGGAGACTTGGGAATTTTAAGGGTGATTAAAAAGTAGGTGGGATTAGGAAGCAAGCATGAAATTGAAATTGCGATACTGTTTGGAAAGTGTAATTTTGCGAAATGAAAGTACTAAAGGAAGTTCGGCGCCGTAAGTGTGTTTTATTATGCGGAACACGGCTTCCTCGATACACAAGGACGAAATATTGGAGGAGAAACGGTGGGCTAAGGGGTAAGTAGCGTCAGCGATCGTGTCGAACAGCGCGCAAGGCAGAAAGATAGGATTTCCTCTCTTCCTGGCTCGCTGCTTTTATACGGGGTGGCTATCGCGCGACACAGATCTCTATTCAAAGAAATATCAAAGTGCTGAGTTAGACCATCCAGACGCTGGTTACCGCGAGGGGGCTGTCCTGCATTAAGCGTGTCCCCCAGCGTTAACGAAATTCATCCACTTTGAATATCCTCGCCACTCCATTTACGCTCTATCGCGACATCTCTCCTCGAGACTAACCATCTTTTCGTAAATAAGGAGGAAAAGAGGTCGGCAGGGATGATATCCACTCTGTAGGGGAGACCGGGGCAAATTGATACGTTTTTCAGTTTTCAATTTTTTTCATTTTTGTTTGAATTAATTACTTAATAACAAATAAGGTAGTTGACCCAGTCGTCGATCATTTGAATTAATATTGAGATTTTATAAGGTTTTTGAACAATATTGTGTATAGGACAAAATTGCAAATTAATATTTAAGAGTCTTTACCTACATATATCATCACGATATTGTTCAAAAACCTTATAAAATCTCAATATTTAAGTGATCGACGACTACGTCTAAACCGATCGACAACTGGGTCAACCACCTTATGCTAAAATATACTTTGGTCCTTCCTCTTTAATATATTGTAAATGAAATGTTGAGAAAATACATACAAAATGAATGAGAAAATGTTATTTGGGCCAAGGTAAAATGTATCAACTTACCCCACTGTGGGGCAAGTTGATACGTTATTCTGTTTTTAATTATTTTCAATCTTTATTTGAATTAATTATTTAATAACAAATATGCCAAAATATACTTTGGTCCTTCCTCTTTAATATATAGTAAGCGAAAACTTGAGAAAATACATACAAAATGAATGAAAAAATGTTATTTCGACGATCAATTTGAATGTATCAAAACTATTTACTTTTTCTCTATAGAAACGAAAACAGTTAAAAATGGATTGTTAAAGTCAAGGTACACAGACGTAGGGGAAGCCCGGGCAAAGCGAATGCCCTGGGCAAAGCGGATAGTCTTTTTTCTTGCTTTACTATCAAAGATGGCCCCACGAGTTTTTCCTGATCTAGAAAGCGACCGGTTGTAGACGCCATGACAATGCAATAAAGTATGTAATTGCTGTGGTGCGTCGTTTGTGAAGAAAAAACGAATATTGTGCGTTTTCTTACACATTTCGCTCAGGTAGGTACGTGGCTTGATTATTAATAGTTATCGGTATTTACCACAGTAAATATTTTTTATAAGAACTCTGTGTTCTTAAGATTCTATTAGAGGTTAACATTTTTAATTTGTTGTTCATACTTTTAACAAACATTACAAGTTTCCACCAAGTGGGCTCTTTGGGCAAAGCGGATGGGGGTAAAGCGGATGGTCAAGCTTTGCCCTGCTAATCTCGGTCATATTATTATTGTTTTATTATTGTCATATATTATTGATAAATTTTTATTATTGATATTGATATTGATAAATATTATTGTCATATATGTGTGTTTTGAGCCATACTCCGACCCCCCATCCGAAGACTGGATCCAGTGCAGCCAATGTACCAGATGGGCCCATGAATGCTGCACTGCCCTAGTAGCATTTCTGGTTGGCCCACGGTATCCCCAAGTTGGGAATTAGTTGACCATCAAAATGCCAACAATAAATGCTACTAGGGTGTATATGAAGGATTTGGCAGTTACTTCTGTGACGAATGCCAAGATTGACTTTGCGTTATTTAATAACATCCGCTAATAATACCCCTCATCCGCTATGCCCAGGGGGGTAGAGCAAAGCGGATTGATTGACTTATTTACGTTTTTCATTTTAAAATGCTTTAAATGTTTTAGTTACCAATTTTTTCGTTATTGTATCAGAAAGCTGATTAATTTTAAATGATTATTAATATAAAGAATATTTCTCATCTTAATTGTAACTGTGTTATTTTTCTCACTAAACCTTAACACATCCGCTTTGCCCGGGCTTCGCCTACGCTAGATCGTAGTAAAGAATTGATCAAGAAGCTTCACATATCTCGCACACAAGGACCTACATATATACAGTGTTGACATAATTCGTCTGTATCAACCTGCCTCTGTATCAACTTGCCCCGGTCTCGCCTACGCCTAGGCTTCCCTTTAACTCTGTCGACTCGGAATCTTCATCTGCTCAAGACACCTTCGTTTTACCATCGTCTCTGTACCTATTATCTACGTATTATGTTGTTCTCCTCTGAGAAATTTATCCTCTGCTCCCTACACTCTCACCTCAATATTCAATATAACTCCGCTGTTCAATCCTCCCTTCGAAAACACTTGCTGACACGCGAATATGTCTCTCCGAGGCTCAGAATCGGGGCGAATAAACACAAAATTAGCATCCTTTGGCCGTTGAATTTTTGTTTAACGATCGACGGAATTGACACAGCAGTCCCTCCGCCTTAACCAGAACTGCGCGGGAATACCGTCCCCGTCAAAGATCCTCTGATAATTGATGCTCCGCGCCGTGCTTTGGATCCGCGACCGATCCCTTTTGTGCTCTGTTTTCGATATTCATCCCGCCCCGAAGAATTGCGCGGCGTTCCGGCAGTTTTATCGCAGCCCGTGCAACAGACACGCGGCAGCCCTCGATTCTCCTTCGAATATCGTTCGTTCAGTCACACAGAAATAATCGACCAATAAAAGACGCACTTGCTCCCTCCACCCCCGAGGCGCCCCTCGTCCACCGCGTCGAATCTCTTCAGCGGTTTCCGCCACGCGTTTTTCCACTCGAAAATAATTGGTCTCTCGATCGAGATGCGGCGCGAGTCGCTTTTCCCCCCTCTTACCCCCACACTACACGGGACATGAATGGCGCGGGACCGCGTTTCCACCCCGCTCGCCCTCCTTTCCCACTCCGATCATCGAGCATTTCCTCTTTCCAACCGCCCGGCCGATACGATGGAAGAGACGCGCGGCGAGCAAACAATGCGAAAAATAGACTTACAAGGACGCCGTGCGGCGACGAACCTCGAAAGGCAACGATCGATCTCTCAACCCCCCCTTCGTGCTACTACATCTTCACGCCCTGCCACCCCCGAAAGGATGGGGCTCGTAAAAAGGGGCGAGCGGAGACCCGAGGACGGCCGGGGACCGTTCCCTGCGAGGAGACGATTTAAAGAAACGCGGGCGAACGTATTTCTTCCGCCGAGCGATCCTCCGCGGGACAATGCCTGACGCGACGTAATGGCCGTTTTTAGGTCGTCGTAATTAATACCCCTTTTCGTCCCATTCACGTGTAACGGGCCAATTGTCCTGTACTTTCAGCGCGGAAACGATTGAGCGGCTCGAAGCTAAGAGGCTTAATGAATTCGCCGATCTTCCTCGTAATTAAAGACTATTGTTTATCCCGCTCGGAGCATCGGTGCAAATACTTTCCAATCGTTGGTTTTATCACTGTAGCTGGTGGAGTCGGTGGTAAGGTTAGCTGGTGGGGACTGTTTTCGTAAATGGAATATAATATTTGTGACGGGTTTTCGATCGTAGAAATAGGTAAGTACGGGAGGGATGTGTATTGGAGCAAGCTGTGTATTGTTTACTGCAATTTTCCTCGTGATTTATTTTTGTGGGAATGGAGGATTCGTTGCGGCAGGAACTAGCTGGAACGGAACGCCTGAAATCGAAGTGACCCGATTTACGGGAGCGGTGAACAGATTTCATTTCAGACCCGTGTAACTGTCTCAATACCTATCGCCGGCCCGCAATTATTGGCATCTGATAAATCTGCCGGCTGGGCGCGTCGCGAGCGTGGAAAAGTAGGTATTTACGTAACGGTGTACATTCTTTCTCTGTATCCTCGAAGAGTTTCACACGGTCGTTGTAATTTTTCACTGTAGAATCTACTATTACGAAGTGATATTAATCCTTAAGGGCTTAGGCCACCTTGGACGGAACAAAATTGCAGTCATTTTGGAATTTTTTTTAGAAAGATAATGAAATAAACGCTAGAAAACATCGTATTTTTTCTTCTTACAAAGTGGCGGCGGTAGTGATACGCAAGATCTTGAGGAGCAAGATTTTCCACGGTGTTCAATCTCACGGCTATACCGTTTGACTTAAAACAGCAAACCAAAAAGATTTATTTTCTGCATGCCTAAAACTATGGAAGTACGTAGGGAAATCCAGAAATATTAATTTGTCACGAAATGGTGAACATGGGGAGAAAAATTGCATTTCTTTTTTTTATAAAAGTGTCAATTGCAAAGAATATGTTCAAGATATCGCAAAACCGCTAAGGTAGTTGACCCAGTCGCCGATCGGTTTAGGCCTAGTCGTCGATCACTTAAATATTGAGATTTTATAAGGTTTTTGAACAATATTGTGATGATATATGTAGGTAAAGACTCTTAAATATTAACTTGCAATTTTGTCCTTTACACAATATTGTTCAAAAACCTTCAATATTAATTCAAATGATCGACGACTGGGTACCTATCGACGACTGGGTCAACTACCTTACGTACTTCCATAGTTTTAGGCATGCAGAAAATAAATCTTTTTAGTTGTTTGTTCTAAGTCAAACGGTATAGCCGTGAGATTGAACACCGTGGAAAACGTCGCTCCTCAAGATCATGCGTATCACGGCTCTACCACCGCCATTTTGTAAGAACAAAAAATACGATGTTTTCAGGCGAGAGTTGTATAACAACAGACTTTATATTAAACTTTTTGTTTATTTCATTATCTTCTTAAAAAAAATGCTAAAAATGACTGCAATTTTGCTCCGTCCAAGGTGGCCTAACCCCTTAACTGGTATCCAGGCGCGCAATGTTCGCTGCAAAATTTTTGGTGGTCTAAGTTTGTAAATTGAATTTCTAATTAGTTTTATAATAATAGTTTAATATTCTATGTTTCTATTATTTTATAAACTACCTAAGAATAACATATTTATAGAAGTTGATCTAGTGTTGACTTTACAAATTTCTGTGTCCTTTTTCATTTGGGGTCTGCCACGACCCCAGTATACCAGTCACGTTTGCCAAAAACACTATACCAGTTAAGGGTTAAAAGGAACGTGTTAGGACTTTTTCCTGCATCGGTTGCCTGAAGGATCAGTCTTACAAGGAAACATATCGAACCCGAAAATTCTGATTTTAATGAAACTCCGTACGATTGTAGAGTACGTCGGAGTATGTAAGAAACGATTTTTTTCCGCGGAAAAACACTCTGAGGGAGTGAAATCAGCCCCCAAATTTTCAGCGATTTTTCGTTTTTCGAGTATAACTTTGTAACGGTGCGAGGTAGAAGAAAACCGTAAATGGACAAAATGTTCAGTGTTTGATGCCGTATAACGCGCTGCAAAAAAAATTTTGTACGTCCAAAGTTATACTCGAAAAACGAAAAATCGCTGGAAATTTGGGGGCTGATTTCACCCGCTCAGAGTGTTTTTCCGCAGAAAAAAATCGTTTCTTACATACTCCGACATGCTCTACAATCGTACGGAGTTTCATTAAAATCAGAATTTTCGGGTTCGATAAGTTTCCTTGCTAGTTTGCCATAGCCAAACTTTCCTTCGAGAAACTCAAGCTTCGATTACTTTTCGAGCAACAATTTCTAATGTGATTAGCAGCGTTGGAGTTATAAGGATTGGTTATACAATTCCTGAAGTAAAGTAGCTTGTATAAAAATACAAAAATCATCGGTCGCTTTGGAAAACTCGATTGTTGCTGTCGCGTCGTTCACAGCCGACGTGCCAGCTCGTAGATTGCGGGGGACAGAGAACGCATCCCCTATTTTCCTGCTCCTTTCGTCAATCCTGCCATGGGAAGGTCGGAAGAACGATGGAGCTGCTGTGAGCAAACACAACGGGAAGACAATTCCCCGTCTACTGATACATCTGCCGCGGTTTACGTAACACGCCCGAGGGAGTGCTGTATACAGAAGGGAAGGAAGATAGAACCGGTGTTCCTTAACGCGTCTACTCACGGAGAATACCCGAGAATTGATTCAGAATCAATAGAAAATGATTTCGTTTCATGAATACCGACAGTGGCACCTTCATCTGAATTACAAACTCGAACGACCAAGGCATCTGTTTCGCATCGGAGGCAATTTTCTTCCAGAAGTATATATATTTACCAATTTTTCTGTATATTTGTAGACCTTAATATTCAAATTTATAAATTTGCTGAATTTTAACAAAACAAATTGCTTTTTTCCATATTTATTTTTGCAACTACAAATTTGATCATATTAAAGTTTACATTTCTGGAAAAAGATTATTAAAGAATCATTGTATAAGTATTACGAATATAGAATTATCACTCAAAAGTTAATAGATTCTAAAATACAAAAATGGTAACTGAAAAATATTGCAGAGACCCCATGTAACCAATTTCTGATTATAAAAAGGTGTGACCACGAAGAAATAATAATAATATCTACCGCGTAAATTCGAGATTCTAAATCTACCAAACCTATTATCTATTAAAAGACAAGGCCCCTCAATCACTCCTTCAAGATCGTCGCTTAATCCCAAGCAGAGGCGCAGAGACTTGATTCCGCCCAGTATTCGGTAAGAGTGAAAGTAAACACCAGCAACCGTTTCTCGTGGTTCCCCTAGTCCAAGTTCCTCGACGAAGCCCAACATCCAGTTGCAGAGCTCGCAAATAAAACCGTCCACGCGCAAATATTAAATTAACGTGGAGATTCCTCTGACCATCGTTCGGGGAACGTTCGCCGGAGCCACGTGGAAGAAGGTATCAGCCGCTCGCAAGGTGAATACACAAGATACCGCGGGAGCCGCGGGGCGCCCCCTGGCCCCCTAAATTTACCGGCAAATATTTAACGACGATGGCTAATAAAACGTTCGCCAGCGGGGTCCGGCCTCCGCCAATACGAGCCGAGGCGTACGAGGAGCTCTGTTTACGCTGCATGAGAAGAATGGACACGGAAAGGAGCTGCATAATTTAGGATCCCGCCGTGCGGAAGGACGCGCGCGACTCCGCTCCGAATTCTATAGAGAGGCGTATTTACGTTGTGTTTCGAGACTCGATGCTCGTAAACGCGGGGTAACGTGTCAGCCGGCGTATACACCCGTATAACAGAAAAATAACGTCGTATATAAAGGCGGAAGGTTTTACGTACGGCCGCGGCCGGGGAATTTATGTGGAGACGTGCGCGGAATACATTCCCGCGCGCTAAACGCGCGCCCATCGTCCCGCGGTGCCCGGGAAGGAATTTCTATGTGGAAGGGATGAAAAAATAGAAGAGCAGGGAGAGGAAATAGCTGCGAAATTCGAGAGATCATGAGGAGCGAGGGAGGTGTCTTCCAGGGACGGTTAATATTTCCTTTGTGAATTTACACCGCGGTTACCTACCCTCCCCGGGCTCGCGTGTTACGCGGCGGCGGAGGGTAAAAGGCGAGACGCGTGGTTAATCGCGGTGGCCCGCTCGCGAAACGCGAGTAAAAGCGGGGATACTGGCGAACTGTACTCTGGTGGGAAGAAAGTATCGCGGATGTAATAATGGTGAGGAAAAATGCGGAGGAGGAAGGAATAAAAGGCAGCAAGGGGGGTGGAAACCTCTTTCTTGATTCTTTCTGTTTGAAGTAGGTACAGGAAAGGTCTCAGAGACTTACCCTATCTCGAATGCTAGCTTTAAATAAATAAAGCCGTGGTTTGTAGGGGAAGGTGGGGCAAGACGGGGTAGTTAAGGTTTGATGATGAATAAAACACAGGTGTTCTTAATCAACTAATCAATTTTGTGCCTGAACTATTCTTTGATAATAAGTCTTTCAGTTTGACTATCAATCAACCGATTATTTAATGGTTTTAATAGAATAATTAAAAAATTCAGAAAAAGTCCTTTCACCCCATCTTGCCCCACGGGTGGGGTAAGATGGGATACCCCCTGGGGCAAGATGGGGTACCAATTAAAAAAGGATATAAATAAAGTAAATATATATATAGTATTTATTTAATACGCTGACAGAAGAAGCACGTATGTATATCAACATCGTCTTCATCGTCTACACCAGCGCAGGACAAATGGGACCATTTGCTATATCGTTATCCCAATGGGACCATATATAGGAATACATATTTGGCATCTTATCCACCCTTCTACAGATTCTAAATAGAGCCCATCACAATATAAACATGGAGGATTTTCGTCTTCCTTGGTGTTTTCTTCTGACCCTGATGAAGAGTTTGTCATTTGGGCATGATGGAGTACCTCTCATTATCAGTACCCCATCATGCCCCTTCTCGTTTTACTACATTCATATGAACACTGCCCGAAACATTATTCATAAAAGTATAAAACAACATACGTACCTTGTAGCCAGTTAAATTGTGCTTCATACACATATAAATACACCGATGATCGTTTACAGTATCGTGTCACTGTCACGGGTGCAACAAAGAAGGAAATACGGAAGAAATTCCATGAAATTACAAATAGGGTAACTGTACCTAATATCGCCAGGCAAAAGTTAAATCGCTGCCAATTGAATAATAATTGATATTTTTGCATGCAGTTTGTTTCAAAGTAAAGAGAGATTATTCATCCTTCATGTAGCATAAGTTAGAATCGTTGAAACCTACAAAATTTTAATTAGGACTCAAGAAACGTAAGACATGCAAAAATCGGGTCCTGAAAAAAGTGTACCTAATATCGCCAACTCAAGAAATATTGATTAATTCATGTATATATGAGTTTTTAAGTCATTTTCACAGGTGATTTTATTATTTCTTGCACTATAAATGTATTTTTATCCATCTTTGATTTTATTTATATTAGAAAAACAGAAATTTACAAATATAGATTTTTAAAATATTTTATTTTCCACATTCCGATGTACATATTGGACAAATAAAGTTTATTTCGGTTGCTCGGCACATTTCGCAACCCCACCTGGAACAAACATTACATCGAAACCATTGTTCTCCGGTAGGCGGTATTCGGAACACCCATACTGCTAAAAGAAAAACAGTATTTTCATCACGGAACATATTTGAATCGATTTCATACCTTAAGTACATTATTAATCAGGTATTTCTAGTAGATAGTCTTATATTCATGGAATTATTAGACTTTTCTCCTTCGAATGGGATTTAAAATTGTGGCAGTCCAATAAATTTTTCCACTATCAAGATTCTCCAAAATCCTTCCCCTTTTGTAATCGTTGATCACATGACGCTGCAATTACAGCATGTCTTCCTACATATGGTTAGGCACTAATTTAGTGCATAACCGATAAATTTTACTGCTTACTTTGCAAGATACAGGGGATGGCGATATTAGGAACAGTGGCGATATTAGGTACAGTTACCCTAGTGGTGTAATTTTGTTACGCGTCACGGTGTTTCAGTGGCTGTCAGTACAGTAACTGCGCCGATAACAACACGTCTAACGCGCATGCACAAAGTTGGTCCGTGCGTTTGAATCGTGTGATATGGCGGGTACCCCGTCTTGCCCCCCACCCCGTCTTGCCCCACCTTCCCCTAAGTGTCCTCTTTGCCACATAATTCCACACGATATTTTTATCCGGTTGCAATCGTACGTGTAATCTTCGCTCTCGAAAAAGAGAATCGATCTAAACGGTAAATACAGGTAAATCATCCCCCTGCAGTTGGAATTGAGGAGGGAGGCTAAGGGGCAAAAAGCTCCCGGAGGTAGCGAAAGCCAAAAAATGTGAGACCCCGTTGAGGAGGTCGTTTGTTACCGGTAGGCGGAACCCGAAAAATCACGTGGTTTGCGCGGGCTGAGACAAAAGAGCGAGGATAGATTGAAGACTGGGAAGAATGTGGGCGGGTGTATCTGAAAAAAGCTCATTTTCGTGGCATTTATCGAGTAAAAGCACCTCTTCCCCGCCATATTGCAACGGAAACCATATGTCCCGGCGGGGCTGCCACCCTCCTCTTTGCTCTAGCAAATACGATCGTTTTTGTCGCCCCCATTCTTCGTCGCTTCCTTCGTCCTCGTCGCTCCCCACTACCAGCAGCGTCTTCCGGCCGAGGGGGTAGCTGGTACGCTTTATAAAGTACGTGACTTCCCTCCACCGATGCGTACTCGTATCCTCGAATCCTTTGTTCACCCCCCACCCCTAAAGGCTTGAATCATTGTTTCCCACCGTCTTCGTATTCCCGGGGGTCCATCCTGGCTGCGTTGCATTCCAATCGCAGATGGTCGAGGATAATACGGGGAATTGCTGCTGGAACTATCTCTGTGAACTCGAGCGTCGACGTACCTCGAGCGGCTGCTTCGAGCATTTTATTGAAAACCTGGATATGAGTGGAGGATTAATAGAAAGCGACAGATTACACGAATTGAAGACAAGTGATATAGGCGAGGGAGGTAGAAACCGAGGCGCAGAGTGGTAGACGTCTAATCCAGAATAGAAGCAATTGAGAGGACATAACGGTAAACTATACGTCCGGGGGATTGAACTTAGGATTCTGAGTAATCTCAAAGGGTTTCAGAGACCCTGAAGCTTCACAGTGGAGGGAGATGCTTGGGGGTGGGTCCCCCAAAGGTCCCAGGAAACTTCCAACCTTCAGGACCACAGGGATCTTCAGAATCTGCACTCCAGAGACATCTTAAGCCTCTCAGTCTTCTGGTATCTTTCCCGCAGACCTGTCGGACACTTGGGGTCAGTGGTAGCTGATTCGAACGTGTTGGTTCTTGATTTCTCGATTGTATGGAGACTGATATCACGATCTACGAATCTACTATTTTACTCATACTATTACTCCAAGAGCCCTCCAACGACTGCTTCTCATTCTGAATACCTGAATCGACTTTCACGTCCAGGTTCCGAGGACGCTCCGTCGTAATTAAGGGACTCGAGTACTGCGGCCGTAAAATTCTCAGGGAATATCTGCGCTTAGCGCGAGGGAAATGTAAAGACACCCGAACGGGGTAGAGGCGGGGGCGACAGAAACAGGACCGTTGCATTCGAGGGGCTTTTGTTCGACCGCAGAACAACGTGGGCCAAACCAACCATTAGTGGAGATGCGAGCTTTTTGTCCGCGGTCGCGGCCCGACAGAACGGATAATGGATACTTAACCGCCTTGTTACGCATCAGGCCGGCCCTTGTCTGGCGATCCCCGTGATATTCGTGAGACTGCAACAGAAGCATATGCCACTTTTGCATGGCGGAAGGACGAGGCTTACGGAGCCCCGCTGTCAGTCCCGTTCGCCCCAGCGTTTCTCCAGAAGCAATAGCTGCCGAGTCTCGACAAACGAATCTGTTTTGCGCGGTATAATTGCGCGAGCCAGTGGTCTGCTTCAACAGCGGCTGCTTTCAGCCTCGTGTATCCGTTTCGAGAAATCTAGGATAGATCTTTGGTCGATTCTCTTCGTCCTGACGATTCTCTTGACCAGTGGCGGATTTAAGAAAAAAAGTCCCAGGTGGCAAACGTTCTGAGGGGCCCATTTTTTCGGGAAAATTAGCAAGTAGTTTACTAAAAGGGGGTAAGTGTACAGAAAACTATAGAAAAAAATAATATAGTGCTTGGATAAAATCATAAGTTTTTTAAGACAGGGCCCTAGGGGGGCCTTCTGAACAGGGGCCTACTTTTAGAGAAAATAAAGCGGTAGTTTACTAACGACAGGCTCAGTGTAATAATACAGAAAAAAATATATTTTGGATATAATCATAATTTTTTTTTAAAATTTGGCCCTAGGGGGCCTTCTGTTCAAGGCCCAGGTGGCAACTATTCATCGCCCACCCTGTTAAATCCGCCACTGCTCTTGACGAGTCTATTTCAATCGGAAATCTTTGGTCTAGCTATGAAAATTGTGAAGGGAAAGGCTGTCAAGGCTCCATTCAGGTAACATAAAGTGTCTTCAGAAAATGGAATCGAGTTTAATCATTTAAACAAGACTTGACTAGGTTACTCCTCGTCTAATTATAAGTTCCATACTTTATATCTTTAAGATGTACAATCTTCTCAAATTTCTGATTCTACAGAATTGGACAGAACGATTTAAAATATAATTTTCCGCTACAGTCTCAAATGACACTTGATGTGACAAAGTAAAAGCAGCACGGGAATATTTTATATTTAGGAGACGTTGAACCTCCTGACACTGTTTCGCGACAGACTCGTCACTTTCGAGTTCCCTCGGAACGCTTTTAGCCTGTCGGTGCGCGCAATTTAGAGCGGAAGTTCGTAATCGTATAATGGACGCGGCTTTAGTATAAGCACCCGAAGCCGGTTTGAACATTAACAACGCCCCAGTCTCGCGAGATACAATCTCAAAAGGGCCAATAACTCCTGCCTCGTTTCGGAGATTCATACGGCGCGTTTTAATAACGGACGTAAGAAATCTCATTAACAGTTTTCCCTCTGCCGCGGACCAGCGTGATCTCTGGACACGCGTCTATACAAAACGCAAAGAGAGACGGGCGGCTTAATTAACTTTTATTTTCTGGCAGTTTCCACTGTCACGTTTTAAATTCTTCCGTCAGACGGCTGACAGCCGTATTTCTCCTCTTTCGGCCGTGGAATAAACAGCGGGATAAAAATATCCCCGGGTGAGAAGTATCGTCTCATCGATTAAGGAGCGACGAGAAACAAGCTATTACGAATTTTGTATTCCGGCGAAACAACAGAAAATCGATCGCATCGAATGTATAATTGAATACCACGGATATTTTCAGGTATAACCGTGTTGCAAAGACCTTTTTTCGTCCCTGCATCTGGAGGTAGGTTCTTCTTACTATGACGCTACTCTCGGCATTGATTATTAAATCGCCAATGTCGCGTCACTGACGAAGAAGCAATCGCAGGCCAGAAATGGCTACCGATGGAGCGTCTGCCTGCAAAATACAGGAATTACAAGTTACCCTTCCTTAAATTTTCACGATTGTCTGTCGCAGATGCAGGTAGCGGTATCGGGTCGACTATACCTGTAAGCTAGTCGTGAAAAATGGATGCGCCCGAAAAAAGGTCAGGAATCCGCAATGCACGAAGCGTTCCCCTCTCTTCCTCTTGAAACCACGAGCCCGTGACGGTGGCGTTCAGACGATGAAACACGTCGAACTCTCTTTGTCGAACGTCCTCCTCGGAGGTTTTATCGTATGTCCTGCACCAGCCTCGTTTTTAGAAACGGAAATCAAAGCGATCGAGTATTCCCTCTTGGCCCAGCCTCTCTTCGGTTACTTTGACGTTATTTTTAGCTGAGGATCTTAAAACGTACCTACTTCGCTGCACAGATAACGCAAGAGGAAGTAAAGAGCTACGACTAACTCCTCACATGTAATTTTAAAAGTAATCTAGTCGTATGTAAATGTCTGCTTCGAGGGTTTAATATTCATGCTCCCGTTCCCTTTGATCTGTGAGTGTTTAGCTTCTTATCTGGGTCACTTATCGATCACAAAGGAAGCGCGGGGTATTTTACCGCGATGCATCGCATTGCCTTCTCTATTTAACGGATTATTTGTTTGGTAGCCTAGATCCTCGACTTTGAGCTTCCAACTAGGTAGGGGAGAGGTGGGATGAAAGGGACACTTGTGTTTAGGACCAGATATAAAAAAAAATAAATAACCATTCGAGTTGTAATTGTTAACATTAGAAAGGCCAGTTATCTGGCTATAACAATACACGGGCCTATGAAGCTTCTCTCTATATTTACATGTCATATTTTTCGTTTTCTAAAAAAGTGTGTTTTGTCCCTTTCATAAATTGGCTGTATTGAAAGGGACATGGGTGTTTATGAATGGGACAGTGTAATAAAACCAGGTAATATTAATATCATTGTTTTAATTATTATTTATGCAGGTACCGAAATCACAGTAGTTATTTTAATTCGTAATAGGAACTAAAAATCAACAGTTAAGCTTATGTAACTAAATGATCTTAATAGCTATAAATAATGAATTGTCTAATAGCATCCTAACCCGAATTTTATGTGGCATATTTTCACTGAAACAAGTGAAAATAGTAAGGTTTTGAAGGTGACAGGTATGAAAATGACGTCCCTTTCATAAATTTTTGTTGTGTCCCTTTCATAAATAAGGTAACAAAATTGAAAATCTAATTCCTACAATTACAATATGACACAAAAAGGATCAGACATTATACGATATGGTTCTTAAATAAATACCTGTTTAGATGCAGTAATAGAGAAATCAGTCGCTGGTAACAGCACTTCACAAGACAGTTCAAGGAATTACTAAAAGTTATACTTTGAACCTCAAAAAAATTCAATCGTGTATTTCTGTCGTCGTCGATACGATAGCCGATTGAAATTTGGCTTGATTACACATGAATGAATGTGGCTACAAAATAAAAACACTTTTGGCCTGGGCAGATCCTTTATCTTTGAGATAATGACCATGTCCCCTTCAATACGTGTCCCTTCTTCCATTTTCTACTTTTTAGACTCCCTTTTCAAATCATCCTCCACTTGCAAAACTTTTCCTCTAACTTACATCAGACTTCCCACTTTTACATCGTCTCATTGTATTTACATTTACGAACAAGTCCCACTGCCACTACCACCTCGATTACGCGCCAGTGGCCACAGCACAACGGACGCGCTCGTTCACGCGACTCCCATCGAATATCCACTAGCTAGGTGCGAAGTTGCCACCTAGGCTGATTCGACGGTGACTTTTGATCGCCTCTAAACAAGGGCCGCGGCTGCAAGGGAAACCGTGCGTTTCCGTAACTGGCTTCCTCAGAGGCATCCTCGGACACAATAGGTTCCGTGCATAATAGAGTACCTAGGTCTCGGTTCTGGAATGGCTTTGGAGCCCGCGGAAGCGAATGAGACGGTTAATTACCCCGGCAAATTAAGTGGAAACAGTCTGATTAGTGGTAGCTGTCTGCCTCCTGACGGTATTCCGCAAGTGGCCGAGCACCGTGCCCCCTACCCTGCCGCCCCCTTCCCTTGTATGAACAACCCTTTATAGGGGCGCGAGGGAGAGGGATGGTCGAGAGGTTGAAGCTCCAGAAGCTCAATTTCGTGGCTGATGCGTCGCTCCCCGTGCAAATCGAAGTACGTATTCCGTGTCGATATTTCAGGGAAAGTTTGTCGGGGCCTCGCCTAGGAAGCGCGAATTCATAATTAGTTGCCCAAGCAGCGATCTCTCAGATGAATGTCGCGGGAGAAAGTTCGGAACGCGGTGGCGGAGTGTTTTTCAACGATCAATAACGACATCGCGACGGCGACTGTTGGTAAATATCGGGAGATGAGGTCTGATAAAGAGCACCTGCTGACTCCCAGAAGCCTGTAACGATGACCAGGGGGTCATGCAAGCTGATACCGGCGACCCTGAGGTCGTGAAAGCCGATATTATCAAGCCAGGTGTCACGAGACACGATACATACAATAATGCGATCATAACACCTTGTATCGGCGATCTCGCGGTCTTGAGGGACTGTGCTATCGATTCTAGTGCTGGAGGGGTGGCGCCAGCTAAGCTGAGGCACTAGGCTATCGGTACCAGCAATTTAGTATTCATAAAAGAAATAATAGGAGCCACTCGAAGCTCGTGCAAATCGGTGGGATTCCATGTCGACGGTATCTGAAGTGCGTTAAACGGTGGAGTGCGCCTATGAATCGATAGACGCGACTGGCGGCCAGCCTAGAGTCGTTGCAATCGATAGCGAAGCGTTGGCGGCTCTAGAGTCATCGTAACCAGGACCACCTGGCAGTCCCAGTGGCAGACTGGTACACTATAGTTGCGCTAATCGATATAAAGGAGCTTATGGTGACCACGCAAGTGCCAAGTATCATAAGTATAACAATAAGAATTTCATTATTGTTGGGAGCTATTGTGTTAACTGTTTTTTTGGAGGGCGTAAATCTCCGAAGGCGCAACGTCACTTTCTCTGTGGTGTCTTACGAACACAAGAGATCACTGGAGAGTTAATGTTAATCATATTAACATTAACAATGAAACTGTATTTAAAAGACTAAACTTGAACAAAAGTGACTATGGCAAATTAATAATGTGTTGTAGGAGTCCCTTCAAGTTACTCGTGCGAGGCATACGTTTGGACTGCCTTGGGACTCTCTCGCTGGCTATAAGGCAAATTCGAAGATTCCCTTTAGGGGTGGAGTTTTAATAACGCAGTGGTAGGAAACGCTGTCTCTTGGCGGAAATGATTTGGTTGTAGGTGGTAACGAACTAAAGGAAAGGGAAATTCTGGTCAAAGTGTTGGTGAATTCGTGTGATGGTTGTCGCGAGGCCGTCTGTTTACTGTCACGGCGATCCTGGGATCCTTGGCCCTGACTTGGGCTGATCGCCTGCGTTTCAAAAATTATTGTCACAACAAAAATTCACAAATTACAAAAAAGTTCACGTGCAAACGTTGTGAAATCGACTTTTACTAATTCTACTTCAGTACAAGAGCTTATCCCAATAATAATGTTTCCCCGAAACTCGTAAGACTTTCGTCTCAACGTAAATTCACGAAAAGAAATGAAAAAATGAAAAAAATTCACATGCAAAGATTCTAAAATCAACTTTCCTAATTCCTATTGTACTCGTTCAGAATGCAGGGTAGTAGAACTATAAAATAATAGCTTGAATTCCAAAAGCTGTTGTAGTGAAGTGGAATTTAGCGACCCGCAGTAAATCGGCGGTTTGGGTCATCAAATTAATGGGTGAAAATAAATACTAAATGATTTCTTTAATCAGAATCAGACTCAGAATCTCTTGTTTTATCAATTAACTAAAAAATAAGGTAAAAAATCCGTAAATTTCAGCTTACAATCCGTAAAAATATAGTAAAATAAAGTCAAAAATCCGTAGATCTACCTAAAAATCCATAGGTTTGTTAACACTGCGCTCGCCTATACAAACTTCACTCGCATTCCACATAAATATCCCACATAGCAGTGCTCCTTATACACCTCCCTGACCCAGAGATCCAATAAATAATGGTCGATATATACGCAGAAGGAAACTCTTTAAATAGACCGCTGACGGCGAGAAAAGGGCCACGGATTGATTCATCTTGAATGGCGCTCTCGGATAGCACGAAATCCAGTTAAACATCGAGCGAAAGCCGCTGAATAAGTGAGAACAGGTCGGGCATTAATTTTCCACGGGAGCGTCTCGAAGATCCCCGGCGATCGTCGTCGTCGCGCGAAATTAGCGCGCCATCAATATTCCACGGTCCGTTAATACCGTCGTGTCGATTATTAGCGAGTTAGATATCCAATTGAATATTCCGTAGTCGGTGTAATTACAGTATCCCGTCGGCTGTCAGCCAGTTACATAATCGCTGGATGGGTTACGCCTAGCCGGACTAATTAATTAGGCGTTTCGCGTCTGTGCTGCGCGACGGTTGCCTCTGTTCCACTCGTGGATCCAAGCTCTCATACATTTCGCTCGAGGTTGTTACACTATCGCTCAAAAGTATTCGAAAATAAAATAGAACGTTTTTCTAAATACCTGTGGCCCAGCTTGGACATTCTTCAGCACGTAGCAATTGTTTCCCTGTGTTCCTTTATCTGAAATGTGGTTTCCGAGATGCAATTCGATTATTACTATCGACACCTGTAGCCTCCCTCTCAGGCAAGCCATAATCAACTATGTATACCCGATCAGTTTACTTTCCAGCGGTAGTGTACATCGAACCCGTGTCTGTGTTCACGTAATCTGCGCATTGTTTCGTTACGCAACGAGATCTATTGTCCCCGGATAAGAAGGAGCACTGTACAAAGGCTGGGCGCAGCGGCGCGAAGCCTTTAACACGATATTGCATAACGCAACCACGTTACACTGCTTCGTTATAACGAGGCAGCAATAGCGTCTCCCTGACCCCTCGAATAACTGCACTTGTTACTCGAAGAGTCGGCCGGATTAAAACCGCGATGCAGAGGACGATATAAATAGGTCCGGGAATTTGGGACAGCCAGTAAACCAATGAATCGATCCCCTCACTTTTTAGCTTCCATCTGCCTCTCTCAAGCTTCACCCACTGTGTGACACACACGTGGAACTCTTTTCGGTACGAAAGAGAATAGGAAGGATCCGCTATTGGAATAGGAAAATCGAATTTTTAGGCCACGCCCATTCGAATGGAAAAGTAAAGAGCTGCGAGAGTGGCGCGTGCACACTGATTTCCTCGAAAGTAATCTCAGTGGAGTGACAAAAAATGAACGAAATCCCGAGCTACAGGCCCGAGACACGCAAACAAGCCTTCTTCTCAGGCGTCTTCGGAACAGTGGGCCTGGCGCCAGAGCAGAAGGCAAGTAAAAAATAAGCAATATAAAATAAAACAGTCCAGACGGCTCAGGTTTTATATGCTGTCCCTCCGCGGAATATGAAAAAGAAGATCGCTGGCATCGATCTGAGGCTTTCGAACGGCGGAGTGTACACTCGAGGTGGCCGTAAGATGCCAACGACGTCGCGGTATCGGCGAGAACGATCGATAGCGTTGGCCACTAAACGTCGCCGGGGCCCACTCTAAATGTCCGAAGTTATCGATCGCCGACACCGGCGATGAAAATCGTGATACGCCGTGATAGGAACGAGACCCAAGGCTCGGGCATCCGTGGATCGCTCGGTCATCGAGCTTCCCTCTTCGGGGGAGGGTGGGAGGTTAGGTCAAGCCACAGTAGGTTAGGATAGGTCAACTGAGGTCGATCGGCCGCGTACGGCAGTCTGCGTTTTACGATGGCGGCGCGACAGTGGTTGCTGGCCAAAGGGCGGAGGGGAGGGGGGTGGTGGAGGCAGCTTGGGAACGGAGGGGTGGTTCAGGGGCTGGTCGAACCGCAACCTCACCCTCCGCAATTACAATGCTAATTCCGCGTACACGGGCCTCTACGGTTAATCGTCGCGCGATTTTCTTTACCCTTAAGCCGCCGCCCCTCCCGCGCGATTATCGCGCTCTCGTCGCACGCGTGCACGCAACGCGGGATCCCTTAACGCTCCGCGATGAATGCCTCTAACGAGCGTAAATTTCGCGTCTAACCTCGGACGGTCGACGGGGGTTTCTTTTTCGAGGGATCGAATGGTTCGCGTTCCTTTCAGCTCTTTGGATGCAGTGGAAGGGTGACGAGGGAACAGTGCGATGAAAAGTCTTGGCGCAAGGAGACACTTGAGGAGACTGGGGATTAGTAATGAGGGAATGGTGAGGAACGGTGAATGGGAGTGGTATGTTGTAGTGATAAAAATGTGGTGAAGGCTGAGGCTGTTTGATTCTTCTTGCTCACGCGGTAGTTACGTAATCCTCTAAAGCTACGCGATAATTGCATTCCATTTGGTCGGTTTAATTTCATCCCATTACCGTAGTGTTCGTAATGAACCCAGTTCCTGGGGAAAGCTCTTTTATCCAGACTCGCGATTAAGCCTAATCGAATGATGGGAAAAGTAAGAGGGATAAGTGTTGACGATAAAGGGGTACTCTTTTCATGAATCTTCTATGATACAATGAAACGGCATAGGAAAGAATGTTAGAGAACAAATCGACGTGGGTTACGAAAAGTAGCACGATTCAATTTTCTTACGAAAACTAGCACGTTTCGGTTTGCCGCGAAAAGAAGCACGTTTCATCGTTTCTGACGAATACTAGCACGTTTCGTCTTTCGCCGCGAAGAGTGACACGTTTGACTGCTTCGCCACGAAGAATAGCACATTTCATACTGTTGCGGCGAAAACTATAAACGTCATACTGTTTCGCCACGAAAAATAGCACATTTGTGAATTTGCGGCGCAAACTAGCACGTTATCTGGTTTGACCACGAAGAATAGCACGTTTTGGATTATACTGTAGATTGCAAAACTATCACGTTTCAGCGCGTGGTCAGTTTAAAAGAATTCAACTTTCTATCTATTTTATTCATATTGACTATCTCCCACTTTCGTCTTCTATATTATGATCAGATCAGGACAAAATTTTGGTTAGATCATATCGGATCATACCTGACTTATATGGCCCCGCAAAAATCAAATTGTGTCCGTTGCTGTGGTATAAATTTTTTTTTGTAGCCGACCATTCAAATTTGCTTCTTTTCATCGCTACAAATGGTAAGTACGTACTACTTTTGAGTGAAAAATCACTCAAACGTATTAATTTTCGCAGCGAAAACCAAAACATGCTAGTTTTCGCAGCGAAAACCGAAACGTGCTAGTTTTCGTAAGAAAATTGAAACGTGCTACTTTTCGTAACGCACGTCGAAATGATAGGGTAGGGGGCCCATATTTCGTTCCCGCGCCTAATTTCGTCCCCCTGCATTTCTCGATTCCTATGTTTGAATTTGCAGTGTCATCTGGTGGAAAATGTTGCATCAGTATACGCCAGTATTCTGAGAGACTTGCAAGTGGTAGGTTAGGTGTTTGTACGTTTACGAAGGAGAAGAAGATTTTCGGGCACGACGAGTTTTTACAGACTTCAGTATGATAGCAGGTTACTCGTAGAAGTGAATATTATTTCGAATTTGAAGTTGTAGCACTTTTTCGGGCATATCTTGTAGTTTCTTATGCGCAATAACTTTGATGGTCATCACTCGTGTGGTCTGTTAGAGCGATCACCATATTGAAACTGTGCGAATTCCAAATTTCGTCCCCAGGAGGTGTCCTAATTTCGTCCCCGGAAATCTAAAGGAAATTGAGATCGATTTTCTAAAAATTTGTTATTTGAAATAAGAACGGTTCAAGGAGTGAATTATCTTTTATTGGTCTTCAAGCAATTTTAGTAGAAATGTTTAATGTTTTGTAGATGTCGGAACGAAAACAGTGGTGTAAAGAGTCCATGCGAAAAGAAGGCGTTTATTTGCCGTGATTGCCTGCACATATAAACTCTAAGATCACTTGTATCACTAAAACAAATTAATTTTTCAATTTATTTCCTGTTTTACAAACATTTTCTGGGGGACGAAATTAGGAACACTTTTTTCAGATCTCACATTTCGCACGTTTTCACATTTTATTTATTATCTCGTATTGACATGACATAATCTCATTTTGCGATTCGTGGATACATAGAGAAATGTTCAAAGAAAATTCATGTCAAGTGCCAGCTTATTCTAACATTTTATACACCCTTTACAGGGTCAATTACAAATGGAGAACCAAATATGGGCCCCCTACCCTACCTTCCCGTTTTTTTTACACTCTATTTCTGTTCGATTCCTACTTCCTAAGACGCGATAGGAATCATCCCAGTGACAGGCTCCAGGTGGAAATACAGTGGTTCTTAAGAAGACCGTCAAGCTCAGCTGTCGGCAATCTGCAAGAACAACGTCTGTCTCAGTAACGGGAACGTCCGATCGAATTGGTAATTAGACCCAGGTCGCCAGGTTCCTATAACGATCCATCTATGGCGGACATGCTGGCGCCGTAGCAGCGACATGTCATGCGGGACAATCCTGTAGCATCCGGGCGAATCGAGACGAGACCCGTGTGTGCGCGTAGATTAACGTTACGCCACTGCCAGTTGCCTGGAACGAGCCGAGAAACCGCGTCTCCTTCCTCGCTGCACTTGCTGCAACTGATATAACAAAGTATCTGCGGCACTCTGAAGTAGCGTCTGAAGACTCTGAAGCAGTACCGGTTGCAACTTGATGCTTCTTCCACCACTCACAAGCCTTATAAGTACCTTCAAAACGCCCCGATGATCCTACTGAAGTCCAAAAGCTACCCTAAATATAATAGGTTTCTAAGATTTCACCTTCACCTTCTGCTCTTACAAACTCCATTGATACGCGACATCAAGCACAGGTAGATTAACGTTTCGCTTTTGCTATTTCTTTGAAACCAACCCGACACATAAATACAAGACTACTGTGCCTCACGGTTCCTCGAATGCTACAGGAGACTCCAAAAGTATCGACTCCAGCGATACTCCACTTCCCCGTTCACCCGTGTTTGTACACCTTTATAAACCGCTTTGAAAGCACCGCTCCAAGGTATTAGAATTCTTCCTCTCGTCTGTGCCCTTTCCGGCGCGGTTGCATAAAGTGGAAGATGCCTCGCGAGCATCGCGCTGCACCGCGGCTGGCTTTCTTCCCTCCGCAAATATATAGGTCGCATCCTTTCGCTCGGATATCTCCTCCCGATACGCGGAAATTTCGGTCTGTATCCACCGAGTTGGAAGAGTGCTCTGCTTGGCCCGCGAACGATACCGTGACACGTTGGGACACCGCGTTCATCGGGTTTGTAAATTCCTAGAACTTGCCGAGTAATTCTAAACTGGGAGAAAGTCTTACTGTTCTGAAAGGGACGACCTTTGTAGCTAAATAGAAAGTAATCCCCGACGCTGAATCCCCATGCAAACTTTGCTCCAAGTATCTTTTCACGGGAGAAACAATTTGGAAGCTGTTTGGAGTCGTCTGGCTAAGTGAATCACCCTGTGTATTTCTACAAACGCGTCGCCTGTACACGATACATACTCTGTTTGGTGGTTCTCTGTTGGGGGAAAAATATAAATGTCTATATAGGCTCCATTGCAGAATGTACTGTGGCCGTATTGAATTCGGTCCGCGGGCTTGCATCGTTACCGAGCCAGTTCTGATACTATTTGTACCTACGTGTTAGTTCTGTTTCGTTGTTGCCGCGAAGCTGCGCTGGTTCCTCCGTGGATACACGCGTGTACATACACACTAATTACGAGTCGGTGTGCATCGATCACTGTTGCACCTCTGCTCCCCCGAAGTAATTAGCGTAAATAGAACCGTCTGTGATAATTAACCGTACAACACTGCTCCGCGATACAGCGGTGTTTCGTCTGTGCTCGGTGGATTTATCTTTCCGCGCAACACTTAACTTCCCCAATTGCGTTTCTAAAGATTCCGAAACGGGGGAATTCTATTACGAAGCGTCGCGGAAATTTCATTATTCTCGCAAACAGTATTTCCCGATCCTTACAAGCCTGGCTTCAGAACCCTACAATTATTACCCGCGGTAAATTGCAATTCTATGAAACATCACAGCAATCGCATTGACCTGGACTTCTTTAAATCTTATATTAGGTTGTTGCAAATGAAATGGCTGTTTCTGATTCTTTAATTTAAACTTTTATTTGACAAACCTAATATGTATTTCATCAATCGAAATAGTCACCATCGACTTCAACACACTTCTTCCAACGTGAAATAAGTGTAGCAATGCCTTTTTGAAAGAAATCCAGAGTACGAGGGGCAATAAATTCAGCGAATGCGGTTTTTACATCCATTTCTTCTCGAAACGCTTTTCCAAACAAGAAGCTATCTAGGTGCTTGAAAAAATGGTAGGCTGTTGGTGAAAGGTCATGAGAATAAGGAGGGTGAGGGAGAACTTCGCAATTCAATTCTGTTAACTTTTTAAAGGTTTGTTTTACAGTGTGCGGTCGAGCATTATCATGAAGTAATAACGCACCACGTCTATTGACCAATGCCGGTTGTTGAGTACACAGTTTTTCATACGTGGTATCAATTTCTTGACAGTATTTGTCTGAATTTATGGTTTCACCTCGTTTTAAAAATGAAAAATGAACAACACCCCTTACTTATCACCATACAGACACCAAAATCTTTCGCGGATAAAGGTTCGGTTTCGGCATATGTTTTGGGGCTTCATCTGCATCCAACCACTGTGCAGAACGTCGTCGATTGTCATAAAGAATCCATTTCTCGTCACAAGTAATTAGTGTATGCAATATGCCTTAATTATTATAACGAGAAAACAAAGAAGAACTGATCTCCAAGCGGTGGATTTATTATTATTATTATTATTATTATTTAATAAACGGGGGATCCCTTTAGTGTACATATTATGACATTGAATATAAACGATAAATAACAAATAATAAAGTATAACAGAAAATAGAAAAACATAAAATGAAAAGTAAAATAAAAATAAAAGTAGAAAGTAACATAACAAATCAAAAACAACAAAAGACAATAATGGTATTTCAATCGGATTTGGTTGTTTTCAGTAAGTTCATGTGGGACCTAGGGTGAAATGACCAGTGAATGAACAACTAAGCGTTTTTTCAGTTTCAAATAACGATAAAAATTAAATAATGTCCTAATTTATTAATGGAACAAGAATTTGTAACAGAATACGCTTTAAAAATGTCTAAAAAAATTGTTTGTGCCTCTTTACTTGAACGGTGTTTGAAATAAATCATAAATATGTAATCAATGCCCAATATACTAGTGAATGAACAAAATACCCAATAAATGAACACCTTGCACCCAGTGAATGAACACAAAGAATAATATTTCATTTTCTGACGAGAAATCGCTGAAAACGCTACAAAAGTAGAAGAGAAGTTAAGTTAGGGACCTAACATAAGAATATAAAAATATTATCTATATATTATAATCATAGGAACTTGACAAATTTATTTATATCAGAACACAGTTTACACAATATAATGGTTAACTGTCATCGTACGTGTTTTGTTACTAGGTTTCTCGCCGTGAATGGCAACACCAGAAACCACAAATCAAAAAAATTAATAAGCGACCAAGACATTTATAGATTCAAAAAATATTTATATCGCCGTTATCTCAATAAATTTTCCTTCATTCTAAATATAAGATCATTGTTTTCAATGAAATAGTATTCTTGTTATACACAAAAAAAGTCAATTTGTTCATTCACTGCTCCCTGTTCATTCACTGGTTAATTCACCCTATTTATCCAGCTTTTTTACTTTCCCCATGGCCTGTAGATGCCGGGAAACAGTTGAATAGTGACTATTCGTTCTCACTGCGATTTCCCGAACAGTTAAGCGTGAATCCTCTTCAACTATGTCTTTCAAAATAGTATTTTCGATCATTGTTAGCTCATGGCCGCGTGGCATATTTTCGAGGTCTGTATCACCAGAACGATATTTTTCGAACCAACGCCTAGTGGTCCGATCACTTGCACCATTCCCGAAAGAAGTATTTATATTCCGCGATGCCTCAGCCGCACTCTGACCAAGTTTGAACTCATATAAGTAAATTATTCGAATTTCCTTCTTTCCCATGATCACTTAAAACGATTTTTAATCACATATACTGCGCAATATAACATAAATTATACACCCCAAATCCCGTGTGAGACATGTACTTTTCAAACGATACAAATACAACGTCATCCGCACGGAAAAGAGCTAAGCTACAAAGCCGAGAAGTTTAAATTGTAAAAAACAGCCATTTCATTTGCAACAACCTAATATATACAACAAACGTCAACTGTCAACTTTGAAAACTTCGAGCATAGATTCGACCAAGGGCTCGCGAACCGAAACAACTTGTGTCCTTCGTGGCCCTTCGCGACGGTCCATTAAGGTATCGATTCTCGACGGTGCTCGTGAAAGGAATATGACCGTCGCTCGCGAGTAATTAACCCTGGCTGGCAGTCGAAGCACGGACCAATTATCACGGGGAAAAGGATGGCGGCTCGTAGACAAGAGATATCTCGCAGCCTTTCCTCCAAGGATAATTCCGTGCCGCGCGCTCCTCTCGAGGAGTTTTTAAAAACGATTAAACTTGGAACGGCATCGCCAGCCCTGGCTCAAGCTTTTTCATCCCCGTCGCACTTCATCCCCCTCTTAGCCCGGCTCGGCGGAGACTCTTTTTTCATACGACCATGAAGGATTAATGCTAGCTGGAACGTGAAGAAGGAAGTTGCCACGGGCCACGACGGTTTTTACGATACACAGGCGACCGTCCGTCCACCCCGTTGCTCCCTTCGCCCTCGCGCCTAAGTTTTAACGTTCGAGCTTTAAAGCGTCAGTGGAGCTTTGCCTTGACTGCCGGTGTTAGTTCCTTAATTATTTATTACGAGTCACCGTCGATCTTACGTGGAGAGTTGTGATCATTGTTTGCTAGGGTGGAAGCTGTGGCGAGCTATTTATAAAGGTATTGGTATCTACTCCTCAGTCTGATTTTAGAAGAACGCTCGATAAACAAGAATGTGAGATGTGATTTAAATAATCGAAAGAGACTCATTTCTCGATAGGATCCTGCCTCGGGGCTACGGTTTGACGTCACGTCTGCTCGTTCCAATTCGAGGTCCGTTAAACGAAGCCAACGGCGGCCGCGATCGAAGGTTCCGACTGCAGCCGCGTAAAAAATATTTCATGAAGCACAGGGACAAAGGGGTGGAGGATCCCTTTCGAGGCGATTTAACGAGCGATTCACGGAACATCGCTGTATCCCGCGGCCCAATTTCTGCCTCTCAGCAACAATTAGGCGAGCCTCGAAAAGGCTTCTGCCTCTGGTCTCGTATTTAAATCGAATCGTTAACGGTACAACAGCTTGTAAATGACCCACTCGAGCCTGGATAATTGCCCGCGGCACGGGAGCCAGCGGGAGAGTTTAAAGTTAATAAATGATCCTCGGCCCGTTTTATCGACGGAAGGAGAGGCGCTTCTGCACACTCGTCGAGGAGTCGTCGAGTAGTTCTAGCCGCTGGAACCGCCTCGTCAGCCCTAGTTCCTTGATCAAAGGAATCGAACTCCCTTAGGGTAGGAAGAAGAAGTAGGTCTAGGCGAATCTTCGAAAGAAACTGAAGCGTGGTAGAGAAGAGGTGGAAGGGATGAAGAAGGACGAGGCGGAGAGAAAATCGAGGGATGAAGAATAAGATCGAAGGGATAATTGCTTGGCCACCATCTCCTCGCGATGGGGTAAAAGGAAATGAAAAACTAGACTCGACGTATGCGTAAGAATTTTCTATAGATTGCACAGAATTTTGTTCAATCAGGAATTATATTATTTACGAGTTGAACTGACGCTTGGAACCTGTCATTAACCCTCTGGGTACTGACTTTCAATACACGCGTAAACTAGGGTGGAATAAAAGTTTTTTTTTACTATTTCGCCAACACTGTATGTTTAATTTTTTACTCTATATTAAAGCATTATTCGTGCCAAAAATTAATAAGTTATTACATCATCCTCAGGTGGCGCATGGTAAATTAAATCAAACTTATAGAGACTTTATACATTCTTGCAAATCAAGTATTCTGCGCTTTCGTTAGTGTCCTCTCTCGCTCTAGCAATTAATGATTATTAGTTCTAATGACTCAATGTCATGATCAGATATATTATCCGGTCCGAAATTGTCACGCGAACAGCGATCGAGGGGAAACTACCACCTCCCAATCTTGAGTCAGTAGAACTAATAATCAAAAATTGCTAGAGCGAGAGAGAACACTAAGGAAAACGCGGAATACTTAATTTGTAAAAAATTTATAGTCTTTATAACTTCTTTTAATTTACCATGCGCGACCTGACAATGATATAATAACTTATTACTTTTTGGTATGAATAATGCTTTAGTATAGGGTCAAAAATTAAACATACAGCGATATGGAAATTGTCCAAAAAAAATTTTCACTCCACCCTAGCGTATACGCCCGCAACCGCGTGGGTTCCATCACAGTAGCCAAAGGGTTAAAAACTTGGGTGTGCTGTGAAATGTCTAACAGTAATTACTGAAGGCGTGGAGATTTTCGCAGCGCGAATTTAATTTGCACCTTGATAACCAGATTACGTCTCGGAGTACTATTACAGCACATTCTCCTGCTGCAGAAGTTCGAGTGACAGGGTGGCCTGCGTTTTTAATAGTGCGTTGAGCGCGCAGAAACGTGCAATTTGTCGCGGAGATCGCGACAGGAACGCCTCCTAATATTAGAGACAGAGGAAATGTATAATCACCGCGCCATTACGGCTCCCTTGGATCGCGGTGATTCCGCCGATTCGTGCCGATAAAAGTATACTTAATTGTCGCTCGGTCAGAAATGAGACGTCGCCGTCATGAAAATTCTATCATTCGATTCTTTTAAGCGCCGCATTAAACGTGGCTCGTTTAACGAAATCGACGTTAATTGAATTTTTCTTGCTCGCCCGTTTCACGACCCCCAACTCCACCCAGTGAAAATCGCGCCTCATTTATAACAACGATTACCAGGCCCGATCCGTCCGCTCGATACTCCCTCCGCTCAATTACTATTTGCAGAGCTCCAAGTACGTTGTAGTAGTAAGGAGCCGTGCTTGGTCAGGCAGTCGGAATTCATCGACGAACGACGCGAATAGATCGCCGAGCGAATTTATTCACGGCAGCGACTAATATTCCACGCGATCACATTTGTGACGTTGATTATATTCTCGGCGATGTGCTATCGAGTTTAGAATTGGAAGGAAGAGATTGGTAGCAATCGATAAACGTGAAATATTATCCATATTAGGATTCTATTCCTGTTTTAAGTCATTGGTTCTCCAAAAAGTGAGTTAAAATGTTTTTTGAGCGGGTCGTCGTAGTTATTTTTAGTAGACGATTCTTAGTTATTTATTTTAATACGGTTACATTGCCATATTCTGTTAATGATTTAATCCTGATTTTTCATTTATGAAAAAAAGGAGAAGCCGGTTACCTCGAAGCCAAACGCAATCATTATACTAAATAAGATAATTAAATGTATTAAATATCTTTAAGTATACTTAATATATGTATTAAGATAATTAAATATTATTAAATTAGAATTATATTCTGAGATACCAATACTAATTTATCTTATCTTCCACGGGGGGAGAGGGTTTGCGGGTAATTTGAATATTTATAAAAGAGAATCGCGGCTCAAGAAAAGTTGAAAAAAAAACTGTCTTAGATACTTGACTATTCATCTATTCTTGACTATTTGCTAAGCAACATCTATCAGCACTAGCTTTTTATTAATTTCGTCGATGCTAACAAGCCCGTTTACCTTCCAAAGTGGGCACGCACGGTGCACGTGTATGTTTTTCCTTGCCCTGTTATCCGATCAACGTCAACTCGCCAGAACAACTGCAATTTCGTGGAGCGACGTGCACAGGGATCAGGGAAAAACACTACGCTCCACTGGCGAGAACGTAACGCGGGTAATTAGCGGAGTTTATTCGAATAATTTGTATTCGCGTGGAGAGTCACGGCCCCAAGTTGAAGGTTGAAATTGTGGTGTATCGCGGACACGGGACGGAGAAGAGGAGGGGGAGGGGGGGGGGGAGCGTTACACGCGCAGCGAAGGGCGGCTAAGTGCAGGGACGGGCTAGGTAAGCTCGTCGGAGACTAATCAAGTGGCATGCGGAATAATTACACTCGCCGGCAACTAGGAAATCCGCGCTCTCGGATCGAGTTTGCCCTTTCAACAATCGGATAATAATTGTCCCGGTTAATGAACCGTGGAGGAATGTCGCTTTCTACTGTTATTGGATTTCCCTGTCGCGCCTCTCCTCCGACGCTTCTTGTACTTGCCAATTAGAGCCCCGATGTCGAGTGTGCCCCTCCGGGGGGGACGTTCGAAGATTATCGAGCGGAGGATCTCGAAGAAAGTTGCTGCATTAAGATTACGCCGGCTTACGTCTGTTTCGCGATTAAAGCTCGATCGCGAAACACGTGAAAGCGGCTGCAGTACACGGATTAAAATAAACCCTGCTGTCGAGATGCTTGCGCACTTGGCTTCTGAAAGGGTTCCATTAGTCGTTAAGGGGCGCAATAAAAATTAACCCCTGCTTGGAGATTCCAAGTTCCTTAGGAGGACTTCTAACCCGACTGTGAATTAACGCTTGAATACTTGCTAACGTAAGCTTCTTTGGTTTGTCGAGTAGAAGAAATCTGAATTCATTGAGATCATCCCCCACCACCGTACAAACCACCTTCGCGCTTCCTTTTCTTACGTAGCCCCCCATTATTTTAATTCACTCCCTCCTGAAATCCGCGCTCTTCCGACTCTCTCCTCCTTCCGATGTGCGTGTAAATCTTCTCTGTTGCTTCACACATTATAATGTTTCATAGCCCACTGTGCGATCTGGTCGGTATGTTCTGTTTTCTGTGTAGGGGATAGGTGCCATAAAGGGGACACGTCTTAAAAGGGACAAATCGAATTTCTAAAATTCTAATCGCATTACACATGCAAGTTATTTTCCTGTTTATTGCAACACTAGTGCCTAGTCGTTTGACGTAAATTTCACTACGGCCTCACTTGCAACAGAGTAGTAATCCACGGTTGATGTTTTTCAGCAGTAAAAGTGAAATTTTCAGTGGTGTTCTGTGTCGTGTTCTGAGATCAAGGTATATACAAAGTGTTAAAGTGTTATATCATTAAGATTTAGAATTATAATTATAATACTTAATAAGTTTATTTTTATTAACGTGTCTCTTTCATGACGTATACTGTCCCATTTAAAACCACCTAGTCGTAAAAGGGACATTTCCCACTTTTTTGTAAATCGCAGATTTTGTTATTTTCTACTACAATTGATGAATTTGCAATATGCTTTTATTGAAGGGAAATAAACACGCTTTCTTGTGATATAGTTGTTTCTTAAATACCTATAAAGACATTGTCAGAAATGGACGCTAAACAAAAGTGTCCCTTTTATAGCATCTCTCCCCTACTCGTCTATATTTCATTTTCCTGTTTTTTTTCTTTCTTATATTAGCCTAGGTTAGTATATTCTGTCTTCCTTTCTTATTTTTATTTCCTTTCTCTGTATTTTTAGAACTAGGTTAAGTTACCGTCTTAGGTTAAGTTGAAAAACAGTCGCGGATTGAACTTCGCCTTTGCTTTTTGTCGTTATTTTTACCTTCTCTCTGTTGTCCTCTGCTTTGTTGTGCAATAAAGACGTTTAATAATAATCATTGTATCCGGTACCTAATTTAAATCAAAGCGAATATGGCTGCTCTGTGCGTGTGTGTGAATTGATATTCGGGAGTATTGCTCGCATTGGCAATACTATATTAATATACCGTAATTAGTGGCATGAAATAGTGATTATTAATGTCCCACTCGGACGCCCCTAACTCGATGGCCATTACTCTTCGCCAACACGTCTGTATACGTGATCCCACGACTTCCCTCGAAGAAACGCGGCTGCTCCGTTCGATAGCCCAGCAAGACGGACCATGACGGATGATCGAGTCGGGGAGGAAGTGTTAGTCAGTCGCAAGAAACCGACACGGCCTCCAATCGAACCATCAGAAGTATGCTGCCTTTCGCGGCGACCAGCTTCTTGTCCCTTCTTCTTCCCACCCGAGCACTGCTTTCCGCCTTACGCGACAGGGGAACTGACAATAATTGCGCGGCAATCGGAATCGCACTTTGTCACGTCGGACATCGTATGTTTGATGGTACTATTCTATCGGATGATGCGTTAGAACTCAGACGTCAAACAGAGGTCTTCACACCGCTAGAAAGAAAGGTTGATAGTTAAAATTTTAACGCTTCATTGGAGCTCGCGGTGCAATATAAGGGAGAGTGGGGTAAATACGAACGCGGGGTAATCGCGAATTTGATGGTACGGCGTTTTAATATATAAAAACGATGTTCCCTCTCCACTAGCTAATAGTTTAGGTCGTATCCAACGCCAGGCAGAAAATAATAAATACAGAACACTTATGCTATTCAAGATAACACAATTTATTAGTCCATTTCAATTGCATGTAATTACTGTTGAATTAATGATACAATTGTTTTTTCTTTTAAGTTTAAATAAAACACTTTTTTACCAATATTTTGTGACCAAGGCCTTGCTTGAATTATGATTCTAACCTCTGAAATAAATTCTTTTTATTTTTTGATGTCGTGGGGCAATGACGAACAACTCGGAGGGGGTAATCTCGAACCTTAAAGATTAGCAACGATAACCGATTTTGATAAAATTTTCAGCATGTATAAAACTTACTTAAATCTACAAAACGGATTTTTGAATTTTCATTTAGCTCAGACAGAAAAAGTTTAAAAAACAACCTTTACTATTTTTTTTATATACCGACCAATTGCAATTTTTTTCTAACGCACAAGAAGATGAATTTGAAAAATACATTAGGAATAGGTTGTAGCAACATTGTTTATGCGTTGACCATTGCAGCCGCGCTTTCTGCGCGACTTCTGCGATATTTAACACTCTGCTCGTAATCAACAAATAATCACGAACACCAAGGGTTTTTATTTTTCACTATAAAGTTGATTTTTATTAAAATTTTTCAAAAAATCGCCACAGGACTTTATAGATGAATAGTTTAAGTATGTTTGTAAATAATAAACAAATTCATTTCTCATATATTAGTTTTCGTTTTGTTTGCTCGTTTGCTTAGGTGTTCGTAATTCCCCCACTCTCCCTTACTTTATCTAATTCCCATAGAAACCGTAACGCGCGTGTTACATTCCAGCTTGATCGTTCGCACCGCTCCCCACGATTTCGGTAAGATACGCTGCGTGCGTTTAATCAACATTCAAATGTGTTATCAATACAAATAACGTTGCGCTCTGCCCGGGACTCGATTCACGTCCGTGCCGCGAGTAATCGAAGCTCCGCGAAGCGTTTAACGCAACGACGAATCGGGGGAATTCTATTGACCCGCCTCTATTTCAAAATTCCGCTGTTGCCGCTCGGGTTGCGCGACTAACATACCCTTTTCGGGAATAGAAATGTGATTTGCTGAGAACCAGCAATTTGAAATGATTTATTTTTAAATAGAAAGTCGGATCTCTTTCCGTCTCCCACCCTCCGCCTTCTCTTCCTCGACACCTTGTTTTCGACTTTCTAAAAGCTTTCTCTGATCACTCATTTAAAAACCATTAGCTACTTGTCATAAAAAATTTCACAGAGAATTCTCGTTGGAGATTCATCTTCGCTAATTTATTCCTTTCCAATTGTCATCAAGCTAGCAACGAACGTTTCAACGACAAATGTTTACTCGCGCCATTAGCGCGGCCTGACGCACGGACTTATTAATTTCTCTGGGAAAATGTTATTTAATTAAACGCCGTGCCGCTAATGGCGTGTACGCGAAATATATCCAGGCTCGAGAGGGGGAATTAGCCCGTTATCAGGCAGTAAAATCTCGGCCGTAAGGGGTGCCTCGGAACCACCCTTTACACACCGTTATCTGCTGCGCCCTTATCGCGATACGAGTGGCCAGTTATGCACTGTCGACGTAACACGGAACGCGTAGCGGTACTTTAAAACGATCGTAAAGGACGATACACAAGACGTCCGTGTCGTATGGGTAAATGGCCCCTGTTAAAGACCGTCGATCGTCCAACGAGCTCGTTCGCGACACTGTCTTCGTTCCCATGGTCGCATTCTGCACGGAGAACTTGGGCAAATTATGATAGCGCGAAACTTGCAGAGGAATTCGACCGCTGGCAATTATCGTTAAGCGCAATAGCGTGGTATAAATGTGAGAGGGGCTGGGTTGTTTATCCGAAGGTGGGGGAAATAATGGGAGTGGACGTTAACTGTATGGTGGAACGAAGAAATCAAAATTGTGTGATTGTTTCCATACTGAAAAAGGCTTGTCTTTAGTGATTACAGATTAAGATACAGATTAAGGGGGGAAGAAAATGTGGAAATTCTTTTCTTTCGATTTTTCTTTTTGTGCATTTTCATAATATTTGTGGTCTCAAAAATATACCTGTCTAATAAGAGGGATTATGAGCTTATATATTGTTTAGAACTAGGTAGAGAATTACTGACCACGACGAGAGCGTATACAGTTGCGATCTTTGAGTTGCAGAAAATAATTTTTGCCGAAACTTTAAACGCGAGTATCTCGAAGCGGCATTTTTCAAAACGGGTGCATTAATAACTCAGTCAATTTTTATCGGATTCGCTTGAAATTTTCAGGGAATATTCCTAATATAATTATCTTCAGTTAAGCGTAGCAGTTTTTTGATTGAATAATTCATTTAATCGTAACATTAAAAAATCGTGTTGATTTTTTATACTTTTTGTTCAAGAATTCTTCTTAAGTCCGCTATTTCTTTAAAAATGAATATTTTTAAATCCGTACGCTTAACTGAAGCTATTGTAATATACTTTAAGAAACCGTTCGAATTTTTCAATTCAGAGCAAATGTTGGAAAGTGACACCCGTTTTGTAATTTTTTTGCAGAGCCTATCGTTATCGTATGCTACGACCATACTAACGTAAAAATTTTAAATCTGGAAGCATAAAATATTAGTTAAATATATGCATTTGCAGTTGGTAATAATGCTGTTTCGTAGAAAGTTACACTTCATTATAAAAGAATGTCTTGAAAATAGCCTGTATTTTCGACCTGACAGTGGCTTTCTCCTTGAGCACACAAAGCTAGATTCTGTCCTCAAAAAATTTCAGGTGCCGCTGGAACCTTGAAGTATTAAGTAACTTTGTGTTTTTTAAACATGTTCTTAGAATTTTGTATGTTGGGTAATTTGTTTATAGTTTTAACACGCTCACTGTCTAGATCTCTAGCAACAGTCCGCTTAATTTAAACATTTACGTTTTCATTTTTATATACAATACATATATAATGTATCGTCACTCTTTCATCGTAGCATCTTTCTTGAGTTGTTGTATAGCAGTCAGATAAGATACACAGCTAGGAAATCCAACGCGTAAGTTTCTTTTAAAAACAAGTACCATCGTATGATAAAATAAAATTCATGAGATAAATAAAAATAATATTTTTCAAGTGACTTACGGCACCGCAGAACACTAATTCCTGAAGCACCGATTTTAACAGCTTAAGTACCATTATAAAAAGCAACGTTTGCCAACTATTAGAAGTCACGAATAATAAAAAGAAAATCGTGCCCCCACATTCACAGAGCGAAGAAAATTTTAACGCGCCTATACTTCGACCGCTTGTATGTATTTTCGAAACTCACCATTCCGAATTCTTCTAATATACTGCGAGAAGCGCGGAGTGCTTAACTGAAGTTCACTTCATTAATACAGACGCTATAATGATGGCCGCGCCGTTGCATACAGAATCATTGGCCACGAGCTAAATTATTACGCGCTCTTCCAGGCGAGTACGTTGAATCTTCGATTGCCACGCTTTGGTACATTTTCCCGTGATAATGTGCGCGCCCCATTCCGGCCGGTTCATGCATTAATTCATCATTTTAATAGGGGTGATCGACATTTCGAGTAGAAAGTTATCGAGCGCGTTGAATTTTCGACGCGTTTCACGGAAAACTGCCTTCGAATCGGCCGACATACTTCCCTCGTAAACGACACGGTCGAGCGGCCTCCGTGAATCGACCCTCGAGCGCACCGATACGAAATGTCGCTTGGCCGGCATCAAAGCGGCCGGGGCCGAAAAATTTATGAGCTCTGTTCGCCGGTATTTGTTATTGATTAACCCCGCCGAGCGTCCAGCGCGGCCGCTGATCGCCGACGTGTATTGAAATTCAGCGCGCGGAACGCCAGTTCGCGAACGTCATTAATTCCATGTGGCATCCAACGAACTTGAAAACAGATTCCCTTCGATCGACCCGGCGTAACGACATTCTCTTCGGTTATTAAATCCAGTCGTTAGAAGGAATTTATTATTCCAAATTGCTACAAACCTGCGAGCAGACGGTAACAAACGGCACGCGGCCGTACTATTTTTCGAGCCTCTCGCGATCATTATCGTGAATTTTCACTTTGAATAATAGAATCTTGATGAACTACGCGTGTTTGAGGAGAGCGGCGGGGAGAACGACGGGCGTTAACGCGAACAAACCCTGGGGCGGGATCGAATGGCGAGGAGCGTTGACCCTTACCACTGGCTGACTATAGGCGGACGGTTACTACTTAACGCGGAGCTGTTTACCGTAACGCAGCAAAGTGCCCCTTCTCCTTCGTTATAAACCACGTGAAATATGGATCGTAGCGCAGCGATTGCATCAGCCGTAGTGGCAAGAAAGGAGCCAACCCCCATTCCCGGAATATCTACGGGCCGAAGAAGGCGGACGAGCATCCCCTTTCCGGCGGAGCGTATTTCGTACACAACCGCGGCCGTTAAGCGTAAACGAATTCCAGCGCGGGGCCCGTCACGATCCGCAGCCGATTAATTTCTCGCATTCGGAACGGAAATTAATTACGGGGCCGACGGTCTCGAAGCTGCGAGACCCTATCAAGAGGCTCCGTCGTATTACAAGAAGCTGCGCTCGGAGGAGACGGTTGTTGCCGAGGGGGAACGATAAGTAGCGGCAGTTCTCGGATATAATAGAAAGCTCGTCGACGATTAATCGTGCCAGAATTTTGGGGATTCAAAGCATCCGCGTTCCCCGAACGACGCGAGATTCTGGAACGGATTAGAACGACACTCTTCGCGCAGGCACGGTGAAAAATCGAGGCACAGGAGTTGTGGCTTTAACTATGGGATTAACCGTTCGTGGAAGATTCTCCTCTTAACGAGCGTCGAATAGCGAAAGGGGAGGATCTAATGAGAATTGATAGCCGGTAGGAAGTCGATTGCCAATGAAACACGGCTCCCGTCCTGCGTGCCCAGGCGAAGCCTTTTAACTGTAAAAACCGACGAAAGTGAAATGTATTCGTTACAGCGAATGTTTCGCTGCCACAGCGATCGAATAGAGATGCGCGTAATTGCGTTACACTGGGCCATTTCTATCGGGCGCGACAAAACGGCGGGCAGCCGATTGAAGTCGTATTCAACGGTCGCGTGTTTCGTCGTTTTTGGAATTGGGATTTTCCTAGTTTGGTGGAAAGTGTTTCTGTCATATCTGCGAATATTTTCTAACTCCGAATTTGAAAGGCTGTATATCTATTTGGTTTCGATTATTTGGAAAATCGTCAAAAGGGTGGATATACCGCTGGACAATATTTTTTGCGGATCATTTACGTGGAAAGTTAAATAAAATTCATGCGAAGTAAGTAGTGTATGTTCTGATACATAAACGGCATTGTTTTAGAAGTTAGACTATTAATTATTAGTTACAAGAAGATGGAATATTATTTCAAATCTAAGAATTAGAAAACAAGTGATTATTCAAAACGACAAACTTTATGGCCAAAAGAATGTGTCGCAATAAATTAGCCTTCGTTATAATTTTCTATAGTTCTAGGGTGCCTGTACCTAATATCGCCAGGCAAAAGTTAAATCGCTGTCAATTGGATAATAATTTATATTTTTGCATGTAGTTCGTTTCAAAGTAAAGATAAATTATTCATCTTTCATGTAGCAGTAGTTAAAATCGTTGAAACCTACAAATTTTTAATTAGGATTGAAAAAACGTAAGACATCCAAAAATCGGGTCCTGAAAAAAGTGTACTTAATATCGCCAACTCAAGAAATATTAATTAATTCGTGTATATATGAGGTTTTTAAGTCACTTTTACATGTGCTTATATTATTTCTTGCACTATAAATGTATTTTTATCCGCCTTTGATTTTGTTTTTATTGGAAAAAGATAGAAATTTAAAAATATAGATTTTTAAAATATTTTATTTTTTACGTTCCGATGTACATATTGGACAAATAAAGTTTATATCGGTTGCTCGGCACATTTCGTAACCCCAGCTGTAACAAACATTACATCGAAACAATTGTTCTCCGGTGGGCGCTATTAAGATGACTCATACTGCTAAAAGAAAAACACTATTTTCATCACGGAAAATATTTGAATCGATTTCATTCCTACAGTACATCATTAATTAGATATTTCTAGTAGATATTCTTGCATTCACGGAATTATTAGACTTCCCTTCTCCGAATGGGATGTAAAATTGTGGCAGTCCAATAAATTTTTACATTATTAAGTTTCTCTAAAATCCTTCCCTTTCTGTAATTATTGATCACATGACGCTGCAATTACAGTATGTCTGCCTACATATGTTTAGGTACTAATTGAGTGCATAAATTTTAGTCCTTTGCGAGATATAGCGGGTGGCGATATTAGGAACAGTAGCGATATTAGGTACAGTCCCCCTAGACGACATTGTTATAAATTATCAATTATTAGTTAGAAGAAGATATCTTATTGTTTCAAATCTAAGAATTAGTAAACAAGTCATTATTCAAAGCTCAGCAAAAATGTGATAAAGTTCAGCAAAAACTTTATAACCAAAAAAATGTTTCGCAATAAATTAGCCGTCGTTATAATCTTTCTAAACTTCTACGTAAATTTCGTATACTCAAATCATTTTCTCCGTCTCATTTATCGCATACTAACATGATTTTTAAGAAAATTGTATATGCCTTTTCTCGGTCATTTATTCACAATTAATGTATACATAATCATATATTCGGCAAACTATAGTGTCGAGCCGTATAGATTTCGTAGCCAAATGGTTGCTGCATGCATGTTGAGGTCGCGAGAGTTCATGGTACCCTCTAAAAAGCATAATTACCGCGATTCCGCCAAGACAAACGTTCGCGTGCAATCATGCCGAATAGGGGAGCGGCTCGTTGCCTGCAGTTGATGATTTTTTGCAGGAAAAATTGCGGAGGAACGCGCGCCGCCATTGAGCGTATGCAAATCCCGTGTAACATTACGAGCCACTCAATTGCGCGGACAAGGGAAGAATGGAAATGAGATACAGTGTTCTCCGCGCGGTCGGAAACGGTAACGTTCCTCTGTTCAGAAGAACAAACGTCTCTATCATTTTTTTCTCCCAATTTCTCGCGAGCCAAAGCTGCTCTACATCGCGGCGGGGAATTAGAATAACGGAGAAGGTGCGCCTTTCGGTAGCATGTTCTACGTCGAGCATATAAAGCGCCGCACACAAGCTGCGAGCGGATGAAGCGACCCATACAAGCTGTAAAAATTCCACAGCCATTCGTGAACACAAGACGCTATTAACTAAATCACCTCCGCCCGACTCATTCGCGAAAATAATTTCCCCTTGACGAAACAGCGCTTTTAAATCTGCCTTTGATCGTCAGCGATCCTAAAATTAAAAGGGGACGGATTCCGCGCGTCCCAGTGATCCCCGATGAAACTATACGGACGGGGCTGCACAAACGACAGAATCCAAGATTAAAATCCACTCTTGACCATTGCAAACCCCCCGCCCCTACCCCCGTGGCAATCCAGCTGCGCAGAGAGCGCTCGCCAAAAGTCACTCAGCATCCATCAAGCCAGCCGTGAAGTATTACAAAAATCTGCTCCGCCTCAAAGGGGAAAAAAGGACAGCCATTGAAACGTTACACGGGAATGCTTTGAGCCGACTCTCCCCCCAGAGGCGTTTCCCGCCTGGATGACGGCAAAACCGCAAATCCGCCGGCGGATCTCTGTGTCCCCGGCGTCCGTCAATTCGCGGGAAGAAAGGGAATGGTCCAGCGGTAAAAACACCCCTCTCCTTTTATCATCCCCGTTTCTTGGACTAGTGGCGGTGACGGTGACCACACCCTGCAGGCACCAGGAGATATTCGGGGCCGTGGAGAGGCCGGCGACCAAGGAGAAGGGAACGATCGACCCGCGGCGGAGAGGTTCGCCGGTGGTCGGGCGATTTTTTCACGGGGGATCAACTTGTCCGCCATATTAATGACCACGGTGCTCGGATTATCCGTCGAGGTTAGCCAGCTCGCCTCTCCTTCGTGGCTGAAGCCAACTTTCCCGGAAAATTGATTGCGCTTCCTTGAATCTCTCCTCGACGGCCGAGGGCGGACGGAAAAAAGAAGGGGTGGCGACGCTGGGAAAAAGGGCTTCGTCGGGCGTTGTGCACGACCTGGGGGAATATCCTCCGCGCACGTCCAATGGGGGTGGGTGTCATCGGTCGAAGACGCGGGGGGGAGGGAGGCTAATTATTTTCGTCGAGCGACTCCCTTTAATTGGTGTTTTCTTATCGACTGTCCCCGGCGGCGTAAGAACTACAAAGCCTTCGAAACACGAATTTCCGCTCCCGACGCTGCAGTAATTCAGTTCTGAGAAGTTTCTTTCGCGCCCCTTCCCCCCGCGACGGGACTTGCTCCGACGTCCCTTCGGCCTCCTATCCCCTTCGTTTAAGGATGTTTCGCGGACTTCGTTAAAGGGGGATCGTTAACGTCGCGGCCGAGTTCCCTACATAATCGCGAACTCGAAATCTTCGCGGTCGCCGTGGGGGATCGACGATGTCGGGGCGGAAAAGGACGGGGGTTGCTGCGTTGCTTTGGTGGCTGATTGGAACAACGGTTAAGGGGGCAGGTTGTTTGTTTTTGAAGTGAGCGTGGTGCCAAGGGTTGGCAAGTACGTGTCTCTTGCAGACTTTCTTCTGCGTTGAGTCCTTGGTGGCTGTATCAACGTTTCCAGGAATTGTTGTAATTATTTATTCTTGCGATCGACGATTGAATAGGGGAGAGTCGTGTAATACTGACCGCTCTAGGTTTTTTTGTTATGTCTTGGGGTGGAGTCGATGAAAATCTGAAATTCAAAAATGTGTTTGTAGTATAGATAGAACTTAGTAAGAGGAGGAGATTAATTTTGTGGAATTTAATAATAAGAATTGATAATTCGCAAATTGTAAAAAAGTTGTAATTTCTAGGAAACGAAAAATTATCGTCGAGTGCCGACCAACTATTAAATTAGTAGATTTGTAGGTCAAAATGATTAACAGTGTTGATAAAGATATTGAATGAGTACAATACAAGATTTTTTTAAATTTTATTTATACAAACTCGCAAGTCAAATATTTAATTTAATATTATTCTGATTTGTGCATCCGACTTGTGCCCAACCGTCACATTCAGCACACACACCCAATCTTTGTCAAATGGTTCCTTGCGAACAGCGAAGGGCAAAATTTTTATTTAAATAAAATTTCGAATAACGAATAAAAAAGTTATCTTTATTCGTCGAATAAATTATCATCGAATAAAAAAATTAACTTTATTCGTCGAATAATCAAAAGTTAAAGTAACATTTATTTGATCTTTATTTACATAATTTTTTATGTAGTTAATTCCCATCTCTGTTTGCAAATAACACACTGCAGAAGTTTTCTGCTATAAAACAGAGATGGGTAAACAATTATTTGAAATAAAAATTTGTGTACGAAATTTTTATTTCAAATAATTGTTTGCCCATCTCTACCAGAAAGTGAGTGCCAGGAATATTACGATAATATGCGTGTGCACAGATTAAAGACTATGGCCTAACCTCTGTTTAATTTTGCAGAATGAAATTTTCAAACTAATTACCCTCGACATTTTATTATCACACATATATCTCGTACTTTAATCTTTTGGATTTCAATTCCATGAAGCTATTCACCTCGCTTTGGAACGAGGAACTGTAACCACCACGTCAAACCACATATGAATTTTTTTTCCAGTTATTCCCTTCTATATTTTCGTGTTTTAATCACAGCATGATTGAAAGCCACACCATAGTGTTCATTTACTCAAATATCGCTGTATCAAGATACACAGTTGTTAACAATATATATGATCCAAGTGGCCATGTGCATCGAGATTAAATCGAGTGAAATTCAATATTCGCCCGGCTGCCTTTTTATTTCACTGTAATATGAATCAATTTAGGTTTCCCATAGGCTTCTCTGTATCGAGTGTGCGTTACACGAACGCTACTTTAAATGATTCCAGGCTATATTCTCGCGACCCCTCGTGTCGTAGCGTTTATGGGTCTATGAACATTCCTCCCCTACAAATTGGTCACATTCTGGTTTCAGAGCCGTGCGAGAAGACGTATTGTTCGTGGGGGGCGACGTGCGTCGTGTCGGAGAGCGGGAAACCTTTGTGCCAGTGTCCCGCCGATTGTCCATCGACTTCTGAACCTGTCTGCGGCTCCGACAACGTGACCTACACCAACTATTGCCAACTACGGCAGACCAGCTGCCTCAAGAGGAAAAGTACGCGCGTCAAGCACCAGGGTGCCTGTGGTGAGTACAGTTCTATTATACTTTCGCCGCTTTCGGTGCCCTATTCTCCGCGTCAGTACATGGGTAGCTGAAAAACATTCACCTATAGTAGGGTAGTGTACGCCGACAGCATAGGATCAATTTCTGCTTCTGGTAAATTGAAAGAGTAGATACTGTATGTACAAAAAGTTTCAATGATCATTTGAGAAGGGTGATGAATAAAATAGATTCTGTCAGGATTGTATTATATGATTAATATCGAGAGATTATTCTCGTGGATGTTGATTTTGGATGGTGAGAGTGTTTGTAAGTCTCTTTCGAGTGTATTCTCAGAATAATTGATAGAGAAGAATTTATTTTCCCGACGATGGTGCTTTAAAAATCAATCAAGTATTATGGGGTTATACTTAGTCGGGAGGATGAAAAGAGGCGAATGTTTGTGATTTTTTGGGGGGAAAATGGAAGCATCTATTTTTACAAAATTTACTGCGCTTAAAAGAGCAACATCTAAAGAAGATTTGGTAATTTTTTCGTAATAATATTTACGTTTATAATAAAATTACAATCGATATCCAAGGAGCCTTTTTAAAAAGTTGTTTTGCGGTGAGCACTGCCATTCGGGATCAGATTTTCTAAAATAAAAAAACAAAAGAGATTTCGTTAATATATTAATGTATCTTCCGGTTGAGGAGGGGAATTTCCGAAATATTAATTTAAAATAAAATTGCGGCTATTTAAAGTTTGAAGTCCTGATTTTCGCGCGAAAAACGGCAATTTTTCGTTGATAAAATCGAAAATAAATATTGAAAAAAAATGCGAACGACATTCTGCAGATTTTTATATAAAAAATAAGTCCACAAAATTTTAGAAAGATTGGTGCCGTGGTTGTTGAGATATCTTACTCATTGTTCTTAAAAAGGCTTTTTGGATGTCGTTGTATTTTTATATATTATAAATGTTAAATATTTTTCTACAAAAAATTATCAAATATTCTCTGAATATTACTCTTTAAACTGTAAAAAGTTCTGTAAAACTATACGCTTCCGCTTTTTCAAACAAAAATTCGCAAACATTCACTTCTTTTGTTATTATTGTTAGTCTTGTACTCTTGTTATTATTGTTTTAAACACATATAATGTTAATTCCTACTCTGGATTACGCTATTTGGCTGTCAACATTTGCTTTCTATGTACACTATTAGTGTTAGATTTAGGTAGCTTTAAATGGTAAGGTTAATAGCAGCTAACAGCTGTACCTCGCCTTTTGCACACCTCTACTGTCATAAGTGATATTCACGTTTATCTTTTCTTTTCTTTCTTCACCTTCTCGCTTCTTATATGTTTTCTCTTGTAAAGCGTATTGTGCAATAAAGAATTATTATTATTTTCGGCCTCCTGACTAGGTATAACACCTTAAGTATCTTGTGCTATTTAAAACCGCATTAACAGCATTGCAAAAACTGTTCCCCACACCAAGTAACATTCGCATAAGGAACCAGTAAATATTCAAAGACCCACGTTTATCGAACTACACCAACCACAAGAAACAAACTAAATCGATAAGTCGTTGCCAAAAGAAGCACCGCGAGCGCCGCGAGGAAACTGAATCTGCTGCACAGGCGACAGGCTCAAACTAAGTTTTCCTCTTTCTGTTTCGCTTATTTCTTTCTCCCCGCCAGCAAAACGAAGTACACGGGACTCGCGATCCCGCGAATATCCCCGCGATAACGCCGGCGTCGCTCGAGCGTTTCGATCCCCCTAATGGCGCTCGCGGAACTTCCGCGAGAATTTCCAGCCGGCCGGCGAGCATCTGTCGATGCAAAGCGGAAACTTATTGCGCGATATCCTGCAATAACGATAATGTCCCGGTATCGGAGGCGCTCCGACGTCACGTCATATTATTCGCCCTGGATATCGCGAGACGCGGAAATGGAGACGCAACGGCCCCGATACGCTCCCCGTCCCGGATGCTTCGATGGCCGCGTGACGGCGGGGGAAAAAGGTCGGAAGGATATAAACGAGGAGTTATGCCCGCGACTGGAATCAGGATTGACGTGCCCCCATTTGTCGTGCTTGTAATTTCAAGGAAACACGCGGCCCCTCTATCCGCTGCTTCCGTCCCGGGATGCTGGACGGGTTCGTTTCACGTACGCCAACCATGGACCATCCTCGTGTTTCATTCCGTTCGAGTTATTGTTTTCTCGTTTACGACTCAGAACCTCGTTTTTCGCCGGCGATTGGACACTTCGCGGCATTTCACCGACCAATGGGCGCAGTCACGCGCATCTAGAACTTTCCTCCGCGATCGTAAATGCGAGCTGAGTGTCTATCCTCTTCCTCCTTTTTCGTCTGCGGGTAATGTTTTGTTAAAGTTTCGTGTTATACAGTCGTGCGTCGTTTAACGACGGGGGTATGTTGTGAGAAATGCGTCGTTAGGCGATTTCAGCGTTGTGCAAATGTTATAGAGTGTATGTGCTTGCGCAAACTTAGATGCTAGGTGAGTTAGTACAGTCTATGGCTCCTAGCCTGCGCAGAATGTTAGTGTACTGAATAGTGTAGGCAATCGTAACACAATTGTATTTGTGTATTTAAATATATCTGAATATAAAAAAAAATAAAATTGGAATAAGAAGTAAAAATAATTTTATTTAATCTACGACTGTCATATTTTTTAAGTCGGCGCCAGATTTACACATTGCAAATGATGAGGCACCGATTTAAAAAAATGTGAGAGTCATAGATTAAATAAAATTATTTTTTACTTTTTAGTCCAATTTTATTTTTTTTAAGTCGGTTTTAATTTTTTTGCTTGAAAACTACACATGGAGTTCTTCTTGAAGCGGTGTCACTATTTTCAGAAAGGGTGGTTTGCTTACAATTAAGGTAAATGTCCCCATTACTGACCACGTCCCAATTAGTGACCACTTCATTTTGTTATTGTTTATTGAAACACAGAAAGCGAAATATAAGCGAAATATTTCAGTTATTGTTTCATACGTTATTTATGTAGCCGTACATTCATCTTTAAGTAAATTCACATGTAAATTAAGACTTGGTCATTGACATGAAAGTTGACAGATTCTAATACCGTGAGGTTATACTTCAGATATCATTAAACTCGCAAATATTAGAATAAAAATACATGGATCCATGCAGTAACTTACTCAAATTATGAAGAAATATATACAGAATTATAAAATAAAAAGAAAATATCCATTTTCTTTCATTATTGTAGCAGAAAATCGTGGTATAAAATAGATGGTCACTAAAGGGGACATCAGGTCCAATATAATTTTTGCCATAATTTTTGTGTAAACAGTCAAATATCACTGTAAAACTAATTTGATTAAGAAACTAGAGACTTCAAAAAATACAATGATCCATACTTTACTCAAATATTGTCGTATATTAGTAAAAAATATACTATTTCGAACCAGTCACACTCTTAAACGGTCGCTAATGGGGACATTTACCTTAGTTTCTTTCTTTTTCATCATGGATTCATTATAATCTATGAAACACTATGCAACACTTGACTGTATTAACTACTATTGTCTGGTTGTATCGTTTTAAAGATTCGACAAGTGCTCCGTCAAGCCTTCTCCCATAGTCGGGTGATTTATTTTATGTGAAACGCCGGGAAATGGAAAGCGTATTGGATGAATAGATCGAGGAAATTTGAAGACATAAGGGATGCACATACGGGAGGAGCGGTGAAAAACGGAATACACGGTTGGAACTGTATTTTATCCCTGTTGGATCTCTTTTTACCCCGGGGCGGGTCCAGTGGGATCCCACCGCCATGAATTAACCATCGGCCGATACCCGATTTTTGCTCCGTTAGAAAGCTCGACCGTGGCTCGCCCAGCGCGCTGATTCTTAAAACGATCTTTTATTCAAACGAGCCCACACGCGCTTGTATCGACACGTTCCCCTCGAGTATCGGGAGCAGAGGCGCCGCACAGTGGGGTATTTGCCCCGAAAATGCGGTCAAAATTCAATTTTAAAAATTTTACATAAATTGTAAAACTTTTGTTTCTTGAGTTAGTTGAATATCTGAGGAACAATCTATCAATATTCGTTTTCGCATTCATGTATCCATAAAGGACTGTGATTTGTCGGACGTTTAGGATTCTGCTAACACGCTTTCCTTTCTCAACAAATTCGCCTATTAGTAATTTGGAACTTATTTACATAAATTAAATAGATTTTTGTTTTATAGAAGTTTTTCTAGCTAAGTGTATGGTATACTTTTAAGTAAATGTTACTTATGTACCATATATATTTTTGTAGTTATTAATATTTGAAGATAACCAACGATTCAGTAATTTTATTTATGATTCTAAGACTTTGTTAATGATTTCGTTATAGTTCCGGGTGAGTCCCGGTGTTCATTTTAGTGTCATTGTGTTCTATGAAGCTTTATGATTAAGATACAAGAAAAATTGATTCCTACTTCGTCCAACTCCGTGTTTTACAGTTGATCTACGAAAAAATGGTCATCGAAAATCGCAGCATTTCTCACATACCTGCATGTTCGCATTCGCTATATCTCCGTAAAGTAAGTACTTACTAAAGAATTATTTGAAGAAATTGTTTAAATTATAAACGTGCGGGAAGCTTATAGTATGCTGTAGATAAATCTTTGTCTCTATTTTCTGATTGTATTTCGTTGAATCAGTCGGTTAAGACAGAACTTGAACTCCGGACCGCCCGCATGACAATCTGACGCGCTACCGTTGTGGCCACGGAACCTTCTTTCGTTGAATCAGTCATAATGTAGTATTTACGCTGAAAAGTCGAAAAAATTATATTTGTATGTATATCACTTAATGAAGATATTTAATTTTAGTGATCAAGAATACATATATGAGAATGTACCTTTTAATAGGAAACCGTGTATTTTTATTAATTTTCATCGGAACATGCGTCACAAAGTTCTTCGCCTGAGAATACTTCCTGTTCATCTGATGTCGTTCCTTCTTCTTCTTCTTCATATTCTTCTTCCTCTTCTTCCTCCTCCTCCTCTTCCTCCTCCTCCTCATCATCTTCTTCTGATAATTGTTCTTCTACAATTGATGTAGGTTCAAAAGGTAGAATTAATTGCAATGTCTCGCTTAAAAGGGGGTTTGATTTTTTCTTCGTAGTCGGTCTTATACTGGATATCAGAGGATCAGAAGTAATTAAAAGTCTATTCAGTACGTCTATATTACATGCTTTTCTAGAACACTTTCGTGCACGATCTTCTCTATAACGACGAAAGTGTTTGTTTCTTGCCTCGGCTGCTTCTTCTGACAGTCTTCCAATGGGTAAAATAGCATTTTCAATAATTAATGGTGCGTGGATTAGTAACTTGTGCATGGTAGGTGACATAGGGTACCATGAGTGCAGTTTAACATATAGCTTTGCAGTATCCATAGTAAATGTTTCAAATTTATTTAAATCTATTTTGTAACCGCTTGACACAGTTTCTAATATGACTCTAAGTCTATATATTAGTTCTACATCAACCCCAGTAATGGTAGATGATAATTGATGGTTTAAGAAAAATCTGCAACTAGTATTTCCATCATTTGTATTGCCGAAACCAGCTTTTGGTACATCAACAGTAATTCCTATTTGAGCTTTAAACTCCTCTTGTATGATTTTCTTTCTTTCCGCGACTAAACGTTTTTCTTCTTTTGATCTCATTTGCCATTTCCGAATGTGTAATTTATAAGATAAATGTAGCAAATTTTCGAATATTTTTATTCTGGCATGTAGAATCGACAAACCAAACTTTAATGCAGCTACATTAATTTCACCTGTCTTCGACAAATCGTTGAATGCTGTAGAGGTCAATCCACATAGGTAACATCTCATGGTAGATGATGTGTTTGTTGCCGCGTTGCATATCTTCCCATCTATCATCGTGAACAAAAAAATGTGCTTAACAGTTATAGGTCTATTTCCATTAATTTCTGTTTCTCTTAGTTGGTCTATTTGGCCTTCTATATAACTTATTTCGTCATGTATTACATCGGTATCTTCTTTTATAAACCTTATTCTGATTGGTCTACAATACCTTGGAGATGATGGTGTCGGATTATCCCAAATGATTTTTCCATTTTTTGAAGAAATTAATCGTAGGGGAAGGAATGAGCTCTGAAATATGTGACTGTCTGAATCAGAAATGTTTTCAAATTGTTGTTTATATTGTGCTTGTTTGGATCCATCACAACCCCATTTACTAATTAATTGTAATTGACTGATCTCATTTTCTTGTAAATTATGTAACACTTCTTCCAAATATAACAGTAACCGAACAGCTGTGTGATCTAGTAATTCTTGCAGCTTTATTTCTGCAGAAGTGTCAGTTATGACGAATGCTTTTTGAACAGGATAGCAATCTTTCTTAGCCTTCTGTAATACAGAATACGATGGAAAAAGTTTTTTATCCATTGTACGGACAATTTCATATTCTTGCCTGGATAAATTTGCTTGTGCAAATATAAATAGAGCTTTCAAAATCGAGGGTTGTCTTGTTTCTACTTGTTGATTTGTGGAACAAAGTTTCCTGCACTTTTTTGCATATGATTGGCATTTTGTGACTTCCTGCAATACTATGGAAGCGTCCACTTGACCAGAAGACCTTAGCTTTGCCCGTGCAGCAAATGTTAATTCCTCGGTGCTAATCATTTTCCGTATATCTTCTGTTCTTCTTCTTTTGCTTCGCTCAGATAATTCGGTAAAAGACTTAGGTAGACGTCCAGCCTGGGATGATGTTGTGGACATTTCAAATGTCCCTTGAAGCCAGTTTAAATTCTGTTTTTTGAAAAGATCCTTCCTATATTTTGCAGAAACCCATCTACGTTTGAATTCTGATTTCAAATGAGAAATATTTTGTTTAAACGCTACACGCTCTTCTTCTGAATGTATGTTGCGATTTAATAAATAATTTTCAAGATACTCCAGTTTTTCAGTAATTTTTTCGCTTTCACATCCCTGCATAATATTAAATAATTGTTCTCGCGTCATAACTTTTATCCCAGAGGATTCTCCAGTATCCGATGACATTTTACTACCTATATGGACATATATTGTCGTCAACTTACATCTGAATACTGAAATAGAATATACTGAATGCGGAAACTAGTTCTGCTAACAAATCATGTTTCTACTTACCAAATATAGGTGAAATGAAGTAGAATATAAAACAAAATGGAACTTAAAAAATATACTGCACCAATTAACTTAAGTAAATACTAAATATACACTAAAAACACAGTATGAACTAAAATAAGGAAACAATACACACATAAAATTTAAATAATATATAGGAATCTTTTAAAGACACTTGGATAACTCTCACTGCACACGTAACTCTTTGACCCAATGGTTCCAACTGAATTCAATCAGAAAGAAGAGACTTAGTCGAACACTTATCTCCTGTGTAACATAAACATCTCGCGAGTCCGTAATCTAAACAGTCCCTTCGATGGGTTTCGTATCACAGAGCCTCAGCATCCGCGAAGGAACAAGCGAGTGAAAAATGCATACTTTTCGCCATGGCTATATATTTAAAACGCAGCATTCTTTGTAATAAGATTATACTTTTCGATAGTATACATAAAATAGACGAGTAACGTAAAAATATTGATTACAATCTGCAGTACTGGATCGGAAAATAGCAACAAACTATACAATCCGATACGCTGCTCTTTAAGGACAGATTTTTCACTCAAAACACTCATTTTAGTAAAAACGGTATATATCACAAAAAAGTAGAAATCTCAAGCCTTAAAATGTTTTTTTTTCATCAAATTTGGATAAATTTTAGCAAAGTTATAGCAGTTTGAATATTGAGCGAATATTGAAATAGCTTTGTCCGCATTTTCGGGGCAAATACCCCACTGTGATCGTTGGCTTAGTAAACTTTTCTACAAGTTGTAAATAAATTTTGTGAATTCTTGCATTATGGAAGCTTTTCAGGTAGGTATATACTACACTTGCCAAAAGGTTTTACTTTTTCATCATATATATTTGCATAGTTATTAACATTTGAAGATAATCGAGAATTCAGTAAATTTTCTTTACTATAACTGGGGTTCGTTGATTACGTTCAATTATATATATATATTATATCATATACATATCTATACCGTACACAAAACGTTTAAAAAATGAAAGTTTTTTAAAATTGCTGTATCTTTGTTAAAAAACATCATTCTTTTATGAGGTTCGACTTATCGTAAAGGGAAAGGATCCTACTTTCCGATAGTATATATAAAAATAAAAAAAATACTGTTTGCACTCCGTAGCACTTGCCAAACATCAAGGAACTTTTACAGTTTGGCACATTCCTCTTTAAGGGCGGATTTTACCCCCTGGATACCGATTTTGATAAAATTGATTTAATGAGTCGAAAAGTAGAAAGTGTAAACTATAAAATCGTTTTTGTTTCATAAACTTTGGATGAATTTTACCAAAGTTATGAGAATTTGAAGATTTTAAAATAGCCATGTCCGGGTTTTCGGGCCAAATACCCCACTGTGCGCCGTGAAAATCTTATGGCCTCCCCGCGAACAGAATGTATTGCCTGGATTGGGCGGCGAGGTGGGTAACGTACGTGTTCATGGAAATTACTTGGAATTCTTTCAACTTCTCGCAATTGCTGGAACGAGCTGGAACAGGATCGGCGTCGGAAAGCTCGACCGTTCTGGGACACGAAGATTTTTTAGACTTTGGGGGCAGACTGTGTGAAGAACTCTGGGATACGGAGCGCAGATGGGAAATGAGAAGATTGGACTGGATTTTAGATTAGCTCTCACATTTCTCTGTAGAAATTTCTATTTCGTTACTTCTTAGTTTTTGAATTTCGTTACTTAACTGTCGTTAACTTGTCGCATAGGTAATCGATAATATTATTATTATTATTATTTAACGGGAAACCCTTTAGTGTACAGAGCTTGTTGTGAGCTATTGCGTCGCCTGTTTTTGGAGATCGTAAATCTCCGACGGCGCAACGTCACTCTCTCTGTGGTGTCTTACGACCACAAGAGTTCACTGGATGAGGTGCGATTGAAGGTTGTTTTTCAATAAATTGAGCCACCGCACATTTAACAATAACAGTGTATCTGTATTTGAACTAAACTAAACTTGAAGAAGGATTATGGCAAATAATATTGAGTTGTAGGAGTCCCTCCAAGTTACTCGTGCGAGGTATACATTTGGACTGCCTTATTGACACTTTCGCTGGCGACAAGGTCGAAGATTTCCTTTAGGGGTGGAGTTATACAAAAAGCAGTGGTAGGAAACGTTGTCTATTGGCGGAAGTGATTTGTTTGTAGGTGGTACTGAACTAGAGGAATGGGAATTCTGATCAAAGTATTAGTGAATCCGTGTTACGGCTGTCGCGAGGCCGTCTGTCTTTTGTCACGGCGATCCTGGGACCCTTGGCCCTGACTTGAACTGATCGCCTGCGTTTCCGTAGTAAATTTATGTATTTTGTGGAATCAGGAACCCCCACCATTAAGAGAGGGCACGGAAGAATAACATCTCGGGGAGTCGGCGGTAGCCGAGGTGACTAAGGCGGCTGGCCAGCGCGCAAATCTTAGAGATCGCGGGTTCGAGTCCCGCTTAGGCGACTTCCCTTTTTTCCGTGATCCAACAATTTACAACGGTGTCAGGTCTACGCGGCGCGGACTTGACAGACCAAGTGTCTGCCAGATGAGATGTGAAAAATACAAGGCGCCCTTGTGCGACCTTGGTGGCCCGGCAACGAGCTAACGCTCAACAGAGCTAACAATTAATACAATTATTACATAGTATGTTAAAAAATAGTTAAAAATAAGAAAAAATAAAAATAAAAATATAAATATATAAAATACAATAACGAAAATAGAATATTATAAAATAAAATAAAACACCATATTTTAACATAACGTAACGTTAATAAATTACATCAATACTTACATCAAAATAATACAAATTTCGAGTTATATTTAAAGGAATGCTCGATCGTTTCCCTCGGAATGCATTCCTCCGTTGAAATACCCGTTGCAGCTTACGACGCAACTTTCGCCTCCTCTGTGCTGATTAGCATTCGCTGGTTTCTTCCCTCGCCCCGCGACGAAGAATCGACGAGAAGGTAACTAGAAAAAGGTCGGAGCAGAGGGAAAGAAAGTCGCGCCCTCGTAATTCTCATTCGGAAGTCGAACGAGCTCGAGCACGCGCGTATTATCACGCTCGCCGTTTCCCTTGCTCTCTACCCTTTTCGCTGCTACTTTCGTGCCTTTCCGCTCTTATCTTATCAGACGCAGTTCTACTTCATTGCTTGCCCCACGCTGCGAGCAACTGGCAAGACGCCGGCGAACTTCCGTGTTATTAAACGAAACTGCTCGGGCAGGAGGAACGCTGGAACAGATTTAGCAGGTCTGCCAGCATTGTTGAAGTCGGGGCGCGAGTTTTTACGTTTTCACTTCGTCGTTACGAAGTGATTCCCGCGTAACTACTGCAAGTTGTCGAGGAACATTATTCTTACGACGAAGAATGTTATTTGAAGCGTACTCTGCTAGAGTCGCTGCAAAATCAAGTGGCCCGTCAAAGCTACCAGGAAGAGGAAGAAAAACGAAATCCACAAAATTGAAACTCTATTATTATCATTATCAAAATTTATTATTAAATATTATTAAAATTAAAACCATTTTCGCGCTAAGCTTCTATTACTGCAGCACAATATTTCTCAGAAAATTGCACCTACATGTCCTCAAAACCCCATACAAATTTTTTTTACCACTCGACCTTCCTCCTTATCTCAAAATAAAAAAACAGAGCGGGTGTTATCATAGACAGGCACTCTGTCATTTAATTGCAAGCGTATTTTCCCGATGCCCGTAGAATCCTTATTTGCCTGGCTACTATCTCTCTAACAGCTTTCCCGTGCGCGCGTAAATTATTATACCAGCAAACACTGCGAGACAGGCGTCTAGGTAGGTATCGTGTAAAATAGCCCGTTGTCCCTGGGGGGTTTCCCGTTCGAGTTATACTTCTGACGTTCCCCCTTCTTTCTTTTCCCGCAGACTCGTGTCCTCCTTGGTCAAAGTATCTTTTCCGCGCACATCCCAGCTACTTCGCTGCGAACACTCTTATTCCTCGTTGCTATTCCTCCCCGGAAATTTTATATTCCACACGCACCACTTTCTTCGACCAACTATAACGCACACTCGATGCCTGTGTAGGGGAGAGTGGGGTAATGGCGAACACTTAAGCGAGAAAGCAAACAGAACGAAAACTATGTGAGATACGAATTTGTTTTTTATTTATAAATATACTCAAACTAGTCCTCTATAAACTGCTCTAACGAATTTTGCAAAAATTTTAATAAAAATTAATTTTATAATGAAAAAACCAAACCCCTGCTGTTCGGATTTACCCGACTGCTGGTGGGGTAATTCCGAATTGTGCATGGGGTAATCACGAACAGAGTTACATATCGCAGAAGTCGCACAGAAAGCGCGATTTCAATGGTCAACCCATAAAAAATGTTGCTACAACCTCTATCTAATGTATTTTTCAAATTTCTCTTCTTGTGCGTTAGAAAAAAATTGCAATTGGTCGAAATATCGAAAAAAAATAGTAAAGGTCGTTTTTTAAACTTTTTTTGTCTGAGACTGTAATGAAAATTCAAAAATCCGTTTTGTAGATTTAAGTAAGTTTTATAAATGTTGAAAATTTCATCAAAATCGCTTATCCTTGCTAATCTCAAAGGTTCGAGATTACCCCATCCGAGTTGTTCCTCATTACCCCACGACATCAAAAAATAAAAAAGAATTTATTTCAGAAGTTAGAATCATAATTCAAGCAACGCGTTGGTCACAAAATGTTGGTAAAAAGTGCTTTATTTCAACTTAAAAAAATCCCAATTGTATCATTAATTCAACAGTTATTACATCCAATTGAAGATGTACAAAATATTACTTAAAACATGATGAAAATAATAAATTGTGTTTATCTTGACTAGCATGAGCGTTCTGTTATTATTACTTTCTGCACGGCGTTGGATACGACCTAAACTATTAGCTAGTGAAGAGGGAACATCAGTTTTTATTTATTAAAACGCCGTAACCACCGCGTTCGCCATTACCCTACTCTCCCCTACGCTCCTCTCTCAACCCCATCTTCCGCAATCATCGGTGGCGTTCGAGTTCCTCCGTGGAACGAAGAGGCTGAGCGCTGGGACAGATAAGAGCGCCGGGAAGGTAAATGAATGATAAGGCGGAGGCTTAAGCCTGTCCCCGTTGTTCCAGCGACTCCAAGCAACAGAGAGCTTTATCTCTCTCCTCGAAACTGCGTTCCACGGATTTCCGCGGCCTCCTGACGAATGGCTGGCTTCGATTCACGTCGAAACGTTATTCGGATCGTCAGCCGCGCATTGCGATCGCCTGCGCTGTTTTACTTTCTGCTACTGTTTTTCCTCTATAATTCCGAGGAAGAACAATAGCGCGGAATGATGGAGAGCTTTCGAAACGCGCGCGTACACGGGACAAAGGGGGAAGAAAGGGAGGATCGGGAAGCTGTCGGCTGTAATTCTCTCCATCCATTGATTTCGTTGACGTCTCCGAATTCCCGGGGACATGACACTTTCGCGCTTCGAAAATATTTCCTCTTCGGTGTCCGATAATGGCTCGTTCTCTCGTACTGGAGTATCATTAGAAAAGTAGCGGGGATAAATATCGTATCAAGGGATCGATTATTTCGCGGTGGAAATTGGAGTTCTTGGATTGGGAGAATGGAAAATCTAGTGGGAAGTTGGCGAAGTTTATTATGCCGAGGAATTCCTGCAGGTTCTTTCGATTAGCAAAGATTATTCTCCAGTATATTCTCGTGAGCGCGCGGGTGTGTGCTCGGACGAAAGCAGCGAGAAATTAAATTAATTTTATCGGCTTAAGGGAGGCCCCTTCCGACCCGGATACCAACCCCGATCCCTTCGTTTCCGGCTCACGTCACACCACCGGAAATGCCCGGCTACCGTTCTTGTTTCTTCCTTGGAGGGTTGCTTGCCACGCACGGCCAGTGTATAGCAACATCCTCTCCATATTTTTCGCCATTTCGTTACATCGAGGGGGCTTGTAATGGATGGCTCTTCTTATCTTTCGCCGGGAACTGTAAATAGAAGAACAAGTTTAAAAATAAAATCGTAGGATACCTATAAACGCATTTAAAACAATTCTCACTATGTTATTATTATTATTATTATTATTATGTCTTTATTACTCTTGGATGATAACCACAAAAAAAGAAGTTATGAACGCTTAAAGATCGCAGAATAAGGTCGAAAATCGCTGATTTCGGGAATTTCCGCGATTTTCGACCTTATTCTGCGATCTTTAAGCGTTCATAACTCAGAGCAACGTTAACCGATTTTGATGAAATTTTAGGCACGTATATAACTTACTGAAATCTACAAACGGGTTTTTTGAATTTTCATTACAGGCTCACAAAAAAAAGTTTCAAAAACCACTTTTACTACATTTTTTGCTATTCCGACCATGTTCATTTATTTTCAAAACGACGGTATCACATCATTTAGCGAACTAATCCCTCTAGCTTCTAAAAAAAACTTAAGTTGTTTGGATTAATTCGAACAAAGTTATGCGATTTATATATATATCGAACGACGTATTTTTACCTTTACGTACCATTTTCACAAAAAATACGTGCGGTATGAATGAATGTTGAAGTGAAACTAAGTCCACAAGGTAGTGCTTACATCTTGTGTTTACAAACATTGCCACCGAGCAACCTAACTGGCTTAGCAGGACGATCAAACTGCAAAGCATACGTGATATCCGAATACTTTTGCGACGTCAAAATTAGGCATTATTTCGTTTACTGTCTATTAACAAAAAAAGTGTATAAATTAAATTAAAAAATCTTACGTATTTAGCAACTAGAATAAGTCTACTAAATCATAAAAAAAACAACGAATCCCTTCTTTCCAAAATTACTACAGATACATAGCAATGTATTTCCAAGTACCACTGTGTCCGAATATTAATGCGGCTCACTGTAGATATGACGGACAACCAGAGGAGAGTATCTTAAATACGATACATATGTACTCTTTAGCTTGAAATTTCTCAGAGTTCACTACACTCCCACTCTTTGCTATGCAATACCCATCACTCTAGTTTCATTCCCCATTTTCTTCCCTCTCGAAAACGTCACACCCTGCAAGCTCCATCGATTATAAGCTGAACACTCTATCAAGAACTCCGAGGCTGCAAAGAAGATAATGGTTCCCCCGACTTGCAGGAACTCTCTTTACAACTGAATACTTGGATGAAACGCTGATTTCGTGGCGTGATATAATTGTCTTCGGGCCGATTTGCATTAGGGGTAATGCAGACGCACGGGGCAGACGAAGCAAATCGAGTTGGACGTTAATGTTAATCGTCGGTTGAAAATTGGATTTCAATGGAGCTAGCGAGGAGATCGAGCCGTGGATAGCTGGCGGTATCGTTAGCCGAAGGCAGCTCGAACGATATTAATAAGTTGGCCGGCGATCAGGAATTTTTACGACGTCAGACGTCGCCGGGCCCTCGAGGGCCACGCCGTCGCCAATGGGGTGTAATTAAGTTAATCGTGGACTATCTCCTCGGTACACTTCATTACATCCTCAAGCGGGGGTCTCGATCGCCGCTGTGGCAAGTTTTATCTAACTTTCTGCGCCGATAAATCCTCGATATCTCACGGCGCTCCTTATCCAGCCATTTCGAGCGCCACCTTGTCAAAATGGAACAAAGAAACTGCTGCCGTCCCTCCGCGCCACCCGAGGGAGCAGAGCTGTGGAAACTGTGGCGGAACAGACAGGTCTCTCGCGAAAGGAAGCTTGTAGCTGAAGTCTGAATATGTTTAAGTGTAACGTTGACGATAATACAACACAGATTTTAATTCTATCTTGTTTATTTTATTTGTATTTTTTTTGTATATTTACGTATTTTCTCTTATTTTTGTTTTCTTTCTTTGGTTAATTATCTTTTATGTCTTTATATCGCTGTATTCTAAAGGGTCTTCCCGTTAATAAAATAATAATAGTAATAATAATAATTCTGCATCGCTTTGCGGTAGGAAAGCCTCTATGACGCGACGATGACGACGAAAGGTTTGTGCTCTGAACAACTACAATCCCATCAAAAACATTTCATGTAAAAAATGGAGTCGAGTCTCGTGACTCTTTACCCATAAAAAGTTGTGAGATGTCATGTAGAGTCGAGTCTAGCGCTCTCATTAACTCTGACACTTTCATTCACAAATTACTCCAAGTCTACAGAACATTTAAAGAACATTTTGTGACTTGGCAATTACGCAGCACAGAGAAGTTATTAGACCTTACAATATTCTGTGAAATTAAGTCCACACTATAAATACATATGTAAAGAAAGGATACTTTCTTTAATTCAAATTAGCCGCGCAACCGCTTCATTAGCCCAGCGCAACCGCTAATCGATATATATCGATGCTCAACGAGAGAGATAAAAAATATAGAGAGAAAAACGGAAGAGAAGACACGTGCCAGGATTAAAGAGATAAATAAAATAAAATAAGAATAATAGATTCAGGAGTAATTCAGGAGAATAGACTTTAATTGTCGTTTCTCTTTATTTTAGGTAATTAATAATTCATCTTGTAACATCTGTAAATATTGTATATACATTATATGTAAATTATAACCTCTTTATTTTACAGCAACACATTTTAGTTATTTTCCTGAAAGCCCTCAATATTATCCATAGTCTTATACATATAAATTCAGTTCCTTGTATAAATATTATTTTATCCAATACATTATTAATAAACGTGAATATTAAAATGTAAGCAACTTCCGTCACATTCTCGTACTGCGTAATTGCCAAGTCATAAAATGTTCTTTAACTAAAAATGTAGACTTGGAGTGATTTGTGAATGAAAGTGTCAGAGTTAATGAGAGCGCTAGACTCGACTCTAAATGACGTCTCACAACTTTTTATGGTTAAAGAGTCACGAGACTCGGCTCCATTTTTTACATGAAATGTTTTTGATGGGATTTCACTTCTTTTTGTAAGAGATATTTCTTTTCTTCGGTCGCAGCCGCGTTCGCGCCTCACGCGAGAAGATTGAGCAATTTTTGCGGAGTGGGGGGCTCCGCGCTGTGACTACGTTACGGCCTCATCATCAGTACCGAAACATGCGTCGCGCGCGCAGGGGATAAACTTTCATGTATCGTTTTTCGGTAATAGGGTGGCTAGATTTTTTAAAATTTATTAGCGAGCACCTGGGGGCTAAGAGAAGCGTGCCTATCAAATTTCACGGTTATGGGTTCAGTGGTTTCAGAGATATCGAATTGCTTTCATAAATTGTTAGTGAAGAGGATTTTTCCAGATTTTTTAATTTTTCCTTTCATTGTATCCCAAACACTACCTTTCTGCCAAAGTACAAGTTTCTAAGGCTGCTAGAAGTGCGACTGAATTTTGATGATCGGTCAGCGTCGAAATTGCGAAACTTTGAGTTCAAATATCTTATCAACTAAGTATAAAAGATATAAACTTGAAATTTTGAGCTTTTATTCCGTTTGCATAGTACTAGGTTTCAGTAAAGTTTTAAGTTTCTGAGTATCTCCAGCACAAAGATATGGGGTGGGGGGAGGGTGAAAAGTACGCTGAGTTCCTTCCAGAAAATATTGCTTACGGCAAACGCCTGACTCGACTCGGCGCAGATTATTATTATTATTATTATTATTAAACGTCTTTATTACTCAAAATGATAAAGTACAGATCTAAAATAATATGCCACACTCACTTCGACGGACTCTGTTGATTAGAAACTTCATGCACGCCGCGAAGAAGGTACCAAGTACCTCCATGTTCAGCTACACGTCCTACTTCGGAGAACATCAATTAATGTCTTAATCCCCAAAGTCCCCACGTGCATCCTGAGACCTTATTAAGCTCCATTCGCGAGCAATCTGTGCTTTAAACAGTCGCTCGATCTCCTCCCTAAACAATTACCATTGAATCCTACACACTATACCTCCGTCCATCCTACAACATACCCTCCCCTTCCTCTTTCCCTATAAATCTCCCTGTATAATAAAACAGTTTTCCTAGCAGAAAGCTTGAAAACGCCTCTACAGCCAAATACCAATGCAGTCCTCATAATTATACCGTCATAGAATATCTGACCATCAGAAAAGTCTCCAACAGACACAACATTCACCGTTCCCATTAACCACGTTCCCCGACCCGATTCAACAATTTAGGATTTCAATTAAAACACTGATTGGATATTCCTTGTCGCGAGTCCGCTGTAATTAAATTATTTAGTGGAGAGTTGCGAAACAGAGGAACGATTCCCAGTCGGGCGACACGTGTTTGTGATTCCACGTTCGCTGGTAATTCGACTGGTCATTGCGAGGTTTCTTTGGAACATCCTTCGCGATATTCATTCGCGTGAATGTTAGATGCCTCCCTGCACCTTCCAGTCAGAATCTCCTTCGAAATGGATGAATTTCACCGTGGTGCTCCCCACAGAATCAAAGTCCCCTTGCTGCATGCGCGCCGAGCCACTCCGTTGCCCAAACCGATGTCACCGAGGTAACAATATTCCATACGTCCTTCGGAAAGGATGCTAGATGGCTCGATCCCTCGCATACATCTTCATTCCGCGAAATGGTGTCCCTGTTTGTCTTATTTCTCTGCGAGGCACGTCGAGAAGGTGACTGGTCGCGTTGTCGTACTCTTGTCTCTCGAGAAAGGCGCGAATATATCCGTTCGAGGACATAAATTCGATCCGAGCCCCGTCGGGGATTCCTCGCCGTGATTTAGGCGGATTCGATGATGGGTGAACGAATAATGCGTTCCGGGGACGTCGTTATGATACCTGACGCGCGCCTCGCGTATTTCACTGGGATATCGGGTCGCTGACGTTCCAACGTGAACATCTTTAAGGGCACGAGTTGTTGACGCACTGGAGGACACGCTTCGCGGAAAGATATCTCTCGCAGAGGGAATTGGAGACACGTCGATGCGCGTGGCAGCTGAGAGATGGATGCTCGAGGAAATCGGAGGGCAGTGGTTTAACGACATGTAAATAACGGGATGCACATATTCTGCGCGCTTGTCGGATCATCGTAGATTGAGAATTTGTCCCTGCATTGCACATTATAGACGATTTATTTATTTAAATAAAATGATTCAGAATTTTCGACTGATATAATTTTTAAAATTTTTAAAGATAAATGTTCTCGGCGCGAAGGTTTCAATTTAAATGAAAGCTATTTTGCAGATATTAAACAATGAAATTCCAACGTTTCAGTCTATATTTAGACCTTTATCAAGGAATAGTTCAATCAACATATAAAACTGCGTTCACTTTAAAATTTCCGCACGTATTCGACGTGCCAACCACGAGTCGGTTGGTGAGTGACTAACAAGGAAAGATCCCAAACCCGAAAATTCAAAAAATTTTGAAACTTTGTGATTATGTAGGGAATTTCCTCCTGATTACAGCGCAATTTTTATTTGCTGCCCAAATTCACTCGAAGGGGGTGAAATTAACACCTGAAAATTCGGCTATTTTCCGATTTTGTGTTATAACTGGTGAACTGTAAAATAATTTTTTCACCAAATGATAGATCTAATTAAAAGAAGTAATTTTTGTCTTCAAACTTTTTCTCTATCTTTTATAGTTCGCGAGTTATACCACAAAATCGGAAAATAGCCGAATTTTCAGGGGTTAATTTCACCCCTTTAGAGTGAATTTGGGCAGCAAACAAAAATTGCGTTGTAATGAAGAGGAAATTCCCTACATATTCACAAAGTTTCAGAATTTTTCGAATTTCCGGGTCCGGGATCTTCCCTTGTAAGGTAAACACCACAACATCAGGCAAGAACATCAGAGGGTAAAACCGAATATGGTCGAAACAGCGACATGCGCAGGAACCGTTAACTGCTGTGAAAAATTGAAATGTAAGATTTGAAACCTCTCAATAGACGGCCAAAACATTAATTCTTGTCAAGTGGTAAAAAACCCTTTACACAGGTGACCAACATCAAAAAACAAAATACTACATATATAATATGTAATATTAATCAAAGTTAAAAATCGTAGGAAACAAAAACGAAAAAGAGTCAAATACAGAGATAGCATGATTATACCTTATTTCTTCAATAAGGTTGCGTAATAATCTTGTATTTTAGGTGTTTCATAACTAAGATTTACGCTAGGTTGCTTAATCATGTGCAAAGTCTCAAGTATAATCATCTGATTCCAATTGGTCTCTCTATCGACAACCCTGACACTGTCGATGTCAAATCTGTGATCAAATTCCAGCGAATGTTTTGCTAAGGCAGTGTGTTGGAGGGGGGTGAAAAAATGTTTCTTCGTAAATACGTCTTTCTAGAAGTCTGGATGTCTGCTCGATGTATCACAATCATTGTTTAATATCTGCAAAATAGCTTTTATTTAAATTGACCGAACCTTCGCGCCGAGAACATTTATCTTTAAAGATTTATTTATTTAGTTGCACTTTATAGTTAGTATGTTCTGTTTTCTGTGTTCTTCTATAATTCATTGTCTTGATTTATTCTAAGCCTTGGTTATGTTATTACTTTATATTAAACCTAGGTTGTATGTTCTGTCTTCCTTTCTTATAATAATATTTTTTTTCTGTATTATTTTAAACTGGGTTAAGTTATCGTCTTAGGTTAAGTTGAAAAACAGTCCCGGACTGAACTTCGCCGTTGCTTTTGTCATTTTTTACCTTCTCTTTGTTGTTCTCTGCTTATGTTGTGCAATAAAGACGTTTAATAATAATAATAATAATAATTTGATATACATCGCCTTTAAGTTCAAAATAAAGGAGAACCAGAGAAAGTTCTTCTGTAAATATTATATTATACTACACTACACGTTTATCTGTTTTGTGAAATTTCATAATCAATAAAGCACGCACAGTAAATTTACATTACAAGTACATTAATTTCAATAAAAACACACACTAACCCAGAATTTTTTCATTATTTTTCCGAATTCGCAGGTAAAATCTATGGTAAACCAATCAGTGAATGACCGAATTGTTAAATGAGAAGCCCAGTAAATAACCGCATATTTTTAATAAGAATTGTACTAATTAATATTTGTTTAATACGCGTAACTAAAAATATGGGATATTAAACCTGCAACTACACTCCATTTATAAACATATAATAATTTTTAAATTTATAATTATCATTTCTTTGCCTAATGGCCATTCACTGGTATCCGGTCAATTACTGGTTGGTTTAGCCTAAATTAGAATTTTTCTTCGCAAAAAGAAAATGTGCAGTATAGGGTTAATGCCCTTTTTTACTATTCATTCTGTAGTATAAAACCGAGAGACCGTCGCAGTAAGTGCGCCTGAATAAGATAACTTGGAAACGCGTTCTAAATACAGTTACGACGCGAACGTGACCTGCAGCCCGTTAGTTTAAAGAGAAAACGACCGTTGGGTCCGGGCCGCTGCCTATTTCCGCATTGATAGTGTCACTAGCGATCCACGCTATTCACGCGCAATTCGACAGTATTATACTTGGATGGTCGCGCGATTAACGAGCCGCCTCGTATATCATTCGTGAGAAATTGACGCGTCGACGCGGGTGTCATTAAATAATAATCAATACTAATTATCAGGAGATGTGTGCGTGCGTTTAACCGGCGATCGCTACCGACTCGGACAACGGCAATTACGTAGCGGGCCGTTTTGTCGAGGCGATTTCGATTTTTCGAAACACCCACCGCAAACGACGCCCTCGCTGCCGTTCGTGTGAAGACACCACCCTCGATCACGGTTCCTGGCAATCAATTTTGGTGGCCTGCGTTCATCGACAAGATCCACCATCCGCTGTCAGCTTGTCTCGCGAAATTAAGCTACACATTTTCCGGCAGCCCTCGCAGAAATTGGAAAGCAGCGTAACGAGCGCGGGCTGGCAGGCTGCATCCTCCCGGGTGCCATTTGTTTCCACGGCGAGTGCAAATTCTGCCCCTCAGACAATGCGGCGCAGCTTCTACCCGCGGCGGATGAATGACAGTAACCAATGGTAGCATCCCTGGTCAGACGAGCGAAGAACGCGGTGGCCCGCGCTGCGAGTAGAGCGAACCCACGTATGATCAGCCGTCTGGCGTAGCTGCATTTGTATTTATCGTTTTCCAAGCAGGCTGCCCCGTAAATGTGTCTTTATTACTTGTCTGTCGGCTCGCGATAAACCAACTCCGCCACCGCTGTCGCTTTTCGAGCCGTGTCGCCGCATACGCGGAGCTACTCCACTTGCCTCGCCGCGCGCGACCTTCGTTCCATTTGTCTGACCGTGTACGGCGCCGCACTACTCGTATGACGATCACGTAGAACGTTACACGACCTGCCTGATCATAGAAGACACGTATCCTCCCGTTCCAACGTGTATTGCAGGACACGACGGTATAGCGGACTCGTAAATTCTCCTCTCAACCGGCGGCACCGATTGAGGCGCAGGCATTGAGAGTTGTATATGCCAGTATAGTGTGGACTGTAGGGTTCCACGTGGTGTACGTTTAATAATTTCTGATCAATGAGAGCTTGCTTGCAGTCGGGAAAATTACAAATGTTAATCAAGTTTTGTTTTAGTTGGTGATCGAGACTGCGTTTGAATAGCGATTCGTGGTATTCAATTTTATAGAGATACTATAGTCGTGTTCTGCTTTATAGGCCGGTGAGTTTCGTGAGGGGTATTCTCCCACCACATCGCTTGCCTGCCTCGGTGCTCCTTTTCTCTACGTTCTCGCTCTCTCTCGGGCTACGCCTGGCCGTCCCACGGTTGCCTGAGCACTGGAAAACCGGTTTGCAAAGCGTTCCATCTCGCTCTCCCCTTCGGCCAGAAATAAGCGAGAAACTCATACTCGGAATTAAGGCTTGGCCAGCGGCTGCCGTAGCTTCGTCTCGTATTGGCTACGCGTAGCCAATACGATTCGTAACGCACACTACTATTACGCTATGAATAAACAACAGCCACACGGCATCGTTGAGGCGGAGTCGAGCACCGTTCCCCTTACTCCACCATACCCTTCAGGGGCCCTGCATCTTCGACTGCCAATCCACGATCGTCAGGTGGTAGTGGCTGATTTCTCCTTGCGCGCTGCTCGAGAAACCGAACTCACCGGCCAATAAATCTGAACACGACTATAGTTCATCTGTTACGCGGTTTCACCCGGAAATTATTTATCATGTTTGAAAAATAAAAAAAAACGCAAATAAAAAAATAAATAGCCTATAATCTAATCTAAGTATGTAATGTATATTGAAAATTTCATCGAAAACCGTTCAGCCGTTTCGGCGTGAAAGAAGGACAAACACACAACGTTTCACTTTTATACCTATATTAGTAAGGATATAATGCGTTTATGGTGTAATGTAATGTAATGCGTAAATAATTTTTTCAAAATCGTCGCCGACAAGTGTTAGATTATAGACGTAAGAAAATTTTATTCAAATGGGTACAGTGGTGTCTGAGATATTTTTGATACCCCAAATGAAGAGGCCTTGGGATAAGGAACTGTTGTGACACCATTTCTTAAGATATGAAATTTCTTTTTGAAGAGAATACAGCTGAATTTATACAAAACAAGATGTACACCTTGATTTATAAATATGTGCATTTCTTTATATGAAAAAAAAATCATAAAGGTGGCTCTATTTTCGGTCCTGTCAAGGATATGTAACTCCTTAAGGGGGAGCCCTATTTAGGACGCTAGGAATAAGGTGATTCTTGGGAATTTTTTCTAACAAACTGTTAAGCAGATCTTTTGCAAACTCTCAGGGTATTTTAGTCCACATTCAAACAATAAAAATTAATTTTTAAGTTACAAAGTGTTCGATAGAAATGAAGATATATGAACACGTTTGGCTTCATGAGTTCATGGCTTCATTTCTTCCTTAAAATAAACAAAAATCAAAGGTTTTCTTATTTCTAGTATAATTACATTGTCGATGAACCTAAGACATTGATAAATAAATTGAATTGAACAACTCTTTTTCCATAAATAGTACGAAATATCTTCAGACAGGATCGTAACTTTTTCTTTCAAGCCCTACCAATTTCCCAACTTTTCATTTTTTTTCGTTTGTTAGGTTCCTTGACAATGTAATTATACTAGAAGTAAGAAAACCTTTGGTTTTTTATTTCAGGCAAAAAATGAGGCCACCATTACGATCACCAATTTGAAACTTCGGCACGCGAGTCCTAACGAACGTGTTCATATATCTTCATTTCAACCGAACACTTTGTAACGTAAAAATTAATTTTTATTGTTTGAATATGAACTGAAATACCATGAAAATTTAGAAAAGATCCGCTGAACAGTTTCTTAGAAAAAAAATCCCAAAAACCACCTCATTCCTAGCTGTCCTAAATAGGACTCCTCCCCTAATAGAAACCAAATAAATTCGACATCCTGGTAGAGCCTCAACGTTTTATCTCCCGAATATATCCATCAAGTGGCTCGTTCCGACACCTATAACATGTATACTTTGACTTATTCAAGCTTTTACGGGTCAGCTATACCACCGCGTCCTACTATGCGTCCTACTCTACTTGACGCCGGACCACGAATAGTCTTATTCTACTTCCACACAATCTTACCCCAAGTCCCCACAAGCTTCACGTTCTCTATCAAACTCAATCCACCAAACACCCGTTTTATTTCGCACCCCGACTACTCCTCAATGCCTTAATTATTAATTAAACCCATTTTCCGCAAAGGTGTCCGGAATTGGTGCAGCGGTATCGTGCCGAATGCCATCGCGGCTCTGTCTGGGGTGAATTTAACGAGCTCGATGTCAGAGGGCCTCTCACACGCGGAAACTAATATCGCTGTGCCCCTAATTTAAGGCCGGCTCGCCGTTCACCCCTCTCAATTTCGAGGCGTCTTCCGCCAGCCAGCCAGCGAGTCGCGCGGAGCTCCTCAATTATTACCAGCCGTAAACCCAGTGGTATTTTCAAGGTGTTTTGACGATAACTGATGGGGCCGCAGCTTCGAGGCGCGCCGTGCGTCGCAGAGACGCTTAGAAGGGGCGCGACGCGCGCGTACACGCCAAGGGAACATTGTTTCCCGCGCTGGAGTGGGAGCGGTGCTTTCTCACTCGTAGCTTTCCAGCCACGTCCCAGCCAGTCTGCCCGACACAATGGTAACGCGTTGCTGCCTACGAAATTTAATTCCAACGGGCGGCATTCTTACCCAGCCAGGCCGCAGCATGATTTATAATGACATTGAACTGGCGCAACAACGTATAGGACGCACGGTTACGCGTGTTATAAGTTGCTCCCGCATCACGGTGAAATATCGTCCTCGCTCCTTCTTGCGTACACTTTCTACTCGAAGTAACCTCAAGCTTCCTCCCTCGCCTTCATCGCTTAACCGCGGTACAGCTGAATGATACACAAGACGGTCGATTGTATAACACGTCGCCCGCGTAACATGTTCTTCGGTATCTCGCCAGATGCGAGATTTCATTTTCCGGATCTGGTTGCATACTGATTGCCTCGCCATTCAATGGACTCGCGTAATCACTAGATGCACTTCGGTATTGTTGCCCACACAATGCGCGTTAGTAACGTAAACCACAGAGTTCGATCCATTACCTGCCGGCGTGCTTCCGCTTGTAACCACCAGTGTTGCCGGCGCCGCTGTAAAAATACGTAGCCGAGCGTGTCCCCGAGCTCAGACTCGATTCACTTAGTTCCGTGCCTGGGGACGCGCCTTGACGTTCGTGCGCGCCGCGAAAGTTCCAAAACGCTCGGATAAAATTCCGTTGCTCCACGATCGGGGTTGCCGTTCGTGCTCGGAATACCGAGTGTCTCGCGGCTGCTGCTCGCTGTTACACGAGTTTACACGCGGAACAGATACGAGGCGGGGGGTTGCTCCGGTGCCGGGAAATGCGGAGGCGGCATAAACAGAGGCGTACGCCGCGGCGGGACGCGGAAACGCGTGCTCTTACCGGCGCGCCAGAAGACGTAGAAAAATGTAACCGAGCTGAAACGTGCACGGGGGAATTCGATGGCCCTCGGTTCTTGGCTCTCCGGGCTCTTCCGCCCGCTGGGGGTGTGTTATGAGTGTCACGTGGCGGAGACGCGGCGAACACGTCGTTCACGCCGCGGCGTCACGCAATTTCATATCCGCCCGAAATGCGCCGCGTTTCTCCATCCTTTATCACTCGTTTCCCTTGTTCCGCTGCCTTTATTCTGAGTGCACGTGAGGCTGGCAAGCGCCGACAAGGGGAGGGCGACGATTGTAACTAGGGACGGGGAAACCTCTGTGGAATAGGACTAGGATTTTATGCAACCTTGTTTCTTCCTTTAGTGATTTTGATTAAGTGCTTTATAGCTGATTTTTAAAATCGCGACCTTGAGCCTCAATTTGCAAAATAAAACTTTATTTATAATTTCCATTATTGTAAAAATAATTTTTTAACCGGAAACAAAAATATTCAGAAAGGCCGATCTTTCTAGGTTAAAATAACGTCAAGATCAACTAAATCCGACAAATATTTTTCGAGCTAAAAATTCGTAAGTACAAACCATTTTCACGAAAATAGGCAAAAATTGTAAAATTCAACGCACTATAATTTTTAAACAAACTCGAAATCGACAAAATGATGAATTAAACCCCCACTACTTTCACCAGGACTACAACATATTCAAGTGGGAACAAAATCCGAGGCATCGAGGGAAAAAAGCGATCGATTTGGCGTGGAATTACCCTTTCTTGATTTATTCTAAGCCTTGGTTATGTTATTACTTTATATTAAGCCTAGGTTGTATGAGACACCTCTGTGGAATAGGACTAGGACATTCTGCAACCCTGTTTCTTTCTTTAGTGATTTTGATTAAGTGCTTTATAGCTGATTTTTAAAATCGCGACCTTGAGCCTCAATTTGCAAAATAAAACTTTATTTATAATTTTCATTATTGTAAAAATAATTTTTTAACCGGAAAGGCCGATCTTTCTAGGTTAAAAGAACGTCAAGATCAACTAAATCCGACAAATAGTTTTCGAGCTAAAAATTAAGTAAGTACAAACCATTTTCACGAAAATAGGCAAAAAATGTAAAATTCAACGACCTATAATTTTTAAACAAACTCGAAATCGACAAAATGATGAATTAAACCCCCACTACTTTCACCAGGACTACAACATATTCAAGTGTGAAGAAAATCCGAGGCATCGAGGGAAAAAAGCGAACGATTTGGTGTGGAATGACCCTTTCTTGATTTATTCTAAGCCTTGGTTATTTTATTACTTTATATTAAGCCTAGGTTGTATGAGACACCTCTGTGGAATAGGACTAGGACATTCTGCAACCCTGTTTCTTCCTTTAGTGATTTTGATTAAGTGCTTTATAGGTGAGGTGGATTCAGTTAGATTGTTTGTCTTCGTTCAAATGTCGTATTATATGATTCACTTGAATTGTCTGGCCATAGATGGTTGCGGAGTACTTGGCTGACTATGCGCGACCTTATTCCACTTGAAGTTGTATGCGATTAGCTGCAGCAGTTAAGGGGGGAGGCCTACCTAGAGCGGGCGAAACAATGCGCTTTTTTGCGATTTTTTTCTAGAAAAACATTCAGACTTTTATTAATAACTATTAGTCTATTGTTAAGAGTACATCTAAAGGACAGTTGAATATTTTTTACGTTAAAGAATATTAAGAGATTTGAGAGTTATAGACGATGACAGGGATGTCATTTTTTTTAAGCGTTTTACGGTGACCATCGTAGCTCGTAGCAGAATCATCTCAAATTAAAAATTCGAATAGTTTTAGATACAGTATGAAATTATCTAGGCGCTGTCGGAGGGATTTCTTTTTATTCTTCTTACAATTAATTTATTTTTTACACGCCAAGAAAGGAACGACTTTTTTGTTGAAAGTCGATGGTTCAACTTTTCAGCGCCGCCATTTTGTCTCAAAATAATTTTTCCAAAATCGGGCCCGATAGCGCCTAGATAATTTCCTGCTCTATCTAAAACTGTTCGAATTTTTCATTTCAGTTGATTACTCTTAACAATAGACGAATAGTTATTAATAAAAGTGTAACCGTTTTTCTAGAAAAAAATCCCAAAGAAGCTCAATGTTTCCACCGCTCTAGGTAGGCCTCCCTCCTTAAACAATTACGTGAAATCCTAATCAGTTTGTACGATTTGAAAACAACGCAGCTGTAGTTGTTAGATAGTAATTGTCTTTCTAAGCTCGTCTATCTTGAATGCATACATACAGTAGTCTGATAATGTACAAGTTATTGTATCCATTTAATTTCATTGTGTTGTACGCGAACAGTTAGATTCTATATTCAGACGAATACTTCAGTGAATGCTTTTATTATTTTATTGAATACTCAGAGCCCATTATACGTAAAGGAAGCCACAGTGTTATACACTTTGGCTATAGTTCCATTACAAAGAAATAGCGTTGTTTATTGTAAAGTCGAATGTAAATCAAGCAACTTTCCTGAAGCGTCATATCGATCCCGAGGGATTTGAAATTTAAAACAGAGATTCAATACCGAGTGGCCAACGCGCAGCTGAAACTTCGCGTGTATGAAAAACGGATAACGAACACTTTTATACTAAAACGTCCTTCAAACGACTTTGGACATTCTTTTATTTAGTTATTTATTTATTAATTAACGGGACTAAGCCCAATATATAAAGTAGGAGGAAAAAACACCAAAATGTACAGTCGCAGTAATTCATACGAACGCGAAACGAAAGTGCATGCCAATTACAAAATTCCCTTAACGACTATAACTACGTACGAAAAGAAGTTATCACCGATTGCTTAAATGCCTCTAAAGACGTGCCAAAGATCTATAAAACCTATAAATATCTATAAAACTATAAAAGTTCTATAAAACCAGTGGAATTATCTCGCAGTCTTCTGATTTTCCTAATTCTCCTGACTCTTAAACGGAGCTAAGGTCGGTATCAAATATATTGGCCGGTGAATTCGGTTTCGCGAGCAGCGATCGAGGAGAAATCAGCCACCACCATCTGACGATCGCTGATTTGTCAGTTGGAGTTGCGTGGCCCTCGCAGGGTATGGTGGGGTAAACGGAACGCTGCTCGGCTCCGCCTGAACCTAGCCGGTTGGCTGTTATTTATCCTTAATGTAATAGTTGTGTGCGTTGCGAAGCTATGCGTAGACCAATACGAGATGAAGCTATCGAGAACGAATCAATGTTCTAACCAATAAAGTTTCTGAAATTTTTCGTTGCTAACGCACACATATTCTGATGTGTGTATTTCTACGCTGATAGCTCGGTTTGGCCTACACATCAGAATCTTGGCACTATCCCCACCACTTCTGGTTCACTCTGGTTCTGCGAAGGCGAGAGCAAGATGGAACGAGAGCGAGTCAGAAAACGTTGAGAAAAGGAGCACCGAGGCAAACAAACGGTGTGGTGGGAGAATACCCCTCACGAAATTCACCGGCCAATATATATGATACCGACCTTAGACGCGTATATAAACGAAATCGATAAACGATGCAGTGATATTCAAAATACTCAGAAAGCATCAAAGTGAAAGAATCTCGGAAGCTATTATAAAGCGTGCACGTCCCATTCGAATATTATAATATCGCGCGTGTAACGGGGTGAGAGGGCAGATGTGCAGGCTCGAAAAACGTGACACGATACGACTGCAAATCCTGGACGATATTAGATAGCAGGTAGACGAATAGCGCTACGCGTGGGACATGCATACACGAGAGAATATGGACGAATATCTTCAAAAGAATTTGCCATTGAAATATATTGAAATACTTATTGCGCGAATCCTGCGGGAATCCCGTCCCGAACGATCACCGGTACAAACGATCATTTCACAAACGCGCTTCACGTTCGTCAAACACTTATATGTACCCAGGATCTTATTTAAACATCCCTGAACCTTTGCCCGCGTATCGCTGCTAATCGTTACTCTCCATACAGTTTCGAGTTTCATTCCAAATATCGCTTTTCCCTTGGCCCAGAAAAAAATCTCCGATCCAAAGCTTTTAAATCCTGCGAGCTCCGTACTTTCCCATCGAGTGCTGGAGTCACACAGTCGATCGAACGCCAATGTACACGCGCCTTCGAATCAATGAGTCGTCGATATCCGTTTGATAGCGTCGCCTACTGTTTCGCAGATTCCATTTGCCAACTACGTCCGCCCACCACTAGTCGCGGAATATGCACACCTTCCTGTAAATCCGCGCGTGTTTCCGCGATAGAGATTGCGCACAAACTGGATGTAAAGTAAATAACAACATCCGCTATGATTGCATGTTGCTGATACCGCCGCGGGGCTATAGACTGCGAGTTTCATTGTCGCGTATGGATTACGCAGCAGCCTAGGCGGGCTTTATAATCTCGGGCAGGAGGATATTTCGCGAAACCGACGCCGTTCCCGCGTCTGCTCGTAATTAGAAGGGCAGATAAGAGGGCGAACGTAGCACCGGAGGATATTAGGGCAACGCTGCTGAGCCCGGGCCCTTTTCATCGCGATTTCATTTAGTTCGTCGCTCTAGGCACGCTTTAAATCTCATTAAACGTATTCGTTTCTGGCAAGATAGCGGTGCTGATCTTTGATCACTTTGCACAGTGTTTCATAACATTTCACCGCGTGTGTGCTGGCCTCATAACGTGCCTCTGCTTTCTATGCGGTGTAATTCAGACTTGTCGTCTGTGTATGACAGGGCGTATTCCACTTGTCTGGGTATACATTGGTTTATACTACTTGCTGGGGTCTATATTGTTGTTTTGTTCAGATATTTTGATGGTGATTTATTGTTGGTAAGATTTAGAGGATGACGACAGCCTGGTGTAATGCGATGATAGTCACAAGATGGATTCTCGTGAAGATGGCGAGCATTAGTTAATTTAACCTCCGAACAGGTCCCGCTTTATTTCAAGTTCCCCTCGGCGTTAACGAGCTTCGCGAAGCACTTGCAAAACAGGGGTTAAGTTTCAAAGCTGAAGTTGGGCGAAAAAGTGGGTTGCCAAGTTACAGGGGAAGCAAGGGAAATACCAATTCGGAGTTCAGTGAAGAGAACGGAATTCTAATCAGCTTGATCAAATTTTGGGGAGATTACAACTCAAACTATAAAATTAGACTAGCCTTCGCAAATATATAATGACTTTTAAAAGTAGCTACTCGGTTTGCGAAATAAAGGAAGGCTTTGAAACGAAGAAATATGTTTTATTGATGACCGATAGGGGAAAGTTTGTATGTATGTGTACTGATTTATAGTAGGTAAAAGACTTGATAAAACTGCGCCAATAATTAGCGGGATAGTCAGTAGGAGGTAGCGATAAGAGAGACGCAGGTCCTCCAGAGGTGGTTGGAGCCAGGTTGAGAATAAATTACGCGGCCCGGAAATTTCGACAAATTTCGTACGAGCCGTCTTAATCCATTCCCGAGCGGAAGTTTCAATAAGGGGCATGAGTTATGCGTCGCCATAAAGACTTCTCTATTTCCCTCCGAACGTACCTTTCTGTAAATCTTCCATCCTCTTTCTTCCCCTACCCTGACTTTTCCACGCGTTTCCATATTCCTCCTCGCTCAATATTTCGTTATTTCTATTATTATACTTATTTGCACCGAAATTTTCACGCTATATTCATGTATCGATTTCCGTTAGTCGTTGCTATTTTAAAGCATACCATTCGAACGTATTTTGTATCTAAAGAGACAGTTATAAATAAACTTACTCGATATTTATTTCAGCAAACACAAGTGTAGAAATGTCAATTAAAAATAGTTCCTTAAAGAGTTGAACAAATTTTGGGTATTAATTATTTAAAAGATTATTTACGTTTTTACAATTTCATTTTAATTAAACCAGTAATCACTGCAATCTTTACTCCAAACATCTAAATACGATAATGAAAGTAATATTGGAGTAAGCCTCTTTTGCAAAACCACACCTTGTCTGTCGCAATATTTATCTATGCCGTTTCTCGCCATCTGTTCAACCGACGTTCCCTAAAATCTCTGTCCGACCTTCTATGCTTTACCTGCTCCTTCTGTCCGCTGGCGGGCAGGCTAATCCTGAAGAATAGCGTGCAACATTTTTCACAGGATTCGAAGTAGCAATTTGTAACGGGGAATCCGTGGATATGGGTCTCATCGTCGTGTCGGATGTATAACATTGATGCCTGAGAGGTCCACGAGTAACGGACGGGTATTCGATCCATTTCGAATATTTCACAACGCGGCACGTACATAAAAGGGAACAGGCGTTATTTCGAGTCACGCGCTAAAGGAAATAAATAAATGTATCATTTCTCTTTCGAGAAATGTTTGATGATAGAACAGATTCTCAGTAAGTGCAACATTTTCAATATTCTTTTACTTGTCTGGCTACACACGAGCCGCTTCTACTTACCCTTATATGTACTCACGAGGAGAGGCCGCGAATGGGACGAGCGATTTTTTTACGAAACCGGGCAGAAGATATTGAGGCCGATGTGTATAAACAAATTCCAGAATATTAGCTGTGAAAGGCCCGCCATTTTTATAAAAAAACGACTTTAAAAAAATTAAAATTATGAAGTCGAATCGATTTTATTCTTCATTAAATAGTAGATCTTGATGGAAGGAATAAGAAAGTCTTATGTGTTATTGCCATAGTGTCCATAATTTAACCAAAAAATGCATTTTTGTCATACAGCATACATCGTTGCAGCTGTATTGCAGGAACATTGCTGCAATATTGCGTTGTTGCAGGCTGCATGGGAACATTGTAGGAACGTTCCTGCAATATTGCCGTGCATTATTGGAGTGGCAATGATCTTACAATATTGCAGCAATATTGCAAGAACGTTGCCGTGCAATGTCCCATTGGCAACGATCCGACAATATTTCTGCAATATTGCGCGCAAATCGAAGTGCAATGTTCCAGTGGCAACGTTCCTACAATATTTCGGCAATATTGCGCGCAAATCGATGTACAATGTTTCAGTGGCAACGACCCAGCAAAATTGCCTACATATTGCCGTGCAATACTGTAGTGGAAATATTGTAGAAAAAGTACAGCAATATTCTGAAGCAACTATGACTTTGTCCAAATTTGAAATATGACGTCGAGTAGATTCTACAGCATGTTTCCTTTAACTGGATATGCTAGAATATCTCGTTGGCCGTTTTTATTGCTGTTTTGTTGCAGAATCATTGCTGAAACGTTGCAGGATTACATGTTTGCAATGCTGTCGCAACATTGCAAAAATACACACCTGCAATATTGCGAAGGCGGACATAGGACTTAATCTGCAACGTCTCTGCAATGTTATGGTGCAACATTGCAATCTTGCACCGCAATATTGCAGAGACGTTGCTGCAGTGTTATGGTGCTGTGTGGGATACTATGACAAAAAAATGCATTTTCTGGTTAAATTATGGACACTATGGCAATAACACATAAGACTTTTTCATTCCTTCCATCAAGATCTACCATTTAATGAAGAATAAAATCGATTCGACGACTTCATAATTTTAATGTTTAAAGTCGTTTTTTAAAAAAATGGCCGGCCATTCACAACTAATATTCTGGAATTTGTTTATACACATCGGCCTCAACATCTTCTACCCGGTTTCGTAAAAAAATCGCTCGTCCCATTCGCGGCCTCCCTTCGTCAGATATCAGTGCTCAGTTTACAAGTGACACTTCGCAATGCATATGTCACAGCTCACATTTCATCCATCACTTTACACACCTCATAACCCACTATTAATCATCCACAACTTATAATTCACGTTCCGCATTTCACAGTATATATTTCCTACGTCCTACTTCCCACATCCTACGGCTTCCATACCCCATACCTCATACTTCCCGCTTCCTGCGCCATACTTCATACCTCATACTTCATAATTCACGGTTCATAGATTATAAATGACATTTAACACATCACGCGCGACGCGACCATCGTATTCCATCCCGAATTGAATACGTTGCATGGGACACGAAAGTGGCACGATAGAATTCCAAAACCCCCGTAGCCGTGGGACAGAAAAATCTACATTGGATGTTTGGTCTGCTCTGTGCCTCGTCTGCGCCACCGCCCGCCAAGTGTACCCACTGCGTAAGAGTAGCCAGCAACCCAGCATCCCCGAGCAAGGTCCCAATTAGAAAGTTTCGTCCTCCGCGGAACTTATCGTTGCCTTTGCGTTCGACCGGTCGGAAAAGCGAGTTCCGTCGAGGGCTGGCCTGTCGATAAGCTTCCGAGTGGTGTGCAGCGAGGGCTCGACGCCGGGGGAGCCGCGCAGCCGGAACTAACAGGGGGTGAAAGAAGTCGAACACGCCGAGGGGTCGGTGTAACGAGGTGAAGGTTTGCAAGTATTGCCGATGGCAGGTATTAAAGCATTTGTCAGCCGCGCTGAATATTAGCGCCCAGGCGAACGGTGGTACACTTATTAGCGTGCGCCTCTATGCATGGCTCCGTGCCAACTAGTTACGAACCGGAAGGTGAAGTCCGAGCGCGTACTCGAGCCCAGAAACCGGGCTATGCATACTTAGTGTCCTGCTCGCATCCGTCGCCGTAGCGCCGAGGGGGACAGAGACAGCGGCACGGGAACAGAGAAGGCACGGGAATACGGGAAACCCGACCAGGGAAGGGGGAGGGTGAATGGGAGGGGCAGAAGAGAACGAAAAGCGGATACGGGTGGAGGGAGAACTGGTCGAATGGGATAAAACGGAAAAAGAAAGGGTCACCGAACCGATGACCCGTCAGCGACAATGAAGATATCGATTCCAACCGAGCCCCGTCATTTTATCTTGCGCACACGTACCTCGAGGTATTGTACCACGAACGTGGGCAAGCGAGAAAGATATGGGAATTGGCAAAATCTCACTCGTCGATCGATATTTTTGTGCCTCGGGATAATGAGGCGGTTGTAATTCTTGAACTCTTCATTGGCAGTCTTAACATATTGTAGACATAATTTGTACAATCTACAGCAGTCGATCTTCTTTAAATAGGGTAATTCCGGGTGAGATGGCCTTGCGGGTGAGATGGCTCGATCACGCTCCTTTTGCAAAAATATTTTTGTCCTTTATAAAACTACTAATTTTATGGTGTGCTGATTTTTTTAAAAAGTGCGCCATCTCTCCCCGACTTACCCTATATTATAAGTACACTCGGTACTCGATTCTCCATTAAACTTGACGCAATGGCTATATTAAATCTAGTTTATCTTTGCCTGACTCTCTCGTTACGACGGACCCCAAGGCTGCCACCAGGCACCGCGAGAAAAACCGGCGCGGCTGACGAATCGCGACGGGCCTGCAACCCTCCATTCGCGACACGGCGAGGATTCCGTGCATCCTAAACAAACTCGTATAAACGGCCACGCTATTTCGAGGCGCGCGAAATTGCGCCCGGTGTATGTATATATCGAAGTTGGCTCCCTTTTGCGCGCTCCATCGCGACTCTGTAAAGCTGTCGCGTTTTTCCTACGTTTACACGGGCCCGATGCCGGGATCGCGTAAATTTCCTTTGTCCGCGCGCGAACTCCGCATCCTGGACTGTTTTATTGAAATTTCTCGCGTGCCACGGCCTTTTTCGGGGGCCGAAAAAAGAGCGCGCCGATTGAACTATCGATCGCGTCCGCGGGGGTGGACACTTTGGATGTTTCCACGGGAAATCCTGAGGCCGTGGAAAATTGCGGGAGAGCGCGTGGCCCGTCGTGTGCACGTCCGTGGACGGAAGGGCACGCGAAGGACGGAAATGAAAATTCCGTTGCCGCGGGAATATAGGGCGAGCAGAACAAGAACGATGGAAATGTAACGTTGCAGCGCAACGCGGCCCGGCTCAGAAAAACGAATTCCTGCTTTCGACGGTTCAGTTTAATTTTCATTTGAAAATGGCATCTTTGCTGGGCGGATGAAAAGACGGGGGACGTTTAGATTAATGAACGTCGTGAATAGCCGATGCCTGATGGTATCACGATGCAGGTACTGTCCCATTCGTACTAAATTCTCTGTTAAACCGGACTGCATGGCTGACGTTGGTATTGCTAGGCTACTTACTGGATCGCAATATTCTGCGGCTGTAGTGGAAGTTACCATTACTGTGTACTACTTACATTAATGTAAACAACTTTGTTCTACTCGGCTGAGAGCATCGAGTGCTGCTACACTGGGCTGATCACACAATGACCTATTCTACTGCGTTGGGTTGCATGCAGTTCTAATCCACTTGTCTGACAATACACCGAGCTGCTCTACTTGATCCACTATCTAGCATGTTTACACGATCACAGATAGTACAATGCTGTTCTAACCGGACGATGACACACTGATTTATAATAATTCTACTGCACTGCTGTTTCTGTTGACGTATTTTATTTGTGACTAATTGAGAGATTTTATCGCTTAATCAATTTGACTACGGATTTACATTTAAGGGGTCATTCTGGTAATCACGCCGCAAAAGTCAGGTTTTTCTCACAGGTTTTTTTTCATTTATTAGGTTAGTTAGGGTAAAGGACCCAATTACTGGCAGTCAACCCAACTACTGTCACCTTAAGCTATTTTACTTAAAATAACAAATAAATTAGCTTAAGCTATTTTACTTAAAATAATGAATAAAATAGCTTAAGGTGACAGTAATTGGGTTGGCTACCAATAATTGGGTCCTTTACCCTATAATGTATATGGAACAATTTTTTAAATACACTTTTATTTGTATTTTTCAATGTTACCTGAAGTTAAAAATCGCCCCTTTGAAGAGACAACGGGGGAGATTTCAGCTCACAGACTCATCTGAAACAAAAAACCAAAGTGTTTCTTAATTATTATGCGTTCCGCTATTATAGGTGCCAGAATTAGCCACTTAAGTCAAAATTTAACAAAATTGCGGACATTTAAACTTCATGTATCAAAATTTTTTATGTTTACTTGAGGTTTGAATGCCCGCAATTTTGGTAAATTTTGACTTACGTGGCTAATTCTAGTACCTACGATAGCGGTACTCATAATGATTAAAAATCAGCTTGGTTTTTTCTTTCCGATGAGTCTATAAGCTGAAATCACTCTTGCCGTCTTTTCAAAGGCGCCATTTTTAACTCCAGATAACATTGAAAAACACAATAAAAACTGTATTTAAAAAAATTGTTCCGTATACATTATAAGTAACCTAATAAATGAAAAAAAAGTTAGACATTGTTATTCATTGCATTCACTGAGAAAAAAACCTGAATATTGCGGCGTGATTACTAGAATAACCCCTTAAAAATACATCATCAATCTTATTATTCTACAGAAATCTTAGTCCATTATATAATTCTAATTATTAATATTGTTGCGTGGACTGTGTGTGACTTCACCAACGGAAATTCTTATCAATTTCCCGCCACTCTTAGACAAACCGGAAACGGATTACCAAGGATGTATGTATTTAAATAATTGCGGTACAAAGTTTAATAAATCATGTGATAAAATTGTGTTACTATCGCTTTAAATAATCATGTCTAACGAGGAAGAAGCAAGAGACAGCTGTATATTCTGGATCCTTCTTGACCGACAGTATCCTGTCGTATTCTAGTTTAAAAAGTCGATGAATATAGACTGCAAAGTAATGGAGCTACGTTCCGAAGATAGGAACGTAACAAACATATTCAATTCCCCGACACACCGATGCTATCTATATCGTTGGTACAGTAGAATTTCGATATCTTTTCTCTTCACTTCCCCGTCGCTACTATATCGAAATTCTCGCGAAACTTCTGGCCGTCTTGACATAACTACCAATGGGATCGCGGCGGGGCTCACGTAAAGGTTTCGCGAGATCCCCTCAGGAAGAACTTCGGCTCAGCCACGAAGCAAAGAGAATGGAGATAGCAGGGTGGAAATACGAAAGCAGTTTTGCCTTTACTGACCCGAATTTCTTCCCATTTCGGTCGTAGCAACCCCTGGCGCGGCCGGGCACTCGACACGATGTTATCACTTTTAATCGAAGGGAGAGCTAATTACAACAGGAATTCCAAGAAGGGCGCGCAGGAGGGAAAAGTTTTTGCTTCTTTAATGAAGAAACTAAGAACGGCTTCATCTTTTTCAAGTCGAACTTTCCTTTTGTGCCCGCATCCTTTCGCGCAGCAGACTCAGCCCTGCTGGCTTCGGAAGTTTCATTAAATTTTGAGAAATCCACTTTACTCTCTATTTAAAGAATCAAATAAAATTCCCCTCAGAAGATGATGCCAGGACGAACCTTCTCCCTTATCCTGCATCCGTACCTTGAATCTTTTCTTTTGACGTCCGAGAAAAGTTCAGTAAATTCGAATCCGGTCGGGATCCTTTTCCGTAACCAAAGCAAAATGCCCGTGGAATAAAATAACAGCAAGGCTTGAACAATTACATCGACCATTCCGCGTTAAGGGCTTATGCCCACCTGCAAGGTCTGAAAACGCAAGTATTTTCGTGATTTTTTGAGGGAAAAACTTGAAGACTTTTTTAAACAAACTTTTATGTATTCGAAAGTGTACGTCTTATACTACTTGTTGTAATTATTCAAATGAAAAATGTATATAAATAAAAGAAATATCAGGGATCTTCCGGCAGCAATTTTTTTTTGCGGTGACCACTCTAACTTTGAACTGATTCATCTGAAATGAAAAATTCGAAGGAATTTAGTTAGTATATTAAATTATCTTGTCCTTAATCGTTCATTATCCCGAAAAATTAATTTGCTACGAAATGGCGACTGTTCAAATTAAAATATCGATTCTCGCCGCAAAAATCGCTCATTTTTCATCTGTAAAATAAAAACCACGCAACGGAAATGAAAAAGCCACGATTAAGGACAAGATAATTTAATATACTAACTAAATTCCTTCGAATTTTTCATTTCAGATGAATGAGGTCAAAGTTAGGGTGCTCACCGCAAAAAAATCGCTGCCGGAAGATCACTGATATTTCTTTTATTTATTTATATTTTTCATTGGAATAATTACAACAAGTAGTATAAGATATACACTTTCGAATACATAAGAGATTGTTTAAAAAAGTCTTGAAGTTTTTCCCTCAAAAAATCACGAAAATACTTGCGTTTTCAGACCTTGCACCCAGACCTAACTCTCTTATATCTACCAAAGGAACAACAATTTTAAACCCTGCCATTTTCGCCCTTTACTCCCTCCCCTCCAAAAAGAATCAACATCTCTATAAAATACACCGACACCCTTTGTTCCCTGGTCATTTAAAAAAGAACAGACACACTGAATATTTCCACCCATTGTCCTATACCCCACAGCCCTCTCCCTTAATACTCGTGTAACTTTCACCGTCCCTTCTATTATCCATACGCGAAATGAAATTTTTAATCCGCGCAGGGGCACCGTCCGCTGCGCCACTTCGTCCTTTTTCTAAATCCCTTTGAAACAAAAGCGGGGAAAGAGAGCAACGAACGTACACGCAAAATATCAATTTCGAGATCGACCGTTTCGCTCGCGAGACCATTGACTTTTATCGAGCGAGTTCAACCCACTTCCCGTCGAACTCCCGTGCAACGGTATCGGCAAACACGGTGCCGAGCATTTTCATAAAGATTCAACGACGTTCGCAGAGGACGGTGACGGTGGGACTCATCCCGCATTCATGTATTTACCATCTGAAACGTCGGCATGGCCAGGGGGTAGTCACCCCTTTGGACGACCGGACGCCGGCTAAAATTAGAACGCGAAAGAAATCGACGCGCATTCCTGGAACAAGCTGGTAAGTAGCGTAGGACCTCCCCTGCAGTCAAACGTGCGCGTCTTGCAAGTGGCCCTGCACTCCCACAGAGACTGGAAGCTGGGTCAAGCCGAGGCCAGACAACCACCCCCACCCCCGACGTCGTTTCGCCCCGAATGGTCTTTAGAATTTAAATTTTACGGGCGGAGATGGAACGGCCGCCGCGTGTGCTCCGAAAAGGGACAGTTTTGGGGTCGGAACGAGCCACTCCAGTCGAAGGAGCAGCTATTTTTGTACCCTGCACCTTTCCATGCCGGCTTCATTGTGTTTAATAGACGCTGCTTTGCATACAGTTCCGTGCAAGTGTCTCGCGTGTTTGTGTTCCGTTACGAGATCCTTTGTATCGGATGTTCGCTCAGTTTCGGTGGAGCTGAACGCAGTTGGCGCCGAGTGGATTGAGACTGTTACAGATTTTTCACAGTGCCATTTCGAAAGGGAGCGTTTCGCCGGCACCTCTTTCCGTCGCGGTGGAAAAGCGCACGCACACAGAACGGGCAGACTCGTTGGACGGTGTCCGTTCGAAACGTAAAATCGACGGTGTTGCTGGCAGCTGTCGCCGTTGCCCGAGTCATCGTGCAGGCGTCTCTGGCGCCCCGTGTTTTTGACACGGCGATTTGCCTCGATTCCCCGACATGATGCTACAGGATTGATTATTTATCAATTCCACGGCCGGAACATCAATCGACAGCGGATTATTTATTTGGGTGGCACGGCTGGACAGCCTGCGTGCACGCTCGTTAAGTCGAATTACTCGTGTCTGGTTCATGGTGAAAGGGAAAAGGGAAAAATGGAATAGGGTGGACGGGCGTGTATGAAAGAAAGGAAATCGATGAGAGTTTTCAGGAACGTAGACATTGTCCCCGCTGCGAGCTTCCCTGCGAGATTCCAAATCCTTCGTCAGCCCTGCCCGGGGAAATTTAACGATCTTATCGTTTTTTCTTTTTGTAAATGATGACGGATGACCGTGCTTCTGGGGTATAATGGCAACTTCCTTGCCAGTTTAACCGCTCCTCCCGCAATAAGGTAGATCCTCCTCGGGGAGGCGCTCCACGTTCGTTGCATGAATTTCGTCCTGCCGGCCATTAAAAAGGATTATGCGTTTCAAGTCCGCGGGAGTCTGCACGGAGACGGAGTTAGAAATGCAAACGGAACTTTTCAAGCCCGCGAACGCGCTTTACGTCCCGAGGTTACGAAAGTTCTGCTGTTAAGACGATTTCTCGAGTTGCTGGGATCTTTGAGGAGGTGCACGTGATCCGTGCGCCTTTACGGGGAGACGTTTAGTTTATAGTGAGAGGATTGATGCTTTCAAAGTAACGTAAAGCGTGGATGTCCACGTTCGTGATGTAACAAAGGTGTAAGCTTCTACTTTTTTAGAAGATATCTGAGTAGTCTCTTCTGTGGAATGTGACTCGTCAAAGGAACAGATTCTGTGTAAATATTTAGAATATCTGAAGACTGACTGGGCTTAAGGGGAGGTTCCGGTTTAGAGTATCAAAAAATAGATGATGTTTAGGAATTAATTAAAGGAAAACTACTATATGTAATTTAATGGGACTTTTTGCATTGGATTAAGGATGTCTTGAGTTATAGAAATATATTTTTTGTTTTATAATTAATTACTACAGACGGCGCTGGGGAGTCGTTAAAGTCAAGGCGTCAAAAAATTGATCGAAATCGGTGGGACCTGTATCTCTAAAAGTTATTATCTGATTCGACTAAAACCTTTTTTATTTTGAAGATTATTCTTCTGGCTAGGGGAGGGGGAACTAGGAAAAATTACAAAAATGACATTTTTTAGAGAATAACGGCACTTGAAGTGTGAAATCACATTTGCCTTACATTTTTCGTCCTTTCAACGCCTTTAAAAATTATAAATTTTCAATTTTTTGTAATTTTTTCTAGTTCCCCCTAGCCAGAAGTATATTCTTCAAAATAAAAAAGTTTCAATCGAATCGGATAATAACTTTTGGAGATACAGCGCTCACCGTTTTAAGAACACAGTACGAGAAAAACGCGTTTAAAGTTTTACATGAGTAAAATTACCGAGTAGCCTAGTGTTATCAATGCATTTGCCGCTACTCAAATGCTTATAACTTCGGGAATATTACGAATTTCAACAAATCCTTTTAAACACATATTGCCAAAACGTTGAACATTCGAAAAATGAAATAAAAAAATCGACTTTTATACCGGAACCTCTCCTTAAACCAACATCATCCTTTTACAGTATAATATTCTCAAATATCTCATGTACAGAATTAAATGTGCAATCCTAACGGTGCAACGATAAAATTTAGAAATCCCAGTTTTCTATGTATTTTCAATACACCGTTGCACACCGAGGCAACATTCAGGACCATTATCGAACTCATTAGAACCACCCCTGTAAGACACTGGTAACACAAACGATATCATATTTAGCCGAGCAACGGCTAACTTTTCCCTGTTCCGCGAAATGGCGGGTTCGCAGAATAACACGCTGATGGAATATTATTTCGCCGAATGCATCGGCAGAGCGTGTAAGGGAGCGAAAATATTTCACTGACGGGAGAGGGGGATGGATTTTGCGCAAACAGGTCGCTGGAGTAACGCAGAAGCCGGTAAATGTATGTAATTGATAAAGTTTCTATGCGCGAAATCGACAAGCAACGCGAGCTTCACATTTCCGCCGGTCCTAGACATTTTCATAGACACCATCGAACCCGACGATGGCTGGGTCTCGGTGCAATTCCACGGCATTCTTCTCCGTAAATTGTGCAACTGTTACGAACCAACGATTCCTTGGATCCTGGATAATGGGTATGTGACTCACGTGCGCCCCAAATGTAGGATACTGGTCTCCTATCGGGAACGGTCTGCGCGACTGGTAGGAACCAGCTTGGACAATTATTGGCACACCTCCCAGAATTTCCAAACGCTGGCTAATTTAAATTCCACCGTACCAACGTTCGATCCTGAGCCAATTAGGATTTTTCCTCAAGCTTTCATATTGCTGCGTTCTGGTTCCTCCTCCTCAAATATTATTATTTATAATAATAGTAACGCAGTTTAATATTAACCCTTCGTTGACACACCCAGAGCAATTTTTGAAAGAGTGCCATTCTCGTCCAAAGAATCCAATTATTATGAAAAAAATCATAAATCAATTTCAAGGTCTCTAGAATGTATTCCAATAATATTTTGATTGATATTTTGTCACAGCTTTTGTAAAATAATTCTAGATTACCACATGTCGAGAAAAAGCAAAGAAAATCTTAAAAAAATTGTAACTTTTGCAAATTTCAATATTAGAAGTTACAAATCTACAGAGCTGATGTTAAGATATAATATTTTGAGTGAAAAAATAGTTTGCAAGTCGGTTTTGAAAAAAAGTATTTATTTTGCATATAGAAGGTTCAGAGCGTCAAAATCAGCTTATGGGTGGCTCACACCCAGAGAGTTAACGAAGGGTTAAACAATTAGTCGGCCGATGAAGACCAGCGGTGAAGTTATAAACAGTTCTCACAAGAATTTGTATTAAAGAACATGGAATAAAAATTGGCGCTTAATCGATAGAATTTCTTATCGATTAATTGCCATTTTCTATTTTCTCTAAAGCCCAACATTACTTCCTTCAAGACCCATCAGATTATTCTCATCATAAGCTGCAGCTGCCCGTCACACCAGAATCTATCGCCTTGCGTCTGACCACACGCCGAGCGTTTCCACTGACGTCGCCGCTCAGGGGCTCGGCGATGCGTCGCGTGACCGTACGAGCTGCTGCCAGGACGCATTGTCGCAATGTGCGTGTGTTTCATGCCTTTTGCGTCCACTTGCATGCGATTCACGGGCGAGGACTACGCAGGATGCATTATGAATGCAATCTCGTGCGGCCAGAGCCGGCCAGCCTGTTCCCTTGTTAATGCCCCTACTTAGAATAACGTCGTCGTCTACTTTCCCATTCGCCTGCGGAATAATTAAATTACACCGCGTTACGCGTACCCCCGCTAATATCGTTGTGTAATTATGTAGTAAAACCGTGAACGCTCTTTTGCGCCTGGCGTAATCAGCCCGCAAGAGCTGCGGTCTCGGAAAGATTCCTCCGCGACCCAAGCATCCGCTGGCCTCCGTTTCCGCGTGGAAATTTTACGTTCGCGAACCTTGCGGTAGCTTTCACTTCGACATATTAAAAGAGGTGCATCTCGAATTTGTTAATATCCGTTTAGATTCCTTTATCTCCCACCCTCGTCTACGGTTCTTTTCTATACTGTTCAGTGAAACGCTGATAGGGCGAACAGGATTCCACGAATCCAGTCGAACTCGAGCGACCTCGTCGCGCCCAGCTAGCCGAAAGGATTTAAATAATTGAAATAAACTGGTGGTCGACCGTGGCGGCTTACCACGGCGGTCACAACGATCTCTGAATGGCGGGCGACCACCCTTGCTTTCTGATCTCGAGTCTGACTCGCCGTGAAAGGGACCATATTCGTCGGTTAGCTCGGCCAGCCGCCTTTTCACGCTCGCCGTCGCCATTCCAGCGAAATCACCGACCTGTGTAAGGTGAAAGACCCAATACGTGGACACGTCCCAGTAGCTGGACACTGCTGCAAAAATACTGATTAGTACATTTAATATCCGCTTTATCCAAAAAAGAACTATTTTATTTAATTATTCAAATATTTAGTAAAATATATTCGTATATATATATTCGTATATATATAAAAAATAACTACTTTATTTAATTATTCAAATATTTAGTAAAATATATTCGTATATATATTCGTATATATATAAAAAATAACTACTTTATTTAATTATTCAAATATTTAGTCAAATATATTCGTATATATATTCGTATATATATAAAAAAGAACTATTTTATTTAATTATTCAAATATTTAGTAAAATATATTCGTATATATATTCGTATATATATAAAAAAGAACTATTTTATTTAATTATTCAAATATTTAGTAAAATATATTCGTATATACATTTTACTAAATATTTCAATAATTGAATAAAATAGTTCTTTTCCACCAGTGTCCAGCTACTGGGACGTGTCCACGTATTGGGTCTTTTACCTTATTGCCAAAGTTTCATAATTTCTCGAGCTCTCGCCTCCCCTTTCCCATGCGTTCTCTCGCAAATCAAGTGCGAAGTAGCGCCCAGCCTACTGTTCCTTAAAAACTAAGAAACTTTTACGCGGACATACTGAAATCTGGAATCCCGTTTTATTCGCAATAAAACGACCGTATAATTTCGGGCTGTACGACAGTTCGCTCCCCTCGTTTTTGTCGCTCGTTCCCTCGATTACTCGCCCCGAAACAACGTTCACGCCGATCATTACGCGATGGGAGTTACGAGCAGTTTATTCGCCATAAAGACGCGAGTCTCCCTTCATAGTCTCCCCATGGCGAAAATAGAAATAAAGCTGATCCTCTTCCTCCATTTATATTCGTCTATCTTCATTCGCAGCTTTTATAGCGACGCGATTAGCACGTGATTCCCGCGTACGTTTCAATTTTGCCTGTAATTTCCTTTATTTGATTCCGCGCGCTCGGAGCCGCGCGCGAGTCTATTTTCTATCAATCAGGATTCATTCCACGGGCTGCATTGAAAATTTGTCTGGATTACAGTGACGCGGGGAGTACTCCCGCGTTTCAGCGCGACGGAGTTTAGAACCGGCTGACTAAAACCAGAGAACTCTATCGACAACTATGAATCACCCAGTCGCGGTGCGCGTCAGTGCGACAAACTGTATTAAGCGACTTAATTTCCCGGTCGATGGTGGATTTTTATCGCTGCGTATTGCAGATTGTCCCGCCGTCGAGAGTTTATTTAAAATTCCGCTAGGCGCTACGCGATTGCAGCTGTCGTGAACATTAAACACGTCAGGGGAAATAAAACGCGACGCAGTAATGCCTTTTAATGTGGAATGGTCACGGTATTATGAGCGCGGGTATTAAAAACCGTTCAAGGATGAAAAACTATCATGAAAGCTAATGGTGAATTTATGCGCAATGAAAGCATTTGTTGTTGGACGCCCCAGCGTTTTAATTCCACAGGAAAGTTAACAGATTCTTTGATAGATTCATTTATGCTCGCAGCCGTTTGTAATGCGCCTCTCGAACAAGTGTAATCCGCACCCGCTTCCAAAAACGGAGCGTAACTTTCTCGCCAAAGCAAGTCACTTTGTAGCTCGTAAAATTTCGACGAACGAGGGAAGAACTAACAAGGTTTCCCCCACGGAAACTTATCCCGAACTCATTCAAAACCATCCTGCACTCGTCCCGGAAATTCATTCCCCCGCTCCTGGACCGTGAACTTCATCTTTCACGGCGATGACCAAGAACTTTTCCCGAAAGCAAAGTTTTAAGCCACTGGAGTATAATGACGGAACGCTAAGAGGAGACATACCGCCGAGATACTTCTATTAACTTCTCGCTTCCTGCAAGAGTCCTTTCTGGCGAGAGGAGCGTAAGGCACTGCCAGGACTCTGTTGCGATACCGCCGCAACTTAATTAAGATACCTATCATCGATACACCGTGCTCGGAGCGACAGAAACTAATAAATGAACCGCGCAATGTTGCTGCAAACAGAATTTGCAACGTGTGTATATTTATTAAATATGCAGGTGCGAATGTGACAAACGTGTCCTTGGGTCACCAAAGTGTTGGCTTAACGGTTGTTTGGATAATGGAAGCTCCGCTGTATTCATAAGCGAATGAACACGAAGTTGATCCGATTTGGTGTTGCCAGTTTCGACGATATCCAAGCGAGCGCGGAAAGACTCACGGCGTAATTGAGGATTAAAATGATTTCTGATAAGCGGCCCGAGGTTTTATTGGATCATTAATTACGGTCACACTTGATATCCGCGTTTTCGTCCTCCGTGCGGCCAGTGGTTCGCAGATCGAGCGCGGGAAATATCGACTGTTCGTGGATCGTCCTGGCGACCGTGGTCGAACGATTTGTTATGAGCTTAATTGATAATTTACCGGCCCATAAGCGCGTACCCGCTGGAAATTATTTTGGTACCGGCTTCCAGGCAATAAATATCGCCAACGACGTATCGTCGTTCGTAATTAAATTACGACTTATCGATCTGTCTGCCGGGCGGGTTGAACGTTTTGCGAGTAAGGGACGGTTTCAAGGTTGCAGTCTAGTAAGGTTCCGCTGGTTATTGGAACGGGTTCCCGAAATTGTGCGATTTGGAAGCCGAATAGGGAAGGAGGAAAATGTTAGCGCAGGGAAAATGGGAGAGGATCAAATAATTGCAAGCGATGCACAGTGGGGTAAAAATGGAAATACAAAAGAATGTTTACAGATCTTGTTTTTTATCCTTGATGTAGTTGAAATATGTCCGCGCAATAAAACGTATGTCCACAGTTTATTATTACTCTGTCGTCCTTACTCTAGTCGGTCAAAAACAATTAGGGTAATCCAACCAGTAATTGACCGCATACCAGTGAATGCCCATTAGGTAAAGAAATGCCAATTATAAATTTAAAAATTATTATATGTTTATAAATGGAGTGTAGTTGCACTTTTAATATCCCATATTTTTAGTTACGCGTATTAAACAAACATTAATAAGTACAATTTTTATTAAAAGTATGCGGTCATTTACTGGGCTTTTCATTTAACAATTCGGTCATTCACTGGTTGGTTTACCCTAGCTGTAGGATCAGCATTACATGTTTATTCCAAGTGATTTATCAAACGATTTTGTGTAGTTTTTTTGTGTTTTCTGTGTTTTAAACTTCTGTTTTGCAACAAAGACGTCATTTTCAGGTGTTTATAATAATAATACCTTCATAAAGTTTAATTCAAAATTGCCTCGTATAACCTTAATTACCATAGGTGATCTACAAAAACAATTAAACAGTTAGTTAACTTCCAATTCGGATAAAGCATTGTTGTTTGCACAGTTATCATCTCTGATTATCAATGAACTGAGATTAACAGTCAGATGCTGCTCTTTTTTGCTTCAAACCCTAAAATTTCAATTTATTCAAAAAGGTTTCCAGTTTATGAAAATAATTTCTTTTTGCAAACACTGTTAATTGAAATATTTATATTTGTTGTTATTTTCAGATGTGAATCCTAATACTATTGTTGTAACGAGACAAGAACTTTTTAATGTTTTAGAGAAATCCTCAAATCGAACAGTAGATAATCAATTTTATTTCTTAAGAGAGGAAATTAGAACGGGGGCGACCTCGAAAACTCTAGAATACTAAGTTTAAACCAAATCTGATATTTTTTTGGCTTACGCGTCTACCATGCTGGATCCGCTATTTTGTTTCTTGCCATTTTGACTTCAGATTCATAATCACCAACCACAAAAACCTTATTATAGCTCCTTTTTGTAAATATCAAAGATTACCTTCATATTTTTACCATGTTTCTGGGATTTCAACCCACTGTGCGATGCAAGATTGTTGGAGAAAAATTTGTGGTTGCTTGTGTTGAGATTTCTGCACTAGGACACAATTGTGGGATGAATTTACATTATAAGCTGATGAATCTGAATCAACCAGCAGTAGAATCACAATGAATTCTGATGGGGAATAAATTTCGAATGTAGATGCCCGAGCTTAAAATCGGCAAAACATTCGTTTTCTGTATAAAAGCTGTTGAATTCAAAGACTGGAAACGAATAAACGATCGTGCATTAAGCATTCGGCGAATTAAATTTTATCCTTAGCTGGGTTTTAATTTACCAGAGTCGATTTGCAAGTTTGATCGAACGTAAATTTTTCGATTATCGCGTAAACCCACGCGTTATAATTACATCCATGTCGTGCAGCTAGCACGCACGAAGTTCCAAGCGTGTTTTTCGGTATTTGTTCCGCCACACATTTAGCAGCGAGTTTCGGTAATTTATTATAACTCGTGGCAGATTCCGGTTAACTGCATTGGCCCCTGAAATTACATTTCTCTCAAAATTCGTTCCGTGCCGTGCCGTCAACCTGGTTAACGTCAAACGAAATTTGAAATGAATTTCATCGGCGCTCCCTCTTTACTTTGCCGCGGCTGTATCTGTTCCAAACAATCACTGCTGTGTTTATTTGCGTTTAGCATCTTTAATCAGATTCACGCCGCCGGCGCGGCTCAAAGGTGTAACAAACAGAGGTTTCAACCGTAAAATAGAGGATGATATAATTGTTGAACTTCGAAATCCTCATTCGTATGATTCTTGATAACACAGTGAATCTTTTAATTAAGTTTTCAGTTTACTTACTTCATTTAAGTAATTTGTTTGCTGCACTACTTTCTTAACCCTTAAATGCATGGCGTTGTAAAACTGTAATATACCGTTCAAACCACTTTTATTTTTCCTTGCATTAGCATATAATCAAATATACCAAATATATTTAGTATATTTAGTATATTTAATATTTAGTATATTTAATATGCTAAATATATTTAGTATATTTAGTATATTTAATATGCTAAATATATTTAGTATATTTAGTATATTTAATATTTAGTATATTTAGTATATTTAATATTTAGTATATTTAATATGCTAAATATATTTAGTATATTTAATATGCTAAATATATTTAGTATATTTAGTATATTTAGTATATTTAACATACTAAATATATTTATTATATTTATTATATTTAGTATATTATTATATTTAGTATATTATATTTAGTATATTTATTATATTTAGTATATTTAATATACTAAATATACTAAATATATTTTTTTCGCGGAAAAAAGTTATGCATTTAAGAGTTATCTGTACAGTGGAACAGAGTTGTATTTCAATGAACCACGAATTTCTGGAAATATAATTCAAGAAATCTGCACACCAAGTGGAAAACGATTCGTCTCGATAATTTTCTCACACGGAAAGCCCGCTTCCAAAAATCGATGTTGCAGATGACCTGATATCACCCAGCACAGAAAGGAGCAACTCATTTCACCCGTGTTCGCGCCAGCTCGCAGCCAATAACAGCTCAGAACAATAGAGTCCGTGTAACTTCCGGCAACAACGGCACGGCACGCTGTTCAACCCCTCTGTTTCGTTTGCGCCTTACGCGCTCACCCCGAGAAAAGTTTCAAGCAAAGTTGCGCTCCGCTCACACTTTTCCGCCCGCAAATCCGTTCCACTGCCCGCCCCCTCGGGGAGGGATGGGGAAAAGTTTCGCGGTGGACCAGCAGCCCGCCCACCCTCGAACGAGGGGGTGACAGCCCCTGTACACCCGTCCCAGCGTCCAAAGGAAATTATTTACGGACGTCGAAACGGCCGCGCGGCCGTTTCGCGGAAAAGTTGCCACCCCGCGAAGGCAATCCGCTCGTCGTTTACAATCCGGACGCCCCTCGCCGGCCGAGTTCGCTTCACCCCCCATCGCGGAATTCCCAGGAAAGTTTCGTCACGGTGGCCCACGAACGTTCGACGACGTGATTAGTCGCTGGGGGTAATTTACGGGGGCCGAAGGGCGAGCACTGCGGGCGAAGCTTCGCGCCACGGAAAAATAATGCCCGACGCGGCCGGAATATCGAATTAATGCGATTACTGAGGCGGTGTTCGGCTCCGAGGGGAGGATGAATACTTTCGAATGGTTAAGGGTGAACCGAAGGAAGTGCATTTCGAGGGGCGATATTTATTCCGTCAAGGTGGTTTTCATTGACATCTTCGGTTTTTCGGCTGGATTAATTCGGAGAGAGTAGAGTGCTTCGACGCTACTGTAAAGAGGCTGGATACATGTACTTGTTACTGTGCTAGTATTGGAAATTCTGCGTGGATATTCCCTGTTACGACATCCCTTTTCGTCGCACGTAAAAGAAATCATAAAACCTGCGCTCATATCTAACTGAACGTAAAATTTACTATGATAAAATACCATATATCTGGGTCTCCACGGCACGGAATTCCGAAGGATTCCAGTTCTAGCCGACGTAAGAGTTTCAGTTCCAAGATAATAAAGTGCACGTACTGCTCTGTACAGGGTGGCCTGAGAATCACGATACTGGCATGACACAAGGGAATCTACATAGAGCAGTACATAATTTTAATTCTAAATCACGCTTTCATTAATCACTTTAAATCCAACTTCGCATGAAACAGCGGAATTAAAACAGCCTTTTTACTTAACACTTTGATGGCTATTTATTCCATATTTAGCACCGATAAAACTTTCCCATTCAAACACCAATATTCTATGTACTTACAATATTCCGTTTTGATGATTCTCAAGGACCAACGAGCAATTAAGAAATTTATAAAATATCGACAGAGGGAGTAAATTTATTAAAAAATTGTATAAAACAACTCCTCTACAAGAAACCATAAAAATTCTTTTAGAAACCTTTTTAGATCCTGAACTAACATCCTCAGACATCGCAATCAACACCCAGAAGCCTCTCGCAACTATCATCCCCAAAATCTCCCACACTCCATCCATACCCTCCCCCGATACCAGCAACAATTTCGACCCACCCTGTAGATCCTCGAGAAGCCTAGGCTCTCCAGCAAAAGAGCCAGCAACAGTAAACCCTGCGTCGTTGCGGCAAGTTCTCAACAGACGAAACGTCTCGGCTATTCGGTCGTCTCAGCTATTCATGGCACGCAGCGGAAGTTCGCGCGCGATGGTTACTCCGCGCGGTGGCGTTACAGCGCTGTAAAAAACAAAAGTTCGACAACAGAATTAACTGACGGCCAGGATATAAACCGGCCCGGCCTTACGTCAGCCAGTTTCGAGGCCGGAATTTTCGAGGCTCCGCGGCGGTCGCGTCAGCGCCAATTGGAAAGTTTCGCGGGGTCGAAGTTCGTGCGGGGCAGCGGCGTTTCCGGTCCGATTGCGGCCCCCGCTGGCCGAACAATGTGTCCCCTCCCCACGCGACATTTCAGGCTGGCGCGCTCTTTACTTCCGCTTTTACGAGACGCGCCCGGCCCGGAGGGCACTTGTTCTCGTTCCAACGGAAAATCGCGCCGTTAGTTCGTTTCACGGCGCGCTGTAAACCCACGCCGCTGAAATACGCCAGCGCCAGGCCCATCCGCGGCCCTCCCCGTTACGGTCTACCTTTACGATTTACGGAGTAAACGTGTGTTTACAATTCGCTGGCAAGCGTTTCGGCGTACGCGGCGCAACGCGTTCGCTCGTCGTTCGAAAAAGGAGAGGGGGGAAGGAGGAGGAAGAATGATGGTGTATTAACGCTGTGAAATGAGAATGTCGGATCTTGTTGCTGGTGGTTAAGGGGGGAGAACACTGGAATGGTTCGGAAAGTTAGGGTATTTTTGGGATTTTTTTCAACCAAACAACGCATGTAAATCAATGTAAGGGAGCGTGGGGTAAATACGAACGCGGGGTAATCGCGAATGCGATGTTACGGCGTTTTCATAAATAAAAATGATGTTCCCTCCAAACTAGCTAATAGTTTTGGTCGTATCCAACGTCGGGTAGAAAGTAATAAATACAGAACGCTTATGCTATTCAAGGTAAATACAATTTATTATTTTCATCGTGTTTCATGTAATATTTTGTCCATTTCAATTGCATGTGATTATTGTTGGATTAATGATACAATTGTTTTATTTTTACGTTGAAGTAAAGCACTTTTTTACTAACATTTTGTGACCAAGGCGTTGCTTGAATTATGATTCTAACTTCTCAAATTAATTCTTTTTATTTTTTGATGTTGAGGAGTAATGACGAACAACTCGGATCGGGTAATCTCGAACCTTCGAGATTAGCAAAGATAACCGATTTTTATGAAATTTTCAGCATGTATAAAACTTAGGTAAATCTACAAAACGGATTTTTGAATTTCCAGTTCCGCGTGGCTCACAAGGAGAGTATTTTAGGTGTCCGCCTCCGATCATTTTGATTTTTGGATATGTTATAGAAGACCGAAAAATAAGAAATACGTGTTTTTTATTTTTCCCCGTTTTCATATTTGGGAGGTGAAAACTGTGTTCAAAGTTAGGGTTGAAAAATCATTTATGTGGAATATCTCGAGAACTATTAGAGATAGGGGAATAGTGTCAATGGACGAATTTTGTGTCTTTGAATGTGAAATATGACTGACTCATCAGATTTTCAAAATCTCGAGATATTCCACAAAAATGATTTTTCATCCCTAACTTTGAACGCAGTTTTCACCCCCCAAATATGAAAACGGGGAAAAATAAAAAAACACGTATCTCTTATTTTTCGGTCCTCTATAACATATCCAAAAATCAAAATGATCGGAGCCGGACACCTAATATACTCTCCTTGTCAGTCGCGCGCTTGACACCGCCTCACAGAAAATACTAAATCTCCGTCAATTTCACTAATTTCTTCATAAAATTTGAAGTGAGCATTCTTGAAACTTACGTCTTTCAGAAAATGTAAAAAGAAAAAATCGATCTTTCCGATTTTTTACACTGCTCTCCCCCTTAAGCGTCTTTGAAGTCCTCCGTAACACAGAAACGCGTTTCTTTTTCATATAAAAAGTTGCATCTGTGAATCTCTCCGAGGGCGATGGACAGTCGCAGCGGAGCTTAATCTCGCGAAGTATTGTGATTAACAAAGAATGTTGCTGGCGTGATTACGGTAGTGGTGCCGGGTGCGCGGCGGCGTTGGTACCTAAGCGTGATAAGCACACGTTTCTTCGCCTTTCCCGGAATAATCAACAAAATTGCGAGGCTATGCCTATCGATCCGCGACCGCTGCAAACGCGGCACAGGCACGCGTTCGCGTTACAACATAAACAAGTTGTAATCTTTGAATTCGTAATACGTGTAACAAGCTCGCGCCCTTCTTCATGAAATAATCATGGAATTAGCGGAGCTGGCGGCCTGGCTGTTTCGCGGCGGGCTTTCTATGCAGTTGCACGTAACACGCTCCCCTCGATTACCCTGAAATTAAGCGCTATACCTCCACTAATATACAGCACGAATACGCCACAGAGAAGAAAAAAAAATACTGCTTTAATAACGTTATACCGGCGGCGGAACTCAATTTCACTGACACTGATTCCCCCGTGTAGCCACGGCGCCCCGTCGAAACGCGAGATTACGGACGCGTTAATTATCCACGTTCGACGAATTCCGCAAGATCGCGGAAGGCTGTGGGGGAGGCATGTTATTAAGTCATTCCCGTGTTGCTTCTCGCCACACAGGAATTTAATACCGGGAGGAAGGGGGCGCGGAGAGAGAGTCGTTTCCGTTTCAGACTTCTTCATCTGCCGGCTGGAGAAGCAAAGGGAGAGATAGTGGAAGGAGGAGGGGTAGGAAGCGGAAAAAAGTCCAGACTGGGGAAGATCGGAAGAACCAACTCCCGCGGGGGAAATTTAGAATTCCCCTTTCGAGAGAGAGAGAGGGAAAGAGAGGAGGGAAGAATGTGAACGAGAGGGCAGAAAGGGGGTTATTAGAAAGAGACAGAAAAAAATAGGAGAAAAGAGAAACAACGGAAGTTGGAGGCCAACTGCAGCTGACGTGCCAGATATTAAAATAGATTCCCTGCCGCCGTCGATTTTCGAGCTATCGATATAATTCAGTCGTTACGAGATCGTCCGTCCCTGTACCACCGCCATTTTTCCCTATCACACGCGTGATTTCCGTTTAACGGCAGTTTTACGAGCGACGGAGAATTAATTTTCGTGCGGCAAGCTCGAAAACGAGCGACGTACTCTTCTTGTTACCTCTCTTTCATCCCCCGACTCACTCTCTCTCTCTCTCTCTTTGTGTTTCTGTATCTGTGCTCTGTGCCTCTTCTCTGCATAGCTTTCTCTCCCCGCTCCTGCAATGTTTCTTTCTTCTTCAGGCCTGGCAGAGTCCTTTTACAGCCGCGCTTTTCGCGTTCAATGTTATCTTTACCGCCTACGCGCACGTTCTCCCGGCGAGGTAAGTCGCAACAAGCGATAAATTATCTCGTGAGAATGCGGGCATTATTATTACACCCTTTCCCGACCGTGTCGCCCTCTGGCCCGTGTGTAATTGCCCCTGCATAAACAAGGATTCGTTTTTACGTCCGTGAAATATCTTCGATGTCAGGAACCGCTACCCCTGATTTCGTCTTGCCCCAATTCGGGGGTTGGTATAATTGCGCACAGGTGAAGGAGAAGAGGCTTTCTGTGGTAAAACTGATACAAGGGGGAGAAAGAGGGACAATAATATAACTGTGACGTGCACTTTTAAAATTGTAATTCAAGTAGAATTAGAAATTCTGAAGTCCCTCTGGTACAACTCGATCGTCGAATTTTTCCATCGATAGAGAAAAAGGTTGTATTGTGAGTAGGGCTGGGACTATTTGTTGAATTATTTAGTATTCGAATATTCGAATACTTCAGTTGTTCAATTATTTGGCGAATATAATTCGAATATCCAAGTATTCGAATACTATTCGAATATTTGAGTATTCGAATACTATTCGAATATTTGAGTATTCGAATACTATTCGAATATTTGAGTATTCGAATACTATTCGAATATTTGAGTATTCGAATACTATTCGAATATTTGAGTATTCGAATACTATTCGAATATCCAAGTATTCGAATACTATTCGAATATCCAAGTATTCGAATACTATTCGAATATTTGAATATTCGAATACTGATGTATTCGAATAGTATGGTGTGAAGTATAAATCAAGTTATTGAGGTTCATTTGTCAGGGTGAAATCTTGTAAGCTAATTTTGACCCACTTCACACCATACTATTCGAATACTGCTCTATTCGAATACAGCGATATTCGAATAGTATTCGAATACATCGATATTCAAATAGTATTCGAATACATCGATATTCAAATAGTATTCGAATACATCGATATTCGAATAGTATTTGAATAATAACATTCGAATACTCAAATATTCGAAGTTTATTCGTAGCATTCGAATACTTGTAAAATATTCGAATATTAAATTATTCGAATAATCCCAGCCCTAATTGTGACCCCCTCTTGATTTTTATATTTTAAACAAAGGAATCTAGCGGCTAATAGCGCTATCTACCGCACCTACTAGCTATACACAGAGAAACATATTGACACCTACCTACATCATAAAACTTCAATGCAATTTTATGCAATTTAATGGGCTTGGGAACTGTGAAGTGTGATGCAAGTGTTTGCAAGCAACGAGTGTCATTTCCCGAGGTAACCGAATAGCGTAAAAATTTGACACCGTTTCGCTCGTGCGTCCCGTGTCGGCGAGCTGCGCCCTGTAGCAGCACACTGGGGTGCAATAAGGTGTCGTTATCGTCATCGTCGTCATTATCGTCATTAACCGTCAGCAACGTTCTCCCTGTCATTACGGTCACGCGAGCCTCGATTTACGATGCCGATCGGACAGTCGGTCCCGGTTGCTACCGAAACTAAAATGTGCTCGTGCATTATACAGGGTGGTTAATAAAAATGCGGCTTCTCCTTCCAGAATGAATTTCACACGCCCAAGTAATAAAAGAACAGTGACTTCATCGTTTACAATTCACATTTCACTTTCACCTGTAAAATCGATTCAGCAAGAATGTCCCATATTTTTATTAACACCCTGTGTACCGTAGATGGACCGCGCGCCGCGATGAATATGGATGACGAAACGGGCGTGTGTAACCGGCCGTTCTTGCCGCGTGGTTTACGTATTCACGAATTTATAACCGCGGAACAGCGGCTTGTCGGGGCCCCGTGTCGATTGCTCGTCCTGCTGGGACGACCTGCACCGCCGCGTTTGTAAGGAATTTTAAGGGACACCGTGTACGGAAGCGTTGGGATTATGATTAACTGGACGGGCAGGGGAAGTGGCCGGCGCGTGGAAGAATCCTTCCACGCGATGGACGCAAAACGAAACTCGATGCTGTCAGGGTTGCAGAGAATTTTTGAGGTTTGTTGAAATGCTAGTATGGTCTGGGAACTACATAGTGGGGTGGTCCTTATATGTATAGTAAAAAATTAAATTTTATAAAAATTTCTTCTGACCTTCTCAGAAGCTTCCAAATAGTTTAACAGAATTTCGTCTAAAATTTTATTAAAATATATTAAGGATTAAAGGTCGCTCAATGGCAATGAAATATTACTATTTTGGTATAAAATTAAAAAAAAATTATTTTTAATTTTTTTACAGTTTATTCCAACTGGTAGGGGAACTGGAGAATTGGATTTTCGTTGTTATAGGTGCTAGGGCCAGGGATTGTAACCCGCCGGGAGCCGGTTACTAGTAACATAGGACAGTCTAGTCCAGACAGCCACATAAGGGGGTACTATGGTTATCTGGCCGAAAAATTGAGCAGGGCACAAGTAGATGAATAATATGTAAAAAGTTTTGCACGATTATATTTGTTATTCATCGAGTAAAAAATTCATAAAGATTATTCGATTTTTCGGCCGGATGACCAGAGTACGTTAAGTGGCTGTCTAGACTAGACTGTCCTATGTTACTAGTAACCGGCTCCCGGCGGGTTACAATCCCTGGCTAGGGCCAGTATCAATGGCAATGAAATATTACTATTTTGGTATAAAATTAAAAAAAAATTTATTTTTCTTTTACAGTTTGTTCCAACTGGTAGGGGAATTGAAGAATTGGATGAGTTTCGTTGTTATAGGTGCTAGGGCCAGTATCTAGAATGGTACCCGGTTTTACCCAGACCACGGTGTAAAATCGTAAAAACGAATCATATTTTAAATCATTACTTTTTTGTATTTTTCCTTCTGTTAAACACCTTATTCCTAGCATCCTAAATAGGGCTTCCCCCTTAACGAAATCGATACTTCTTGTCATTTTTCATTCAAACCAAAGTTTCAGTTACTTTTTGTTTTTTATTATTACTGAGACTACGAAATATGACAGTTTATTAGTTTCCCTATGATATTATGCAGTTTTATTTGTTCCCATCCTCCATCGTAATTTTTTATTCGTCTTAAACAAACTAGTCTTCCAAATATACTACACTTCCTCTACATCTAAAACATCTCGTAAATCCTGAGCTCTGTACCTAAGGTACACGAAGGACTCTATGAACAAATGAATGGAGCCCGAGTGGTTGCAGATGTATCAATTGGTGAACTATCTCTCGTCGATTTGTTCCTAGCAAAAGTAGTAACTTTCAAGCTTCTGTGGTATTAGAGGCGTGAGGGAAATGCACGATTTACAGTTAACAGATGGAAGAATATCGAAGAAACTTCTTATTCGGTGAAGAAGAAACGGTACTTCCGGCGTTGAAACTTTAATCCAATTGCAAAGCGTCATATGTGATAGGCGGGTTAGCCGAAGAGCTATTATTTAATGACCTGTTCCCAATTCTTGAAATAATTGGAACGGAAAGATTCCTCCCGTGAGTGGTGAACAGAAGAAGAAGTCCAGGATTTAAAATTGGTACGATTAAATATCGAAGCACTTATTTATGAGCATTAAAAAGCTATTATCCTCTTATAGCAACTAGCGATAGACTCTAAAGCGATCAAAGATCGTGTACTAAAAAAGAAATAATCAATTTAAGAAACTGATTACTTGTGGAGGGTGACTTAAAAGGCAGGAATTAAAAATGACTTATAACTTTGCATTTAAATGAAGATGGAAGCAAGATCAAAGTGTTTATCGTTGAAGTCACTTCGAGTCACAATTCCGGTTTGATAATTTTACATACACGGTAGGCAATAATTCCGTGTTACTCTAATATTTCGGCCGAATATTCCGTCGCTAAATGGCACCGTAACATAATTTTTCATAAACGAAATGCAAATAATCTCCGTATGCGTCATTTTATATTCTACTCCATTATAGCGGAAATGGGGAGGGGTGGGGGTAGGTGGAAGTCATGCACGGATGCAAATCGGTTAATATTTCAATAAAATCACCGCGCGCGGTACAGCCATTGGAGGATCGTTAACCCGATTTCCATATTCCAGGGGTTAATTTTATAACCATAACGCGACAAATGATCGTAGAAATATCTACTATTTCCTATACATATACAACTTAATAGTACGCATTAACGCGACTGCCACGTGAACTATAGCGCGGCCTGTTATCGCGGTCTCGACATATTTAACTGTTTAATTACCAGCCATTTCCATTTTTCCTTTCGGCGTGTTATTAAATTTCCCAAGCGTGTCCGCCTCCCCATCGATATTCCCGTGATATTTTTCCGCCGGTTCGAATTGCAAAAATTATTTCCTCGGCTCGACCGATTATGGAAATCGCTGGCCACGGATGCACAACTCCAGGAAAGTAAAAATGCCGCCTCGTATAGGGGACTGGAATTAAAGGAAATGGAAATCGCTATTTTCGTCGAAATCAACCGAACCTGCAATTCTATGCGTACTCGTGGTGGAAAATTGACGTCCTCTAATACGATCTCTGCAGGATACTGCCGCTTTTAAGTGATTGAATTCTATCTGCTCCTGAATTCGAAGATTTCTTGGTTGAATTATTTATTTAGAATAGTGTAGTGAAACATTTGGAGCATTTAGGGGATAGGTGCCATAAAGGGGACAGGTCTTAAAAGGGACAAATCGGATTTCCGAAATTCTAAACGCATTACACATGCAAGTTATTTTCCTGTTTATTGCAACACTAGTGCCTAGTCGTTTGACGTAAATTTCACTGCGGTCTCACTTGCAGCAGAGTAGTAATCCACGGTTCATGTTTTTCAGCAGTAAAAGTGAAATTTTCATTGGTGTTCTGTGTTGTGTTCTGAGATCAAGGTATATACTAAATTATTAAAATTATTATATTAAAATTTGTATCATTAAGATTTAGAATTATAATTATAATACTTAATAAGTTTATTTTTATTAACGTGTCTCTTTCATGACGTATAATGTGCCATTTAAAACCACCTAGTCGTAAAAGGGACATTTCCCACTTTTTTGTAAATCGAAGATTTTGTTATTTTCTATTACAATTGATGAGTTTGCAATACACTTTTATTGAAGGGAAATAAATAGGCTTTCTTGTGATGTAGTTGTTTTTTAAATACCTATAACGACATTGTCAGAAATGGACGCTAAATAAAAGTGACCCTTTTATAGCACCTCTCCCCTACCTATTCGAAAGCATTTACTTCTTTATGAAGAAATGGTAATTTCTAATGCTACTTACCTAGGAATCAAATGTTTCTTTGAAGACGTAAGATATCTGTACTTGTCAAGGTACTTGTCAAAATTAAATTAAATTAAATCGTTACCGGTCAAATTCGTTTAATATTTCATCTTTGACGATGGAAAGCGACAGATATGAGAATGTCGAGCGTATTTTACAAGCCGCGCGATGCGTAGATATACAATGACGTTTAATGCGTTTTTAGGGACACAGCAACAATCCAGTCGTAGCATATGAATTTTGACTTGTACGTGGACGAGTATTACGCGCAGCATTTGTCGTTTTTAATCAACGTCGAGGGAGCGGGTCAACGCTAAAAGATCAATCTCGACACGGTTCCGTTGAAACCCTTTCCAACTCCCACTTAAAAAGCAATAAATTGCATTGCAGGAACAATATCACTGCCGAAGTGGACCTTTCTTAAACGAATGAAACGCGGGTATACAAATCACACAATGCTGTTTAATATTACCCTAACCAGATAAAAGATCCACATTTCTATCGTACACAAGATTTCTCCCAAAGCTATTCGTCAATTCAAACATTTGTCATACAACTAAATCGAAGTAGAAACCCTACTCCTCCTGCTTCCTCAGCTCCACGTATTGTTTCTCTTCGTGAAAATCTGTAACTCCCGTCGCGAGAGTGTTCTTTCAGAAGTAATTTCAGACTACGACAACATCCAATTCCCGTTTCCTCGACGAACCAGTTCACGGGAGAGACTTCTCCGACTGAGACACAGTAATACGAAGATAATACAGCGGAGAACGTTCGGAACTAATATGCTAGTCTTTTAGTTTCCGAAGAATTGAGGGTGATTAGCGTAGGGTAAATATACCAGTAAATGGACACTACCAGTGAATGGACATTTTTTACTAAAACGAGTAAAATAAGTTACTAAAATAAGCAACTAATTAATTATAGACTTCTTCTAGTTTCTTCCTTCAAATTTCCTTTTCATATTTAATTGTTTAATTGTTTAATTAGTTTTAAGTATGTTTTAGTATTAGTATACGTAGCATTAAGTAATGTATAGTTTATTTCAGGGTTAGGCTTACTAACAGTTTTTACTGCGGCCTCGCCTTTACTCACTCTTACTTTCTCTTTATGTACCACTCTCTGTTCTTCTCGTTAAAGAGTAATAAAGTTGAAATAATAATAATATCCAAACAATTTTCGCAACACGTGCAATCAATCGCGCTGCAAACATAATTTTATAAAAGTGTCCATTCACTAGCCTTAAGTGTTCATTTACTGGCGCGTTTACCCTAGTCTCTCGTTCCCTCGTCGCAAAACCTCTCCCCGGTTCAACCGCGAGGTGCACCCCTCGCGGCACGTTACCAAAATCTCTGATCCACGACTTGGATCACGTGAATGCCAATGTAGGGACAGATTAATCTCCACTGACGATGACCAACCACCGGGGAACCCATTATGCCCGGTGTAATTCGACGACGTTATAAATATTGATACGCCACGTCGGCACAGGAGGGAGGAAAAAAAAGGGGCAAGGAAGAGAGAAGCATCGAATTCGATTTACATGAGGAGTCCATTTATCCCCGTGTTGGTGAGCGTGCAACCGGCCGGTCACGCAGACGCCGGTGCAAGTGCACGTACACGGATCCTGGTCTAATGGGCAATTTGAATAAATACGATATTAAAGCCGCGGCGCGGCGTTGTCGACGCCGTGTAACCGGTCGTGCAGCGTGGTCACCCTCGAATCAGGAAGAGGCAAGAAAAATAGCCGACAGCCAGGCCAGACACGGGCCATTAGCGTTGCCATCGATTCCCGCACGCCCCGTTACGGCGTATTGTCAACGAGGAACGAGGCATGCATCAAACGCGTTTCCTGATTACGCCGCCGGGTCGCGTTTACCCGCGGCGCGATCGTAAATTAATATACGCGTCGACGAGTGCCACCAAGGAGCCCTGTTTCGTCGGAAACACTGCATTCATAAAACCCACGGACGCAGGTATCTGTTCGTTCTTGTGAGTCCAGCGTTATTCCTTCGCGGTTCGTTTGGAAACACACTGAGACCTAACAAGCTCCGTCTGCAACAAGGTAGAACACAGTAACTCCTCATTTCATGATCATATAATTCAGTCGATCCCAAGCGAGGGTATAAAAAATAGTCAGTGTAGATCGGTGGACGAGGTATTCGAAGTTGAAATTTGAGGTGTGGAGAGTGCTCTGGATTAGGGCTGGGATTATTCGAATAATTTAATATTCGAATATTTTACAAGTATTCGAATGCTACGAATAAATTTCGAATATTGCTGTATTCGAATAGTATGGTGTGAAATGGGTCAAAATTAGCTTACAAGATTTCACCCTGACAAATGAACCTCAACAACTTGATTTATAATTCACACCATACTATTCGAATACATCAGTATTCGAATACTCAAATATTCGAATAGTATTCGAATACTCAAATATTCGAATAGTATTCGAATACATCAGTATTCGAATACTCAAATATTCGAATGGTACTCGAATACTCAAATATTCGAATAGTACTCGAATACATCAGTATTCGAATACTCAAATATTCGAATAGTATTCGAATACTCAAATATTCGAATGGTATTCGAATACTCAAATATTCGAATGGTATTCGAATACCCAAATATTCGAATTATATTCGCCAAATAATTGAACAACTGAAGTATTCGAATACTCGAATACCAAATAATTCGACAAATAGTCCCAGCCCTACTCTGAATAAATAATATTCCATTAACAGATGAATATTAATTAGAAATTTAGCCAGCCAGGGAACGTAGCCGCGGGGATTTTCATTTGCGAGAGCGAAAAATCGGTGATCAAGATAGAGGCGAGGTGGCGCGCTTGGTAGCGTGGATTTCACGTGGAATTACGGGTTCGTTCGGCTGGTGGCAGGCTTTCGGTAGCTGGGGCGACCACGCTCACCGTGCGGCACCGTCAAAATCGACGGGCGCGCGCGTTCACCGGCTAATTAAATCCGGTCGAGCCTTACGTGGCAGGCGACGGGACAGGCCACAAACAGATACAGGGCCCCATGCGCGGCTGTATGCTAGCTAGCGGGTCGGCAAATAGAATTTCGTGGGCGACGAGGACGCGGCCGCTGCAGGATGTTCAATCGGACAGGACGCGCTCAATGTCCCGAAAGGCTATCTGCCTCGATATACCGTCCGTTTCCACGCGTGCACACACGTGTAGGCGTGCAGAGAGAGGGAGAGGCGTGCTGGGACGTACAGAAGGCACGGGGAGTACGTATCTGCGAGAGAGGCATGGCGTTCGTAATGCGGTGACAATGAGGGGCCATATTAAACCGGCAATGGCGCCATCCGAGTACACGATAACCGATGTCGTTGCTATCTCGCCCGGGGGGCAGTTGATCACTCGACGGACATCGGGAAATAGAGAGCTACTTTCGTCTGCAGTTTTCCCTGCTTCCGAGTGAATTGGGTTAAGTTGAAAAACAGTCCCAGACTGAACTTCGCCTTTGTTTTTGGCCTTGGTTACTTTCTCTTCGCTGTTCTGTGCTTGTGTTGTGCAATAGAGACGTTTAATAATAATAATAATAATTGTTGTCTGATTGGTGGACGTTTTGTTGGTAGGTATGATGCTTGGGGGTTGTGTAGTGTGATTTTTTGTGGCTGAGGTAAATTGATGTTGGTTCGATTTTTTAGACAACTTGAAGTATGTGCTAATACTCCCATCCCTAATTTTTTTAATAATTGATGTCAAAGGACGATTTAAAATAGGTAGGGTGAACTTGCTTAAATTCTAAGCCCTTAAGAACAAATGCTTATTATATGAAAAATAATAGGGAAAATGAAACAAAATTAGTGGTAATCAAGGCTTTATTAATAGAATAAACAGTTTTATAAACTCAAATAATAAAAAATAATCACCTGCTATTTATAAAAAAGATTTATTTTTAATATGTATAAAGTACGATTTAGGATTAATGTTTCTAAATTGTACCATATTTGTCCTAATTCGTACGTAATACAAAAGAGACACATAGGTCAATTTGAATTCAAATCTATGGCGCTAAAGTATAGGGCACTGTTCCTTGATGTCAAACCAAGGTGTTAACTTGAAAACGGACGTAGTTTCACATAAAAATTTATTTCACTGATTCTCACAAATATGTAGTAATTGTATTAAATCCTTAAGAATCATGGAAAAATTTTAGTGAAAAGTACCCGAAAACTTATCTGCTTTATATTTTTTTGTGGAGTAACAGCATGGTGACTCGGCTTGTTAATTATACTAATCTTAATTGTAACACATTTTTTACAAAAAATATGTTTGAAAGTTAATAAAAACTGTTTTTTGTCATACTAAAATACCGCCATAAACGTAAGAGTTGTTAAGAGTGAATTGATGTATATCTCTTATCTCTCCCAGTATTTAGACCAAACATGTTGGACAGTGGCTGTTGCCCAGACTCTTATTATAATACCTCTATCTTAGATTAAAAGAAATAGCAGTAAGACGATTTAGGCGCAGTTACAAATTAAGGGGAGGTTCTGGTCTAGAGCCCCAAAAAATAGGTGATTTTTAGGAATTAATTAAAGGAAAACTAGTGTGTATAATTTAATGGGACTTGTTACATTGTATTAAGGATGTCTTATATTATAGAAATATATTTTTTGTTTTATAATTAATCAGTGCAGACAGCCCTGGGGAGTCGTTAAAGTTAAAGCGTCAAAAAATTGATCCAAATCGGTGGGACCTGTATCTCTAAAAGTTATTATCCGATTCGACTGAAACCTTTTTTATTTTGAAGATTATTCTTTTTTCTAGGGGGGGGGGGGGACTAAAAAGAAATTACAAAAATTACATTTTTTTTAGAAAATAACGACACTTCACGTTTGAAAGCACTTTTCCCTGTATTTTTCGTCCTTTCATCGCCTTTGAAAATTATAAATTTCCAACTTTTTGTAATTTTTTTTAGTTCCCCCCCCAGAAAAAAGAATAATCTTCAAAATAAAAAAAGTTTCAGTCGAATCGGATAATAACTTTTGAAGATATAGCCCCCACCGTTTTGAGAACACTGTTTCGAGAAAAACGCGTTTAAAGTTTTACGTGAGCGCCTAGTGGCCGGTTGTCACCCATGCATTTGCCGCTACTCAAATGCCTATAACTTCGGGAATTTTGCGAATTTCAATAAATCCTTTTAAACACGTTTTCCTAAAAGGTTGACATTCGAAAAATTACATAAAAAAAAATCGACATTTAGACCAGAACCTCCCCTTAAGCAAGTTTACCCTACATATCACCAATTTGCATCCCAATTTAATATAAAGCACAAGAAGATACGTTACACAGAAACGAGTCGTGATAATCAGCCCCTTTAATTCGATGATCCCCCCTTCGACACTGAAAAGAGTGAAAACAGTGAAAACCCGACGGAAGGGCTTTCATTATCGTTCGTTCTTGTCCGAGCACATTCGACGAAACGATTTCACATCACGATCCCAGCGGCCGACCACCCCCTCTACTCCTTGCTGAGCAAGGACCTAAACCAGGATACCTCGTAACGCTCGCGGAAAAGCGAACGCAGCGCGGCAGGATGTGATCCAGGATGCACTTCCGGCGACGCTGATTCCGCCAGCCGACCAACCCCGCGCTCGATCGCCGCCTATCCGCCCCCCCCTCCACCTTCCGACACCGCACAGAAACGGAACCCACGACCAAATATCAGAGTCAGATCTTCCGTCCAACCCCTGTTCCGTGCTCATCTTCCCGTCCCCCCAACGCCCTACACATCGAATCCACGAGAGGAGAATATGAGGCGAGCGTGTACATCCACGCACGGTCCACCGGATATTGAACGGTCGAGAACGTTCCGAGCGGCGATTCGAGTCAAAATTGGCTAGACAATTAGAATTTTTGAAGTGCCTGCAATCGCGTTTCGCCGTCTGGCTCTATCATTCTGGTAATCACTTTTCAACTCATCGGAAAATTCTTATAGGTATCATGGTACGTGGATGGTTATCTACACTCAATCAACATCGATCGGATTTGCTTGAGAATCCAATTTGCATTAACAGAAACTTGTTTCCCTGCTCGCAACAATCTACATTCTACGTTGTCTTCCGGCGATTGAATATTGTATGATTATTGATGATGCTATAAATGGCGCGACGGGGACGATTCCACCTCGATCGAGCTCCGTCCGGCGTTCGCTCGAGCACGCGAGCCGCATCCCCGATACCGAAACTCGCGCAGCCTTGTTCAGTTCCTGTATAATCGAGACGAATCCTCAAATCGAGCGGAGAAGCCAGCAAAGCGCGGCCCAGGGAAATTTACGGCGGCGGAAATCCATGCTGGGGGCGTTCGTTTCCGGTGGGCACACCGGATCTCCCGTACGGTTCTGCTGATTGGTTAATTAGACCCGAAACGAAGGCAACGCCACCGGTTTTCGGGGACGAAACTCCGCGGACGGAAATAGTTCCGCGAAACTTCGTGGCTCGTTAGCGACGCGCTCCTCTGCGCTGCGATTGCACGCGGACACGTGTGTTGTAATCGAACCGATCCAACGATCATGGCGAAACAGAGATCGTTATTAGGTGGGAAGACTGTTGTTGATTAGCGGCGAATGAGTTATAAAGGTTTTGGGATTTGTGAGTGATTAAAGAGTGAAACCATAAACATTTACGGTGGTGGTTTCTAACAAGGGAAGTTAGGCACCCTGAAAATTCAGAAAATTATGCAACTTTGGGTGTATGTAGGGGAGAGTGGAGTAATGGCGACCACCTAAGCTAAAAAGAAAATAAAATGAAAACTATGTAAGAAATGAATTTGTTTTTTATGTACAAACAAACTTAAACTATTGATCATGTGTTATTTATTGTATTATTATGTATCTTTGTATACTAAAGGGTTTCCCGTTTAAATAATAATAATACTAATAATAATAATAATAATCTATAAAGTATTGTGACGAATTTTTGAAAAATTATAAAAAAAATCAACTTTATAGTGAAAAAGACAAACCCTTGTTGTTCGTGATTACCCGACTGCCGTGGGGTAATCGCGAACGGAGTGCAAAATATCGCAGAAGTCGCACAGACAGCGCGATTTAAATGGTCAACCCATAAAAAAAGTTGTAACAACCGATACCTAATGTATTTTTCGAACTCCTCTTCTTGTGCGTTAGAAAATAATTGCAGTTTGTAGGAATATAAAAAAAAAATAGTAAAAGCCATTTTTAATTTTTTTCTGAGATAGTAATGAAAATTCAAAAATCCTTTTTGTACATTTAAATAAGTTTTATACATGCTGAAAATTTCATTAACGCGCTTAAAGATATGTTCGTCATTACCCCACGACATCAAAAAATAAAAAGGAATTTATTTCAGGAGTTAGAATCATGATTCAAGCCACGTATTTATTATTTTCTGCCCGGCGTTGGATTCGACCTAAACTATTAGCTAGTGGAGAGGAAACATCAGTTTTTATTTATTAATCTCTCCCTCAGAGTAGGTAGTTGATCCGTAACACAAATCTATTTTTTGTTGATGCCATAGTGAGATTTTAGAGGGTTGAAATCACCCCTTGAAAAAATGTAGAATTTTCTTTTTCGTCGAATACCTATCTCGGGAATGGTAAGAGATATCGAAAAGAGGTTTCAACAGAACTTGCATCTTTTTTTACATCTACAAAGCTATGTAAAAATAATTATCGAAAAATTCATATTTTTCAAGTTATCCAATCCTCAACTTGAGAATTATTTTCACCCAGTTTTGTACATGGATTTTGTTTGAAACTCAACGTGGATATGTAATTTGTGGCGCGAATGAAAGATCACCGCGAGCAGACGTGACAAAATATGCATTACATCACGCGGCGAGATTTCCAGGTATTACGAAACACGTCAGCGGTTCGAAAATCTCGGCGAATCCGTATAATTACCGGCAGATGTAACGCGTGCAACGAGTTCGGTCAGGAGCCTGTAACCGTGGAATTCTATAGGACAAAGCGATACTCGGTTCTTTTCAAATGATTCACTGAAGGAACGCCAAAGGGCCGTGACAAAGGGCAAGAAGTATTCCTTTGCGCATTCGACTGTAACCGAAGTGTACACTCGCGAATTTCTTTAAAGGGTTGATTTCTGCGCCAGAGAGTGGGTTCTAGTGGCGGCAGAAAAACACGATGGAAGTTTTCCCCGACTTTTTAATTGCTCGACGCATTGCTTTCATCGATTTTCGCGTGCGCTCGTTTGCATTTTTTGTTTTCGCAGATTCGCTGTCGGTGGCGGTGGAGAACTCCCGTGGCGAATAGAAGCGCGATGAATCACTGGAGAGCGATTAAGGCCGTTTCCATCGAACGCGATTAAATAGGGAGCGCACAATCGAACGCGGGAATTTATACGTAACTACATTTCTGGCGACAAAGGTGTGCGGCAAAAATTGCAATAATTGCGAGGAAGGTTTTCAAAAGCGCAACACGGGCTCTCTGTAAGGAAATGAATGGGGACTGACAGGAATTTTCCGAGGGGAACTGTGAATTTATGCAAATAAAATGTACGCTGAACAAAGGTCATGTATATGCAGTGCCTCAAATTCAACCCTTTCTTTCCAGCACGACCCTCCGGGGATATTAAGGCTGGGTTTAATAGTCGCTGTAAATGGTCACAATACAGATTAAAGGGTTTCCCAGGCTGATGCGGATATGCGCGGACAACGGAGGGGAATTTTAATCGACCACGAACACGCTTATGTAGTATTCCCTTCGCATACGCTCTGAAAAGCCGCTGCAGAAACCAAAGCAGGTTGTCTGATATTCGTAATTATTACATATGTATGTAGGTCTTTCACCATACAAAATCGTTGATTCTTTCTGGGACGAAGAATATCCAGCGAAAGCACTATCAACTAATCAAGAGGGCTGGATAAATGTCGGGATAAAATTCTTAGTGGACACGACTTACACCTGGAAGCCTTAAATCCAGTTTTTCCCAACCGCTTTGAGTCGGGATCTCCTTTTATAACCCTTAAGTGGTATACTGTTTTTTTTTAAATGTAACTGGTATACTGGAGTCGTGGCAGAACCCAAATAAAATAGGGCACAGAAATTTGTAAAGTTGACATTAGAACAACCTCTATGAATATTTTGTTCTTAGGTAATGTATAAAATAATAGAAACGTAGAAATTTAAACTATTATTATTAAATTGATTAGAAATTCAGTTTACAAAATTAAACAAGCAAAAATTTTGTAGTGACCTTTGCGTGCTTGGGGTCGTGACCGACTCAGGGTACTAGTTAAGGGTTAATATTCAAATAACTTGCGACCCCCCTCCCTCCAAATAACACCAACGTAAATTTAATAATTAGGTAAATATAACAAATTAAAAATAGGTATTTCAGAATATAATTCTAGCTTAATAATATTTAAAAAAAATTGTGACGACCTTTCAGAAAACACTTCGCAATCCACCGGTTTGGAAACATTGCCTTAATTTAATCGGTATCAAATAAAAGAACAGACACTGCGATAAAAATGGGTGCGTTTAATCAATACCCTTGCGGACATTGATTTATTCTTAGCCTCCCTTTCTTCGTTTAAAACTCAGCTGCTTAGGATACTACCACCTCCTTAATTTTACACACCTTTGTACTGTATTATTGTTGATTGTTGACTGTTATGTTTTTCTTTTCTTTTTTATCTTTTGTTATTTTTTATATTATTTCCTTTTTGTTTACTTTAGTTTTAAGCCGTTACACCTGTCTTTCATTCTTGTACTTAATTGTTACAAATCTATGTGCTCTAAAGGGTTCTCCCGTCGAATAATAATAATAATAATAATAATAATAAAAAATGATCAAATCCTAAAGCATCTATTAAAATTAAACTATCTAAACAGTTAAAATTCTTATAAGTAATAATTTCAAGACCCACAGCACCTCGGCCTTCAATCTACCCATTCAAAATCGCGACGAAGCCCGAAAATTCGTTTCAGTCATTCGCAAGTCCGGCCAGCGAAGACCGCGCTATCGCAGCGGTAAAATCACACGAGCCCGCGGTTTCGAAGCGTCACGGTTTAATCATCGTTGTAAACGCCGCCACCGGGGCTTCAAGGGTTCACCATCGCTGTAAAGGTCAAGCGTGAAGAGGAGCCGACAAACCGCGGAAACGGTTCCTGGCTGCCATTGCCCGTCACGCCTCCCCTGTCGCCCCGTTTTCACCCTTCTTCGAGCGGCTGTGGCTGCACTCGATAACCTCGTTGAGGATCGGAAACGGGGAGGCGGACACGAGGGCCCGTTGACATCCGATCGGCAACCGGAACGACGTTACCGTGGAAACTTCATTACGCCGCGATACACGTCGTCGATTTAACGACACGCCGCGACGCGACGTGAGTCTTAGCTACAGCTTCGACTCATTTGCCTTTCGAAAGGGAGTAGGAGAAATCCAGGAGCCTTGGGAACGATTTACGAGTGCGGTCAAGGAGTTCCTGCTAGAAACTTCCTTCGCGATCGGTATTTACGAATTTATAAGTCGGCACAATGCGCAGGAACCATATTGGAAACTTCCAGTAAATCCCAATACCGTACACATCGAATAACAGTTCCAAAAGCCTGATTTTCTATGGACCACCACTTCCCTGCTAGACGGGTCTCGTGCACGAGACTTATCCCCTCCGCCGCTGCGATTTATACACGCTGGGATCGATCGATGCACCGTGGAAAGAACAGAATCGGCAAATTGGACCGGTCTCGGGCGGAGGGGAGGGACCGCGGCCGTGGCAGCGTTTTATCAACGGATTCCTGGCGAAAGCCGGGGGTGAACGTCGCTGGCCGATCACCGGCGATACGCCCCGCGATTTTTCTATTTCCTGGAATCAGCCGCGCGGCGACGGGAGCGGAGACGGGAGGCTGAAAGCCAATAGATTGGCTCCCGTTGCGCGTTTTCGCGACTGCCGAAAGTGTAGTAGAGTCTGGGGAGGGTAATGCACGAGACCGATGGTTTGGTTTTGGCGACCGGAAAGGGGCGGGGAGGGGGTGGGGTCCGACGGGGCAAGGGGGCGCTCGGGGTACCCGAGATTCGTGGGACAGGCCACTAAATTTCCCGTCCAATTTGGGTGTACACGATTCCAGCGCTGTTGTGCTGCGCCCTACCCCCGGGCCAGCCGCCGTCCGCCCCCGCGTACAACGCTTTACACCGAGCATGGATCAGCTCGGTGTATACGAACGATCGAGCCCCCTGTTGTCGTTCCGTTAACCCGCATAACCGGGTTCTTACGCTGCGTAAACGTGCGTGTGCGTCGAAATGCCCCCCTGGCATACGCTCTGCTCGCAAATCTAACCGACGATTCTGCATTGCGATTTCGGGAGCTAACGAGGAACGATCGCTGGTCGATTTGCGGCTGAGGGAGGAGGCTCCTTATGGTATAGGGGAAAGCGGGGTATTCCGGCCACTTCTATTTTTTTAAATAAAAACTACGTAACTTGAGTCTGTATGATACTACCACCTGTTAATGATGCAGCGAGCTAATATTCATGATTTTAATGACGATAGCAGTCTTTGTTTCAAACAAATCCGGGAATATTCATTTCGCACCGTAATCTTATAACAGTGGTCGACTGTTAAGCAAGCTAAGTTAGTACATGGAATAGATATGAATTATTAATATTAATCTCATTAAATAGAGGAATGTTTCCACTTTCAAACTCACATTTGGTTTTTGGTGATATGTAAATTCAATTCAGTGTATTACTTCAAATATCTGAACTTGAGGTGTGGGGTAATACCGGTTAAGAATGATGGGTAATTCCAGGCAGCTTTTAACATTGTTTTTTTTTCTGGCGTAGATGCCATGTATAATTCAGATATTTTTTTACAAAAAAGTAGGACACGATATGTGCTCCTTTTGCAAAGAATTCGGAAAAGGTGATGAAATGTGGTTCCGGTGCACAGTATGTGGTCAATGGGCAGATGAAAAATGTTCAGGATGGGATACCCCTGAAGAATATATTTGTGATATATGTACAAATTAATTTTACAATAAAAAGTAATACAATTTTTTATTAATTCAACAGTTTTCCTAGCTCTTTTATAAAGAAAAATCATGACTATTTCAAATGACTATTTTTGTGTTATTGCTCCAAATTTTGTTACAACTTAAATTTTTGCTTTCTCGGTCATATTAATACATACTAGACACTTCAAACTATCAATTAATATAAAAAAAATAACAAATGTGTAACTTGTTCAAATTGGGGTTACCTTTAACTCATCGACATTCATTTCACCGACATTGTTTTCATCGACACGATTTCACTGACAATGAGTTCACCGACAATGTTTATTTACCGACACCTTGAATTCACCGACACTCAGTTCATCGACATCAACCCCGACTTCTGTTGTTGTTTATAAGGCTTATCGTTCTTTCAGTCAGTATACGCTTCGCTTTCTTACGTGCAGTAGTTGTTTAATAATTTTGGCATAATTTTTATCATTCACCCCTTTATTTTTTTATGCGCGAAAATAAATGTGTAGATAAGTTGCATTTACAACGATAACAAATGACGGTAAGTGTAATAATTTTCGGCCAAAATCGATGTCGATGAACTGAGTGTCGGTGATTTCAAGGTGTCGGTAAATAAACATTGTCGGTGAACTCTGTGTCGGTGAAATCGTGTCGATGAAAACAATGTCGGTGAAACGAATGTCGATGAGTTAATGGTAACCCTTCAAATTGTATAGCTTTTACTGCTTATGTGGCCGGAATTACCCCGCTTTACCCTACTACTCACAAGAAAACATATCGAACCCGAAAATTCTGATTTTAATGAAACTCCGTACGATTGTAGAGAACGTCGGAGTATGTAAGGAACGATTTTATTTTTTTTCTGCGGAAAAACACTCTGAGGGGGTGAAATTAACCCCTAAAAATTCCGTTATTAACCCGATTTTGTGTTATAATTCGTGAACTGTAAAATAATTTTTTTACCAAATGATAGATTTAATTAAAAGAAGTAACTTTTGTCTTGAAACTTTTTTTCTCTCTCTTACAATTCGCGAGTTATAACAAAATCGGGTTAATAACCGGATTTTCAGGGGTTAATTTCACCCGCTCAGAGTGTTTTTCCATAGAAAAAAAATTGCGTTGTAATCAGGAGGAAATCCCCGACATATCCACAAAGTTTCAGAATTTTTTGAATTTCCGGGTTCGATATGTTTCCTTATCAGTTGCAAGTTGAAGAAACAGCTAATTTAGGAACTATGGAGTTCAAAAGTTATCTAAAAGTAGACGCTTCCGAATTCTAACTTCCTCTCTCGCTAACGCCTGTATGTCGACTAGATTTAGAATATTCAGAGGCTAGAAGAAGCAACGAGACTGATTGGCACAAAGTGAGCGTGTATAGCGTACCTACACCCAAGCTCCGTGTCAGTTAAAATAGAAACTTGATATCGGGGATTCGTCAAGCGTTTTCGTTTAAATCGATCGACTAACAGACTGAAATACTACACATGGAATAGGCAGATGGATTAGCCGGGAAAATTTAATCGACAAATCGACTGTTCGTACTAAGACCGAATGATTTCATGTGACAGATACTCGATACGACTGTCAGAGTTTCGCGGAGACATGTTTCGTACCGGAGAATCCTTCTTGAAGCTCCACATTCGCTGGCTTGGCCTAGATAGGCACGTGGAACTACATTATGACTCTCAATTATATTATCAATGACGGGGGATATTAATTCTTCGAAGCTGTCGGCTGATTCTTAAGTAGCGCACATTAATTCGCCACGGAATTGAATCGAAGTCGATCAATCCCGTGGGAGTTATCGGACACTCGATACAGTTGTTATGGACGGGTGCGTGCAACACCGTAAACTCGCATATCCGATTCCTTTAGGGGCGTGTATATACAGTTTGGAACATAAACGCGTATTATGGAACAGGCAGCGCTATGTAAACACGTCGGGGGTGGCTTGTATTTGCAGATCGATTCGGAGACCAATGAATATCTGATCGCGCACCTCCTCCCGATGATACACCCTGGCTAATACTATACTGAGAGAGTTCCGGTGGGTTCTAATGCCGCTAAGAAACTGGATTCTAGATACGAATTTATAAGAGACACTGTTGCTTCATTGTTGTGTTCTGTTAAGTACAGTGAGTGTATAATACTGTTCTTCGATTTTCACGAAGATAACTGAAATTTGTTGGCGAAGGTGTTTTGTGTTAAGGGGACAGGAAAATAGTTAGTTTCTTTGACGCTAAATTACTTTGATACCAAAGAATTGTTATAGTCGTGCTTTTGACAATCTATTGTGGGCACGTTTGCGAGTATTTACACAAAAAAATCGTCGGAATGTATAAAATTGTCGAAGTTATTAATCGTTGAAGATAGTCAGGCGGTGTACATCAATTCATCCGAAAGCAAAATGCTTTGAGGTGATTTTTCTATAGAAATATCTACAGTGTGGAAACTTGCCGATGAATTTTAAGAAAAACTCGTCTTTTATCAGTTATAAAATGTTTTACAAACATCCAATGTTGATGCGGAATTTCTACACGATAGAGAATGGAATTCTACAACACCAGTTAAAATTGTAAGTGAAAGTATTCATTGGTTCAAGAGTTCTGATGTAATACACCGTTTCTGAAAATGGTGTTTCGAGAAAACCGGCTACAAAGTTAAGTGTTCTATGCCAATATAAGATAAATGTCCCAATTTCTGCTCATGTCCCCATTTCTGTTCATTTCGTATTTTTCTTATTATTATTAGCGTTAGGTTTATACTATAGTTGGGGTGAAACAAGTACAGCATAAGCAACGAAAAACTTTTATAACGAGAGACTCGTGTTTTTTCGATCGTATTCTAGCTGGTTGTGCTAAGGAACAGCGTCACTATTGGTATTCGATAATTGGACTGTTTTTGCAGTAAAAGTTCTTATTTAATAACATAAACGGATACTGTATTGTGCTCTGGATTTCGATTTTTTTACTATTTTTAATTTTTTTAAGCAGAAAATAGGTGAGTAGGTTTAGGGTCAAGTGAATGGTCGTTATGTCCGCATTTCTACTCACCACACTTACAGTAACATAACCTCACAATTCAATGTATGCTGTAACCTGTATTTCTATTCGAAGGCACTTTATTTTTTGTTTATCATTATTTTATGCTTTTCTGTTGTGTTATAAAACCTCTTCATAAAAGATGTAACTTATTTTAACGTGAAAAGGCAACATACTATGGGAGCAGAAATTGGTACAAATGATTTTGTTCCAATTATCCTATTTTTCCTGAGCAGAAATACGGATGTTTAGAGCATTGTATTTAATTACAAATTACTAATAGTTAAACATCTTGAAATATCTTTCATAAATAATTTTTGAATTGGTTGATTTATTATTAAAGAATTAATCAATTACTCTGCAAATTTTGATCACAAACAAATTTTTTATACCTTACTTATAATGTGTAACCTCTTAAATGAGCAGAAATTGGGACATTCACCTTAGCTCTGCGAGGCCGTTACTCGACGCTGCACTCAATTACGTTCGCTGCTGTAACTTCGATAATTATTTGAATTTCTTCACGAAATTTTGTTTAAAATTTTCACAAACGATAAGACTTTCAAAATCAATAAAGAAAAAGTAATCAATTTCCTGAAGCTGAAATAATCCACTGCGCCCTTAAAGCTTCGAGGGTTATTTTTTGCCACAGTGTTATCAGCCTTCGAGACATGTCCCCCGCGAGCTTCGTCCGCCCATTCCAAATTGCATTTCCGTTTCTTCCGCGAACGTCTCGCCGTATGACCTCCCGGTACAATTTCAAAGCGCAAGGCTTTGAATACTGAATCCCGCTCGCGGGAAGAAATCAATAGACCGAAGTTGAGAGCCAGCAACAGCCGCAATCTGCACCTACGATACCGATCCACAATCAAGCCACGTCGAATCTGGCCTGGGACCGACGGGCTAACCACATGTAACTTTATATCATAGCCAACTTAATCAACGTCCAACACATTCGCAACCCGAGTCCATTCTGCCTTTAATCTGGACTCAGGCCCTGCACCGCATCCGACCGCATCGCTTCTATTTCGAGGCCGCATTCGATTCGCGCGCCGGCTGCTGGCAAAGTTTTTACGCCACGCGGTGATGTGTTTGGAAGTAAATAGTGTTTATAGGTGGAACGGGAGGTGAAGACTTTCTGGGTCGAAAAATAATAAAAGTTTTACGAAGATAATTGGGGAACATTTAAGGTACTTGTAAAATCTCTTCTTAACAGAAGAAATTCGAATTTCGACCGTATTTATAGAATATCCAAAAAACACAAGTGGTATCGGCGCATTTGTTCGGTCAATTAAACTTCTTTAATTGTTTAACTTGTTTAACTTGTGTTTTTTGGATATTCTTAACAGAAGTTTGAACAGTGGAAGCTTGAAAAAGTAAACCATATGAATAAATTTAAGCTCCGAGTGAGAAGTATAAACTGTCAAAACACTGTTCATATTCTAGAGTTAATCTTCCCTTGCTTTAAATTTTGTCTAATCTAAAGTTATTAATGCAAAATACTGTTAAAGGTACCGTTAACATTTGAAGCACTGAAAGAAGCGGAAACCTCTGCAGCCACGCTCGCAAAGCCGCGCAAATGGCCCTTATTACTATGCAAGCCATTTGTGTTGATTTGCCAAAAAGACGTGTCGATTTTATCGGATTGTCGGCGTTCTCAGCGATTAATCTCGCAAAGGTAGCGCTAGAGATGGCCGATAGCGGATCTTCCTGTACCAAATCGATCGTGGCTGTTAGCTGACCGAACGAACGGACGAAACCACAAACGCGGTCCCCTTGATATGCCACTGATACGACTATGGAAGCCGGATGGTCTGGTCTCAAAGCTACCGAAAGCCACCGGAGCTGCGGCAAATATGCGAGTGATCTGGCCTCCTGACTGGCTATTAGTCCTGCTGCTGCCCATACTAAATCCCATTACACTCGTATAGGTACGTTTATTTCCAGCGGTTTATTAAAGGCCGATCATTTAACGGCCCGCTAAGCCAGAGCGAGACTGCGTCGTTATTTTTGCGCATCGACTCCACTGCCATTAATTAACTTATGTGTAGGGGAGACCGGGTATGGTTGTCACAACCGCTATACATATCAAAGAAACTGTAAACAATAGGAATGTAGTAACGATCCATGGCGATGCGTAAACATATCGCTGCCTCCTCCTCCATTATACAAGTCGTTGTGGAGTCGCACGGAGACACAATGTGTCATTGTTTGTTTTCGTGCGGTTGAACTAAATTACGTTGTATTTTTTATCAAGTAAGTATAGGTTGTTTCTTAGTATTGACTATAACATTGTTACATTATTCTGGTATTTTAGAGTTTTTTCTAACTAACTGTTGTGGTGAAAAATAAGGATATATATATTTAAGGTATACAAATACAAAAATGTTAGAAAGGCTATAAGGTAGTTGACCCAGTCGCCGATCGGTTTAGGCCTAGTCGTCGATCACTTAAATATTTAGATTTTATAAGGTTTTTGAACAATATTATGATGATATATGTAGGTAAAGACTTAAATATTAACTTGCAATTTTGTCCTTTACACAATATTGTTCAAAAACCTTATAAAATCTAAATATTAATTCAAATGATCGACGACCGGGTCAACTACCTTATTCGTCGAGTCCTGCTCGGTATGACGACGGACTCTTAGCGTCGAACACCGGCGGCTTCGCGCTCCCGCGGTGTTGCCAAGCCCTATGCCCAAAACCACGAACTACGCAGCGCTCGTGCCTTACGCGCGGCACCTCAAACGCAGATAAAACCCCGCGTCCCCTACATTGTAATGATTTTTTTGCATTTTTTAAACTTTTTAATACATGAATGAAATTGTTTAACGGTTTGGGGCAAGTTGTCACAGAACATTTGGGATTAGGTATTTGCCGCATGTCACAACTAATCCCGGTGTAACTTGCTGTATATATCATGTGATATTATTTTCTTGTTTGTTTGACAACAATTCTCAATAATAATGCCGCACACTTATAAGAAGAATTAATGTTACGTGCGGCAAGAGAGGTTATAAGAGAAATTACACAATAAGAGGGATTGCAAAGGATTAAAATATAAATTACCGCACTCTGGTGCGATATTGTGAGAAATGCAATAAATAATTATATTACTTTCTTAATTGAATCGACTTTTTTTATAAACTTAGCTATCCAGATACTGTAACAACCAACCCGACCTCGGGATATGTTGTCACAAAATTATATTACAATAATATTACAATAAGAAAGATATTACAATATGAAAGAGTGACGATACATTATATATATATTGTATATAGAAATGAAAACGCCAATGTTTAAATTAAGCGGACTGTTGCTAGAGATCTAGACAGTGCGCGTGTTAAAATTATAAAAAAATTACCACATATAAAATAGTTCCTGCAAATAATGTGAATTATCTCCTAATCTGGTTGACAAAATCCACAGGATCAATTTTTTTTACAAAGCCGGAAGTACATAGTTTATATTAATCTAACTTTGAATGAACTTCCCTACAGGCGTAACCCACAAAAAAATCAAAATAAGAAAATGAGGAAAATACCATACCCGGTCTCCCCCACACTAATTGAGAAAAAGCAACGGGATAAATAGCAACACCTCTAAAGCTAAGATCATCATACATCTAATTACTCAATTATTAGTAATCAGAAAGGGTAGTTTCATATTTTACAATTCCTCCAAGTAACAACGCGCAATATCGATATTTCTCTGCTAAGTCTTTATTCTACCAAAGAATTGAAGATTACAAAGGCGCAGAATAATTCCCATGCCCGCGAAGTAATAGATCGTTAATAAAATCGAAACGGGGCCGCGAGTTCGGCTCATTGAAGAACGCCACAGGAGTCGGGGGTGTCGTTTTCTTTTACGTGAGATGAGCCCCGCGCGCACTTCGACGTAGCCACCTGTTGCGCATGACAAAGCATTAGGTATGTATATCAGCGAGTGTCTAATAATGCTAATTCATTGCTCGGCCGAACGCCACAAACACGCGCGGCGTTAACGCGAGCAATCGCGCCGCGGCAAGCAGTGGAAAAGGTAATTCAGGCGAAATTGCAAGTACCCGTGGATCTTTCGGGTTTGAAACCCACCCGTAATCTCTATTAGATTCGCGGCCCGTGTAATTTACACGGCGACGTGTTCCCCGACCCACGTGAACGCGACGTCGCGTCGTCGCGATAACGTGCGATACAAGGGGACGCCCTGCTGGAATTACTCGCAATTTCGCCGTTCCTTTAGCACAGTGCGAACGGTACACGGTGACAACGAGCGACCATTTTAAATCTCCAGATTGCAAGATCCTCTGGATGTAGATAATTCTTGCTTTCAACCGAACAACCCTACCCTTGGTGAAATAGGGGAGGGTTGCCTGTATCGTACCACTTAAGACATATTATGTTATATTTCTTATTTGGTATTAATTCGAACGCAAATTATTATTATTATTATTATTAATTCAACGGGAAAAACCCTTTAGTATACAGAGTCTGAAGCTAGTTAATACAAAGATAACGATATTATATAAAAAATTAAATAAAATATATACAATAACATAACGTAAACTAAAATAAAATAAAATAAAATACAATAACTGGCTATTGGATATTGTAGCTTGATCTTTTAGGCACCTACTATAATATGCTTAATCTTTTGTTCAGAACAAATTAATTCGTTATTAATCTTTTTGTCACATACTGTAAAAGGTACGATTTAGGTAACCGGTCTCCTAAATCGTGCCCCTCGGTTTCCAAAATCGTACCTCCACTAAAAGTAGGATAAAGGACGCAGTTACTGACACTTGACCAATTACTGTCACCTTAAGCTATTTTATTTAAAGTAATAAATAAACGTTGTAAAGTTATACACAAAAAGAATGATGTATTTTAACCTATAATCTATACTATAGATTATATTCTATAGTTTGTTTATTCGTTATTTTAACTAAAATAGCTTAAGGTGACAGTAATTAGTCAGGTGTCAGTAACTGGGTCCTTTACCCTAGTATCAATAACAAATAGAGAAGAAAATATTTAACATAAAGTAATGATTATTATATAGGTACATATACATATGTATAGGGATCAAACACAGGCTGCTATAACTTATACGAGTTGTCGAATCCTACTGAAAACATTTAGGAAACATGAACAATTTATTTATAAATATCCAATTACACTTTATAATGAATGTAATATATACTTAAAATGAGTGTAAAATATTCTACATTAAACCCGCTTTTAGAAAACTACAAAAATACAGGACAAAATTGCATTGATTCATTATTATCAGCTAAAATAAACTGGTAAAAGTTCCATCAATCATACCTGATTTTTTTAAATGTTTATAGCACGCACAAAATAGCGTGTTAGCTCAATAGGTTTTGTTTCTATTTCTTACTTCGCATTTACTTGATATTTTTATTATCAGATATCATTTTCATTCATTAATTAGTGAGAAATTGGTGAGGTATGATTTATATGACCAGTACAATATTGGCAACTCTCCCATATTATAACACTACGGACCATCAAACTGAAATATATTTCAAGGTTTAATTACACCTCAAATATGCAATAATCTTCAACAGAAGACATAGTCAACTTCTTAGTAAACTCTCCGAGTCCATACTTCTTAATTTTCTTAATTTTAAATTTAGAATCTAATCTATTACAATCAATCCAGTAATAATTAATAAAGCTATTGCAAAATACATAAGTTGTTCCCCATATGGATTTTAATTAATCAACTCTTATAAAACATTTAAAAAGTAATTTCTGTTTCATCTCCTGTCGCAGCCTCCACGGATTCGTTAAATATTTGAAAACACGGTATTACTTAATGATTCAGGAAGCGTTCTGAAGGGGAACAAAGAAATACCCGTTACAATGGGTAAACTTTCAACGACACTCGCGTCAGGCGCACGAACGTTGTTCGTGGATCACGCGAAAGTTCCTCCCTTTCTGTGACTCACACGGAAGAAGCGTCTCTGCAAATTGAAACCACCTTCGCACGCTGCTCCTCGCGGGCGTAGCTCGCGAGTGACTCAGAGCCACGAGGCATAAACGTCTTCGAGGCGGCCATTCGAAAGGCGACCGTCGTGTTTTCGGGTCGTAAACCGTACCGTGGCTAATTCACCGGCAATCCCACGCTAATTGTATGTATGAACGAGTCGTGACTAAGGGAGAGGGGCTGCGCGTACGCTCCGGTAATAACCGAGAGGCAACCGCGAGACAAAGGCAGGAGGAAGAGGCTGCAGGTCCATTGTTGCTTCCCATTCCCATGAATCGTGCTTCGTTAAATAAACATATATGAATTAATTTCATTGTCCCTTTATGAAGTCACATATTTTCCTGAGCCACCTATTCTCCACTTTTCTCTTGATAAAAAATATATTGTTCAATGCTGTATTTTCATGGATAATCTAATATTAAATACGATTGTAAATGGCATTCTTGAAATATTTGCAAGTACTCGTGATTTGTCAAATTGAACTAAATACAGAAATAAAAGTCAAAAGAATAATATTTAATAATAATAGTCAAAGAATATTACTAGACTGCGGATGTTTATGTATTTATAATATGTCGTAATATACAAGATATATGCAACACTTATGCAACATATATGCAAAATACAAAGTGAGTCATCCAAAATTGAAACCTGAAATATTTCTTGGAAATTGCTAATTGTCCTCGATTTAGGCATCTTCCATTTCGAATGATGTATAACGTATGAATTGATATAAATCACGCGACACTCGTGATCTAACTGACCAGAAGTTCCCTGTAGCGTGGGATACATATTAGGGCATATTGGACTATTTGTCGAATTATTTGGTATTCGAATATTCGAATACTTCAGTTGTTCAATTATTTGGCGAATATAATTCGAATATCCAAGTATTCGAATACTATTCGAATATCCCAGTATTCGAATACTATTCGAATATCCCAGTATTCGAATACTATTCGAATATTTGAGTATTCGAATAGTATGGCGTGAATTATAAATCAAGTTGGTGAGGTTCATTTTTCAGGGTGAAATCTTGTAAGTTGATTTTGATCCACTTCACACCATACTATTCGAATAGTGCTCTATTCGAATAGTATTCGAATACATCGATATTCAAATAGTATTCGAATAATAACATTCGAATACTCAAATATTCGAAGTTTATTCGTAGCATTCGAATACTTGTAAAATATTCGAATATTAAATTATTCGAATAATCCCAGCCCTAATACATATATACAAAATTATTGAGTCCGCCATCAACGTTTGTCAATTTTTGTGCCTATATTCAGCACGTAAATAAACATATATGAATTCATTTCATTGTCCCTTTATGAAGTCACATATTTTCTTGAGCCACCTATTCTCCACTTTTCTCTTGATAAAAAAGATATTGCTCAATGCTGTATTTTCATGGATAATCTAATATTAAATACGATTGTAAATGGCATTCTTAAAATACTTGCAAGTACGCGTCATTTGTCAAATTGAACTAAATACAGAAATAAAAGACGGATGCTCTGAAATTAAATTTTTTCCAGAAACCAATATCAATCAATTCATTATAAGTACTTCCCGTGTGACACAACGGAATATCAAGCTCGAAGAATAAAATACACCTACATACAATATGCACGACTAACTATTTCTGAGATGGATTTAACAAACCATGTTTTAATATTTTAACGAAGGTATGAGATTTTCAGAGGATGAGAATTTAAAAATACACCGAGCGTGGAAATTTAATACAGGTAACAATAGAAGACCCCATTTCCCTGGATCAATTTCTACAATCTCTTTTTAAACGCGAACTGTTTAAACTGTCCAATTATTCTTTGAAAAACTGCTAAAAATTCACTACACACATTCATCCAAAGACACCAATAATCTCTTTAAATCACTGAAACAGTAACACCGACGATAATAAATAATCCTGTGAAGTTGGAGAGGAACTTTTAATTGAAACGTTCGAGTGGGCGCAGCGGTCGCGAAGGAAGGATGAAGAAATCACTTGGAGCACTTTGGAGAAACTCGAGGAGGATCGCGCGATCCCAGGAGCGATCGCGCAACGAATCACGGCGCTGCGGCGCGGGTAATTAGAAATCGAGCCGGGCCAGCGATATTAACTTCTTCGATGGGCATGCGAGGCCGAGCACGCGGTTAGGCTAATGCAGATTGACACGCTATATCGACATTACCGGTTAAATCCGTCGTTAATACCGATCGCGTTCGGCCACGGCTCTTAATTCACGGGGCAACCGCCGTGCGCGAAATGTAATTAACAATAATGGCCGGTATATCGCGCCGCGTAATTAGTTTCCGAGCGCTCGTTGCAGGAGCCGGCGCGATTCCTTCAATTAATTTCCAACCGATCGAATTCACTGGAATACGCGGCCTGCACTTTGTCGGAGCTCGTGGAGATACAGAGTTGTCGGAGTTAGAAACTGAAATAGAAGACGGGACATCGAACTTCTGATGCGAAACGCGTATGTACTTCTCTAAGTGCCCATTGCGAATGTATCCCCGAAGGTATCGGCAATGTATCGTCAATGGGAAAGAAGACTACTTCGTCGCGTGAAAAGTAGGATTGTTAAGCGATAGAGTTTCACTTAAATATGCAACAGAATCGTGAAATATTGAATTAAGCAGAAATTGAAAATTAGGGGAAGCTCGAGTTCGTGTCGAACAAGTTGCTGCGGCAGAAAAATTGCGTGTTGAAAACGCAATGAAACCGATAGGGGTTGGGAATTAGAAGCAGTCAGGCTAGCATCGGGTTACCAAGATCCAACTTTCGGGATACCAGTTAAATTTGTTTCGCACGCATTTATCGCGTCGTTTCGCGCACGTCACGATACCTCGGCCCGATGATTCGTGCACTCGGTAATTAAGTGGTCGACCGATAGCGAGCGTAACGCGATTCCACGCTTTTCGGCGAACGCAACCAGCTGTTTGCTAGCATTATCGTTTTACTGCGACCGCAATAATTGGAACTCCCCCTGCGAGTTTAGTTTGTGAAAAATACTGGTTTCCCAGAAAACCGTTATCCCTTGTGGTAAATTGCCAAGATTAAGGAAGTAGTTTAAGAAAGTGAGGCAAAAAAATAATTTCCCTATATTCTGTCTGTGTATCTGCTCTTTAGACTGGTTTAAGAAAGTTCTGGGATCTTCTGCGGTTATCTAGGAGGAAGGATTTTAGGATTTTTAGGGTTTTTAGTGGATTTTAGAGGGGTTTCAATTTTAGAATGAAAATTAAAAATAGAACTATTGCGGATTCAACTCGAGCATAGAAATAAATATAACTAATAACTCAAACACTGTAACTAGTGTTCCTGATTTCTCGATATTTTTCGGATCGTGAGAAATGAGAAATCAGATTATATTTCTCGAGAATTCTCGAGAATTCTCAAGAAAGTAAAAAAATTTTGCAAGGTTTATATTTTTGGAATAATGTTGATAATATTTACCTAAATTTTTATTCGTGTCCAACTTAGACAAAACTTGTGTAAATGAAAAAAAATACTAAATATAATTGACAAATTTATTTATTTAGTATAAAATGTGAGCAAGACGAAACATTACTTTTTTGTTTTAAAATAATTTTGTCAAAAGCACAATGCGTCTAATGTCGCCGCAGCCAATCTACGTCTTATTTTTGTGACAAAATCTGCGGTTGCAGAAAAATTTCTTTCGAAGAGAAAAGTTTATAAACAATCGCGCAATTCTTCGTATATATTGATAACATTTATCACTGATTGTACCATGTGTTTATATGTTCACGATTAACACACAATTTGAACTAACTGAAAATTCATGTCTGAAAACAAAGGGGATTTATAATAATTTTCATACACTGAAGATTCTCGAGAAACACTGTAATTTCTCGAGAAATAAGAAATTAGAAATTACAAAATTTCTCGAGAAGGAACACTAACTGTAACCCACCAATCGTTACAACGACAGATACAAGAGATGTCGTTCGAAGGTACCAGAACACTCGAGGTACACAAACGACCGAATTATGGCTGGGACTATTTGTCGAATTTTTCGGTATTCAAATATTCGGATACTTCAGTTGCTCAATTATTTGTCGAATATAATTCGAATATCCAAGTATTCAAATACTATTCGAATATGTAAGTATTCGAATACTATTCGAATATTTGAGTATTCGAATACTGGTGTATTCGAATAGTATGGTGTGAATTATAAATCAAGTTCTTTGGGTTCATTTGTCAGGTGAAATCTTGGAAGCTAATTTTGACCCACTTCACACCATACTATTCGAATACATCAGTATTCTAATATATCGGTATTCGAATAGTATTCGAATATATCGGTATTCGAATAGTATTCGAATATATCGGTATTCGAATAGTATTCGAATATATCGGTATTCAAATAGTATTCGAATATATCGGTATTCAAATAGTTTTCGAATACTGCTCTATTCGAATAGTATTCGAATACTGCTCTATTCGAATACATCGATATTCGAATACTGCTCTATTCGAATACATCGATATTCGAATACTGCTCTATTCGAATACATCGATATTCGAATACTGCTCTATTCGAATACATCGATATTCGAATACTGCTCTATTCGAATACATCGATATTCGAATACTGCTCTATTCGAATACATCGATATTCGAATAGTATTCGAATAATAACATTCGAATACTCAAATATTCTTAGTTTATTTGTAGCATTCGAATACTTGTAAAATATTCGAATATTAAATTATTCGAATAGTCCCAGCCCTAGACCGAATACGACCCAGTGATCCCCTTTAAACCAAACAGAAGATCGTGAGAATAAATTTCGCCGAAAGCCAAAGGCGTCAACTCGTGAACGGCGTACTCTTATCACGGATTAGCGTTCAAATTCTTTCCCAGTCGACGTTCCAGAGGTGCGAACAGCGTCCCCGTTCCAATTTGTCAGCCGTCGAATTCGTTGCCGGGCGGCAACGATTCGGGCGGACATGCCATTCCGTCATGGCTGTGTGATTTAGACAAGACTGGCCGAAAACTTTCCCGTCGAACGTCCGAGCCCATGACCTCCTCCAACCCAGACGGGCGGAAGTTTAAATCACCTACAGAGTGCATTTGTCTCTCTTTCTGCTATTCCGCACCTCCGTTTCTAGCTGATTCGGACACAAGAACGTAGTGGCTCCTTTTTTACACATGGAAAGCCCGCGTACCAATCTTGGACTCACGTCAAAACGGCAGACGATCGTTCAGAAGGATCGCGTCACGTGGGTGAAGATAACGGGCAAGTTGAAAAATTTGCGAGGGAGCGAAGCGAAAGTGCCTCTCTTGTTCCCTCGAGGAACGTTGGCTATGATGCATGGGTCTCCGCACTGCTTGGCACTTTCTTACACCCTTCGTTGTCTTTTCATCCGAAGAAGAATTTTTAAGAGATAGCTACAACAGATGGTTAGCGATCCTGACATCCTATAGCACCTGCAGAATTTAGTGAATACTTGGAACCGAATTTAGCGAATAACAGTCAAAGAATATTACGCGACATATACGATAAAAGAATTCGCGATATTTAGAATGTAACATCTTCAAAGAAAACGTTCTTAAACGCGAGTAGAGATGGCAGATCGATAAAGAGAGACAAAATAGAACAGAAGAATTCTTTTATTTCCCCACGCCACAGTGCCCAGGTCCATAGACTTTCAATAATATTTCCCGAAAGCGTCCCGCGAGCATTCTGAAAATCACGGCAAGGAATTGTTACGGCGCGCGACGCACGAGCTTCCCAAATCGAAAATTCCAACGGTTCGGCGTGGTATTCTTTATACCCGAGGATTCGTTTGGATCCGCAGTGGCAGGGGGTTGCCGAGGATTGCCAGGGGAAAATAAAAGCGTTCCAGTGTCATCAGAAAGAGTTTTACGCAGAGCCGTCCCCGTATAAACTTTTCCGTATATGTTTCTGGCTGCATCAATCTTCCATGTCCGCTCGACGTTTCTTCTCGCCCCCCCTGGCCCCGGGGCCGGGTTTCGAATGCGCTCACGACTTCGGCTGCACCTTGAATATTTAACTAAATCCCACCTGTATCTATCGGCGATTCCTTTTCGTCCCCCGCGACAGAAGGGAGGGGGGTGCGTTCGAGGAGATGCTCGCGAGAGGGAGAAATAAAATCAGAGAGTAGAAACTGATTCCAGGACGAGTATATACCGCAGGGAACGAGGGAATACGAGGGGTTTTCCATCTTCGGTTGACTTAAGTTGGAATATCGCCGACCTTGAGTGCGCGCCCCGGCAGCCGCGCTTCCTATTGGCCCGACAAAGGGAATTGGCAATACCGTGGGCTTCGATTAATAATAAGAGACGGATGTGGATCGGGGGGATATAAAAGATTAAAGGAGATTGCTGGGAATGGCTAGAGCAAACGGCTCGCTGGTATGAAGCCTGAATTGTGCATAAGATACTGAAGAACTGCTTCTAATGAGAGAAAAAGTAGCCGAGGTCCCCGAAAAGTTAAATGCTCTGGCAGCTTCGCTCGGAGTTCGCGTGCTTTTGGCTCGCGAGGGGGAACTTTGCGTGCGAGGAGAAGTGGTATTATTAAGTATGGCAATTGTGCATTTTAAGCTGCTTCAATTTGCGACGCTCTAAAATTCATTTAGTCAAGTAGGGGAGACCGGGGCTAGATGTTACAGGGGCAGGTTGTTACAAAGCAGTTTAACCCTCTAGTGCATAGATTTTTAATTCAGTTGGAAAAATTAGACTACTCTAATTTGGGGATGAAAAAACCGAATCCAATGTCTGTTTTCAATTTGGAGGAAATAATAATAATAATAATAATTTTCGCAGGGTACGTAACGCAAAAATGCACTTGAAACTAGTTTTCTGTCAAATTGAAAACTTAGATTGACATGTTTCTTAAACCAATATCTGCGCTTTGACGCAACTTTTAGGGCTGGCAAATGAGAATTCCCAACCCCTGGGTTAAACAGGTGCCCGCCTTAAGGCAGGCGTATGCACTAGAGGGTTAAATCTTTTTCGCTTGGACTATCACTTCGACGATGAAGTGGCTGATGTGTTTTAACTATACATAGGTGTGTATGTTGTTTGTTTGTAGTCGGTTCACGCGTTGTTACTTTATTACAGTATATTGTGTTTTCGGTAATAATAGTAACTTTTCTCTTTCTAATTCAATCTTTTCTAACTAACAGACAGATAAATGTAGGTAAATTAATATTAGCAATTTTGAATCAGTGTTCCTTTAGCTACAGATTCGTACCAAGAAGATAAGAATACACCGAAGTGGTATGAACTTATAGATTTTTATACACAATGCTGTCAACCGGGGCAAGTTGTTACACAAGACAAGGGGCATGTTGTTACATGTCTCTCTCCTGTTTCGAATTCAAAGAAAGGCTCCACAAAGTTGATTCATGAGAAGTGTGCAAAACCTAGAAATCACCTTTATGTGTGCATTAATTATAATAATAATAATAATAATTCGTCTTTATATATCACAAAGTTACATGAATTAAGGGATAAAAGGGTTAATTGCGAGTCCCCGTATAAAACGGACGACGATAATTAGTGCAACTGATTTTAGTAGCTTTTTTATTATTTTTAAAATAGATATTTTATTGTATATTTATTGTAATAGATTCTTACCATTAATAAATTTACTTTTGACCAAGAAAATATAGGGTAAAGGACCTACTTACTGCCACCTGACCAATTACTGTCACCTTAAACTATTTTACTTAAAATAACGAATAAATAAACGTTGTAAAGTGATACACAAAAAGAATGATGTATTTCAACCTATAATCTATACTATAGATTATATTCTACAGTTTGTTTATTCGTTATTTTAACTAAAATAGCTTAAGGTGACAGTAATTGGTCAGGTGTCAGTAACTGGGTCCTTCACCCTAATTATATTACTCATAATAAGCCTTGTTTCGTAAAATTTAATCCTGTAACAACTTGCCTCGTATTATGTAACAACTAGCCCCTACTCGGGTGACGTTAATACAACATGTCTCGACTTTCAAAATGGCTTGTTTCAAAGTCATGGCTTTCGTTTAATTACATACGACAGCGGTCATCGGTAGAGGAAAGAACGTACCTTAAGTGAGAGTCTTGTATTGAATATGGAATGCAGAAAAAATTAAAAATAAAAACTGAAAAATGTAACAACTAGCCCCGGTCTCCCCTCCCTAGCTGGTTGGTTGGTAATTGAATACATGAACCTGGAGTGAGCATCAAAATTGTCTCTTTACGAGAGGGTCCATCCTGCGATGCCTCGTGGAAGAGCCACGTTACTCCCGTTTGGTAATCCTCGAAAGGGTGCTCGATATACAATTCGAATTACCTCTCGCAATTTACATGAGCAATTTGAAAAGGACAAAGCCGAATGCGAGCCTGCATCGGTCCATATTTTATCGGGTCATGGACAAGTTCGACAGTCCATTTGCGACTGGAAATAGCGTGCCGCTCGTTACAGCGAGAGCAAATAAAGCAGTCTGTTTGCTGGAAGCGGCGAAAGGTCGAGAGGCCAGGTCTTTTCACGACGATGCGGATCTCTCCACCGACGAAGGAAGAAAAACGTTTTACACATTTATCCGGGTGCTCGATAATAAAAGTTGATAAAGGTCGATCGTCGACAGAGCACTCGCTAAGCCACAGATAAATAAAACGATGGAATTCTAAACGGGATATCAATAGACTGCATTTATATCCCGAGCAATCAATTTAATTGAAAGAATAAATTCCGACGTAACGTTCATCTCGACTACGTAATTTAAAGCCTTCTTCGTGAGATTGGATAAAAGGTTTTCTCTATTTATGAAACAGCGATATCTTTCGGATATCAATTAGCGAATCGAGCGAGTTTAATATCCATCTAAATCTCGCATTATAACATATTTAGGTACGTAGAAAATTCACGATTCACTTTATTCACCCCTCATTTGTTAACCTATAAAGCATTTGTCGAGCAGCTTGCCAAATAATCGCTTGGAGAAAAGATTTATCAGCAGATGCAAATCATACCAATGTCAGGGGGCGAAAGAAGGTGCAGAGCGTGCAATGGCTCCGCAATCAAAGCTGAATGGGCAAGTGTCATCCCAGCAAAGGAATGATGCCGTTGACTTTTCGCGTGTCGTTGATCCCCGCCGTTTTATCCGGCGGGTCTGTGAATATGTACACGCGGAATCTCGTTCCCGGTCTGAACGTATGAAAAGATCCAGGTCAGGCCGTGCGAACGCCTTCCTGGTGCATCGAGCAAGAAGTTGGCTCTCGCGGTGCTCGCGAAGAAAACTAAAAAAGAAACGGGCGAGAGAGGCGAAAAGAAACACGGAGAAAGCATACGAGGGGCTTTGCGCGGTTTCGCGGAGCTCCGCCGTGCAGTTTTGAGAATTTCCTGGGCGAGAGGGTGCGGGGGGGGAATCGAGCCGCAAAAATTACAAGACGCAGGGGACGTAAGAAAGCGGACTAGATACGAGCTTGAGCAAACGATCCACGGAGATTGCACCGAATCGCAGCATGAATATCAGAATTCACCTTAAACATCGGAATTAATGTATAACTCGCGTGTCTGGCCATAGTGCGTTCATTCTACTTGCAAGTGAAACGAGGAAGCGATAACGCGGTATGTATCTACATAATAGGAACAGGCTAAGTGCCTGACGATTGATACTGTATTCTACTTCCAGGAGAAATACCTGAACCCACGACCTTTGCTTCTTTTAAGGGGGTATAGGACTATTGAACGACTAAATGCAACGGTTGCTTGACGGTTGGATTGGTTAGATACCAAATTATCTTCATATCGGCACTTTTCACAGTTTTTCATGTATGCTATTACAAGTAATATAAAATAAAAAATTGTCAGTATGTTGAAAATTATTCAAGTTATTTGACGCTAAAGATGGTCCCGCGTAGCGCGCAGCTGTAATCGGTGTACTTACAGTTAGTAAAAAAAGTATTTGGACACTTTTTAAAATCGCATAACTCTTTTAGAATTGGTCTAAACGACTTGATTTTTTTTTGAGGACCTAGAAGGATTAGTTTTCTAAGTGACGGGTTTTGTCGTTTTGGAAAAAATTGCAATTGGTCGGAATAACGCAGAAAATAGTAAAGGCCGTTTTTTAAACTTTTTTTTGTGAGCCTGTAATGAAAATTCAAAAAAAACTCATTTAAGGTCGAAAATCGCTGATTTCGGGAATTTTCGCGATTTTCGACCTTATTCCACGATCTTTAAACGTTTGTAACTCAGAGCAACGTTAACCGATTTTGATGAAATTTTAGGCATGTATATAACTTACTTCAATCTACAAATGAGTTTTTTTGAATTTTCATTACAGGCTCACAAAAAAAAGTTTAAAAAACGACCTTTACTATTTTCTTCGCTATTCCGACCAATTGCAATTTTTTCCAAAACGACGAAACACGTCACTTAGAAAACTAATCCTTCTAGGTCCTCAAAAAAAATCAAGTCGTTTAGACCAATTCTAAAAGAGTTATGCGATTTTAAAAAGTGTCCAAATACTTTTTTTACTAACTGTAGTCCCAGGTGAACTAATCATCTAAAAGCAAAATGCTTTGGGGTGAGCAATCTCTGCACTGATAGTTATCGTGTGAGATTTTTCTGGGTGAATTTAAACAAAAATTGTAAAAGTTACACACAAATCAATTTTCCCCCCACATTTTTAGGGGGAAAAAACGTATTTAACCAGTTATATAATGTTTTACAAACATTCAATGTTGATGCGCAAATTCCACACGATGGAAAAAGAAAACAGCTTCAGTAAAAATTTCAAGTGAAAATATTCATTCGTTCAAGAGTTATGATGTACACCGTTTTTGAAAATGTAGTTTCGAGATAAACGGCTTCAAAGTTAAGTCCCATACGCCAATACCGCTTTGCGAGGCCGTTACTGGACGGTGCACTTAATTACGTTCAGCGCTATAATTTCCGTGATTATTCGAATTTCCTCACAATATATTGTTGTAGCTAAATGTTCACAAAGCATGGCGCTTTCAGAATTAATAATAATAAAAAAATCGATTTTTCGAGACTTCAAATAGTCCTATACCCCCTTAAGGGGGTATACCCGTTTGAACCCTCGGAAAATGTATACATTTTGTGGATTTTTTTACAAGTCAACGGTTTGATGCAGATTTCCCGTTTTTTAACTATGTTTACATAGTATTATGAACTACTTATAAAAAAAGTTCCAGTTAAAAAACTATTGTTTTTCGGAAGTTACGGATACATGTCCGAAAGTCTCTCGATTTTAGACGGCTAAACGGTGGCCCTAAAAACTCGTGCTACGTTCAACCAATTTACTTCAAATTTTGCATGCACAATCATAATAAGATTCCACATCGCGCAACGAAGGCTTTTTTTATTTCGATTCCCCGTTTATTATTTATAAAGGAAAAAAGTGGATTTTTCTCTTAGAAAAATTTAACTTTACCTTTGATCTCTCACCATTTCTTTATTTTTCAAAATTTTCAAAATCGCCTTCGTTGCGCGATGTGGAATCTTATTATGATTGTGCATGCAAAATTTGAAGTAAATTGGTTGAACGTAGCACGAGTTTTTAGGGCCACCGTTTAGCCGTCTAAAATCGAGAGACTTTCGGACATGTATCCGTAACTTCCGAAAAACAATAGTTTTTTAACTGGAACTTTTTTTATAAGTAGTTCATAATACTATGTAAACATAGTTAAAAAACGGGAAATCTGCATCAAACCGTTGACTTGTAAAAAAATCCACAAAATGTATACATTTTCCGAGGGTTCAAACGGGTATACCCCCTTAAGCCGGGAATCCACTGGGAAGCTAAGCTGTGCTATGCTACGCCATGTTACGTTTTAACCCTCTAGTGCATAGATTTTGAATTCAGTTGGAAAAATTAGACTACTCTAATTTAGGGATGAAAAGACCGAATCCGATGTCTGTTTTCAATTTGGAGGAAATAATAATAATTTTCGCAGGGTACGTAACGCAAAAATGCACTTGAAACTAGATTTCTGTCAAATTGAAAACTTAGATTGACATGTTTTTTAAACCAATATCTGTGACTACTTTTAGGCTGGCAAATGAGAATTCCCAACCCCTGGGTTAAACAGGTGCCCGCCGTAAGGCAGGCGTATGCACTAGAGGGTTAAACAAATTATTTTCAATATATTCTTATGGAACCGTTTCCACCAAAAGCTACGTTAAAATATAGCACAGCTTAGCTTAGCTTCTCGGTGGATTCCCACCTTTAGAACATACAACCTAGAAACACACAACTACTGCCTGCCGGACTATTATCAGTCTATTCCACTTGTAAACCGAATCAAAAGCCCACGGCCCTGGAAGGTGTCTGGCCACATTCGGTCCATTCTACTCACCAACGAATTTCCATACAGTCGTACATAAGATCTCTTTTCCCATCTTACATTTCCCCGTTTTCCCTCGAACGTGTTTTCGCCTGGCACCGTCGACCCCGACCCACGATCCAACCCCTTCGCCCCGTCGCAGCCTCCACCCCGCGTCTCCGATGGCGAGTGACCCGGTCGGTAGCATATCATAGGCACACCTCTATTCTGTTTTCCCCCGGAAAATCAATATCGGAGGTCGGCAGCGCCTCTCGGGGGTGGCACTCGCCGGAGACAAATCTCAGTGTCCGGAAAATCCGTGGCTGCTGCCAGCCCCGCGAGATTCCATCGATAAAAGTGGGCCACGCGACAATTTACCAAGGACCGTGCGGCTGTTTCGCGGAGGGGAAAGGATCTCGCGACAGGGCCGTCAGGTATCGTAAGACCGGGGGACGGGAGTGCACGGTAGGTCGGCGAGCGAATTTCGAGCCCACCGAGGCTCGGACCTCCCGTCTGCGAGGGAAGGACCTAACCTCTCGCGGTAACCTCGTGCGAGGGGTTCAGTGTGTCTGCGCGCCTGGGTCTGTTCTGCGAGAGTGGCTGCACCTGGTCGCCATATTGAGCGCCGCGAGCGCCGCCACGCTACTCGTCGCGCCTTTTTTAATTGTCGAGCAAAGTTTCTCTTTTCTTTTATCGAACTATCGCGGGTTCTTCTTCTCGAGTCTTAAGTCAACCGGTCGACAGGGCGAGGCGAGTGGGAGATCTGCAATTGACGACAATAGCGAAAGAGATTACAACTGACAGCAGGGAGAGTGGGCGAAAGTTGAGGGAGGGGAAGCAGAATATGAAAGTTCCCGACAGTAGCGAAACCACAGTGGAATTTATGCGGCAGGAACGCGGCTAATCGCGTTAACCCTGCTCGCGGTGGCGGCTTAACTGCTTGTGATGCAGGATTATATCCGACTTCGCGTTACCGTTGTTCTCCTGGGTTTTTTCTTCTTGAAGCGTTCGCCGCGGATTACACGGTCGTTTCATTGTTTTAGCTAGAAATTACTTTAGGGAGGGCGCTCGGGGGCGCGGGATATAATATCCAACCGGCTGCAAATACCAGCCACGGTTACGCCGTGTGCGCGAGACACGTGTCTGTTTTCTGTAATCCGCGAACCGAACCGCAATACACGCGCGACACGGTAACGTACGAGCCTGGGACGGGCTCGCTTTAAGCGTTCAACACGCGCTATTTGGGCGAGCGATATAGGTAAATGGCGGGGGATGAAGTTCGCTGTGGGAGGGTTGGTTATGTTCGCGTAAAAAGAAGTCAAAAGTGCGGGAGAATTTTTTTTCGTCGGAACCACTGTGTACCTATCGGCAATTGGCCGTCACTCGTCGCGGAACGCTCGCTAATTCCCTCCTTTGCGCGTGCGGCGTGTTTAATTAATCGATCATCCGGGCTTTAATTACGGCACAAAGCAGCCAGGTGGATGTTGACTTCGTTAATTGGCCGTGGAATATCGGAATACCGGCGATAAATCGTGCGGCAGGGAACGGTGGTCAGCGAGGAGCCGTCTTCCCTGAGAGTTCGCGGATCCTCTTGATGCAACCGCCACCCGCTTTGAAGTTGCCCAGGCTTTTCTGCCGCCTTCTTTGCCCGACCCCCATCTTTGTATCTGTATTTAGATTACGTGTACAGAAAGCCACGCAGCCGGCCAGCCTCTGACGGGACTCTCTCTCTCTCCTTTGCGCTTTTCGGGTCGAAAGGAAGCCAACGCTCGTTCCCTTTTTCCAAACCGGCTTTGAAAATCCTCCGCACCGCCGAAACGCGCGCTAAAATCGAAACTTAATCCTCTCTGAAATCGTACGGCTTCGGACCAAAGGTTCGCTGGATTCATTGAACCAGCGTTTCCGTAGGCTGGGGAAAGGATGGGAGTTTAACGTTTTTGAGGAGGATAACGAAATTACAGTTTCGCGAGGGACTCGGTGGTTTCGACGAACCGTGAAATATATACAAAACTAGCTAAGTACCCGTGCTTCGCTACGATTCGCTTAGTTCTTTTATATATATAGTTTCAATTCCGGGCTTAAGGGGAGGTTCTGGTCTAAATATCGATTTTTTTTTTATTTAATTTTTCGAATGTTCGACCTTTTAGGAAAACGTGTTTAAAAGGATTTATTGAAATTCGCAAAATTCCCGAAGTTATAGGCATTTGAGTAGCGGCAAATGCATGGGTGACAACCGGCCACTCGGCGCTCATGTAAAACTTTAAGGGGGGAGACCACTGTCTCGGTCCAAAATGTAAGGGTGTTTTCGGGAATTTATTTCAACCAAACAACGCAAGTAAATCAATTTATTGCTTAGTATAGTTAATAGTGTACATATCGAAAGGTAAGAAAATTTTTTTTTGAAACAAATTCATAAATCCGTTTCCCGTATACTCTTCGTCAAAATTTGCGTTGCGGCAAAAACATGCTAGTCGCGTTGACAGGCCCCAGGCCATATGGTTAATCGGAATTCAAAAAAACAGTAATATTTAGAAACTAGAAGCCTGCCTCTATTACGTGACGATCAAAAATAGTAAAAATTGTAAAAAATAACAAAATGGCGGACCACTGAAAAAAAAAAATTTTTTCTTTGGTACAAAGTTAGGGAATTGTTGATAAAAAAAATAGAAGCAGGTCGAAAATTGAAAAAAACTGATCGTCAGGTAATAGAGGCGGGTTTTCCGAACAATAAATGCCCTTGCTCGTGTCAATTGGACGTATAGTTTTCCCCGTAGACTGTCAACGCGGTTGAAAAATGTAATTCTGAGGAAAACGCGTTCAAAGTTCCGCGTGGCTCACAAGGGAAGTTCGGCAACCCGAAAATTCAGAAAATTATGAAACTCGGTGTGCAAGTAGAGTTGTTCATCCGTAACGCAACCCTATTTTTTGTTGGTGCCATAATTCAATTTTTAGGGGTGAAATCACCCCTTGAAAAAAATTCAGAATTTTATTTTCCGTGGAATATCTCGAGAACGGTGAGAGATATCGAAAAAAAGTTTAAACAAAAGTTGCATCCTACTTTTATATCTAGAAAACCGCGTAAAAATAATTTTCGAAAAATCCATATTTTTCAAGTTACCCCCACCACCGATCCTTAAAAATAAGTTTTTGTATTTTGTAAATATACGCTGAAATACCTCTGGATAATCTCTTTTCATACATATATATAGTTTATGTGTTATAATTTTTTTGCAAACAAACAAAACCTCTATTACCGAATTTGAAGTCCATTTTGGCAGTTTCCATTAATAACATGGTTTCTTAAAGCCATATTTAGGTTATTATTTATGTAAAGTTTAGACAGCTTTCAATTATTTAAGCAAGGCAGTACGTGCCTAAAATTGCATCAAAGGTAAAACTCATTAAAACTGATCAGTGACGTGCATGAATCATTATGATATCAGCACATTCGTACATGCATTACTTCAAGTGTAATCGTATTAGGCTATTTTGGAAACCACACGATAAATAAATAATGCGTGAAGATTTACAATGACTTCGCAAAATATATATTTTATCATTAAAATGACGCAGAATCGCATTGATGCCGATAACCTTGTCGAACCTTCCGATTTGCATAATGCATATGTATATGAATTTTAAATGATTGTAAATCAATTTTACTTTTACATCCCACTAATAACATATATATAATATTACAGTTAATATTAAATTTAATTATAACATTATAGCAGTTTTCATTAATGACGTGACCGCATAAAGTAATATTTAAACATTCGCAGTCTCTTTTTGTACATGTTGTATTGTTTGACCCATAAAAAACTTCAAAAAAGTAAAAAATACGCCAAGTACATGAAAACATGAAAATCACAAAAAATAGAAGATAATAATCATTACAAAATTAAAAAAAGATGTGAAATCAAAATGAGCTGCTAGTACATAAAGATGCTTTCCAACTGCGCTTTAGATGACACAACTACATATGCACAGCTAAAATTCCATTACTCATAATGGCTATTTATACAAAGAAAAAATGTATTAAATAATAATATGCAGATATATTTTTATACAAATAAATATTTTAATACGAATAAATATTTGATTCAAAATACTTGGCGCTGCGCCCCGAATTGGTGTTGCTAACCTCAATAAATATGTATAAATTGCATTAATCCTCTTCTTTCTTTCTTGTACGTGCATGCGTGCGTGCATGCGTGTGCATATGCTACGTATGGCATTAGAATTAAATATATGTAGAATAAATCTGATTGTGTTTCTAGTATGTGTATGTATATGTTTTTTATATTGTAATGGAGTTGTAAATTATTAATACTAAGGCAAATAACATTTTTTCGGTTGCGCAGCGCCAAGTATTTTGAATCAAATATTTATTCGTATTAAAATATTTATTTGTATAAAAATATATCTGCATATTATTATTTAATACATTTTTTCTTTGTATAAATAGCCATTATGAGTAATGGAATTTTAGCTGTGCATATGTAGTTGTGTCATCTAAAGCGCAGTTGGAAAGCATCTTTATGTACTAGCAGCTCATTTTGATTTCACATCTTTTTTTAATTTTGTAATGATTATTATCTTCTATTTTTTGTGATTTTCATGTTTTCATGTACTTGGCGTATTTTTTACTTTTTTGAAGTTTTTTATGGGGATCTCACGTCTTTTTACAAAGATATTATTATCTTCTATTTTTTGTGATTATTATTACTTTCTATATTTTGTGATTTATTTGTATCATGTACTTGACGTAATTTGTTTACTTTTTTTATACAATTACAGCATAATAATTATCAGCTGTTGAAATATACAATTCGATGAATCTGAAAGCACGTACAATTCCTTGAATCTGAAAGCACGTACAATTCCATGAAACTGAAAGCACGCACAATTTCATGAATTGTTTTATCAAATCGAGAAATGTTTTTCGTGGTTAAAAAATTAAAATTTCCATTCATAACGTCATTTTCTGAGTATATTTCATGGAATAGTATTTTTTAAATTAATTTGTTTATGTTTGCTAAATTCATGCGTTTTATTAGACTCTAATTGATTTTAGTATCAATTTTCATTTTCATGTTTACAGATTTCTGTGCTTAAAGGGGTTATCGCTAGATTTAGCACGAATTTTCGTGTTTTCAGATTCATGGAATTGTACGTGTTTCCAGGTTCATGGAATTGTATGTGAGACTGCATTTTGATTCCAATTCAATGGTACAACGATAATATATATTAGTAAAAACACGTGGCATCTCAAATTTTGTATATAACCTGACTGTAAGCTGTCAAAATTTGGAATAGATTGCACATATTGAAGATAGGAATTGATGAACGAAATTTGCCTAGTGAAGATAGGAATTGATGAACGAAACATGTATTAGTTCGTTTTGGCTGAAGGTGTGCGTATAATAACGCGTATACGTATTATGTTGACGAAAAATTCCTTGACGAAAAATTCCTTGACGAAGAAGAAGAAGAATCTTACCATTTCCGACTAATCCATGAGACGATATTACGATATCTCTGTCATGCGTGGACCGATTTTATTGAAATTGGTCTTATTCGAAAGCCGATATGCGGTTTACATGAGAAAAATGCCTTTAAATTTAGAAAATATTGCAGGCGTGATGAGATATAATGTAATAAATGTCAGAATTAGGTTGGAATGCCTCCGCGACGAGTAAAGGTACACGGCAGCGACAGTTCGACATATATATATAGGGTGTTTTTCATGTACTTGGCGTCGAGACGCTACCGCGTCTCTAGATTATACATTGGAAGAATTATACTAATAGAAGACGATAGATACATTAAAAATTACGGTTTGTAATTGGTACAATAATGATATTCTTCATAGAAATGATGGAAACAAAAGTACTTGCCGCACCATGCACATCGCATAAAAGCCGGCTCCTCACAAATACTACATTTGGGTATAAGCTTTTCATTCCTGAAGTAACAGAAATCTACAGGATTTTGAAATTCGCTTGGATGCGTTTCTAGATATCCGCTTTTAGGGGTTCCTAAAATTGCATCCAAGGTAAAACTCATTACAGTTAAACCACACGATAAATAAATAATGCGTAAATATTTACAGTGACTTTGCATCATTTTAATTGTAACTGATAATATTCTTGTGCCACATTCACTTTTCGGTAAACATATTTACGTATTCGCGTCTTTTGATTGATATAAATATTCCCGAGGTTGCAGCGAATGGCAGTTACATTTTTGCAAGCAGTCAGTTACCATTCAATTGAAGAAAGTGAGTGATCATTGTTTGAAAGGCTTTTCCTGAAAATGCAGTCGATTAATGTTGCTAACGTAATAAACATGTTAGCCACTACGTTTCAAATTGCAAGTATAATACAGACACCTATAAACTCGGTAGAAACGGAACTGCACAATGAAATTCGGGACATTATAAAAAAGTTTCAAAACATACATTCCCCACCATTAATTGAACATGATTATGTGCTCGATTTTGCCGATCCATCCGAACCACATGGTGCACAAGTTGTAGAGTACATTATGCCTGCAGAAGAAGAAGAAGACAGTTTTGACCCTGCAGAATGTACTGTTGATGATGAAGGTGGAAAAGTCGACTTAAGTTATAAAAGAAAAGCAGTAACGTTTTGGAAAAGTGGAAAAAAGGCACGTCGATCGCTTACCAGTGTACAGAAAAATTATCGCATGGTTAAATCTTTGCCGCAGCTATACAGGTGGGAGGCGAGTATAGAGAGAGGTGGAACAAATGCAGATAAATTTGCATTTATTGCGGAATATGTACTGCAAAATTTTGAACAAGCTTGTGACAGAAGATCTATTGTTCATGACATGAATTTAAGATTGTGGGCCTTGGAGGCAAAAAACCAGGTGGACCTACCCCAATTCGTGGCAAGTAAATGGTGGATTTGGAACTTTAAGACTGCGCATAGGATTGTGTCCCGCAAGATAACAACATTCAGGACGCAATTTACGTTTGAAGATATTGACAATATCAAAAATATCGCAGAATCGTTTGTTTCTCGCGTAAAGTCTAACATCCCATCTGTCGGAGTTGAAGAAATTTATAATGCAGACGAGAGTGGCTTCAACCTTGAAATACATTCTGGGCGAACATTGGCGAAATTAGGAGTGAAAACGGTAGAAGCGACGATTCAATCGGTATCTTCTACAACACATAGCTACACTATAATGCCTATTATATCAGCAAGCGGACGTCTTCTTTCACCACTATACATAGTTTTGAAGGAATCTACAGGAACACTTGGTCCGATAGTGCAAAAAACTCTATTCCGCCCGGTTAATATTTATATCGGAGCTTCAAAGTCAGGAAAACTCACGTCTGAACATTTTAAAACTTGGTTTAGCGAAGTGTATCTACCGAATACTGGCCGTAGAAGCATGCTCCTACTCGACTCGTGGACGGGACACTGCCCAAATGAGTTACAGCAGTTGATTCCACAAGACAAGGAAGTAACTTTTTCAATGATTCCAAAAAAAACGACGGCCATCGTTCAGCCTTTAGATGTGTTTGGATTCCGGATTTGGAAAAATTTCGTGCGGACATTTTCGGATAATGTGATTCTCCAAGAGAGAGATGTCAATTTGCACTTACGTAATGAAATAATTAAATTGCAGTCCCTAACCCACAACCAGTTTTCTTCGCCTAGATTCAAAAACCTTTTTCAATATGCTTGGTTTAAAAGCGGATATCTAGAAACGCATCCCAGCGAATTTCAAAATCCTGTAGATTTCTGTTACTTCAGGAATGAAAAGACTATACCCAAATGTAGTATTTGTGGGGAGCCGGCTTTTATGCGATGTGCATGGTGCGGCAAGTATTTTTGTTTCCATCATTTCTATGAAGAATATCATTATTGTACCAATTACAAAGCGTAATTTTCAATGCATCTATCGTCTTCTATTAGTATAATTCTTCCAATGTATAATCAAACAATATAACATGTACAAAAAGAGACTGCGAATGTTTAAATATTACTTTATGCGGTCACGTCATTAATGAAAACTGCTATAATGTTATAATTAAATTTAATATTAACTGTAATATTATATATATGTTATTAGTGGGATGTAAAAGTAAAATTGATTTACAATCATTTAAAATTCATATACATATGCATTATGCAAATCGGAAGGTTCGACAAGGTTATCGGCATCAATGCGATTCTGCGTCATTTTAATGATAAAATATATATTTTGCGAAGTCATTGTAAATCTTCACGCATTATTTATTTATCGTGTGGTTTCCAAAATAGCCTAATACGATTACACTTGAAGTAATGCATGTACGAATGTGCTGATATCATAATGATTCATGCACGTCACTGATCAGTTTTAATGAGTTTTACCTTTGATGCAATTTTAGGCACGTACTGCCTTGCTTAAATAATTGAAAGCTGTCTAAACTTTACATAAATAATAACCTAAATATGGCTTTAAGAAACCATGTTATTAATGGAAACTGCCAAAATGGACTTCAAATTCGGTAATAGAGGTTTTGTTTGTTTGCAAAAAAATTATAACACATAAACTATATATATGTATGAAAAGAGATTATCCAGAGGTATTTCAGCGTATATTTACAAAATACAAAAACTTAATTTTAAGGATCGGTGGTGGGGGTAACTTGAAAAATATGGATTTTTCGAAAATTATTTTTACGCGGTTTTCTAGATATAAAAGTAGGATGCAACTTTTGTTTAAACTTTTTTTCGATATCTCTCACCGTTCTCGAGATATTCCACGGAAAATAAAATTCTGAATTTTTTTCAAGGGGTGATTTCACCCCTAAAAATTGAATTATGGCACCAACAAAAAATAGGGTTGCGTTACGGATGAACAACTCTACTTGCACACCGAGTTTCATAATTTTCTGAATTTTCGGGTTGCCGAACTTCCCTTGTCAGTCGCGCGTTTGACACCGCTTCACGAAAAACACCATATCTCCGTCAATTTTGCGAATTTCTTCATAAAATTTGGAGAGAACATTCTTGAAACGTACGTCTTTCAGAAAATGTAAAAAAATAAAAATTTTCAGATTTGAGACAGTGGTCTCCCCCCTTAAACGCGTTTTTCTGGAAACAGTGTTCTCAAAACGGTGGGGGCTGTATCTTCAAAAGTTATTATCCGATTCGACTCAAACTTTTTTTATTTTGAAGATTATTCTTTTTTCTAGGGGGGGGGGGGACTAAAAAAAATTACAAAAAGTTGAAAATTTATAATTTTTAAAGGCGATGAAAGGACGAAAAATACAGGGAAAAGTGATTTCAAACGTGAAGTGTCGTTATTTTCTAAAAATAATGTAATTTTTTGTAATTTTTTTTAGTTCCCCCCTAGAAAAAAGAATAATCTTCAAAATAAAAAAGGTTTCAGTCGAATCGGATAATAACTTTTAGAGATACAGGTCCCACCGATTTGGATCAATTTTTTTACGCTTTAACTTTAACGACTCCCCAAGGCTGTCTGCACTGATTAATTATAAAACAAAAAATATATTTCTATAATTTAAGACATCCTTACTACAATGCAACAAGTCCCATTAAATTATACACACTAGTTTTCCTTTAATTAATTCCTAAAAATCACCTATTTTTGGGGCTCTAGACCAGAACCTCCCCTTAAACGTTATTTTACAAAATGTCTTTATAAACCACGTTCCTGGTTTCATGTTGAGGGCAATGTATATAAAGGTTAGACTGTTAGAGGAATCCCCTGTTCTTGATAGCGCTACATACCGTTGTCCATTGTCCAAAATACATCATTTTCCAAATCTACGCCGACAAATTTACGGGTTTGCCCCTGAAATTTATTAATAGTCATAGCAAAAGCTGCTTTTATCGGAAATTGAAGTCGTTTAAATTGAATTGGAAGGTCAGAAGCCATTAGAGGAATTCTTGGACTAAATACTGTTTCGCCTTCACTAACGCCTGTAATAATCTTGGCCTCAATAGTGAACTTTTTCAAGGCTGTAACTTGAACCAGTCCACAGAATTATGGTAATATACTGCCATACCTGGTTTCGGTTATGGTACCGAAACTATAGTATTATAGGTAGGAAAGTTACCACAGTCTACCATAACTTCAATTTTATATAATATTATTTAAAAATCATTATTGAAAAAAAATAAAAACGTTAAAACCTTCCTTTCGTCAAGACGAACAAAGTGATGTAACACACCTGTGGCTATAGTTCATATTTATTAAGAAACCGCATTTCAAAGTATGCAACTTCACTTTTATATAATAAGTAGGTATAGATTATAACAACTATTATAAGTTTAATTTACAAAATGACTGGTACGAGACAGGTTCTCATCGAGCACCCTCCAGCAAAATACAATTCAATTAGCATCCTCCACAAAAAGTACTCTTTTCTAATTAAACTAAAATCTTCAGCCTCCGCCATCCAGAACAACGCGTACATAACTTTCATAGTTTCATCCTTTGTTCCACGTGCTACCTAACAAGCGACTCGCTCTTTGGCAAAAGCAGGATTTAATTATTACTGCTGGCGACAAGAAATAACAAACGTAATATCGCGCCGCTAACAATGGAGGTGAGGGGACAACTTAATTTTCCACGCTAATTCGAGGTAATGCGTGCCAGGGGCGAAGCTTTCGGCAGCAAAGCGTGGGCCGCGAATCAAGTGGCCACCGCGGCGCCTCAGATGGGGGTCGGATAAAATGCCGCGGAGACTTCATTGCGCGCCGCGGGATAATTGGGCTCGCGCGCAACGGGACGGTGTGTTTAATCGGACGTGCACGGTGGGATTTTAATTCGGTGCCTGATACCTCTAATTTATTCCTTCATAAATCTGTTTGTCCACTCCCTGGTCCGCGGGGGCTGCCTCGAGCGCCACCCCCTCGGCGGTAGCTTTTCCAACGAGAGGAGAGGGGCCGATTTTTCGCCGCGGCCCAGCTCGTCCCGGCCAATCGGCGATCGTGTTATAATTCAACGACAGCCGGCCACCGGGTACAGTTTGTTGCGCGCCCGCTGCTAAACGTTCGCTCGTCGTAGGCAACGATTTATACAAATAACGGAATTCGTACAAATCTCATTAATGGATCCCCGATGGAAATCATTCGACATTGTTTTATGACGACGACATTGTCATTTTCCAGCGGGCGCCGAAGCGAAATCCAATTAGGCACGGGCCGGGGGTGGGATCCGGGGCCGATCCCTTGAATAAATGAGCTTGAAATGAGCGAGAATTATAAATGAGATGCGCCCGAACGGCGGGTAAACGTTCAAACGCTCGTTCAAATGTTAATAATTAAGCGTTCGAGTGTTTGGCCTGCAGCGTAATCGGTTTTCGGCTCGCGCTCCCGCAGCCTCCGCGCGGAGGATGGAGAGGGGTGGAGGGGGCAAGATGGATCTGGTGGAGCCGTCAGTTTGAAGGAAATAACGACAGGGTGCGGGACAAATATTTACGAGCGCAGGTGCTTGAAGAAGGAGCTTCTTGCCAAGACAAGCTCTCGTGATTTCTTGAACGTAATTGTACGCGATTTGACACTTCGTACACTACCGCGAAGAGAAGTACGATTGGAGTGGATCTTTAAGAGAGAAAGGAGCTTGCGTAGCCTCCCAAAATTATCAGACCACGCGAGACATGCAAATTCTTAAGGGGTCATATACGTTTCTCGGAGCTAAAACGTGGTCAATGTTTGGGAGTAATTCAGGAATAAACTATTAGTCGGATTGGTTTAATTCTTTTTGTGTTTTATAGGTATACGTTTATAGATTATAAAACAGGTATGAGAATTCCAAAAATTTTAAAATTGTGGCGGCCACGGGCAGTGGCGTGGAACATGTTTTCAGCCCGTACGAGTGGTTTGAAATAAAAATCACCGATTTTTTAACAATCTGTGGGGTCATAGTTATCGTGTGACGTCGCCATTTTTTCGAAAAATAACAAATTGCGGAAATGGTAGCACTTTGAAGAAAAGTGTCGTGAGTTTCGCTATAAAAGTCGTACGTTTTTGCTTGTTACTAAAAAATGGTTCAATTTAATTGAAAAAGCTCGACGTCATAGGATAACGAATCTTATGTAGAATATGTGTGTAAATAATGAAGCTAATCGGATGAAGGGTGAGGCAGTTATCATGCCCACCGTCTTGAAGAATGCTGTTTCGAGAAAAACCCACATTTTTTAAAATTTTCCAATTCTCATACCTGGGGTATATAACCATAGATATATACCTATAAAACACAAAAAAAATTAAACCAATCGGATTAATAGTTTATCCCTGAATCACTTGCACACGTTGTAACGCTGAGAAACGTATATGACCCCTTAAGGGAACTAGGCAGTCAGACCGCTCGAAAATCAAGTAATTTTGCGAATTAATTACAAGGAGACGAACACAAATTGTGACTAGTACTTTTGGGTAATGTTTATCAATACTATAAACAGTATAAACAAAATTATTTGAATATTATATACATATGTATGACAGCGCTACAGTCGTCTGATATGTAGGCGTTTTTCTGGAGTCGCTGTAATTTTGCAGTGATTCTAGCCGTACGAAAATGAATTGTAAAATATCCTCCCCGGGCCAAAGTATAAATTGATACTTTGGCCCGGCCCCCATTCCACCCTGAACCTATTGAAAAAGAAAAAAAATCGAAATTATAAAAATGGTGGCTGCAAAACGGCAAATTTAAAAAAAAACGTCATTTTTCGCCAGGGAAAAGAGACATTCTATTTTTTTTGTGTCAAAACTGAAGTTTTCACAGACTTATGCGTAGGTTCAGGTCGTAACTAGACATGTTTGATATATGTTGAATTTTTTTCAAATCGATGCGTACCTCTTGTTTTTCGCAATCGCTACAAAACGAAGAAGAAATAATGATTCCGAGAAAAACCCGTTTAAAATTTCGACACAGGAATATGGCGCGCTCGACCATTTCGGCTGTAAAATCCATAATTCTGCGAATTTCAACATAAACCAAACGGCATTTTACTCAGGAAGGATGGTACTTTAAAAAAATACAACAAAAAATCGAGTTTCCGACTGCCTAGTCCCTTAAGTGGACCGTCTTTTGCACCCTGCGCAGAGACACGACAATTTGAAACGCGATCTAAACTATGCGGACAAAGTGTTCCACTCGAAAGCGTCACGTTAAACTTCCTTTTGAATACCAGCAAAGAAAACACCGTGTCAAAGGTAATTTCCCTTCGTTCCGAGTCCCGCGGCTTGGCCTCAGCGCTCGATTCCGCGTCGCCCGTGTCCGGAGGAGTTTCCGGCGCGTCCCCGCGCTTAAGATCGCCGCGGTTCAAGGCGCGCACGGCGGTCGCGCGACCCTCGGTTATGCAAGAAAACGCGCGAATTATTTTGCAACCGGCTGGGAGGGTGGCCCTGCGGGCAAACGTTCCGCGAGCGCTCCGCTGAAAGCTCACGTTCGGCCGACTCATTAGAAATCTCACGTATTTGGGTAAGAGCTTCTCCCATTCCCGCGAGACGGCAGTCTCAAAGCTTTGACCGTTCGTACGTGTTCAGGAGCGACGAGGGCTGTCTGCTCGGGACGAGTCCCCGGAAGATTGTTTCTAAAACACGTTTTACAGGGTTAAACTCCCGCTCCGTGTCGCCGTCTTCCCTTGCCCTCCAGTCGCGTCGTCCTGGGCTACTCATTTATTTCACCCCTGCGCGACACTTTCCTCGCTCTCCTTGGGATATCTGTCGGCGGTGGTTGTCGCGGACCAAGGAAGTCGAGCTTTGTTGACTTCAAAGAGGCTCTAGACGGGCAACGCCTCTAGCGAGTGCTCGGAATTATAACAGTGGTCCTCTGCAAATTTAATTTGAAGGAATAATAAATTCAAAGCTGCAGATGTATACATATTCTGTTACGTTACATGGTAAAAGAAATCGGTCGAAGCTTTGTTGACTTCAAAAAGGCTCTAGAAGGGGAACGCCTCTAGCGAGTGCTTGGGATTATAACAGTGGTCCTCTGCACATTTAATTTGAAGGAATAATAAATTCAAAGCTGCAGATGTAGGGGAAGAGTGGGTAGCCCCGGACATTATTGTATCTTCAGTTCCATGCCACGTAGAAACATAAATGACATTATAACATGGCTGCCTAAGCCCAGAAAGAGTTGCAATTTAGTAGTAGCGTGCACGCCAAGCGCATTTGACATTATAATCAGTTTTCTTCCAACTGAAAGTGCGGTTACTGACACTATTAATTATCATCGGTGCTTGTTGTATATTAAATGTAAGTATTGTTACATATTTTATTGATTTTACTATTAATAATTTAATTTTTTTTTAAGATTCTTAAACATTTAGCTAAATTCTTTTCTTATTGTACAAATGAATGGTAAAAATATTGGATCAAGTCAATCGGGTACCCCCGGACACTTTTACGAACTATAATTTTTAAAAACGATACATTTTATTATTGCGATTCTTAGTCAGTTTACATTACTTTAAGATGCTAAATAATATAAATATATGTTTTAGAATAAGGTTATAAAAATGCCAAAATTTAAGGGGCCAACTAGCAACAGAGGCAAGTGGGATGGAAATAAAATGAAAGAAGCAATTGTATGTGTTAAGGAGGGCAACTTAACAGTAAGATTAGCTGCTGAAAGATATGATGTACCACGTAGCACGCTACAGGATCGCGTAAAAGCATTAAAGAGCGGTCAAGAAGTGGTTCTTAAACCAAAATTAGGTCGATTTGATCCTACTTTTAATGAACATTTTTCATTACAATTGTACAACCACGTCAGAGATCTAGACAACCGCCTAATGCCATTGACTAGATTAGAGTTTTTAAAACTAGCTTTCGAACTAGCAGAACATCTAAAAATTTCTCACCGATTTAATACAGAAAAAAGAATGGCAGGGAAAGACTTTTTTTGCGGCTTTAAGAATTGTGGACGAATGACTAATTTAATTTTTTCCTGTGCAGGGGGGGGGGCAAGCGCCCACCCCTGTATGTAAGAAATAAGGATGCGCGATACGCCTAGATGAACGTTGAAAATCATGTCCGGGGCTACCCGCCTATTTTTTGATTGTGTAAAAACAGAGGCTACAGGTTTCTGATTTTTTTTCTAAAATTATTTAAGAAATATGTTCTGTTGGTTAGCTATAACGCAGCAGGAGGGGCTTATCTTGATTTCCTGAATGAGTAATTTGATTACAATTTATTGGTTGTATATTGTTTTTGTGTTTCATTTAAGTGTCCGGGGCTACCCACTCTTCCCCTATACATATTCTCTTACGCTACACGGTAAAAGAAATCGGTCGAAGATTCTCGGTGAACCGGTAATTTCGTTGAGAAGAGGGGCGAAAGAATCACGGAGACCCGAGACGCTATGCACCGCGCTCGGGGTATAAAGGCGGAAGGGGTTGCGGGGTGATTGAGACAGTGGGCGACGGCAAAAGTGACGGCAAGATTGCGCAATGCCCAATACAATAAATCGAGCGGGCATGCGAGCTCGGGGATAGTTTCCTCCGTGCGCCAGGGTGGAGGGGGCGGTTAAAGCAAGAAAGCAGCCGAGTGGTTGCCACGCTGGTGGCTCGGATAAGCCATAAATAAACGAGCACACCCGGTATAAGCGGGAACGTTTATGGCCGCCGCATACACGGCGTATAGAGCCCTCGTGCAGGCTGCCTAGACACAAACTACTTTAAAGTTGCACGAGCCGAGATCTAAGAGAGCGCGGGCACACCTACTTCGCCCCTTTTTACGCTTTTATTATGCCGCGAGCGCGGCCGGGAATATCGCCATCGCCGCCGGGCGATGGCGCGGGGTGGGAGTAAATTTTCAGGAAATTAAAAATCCACCAGCTCCCTCCGGCCGGGAATGCCGCGCCGGCGAAATTATTCCGCGCGTTAGCCTTGTAATCGCGGAGATACGTTTTCGTTAAAACGTAATGGCGAGCCGGGGTGGTCGCGCGGCAATCTGGAAACCACCGCGATACGCTAACGAGAGAGGAGGCGCGGGGGTGGCTCGCCTGGGATGACGAACCGAATGAGGACGTTTGCTTTGGATTATTGACGCGCGCTGGTTAAGCAGCTGAGCGTATTGAAGGTTCCCAAAGAGGTGTTAGGATAACGTCGAGTTGGCGGAGTGATTTGTGGCGCGTAGCCTGAGCCGCGCGACGGTGGAATCTCCAGTGGCGTCGTAAAGTTCGATACCCGGTGCAAATTTAAATCCCCGGAAACGTCTCTTCTTAGAAGGACGGAGCCGTGTCCGATCCTCTCCGGGAAATATGAAATTTGCATATGAAATCGAAGGATCTTATGCTCGCGAGTTTGGAAATCTGTTTGAACGCTTGCTACGAGTCGGATGACGTACGCCGTGGTTGAAAGTGGCCATATTCCACGAATAAGAATCCTCTCCCCACATATTTTCTACCACTTTGGAAACACCATAGACAGTCGATGCTAGAGCTTCGCGGTGCGAGCTAATTTTTCATTTCCCCGCAATAATGCCAAGCGTTCTATATTTCGCAGGGACGATTCGAGACTCGCCGCAGCAATATCGGCGTGGTTATTATTGAACGCGGATGCGAGGGATAAAGCTAGAATAAAATTTCTAGGGGACGAACGGCTCTTTCTATAGAGCCTGCTTTTATCCCGCGAAACTCGACTGGCCAACGTTTCCATTCATACTCGATAATAACAATCTCTTACGGTGCGGTTGTAATTGAATTTTTTAAAAAAAAAACCTGGTGTGGAGAGTTTCATTTTTAAACCTCATCGCGTTGGTGCGCTCCATTCGGCCCTGGTTTTCGTTATTATTTTTATTATTACTATTATTACGCTATTAGAGCAGCGCGGTGGAATCAGGGAACAGGGGTTAGGGTAGCAAGGAGGGGCGAAGGAGAGGACACGGGGCGCGGAAAATAATTGCCAGGCAGCAGGGGGGGATGCGTCTGAATGCGGGATGAAATGAAAACTTTCGTCGTTTACATTCACTCTCGACTTTTATCGCGGAAATCCGTGGATATCCGCCGACACGGCTCGCAAAGCCTTTATGAATTTTCGCTCCATTTATACGATTTCTGTTCCGCCCCAACCTTTTAGCGGCCTCCCTCCTCTCCGCCCTCGTTTTTCGCTCTAGAGAAGAGGACGGTGGTGGGGGTGGGGCGACGGTAAAAGTCACCGTATAATTTCCCGTAATCGTACGGTCCCCAATGAAACTTCCCCTTTGCCTGTTTCTCGTCGCGAAAGAACAACGACCGTTCTGCCTCTTTACCTCGTTCACCATCGCCGTTGACGGTGAATTAAACGAGAAACAAAGGGAAGTAGACAGAAACAAGGAGGTGGGAAAAGCATCTCGAAACTTTTGTTATTCGATTTGCAGGGGAAGGAAAGTCGCGTGACGTGCTGTGAAACGCTTGAGAATGAATCGGTCCCGCCTTAGGCGGGGGTTTCCACTTTTTTTCTGATGCTGTATCGCGCGGGTGCGCGGTCGATGGACGAGTGTATTTGGGAAGTAGCGAAAATCGTAGGAAATAGTGGAGGATTCTTCGACGATCGCCTTTTACAATGGTTGTTGGTGAATCAGTGTTGCCACCTTAGAGCGTATATACATACATGGAGGTCTCATTGAGAGTTCGCAACTAGTGATGGCTAGAACCGTGATTTGTGAATCACGAGTGATCCGATCACGTTCGTTCCCAGTCACGGTGATTTTTTTTTATTATTATTATTAAATGTCTTTATTGCACCATTACAATTAAAATTGCAATGGAGAGTAGGCGAGGTTCAGCATTAACTGCTGCTCTACAACCTAACCTAAAAAGTTATTGATAGATAAGAAATGAAAGAAAACAAATAACACTAAATACAATAAAATAAAATAACTAAGAACTAAGAACAGGGTAATCATAAGAAAGAAGAAGAAGAAGAAGAAAAAGCCATTTGCATAGGGAACCGCGAGAGGATGAAAGAACGAGCACTCAGCTTAAATGCAGCAAACGATGATAGGGAACGTATATTAGACGGGATGTGGTTATAATAATAGGAAGATATGTAGGAGAAGTGATTTTCACAGTGATCCGTGATTTTCGTGATCGCATCTGATTGGTTCAGGCAGAACAGTGATCCGTGATCGTTTCTGATTGGTGCAGGCAGAAGAGTGATCGCTTCTGATTGGTGGAGAGCATAACTGCTCTTTGCACGCGCCACATAACCCCAAATTCTATTATCTCTCGAAACATTGTCAAGTCTTCACTGTTCTTATAGAATCTCAGTTGTATATTTTGAACCAATGTAATCGTTCTTGATCTATTTAAATTAACGAATATTTCTTCACTTTAGTTAAAAAGTATAATGTATATGTGAATACTTTATCCAATCAAATTAGTGCGTGCATTCATTAACTATTTATGACTGAATATTCTATATATTCGCTGAATTAGCACGTTTTGACTGTAACACCAGCTCTATTAAAGTATTTCATAAAAAATAATTCAATCGGGATCAAGAATTACGATTACAGTACACAATTCCCTCAAGTTAAAAAAATCACAATCATTCGTGATTTAACTTCAATCACGACCGTGATCGTGAATCTGCGATCACTGTGATAAATCACTGTTAGTGATTTTGCACTCCATCTCTATTCGCAACTGTCGCCACATCCTGCGAGAGAGAAAGAGATACTTTCTCGATGGTGCCAGCGAGAGAGGTAGAATGGAGAATCACATTTACTTGGTGGAAGAGTTTTAACTTCCTACAGAATTCTTTATCAGCAATACGGTCGATCGTGCAGCCGAACATTGGCAACATTTCAAACGCTGATCTTAAAATCTCACACCATCCTTATCCTACGAAACAGGTCCGAAGCTTCCTCTTCGTGCATCAAGTGGAAATAAGAAGTTAATCTCGCGCAGGATCACTCAAAATCGTAGACATACCGTCGATGATAGTGCAAAACCGCGTATGAGCAGTTTGTAAATACCGCGGATCTGCAATTTACCGATTTTACAGGAGGAAGAAAAAACTTAATATTACAGCCATTTTAAGGGATTTCTTTGATTGATCTTTTTTGGGACAGTTTTAGCACTTCTTGTAATAAATACTAACATCAATGGTGTGACTTTAAAAAAAAAAAAGCGGAGCAGCGTTTGGCAACCGTGGGCGCGAAATTTCAAATTTACTACTTTTGCAGATCCGCGGTATTTACAAACTATATTTACAAACGCCGCGACGTTTCAAACGGCCTATGGTGCGATTGGCAAATAGATGGCGCCCGTTAAGTAGACTTCTAAACATAGAGACCTCGGGAAGTCGACGTTGGAGGAGTCGGCTAAGGCGGCTGACCAACACGCAGTGGATCCGAAGATCGTGGGTTCGAATCCCATCGTCCGAGGTTCTTTTTTTCGCCTACAAAATATTATAAACTCTCCCCTACATCCTCGGACGATCGATTTTTAATTATTCTCAGAAACGACGAACGAGAAAAGCAATGACTTTCCATTGCGACCCGATGTAAAAATGCAATGCACGAATTATAATCGGATCCAGCATGAGCACGCACACCCAGCAGCGACCAACGAAGAGATTTCTGACTGAGCGCGAATTCATCGATCCCCGAGGAAGAAAGGAGAAAAGGAAGCTTGCAGAAGAAGGAACCAGCGAGAAGAAACAACACGCAGAGTGGACGACCGTGTCCTCCCAGTGGTTAAGCAGAAATGCAAAAATAACCATCACCCTCTCGTTTCTCCGTTCGAGTCGCGATCGACCGTCGCGCCGAGAAGTTGAAATTAGGGGGTCTCACGCGACCGCCGCGATATTACGCGCCTACAAGGCCCCCATTATCGAATTAAACTGGGAACCGAGTCGAATCCACGACCGTTGGACAAGGAAAGATCGCTGAGTATCGCGTGCCGGGAATCGGTGTTAATTGTAACACGAGTCGCGTCTCGGCTCTACTGACGTTTCTTCCTTCAGCGATTTCGTTTGATTTATGGACAACAGTCCACCGTTGATAAGGTGGCATGCAATTTCGCGCAAGAGGTTGCTCCAGAAACTTCATAATCCAGTTGAAGTAACGGCGAAGTAACGAGCAGCTGCGCCATTTCGCACAAACGAATCTTCCGGGTCGCGGGACATCAAATCAGATGCGCGGTAATAAATCGTTGTATCAGCGAGACACAATATTGAATTACGTATCGACGAATCGATCACCGTGCCGGAAAGAAGACAGTCGAAGGCCATTGACAGATTCTTCATCGCGGCGAGTGCAAAGTACACACACGTACGCCGCGCGCGCGAGGAAAAGGAAGGGATCGATCAACGACCTATCCACGGAATCGCGTGGCGCGCACGAAACTGGAATCCAAGTGCGGCTCACGCGACCATCGACGCGGGGATTCGAAGGGGGGCTGGCAACGGGGTCACAGGCGGGGTACGTGTTATTGAATTAAAGCTGCGCCGGTTGCGAGGTTTTCTCGCAGGGGGAAGAGGTAGTCGCGTGTAAACACGGAGGATCGTGGGACAAATCGTAATCAGAGACGGTTGGAAAGCGATGGGGGAGGGTGGATCGCGGGGTATAAAATCACGTGGCGGTGTAAAGCGCGGCGTTCTATCGTGTCCATCGTGCGGCGACGGTATAATGGCGAGCGATTAATGAGATATTAATCGGACGTTACGTGACTGGTCGGTGTTCTATCCCTGTACGTACGGGACGCGTATCGATCGACGCTTGTCTTTGCACTCGTACCTGGCGCCCCACTCGTGCGTGGTAAGAAATTCAGCAGCCATTATTGACTAGTTAGAACGGCGTGGCGACCGTCTGTGTCTGCGCGGTGTGTGTGTGTGTGTGTTTGTTCACAATATCGACGAAGGGATTAACGAAATGACGAGTGGAAGCAGGCTTGCCGGGCGGAAACGATCGACGTGGAAATGGCAATTCGTTTCCGTTTCGAGCACGTTACGTGTTCTCCTGTGCACTCGTTACATCTACCCCGACGAATTAATTTCGGGCACGAGCATTTGGCTGAGCGGGAGATTGGACTGGTAACTGTCGATGTGCGAGGTGGACCTGTGCGCGGAGAACGATGGCGAGGACGCTGGGGGTAGGTGAAATAAAAAGGGGCGCTTTTGGAGCTTTGTAAGCGTGTACGTAGGATGGCATCAATGAGATTCGATGGACCATGGCAGATTCTTGGGGCGGGTGATGTATGCAGGTCTTTCATGGGTCCTGGTAGATTTCTGTAGGGGTTGAGGGATTCTGAGGAAGTTTTGAAAGTCTTAAGGGGGTGGTGGACTATTTTAGTTTCAGAAAATTGGTTACTTTTTTTACTGATTTTGAAAGTGTTATTCTTTATGAAAATTTTGAACAAAATTTCATGAAGAAATTCGAGGAATTGTCGGTGTTGTAGCAGTGAATGTAATCGAGTGCACCGTCGAGTAACGACCTCGCGGAGTGATATTGGCATAGGGCATTTAAGAGGTTATGCCACCCTGAGGAGGCCGAAATGACATCAAAGTTTACGATTTTTTTCTACGAAACTATGAATGTGACAATTACGTTATTATTATTTATGGTTAGGGCATACTTTAAGGACATATCATGTAAATTTGACAGAAAAATATTTAAAAATGGCCGAGCTATGCCCAGGATTATGTGAAACTATAAAACCCATAGTTTTATTGTTCATTGATAAAATATCTATCGTGTAGCATATAGGGATTTAGAGAAAAGAATATTTTTGTACAAATGCGGGCAAAGTGAAAATGAACATTAAGTTTTTACTAAAAAAAGCAAAATTCAAACAATTACTATAATCAGTTGGGATATGGCATCAAAAAACTCCTATGCTACACGATAGATGTTTTATCAATGAACAATAAAACTATGGGTTTTTTAGTTTCAGATAATTCTGGGCATCACAATCCGTTACACCGTCTGCGCGCGTCCTGACGAAGGAGTTTTGCAGGATAACGGAAAACTCGGCCATTTTTTAATATTTTTCTGTCAAATTTACATAATATGTCCTTTAATGTATGCCCTAACCATAAATAATAATGAAGTAATTGTCATATTCATAGTTTCGTAGATAAAAAATCGTAAACTTTGATGTCATTTCGGCCTCCTCAGGGTGGCGTAACCCCTTAACTTTATAGCCGGTTTTCTCGAAACACCAATTTGATAACTCTTGAACCAATGAATATTTTCACTTAACAATTTAACTGGAGCTGTAGAATTCCATTCTGTATCGTGCAGGAATTCCGCATCAACATTGAATGTTTGTAAAATATTTTATAACTGTGAAAATGTGAGAAAAAAATTGTTTCGTGTGTAACTTCCAAAATTTTTGTTCAAATTCATCGGCAAGTTTCCACACTGTAGATATTTGTGTATAGAATAATCACTTCAAAGCATTTTGCTTTCAGATGATTGGTTCACCTGAATCGATGTACACCACCTGCAGAGGCGCGACGTACAGAATGATTAATAATTTCGACAATTTTATACATACCGACGATTTTTTTTGTAAATACTCGCAAACGTGTCAATAGATTTTGACACTAAATTGTCAAAAGCACGACTATAGTGATTGTTTGGTATCAAAGTAATTTAGCGTCAAAGAATCTAACAATTTTTCGTATCCAATAGTCCACTACCCCTTAAGACATCGAGGGATCACGAAAGCATGAGTCTTCTGATATTTTTTGAGTTTTCAGGACCCAAAATACTATGATGGACTCCCAAATGTTCTTAATGTATACTAGTATCATATCGCCCACAATAGTAATTGTTTTCATTCCATCACGCGTTGATACAAAGAGGCCATTAAAAACACACGGGCGAAAATTAATTAAACGCTGACGGGGGTGCGCGAATCACGACGCCAAAGCAACACTTGGATCGTACATCGTTAACTAACGGGAATGGAAATTCGATTGTCACGAGCGCAGTGGTAAAGACCGTGAAACTGTTAAACCGCTGCCTCAATTAGGGAGTTGTACGCGCGATCGTCATTCATCAAGGACGAGAGCGTTATTAAATGCAACGCGAGAAAACAGCCGCGGCAATTACGCACAAAGGGACAGCACGTTGATCCGTGATAGAGCTTGGACCGGACTGGATAGAGGGAAACAATCTGTTACGTCATTTTTCCCGGACTTTAATTGGCAATCTAGCTGACAACGCGCGAATGAATGAGGAAAAAGGGGGGGTTGAGGCGAATAGAACGGGTGGAAGTAATTTATTGCTGCCTGTTACTACCTTCTCCCCTAAAACTAGTCACGCATAATTATTATCCGGTTGAAGAAACAGTGAGAACAGATACCGTAGCCCTCAAACTCTCACAACGATCAATTCTATTTCCAAAGTTCTAGTATCTAACACATACAATTCAATGCTTCCAAGTACCAAAACTTGAACCTTCCTCTCTAACCAAACTAGGGTAAAGGACCGAGTTACTGACACCTGACCAATTACTGTCACCTAAAGCTATTTTACTTAAAATAACGAATAAATAAACGTTGTAAAGTGATTCACAAAAAGAATTATGTATTTCAACCTATAATATATAGGGGAGATTCTTGCAGTACCGACCGCTCTAAGTTTTTTGGTTATATCTTCGGCTAGAGCCGAAAAAAATCAAAAATTCAAAAACATGTTTGTAGTATAGATGGTACTTAATAACAGGAGGGAAATTATTTTTGTGAAATTTAATAATAAGAATTGATAATTCGCAAAAGTAAAAAAGTTGTAATTTCTAGGAAACGAAAAAGTGTCGCCCAGTACCGACCAACTGTTAAATTAGTAGATTTTTAAGTCTAAATGACTAACAATGTTAATAAAAAGACATTTAATTGTTACAATAGAAGATTTTTTCAAATTTTATTAGTACACACATCGCAAATAAAATAATTAATATTTTCCTGATTTGTGCATTCGACGTGTGCCCAACCTTCACATTCGATACACTGCACCCAATCTTCTTCAAATGATTCCTTGCAAATAACACAGTGGGTAACTTCTTTATTAATTCCTATCTTCCTGTTTGGCCGGTTATCACACCTATCCTTATTTACTTTATCCCCTAATTTTCTTCTTTTCAAGTTTTATTTGAGGTTTCCTTAATTGTTTTTTAGCTTTTCTTTTCTCTGCTTCTTTTGCACTTTCGTTTCTTATGATAAGAAAAATTTGATCTCTACTGGTTGATAGTCTGTTGGTCGGTACTGCACGACAGTCGGATGGTCGGTACTGCACAACAAACATGTGGGAACATTTTAGATCATGGTATATTATATACCAAAAAATATTGAAAAACTAGGGCGCTTTATTAAACTTAATAGACTAGAGACAGTACACATCATAGAGCATAATCATTTACTTACACGAGAAACAAAAAATCGGCTTTGCAAAATAACTTTTAACCTATGGAATATTAACGAATACGTTTAATGTCTCGTAACATCAAGCGCAATGGATTACACGATACGACCCCGAAATAGGTTATACAGAATTGTGATTTTTATTTGTTTATTCAAGTAAAAGGCGCATATCTGCCAGAAGAAGCGAGAACTAGCTTTGGTCGGTACTGCAAGACTCTCCCCTACTATAGATTATATTCTATAGTTTGTTTATTCGTTATTTTATCAGACGATTGCATAAGTCCGTGCCCGATTTTCTACTACCTCGCGACATTTTTTCGAGAAAAACCAAGCTCTTTCTTCAAAACTGGAATCGACAAGCTTGTAGATCGTTGGAAAACAATTGTAGAGAAGAATGGTGACTACATACTTGACTAATAAAACTGTACGCTTTAAAATTTAACCATTGAATTTTATTTTCCAATCGGGCAGGAACTTATGCAATCATCTGATAACTAAAATAGCTTACGGTGACAGTAATTGGTCAGGTGTCAGTAACTGTGTCCTTTACCCTACCAACAAGCATCTTCAAGGAGACGCGACCTGTTCGAGTCGGACGCTACCAGCTGCGATTAAGAATCATAGCTCGCTCTCTTAAGTCCATTATCTAGCTACCAACGCCTCGCAGCATTGTATTTCAATGCTATCGTTAACGCACCCCCGTGACCACTGACAGCCGCGCGTGGAAGGGATGGGATCGATGGTTTCGCGGCGGGTATGCAAATCCACGGGATCGTTAAGTTTCGAAATCGCCCCGACGTAATGCCGATGTTTATTTAATACGATTGGCCGGCCGATAGCCGGCGGGGGGCGCGCGCGCTTTTCATCCATCAACCGTTTCTTTCGCTGTTATTAAGAACAAAGATGCGGTGGCGGGATAAGAGGAGAGTGGTACTCGGAAAGTGGAGACCGGTTATTACATCATTACGCGTGATATATAGCGGCCGGGGGTGGCGCGGTATTAATCACGCCCGCCAGAGATAAATTTCGATGCAATCGGGACGTGTGCACGCGTGTATATGCAGGTTCGCCCGTGACGATAACCCGGCTGAAAATACGTGCCCGCGTTTCGTTAATTTATTTCCACCGCGGACCGTCGCATTAAGGGGCGGGGAGGGAAGGGTCGAGTTGCGCGAGGCGGGTGAAACACGCTTTTAAGCTACCCGCGACACGCTTTAACGGCGACAAAGTAATTGTAATGTTTCTTCTTCTTCTGCCTCTGTGCGGGGACCCGGAATACCGCGGGTCCTCGTGCTTTTCAACGGACCATCCGTCTTCCCCTGCGAATTTTTAGAGAGATTTTGTTGAACATCCCCCTTCTAACCCCTCCTGAAAAGTAAACGAATTTAACCTAGAAGTAACAGTGATAACTCTTTAATTACACGATTAGAGAGATTCGGTTTTTGAAGCTGCGGAATCACCGGGTTTATTAAGCGCAACGATCACAGGAATCGTCCCAGCGCGTCCCGTCGAAGTGAACGCGATAATTACTCGTCCCCCGCGACTATCGGATTCCATTCATTATCGCGGAGCGAACGGATTCCTCCTCAAAGCGCCTCGGATATCGACCAGTAACAATGGGAGTTTTAAAACGCGAGGCCAGTCCTCGGCGGCGGGCTACGTTGTAATTACTTCGCTCGATAAATGTTTTCAGAACCGGCGACGAGGGTGGGAAAGTGGCGGTGGCTGGTTTCCACTGAATCCCCATACTCGGCCGAGCCGCGGACGCGTGTTATTTTTAAAACTACTGTACCCACGTCCACCCCCCGACCGACCAACCCTCTTCCCGCCGAGCTCCGTACCCTTACCGTCCCTTTCCTTTTTCCTTCTGCCAGCGCGTGGATACATTGAGCACCTTTTAACGACACGCCAGGCACGAGCGTGCTTTCATGAATTATACATTCGGTTTACCTTACCGGTTCGTATAATTCGCCGTCATTAAATGCTCGCGCGCATAAACTTTATCGCTTTTGAACCGCGTGCGCGCTCCTTCCGCGGCCAGACGTTTTACTGCCTTCCGTTACGGCGAAAACCACCGCCGAACTGTGTTTGTTTAGCTGACAGACGTTTTCATTGTTGCGCTGAGAGATGGGGTTGGGAAGGAGAGGGAGGGAATTGTTATTACAAAATTGCGCGGGGGAAAACGACGGCTGAAACGAGCGATCGTAATTACACGCTGCATTGGAAATTGTAATCCGGTTGCGTCTCATTTTTCAGCGGGGAGAAACAGCCTTTGAGGATTGCTGAGCACCCGCGTAACAGCGCGGTGCTCTGATGCTTGCGGCTGCAACGTTTTTACCTGTTCCCAAGTTGAGATCGCAGAAGCACGTTCAATGAAAAGATCAGACGGTTCTATTGCTCTCCATTCGCGGTGCTTAGTGGTCCAAGTCTTGCGCGTGGCCTTTTAACCTTGATAAGTTGCATGGAATTAAGAGCAAGTAGTCTGTGACTGTGCACAGTCAGACAGTATTCTTCTGTGGAAGAACCGCGGCTTGCTGCTTCTTTGGGGGCTTCTGTTTTGTCGTTGGTTTTCTTACTTCTACTGTAGAATGCATCAGCGTCTTTTGTTGAGTCATTGCAATACGTTTGTCCAAATTCTATCGTAATTTTGGAATGAGGAGCTATGGGAATTTAAGAATTACCAAAGCGTGGAGGATAAAAATAATGGGGATTGTAAAATTCCTTTTGAAATCTAGTGTTTTTACGATTTCATGCCCTCTACTGAGTTAAAAAGAAATTAAGGTAATTGAAGGGTAATTGTAGAAATCACTGTAAGTGTCAAAATTAAAAAAGGAATGGTATATAATACTTTAGTATAGAATTTAATTTTTGGCAGTTACTGTGTATTCTACAAAGACTCTTCAATTCCGAAAGGATTGCGCGTAGTGTTCTTTCTCGAGAAATTTTGTAATTTCTAATTTCTTATTTCTCGAGAAATTACAGTGTTTCTCGAGAAAATAAATAAATTTGTCAATTATATTTAGTATTTTTTTTTCATTTACACAAGTTTTGTTTAAGTTGGACACGAATAAAAATTTAGGTAAATATGATCGAAATTATTCCGAAAATATAAACCTTGCAAAATTTGTTTAATTTCTTGAGAATTCTCGAGAAATATAATCTGATTTCTCATTTCTCTGCAAATTTTTTTAATTTCTTGAGAATTCTCGAGAAATATAATCTGATTTCTCATTTCTCTGCAAAATTTTTTTAATTTCTTGAGAATTCTCGAGAATTCTCGAGAAATATAATCTGATTTCTCATTTCTCGAGATCCGAAAAATATCGAGAAATCAGGAACACTAATTGCGCGAGACGAAGGCTTTCGAAAGTGTTGAACTCGAAAGGGAAAACGCTCTTTATTTGTCTGCAGAAATTTGAACGACCTCGAGAGAATTTGGTGAGCGGGTAAAGCTTTCTACCACCATCGTACCCTTGGAACCTATCTTTCTCCCCTTCCTCTTCGTTCTCTTTCTGTCACCATTTTTTGCAAACTCTCGGGCGAGGGAAAAAACCTCTCCCCCGGACTGCCAGTAACAGACACTAAGTATGCAGATGAAAAATACACCACTTTTCCACTGGTCTTCGCCATTTTCTCACGTCTCGGACCTGAACCAGACGAATCACTGTCTGACGCAACAAACGAGCCCCACATTATTTTTACGGGACGCTCGCGTATTTCCCCCGAGATGTCTGAGGACCGTTATCCTTGCCATTTTTTCCTCCGCCGCCGGGTCTCCCGACCTTCTGCGAGCTTCTGCCACATTCCGACGTTTTATACGCCCGGCATTCCTGCGGTTCCATTCACTTTGGATTTGTTGCGGCTACCTTCCTCCCAGCGTGTGCTTCGAAATGTGAATTCGGCTAATTGGGGAGGTTAAAGTCTCTATTTTGAACCTTGTGCAGAACGTTTTTATCGTTGTTCAATCTCGACGTTGGATTTTAAGAGCACTCAATTGGAAATAAGTGTTACCTGGTGCCCTTAAGATGATGTTCCAGTTTAGACCCCATAAAAATACACGATACTTAGGAATTAATTAAAGGAAAACTACCACAGAGAATTTACTAAAACTTTTTACATTCTATTAAGAATGTCTTAAACTACAAAAATATATTTTTTCCTTTAATTAATCATTGCAAATGATTCTGAGGCTCCCTTTTTCTCCCCACATCTGACTATCAGAGTGTTTCAGTCAGTAATATCCAGCGTCAACCCAGCCGATAAACCTATACGGCCAATCCTTGCGAAGTTTGACAGGAGTGCAAGCCCCTGTCACCACCCTAATAGGCTAGGAAACCCGCGCTAGTCTAAACTCAATTATTGGGAAGATCTAGTCACAGCTAGCTCAATGCAGGTTCCCCTAACTTCGACTATATACATTTAGAAAGCGAAGGGGAATCCATACCCTAACAAACCTCTACCATGCAAACAGAAGATACCTTTATTTCAACCTCAATTTCGACACCCTCCTCGCCCATTTAGGGCGACGTTGTCAAGCCTCTTGCAAGGTCTCAACACAAGTGAACCGGCTCAGGTACCCCAAGATCGCCGGTTCCCGTCTCGAGGACATGTTTCAAGGAAAATCATCCATGAAACGAGCCCCAAACCCTGGAGATCGTTAGGGGAGACCGGGGCAAGTTAATACGTTTTTCAGTTTTCAATTTTTTTCATTTTTGTTTGAATTAATTACTTAATAACAAATACGCTAAAATATACTTTGGTCCTTCCTCTTTAAAATATTGTAAATGAAATGTTGAGAAAATACATAGAAAATGAATGAGAAAATGTTATTTGGACGAAGGTAAAATATATCAACTTACCCCAATGCGGGGCAAGTTGATACTGCTCTGGGGCCTGTTGATACATCTGTAAAATATCCGTTTAATGAGTAAAAGATGGATGTCTGGAATATCCCACTTTAATATGAGGTGCTTGCTTCTTTTTATTAATGTATCTTAATAAAGCTATTTTATCTATTCCGTATATTCTGGCGTTTTGACTCCTTTTCTACACCAACACACGCTTTTTGAAAAATAATTTGTGGTATTTTTCCGCTATTTGTTATTCTAACATAATTTCGTACCATCTTCCCAGAAATAAAAGGAAAAATTCAATTAAAACTAGTCGGGAAAAATTGGTACACTCCCCATGAATATCAACATGCCCCAGAGAAAACGTATCAACTTACCCCACAGTAAGTCATTATATACAAACATCTCCATAAACAAATGTAGAGCATATAAACAAAATAACAAAACGTAATTCCCTCACCTTCAAAGGACTCAATGCGATGCCCAATTAATTTGAGTGATAAAATTATCTATCCCGTCTCAAGACGGATTGGAAAGTGAACACAACTAGGGTGGATGTACCATTTGTGGCCATTGCAGTGTTTTTGGCCATGTGCATAATTATCTTATTTTTAAATTACTTGCAGATCATTATTCTGTGGAGAAATTCATATCATTAATATTTTGTTTAGTATACCGCCCGAAATATAAGGTTACATTTATTACTTACACGGAAAAATATTACATTTTTTAAGAAATGGCCAAAACTGGTACAATATCTTAAAGTTGCCAGAAATGGTGCATCTACCCTATTTACTTTTTGTCTATAAAAACGAAAACAGTTAAAAATGGATTGCTAAAGTCAAGGTACACAGACGTACGCTAGATCGTAGTAAAGAATTGATCAAGAAGCTTCACATATCTCACACACAAGGAGCTATATATATACAGTGTCGAGATAATTCGTCTGTATCAACCTGCCTCTGTATCAACTTACCCTGGTCTCCCCTACCACTAACAGACTTTCCTTAAAATCTCACAATTCCCCTCTCACCCTCTCCCCAGCGCAGAACCCGGCGACCCTCGCAAAGTGGATAAACAATCCTTGAATCGATCAATTACTTGCACGTACGTCGATGGTGTTTTGCGGGCGGGACGCGCGATAAATCGATCCGAGTGGCGATAAAAGTCAGCGTAGGGCGGAGGGAAAGTCCGCTGGCCGTCTTAAACGAGAGGATTTAAAGCGCTCGCGCCAGGGCTAATGGAACGGACGATTTCTCTCTCGCGAACGTCCTCGCGCTGCGGTCTCGATCCTGGAGGAGAACGCGCGGAGTTAACGACCCCGATATAGATTTCCAGGGGCCGCGGTACTCGTTCGGGCCGGGCTCCTGTGAAACGTAAACCGGCATAATGAGAGTAACAACGACGGCTCCCCGGCAATACGCGTACGTTTGTCTAGCAATTACGCGAATTTGCACGCGACGCCACGCGTGTGCATCGCTACGTGTTTCGCTGAGTAACGAACAGCCAACTTCCAGGGGGGTAAGACGTTCGAAACTATTGTGGAACGAAGAGAGTAAACGGGTGGTTTGTGGCGCGGTGAAGATTCTTAATTAAATAATGGCCGTGTTTCAAACTATTACCGCAGTTACTGCGGCACGGGGATGCGAACGTGTGCCACTACGATTTCGACTTTTAACAACTAGGATTAACATTTAGTGACTTCTATTCTAATTCCACGTGTATTCTTCGAAGCTGCTCGAACGTGTATGTATGAACGTTTGATATCGATCCTTGCGTCTCGATAAGCGAGCCGATCTCTATTCAGAACACTTATCATGCACGCTCCCACGCGCCCCACTATTGTTGCTTCAATTATACTAAATCCTGTTTAACGTATGTATTCAGACATGTTATACCGTAATTCCGCGGAATTACAGGAAGTTGTAAATCTGGTTAGCGCCAATGTCGTGACGATATTCCATCGGATGCCGTGCGTCAAATTAATGCGGTGCAACCTATTCGATTGACGGGTTGGGGTAGCAAGATGATCGTAGATCAGATACGCATCGATTTAATAGATTAGTAGAGGCTCGAAACTGCAGTAATTGGCACATGAATTTGTGGTGTCGGATCTTGTTTGTTTTAATTTTAAATGAAGTTTGATTAAGTGGTAAGGTGGTGCTGAGTAATTCCCTTGGAAAAATCAGGCCTTCTTAGGTAACTTGTCGGAAAGCTCGGCGAATAGAATTTTCCAGCAAGCTGGCGAGAATTTTCAGGGATATTGAGATATTTTGCGAAAGTAACGCGACAACGGCCGAGGTGACGTTGGGTTCTGTCATTTTACGAATTCCTCGGATCCGCCGACGCTTATAGGGAACTACGCGAAACCTTCTCGATTCCAAGGAAAACTTTCATCAAAATTCGAGTTAGGAAACATGATAGCGGTGTATGTAGCGCGGAATCCTGCGAGTTTCAGAATTTTCCCCGCGTTTCCTGGATAATGTTCCGAATTAAAACTTTCGTCATCCCGCCGAAAACTTTGGCTCAAAATCGATACTGCGTATTGGAAAAGTATCCTGGCACGCAGTTCCGGCAATTTCTCGAAATCCGGAGCACCTCAGGCCCATGATGATATTACGTGTACCGAAATATCTGATTACGTATATGGAAGAGCTCTTCCTTCCCAGTATTCAATTGTCTCGTCGCACGAGAGTCACGCAAAATCGCTACAGAAATCTAAATTCTCAAAGCTCCGAGAGATGAGAAACCTTACAATTTCTATTCAGTTATCCAAGGGCATCCCCATCCTCTGCTTTACATTTTCGTTCAAACGTGAAAACGAAAAGCATCTAGGTACTAGAAATCGATTCCCCTTTAATCCAGCTAACGTGGAGACTAGTTTTTCTTCATTTTAGAGGACTTCTTTCCGCTTTAATATTGATTTTTAACGTAGTAAAATCCTAAATTCTAGACTTTTTTGCTATCTGAAGATAAATTTATGTTTAAACTTTAAAGAAAAATTTAAGAGAATTGAAAATAAGTATAACTTAATTATTTGTAATATATGGAATAATAAGGTAACTGGGAACTAATAGTTTTTGATCATATAAAATACATGGGAACTAATTTCTCATCACGTAGAGAACATGACGACGACACTCACAGATAATTTATTATGATTAATATCCTCTGGAGCTGGTTTTAAATCTTCTTCGCTATACTTTTTCTAAGACCTCTTCTCCTTTGTACTTGTCATTCTGAGTTAAGTCCAATACTTATCTGAACAACCCTATGTGTTATTCAGGTGATCAAAATATTAGTCACACAAGAAAACATTGAAACTAAATAATGATCACTGAGTTTTAAATCAAAATGATATATATAATACAAAAAATCTTGCCTTACATCGTAAGTAAACTTTTTAATAAACAAAATATATGAAAATATCCTTTAAGAGTTGCAAAAATATCAACAAAATCTGCTGTATCTTACTCCGATCAATAAGTGATGGCATCCAACAAGTTCTTACACATTTATTTTCACGAAAACTCACAACACTAACTGCTTTCACATGTAACTAGGGCTGGGACTATTTGTCGAATTTTTCGGTATTGGAACATTCGAATACTTCAGTTGCTCAATTACTTGGCGAATGTAATTCGAATATCCAAGTATTCAAATACCATTCGAATATCCAAGTATTCAAATACCATTCGAATATTTGAGTATTCAAATACTGATGTACTCGAATACTGATGTATTCGAATAGTATGGTGTGAATTATAAATCAAGTTCTTTAGGTTCATTTGTCCGGGTGAAATCTTGTAAGCTAATTTTGACCCACTTCACAACATACTATTCGAATACATCAGGATTCGAATATATCGATATTCAAATAGTATTCGAATATATCGGTATTCAAATAGTATTCGAATATATCGGTATTCAAATAGTATTCGAATACATCGGTATTCGAATACTGAAATATTCGAAGATTATTCGAAGCATTCGAATACTGAAATATTCGAAGTTTATTCGCAGCATCCGAATTCTGAAATATTCGAAGTTTATTCAAACCATTCGAATACTTGTAAAACATTCAAATATTAAATTATTCGAATAGTCCCAGCCCTAAATACAGCCCACATCTTTTCGAATTATCAATTTTGATTTCAGAAACCATCCCAAACAATTATTTATTGAACACGTAAAAGAAATATTTCTTTCATAAACTGATAAAAAATTATAACCTGATCCAGAACCGAGCCGTTGGTCCCATCGAGGCGTATCTCGCGATCAGGTCGATCCCTGGCGCCACTGGAAATATTAATCGCCCCGTAAAATCCACTGGGGCGAGATCCTGGAAGAGATAAGAGTCTGTGGGGCTGTGCCTGATTCGAATCGCGGCCCTGTTTTCCAGCCGAAAAATCGCGCGGATGGGACGTTGCGGCCTGTGTCGTGTCTGAATCAGATAACGATATAATTGGCCGTTATCGGGGCTGGAACGCAGGCTACTACGTCTCGCCGTGTTCTCGGGTCAGCGTTCAAGTTTACCCCGTTTAACCCTTTCGCCCTCTTACGCAACAAGCCGTTTGTATCGCGGACCGTGTCTCGCCCTCTCCGCCCTCCCCCGAAGGGTCGGCGTTACGTTAATTAGCATAGATAATGGAGCGGACTACTCTGCACGCGTGCAACTAGCTACGCTTTCGCCTGGGGAACAAAAGCGGCGGGGGGGCGAGATAAGTAGAGTGGGTCTGTGCGCGGTCAGCCAAGCGGATAAGTAGATGGAGACGGTCAGACACTACCGTGCGATCGTTCAGCAAGCTCCGTGCTCTGTTCTCTGTTTGATGTGCCTGGCGGAATTCTCAAACAAAGATCGAGCATTGATGAAGAACACGTTGGAGAAATAATGATCGAGAATCTGGGTCGAAGGGAGTTGAATTAGTGGAAATGTGTGGAGATGCACGCAGAGATGTGAGATTATTAATCTGTTTCATTGGGAAGGTTTGATTGACCGTTACACGAATGTCAGTTTTAATTAATAAGTCGTTGCGTATGAAACATTATTCCGAAGGGATAGTACAATTGATCCCAGCCACGCATTTCCACAATATCCATTGAAGTCCGTTGAAACGTATGAAATTTCACTTTGGTAGCAGAAATTCCCGTAAATTTGCCATTGTTCCTGACAATCGATGTTTTAAAAAATTCACATACAGCGTGCCAGATCCATGCGTGTCGTGTTAAATTCATTATAATACTGTGAAACGCCGACTGGGTAATGCTATTACTGGCATTACAGCCATTACTGGTTTCGCATGGTTAGGTTCAATTATATTCGTTGCATTAGCTGGAACACAATTACAAATATTGCGCGTTATAGAATACCGGGGCGGTAATTAATGCTCAGGCGGCTTTAAAGCACTTTCTCGTCTCGTAAATTCATGTAAATCCCCGCGGCTGTGTCCGAGCAATATTCATTATTTTGCGTATTGATAAGCTCGCGGGGGTCCTCTGTTCCGAAGACTTTTTCGCGAGCAACGTTACGCGGCACATTTTGCCGCAGTTGGGAGTCGAGTTTGACCTGTTTTTGGCGTAGATAAGTGAAACGAGGGCACCGCTGGTCAGCCAAGTAGATAAGCGACGCGGGACAGGGTGGAATCGATTGCATATCTAAACTGAAGCGGGACGGTGGCTCTTTTGTCGTTTCAACGGCGGCGAAGTGGAACTCGTGAAAGGTCTGTAATTACGTTCGCGAGAGTCACGACGCGTCGTCGCTTCTCCTTTCGCGATATGGCGAGGGAATTCCTGAAAGATAAACGTGCCGATTCGAATCGCGACAGGAATGACGGTGAAAAAGAAGATAACGAGCTTTCGAAGACGATTAATTCGACGCTGTGTCGATCGACAGCGCAGAGGTGGTTCGTGTGATGGAATTAAATTATTGTTAATAATAAGGGGACGCGAGCGTGCATGCGTTACTCAAAGCGGTTTACGCGCGCCGGTGCGCGTTTAATATCAATAAAACGGGAAGCGCAGCGCCGCGGAATATCATTACGCGGGATGTTAAATGGAAATCGAATGGACTTTTTCAAAAGAGCGAAGCTGACCGCGCGGATGATACGCAAATAGCTTGAATACGGTTTGCAAAGTGACACCCCGGCTAACGGGCACAAATAAATGGTAGCGGACACGCGACTCGCGAGTAATTACTTCCTATGCAATAATTTGCCCTTTTATGCTGTCGATAGAACCGATAACGGGTCATTAATGTACTGCCGCCGGGGATAATGATTTCGTTAATTTTGCAGGACACGATGTAAACTAATTCGAGAGATTCGATTTGTTGTTGTACGATGACAGGTCTGTTCTCTTTTCTCAATTCCTTTTAACCATTAATCGCGCTATGGGTGAGTTGAACCTGTGTACAGGCAATATTGATTTGTGTAGGGACTCCCTAACTACGTTTAGGACTCTACTTCTGAGGAGTCTGTCATCTCCTTCAGGGGTAGACACGTCACGTGACACGGGCGATGCACCGCGCTGTAATACCGACAATCTAACCTGAAACATGGGTTTGGGATTTTTCGTTTTTCGTCCTTATATGAGCAGATTTTGGGCTGGGCGGGGTCTCATTTGAAAGAGGAAGGTTCAATGCGGAGCGCTCTGCTCACCGTTTGAGTCACAAAACTCTTTTAGTGACCTAAAAATACTTAAGGAGGTAAACAGGCCACGTGACACGGGTAATGCAGCGCGCTGCATACCGACACAATTTGGCCCGAAACATGGGTCTGGGAAATTACGTTGTTTGTCCTTATATGAGGAGATTTTGGGCTGGGCGAGGTCTCATTCGAAAGAGGAAGGTTCAATGCAGCGCGCTCTAGTCATCGTTTGAGTCACAAAACTCTTATAGTGACCTAAAAATACTTGGATTCTTGCGGGTGTATTTTGTCGACTTTTTCTCTACTTTGAACACTCATATTATTAGATATCAACACAATCTCGTCGAACCATGACCAGAGCGCGCTGCACTGAACCTTCATCTTTCGAATGAGACTTCGCCCAGACAAAATCTCCTCATATAAGGACAAACAACGTAATTTCCCAGACCCATGTTTCGGGCCAGATTGTCTCGGTATACAGTGCGCTGCATTACCCGTGTTTACCCCCTTAAGGTCTCTTCATTAGCTTAGTCGTATTGCTTGTTTGTAAACTGTTATGTTTGTGTTCTTTATATCTTCTGTTTACTTAATTTATATTTTATTTTATTTTAATATTTTATACTTCTTGTACATTATGTCCAAATTTTGTAATCTAAAGGGTTCTCCCGTTTATTTAATAATAATAATAATAATAATAATAATAATAACTGTATCTCATATTCTGCTCGCACAGAAAGTGATTCCTTTTTAGTGATAGCAATGAATTTAATCTAACATTCAATCGACAAAACCACACGCTTCAAGTCTTCCCAACCCCCTAAAAGCGAATCGCCAACGATCAAACAGAGCACACGAATTTCATTAATCAACGTCGCCATTGAATCGTAATCGCGATTAAGCACTCACCACGCGTTCTCCGTTTCTTCCTGCTCGATCGAAGATCTCCCTCCATCGTCTCCAACCCCCTTCGCCACCTGGAAATCCCCGAATAAAATGCAACGTTTTGATCCTCCAAGCGGATGCAAAAGTCTGCCTCCGCTTCTGCATGCCTGTCCCCATATTGACGGCGCGATCTCCCTCATCCGCCGTGAAACAAACAGCCATCCGCCGGGGGGTTCCGCCTCGCCGGCGTAAACTTGAAAGCTATCGATTTATTCCGCGCGCGTCTTCATTTGCCCCGGAGCGCGGGGCCCGTCGAAATATTTGACGACCGAGGCGAGCCGCGTCGTATAATTTGCCGGGGTGAAAGGCGGGAAAACGAGCGACCCACAGCCGCCGGCTTATCCCCCGCGGGCCACCCCGCTCGATCGGGATGCGTTCCCGCGTCATTATGCTTCCAAAGGGACGGCGCGACCCAGAACAGCCCTTCTCGGCTGCTCCGAGGCACGGTCAGCCTCGCGAGAGCAAGCCTCGGACCAGCCGGTGGAAAAGGAATGGAGTCGAATGGAATACTAGCGACAGCGGAGGCTCAGCGGTAAATTGTGTCACGGAGAGGGATTCCGGGGGCTGTTTCTACCCTGTTCTTGTTATTACGACGACATTGCGAAATTGTAATGCTTCTGGGACCCGACCCGCGGTGCTACAATGCTCCGATGTCGCGCATATGACAGTCGTCTTTAGGGGAGGGTATCTTCCAGGGTTTAGGGTAGGTCGGGGTTCTCTGCGATCAGGGTAGTGCTGTGCGAAGTGTATAAAACGAGGGAGATTGAACTTAAGGCAGGATACCACCTTTGACTGCGATTTTGGAGGCGTTATTCATGATTTTTTTTGCATACAAAAAATGCGCAGATACAATATCGGTTTTAGTCATTTATTAATGTAACTTTAATCTGTAACTACACATTTTTTGAAACTGAAAAAAGTAAAAAATAATGTCTTGTAGGTGGCGCCAAAATACATTCATTTGGAGGAACACCGTTAGATGGCGTGCCAAATTTCGCTCTGTACGTGGCTGTTAGAAAAAAGAACCAAAGAATGTTCCTATTAACAACAATATTTTTTTATACTGTACGTAGGTATTTTATGAAATTTCAATTTTTAAGAAAATGGCGGTTATTTTAACAAAATGGTCGATTTTTTAGGGTAAAAGAGTTTATAAAATTGTGCACCAAAAAAATAACAACGCTAGAGCAAAAGTCCTACGTACATCATTAGATTATACCACGGGGAAGAATTGTGCAAAGTTTCAAGTCAATCCGATGAAAATTGTAAGAGTAATTTGACACGCCGATTTGAAAAACATCTGTATTTTGGCGCCACCTACAAGAGATTATTTTTTCTTTTTTAGTTTCAAAAAAATGCGTAATTACAAATTAAAGTTACATTAATAAATGACTAAAACCGATTTTGTTTCTGCGCATTCTTTGTATGCAAAAAAAATTCATGAAAAACGCCTTCAAAATCGCAGTCAAAGATGGTATCCTGCCTTAAGGGGGTAGGTCACCCTCCATAGCCCTAAAAAAGGTCTTCTTTCAACCGCAAATTGTAAAGTGATAAATAACAACAGAGACAATGTTTTTGTCTAGTTTTAATCGTTATTCTACGAGCTTTAACACAAAACCAGAAAAGTGTAAATATCTGTATGTACACAAAAGTTGTGAGTAAAAACGTGAAGGCGTGTACGCGGTGCACCGTTTGATGGTGTATATAATATCTCAAAAACTGCTCCAAAAATTTGGATGAAAATTTAATGAGAGATGCAGAACAACATTCCCTAAGATGTGTCGAGAGCAGAATTTCGAGATAAATTCTTAGAAAAAGGATAAAAAGGATTTTTCATACAAGAAATCGGTAAAATCGTATTTTTCAACATAAAAATTATATTATTATTTTTTATTAACGACTAAAGCTAGAAAAGAACGTTGTCTCTATCGTTATTTATCACTTTACAATTTACGTTTGAAAAAAGCAAACCTACCCTCCAAAAGCTACCCTCTTAACCCTTAGGCTGCCGCTATAGCCACTATATTGGCATTGCGTATACCCGTAATTTGATGTGTAATTTTCTGTGTAGACATATATATCTTGGTATTTATGTTGGTACTACTGATTTTATACACGAATTGAATACATATATATACAGGAGTATAATTAGAGATACCATAAAGGTTATTCGTAAGTTTTAGAAACAAAAAAACTCCCGTCTCCTGCCGCTATAGCCACTATATTGGCACGGTTCTACCCCCTCGACTCTATGGGACCTATTGACTACTCATACATAAAATTTTTTGGAAAAAAGGACCCCTATTTTTACGAAAAAATAGCCTAAAGGTTAACGGAGATGTTTTCTTTGCTTTCGTGGCTACTTCTTCCCGTTATTTATATCCCTCGATTCTAATGATTAACAAAATAAAAGCGCAAATGCAAACGACGAAATTGAGATGTCGCTGTTCGGCGCATTTAACGTCTATCGGAAAGAGACGTTACGAGGACGGGGCGAATTTATAGTCGCAGTAACGTGCATGTTCGAAAGCAATCCAGTTTTTTCATTAGTCGAGGCAAACAAATTTCCCCGGGCCACATGGCTGGCTAAAAGTCCAGCGGAAACGTTACGGCCCGCTTTTCCCTGGGCGCCCTTCAATTAGCGAGCGCACACAGGCGGCAGAATAATTTCGCTCGTCCGCTAAAACCAAAAACGGATGAATTCGATATCGACTTGCAGCTGAAGCTGCGGTTCATTTAGTTTATCAACAACCAAAGAACAAAATCTCTCGATGATAACCGGTTAATATCGTTTATTAAATTAGTGAGACGCAAACACCCCTTTAACATTACTCTACTTGTAGCTTCGAATTTAAATAGGGATTAGCAAAGTTAGAGATGTTAATGAATATTTATTGATTTCTAGATTAAACTGTATGAAATTGTGTCAGACTGGCGGACGGGTCAGCAGTAGATTAGCTTTTCAGGAAACTAGATACTTCGGTAAATAGAAACTTTGAAGCTACAGAATTCTGTGAATAGTAAATATAGTAAAATTCTTAAGCAAAGACAGCCGCAGGAGAGATTCCATCAGCTCGAGGTTTCTAAAGATAAAGGTGTTAACAATTTCAGTGCCTAAAAGGTAGCATACTTTCACCCTCCTTTCCCTTCCACAGTCTCCTCACAGCCATTTCAGTAGGATCCAACGTGCATATTTCATCAGTGGAATAGCGAACGCCTTCCTGTTCCTAAGTACTAAGCCTCTTTAATAACAAATCTGGCGAGAACTTATTAAAATCGATCTCCCCTCGCCGTTTACACTGAAACGATCACGGCGCGATTATCGTGTTTGGAAGTCCAAACGATGTCGCGCCGTAGATAAAGGGCTGTTCCGTCAAAGAAAGAGTAGAAAGGAGAACGAAGAAAAGCCGCTGATGTTACAAGAGCCTCGTAATTAAGCCTCGCGATAATTGCGCTTTTAATGCCTCTTCCTCCGCCCCGCCGACCACGCCCTCCTTTTCTGTAACAGTGTTAGGATCAGGCGGATAGACCCGGCACGGGCCACGGCGGGAACAAAGTCCATTGTTTCCGTCGAGTGAGGTGAGAATTGATTAGTGATTTGATCCGTTAATGACTCCACGACGTAGGAGGAGTTTTTCCATCGGACCGTTCAGATGTCGGACACGCGCGCTCTATTTGTTCCTGGTGAAAGGAAATCGGATCTGACGGTTCGTTGGGAAAGCAAGGAGTGTCAGAGGCATGTACGGATGAGTCGGGATGAATAGAGAATTAAAGAGTGACGTAATTCAATCGACATGAATTTTAAGGGATTGATACACTAGAGTTTCAGGGACTCCTTTCCCGAATCCTTTCATCCCCGTAGGCCCGAATTCAGCCACACGTAGGGGAGACCGTGGCAAGTTGATACGTTTTTCAGTTTTCAATTTTTTTCATTTTTGTTTGAATTAATTACTTAATAACAAATACGCTAAAATATACTTTGGTTCTTCCTCTTTAAAATATTGTAAATGAAATGTTGAGAAAATACATACAAAATGAATGAGAAAATGTTATTTGGACGGAGGTAAAATGTATCAACTTACCCCAATGCGGGGCAAGTTGATACTGTTCTGGAGCATGTTGATACATCTGTAAAATATCCGTTTAATGAGTAAAAGATGGATGTCTGGAATACCCCACTTTAATATGAGGTACTTGCTTCTTTTTATTAATGTATCTTAATAAAGCTATTTTATGTATTCCGTATATTCTGGCGCTTTGACTCCTTTTCTACACCAACACACCCTTTTTGAAAAATACTTTGTGGTATTTTTCCGCGATTCGTTTTTTTGACATAATTTCGTACCATCTTCCCAGAAATAAAAGGGAAAATCCAATTAAAAGTAGTCGGGAAAAATTGATACACTCCCCATGAGTATCAACATGCCCCAGAGAAAACGTATCAACTCACCCCACAGGAAGTCATTACATACAAACATCTCCATAAACAAATGTAGAGCATATAAACAAAATAACAAAACGTAATTCCCTTACCTTCAAAGGACTCAATGCGATGCCCAATTAATTTGAGTGATAAAATTCTCTATCCCGTCTCAAGACGGATTGGAAAGAGAACACAACTAGGGTGGATGTACCATTTGTGGCCATTGCACTGTTTTTGGCCATGTGCAAAATTATCTTATTTTTAAATTACTTGCAGATCATTATTCTGTGGAGAAATTCATATCATTAATATTTTGTTTAGTATACCGCCCGAAATATAAGGTTACATTTATTACTTACACGGAAAAATATTACATTTTTTAAGAAATGGCCAAAACTGGTATAATATCTTAAAGTGGCCAGAAATGGTGCATCTACCCTATTTACTTTTTGTCTATAAAAACGAAAACAGTTAAAAATGGATTGCTAAAGACAAAGTACACAGACGTACGCTAGATCGTAGTAAAGAATTGATCAAGAAGCTTCACATATCTCACACACAAGGAGCTATATATATACAGTGTCGAGATAATTCGTCTGTATCAACCTGCCTCTGTACGAACTTGCCCCGGTCTCCCCTACCTGTCCGTATTTATCACTGATCGAAAACATACTTTTAAAATTGCACGCGTCGGATCTGCTAAAATCCGATTACATCCACACCCCTAATCCTCTCCAGCCAGTCGAGAGTGCTCGATGGGATCTCCAGCAATCCCCAGCAAACAAGAAAAATCACGCGATTCGAACGGATTTACCGGGCATCCTTTGCATTCTTATTTCACCCTTAATCTCTCCAATTTCGCGTTGCCTGCGTTAGTCAGTGCACTGTCATGATTCTACTAAAATACCAGAGGAAGGAAAGAGAGAGAGAGAGCTACGCGTAAATAAACATTCCACTTGATCTCGTTTCCAAGTTATAACCACTTCAAGTTCGCATAAGGGAGAGTGGGGGAATAACGAACACCTAAGCAAAAAAGCAAACAAAACGAAAACTATATGAGAAATGAATTTGTTTATTATTTACAAACATACTTAAACTATTCATCTATAAAGTACTGTGGCGATTTTTTGAAAAATTATAATAAAAATCAACTTTATAGTGAAAAATAAAAACCCTTGGTGTCCGTGATATTTAACAGAGTGTTAAATATCGCAGAAGTCGCACAGAAAGCGCGGCTGCAATGGTCAACCCATAAAAAATGTTGCTACAACCTCTACCTAATGTATTTTTCAAATTCATCTTCTTGTGCGTTAGAAAAAAAATTGCAATTGGTCGGAATATAAAAAAAATAGTAAATCCGTTTTGTAGATTTAAGTAAGTTTTATACATGCTGAATATTTCATAAAAATCAGTTATCTTTGCTAATCTCGAAGGTTCGAGATTACCCGATCCGAGTTGTTCGTCATTGCCCCACGATATCAAAAAATAAAAAGAATTTATTTCAGAGGTTAGAATCATAATTCAGGCTAGGCCTTGGTCACAAAATATTGGTAAAAAAATGTGTTATTTAAACTTAAAAGAAAAACATTAATTCAACAGTATGAAACATGATGAAAATAATAAATTCTGTTATTTTGAATAGCATAAGTGTTCTGTATTTATTATTTTCTGCCTGTCGTTGGATACGACCTAAACTATTAGCTAGTGGAGAGGGAACATCGTTTTTATTTATTAAAACGCCCTAACATCGAATTCGCGATTACCCCGCGTTCGTATTTACCCCACTCTCCCTTAAATAGAAAGTACTCGCCGAAGTAGCCCGTGCCCCTTCAGTTGAAGCCATTAAAGTGACCATCTGAAATGCAGTCTAGCGAGCCATATCTTGCCTTTCGTCCCCTCCGAAGCCGAAACTCTAATTTCTACGTTTAATTAAACAAAGTCGTCCCCGGTGGCCCAGTTCGCAACGAAACACCCTAACGCTGATAAATGGCCCCGACCAAGAAACGCCAGACGTAACAAACGTTTCCTCGAACCTTCGTCCACGTTTCCCGCCCGTCGAATCCCCGCAGTTACGCCCCCGTTGTCGAGCCTCGCGCTGTACACGTGAACAGACCGGGAACCTGTTCACATAATTCCACGGGCGAGCCTTATCGAAGAGGACGTAGCACGTCATCCTTTCGATCCTTACACACGCCGCGCTCAATCCCGAATTCAATCTGATGCCTTTACTACCGCCAGGCTCCGGCCGAACAGCCCCATATCCGCTTACGGCCATAGAAACGTCCAGCTGACAGGCGAAACTCGCTCGTTAATCACGTCAGTCGATGTTCCCTCCTTCGATCTCGTTTATGCCGATCTGTACGTCTCTCCGTTTATCAGCCGATCCCCGCGCCGGAGTATGGTCCGTGGGAATAATTTGTTTTCTGGCTTCTTGAGGGTTTAAGCCTCACGGAGAGAGCGAGAGGGTTTACAGCGCCACGCGTGGGACGAAGTAATTCAATATCTATGCGTTTGTTAAGGCCCAGCGAACGGAGTTGGTGAAAAATATTCCCCCTGATGCTGAGGGGAGAATTCGTAATATCGCTGGTGTCAAAGTTCCCGCGGAAGTTGGGGATAGGGTAGTAGGAATTATAAGCTGCGACCCAGTTTCCGAGTAGCCAGCTCGTTGGCCCCTGTGTCGAGACGCTGGCAGGTTTTCGAGCACCAGTGATATGAGAAGTTTGAGATTTATTTTCCTGCTGCGGACGTTAATCACTTCGATTTGACGGAAAGCGTGGCTCGTGGAATTCTGATGGAACTGAAGGAAATTCGCGCGTTATGCACCTAGTAGTTTAATTAAACATCTCTAGTTTTAGAAGTACCCTTTTTTAGAAATGGAAGCTCGTAAACAGTAAGCATATTCACTTCCGCGCGGAGTGTCTCGGAGTGTTAAGCTTCCGAGTCCATACTGAGTAATAACCCCTCGCCGCAGCTCGTCAACTTTTCGTATTAATTACCACCAACGGTCCATTAGTTCCGGTTAAATAACAAAAAGCCTCAGCCTGCACGCATCAGTTGCACGCGGAAATGTAGATTAATGGGCTCCTCCGCTTAGGGGTGGTCAGATTATTCGACAAAGTGGCCCGAAGAAGGGTGGGATTCTTATCTCGAACGATCCCTCGTCGTCATTCACTGTCGAAGTCCACTTCGTCGTTTCCTGACCCAACAACGCTGGAGCCTGTTCCCAAAGTTTGCCTAATGAAGCTCATTTGACACGGCCCGACAGTACCAAACGTACGACCGATCCTTCGATCCCATTATTCCCTCCTCTTGATCCACCGCCCTTCATCTTCCTGGCCGTTATCTGCCGATGCGCCTTCCCACGCCACTATACTGACCAACCTGCGTCTCGATAATGGCCTACTAATTGGCAATCATCGCTAGATAAGCGGGGAATCCAATCATCCATCGGTTCGTCTTAAACGTTTCTCGCAAGAAGCTGCAACTGTCTTTTAAAATGTTTGCGGGGTATTGCGGTGGATATAGATAAATGCAGACTTTGTATGAGAAAAGTAGAAAGTTGTATTAAGGGGGAACACCAAAGTGACGGTTGGAAGAATGAGCCCATTTTTAAGATTTTTTTTAGGAATAACAAACAGTTTTCATAAAACTGTTTTTCATAAAACTGTATAAAATTGTTTTTACCTACACTAGCGGACAAAAAGTTACCATTTTTTCGATTTGTTCTATTCTTGTTATTTTTTAGCACACATTTCGGACTGTGATACATTTAATATGCATATTTTGATGGAGAATTTAAACCTGTATAAAATCCAGTTAAAGTTGAATTTAAGTAACTGACAAGCAAAAAGTGTTATATGATATTAAACGGGGTAACACATTTTTGGGGCCAACAAAGAAGTTACCACGTTTAGTAACTTTTTAGGTTGTCCTAAAAACAAAAGGTGCCCCCACAAAATATTAGATGTTTTTATGTTGAAAAGTGGCAACTTCTTGTTGGCTTTAAAAAGGTGTTGTCTTGTTTAATCTTATGAACGATTTTTTGTTTGTTAGTTAAATAAATTCAACTGTAACTGGGTTTTATACAGCTTCTAATTGTCTTTCAGAATATGTATATTAGGCATATGCTACAATTTTGAGTTGATATTAAAAAGTAATAGAGAATTAGGGTGGTTCGAAAAAGTGGTAATTTTTTGTCCGCTACTGTATTAGTACAATGTCTTAAGAGACTATAAGAAAAAAATGAAGAGAAAAACATGCATAGATTTACATATACAGTTGATATTCTAGACCCCTCACAAGAAAACGTAGGTCGCTTATCGAAAGGGTATTTTTGGAACGGCAATTCTGAAATCAAATTGTTCTGTTTTAATATAATCTATATGAGTGTAGTTTCCGTTATACGTACCGATTTTTTAAAAAAATTAATTTTGTAAAAATGGTGCGCTTTAGAAGAAAAAGTTTCGAAAATCCGTAAAAAAATGGATAGTTTTTCGAGCGTATTTAAAAAAATATGTTTTCGATCAAAAAATCGGTACGTACAACTGGTGTCAGTCAACCGACTCGCGTGTCGCATGTTCCTTTCGAACGTGTGATTTGTTTCAATAGCATACGCAGTATTTTTCCTTTTATCTAAACTTTCTTTGATAATGGTCAGAATCAGTGACCGAAACGTTGGAAATTGATAAAACGTTCAAAAAGTGCAAAACAGCTTTGATTTAATTAAAATTTTTTAAAAAAAGACCGAACCAGTGCGCCGGAACCATCTCTTTTAAAAATTTACGGTCGAAATTCAATTTACACTATTGAAGATAATCTTGTTTTAAAGATCCTGTCAAAATTTCAAGTCGATCGGATCAAAATTGACAGAGTTATGGATTCGATCAGTTAGAAAAATGTCGTTTCGAGGAAATCGCGTTTAAAATTTGACTTGTAACGCGTTTGTAAGCGCGATGCGTCTTCGTAAAATTCTTCGAATAACGACTAGAAATTTTCAGAGAGTAAGGTAGTTGACCCAGTCGTCGATCGGTACCCAGTCGTCGATCATTTGAATTAATATTGAGATTTTATAAGGTTTTTGAACAATATTGTGTATAGGACAAAATTGCAAATTAATATTTAAGAGTCTTTACCTACATATATCATCACAATATTGTTCAAAAACCTTATAAAATCTCAATATTTAAGTGATCGACGACTACGTCTAAACCGATCGACAACTGGGTCAACCACCTTATTTTCTACGAGTTAAACATTAAGAAAGTGAAAAAAAGAATCGAAATTTTTTTCAACTTTCACAGTGGTGTTCCCCCTTAAGAATATCTCTTTCGATTTTATTATTATTATTATTATTATTATTATTATTGAATCGACGGGAGAACCCTTTAGTTTACAAAATTTGAACAAAGCTTATAACAAAAATTTTAGTTCTATTTTAGTTCTATTTGAGCAAAATTTACCTTTTATGGTAACTAACAAGAAATCATTTATTCAGTATTTCATACTCACGTTTGATACGTTACACCTCGATTTTATCCCATTTTTCCGCATTTTCCACCCATTACCCAGCCCAGTTTTTCACCAGCCACCGTGTACCATCGAAATCCGCGAGATAATAGAATGCATTACACGCTCGTCGCGCTATAGACGTGGCCATCGTTAAAGCATAGTACCAAAACGACCGTGGCACGGCGATGCCATCGACAGTCGACAGACGTTTCGACGAGCATTAACGAAGAACCGAGCATCAGTATAGGAGTAATGCGGTGCTCGCCGATAATAAATTATCCGTGAGCGGTTAGCGGCCGACTGCGACGGTCAGGTGCACCGGCAAAAACCAGCAAAATGGATTATTAATTACGATATCACGTCGACGTTGCCATGGGAGGAGGGGTGGAACGAGAACGGTGGCCTTTGAGTGGGAGGAACCTTCGTGAGCTTTTTCTCGTCCCGCGCAACCCAGGTGGATGTCGACGAGTACGTTTCGGGATGGACGTTGCTGGTGAAATTAACCATTTGTAGTCCAAGTTTAGGATACAAAGTGCAGATTAAGGGTATCCTCCCGTTAAAGTTTTACAACAAATTGATTTATTTTTTTATATATGTATATTTTAGTAGAACACAGTTAAAATTTGACGTCAAAATTTGTAGCGATGTAGAGTCTACAGCAGTTAAAACTCTAAACCCGTTTTTCTCAAAACACATTTTCTTAACACTGTGGAAGTCATAGTGAAAGAAATAAACAACCGATTTAAAAAATTCTTGTAGATTTCGTTCGTTACTAAATTTTCCGTGGAATCATTTATAATGGTAACTGTTCGACCAATAGTTTTCTTTTTATAAACATTTTCGTGCGTAAAATTACCGTCTTTTCGATGTTTGTGGTACAAACATCTGCCAACACATGAGATTACAATATTTTGCTATGACCGTAGATTATTCCACGAATAATCTTGTAGACTTTAAGAATTTTCGTGGTTTGTTGATGTCACATAATTCTACGAGATGTTAAAAATTTCGCAGAAAAGGAACTTTTATTACATAAATTTTTTATTTATTATGTTTAAAGATGTACAGATACAGCCCAAAAAGTGTTTTGATCCTGCGACGTTTATTTATTTTTTTAAATAAAATCCTAAAAATTACCAATTTTTTAAGTGCTTTGATGGGGGAGTACCTACCCTTAACACCAATTTTCACCCCTTAAAACATTCCATAACAGTTTCGAGGTTGTGAAACGCGAGGAAGACAATAGAGATGTTTTCAATCGTGTTCTACCGTTCGTATTTTTTTGTAAATTGTATGGAATTTTGGTGTATAGGTAACTTGAATAGGTCCATTCCGAAAGTATACTAATATTACAGCATAAAAATAGGAGAAAATATATGAATAAATGCTAAGTCCCTGAATAGAATTTGACAGAAATTGTTCTTAATTACACTCCTCTATTATTTGATCAGATATTCATTTTTCACAAATGCGAAACAAGCAATGCTCGCAGAAGATTGCCTCGCGAGCTCGATTAAACTGGCTTTCCGAATCGCAACCGCATGCGACTAACTGATATCCGACGCTATTTCGTTCGCTGAATAGAAACGCGATAGTTCTATAGCCTAGATTAATCTCGCATTTTGTAAATGAACGAATGGAATGAATTAACTGTACTGAACGCAAATTCGCGGAGTCAAAAGAGACAGATGGAAATTTGGAAAGACGATCAAGTGTTGATAACAGAGTTCCGTAATGTCTGTTACGATTTGATCGCTTGCTATGGTGGAGTAAATTCGCTTTTAAATTATCTGAAATGTTAAGCGCAACAAAAAACTTTGTTGGAGATAATGGCGATACTTTTAAAAGCTCCCTCCTCTCAGCTCGACCTATATACTTTCCATTAACGGCAAATTATTCTGCAACATTCTTTGCAATTCACTCCACAAACCGAATAACTGAATTTCACGATGAAAAGGATCCCCTTTCGTAATATCGCCGCGAAAGCAACCGACGCCACAGGAATTTTTAATTCTAGATTAATTTAACTTTCAAATCGACCCTAGCGAAATTTCTTTTTAAAAGTGATCGCGGCAACTTCTCTCATTTGCATTGAAAAATATTTCCCGTGTAAATGTTGCACGCCTGCAGTAATAAAATTTGTTTACCTCGCGAATCCCTTGCGCTACACTGGCATTAGCAAGTGATAAGTGTTTCTGAAGAAGTAAAAAATAAAGTTTTACATTATTATTATTATTATTATTATTATTAATTACAATAAACGGGTTACAACCCTTTGGTACAATTGAATACAAAAATGAGGTAGAGAAACGAACGCTTATAAAGAAAGAAAGATAGAGAAAGAAAGCATTAATATACAATGTGACACACTCAATGCAACAGACGTAAAAGCTTTGTACGGATCTTATCTACTGAGTCGGAGAAAAAATCAAGTTGTTCGTGATAAGAATTGGCGATGCTACATATGCGATCAATGCAATTATGTTTACCATAGAGGGTTCGATGCGTTTTTATGTAGAAAAGATTACGATGCCTTAGGCTCTTAGTGTTTGCATTAAAATTGAGTTGTGTTATTAAAGGTTGACAATTTATTCGGCTATTTATCACATTGAATAGAAAGATCAGGTCTGATATAATTCTTCTGTTTTCGAGGGTTAACAAATTTAGTCTGGAAAGCCATGGGTTATAATTATGGCAGTATATAGGAATGCTGTCACCAGATTTGTACGCTATTAACCTTAGATATTTGTGTTGAACGCACTCGATTCTATAGCAGTGAATTTTGAAGTAAGGAGACCAAATTATAGAACCATATTCGAGATGAGGCCGTACTATGGTACTATACTACATACTAAGTCCCTCCAAGATCTCTATTTCTTATTCCTCAACGATGTAACAGATTCCCTGCATTAATCACGATTTGAGAATACTGTCAATATTGTTCCAGAACTTGTATAAGATCTACCAGAAACAAAGGCCCCTGTGTAGCCACGTTCAACCAACAAAAGCAGTTCGAAGAATTGCTGGGCAAACCACGGCCAAGCCTCTGTTACCCCTCGACTCGTTAGATCGGCCCGCGTTACATCAGGAATATTCGTTCCATTAGGAAGATTGCGGGGTAGAGATGGGGGAGGAATCGACTGGCGTCGTCCAGCGACGGGCAGAGATAACCGACCGCTAATTGCGTTTGTCATACCGATAATTAATAATGCATCGGTCGGGATGGGCGTGACGACGAGTAGCGGGCGGCGAATTAAATGCGTTAACGACGATAATCGGGTTGCGGTGAATGCCAAATCGAAAATACACCGGGGCGGGAGTTATTGAATGCAAACGAGGCCGCGATCCATCATCCAGCTGAGCTGGCTGGCTTTCCACGCTGGCACAAACGTTTATCTGCGCAACTGTCGATCGTTTTTCAAAGGCGAGCTAAAACAATTACTCTTGCTGGCTACTGGTAAGAGGGGCAGCTGTTAAAAGTTCAGATCCCCGGGACTGCGAGGAAGATACGGTTCTTGGAGAGTGTATATTCTTCGTTCGGAATACGAATGACGAAGATATTTAGTATGGCGACCGTAGGAGTACAAACACTAGTGACTGGCTTAAAGTTTCTGACGGAGAGATAATGGCCACCTGAAGTGTATGCGTGTATTAGAGATCATTGAGTTTTACGTTTTATCTAGATCGTTCACGTGGAAGCTGAGTTTTATAGATTTAAGGGGTTATACCTACTCAGGAGGCCGAAAAGAAGTGAATGTTTGCGATTTTTTTTTTAAAAAGTGGCAGCATATATTTTTGCAGAACTTTTTGCACTTTAAAGAGTAATATTTAAAGAACATTTAGTAATTTTTTTGTAGGACAATATTTGCGTAGGGTGAAGCCACCAGTAGTCGACTACTTTTAGAAAAACATGAAAAATAAGGTTTTTAGAAGTGATAATCTTTTGAACAGTGTGTAGATAGAGTGCAGTTAGAGTGCAGTTAGAGAACTGCACTTTGTTAAAAAAATCGTGACTTCTAAAAACCTTATTTTTTATGTTTTTATGAAAGCGGTCGACTACTGATGGCTTCACCCTATATAATAAAAATACAACAACATCCAAGAAGCCTTTTTAAAAACGGTGAGTAAGATATCTGAACAACCACTGCACCAATCTTTCTAAAATTTCAAAATTCATTTTTTTTCATTTTTAAAATCGAAATACACATTGAAAAAATGCGAACGACATTCTGTAGATTTTTATATAAAAAATCAGCCCACAAAATTTTAGAAAGATTTGTGCAGTGGTTGTTGAAAAATCTTACTTACCGTTCTTAAAAAGGCTTCTTGGATGTCGTTGTATTTTTATTACAAACGTAAATATTTTTCTACAAAAATTACCAAATGTTCTTTAAACGTTACTCTTTAAAGTGCAAAAAGTTCTGTAAAAATATATGCTGCCACTTTTTCAAAAAAAAATCGCAAACATTCGCTTCTTTTCGGCCTCCTAACTAGGTATAACCCCTTAAATAAGAAAGCAATCTTGCTTCTTGCAACTCCAGTTAAAGATGTAGCTTCCCTCACCAATTTCTCGGATAAGTTTCTTACTTGTCTCATCACACACTTCTTCCTTCCTTTTTCGACCCCTAGTCTACGACTTCCTTGCCCAAGAAGAGGGACAAGTGGACTTAAATCGCGAGCTGAACGACAAACACCTTCCACTCGCAATACAATTAATAAATAATCACAAATCCACGATTTCAATACAAACACAAGTTCCCTCACTAATTTTCTCACCTACCACCAAACTCCTTCGTCACCCCCAAGAAACCTCCCCCCATAAAATAACCAATTCCAACTACTCTCACCTCGACATAATTCACAAATGTATTCTCCGCTCAACGACGCAGGCGCTTAATTGCAAAGAAGCTTACAGCCCTCGACGGAGGTGTCGTTAAAAAATTCACGCCGCTTCCGGTGTCTCGCGAGGTCTCTCTCTCTCGAGAAACGCTCAAAGCGATCGCGAGTACGCGCGTGCACGCTTGCCATTGTCCCCCGGCTGAAAGGCGAGAAGAAGACGGCGCGAGCCGATGAAATGCAGCGAGTAATTGGAACGGCGTTACTCGGCGACGCGATGAATGGTGTGGTCGGTTTGATTTGCAGAAGCCAGCGAGGGCCGGACGGGGCCGCGGGAACAATGATAGGGAAAGCTGTTCTGATACTGTGCGCCGGCTTCACGATATCCCAGTGCTGCTACGTTTTCCCAAAAGGTACTTGAGCGCGGATAACGAGCGTGACGACGACCGTCCCCGGCCTCTCCATATTCTATTCTCGGTCAACGAGACTTGATTTGTAGCCGCGGGAGCGCGTAACGAGGGCCGCGCCGCGGAAAGACGAAAAAGCTCGGCAGCCTTGCTCGCGGAAATATCGCGAGACGTATCCGAGATTAGTTTGTCGCGGAGAATTTCGCGGTAAGAAAAACAGAGGCGAGAGAACCAAAGAATATAGAAGCCCACGGTCGCGAATCCGCGATCGATACCAGGGAGGTGAAAGGAAGTTGATTCCCCCGTTGATTTTACGTACACATCCCGGGCGGTTGATCTAATGAGAGGGGAACGCGATATCGTATCCAGCACGGACGGGGAGAAGGACAGGGAGCGTTTATAATTGGGTTTACCGTTCTATATTCCTTCTCGGCGCTTCCATTAAAAATTTTCAACGGCTTAGCCCGCCGCTGAATATTCGCCGGCGGTTTTTATCTGTTTAAATCCCGGGGAAGAAAAGGGACGAGGACCGCGGGCGCGGTCACGCGCCGCGGAAAACTGTATTTTATCGCTGCCGGGGCTGAATCCTCCCGCCAGGCGATACTTTATTCACCGTGAATCGCGCGGATTTAATTTCACGCCGTTTTACCCCGCGCCCCGTGTTTACGGTTTGTAATTACGTTTGACGCCGGGGCGGCCGTGGCGCGGACCAGGGAAAAAAACTTATCGATTAAAAGCGAGTCAGCGTAGCTCGATCTTAAACCATGGGAATCGCTCTTGGACGCCCGAGGGGAGCGATTTCCACCCCATTCTACTGCGCGGAATTGCGTTAGCCGGGATCAGTGAACAGCCAAGGATCACCGCCCGAGGATCGATGCTTCGGAGCGCGCGTTTGGGAGCACCAATGTGCCGACGGCGATTCAAACCAAGGAACAAGATTTTTAGAGCGTAGAATTTAGGTGTAGATAATTCTAATGTGTTTAATATTGTGAAACGTAAAGACTCGATAGTAGGTAATTATTAATCAGACCCGATGCGACTGTTCTTTTTGTTGCAGAGATCCAGGACCCCTGCTCGAAGCTGAACTGCACCCTGGGCTCGCAATGCGTACGAAGTAGAGACGGCACCGAGGCCTCCTGCGAATGCCTGGAATCCTGCCCGAATTTAGGGGATCACGAGGGATCCAGCCCTGTCTGCGGCACAGATTGGATCGACTATCCGTCTCTCTGCGAGCTGAACAGGGCGGCCTGCGCGAAGAGCGCTAATATCACTGTAGCGTTCCAAGGGAAATGCGGTGAGTATTTTTCTTGTGACCTCGGCTTGCAAGGAGAGTATTTTAGGTGTTCGCCTTTGATCATTTTGATTTTTGGATATGTTATAGAGGACCGAAAAATAAGAAATAGAATGGATGTACCGTTTGTGGCCATTGCACTGTTTTTGGCCATGTGTATAATTACCTTATTTTTATATTACTTGCAGATCATTATTCTATGGAGAATTTCACATCGTAAATATTTTGTTTAGTATACCGCCCGAAATATAAGGTTACATTTATTGTTTATACGGAAAAATATTATAATTTTAAGAAGTGGCCAAAACTGGTACAATATGTTAAAGTGGCCACAAATGGTGCATGTATCCTACGTGTTTTTTTATTTTTCCCCGTTTTCATATTTGGGGGGTGAAAGGTGCGTTTAAAGTTAGGGCTGAAAAATCATTTTTGTGGAATATCTCGAGAACTTCTTGCCCCCTTTAGTTAAAATGTCCTATCTAGCATTTTGAAACAACCGAGAAAATTGAAGTTTTATCATTTACTTTGTACTACCCTTATTTCCTTTCATTCAAACTAAAACATGTTGTCAGTAGTTGGTAACAGCCTAATATAATTTTTTGTAATAGGTATACCGGTAGGTAATGCATTATTAACGTACTAATTAATTAATTGCCTTAGATAGGATATTGTATCCAATTGGAAAAAAGTTAGGCTAAATACATTAGAGTGTTTATAAATCTTTATGAAGCACGTAGAGTTTTCTAACTTTATATAAAAGGTAGAAGACGTGTGGAACTTCAAATATTTCAATATATCTCAAAAAATGAAAAAATGCTAGATAGGACGGTTTAACTAAGGAGGGCAGTATTAGAGATAGGGGAATAGTGTCAATGAACGAATTTTGTATCTTTAAATGCGAAATATGACTGACTCACCAGATTTTCAAAATCTCGAGATATTCAACAAAAATGATTTTTCAACCCTAACTTTGAACGCAGTTTTCACCCCCCCCCCCTTCACCCCCCAAATATGAAAACGGGGAAAAATAAAAAGCACGTATTTCTTATATTTCGATCCTCTATAACATATCCAAAAATCAAAATGATCGGAGGCGGACACCTAAAATACTCTCCTTGTTAGAAGCGGGCAGAAGTGAACAGAAACAGAGAGCGTAAAATGGGCCTGGGAATCGTCCTTCGGGGTTATTGACTCTGCCACTTTCTCTTTATGCCGCGTGTTACAATTAAGTTGCTGTTTAACGAACTCGTCCGGGATCGTCTCGCGATACAAACAACACAGAAACGCGTTGATATTCCTGAATTGTACTCCCCTATTTGTTCTTCACTCGGAGAAAAGTTGGCAGGCTCCCAATAGCAGTAAGGTTAAAATATTGGAAGCGTAAAGGAAAGCTATAGGTAGCAGTGGAGGAGTAAGGGTTTGCGAGGTTCGAAGGCATTGCGGTATCCTACACGCCGTAAACACGCCAAGGCTTCTCTCCGAAACGCACTTGGCTGCAGCAAGATTATTTATACAGCAAGGTAAGACGCTCGGACTGCGCCAAGGTTTCAGTTTTCCAAGGGGTAGGGAATATTTACAGAATCGAAGGGGGTAAAGCGCCGGGTTTGTCAGCACGTATTTACTCGGACCTTCTTCACGCGCCCGATCGAAATTAGGGCTGGGATTATTCGAATAATTTAATATTCGAATATTTGACAAGTATTCGAATGCTACGAATAAACTTCGAATATTTGAGTATTCGAATGTTATTATTCGAATACTATTCGAATTTCAATGTATTCGAATACTATTCGAATTTCGATGTATTCGAATACTATTCGAATATCGCTGTATTCGAATAGTATGGTGTGAAGTGGGTCAAAATTAGCTTACAAGATTTTACCCTGACAAATGAACCTCAACAACTTGATTTATAATTCACACCATACTATTCGAATACATCAGTATTCGAATACTCAAATATTCGAATAGTATTCGAATACTCAAATATTCGAATAGTATTCGAATACTCAAATATTCGAATAGTATTCGAATACTCAAATATTCGAATAGTATTCGAATACTCAAATATTCGAATAGTATTCGAATAGTATTCGAATATTTGAGTATTCGAATACTCAAATATTCGAATAGTATTCGAATACTCAAATATTCGAATAGTATTCGAATAGTATTCGAATACTCAAATATTCGAATAGTATTCGAATAGTATTCGAATAGTATTCGAATAAATCAGTATTCGAATAGTACTCGAATAGTATTCGAATACATCAGTATTCGAATACTCAAATATTCGAATAGTATTCAAATACTCAAATATTCGAATAGTATTCGAATACTTGGATATTCGAATTATATTCGCCAAATAATTGAACAACTGAAGTATTCGAATATTCGAATACCAAATAATTCGACAAATAGTCCCAGTCCTAATCGAAATTACTTCCGGGCAGATTCGCTCGTCTACATTCGCGACGGCCCGCGAACGCGTCCCAGCGATATCCCTAGACCCTTATTTCCCAGTGCCTGGTAACCATAAAGCGCGGAATGATTCCGCTCAGAATCGATTCCCCTCGGCTCGAATTGCGTTCTGAATATGACACGCCCGAGAAGATCCGCCGAAAGTGGACGAACACCGCTCGCGGGAGCCACTATGACTACAAATGTTACTACCCCTCGGTTACCACCATGTTCTCCACGCGACTGATCGATTAAATGGCACTGCATTGCGGTGGATTCTCCTTTGATCAATCCGGAACATCTTCGAGAAATATCGATGGCACACCGTTTTAAGCCACTCCCACCGGAGGATCCTCTTTTCATTCTACTCTCCCCTTTGTCGCGACCAGCACCCTGCTCCCGCATTTTAACCACGTACACTTTTGCATCCCGTTAACAGCGGGCCCCTAATCAGCGATTAAAAAAGAGAGGAGACAAAAACCCGGCGGGGCGAATTTCCCGGCAAATGAAAGCCTTAAATTTGGAAACAATGCGTCTTTAGCGGGCCCCTGCCCCCGCGGGGGTGCGCGCATGCATCGCGTCGCCAGAATTAATCAGCCACGGTTTATACAGCGGCACGACAATGGCGCATCGAAAAATGGCAGAGAATTAAACGAAGGCCCGACAAAAGGCGGGAAGACATAAAGGCAACAAAAGAAACTGGATGGAAGGGGTGGCGAGCGGCGTGAAATCGGCGGAAGGCCGCAGCCGACGGAAAGACAATGATAAATTAGCGGTATGCGAGCGGCGTAGGCAGCCGTTCTCCATCCGTTTAGCTCGCACCTACTTGCCCGGCTGCGAGCTAAATCGCTCGCACACGTGGCCATAAACGAGGCGAAAACACAGGGTCCGTGGTACGTGGGCGCAAAGCAAGAGCAGTCGAGCGGAACGCGCGAGATTCGGGATTTAACGTCTGACTAGATCGATCTTCTACTACTAACGAAACGGATCCAACTCCCTGCACCGCGTCTTTCGCGTTCCTCGCCCGGCCTGGAATCAAAAGCGGCAGCCACGGGAGAAAAAGCAGGATCCTCTTTGTGAGGATCCTCGCGTTTCTTCCTTTCTCTCCGCCTAGCTCATTTCCAGTTGTCAGCGCTCATCTCTTTATGCTCATCGGTTTTCTTCTTTATCTAATTTACCCTTTGTCCGCGCCTCCTTCGCTGGCCCTGCCTCTATCTTTGATACCGCCTTTAAGAACCCCTTCCTTTTATGGCCGCCGAGTCTAACGCATTTTCCCTGCTTCTAATTTTCTCTCTGGATGCGCTGTGCGTTGCCTCTCTCCCTTTCCACATTGTCCTTTCACCATTTTTACCCTCGCGGACATAGTAGCTGGTCCGCTTTGACCAAGGAGCTTTCTGTTGGTGAAAAACCTCTCGCTTCTCACTGCATCTTCTGGCAAATATATTTCAACTTCATTATCCTCTACATTCAACTCCCATGTTTCCTTTTGCAACCAGCTCTAACATTATTTTCCATTCTTCTTCTCCCTGTTCTTTAAGCCAACATCTCCGATCTTCAGTCTTTGGACGGTGGCGCGTGCACGTTCCGGTTTTCCTTCCTCCCCAATCGAAGAACCCCTTCCCGGGATGTCCTCCGCGCCGCGCGGAGCGCAGCCAGCGCGGAGGATCGCACCGCGGGCTCGAACGTAGTACAAACTCGCCGGGCGTTTAATCAACCGAGTAGTAAAGACAAATGTTTGATCAGACAGGTAGCTGCGAGAGAAGGTGGTGGCGTTTACTTAGGATTAGGCAAGTCCACCCGCCCTACTCGCCAGCTAGCTCGCTCGCGTCTTCTTATTCTTCGAGCAGCCGCCACGGGCGGCACGGTTACGGTAATCGTGGATGGCGGTTGCCGAAACGCCCTGGGGGAAACCGACGCCTCCACCAAACGGAAGGACGGTTTCGGCACGATGTAATTGCTGTTGATCTTCGGTCTGACTGCTGGAAAGTGGCTGAGCAAATGTGAGAGGCGGTAATTGAATTACGTGGCTCCATTGCAGCGCGGGTTTTGAAAAATGAGCGGGGTATTGGAGGACATCAAGGGACAGGGTTGGTCAAGTGATTGAAGGAATATTCCAATTGGCCTTGAAAGAAACGCGTTGTACACGAGTTTACGAAGATTCTAGGTGCCCGATAGCGCGACTTGAGTGTGACGTCCCACTGTGGTCTGGATGGTGGCCAAAATTCAATTTCTCAACTTCAACTTTACAATGTAATTAGGATGTCCTTCGGTTTAGATAAAAAGGCAGGCTCTATTCGAGGAACGTATATGTATACTCGTTGGAAAGTATTCCACTAGCTCTCAAAATAATGAGGCATTATTACAATTGAAATAATTCAATCTGCCCCTGCCTCCTTTTTACACAATGGAGACATTGAGAGCAAAAAGGGACTAAAACACAGTGGGAAAAAAATTAATTTTTCCTATTTTATATGATGTTTTTTTTCCTATTTTATATGTTGTTTCGTTAGCTTTATTTCTGCTTGATATTGTTATTGTTTTTGGGTTAGGTTGCAAAACGGCATATATGCTGAACCTCGCCTATTTATCACACAAGTTTTTTTTTCTTTTTTGTTGTTTGTAAATGTGATAAATAAAGACGAATTATTATTATTATTATTAGTAGTAGTAGTAGTAGTAGTAGTAGTAGTAGATCCTATTGGAATACATTATTGCTACTAACTGAATTTCGCAAAAAATGTGGGTTAGTCCGTTTTTACTCTCAATGCACAGTGGTCTGAATGGTGGCCTAAATTCAATTTCTCAACTTCAACTTTACAATGTCATTTTTTTATGAATTGACAACCCTCCAGACCTTCTAAATCCGCGTACCTTTCCCTTTTCAGATGATTCTTTGATTAGATATAATATTACAAAGACAAAAGCATGAAATTTTATGTGAATCTAATTGTTTTAATTTCTCATTATAGATTTATAGAACATTAAAATACGTGTTTGTATCATACAGTTATATAGGTAAGGAAGTATATTTTAGTTATTTATATGTGCCATAGGCATTTTTTAATCCATGAATAAATAGTGCAATATTTATATCAATTTTAACTTTGAGAAGGCTTATAAAAAAAATGATTAAGCATAATTAACGTCGGACTTTTTTTTACATGAAAGCTTACACAATTGTTAACAAGAGCATGTAAATTTCAAGTGCAGTTTTCAATTTTATGCAGACTTTTAGAAATGACGCTCGAGGTATTTCGGCGTCCCGGACGCGTGTATTTTAATATTTTATTTTTTTAAGTCAAAGATAATATTTGAACTGATTCCTTTTCGCTTTTTTTTTAGTACGGCTATGGTTATTAATTTTGGCTATAAAATACCGCATTCCAAACCATAATGCGTGCCATATTGAATCCGCCATTTTGAATTTTAAATTTTTGGTGCCAAATTCGTTATCAGCGACCTTAAAAACCCTTAACCACCCAGTTTCAGAAAGATCAGAATTTTGCTCGCTAAATTTAGATATCCCCAGACCACTGTGCGTCCGTGGAAGAATGACCAGGGTGGGAGAGATAGAACCAAAAGTGGGAGAATTAGGATGACGATGCTCTCAAAGGTTCCAAGAAAGGGGAATATTCGTCCCGTTCGCTCCTCTGTTTCTCAAATTGCACGGAGAACAATGAGACATAATAACCGGACGGGGCTGGCATTCTTGCCGCTGATACTCGTCGAAGTGAAAGTCGCGAGGACTTCGGGGGGTGTCCTTTATCAATCGTATCCAGCCACCCCCACCGCTAGTCAGCGAAACGACGGAATCAATAATAAATTCCCGGCGGCGAGGGGACCGAGGCATCGTTCCTCCTTCGAGCCACCCCCTCCCGTGCAAATCCCTGACCCCTCCTAATTTCTTCGGCAACGAGGACGCCGAGTCAGGGGTGGAACGAGCCGGGTCGCGAATCTCAAGTGGCTTGCGACGATAAATCAAATTAGCTCGAAACTTTCGAGACTTTTCGATCGTCAACCAACCCTCCGCCCGCTGCCACCCTTGCCGCTGGTACTCCACTGTCAGCGACGATTGGCTCGGGGGTAAATTGAAAAAAAAGGAGGGAGGCGGAGAAAGGGGTGGGAAATGAGTTTTTCGAGGCAGACGAACTTTTTCAATGATTGAAAGTAGCATCGGAGACGGCGGGGGCAAGGAGGGGGGTTGCGTAGGGCATTTACGAACGCGATAAAGCGTGGCTGTAGCTCGCGATTAAAGGCGCGACGAGGTCTTTAACGTTAATGTTATTTACAATCATCCACGACGGGGAGGATAAGGGATGTTTGTAAGAACGAATCACGTTGAACGTCGAGTGTAAGAAGGTCCAAGGAAACAACAGTTGAAAGGGGTGGATATGAAAGCTCGACGGAAACGAAGTTGTTTGTTTCTTTGAGTAGCAAGTGATAATACCCAGTCGATCGCGATTGTAGGAAATAACGGAGGCTCAGGTTGCTCTAACGAGGACGAATAATTTTCTAATTAGCAACTGGACGCGTAACGAGACCGATTAATTTGCTGGGAAAGTAGTGGCCACGGTGGAGGATTAATAACGCCAAGTTGCGCGAAGGACGCCAAAGTTATGGAGCCGCATTAACATAATTCCAATTATCTGTCGCGGAGACTTGTAGTCGATCCCGAGCCCTCGAACCCTGGCTGTTATAATTAATGCCCTGCTAATTACTTATAAAATAGCGTCCAACTGAAGCTTCCCAAGTTTTCCCACTTGATTCCACGATTGTCCAGTTCACTGTGAACCAGTGCCTACACTAGTGTCTCGAGTGTGGCGTCTAAGTAACCCTTTTCTGGACGAGTCATCGCGAGATAAGCGCACGAACGCGGTTACTTCCGCCGTCCTTCCTTCCATTTCCCCGAGAAATTCCTTTTAGCTCGGTCCCCGTGAATATCCAGATCCGAAATCGAGGTGAGCGTACCGTTTTCTTTACGCTCCACTGTGCCGAAATAAGGGTCGTCGAGGGGTAGAGGGGGAGAAGATCCGCAGCGAAGAACGTTAGAACGAAGAAATGGGCTCAACTAAATTCTCACACTAGCCGGGCTAAGGTGTTCCTCCTACGGGCACCTTGGAGCTGCTTCAGACGTCCGAGGAGAGCGTAGAGGATCCGATCGCGGCGAGAATGCACTCGCCCGAGCACATTCAGCCAGACGAGTGCAACGGGCCGGTTATACCCTTCAGGTGTTTGTCTCGCGACAAGCGAGCCGCTCGATTGATCGCGCGAAACGGTAAATAAAAGTCCCTAGACGCTGGAACGCGAGGGAGCTGGGTAAACAGATTTGTCTGAGAGGCAAGGGTGTGTGATAAGGATGCGCGGGAATGTCGGTGGTGTCAGTAGGGTAAGTTGGGGTGAGATGGTTGTAGTTTCGTTTAGATTCTGCTACAGACAATCTATTTGAAATAAAGCAATGAAAGTGATGTAGAACAAAACTTCAATTCTTTGTCTACATGTCCGTTAGTATTAATAAACGAAAAATTATTATTTAATATGCCGTAAAATGGGGGAACATTGGCATGTTTTTGGTACATTTTGCTATATATTATCCTACTAATATAATAAATGCGAAAGTGTGTTTGGATGTTTGTTACTCAATCACGTTGCAACTACGCAACGGATCTTTCTATAATTTTGTATACATGTAGTCTAGGACCGGGAATAACACATAGTATACTTTTTATCCCGATTTTTTTAACCGGTTTGGACCAAATATTGCGTAATTACCCTCTAAATCCTGGGGAACATATAGGCTACCATGAAATCTGGACATTACTCCCCTTTGCCATTATTTCACCCTCTTAACATTCTGTGGCAATCAAAGTTTTACCCGGGCAACGCCGGGTATTTTAAGCTAGTATAATATAAAAATTAACATTTTTAGATTTGCTTTAAGTATCCTATCATAACATTGCATCTTTTGTGAATGCACTACAACTATAAAAATGCATAACATTTTTGTCCTTAACCTTCTTTAATACATGTATCAAATATAAAAAGCACTTAAAAAGTTAAGGTTTTACGACATCTGAATTTACATTATCACTTAAATTTGTTTCTTTTTATTTTCAATGCACTCTATTTTATATTTTTAATAATTTTTATATTTTTTCCTTTTTTTAATTAACATTTTTAAGTTTGGTTTAGGTATCCTATTATAACATTGCGTCGATCGTGATTGTACTACAAGTGTGAAAATGCATAAAATTTGTTTCCTTTTCCTTTTTAATAGATGTTAAGTAGATGCCAATGTTACCACGTACTGCCTATGTTTACGGTACAAATTTTACAAACGAAAAAATGTGTCATTGCCCGTATCTCTCTTGATGTCCGGTAAAGATGGTCGTATGTACCTTTCAGGCTAACAAGTTGTGGTCCTTAACTGGTTATCTCAAATTCTTTCTAGTTTTCGTCCACATTCGTTTTTGCCCGCTCAAAACATCTTTGGGCTCTTGCTGTGAGTCTTGTAATCCGCATATATATGACACACAGTGTCAAAATCTGGGCAATTTTCATGGGCCCAATAACCACATGACTTACATCTTAGCCAATCTTGTTGTTTTTTTTTGGTTTCGAAATAATTTTCTCCGAATTTCACTAAAATATCTGAAATTATATTAAATACAGCTATGGACAGCTCTCCCGGACAACAATTGACCATCTTTCCCTTAAAGCCCTGGTAAAATAGCCATTCCCCTTTCGCTTAGACCAGTAGACGGCAAACTCATTAGTCAACAGAGCCAAATATCAACAGTACAACGATTGAAATTTCTTTCGAGAGCCAAATTTCTTAAACTTAAACTATATAGGTAGGTACTCTGTTTATTAACTGAATAAAATTTAATTATAGTTTTAAGTCTTAATTAAACTATAGGTACACTCAATAAAACTTGATATCATACTTAATAATCATTTTATTTATTGATAAAAATTAAATTGTAATCATTTGTGGCAGAGCCGCATTCAAGGGGCCAAAGACCCACATGCGGCTCGCGAGCCACGGTTTGCCGACCACTAGCTTAAACTAACAAACGTAACCCCGAATACTTCAAGATTAAAAACACTGTAAATAATGCACTATTGAAAATACATCTTCAAAATCAAAAATATTCAGCATAAATAACACAAACAAGATGACCAAAATATTGATCAAACATTTTGAAGCACTAGCTTAAATTTCACTATAGATTTACAAACCTTTAAAAACGTTCTATTCCAACACTTTGACCTAAGAATGTTACTTTTCTATGACACTTTGTACCCACGTCGAGGCAGCGCAATCAGGCGTTTCCTTCTAAAAAATGCTGTCCCTGCCCATCTCTTCCGTATAACCATCTCACCCCGACTTACCCTATATTACAACTGCAAAGCAGAAAAATGAAATTAAGAAGAAGTTATCCGAACTCAGCTATGTGACTTCTGCGATCTCAGTTCCACTACTTTTCCCACTCTATGTTTCCCGATTATCCAACATACTCCCCCAGCATCCTCATGCATAACCCACTCAATCCTCGCGGAAACTATCTTCGAACTACCCCACGAAGGATGACTCGCCCTTTCCCAAACGCACCACAAATCTCTCCAGGCAAGTTGCAACGGAATATTCAATTCCATCCGTGTTCATCCGCGAGATCGGTCATTATTCACCAAAGACACTGCGCCGCGGCGGGTTTCCGCAGCAGGGTCGACTAGGTCCCCACAAAGTAGCCTGCTTACGACGCGGCAGGCACAACGTGGGATCCTATGTTCGTATCCCCCGGACCGCTGTAAATTACCATCATATTCCAGAGCGGATGCTGTTGCGCGCTTATGTTTACGCGCCCCGAGCCTAAGTGACTGGCGCTCTGTCGGGGGAGGGTCTGCAGGGTTTCCGTACACTTCAGGGCCGCCGCAGATCGAACGGAAGTGGCTCGCTGGCGGGTGCACGCGAGCAGGAAGCGCAACGATGCCGCTGTTAACATAAACTCCAGTCATTGCTCCGGGAGCATAATTCCCATATACGAAGCTCGTAACACTTCCCCGCCTCCACCTAGGAATTTTCCCAGCTATCCCTCCAAGTGTCGGTGCAAGCTACTTTATACGGGCTGCAGAAAAGGATCCTCTTCCCCGGCTTGTAATTGTTTGAAGATCGCGCGCTGGCGTTAGTCGAGTTGAGCGCCACTCACCGGCTGGCGCAGTACTCTCGGACACCGGGCTTCCGTTTTTGGTCTCACTTTTCGTTCGAATGTTGGTCTCGGTGTGGCGTCTTTGAATTAGTCGGGCCGGTTGGCCGCGTGTTAGGTACACATCGAAATAAAAGGTCGAATAACATGTAATGGAGTTTAACGTGATGTGAGTCAGGTGTTTACCCTCAACGCTCCAATTCCTATATTCGCAGTGAGAAATAAATAAGGATAATGCGTGTACAGTATCCACGTGCGTCGCACCACAGTGCGCGTTCATAAATGGTCCTTCGAGCCGGAGTGTGTGTTTACGAGCATTAGTGATCTCCAACAGTGGCACTGGTTCACGAACAATTTAGTGAAGCGTTTTGACAAGCCTGTTTTGTCCCAAGGCAATCGCCGCCAGCAGAAGCACCTACAGTGCAGGCCGCCTCGTGGTCGCAATCATCAGCGACGGCCATTATTGAACATCCAGAACGTTCTGCGACGACTCGGTAAGTCTCCGATCAATTTTTCCTGTAAGTTCATTCCCTTTCGTGTTCCGTATTTGGCATCGTCCTCAACTGAGTCAACGCGCATAAGATGGCTCTACTCGAGCAACTGACCCTCAAACAATTAATAGCGAGACGTGGTCAGGTCAAGGCCACGTGCACTCGGGCCAATTCGTATCTTGACTCCCTTGATATAAATCAGGCATCCTTATTCGAAATGAGTCATCGTAAGCTTAAATTCGAGGAGTGCTGGGACGGGTTCGCGGCCGTGCAGGATCAAATAGAATATCTGCAGGAGGACGAGGAAGCCACAGTGGATCAGGAAAAGGAGAGGTCCGAATTTGAGCAACAGTACTTTTCCATCGTCAGGAAATTCGAGGAGACAATGGTCGCACTTTCGACAACGGTTACGTCACCTAATTCTCCGCATATGAGCAACGTCAACAACTCTGACCTTTCGCTCTACGCGCAGGTTCACTTGCCAAAAATAGACTTGCCTAAATTCACGGGCGCTTACGATGAGTGGTTTCCATTTTTTGATACTTTCAAATCACTGATTCATTCCGATCCAAGGTTGAAGGGCATCCAGAAGCTTCAATATTTAAAGTCTGCTCTACAAGACGAAGCAGCCGAGCTGATTCAGGCCTTGGAAATTTCCGAGGCCCACTACCTCGAAGCATGGGAGATGCTAAAGGAGAGATATGACAACAAACGCGTCATTATACAAAAGCACGTGAATGCCATGTTTGACCTAACCGCGCTGCAGAAGGAAGACGCTGCTTGCCTTCGGCAGCTTATCAACGGATTTTCAAAACATTTGCGAGCCTTAAAGGCCTTGGGCCGGCAGACAGAAACGTGGGATGACATTATAATTTGCACTTTATCCAACAAACTCGACTATGCCACGAGAAAGGAATGGGAGGTTAGTGTTCCTGGAACTGATATGCCCACATTAAAACAATTATTGGATTTCTTATCGCGACGTTGTCAAGGGTTGGAAACCATGGCTAAGGAATCACAGGACACACGCCCGTCCAGCAAGGTAGCGCGAAACAAGAGCGCGCTCGCTCATGTGTCTGTCAATGACAAATCGTTGTGTCCCTCCTGCAAGGGCAATCACCATTTATATCAATGCAATACATTTTTGAAACTTCCTATTGAGGACAGAATTAATAGGGTTTCAGCGCTCAAATTGTGCTTCAATTGTTTGCGCACTACAGCGCATTGGGCAAGCGCCTGTGAGTGGGGTTCCTGCAAAAAATGTGGTAAGCGACACAGCACGTTGCTGCACAGAATGGAACCAGCGGGGACAAAAAACGATTCGGATCAAGTCAATGAGGATGCAACCCTGCAGAACATACAAACCCAGGCGGCCACTATTATTCGTCAATCCCAAGCATCGACAAGGTCAGATACCTTGCTGTCCACGGCGGTGATATACATAATGGATCGGCACGATAACGAGCATCAATGCCGTGCGTTCCTAGATCCAGGTTCTCAATCCAACTTCATAACTGAAAGCTGTGTGCACAAACTGGGCCTCGACGCACGCCCGACAAACGTACCGGTTCTTGGGTTTCGCCAGGGACGAACTCAAATTGATGGGAGAGTGGAAGTAGAAATTCAGTCAAGAGTCAACAATTACAAATCGCGAATCGATTGTTTAATCATCGATAAAATTACGACGAACATACCTCTAACTTCGCTCAATCGTGCAGCCATAAAGGTTCCGTCCAATATAAAATTGGCGGATCCCGCTTTCCACGTGTCAGCGGAAATCGACCTCCTCTTGGGTGTGGAGGTATTCTGGAGGTTGCTCTGCGTAGGTCGAATCAGGACATCGGAATCGCAACCGCTATTTCAAAAAACGCAATTGGGATGGATTTTAGCCGGCGACTTCACGCAACCGCTTGGCGCTATGAATGCGAAATGTTGCAACTTCTCGATTGCGAGCAATCTTAACGCGCTAGTGTCGCGTTTTTGGGAGTTAGATCAGGCATCGACCAAGGGGGAGCTGTCGCTCGAAGAAAGGCAGTGCGACGAGCATTATATGCGTACGTTTCGGAGGAACCAAGAGGGCAGATTCGTTGTCAGTCTACCCTTGAGGCCTGGGAAGCTGGAACAACTTGGCCAGTCCAGGGAAGTGGCCGTACGGCGATTCCAGGCGTTGGAGCGACGGTTGAGTCGAGACCCGCAGTTGAAATTGGAATACGCGAGCTTCATGCGTGAATACGTTCGACTAGGACACATGCGCGCGATTGACCAGCATAATCGCGAAACTCAGCCGAACTATTACTTACCGCATCACGCGGTTTTGAAGGAAAGCAGTTTGACGACGAAACTCAGAGTGGTTTTCGACGCATCCTGCAAAACCCACACAGGCGTTTCTTTAAACGATATTTTGATGGTGGGGCCCACCTTACAGCAAAATGTATTTTCAATCCTGATTCGATTCAGAGCCCATTACTATGTCCTGACGGCGGACATTGCCAAAATGTACCGCCAGGTTTTAATTGAACCCTCACAGACACCTTTGCAAAGAATTGTATGGCGGGATTCCCCAGCAGACGAGCTGGCAACATATGAATTACTCACCGTAACGTACGGTACCGCGCCAGCCTCATTTTTAGCCACGAAAACGCTTCAACAATTAGCGTCGGCAGAAGCACAGAATTATCCACTGGGCTCTGAAGTAGTCCGCAGAGATTTCTATGTGGACGATCTGTTGACAGGGTCAAATTCATGGAACGAGGCGCTGGTCATTCGAGAGGAGGTCAAAGGGCTTTTGGCCTCGGCAGGGTTTGAGTTAAGGAAGTGGTTGTCCAATGAACCAGGGCTGCTACAGGGGCTGCAAGTCAAGCCCGGCGAGCATACGGTTTTACAACTGGACAAAGGAGGGGTTACATCCACGTTGGGCATCAAGTGGAACGCACCTCAAGATTATTTCCAATACGATACCACAAGCATGTGCAGTGCAGGTGAACGCGTCACCAAGAGATCGATACTGTCTGCTATTGCTAAGGTGTTCGATCCTTTAGGGCTGCTGGGTCCAGTCATGTTGTCGGCCAAGATAATCATGCAGCGGCTATGGGTGCTGAAGGTGCATTGGGACGAGACCGTGCCCATGGAAATTCACGCCACGTGGAAACGCCTGGAGGCCGAGTGGCCGCAGTTACAGGAAGTTTCAGTACCGCGCAAAATCATATGCAATCAAAGGCCCCGGGAGATTCAAATGCATGGGTTTTCAGACGCTAGTCAGGACGGTTACGGCGCCTGCATTTACATCAGGTCCACCGACCATGAAGGGAATCATTCCACCAGACTTCTATGTGCAAAGTCACGCGTGGCTCCGATACGGAACATTTCCTTGCCTAAGCTCGAACTGTGTGGAGCATTATTGCTGGTCGAACTAGCGTCGGTGGTTTTGAAGGCAGTGCCCTTCGAATGCAATTACATTGGGTTTTGGACGGATTCTGGCATTGTTTTGAGCTGGATACACGCGCCAAGCAGGCGCTGGCTAACATTTGTCGCAAATCGGGTTGGAACGATTCAGGAACTGAGCGAGAACGCAGAATGGCGCCACGTGAGTGGGAAGGAAAATCCCGCGGACTTGATATCCCGCGGCACAACACCCTCGGCATTAAGGCACTCACAGCTATGGTGGCATGGTCCCCCTTGGTTAAAAAACGAGTCGTCGTTCTGGCCTGAGAAAACCAATATCATACTCAATGAAGAATTACCCGAGCAGCGTGCAGATGCGGTAACCTTGACCGTCGTCAAGGAAGTCGCCTTTTACGAGCGTTTTTCTTCTTTTTCTAAACTCACCAGAGTGATAAGCTATTGCCGAAGATTCGTCTGCAACGCTAGGCATGGCATCTCGCAGCATCTGTCAGGAGTATTGACTCAACAGGAGCTACGTGCCTCCACGGAGGCTATCATACGCATGGTCCAAGGGGAGGCATTTTCCTCCGAGCGAGAGGGTTTACTTAAAGGGCAGGGCTTGCCTAGGCACAGCAAACTTGCGAGTCTCAACCCCTTTTTGAAGGACGGAATCATCAGAGTTGGAGGAAGGTTACGGAATGCGAATTTACCGTTTAGCAGCAAGCATCCCGCAGTGCTGCCTGCAAAGCATCATCTCACGGAACTGATAATCGAAGATGCTCATCGAAGACAACTTCATGCAGGAGCGCAGGGCACTCTCGCTGCGATTCGCGAATGCTATTGGCCGTTGGCCGCGCGCCACACCGTGCGCAAATTAATAAGAAGATGTATGACGTGTTTCCGAGCATCTCCTCAATCATCGCAGCAAATCATGGGAAATCTACCCGCGCAACGGGCAAGGCCTGCGCGACCGTTTTCAATTGTAGGCGTTGATTATTGTGGCCCCTTTTTTATTCGCGAGGGCGTTCGAAAAACCATGCGGAAAATCAAGTCATATGTAATCATATTTGTGTGCATGAGCACCAAGGCCGTGCACATCGAGCTGGTCTTAGATATGACTACCGAGGCCTATTTGGCCGCCTTCAAAAGGTTCATCGCTCGCCGTGGACGACCGGCAGAAATACATTCCGACAACGGAAGCACGTTCATAGGAGCAAACAACGCGCTCAAGGAGCTCCATGACATGTTCAACAACGATACACGATACAGCAAGATCATCTCTGAGTTAGGGACGGAGGGGATTTCGTGGCAATTCATCCCCCCCCGTGCTCCACATTTTGGGGGAATTTGGGAAGCGGCAGTAAAGGCCACCAAGCATCACCTGACGCGTGTAGCAGGGGAGGCATCGTTAAACTATGTTCAGTTGTATACGTTATTGACTCAAATAGAGGCGGTGCTGAATTCCCGACCGCTCACTCCTTTGTCTGCAGATCCAAATGATTTTTCCTTTCTTACTCCCGCTCACTTTTTGATCGGAGCAAACTTGGCGTCATATCCGGAACCTGATTTAACGACCACAAAACAGAACCTGTTGTCTAAATGGCAGCATATAGAGCAGCTCCGACAACATTTCTGGCACAGATGGGTCAAGGAGTATTTGCATCTGTGTCAGCAACGCACCAAATGGAAGGAGAGCCGAGGTCCGCAGCTGGCCATCGGCAACTTGGTCATCATCCACGATGACAACGCTCCACCCTTGCACTGGAGCATGGGTAGAGTCGAGGCACTCCACCCAGGAGAGGATGGAGTAGTACGAGCGGCAACCGTGAAAACAACCAAGGGGTCCCTCCTACGACCCGCAGCTAAGCTCTATGTGCTACCGGTGGACAATCATTGACGTTTAAATTGTTACTTTGAATTTAGATTTCTCCATCGAGTGTTTCATATCCTCCTGCTGTTCGCCAGTGTTTTGGCCGCGCGTAACACTTTTCGCCATCTAGTAGTCCGGATCTCAGAGTGGCATAGTATCTTGATGCGGAATAGTTATAATTAAATGTAGAAGTATACATTTTCAGTTATTAATTGGGCTCGGCCGCATGGGCCAATGAACGCTATTTTTTATTTTTTTTCTTATTGATTATACTGTTATTGAAAACTTTAGTTTGTCAAGGCGGGCGGTATGTTTGAAGATCGCGCGCTGGCGTTAGTCGAGTTGAGCGCCACTCACCGGCTGGCGCAGTACTCTCGGACACCGGGCTTCCGTTTTTGGTCTCACTTTTCGTTCGAATGTTGGTCTCGGTGTGGCGTCTTTGAATTAGTCGGGCCGGTTGGCCGCGTGTTAGGTACACATCGAAATAAAAGGTCGAATAACATGTAATGGAGTTTAACGTGATGTGAGTCAGGTGTTTACCCTCAACGCTCCAATTCCTATATTCGCAGTGAGAAATAAATAAGGATAATGCGTGTACAGTATCCACGTGCGTCGCACCACAGTGCGCGTTCAGTAATGAACGTTCGATGCCTCTTAAAACAGGGATTCTTAATACAGGATCCACGCGCCCCTAGAGAAGCGAGTTTCCATGAAACGCTAAACATCAAAGCACGCGCACTTCAATCTCGGACGACATCACGATCCCGCCTGCTCGTCGAATAACATTTCCCTAAAAAAAAAACAGCCCCTCGTTACGCCACGAACGTGTTGCGCAGCTTGCACAAGAGAGAACCAGGGGAGAATGTTTCAAAGTCGCTTTAAAACCGACGGACGAAACCGCGAGACGACGGGAGGGTGCGCGATAAACAATAACGAAGCGGGAAATAAGAATCCGCGAAGAGGCGGGAGAGTTGGAGCGATCTTTCAATTCGTTGACCAAACTCAATTCAATTCCCTTTATCCGCCACTTACCCGCGCGGACAGCTTCTTTGCTATTCCGCCTCTCGCCCTCCTCGCTTATTATTCCTTTCTGAAAGTTATTCCGCGGGAATGCAAAATACGCGCGGCGTGCCAGGAGAAGCGAGCCACGGGGCGGGTGCCGCAGGGACAAGGGGGTTGCTGTGGGGGACGCGGATGGATAAAGCAGGAAAAAACGAAGGGAAGAGAGGTGGGAAAAGAGAGAAAACGTAGCAGGGGCCACGTAGAAAGTTTCGCGTAACTCGAGAGATTAGACGGGGCGGGCGTTGAAAGGGGACGCGAGGGGCGTGAAAAGAAGCTGCGGACGGGGGTGCGGACGGGCGAGGCGGGTCTTAGCGACGGACTTAAAAACAATTGCCCCGCGGCGACGCGGGAATTTTAAACACACTTTTATCGCCGGCCCGGATGGCTTTTGTTCGAGAAAATCGCCGAGCGGGCCTGGAAACGGGGCGAGAATCGGGAACTCGACGCGACCTGTCCACGGATCGAAGGGCTTTAAGGCAATTTACGAGGAGGAGGAGGAGGAGGCAGGGTTTTACGGTTTCAAGTGACGCCAGCCTGTCCTGATCTTTTTTCCCATTTCCCTTATCCGCGCTCTTTTGTCCCTTCGCCTCCCACCCTTGCTCGCTTTACATTCGATGTTATTTTAATACCTCCCACCGTACCTCCACCTGCGCGCCTTCCTCTCTTTTTGTCTTTGTCTCTGGGTTGAGTTATAAGAGGGAGGAAAAATACCCATGGCCCAGGGAATTTGAATACGGCGAATCACCGTCCACGCGACAATTGCCTTTCATTGGACGCTCGCTAAACTTTTAACAATCCTGTTCGGCTAAACGGTTAAACTCTGTTGCAGGGTTGATTCTTCTTCTTCTTCTTCTTCCCTTTGTCGTTTTTTTCCCCGCGCACGTTTGCCTCTCGTCGTTGTTTGCTGGTCGCGTACGACGTCGTTACGCGCACTCGCGCCGCAATTCCCGGGTAACGACGAACAGACGCCGATAGAGGATCCTCCGGCTCAGTCTGACGACGGTACAAAGAAATCCGCATCAGGGTAATGTCGCGTGAAGTTAGCCCGCAGGCTTAGAGACCCGTGCCGAGCAATTCTCGAGGGCAGACCGTGACCGGTATATCGGCAGAGGGCTGAACGTCTTCAGGAAGGGTGGCTACGGTGGAAATGTTCCCGAAGACAGCTACTCCGAGAGTGTAATAATCGAGTAAATTCGGGGTGGAGGGATGGGACACGTAGGAGGAAACTGCTGTACTGACACAAGGCTCGAGTATTGCTTTTTGAAGAACCGAATGGTGGATGTTAGGTTTCAGGGAAATAGTTTGAGATACGATTGAGCTTGACTGGCTTGTCCTCTATCATAAATCTATATACTCGCTATGGATTCCTTTGACGGAAGTCAGTAACTTCTTTCTAAGAAGTTTTGACAGTGGAGTTGCCAAAAGAAAAATTAATCAAATAAGCTGAGAGATGGTAGCGGGGAAATGCACAGGCTCACTTGAAAAAATTGTTGTAAGTATGTACATTTCTCGGTGATTGAAACGAGTATTGGAAGTTAGCGAACGATTACGTATTTTAAAATATCGAAGTGGCGAACCCAGAGGGAGGGCCAAAGGGCCCTGGCACCCTAAAAAAACTGGCTTTGTAAAAAGAAAATAAAACTGGGTTTCGTTCTTTAACCCTTAGTATCATAGTGTAACACTCGTGTTACACAAATTGAAAAAATTATGCACACCATTTCGGGTCATTTTCATGAACTTAAAGCGTTATTTTACTATTGCCATATGTAACAAGTGTCCTTAGGACAGAAATACATCCGTAGAAATTTTACTGTGATACACTGTCTCATAGTATTGATTACAACTCTTAATTTCGCGAGGACCACTGAAAATACCACGTAAATGCTAATTTTTCTCTCAATTATTTCGGATTTCATTTGTGAATAAATTTGATGTTGGACATAATAATGTATGTACCTAATACTAATCTAACATTCTGCAAAACCTAGTATTGGCTTAATATTATAATATATAGGTATCTTTATACATAATTTAACACTGGTGTTAAATTCATATTTTTTCATTTATACAAAAAATTGTTACACTAGGAATTTTTTGTTTATTTTTACGATGAAAGGTGAATAAAAATGGACCAATGAGAATTTTTCTAGGTAAAATAAAAAAATCATGATACTAAGGGTTAAATAAATTTTGATAATCACCCACTGAATTTCCTTGAATTTACATTAAAAATATTTTCATCCCTTCAACTCGGCTCCCCCAAGAGTAAATCCCGAGTGCGTCACTGAGCTACAGGCTCTATAACTGAATGAAATTGATCAAGAAGGAAAGGACCTCGCAAACCCCTAACTTCTAACAAGAATCCCACAGAGAGCAACTGCAGAAACTTTTCAGCGAGCCGCTTGCGTCGGCTCGAGCTACGCGGAAGGAGGAATCACGCCTGCCTATCGTCGGCCCATAAATTACCCTCCAGGAGGGGCCATCGTGGGGGAATTAAAATTGGTACCAACAGCGCCGGGAATATTTGTGTCTCGATAGGGAGGTTGGGCAGGGGGAGGTGGCGCTTCGATTACAACTCTGGACGAGCCACTAAACGGGCGGCTGGTGAGGAAGAAACGGGGGTGGTTGCGGAAGGGTCGAGTTTAGCCGCTCCACTGGTCTGTAACTCGAACTAACCCCGAGAAACACCACCACCACCTCGGGAACTTGCCGCGTCAGCCCCCGCTATAAGGTCGAAACCTACCGCCTACGGACAGGAAACGGAATCCAACTTCCTTCCTTGGTCGAGGGGCGAAGATTAATCTCGGCCTGGTCATGCCTCTCTACCTGTGCCACGGGTAACCCAGCCCCGACACCCTCCCACCGACGTTCCCTCATCGCGAGACCGCGTGCACTTCTCGCCGTGCTCGTTCCATCTGCCTTTATCAATCCGACTCCCTCTAACCTGCCTCTAGGGCCGCGCGAATCACCTTGATGCGTTTTCCTCGCGAACCTGAACTTGCTCGTGCAACTTCCTATTTTGTCCCGAAGACAGTGGTTTAATCACCTTTAATAGGTAAGGGAGAGTGGGGGAATTACGAACACCTAAGCAAAAAAAACAAAACGAAAACTATATGAGAAATGAATTTGTTTATTTTTGCAAATATACTTAAACTATTCATCTATAAAGTACTGTGGCGATTTTTTGAAAAATTTTAATACAAATCAACTTTATAGTGAAAAATCAAAACCCTTGGTGTTCGTGATTATTTGTTGATCGCGAGCAGAGTGTTAAATCTCGCAGAAGTCGCATAGAAAGCGCGGTTGCAATGGTCAACGCATAAACAATGTTGCTACAACCTATTCCTAATGTATTTTTCAAATTCATCTTCTTGTGCGTTAGAAAAAAAATTGCAATTGGTCGGTATATAATAAAAATAGTAAAGGTCGTTTTTTTAAACTTTTTCTGTCTAAGCCTGCAATGAAAATTCAAAAATCCGTTTTGTAGATTTAAGTAAGTTTTATACATGCTGAAAATTTCATCAAAATCGGTTGTCGTTGCTAATCTCTAAGGTTCGAGATTACCCCATCCGAGTTGATCGTCATTGCCTCACGACATAAAAAAATAAAAAAGAATTTATTTCAGAAGTTAGAATCATAATTCAAGCAACGCGTTGGTCACAAAATGTTGGTAAAAAAGTGCTTTATTTCAACTTAAAAAAATCCCAATTGTATCATTAATTCAACAGTAATTACATGCAATTGAAATGGCCAAAATATTACATGAAACATGATGAAAATAATAAATTTTGTTATCTTGAATAGCATAAGCGTTCTGTATTTATTATTTTCTGCCTGGCGTTGGATACGACCTAAATTATTAGCTAGTGGAGAGGGAACATCGTTTTTATTTATTAAAACGCGGTACCATCGAATTCGCGATTACCCCGCGTTCGTATTTACCCCACTCTCCCTTATACACTGGGGAGCTATTATCTGATTAATTGGGGCACAGCTAACGAAGGTGACTAAAAGATTAGATCAGTGGATAGACTAATCTAGCTATGTTTACTGGATATATTAAGGAGATTGTAGGGTTTGTAAGGGAAGCTTATTGAGAATCTGTAGTCTCTCCGATGCTTTCTGGACGCGCAGAATAGAAAATGTAGAAAGTTTGCTCGTTAGTTTCTATCTACGTGCAATATACACTTGCTGGAATAGATTGCAATGGGCTGTAAAACGAGGGCAGGGGAAAGTGACGGGGTTGGCGTTAATCTCGGTACTGTAGGAATTTATAGCCGTCCGAAAACGTTTGACTAACGAACAACGTGGCTCGAGCGCGAGGGTTGAACGTGATCTCAAGCTGCACGTACCGCAATTTAATTTTCCAGATCCTTGCGGTAACGTGGAGTGCGTAAAGCCGGAAATCTGTCAGCTGGACGAGTCGAGGCAACCAGGCTGTCGTTGCGGCGAGCAGTGCGGCCTCGAGTTCTCGCCAGTTTGCGGCAGCGATGGCAAAACATACTCCAATGAATGCAGCCTCAGGCAGGAAGCTTGCAGATCGAGATTATCGCTCAGGAAAGTCTACGACGGCGCCTGCAGTTCAGGTAATTACAAACCTGCCTGCGAAATCGTCGAAACTTCGCGTGGATAAAATGTATTATGGTGCCTTTCTGACAAAGTACCAACTTTCTTTATTGAAGACCCAGTTTTGAAATGGTTAACATTTTTAATAGAAAGTATGCTGTTCTAAATACAGTTTTACTTTTTAAACTCAAGGCAATAAGCATTCACGAAATAAAGTTTAAAAATTAGTAAATAATAAAGTGACTCTTCGAAGCGAAATACTTTATCGTCAAAAAAATGTGTCGCAAGAAATTAGTCCTCGTTATAACTTTTCTACAGTTTTATGTAAATTTTGTGCATTCATTTCATAATTAAACCTCGTTATAAGTTTTCTACAATTCTATGTAAATTTTCTCTATTCAAATTGTTCTCTCCGTTTTATTTTCTTCTCACATGATTTTTAAAAAGATTGTATATGCTTTTTCTTAGGAATTTATTTTTCAATTAATACGGTAGATGCACCATTTGAGGTCACTTTAAAGTATCGTACCAGTTTTGGCCACTTCTTACAAAATATATTATTTTTCCGTGTAAGCAATAATTATAACCTTATATTTCTGGCGGTATATATACTAAACAAAATATTTATGATGTGAAATTCTTCACATAATAATAATATGGAAACAATATAAAAATAAGGTACTTATGCACATGGCCAAAAACAGAGCAATGGCCACAAACGGTACATCTACCCTATATACATTTGAATATATAAAGCAGAAAGCTTCTATACGTTTGTGTGTTTGTCTGTCACCTAAAAACTTTTAAACGATAAACTCTGCGATCACGAAATGTGCCCCAGCTCATTCTGCCTGACTAATCCAGATGAATGTGACCATTCTCACAAAAAATTAAAGAAAAATTTCTAAAACTCAGCACCTAAATTTCGAGCGAAGTCGAGTAGTAAAGCTACTACATATATATTCGGTAAAAAATAATGTCGACCACTATATCAATCCCACTAATTATAAATAGATCGGTATTGATCATCACCCCCACCTTGCCCCCAATTCACGGTACAACTGGTAACACACAACGAAAGTTGCTTATAATCTCCCCCTTGTGCAGGAATCAATCCCTGCGACGAAGCAAAGTGTCGCCCGTACGAGCAATGCGCCATCAATCGACAGGGGATCGCGAGCTGCGAATGTGGTCCAGAGTGCGAGCCAGTGATGAGACCAGTTTGTGCACGAGGTGGGAAGACCTACACCTCGCTCTGCGAGCTGAAGCGGCAGGCCTGCCTCACAAAAGTCAACATCGAGGTCGCCTATACGGGAACCTGCGGATCTAAAGGACCCTGCTCTGAGAAGGTCAGTCGTGATTTCCACCCCGCAGGTAAAAGTTCAATCAACGAACATTCCCTTTCCTGGACAAGTACACGCATATATATTCTCATTGAAAGCCTATAAGATGCCTAGCTTGTTTAGAGAGAATTTAACCCTAAGGTCGGTATCAAATATATTGGCCGGTGAATTCGGTTTCGCGAGCAGCGATCGAGGAGAAATCAGCCACCACCATCTGACCATCGCTGATTTGTCAGTTGGAGTTGCTTGGCCCTCGCAGGGTATTGTGGGGTAAAGGGAACGCTCCTCGGCTCCACGTGAACCTAGCCGGTTGGCTGTTATTTATCCTTAACGTAATAGTTGTGTGCGTTGCGAAGCTATGTGTAGACCAATACGGGATGAAGCTATCGAGAAGGAATCAATGTTCTAACCAATAAAGTTCCTGGATTTTTTCGTTGCTGACGCACACCTATTCTGATGTGTGTATTTCTACGCTGACAGCTCGGTTTGGCCTACACGTCAGAATCTTGGCACTATCCCCACCACTGCTGACTCACTCTTGTTCTGTGAAGGCGAGAGCGAGATGGAACGAGAGTGAGTCAGAAAACGTTGAGAAAAGGAGCACCGAGGCAAACAAACGGTGTGGTGGGAGAATACCCCTCACGAAACTCACCGGCCAATATATATGATACCGACCTTAGTTCGACTGACGAATTTTAGAACTCATTTGCTGTCGGAGTCACCCGGGTGACTAATTTTATATGTACATCTGCACGAATAACGTATGTAAGCAATGTTAATAATTACAAGTGGCATTGCTCAGAACACGTGTAGGAGGAAGGAGAATCACTTTGCTAGGAGTAGTGTTTATTAAATAACAGTAAGTAAAGAATATGTAGGTACGCGGTAGGTGGCGACTCGCGATTACTTCTGCGACGAGTGACGCGTCGCCCGGCCACTTTTCGGAACGTGGCAACGTCGATCGTCGATCGAAAAAACATCGTCTTGCCGCGATCTACTGCGTCTCTTTTGCCCTTGTAATTTTTGTATAACTAATCATCAATAAAAAATTTTTACGTACATTCTTATTTTCTATACAGTTTCTAAAAGTCACCCGGGTGACTGCGATAGCCGAAATGAGAATAAAACATTTCAACAGGTAAAAGTAAGGCGAAGAAAAAAATTAAAAACCATTTACGCATGTTTTTTCTACTTAAAAATCATTCGTTCGAGATGTCATAGAAGCTCAGAAAAAAAATACTTAGAAACAATCTTTTTTCGGCGGTAAAGTTCAAATAGTCACCCGGGTGCCTCGTCAGTTGAACTAGGCTTAAAAAAATGAGATTTTTAAATTTATTTGAAAGAATATTCCGAAGCAAAGTAATTCTCACCTGACGGCAGACTGAAAATTCTCCCGCTCACCCTCATCCCCAATAAAGAGTTTCACGATACCGCGCAAGGAATTTGGTCACAGAAGCCAGGGGTATTCGCAATCATAGCTGGTATTCGTGGTCTTTGGCCCGATTCTCAGTGACACGATCCGTCGACGACGCTTTTCCAGGCCCGATCCGGCGTGCTTCGCCTAGCTTCATTATTCGCGAGCCCTGTCGTTCGTGTCCGCTTAAATTGGATCGGTTTGACACGCTGGTTTTCTCTGCTCGCCGTGACGACGCCACAGGATACGTTCAATTTACTAAAACTCGCATTTCTCGAGTGGATGCGTTGTCGTTCATAATTAAGCCTGAGACCATGGACCCTTTACCCTACAAGTTTCCATCGTAATAAAATCATACACGTAGCTGTGGAAGCGATTAAGGGGAACAACACCTTGAAGCCCGGAAAAAATGCAACTTTTTTTAATTTTGTGTTAGATATCCATACTTCGTAGGAAAGTCATTGGTATGGGGTTAAATGTGCATGTAGTGGACAGTATTTTGGAATTTTTGTGTGACAAAATAAACGATCTTATAAGTTTAAACTCGTTTTTCTCGAAACTATGTTTTTCACACTGGTTGAACGATTTTCTCCGCACAATTTTGCATGAATCAATCTCCGGTTTTGCGTATTTATTCTACAGAAAAATGCCTTCAGTTAAGCGTACGGAAACTAAAAATAAATTATTTTTACTATTTTTTCCACCCAAAAATATATTGAATTTCGAGAAAAATGAGTTTAAAGTTATAAGTTCGTTTATTCTGTCACACAAAAATTCTAAAATACTGTCCACTACATGCACATTTAAACCCCATATCAATGACTTTCCTACGAAGTATGGATATCTAACACAAAATTAAAAAAAGTTGAATTTTTTTCCGGGCTTCCCCCTCAAACCTCAAATTTAGAAGAATCCACCACGAAAATAATCACCAGCGTTAAACATTGTATAAATACATCAGAAACGGGCGGATAAAAACCATCGCTGGTAACTAAACGCTCGTTTAATCAAAGGTAGAATTACGAATGGAATTTCACCGCGATAAATTCTTTTCCCCATCTAGGTACAGTTTGCTTTTCATTTCCAACCGTACACACGTAATAATAGACGCGACTGATTAAAACGAAAATTATGACGGCCGTGTGCATTCGCGGTCCGCCGTGGATCCCCCTCCCAGTTCCATTTCACAATAAAGCCGCGTCTCTTTCTACGCGATAGCGTTGCCCGGCTTAATCGCAATGGGCAGCGGTTCGTCGTGAAAAATACCGTCGCGACCCGTTCGAAGCCAGCGAAACACTTGGAGAAGGCGTCGTTACGGGCCGCAGCGAGGTTCTGGTCATTAAAGTGGCGCGACGAAAATTGCCACGGCCGCGGTAAAGCATCGCGAACGATAGATTATCAGCTTTGCGCGGGAAGGCTGGGCGGATATCCGGTGGAGCCGGGCGACAAAGAGGCTGGCGTCGCCGAAAGGGCGAGATTCGCAGGGAGCCGGGCGACGATCCATCGCGATTAATCTCGCCTTTTTTCTTGCTTTTCCTTCTCTCCCTTTTTTTTCTCAGCGGAGAAAGAGGGGTGGAAATGAGGAGAGCGCCAGTGTGGGGGATCGAGGAGAATCGAATTCAGAGGGATTTCCTTTGCAGACTTGCCAGTGGGGCGCGATCTGCGCGGAGACCGGCGGCACAGCGATTTGCGAGTGTCCAACCTGTCCAGCGGAATTTCAACCGGTTTGCGGGAACGATGGCATCAGCTATGGGAACGAGTGTAAGCTGCGCCTCGAGGCCTGTCAACATCGGCGAGAGATCCGCGTGCTTTACGAGGGGCTCTGCAGTGAGTACCGATCCCTCTGGAAACGGAGGCCTTTATTTCACGCGGATTCCTATTCCCAACCCTGTCTGTCTGGACCGGCTGGGGATAACTGCCCTTTGAGGGGCGCCTCTGCATTTTGTAACGACTGAAAGCTTCGATGAACAGTGCATTTGAAAATCTGCTGTTCCAGGATAACGTCGGTTATTATTATATAGGGTAAACGCACCAGTAAATGAACACTTAAGGCTAGTGAATGGAGACTTTTGTAAAATTATGTTTGCAGCGCGATTGATTCCACGTGTTGCGAAAATTGTTTGGATATTAAGGGGGTATTCTGGTCTGACGAGGCGTTTTCGTCGCGTTATTTCGGAATTTTTTTTACAAAGAACCCATCAGTTTTATTATTATTTATTTTATTGCTATATGTTTATTGATGTTTCAACTACCATTACAAATTTTGTCAATAGGAAAAAGTTAAAATCAAACGCAATTGACCGCTTTAAAGTAATGGTGAAAAAAAGAACATGGGGTCACGGTGCCCATGATTGGGATCGTTCTAGTGATCAGAAACAAAAAATGAAAAGAGATTCTTTATCTGTATGCATGTCGCTATCGTCCCTACCAGAATAATAAAAAAATATTGAAAATTAAGCAAATGGCCGCGTTTTGAAAATTAAGTTTCAATTTTCGCACATTTTTTCAACTTTAAAGGCCTGCGAAAGTTTAAAAACAAATTATTTTATCATAATTCTGGTAGGGAGGATAGCCACAGGCATACAGATAAAGAATCTCTTTTCATTTTTTGTTTCTGATCACTAGAACGAGCCCAATCATGGGCACCGTGACTCCATGTTCTTTTTTTCACCATTACTTTAATGCAGTCAACTGCGTTTGATTTATATTTTTTTCTATCGACAAAATTTGTAAAGATAGTTGAAACATCAATAAACATGTGGCAATATACTAAATAATAATAAAATTTATGGGTTCTTTGTAAAAAAATTCCGAAATAACGCGACGAAAATGCCTCGTCAGACCAGAATACCCCCTTAAGGGGAGGTTCTGGTCTAGAGCCCCAAAAAATAGGTGATTTTTAGGAATTAATTAAAGGAAAACTAGTGTGTATAATTTAATGGGACTTATTAAAGGATGTCTTAAATTATAGAAATATATTTTTTGTTTTATAATTAATCAGTGCAGACAGCCCTGGGGAGTCGTTAAAGTTAAAGCGTCAAAAAATTGATCCAAATCGGTGGGACCTGTATCTCTAAAAGTTATTATCCGATTCGACTGAAACCTTTTTTATTTTGAAGATTATTCTTTTTTCTAGGGGGGGGACTAAAAAAATTACAAAAAATTACATTCTTTTTAGAAAATAACGACACTTCACGTTTGAAATCACTTTTCCCTGTATTTTTCGTCCTTTCATCGGCTTTGAAAATTACAAATTTTCAACTTTTTGTAATTTTTTTTAGTTCCCCCCCTAGAAAAAAGAATAATCTTCAAAATAAAAAAAGTTTCAGTCGAATCGGATAATTTCGGGAATTTTGCGAATTTCAATAAATCCTTTCAAACACGTTTTCCTAAAAGGTTGAACATTCGAAAAATTAAATAAAAAAAAAAATCGACATTTAGACCAGAACCTCCCCTTAAGCGAGAAACTAGAAGAAGTCTATAATTAATTAGTTGCTTATTTTAGTAACTTATTTTACTCATTTTAGTAAAAATGTCCATTCACTGGTAGTGTCCAGTTACTGGTATATTTGCCCTATTCTAATGTTTAGAAATATAGACAGCAAGCATATTGTTTAACTATAGACACTCTTGTGAACCTGTAATCCTTATTGCGAAGAAGTTCCTCCACGGAGTATAAGACTGCGATTCTTTTACTCTCAGTAGCTTCGCAACAGTCAATTGATAAGGTTATAGACAATTCAGTTATACAATGCCGGGGATAAAACAGGAAAATGAAATTGCTCGGAGAGTTCAATCCGGACAAGTCAGGGGAGGCTGTACCTGGATCATTGACTTTCTTCTACTTTTTTCCGGATTGTCTCTTCAGGAAACTTGTATTCTCTGATGCTGCTAGTGTATTATACAGGAATAACTGAATCCTATATAGCACACGACTTCCTCCATTCAATTTACCTTCGACTTCAGTCGCCTAATTGGCCTTTCAAGATGGCTCGGTTAAATTCCCAAAGCGGGCACCCCGTTCTGACAAACTTCGATCGAATGCAATTATAGATCTTATCGAGTTGCCGGGGAAGAAATATATCTAGATCCATGCCGTTCCTTTTTATGCGATAATGATACAATTCAGAGGATTCTTACGTGCCCGAAGAAGATACTTTAAGACACCTAAAGCTAGGCAGCTCTCACACTTTTTATCCGCAACTTTCGACTTCATGGAAATCGGTCACGAACGCGCTCTGGCACGAAACAAACGCACAACTCGCCGGGGGTGGCTCGCGACTGGTGGCTGCCACGTGACACACGACATTGTTCATTTCCAACGCAAATTATTTCCACACGTGCACCTACGGATCTCCCTTCAATTCGGGTCACTCACACATGTAAAGGCTCTATTACACCCTCACCTTTGATCGCCGGTCAAAAATGAACTTTATGGAGAACAGGAGAACTGTATATGAAATTTTTTGGGGAACGAGGTCAGGACAACACTCGTTAAGTCGCCGATGTCGGTTCATCGTGTACACGGCTCCTCCGAAAATAATTCACTCCGCTCCGGAAATCCATTCGAACGTAGAATCTCCTTAATAAAATTCTGGACAGAGTGTCGATCCCCTGATGAGAAAGCGAGCAGGTCAAATTGATTTCCTGATGAGAAATGGGCCCCGGTTAAATTCGAAGCGCGGCTTTCCGCTAAGCAATCACGGAAATTGGATTTTAAATTATTCAGAGGAATTGAATAAATTAATGCCGATGAATGATAGACGAAAAAGATACAGCTCGGGATCCGCGGGCGAAATAGAATATTCAATAATAATTCTAATGAATATATAAGTAGTGGAGCCGCGAAGAAGAAGCGGGGTAGCATGGATTGAAGAAAACCATCGATTTACCATCTGTCCTCGTTTTTCCGGGAAAATATTAGTTCGTTTGCAGCCTCGTTATGCTGATTTTCCCGCGGAAATTCAGCCGAGTAAGATGTTACAGCGGGAAATTCGTTGATCGGGTATTGATCGAGCCGAAGTGGAGCAGTTGGAGCGGGGCCCTCGAGTAAATAATTAAGGAAACTTTATTAACGAGATCAGACGGGGAGGAAGAAATCGGAGGATGATCAATTCCGGCTGGCCAAGCTCATTATATCGAGACGAAATTCCAGTTGTTGCGTCTGGCTCAACTGCGACGGCGGAATTTTACCAAAACCAAGGAAACTTCTGATTATTCGATGAGCATTCGATACATACCACATAATTTGCATACAATAGCCGGGGATCCTTTGACCTCTGCCCCCTCCTAACCCCCCTCCATATCGTAATCGTATTTGCATGTTGATCGACGATGAACCTTTGTACTTTAAGAATTCTTCATTAGCAGCATTTGCATTTTTATTGAAAAACCCTTTAACCCAGTGCTATTGGAAGGTAAAGAGAATAAAGGGGGAAAATTGAGTTATTCTACGCCTTCCGGAAAAAGCCTCGTTTCAACGGTCCATCGTCGACCACTGGGGTCGCTACCTCTTCGAGTTATAATAGCAGAAAAATAAACTGAACATCACCGAGACCATTATTGTCATCAAACATCTAATAACAACTATCACTCGTGCAGTTTTTAGGAGTTTAATACAGAAGCCGTCGCTTTTATCCGTGGAAACATTGGATCAATTAGTGTAGGTACAAAATTTATAAAGGAATGCGAAGGGAACTTTTTCCAAGGAAAAATAGTAGAGGATCAATTTTAAGGGGGGTCACTCAGCTGAAAATGAACTACCAGTAATTTTACAGATAAAAATTTGAAAATATTTATATCCATATTATTTTTAACGCTGAAATGAATTATGTAAGAGTTAATATAGTGACAATTTTTTTTTCAAAATTTAAAAAAAAGATTTCAAAAAATTATTCGATTGTAAACTCCATACCCTTATCTCTGTAGTATTGTATGCCAAACCTGCAAAAAAATTCAGCTCGAAAACTTCATTTTTGTCCGAGTTATAAAGTTTTTTGTTTTGGCGTAGTAACTAAAACGCTCCTGCTCCGTCGTTGTGCACAATGCCTTACTCAAAATTCTAATGAAAGTTTGCATATCATGATATGGCATTATATGGCCCAAAGGATATTTTTCCTTCAAAATATTTTATTGAAGACCAATACAAAAATGAACATTTTTGACACAAATGAAGTTTTTGAGCTGAAATTTTTTTGCAGTCTTTGTATACAATTCTACAGGAATAAGTGTATGGATATTACAATCGAATAATTTTTTCGAAATTTCGTTTTTTAAATTTTGAAAAAAAATTGTCATTATATTAACTCTTACATAATTCATTTCAGCGTAAAAAATAATATGGATATAAATATGTTCAAATTTTTATCTGTAAGATTACTGGTAGTTCATTTTCACCTGAGCGACCCCCCCTAAGAAATCTCTCCAATTTCTTATATACAACTCGCGCTCCTTGGTCCACCGCGAATCGGCCCGAGGAACCCAACACACCCTTTCCCCCGATCCGGACGTACGATAATTTGCATGGTTTAAAATCGCGTGAAACTTCTGAAATGTACCGGCGGGATTCGGTTCCATGCATATCACGGCTTGGGCGAGTTCGACCCTCGCTGAAATTGTATGAGTTGTTACCCCGCGGCATGCACGTTGCATATGCATGCAGTTCCTCCACCTTCATCCCCCGCGGCCCCGCAGGATCCTACTTCGTGTGTGCCGATCGCAGGCAGCGAGATCCTGGCGTCGCGGGCACAGAAAGCCAGAAGCTACCCTCGCCAGCCCCCGCCGCGTTCCAAGGCCCCTCATCCCCTCGAAGGCTTGTTACCCTCGACTGTAGTAGCATCATCGACACGTCGCTGAAGGAAGGGGAGGGTAAGCCGCCGCCCCTTTCCTCTCCGGTTTCAATGAATTCTAAAGATAACTTCTCGACTGCAAATCCTACTTCAATGGCGACCACCCACCCCCGCGATTCGAGTTTTCTCCCTTTCTCTGCTTCATCCTCCCCCCTCCCCCGTTACCGTGCTCGTCTGGTTTCGCCTCCCCTGGCCTCTCCGTTTCACTTTGTTCCCGGTCTGGATCCCGGGGATCCAGTCGACACCGGCATCCACCGCGCGCCAAAACGGCCGAGATAATTCCCCGCGAAACGGATGCAGTTATGCAAATACCGGCTAGGCCGAGAATCTTTATTAATGTCGGGGCTGCAACAGGGGGCCAGCCGGTGGCTTGGCGAACGCTCCGATGCCCTCGCGGGGCGCAGGAAGTGGCGCGCGGCAACCGAAACAATTCACCGCCACCCTCGGAGGCTACGGGCGAATTTAGCGGCTGGCTCGAGGCGTGCGAGATATCGCGGGGATCTGCGATTTCGAGAGCCGGCCCGCCGCCGCCTCGGACTCGATGACGAATGACCGGGCCGTGCCGGTCTTTTTGCCTCCGAGGGCAATTACGGGGGGAGATAGATTGTCCCGGGGATCGCGTTGCAATGGAACAGCAACGGCGATAACGGAACGCTCGTTAATTGGTGATCGTTTGCTTGTTTGCTTGCAGACGGCTGCGAGAATAAGAAGTGCGACTATTACGCCGAATGCGAGAGCGACAGCACGGGGGAGGCCAAATGCATTTGCCCCAGCAAGTGCGAGAGTTCGGTAAGTAGAAGAGCTTTCTTTTATTTAGAGTTTAGTTTTATTTAGAATGTGTATTGCTTGAAGAGAAAGCCAGGCACGCGTTAAATCTATTATACTTAACGCTCGCGCCGCAACGCGATTATATTTGCAAGATTAATCCCCGAATCGCAATCAGGTAATTGAGTTAATCCTTATCAAAGTGAATGGAAACCGCCAGATGCGTGGTTAACCAATTCCAATTTTCCGATCAGCGAATCCGCTTACGACCTGATCATTATCCACTCGCTAGCTGGCTTGCATCCCCCACTTCAATAATGAAAATAAAACTTCATTGTTGTTTGAAATTGCTCATGAAACTTCTGGAAAAAACTACTAGATGTGTTATTGAAATGACTTGCTACAGAATATTTTCATATAGCTACTAAATTTATTGAAAATAAATTCAAATTATTTTGCTTTGTTTTTCCGTAATCTGAGTACATTTTACTAATACAATTAACGTTGTGATATTTTATTTGGAACGATTTAATTTACTGAATATTAGCCTTCATTCGTTCAGTATATTCCTAAGTTTTTTCGTAAGTTTTACAGAAAGTTTCGCGAACTCATTATTAAAAAATTGAAATAATTTTTTAGTATTGTAAAAACTCCTGTGTGTTACGTGTTTAATTTTAACAAATAAGTAGATAATTGGGTTTAAATAAAGAAAATTAATATCTCTCATTCGATAAATACAAAATTAATAATTTTTATTTATTTTATTTATTTTATTTATTTATTAAACGGGTTAGCCCCAATCAAAAACACATGGTAATAAAAAAAAGTAATGTACAGGACGCGAAACACAATGCAAAGATGAATACAAACACGCCTGATAACAGTAACATTGACATTTTATGGCAAGGAAATTCGAAATGAGGAAATAACAGACCGCTTAAAGGTGAGACAGAGCCTCCAAATAAGTTAATACGGTCAGCTATCTCATTACCGCGCATACAAAGTCTAGAAATAGGAATAGAAATAGTGCTTAAAATTTTTTTAATAAAATAAACTAGGGACACAGTAAATGGGTAGCCCACAGTAATTGACTTCTCTACCCTACCTACAAAAAAAAATAATTCAACCAGAAATCTACAAGAAAACATAAGACCCTCAGATTCCCTAAAACAAAAATTTCGTCGAAGATGTCGCACAGTGTAACGAGTATATAGGAAAAAGAATCAAAAATCAATTTTCCATTAAGATACAATTATTTACATGTAATTGATATGTTAATCATATTTATACACGAAAAATTAATTTTTAATATAAAATAATTCGTTAAAATATATTTTTGAACATAATAAAAGTAAAACAAATAAAATATACATTTTTTCAATACATTTAAACACACAGTAATAATAAACATATGAAAAAATTATAAAAACAATCAAATTAATTTTTTAAATAATTCATGTTTGTAATAAATTTTAAATTATTCATTCGTATGATACATATTCGTCACTATCAGTTGAATCTGAAGGAATTCAAAGCTCGGTGTCTTTTAAAAAAAAATATTTGAGCACAGATTTGTCAAGTTTTTTCGTTTTATTATATGTATTTTTCTTATGTGGGAGCACTCGGGGGCAGATAAAATTTATACCAAATTAAAGAGCATAAATAGAACTAATGGTAGGGAAAAAATGAAAGAACCGATATGTTTCGTTTTTTTTTTAATTCTCTCCAGAATTTAGAAGATGCGACAAAAAAGTAATAATTTGAGCCGCTGGTACGTATCCATATCTTTAAATACAAAAATTTTTAATTAATAAAACGAAAAAGGACACATTTTGCTTATTTTCAAGAAATAAGAAACAAATGAATTTATTAATGCAACAAAAATGCAATGGGTAAATATTTCCTACGCGCTGTCTGTGGCAGCTTGCGTTTGGTTATTCAACTTTGAATGTAATTACTAACCTTAAATGCGTTATTTATGTTAATAAATTATGACGTTCTTATATCGAAGGACTGTTTACTATCAATTCTATGCAACGAAATACAAAATTTCAAAACTCTAATTTTTTCTTTTTGAACACGTACCGCGACACTGTGTCGGCTCGACCCAAGGGTATCCTCGGAAAGTAGATTTATTCGCCAAAGAAGACCCCCCATTAAACGATCTGCAATGTAAAACTATGGTCGTTGAACATAATGAAGCATCGAACGAGCCGATCTCTCTGCCTTTACGTGCTCGGGGCGAGTCATTGCGTTAAGCCTTGACTCGTTAGCGCGGGCAAAGTTAAATATTCATACAGTGATGGATGTGCTGTCGCGCATATGTACTTGTCGATGCTGGAGTACGCTTCCGTGCACGATATTTCGCGTTTCCGCTGGCATTATGCGGTGTTACGCGATCATGCAATGAACCACAGTTCGGTTTCGTCGAATTCGACCAATCTGCCAGCCGTTTTCATTAATGGCTTTCTATCCACTTCTACTTTTTCCTCTGCTCAGCCCTTTATAGCTCTCATCGCGTGTCTAATTATGTCGATCCGTCTCCTCTGTTTACCTTTATCGACCCGTTCATTCTGGCAGAACGATTCTTACGACAGGTTGCACCGGCAATTCGGGGATTCATCAATTACCCTGATACGCGTCAATCCTCCTTCCCGTCAATTAGATCTGCCACCGAATAAGTGGAAGCTTCCATCCGAAGCGTTTTCCGTTGTTCCGTCTCTAATTTGATTAGCTCGTGAAAGTTACACGTCGATAGAGGAGAGTTTCCTCGAGTAGGTTCTTGGAGCGTTGGACTTGGCAAACTAACAGGCACGCGATTCCATGTAACAACCATCATCACTGACATTAACCTTTGGCACCACACTATAAGTCCTCAATCTGCCCCCATTACTCGAAAATACGTTGGCTCGTTCGAGCGCCGATAAGCACCTCGATATTGCCTCGAGAAACATGCACCTGCGCAACCAAACGGGAACAAGTGCATCCAGAAACTAGCCTCCCGAACAGAAGGGGTAGATCTTGTCAGCTTTATCGCGAGTAATCGGCGAGGTTCCCCTCGCCGCTGGTAACATAAAATTTCACCCCTCGGAGGAGGAATATTCATTGCGAATGGGGAGCACGTCATGGTCCTCCGAAGAGATATCGTTATCGGAGGAGAGGCTCCCGTCGAAGCAGCCGAAGACTCGCGATTCAGGAATTCACGGATTCGCGGAGCGTCCTGCTGACAAAACCACGAACAATCCTGCCGGGTTTTCTACGATCGCGGCTGCGAGTTTGTGGTCGTTGGAGTAACTACCCGCTGGCGCATGCTTCCTTTTTTGCGAAACGGAGGTCGCTGGAGGAAAAGTGGCTGGACGTGGCAGCGGCCCTGCAACCCTCTCGCCCCCTCCGACGGGGCTATCCGAAATTCAACGACGACCACGTTAGGGGACGGTTATGGGGGGCAGGCCCGGCGCGGAGCCATCAACCAGAACGACCTTCTTCAGCGGCAGCACGTGCTATCGTCTGGCGAAACCCTGGAGAGATAGACATTTAGCGGGAGATCTGCTTGGTCGCTCAGACAGGTCTGGCTGCAACTGCCGCGGATGGTATCGACTTCCACCCTGTCGTCGGTCAGAATCTGCAGAGCTGTTTAGGGTTGTAGTTGGGAGGGGAATATGGAAAGAAGGTTATCTACTGGGTCTGTGAGGCGATCTAAGTTAGATCGGACTATGTAACTGAGATAATTCCGTGGTTACATGAAGGACATATCTGCTACGTTATGTGAGTGGTATGGGCTAAACACACTTATCAGTTATGTGACAGATCGGTGTTGGCAGTGTTGATGGTCTCTGTGTTTCTGTGTGCAATGAGAGGGGGCTAGGGAAAAGTAGATAGACTGTTCCAATAGAGGCAAATGCATAAATGTGAGTACCTATGTAATAATACTAAATTAGATATTGCAGGGTTAAGTATTCTTTTTTTCTTCATTTCTTCATTTCTTTATTTTTTATTTCTTTATTTCTTCATTTCTTCATTTCTTCATTTCTTCATTTCTTTATTTCTTCATTTCTTCATTTCTTCATTTCTTCATTTCTTCATTTCTTTATTTCTTCATTTCTTCATTTCTTCATTTCTTTATTTCTTCATTTCTTCATTTCTTTATTTCTTCATTTCTTCATTTCTTCATTTCTTCATTTCTTTATTTCTTTATTTACGGGATAATCCCTTTAAGTACAAAAATGGTTAAACTTAATTAGAATCTGACCCATTTACAACCCCTTAAAAATTATCTGAAATCCTGGAAGAACCACTCTAAAGAGATGGATTGTGAGCAATTTGATTCTCGTAGGGTTTATTACAAGGACGACGAGTAAAAACTAACACATAATAATATTGATGAAGATCTCTATTTTGTGGATGGGAAGTAAGTTTAATTCTCATGGACATCGAAAATGACATTTCGCTTCGTTCGAGCTGATTGCGACGTATCAGTAGAATTTTTAGAATAAGATCGTCGAACGTTCCACGGCTCGTCGTCTTAAACGCGAAATTACATCTTTCTCGCATGGACGCACAGTGTCTCAGCGAATCCGAGGCGTCAGCATTCCGTGAGCAGGGAACGCGGAAGGTGGGGCGAAAGGACTTTCGAGAAAAGGACTGAATCGGAGCGTGGGGAAAGAGATGAGGGTCGGAGGCATTGTTTGAACTGCAAACGAGGAATATCGGCACGCCCCAGCCACCCTTATAGCCCCGTCGGCCCCACTCGTAATTGTCCCGTAAATTACAATAAGATGAGGATAAAATACGTATCGAATCGTGGAGAGTAATTAAAACACATCAAGGGACTCTGAATGCCACCCAATCGCTTCTCGCTAGTCCTTCATTCTCCGTCGTAAAAACAAAGCCGATTAGCCGATCGATTCAGTAAAACAGGAGTAAAATAAATTAAAAACGTCCAAACTACATAAATGGAAATTGAGATCAGTCCCTACAAAATAGAATCAGAACATAAAAAAGATATAGCCCACATGAAGAAACTAAACTAAACTCTCTAAAAACGTTTTAATTTCTCAGAAAATGAGAGCTCACAGAGCGTCCAAAAGGAAATCGACCCCAGGACGAGCCACCTAGCAAAAAGTCACCCCGACTCGGTCAATAATTTTTGCTCGTCGAGCTATCCATTGCGAAATGCCCCGCTGCACAGGACGACGCATCGAGTGCGACCGTGTTCCAGGCTTCCTACCCATTATCGTCCATTTCAGAGACAGCAAGGCCGCAAATACCTCAGTCTCGAATTTCAATTACAACCGACGAGCCTCTCCTCCCTGTCCGTCGCTTCGCTATCCCCTCGCGCCAACGTGCACGTGTCCCTGCACGCCTCCCGTTACACACTGAACCGGGCACGCTGCTCGAAACAGAGGGATAACGCTGCGAGCTGAAAGCCGGCCAACGCGCGCGTGAAACGCGTGTAACAAGCGGACAACGGCGGAGCTCGGATACGGCGACAGGCTAATTAAGTTTTGCTCTTTTGCGCATTATTTTCTCGCCGCTGTGCACGGCTCCGTTCCCCTGGCGTCGCGACGCTGGCGTACGTCAGAACGACGCCCTCCCCCCATCTCCCACGCTGCGCCTTGCCACGCGCAACAAGTGCGAAACGCGTGCTGCCCGGCGTTTTTCTACTGCTCCCCTTTCGCGATCCCCCCAGCGGCATAAATATACAGGTTTGGTTTGAAAGAAAAACGGTCGAAGAGATCAGGGGAACGTTGTGCTCGTGGAAGCCGGCAAAAACTGACGGTTAACATGGGTCTCGGGGGTAAAACAACCCTGTTGCTGCGGAATCTGGGGTGCTCTGTCGCGGCACGCGTGGATTTTTTAGAATCTCCGTGCGGCAAACTTTGCGGGAGAGATGGGCAGAAATTATTTGAAATAAAAATTTGTGTACGGAAATTTCTATTTCAAATAATTTTCGTACACAAATTTCTATTTCAAATAATTTTCGTACACAAATTTCTATTTCAAATAATTTTCGTACACAAATTTCTATTTCAAATAATTTTCGTACACACATTTCTATTTCAAATAATTTTCGTACACAAATTTCTATTTCAAATAATTTTCGTACACAAATTTCTATTTCAAATAATTTTCGTACACAAATTTCTATTTCAAATAATTTTCGTACACAAATTTCTATTTCAAATAATTTTCGTACACAAATTTCTATTTCAAATAATTTTTGCCCATCTCTGTTTTACGGTGATGTGTAAGTGCCATATTATCACTACCTTTGCTGAAGTTTCTTCTTCTCTAAATATTATAATTATTGAAGCTTTTGAAACGAACGACGGTGATCTGGATTATAGAGAGAATGGACGAACCTACCGTTAAGGAACTAGTTCTTGATCAGGCACTAATTTTTGATCAGTTCATGAAATAAATCGTTCTTTTCAGTTTAAGTCCTTAAATAATTGTTTCAAATAATTACTAACATAAAAAAGGATAATTCACAAATATACGTGTTGTCTGTAAAAGCAGTTAGTATTGTTAGTTTTTGTGAAAATAAATGTGTAAGGTAGCTCACTTGAAGGAAGCCTCTGTTGAACGCCATCTCTTAATGTACTAACTAAGAGATCACCATCGACGCCATAGTCGATTTCTTTACTGGTTATTGCGGTATTAAAGATTATTTTCATACATTTTGCTTACAATAGTGTACTTTACAATGTGGCGAAAGAATTTTAGTATTATATGTATCATTTTGCGTTAACAGTCAGTGATTATCATTTAGTTCCACTTTTTTCTTATGGAACCAATTTTTGATCACCTGAATAAAAATTAGGTTAGGGCATCATAATATTATAAAAAAAAAATAAAATTTAGATGGTTTAATACTAAAAATAAGTTTATTTGGTACTTTCTTTTTAATTAGTATTAGTATCTGATCAAATATTAATTCCTTACCTGATAAGAAATTAGTTCCCATGTATCTTAGATGATCAAAAACTAGTTCCTGACCTGATCAAAAATTAGTTCCCATGTATTTTCAGATGGTCAAAAACTAGTTCCTAGTTACCTTATTATTCCGTACCTTATAAATAATTAAATTATACTTATTTTCAACTTTTTAAAATTTTTCGTTAAAGTGTAAACATTAATTCATCTTTTAGTATAAAAAAAAGTCTATGGTTGAAAGTTTTATTAGGTTAAAAATAAATATTAAAGCGGGAAGCCCTCTAAACTGATCCGAAACTAGTTCCTTAACGGTACTTTGGACTTTGTCGTCTCGCTAAGCAGAGGAGGGTGACAAGTTATTTGCATAGCTCTTAATTAACGCATTCGTATTTATGATTTCAGGAGAAAGAACTAGCAGACGCAGAGAAGATATGCGGCTCCGATGGGAAAACCTATGGCAACGAATGCTTGATGAAGGTAGCCTCCTGCACTTCTCAAACTGACATCACTATCAGCTACATAGGTGACTGTGGTAAGCATCGCTTGTAACACTCGTCGTTCACGTTACATATCGTTACAAATAAGAAGGTGGACATTCCTTAATCCCATCATTCATTTGACTGTGAAAGTGTTAAAGAGAAGTCAGGAACCTTTAAAGGAACGAGAACCATACTTTTGCAGAACTTTGCGCGCGAGTAGAATGCGACCACGGGGCCCACTGCATGGCTGGTGTATGCGTGTGCCCCGAAGAATGCCCCGAAAGCAGCGAGGAGCCCGTGTGTGGCAGCGACACGAAAACGTATCCATCCGAATGCGAGCTGCAAAAGGCAGCCTGTGGCAGGGACCCCAAGCTACCCGTCCTGCACGTCACATTTTACGGCGACTGCAGCGAGCGATTCGCTGTGGCAGCGTTAAGTAGGTTTCTTTCGCCATCCGCGAAAGCAATGCCAACGACTTTAGATTCTAGCCTCCTGAGATCGCGCTAAGTGGCAATAAAAGTACCAAGACGATTGGAAACTAATCAGCTACTAACTCCATAAAGACTATTTGCTGAGATAAAATAGCTTCCGGACCTGGAAACACTTTGACTTTTTGCCTAATCGACCATATTAATCTCGCCTCTCTGGTAGCGCCATTTTAGCGAACTAACCGTACAGCGTTCTAACGGCCACTAACTACTTTAACCACCGCTTTTTAACCACCCTCAAATAGCCACGATGTCGACACCCGCGGTGGTTCGATTAGCCACCACAGCAGTAGACGTGACCAGCACCCTGGGTCGCGAGGACTGCAAGAACATCAAGTGCGACTTCCAGGCCACCTGCGAGGTCGGGCCTGACAGCTACCCCAGGTGCAGTTGCAAGTTCGACTGCGCCTCGATCTCTGTCGAGAACATGCGTCTGGTCTGCGGCAGCGATCTCAGGACCTACTCGTCCCTGTGCGCCATGAAGATGGAGGCCTGCCAAAGGCAGCAGGACCTGAGGCCCAGACCCATTGACCTTTGCCAAGGTTCGCGCCAGAATGGCAAGCTTGCTGTCCATTCGCTGGCTAATCGCCCCGACCCGCGGCAAACTTGCTTTCAACTAAGTAGTTAGATTGCTCCCATAGCGCGCTCCCCAGCTTTGCTGTTCGAGTAATTGTTTACCAAGCCGGTTCCTCCGGGGCTTCCTCTTTTCTTTTCGATGAAATGTCTCTTATGGCTTTAGCTTTGAGATGGTCCGGGTGGCCTAACGATAGGATCAAGGGTTATGATGATCCGCAAGGTTCCTTTAAAGTGTTGTGCTTGATCGTAGCAGTTGCTTGACGATGATAAGGATCCTCGTGGCTACAGCGTACTTCACACGAGTTTTTCTGTAACGCAGGCATGGACGTGAAGCCCTGCAACGGAGATCCTCCGTTGGTGGACGAAAACGGACAGGAGTTCGACTGTGGCAACGGACCAGAACGGAGAGACTGCCCGAGCAATAGCTACTGCCATCAAACCACGCGACTCGCTCGGTGCTGCAGAAAAGGTCAGCTGGATTCGCCTGAATATCTTGCTTCGAAGCTAGAGTACCTTTTCACTGTTCCATCGCTTCCTGTGTATATAATCTTAAGACAGTTTGGAAGGGAATAATCAATGTACAATAAATGAAAGCTAGCGTTAAAGTCAGTGTCAGCGAAAGAAAGTAGTAAATGTTAACTGTCCATCGTCCAGCTCCGGAAACCCAGGTCCAGAAGTGCTCGGATTCCTGGCACGGTTGCTGCCCAGACGGCAAGACAGCCGCTCGCGGGCCCAACGGCGCAGGTTGCCCTAGCTTGTGCAACTGCAACAGGTTGGGCAGTGCCTCCGACACCTGCAACCCGAAAACCGGCCAGTGCGAGTGCAGACCTGGCGTGGGTGGTCTAAAATGCGACAGGTGCATGCCAGGCTACTGGGGGCTGACCAAGATCAGCGAGGGCCATCAGGGATGCATACGTAAGAATTAAAGTTGATCTTGAAATTCAATTCAAACTTCCTTATTTCTGCCAGCGAATCTGTTCTCATCTTATCGAAGCCAGTGAATGCACTTTTATCGACCATTTTAGAGAAGTTAGATTCCAATGGTAGCCTTTGAGATACTTTGGTAAATAGTCAGGTTTAATCGATAGGTAAATGGGAAATTTGAGGTTGTTTTGATATAATGCTTCAGCATGCGGCTGCTCGCTGTTCGGCTCCGCCAGGGAAGACTGCGAGCAAATGACAGGTCGCTGCGTCTGCAAACCGGACATCCAGGGCCACAAGTGCACCATCTGCACCGACTACAACAAGATTTTAACGACTACCGGTTGCTATTCAGGTATCACGTGGAAGCTAAGCGTTATAAGAAACTTTAGGAAACCTAGAACCTAATTAACACACTGGAATACTCTAACGATTACCAATCACCGCTGAAACCCTTAAGGTCCGCGCACACATATCCGTACCGTATCAGTTCCGTATCAGTTCCGTTTCGACGTGCCAGTGGTAAGAAGAAGAGACCCTCTACGCTCCTCTTCTTCTTACCACTGGCACGCCGGAACGGAACTGATACGGAACTGACACGGTACGGATATGTGTGCGCGGACCTTTAGGGAGTCCCCCAAAATGGAAACAGATCCCAGTGTTCCCTATCGAACCAACAAACTTCACTTGCACACTCGGCGTATTCGAGTATCCATCGACGAATCATATCGATCGATCGAAGAGGCTCTTAACGTGGTCGTTCTGTCTGCTTGCAGCGGACACGATACCGCCGATACCAACGTCCTGCAACGAGCTGGAATGCTACTCTGGTGGCCACTGCTCGGAGATCGGTGGCCCACACTGCGTCTGTCCATCGGCCTGTCCATCGGACATACCGTCGGTGCCAGTTTGCGGTAGCGACGGTCAGACATACGACAACGAATGCGAGCTAAGGCTCTACGCTTGTCGCCATCAGGCAGACGTGGTCACGCAGGCGTTCGGCCACTGCAGAGGTGGGTTCACTGAGCGCACGCCGTACAGGCCGCTTTATATACTGCGTTATTAAACTGACAATACAGCAGGAACGAACGACTATTAGACAGAACTGGATCCTATAGAATTTCGAAGCTCGACAGCTTTGCCTCAGCAATAGGTTCTCAACAATAGGGGACGAGTACAGTCGCGTCTTGAAATTCACTTCAAGCTCATTTTTGTCAAAGAGTCTGTCACTATCTTCGAGTCTACGTTAATTCTATTTGTATTTCTCGAAGCTTGATTTGAAATAGGATTGTTAAGTTTGATGACGCGAGTGGTGGGTATCTTCCGAGTTGAATTTAGCTACTAGTGACGAGCAGCGAATTTCTAGGTAATGGACGAAGCACCTGTAGGTTATTAAAAGAAGACGGCGGTTTGCCTAAACGTGGAGCTACGGTCTTAACGATTTCGAGGGTTGATATATGATATAGAGTTTAGTGTAGGTGAACGTTAGATAACATGTAGGATTGGATGTCTAGGACCAAGCGTTATCTACAAACTCAAGGAGCGCTTGATCGCGTTACTTCTAGGTTCGACGTAGACAATGCACTAAGAACACGATGAATAAATTACTAACGATGTTATTACTGTTGGCCTGGGAGACGTCGAACCGATCTCGCAGAGCTCGTAACTAGGTCTAACGATTAACAAACCTGTTCCTTTGTATCCATAACGTGATAATAAACTCATCAAGTTTCTACTAACATGTATACATAATATGTTTATAACCCCCTTACACCCGAACTACTAACCCGGCTACTTTGCTTGCTTTCTTCGCTAACGACGTCGTGATCGACCCTGTTTGTAACGTCTGACCAAAAGAGTCCATTTCCAAAGTGCCCGGCGAATGGGGCGCAACGAGAAAGAAAGCAAAGTGAGTGAAGCTACTCGGAAGAGTTCAGCGTCGCCGGCGATATGCCCGACCTCGACTACTGAATTATTGAAACAGGCAGGCGGCTGTGCATCGCGTCCGCTCAATGCTGGATAGTTTCTTCCGACGGGGGTCAGAGAATCGAGCAACGCTAAAAGATCCACAGCGGGGCTGTCCGAAGGCGGATCCGTGGAATTCCCTTCGTCCCTGAATGCGCGCTGTCTCACTCCCCGTAGGTAAATTCCTGGGGGAAGTTTGGTGACGTTAACTCGCGAAACTAAGCGGCAAAGGGTGGATTTAACTAAATCACCGTCGACTTCCGCGAACCGAGGTCTCGTCTTAAGTGGTCCCCGTGAGATACGCCCCGAAACTTAACATTGGAACACCTTTAAGAAACGGTTACCGAACCACTTGCCTCGGTCGTTAAGCACGGCCTCGAAATAAATTAGTCCATGGTCGCTAAAGCCCACCCCTAACTTCCGATGAACGTTGCGGCGACTGCTTTTTGATACCGTTGTCCGCCATAAATCCACCCCGACCCCGGAAGAAGGCCGATTGGCGTCGAGCTTCGACGATTCGAGAGTCGCGATAAATCTGTCAAACGTCGCGACGAAGAATTCCCTTTGCATAGTTCCACAATCAATTCCTACGGTCTCCAAAACGAAAATTTTGGTTTGAAAATTTCTTCAGTTCCAACTGCTGCGGGTCTGAGTTTTTATTCTCTATTCACACTTACAATTATTAGTCCTCTTTAGGAAGTTCAAATTACTTGAATCGTTTAATTTCTTAAACTGACGAGTCGTCTACGCATTTGCATTTAAATTTTTTATACCACCAGGAGCAAAACTCAAGCAGATTCGGGTTTGACGCGTGATCGATTGACTCGTCGTGTCGGGTTACTCCTCGACGCGTACAAGAGAATGAAGGAACTCGAGGAAAAAGACACTCCAGACTGCACCGACGTCTCCTATCCTTGCAAAGTATTCCACGCTCACCGACAAACTTCGCGAAACGAAACGTTGGAATCTATTAAAGTCCCCTGCCGGGTTCCCGCGACCTTTCACCCCTTATTTTCGATTGCTCAGCCCCTGCGACAGCCCCCAACTCCCTTCTAACTGCGTCGCCCGGTCCTCTCGATCGGTGGAAGTCAATCTCTTAAGAAGTTCTTCTCTGCGACTCGTTCCGCGGAGTCAAACATAAATCAGATTACTCCTGGCTCCTGGACTCACCCCCTTGGAATACGCTCCACGGAGGATCCATGCATCGGCTTCAGTACCCGTTTCTTCGCCGTTCTTTCCCGACGATCGCGTACCGCAAGAAAACTAAGATTCTACGGATGAAAGGACGCGGAACCGTAAGGACGCCACGTTCAAATCCCCAATAAATGCTCCGCAAAAAATCTAGTGATTAGAATATACTTGAAAAGGGTGTACATTCCCCCAAATTATTTTCACTCACGGACAAATCATAAAACAGACATCAATTAATTACCGCTTCGATATTGTCACAAAAATCGTAACTCCTATTTTCTTCAGCCACTGAAGGATGGCTCCCATTCGCGGCAGTGAACGACGACGATTAAAACAAGCAAAAATCGAGGAAAGTAGACGTAAAAGCGGAAAGTATAAGTGCAACGACGTGCTGCCCGCGTTTGAGCTCTCGACTACGTCGGCATTCCACTGCTTTCCAACGGGCAAACACAGGGCTAATCCCCCCTTACTTCGGGGGCTTTTTATAAAATAAACAGCAAGGGGGATGAAATAATGGAACAGCGGAACGGTTAACGGCGACGTCGATAAAACCTCGCCGATGAAAAGGCCAATCGACAAGGAGAGACGGGGCCGTGAAAGAAATTCTCTAGATTCGTAAATGTCAACTCGTATTTCCCGTCGGGCACTCTTCTCCGCCACTCGGCGAACTCTTCAATTGACTAAATCCATCCCCTCCCTTTCTCCGCCTCCCTCGCCGTACCAGGTTCACTCCGTTCTTCGCCGATTTTCAGGGCGGAAAATACTTTCAATAGAAGAGGAGGGGGGGGGGAGAGAGAGAGACGGAAGGAGGAGAGAGAAAAGTTTCGTTGTCGGATTGTCCCGTAGTCAATAAACGGGAGTTCGATTATATATCGGGGGGGAACACACGAATACGACAGCCAGGCGAGGACCAGAGGGGCGGTGGGGGCGCGCAGGGGGTGGAAAAATGGACAAAGGAAAGAGCAGCGTGCAGCCGGAAGTCGTCGATGTGAAATAATAGGAAGCAACGGTGCAATTGGAAAGTAATTAAAATCCCATCAAGCCGTCTCTAACTTCTGCCGACCGGGGCCCCGCTTTCCGCCCCCCGCTGCCCCCCTCCGATAGAATTAGCTTCTCGATTCTCATTATTTAGAGAAATTGCGACGCACCTCGGCGGCTCTGCCGTCGAGAGAGCCACCCCCTCCGTTGAAAGCCTCCCGATTTTCTCTGTCGGCGGTGTATTAACCAAGGGTGGGGGAGAAGGGAGGGTAGAATGGAATTACTTCGATGATTAAAACGTTGAGGGATGTCGCCGAGGTTTACATGTCCCCCCTGTAATCGATCGAATGGGGATGCATCGGCGGCAAAAAGTCAGACGATACGACAAAGCTGCGGCGGCGCCGAGCTTTGCATCCCTTTTCCAGCGATCTCTCTATTTTAATCGTCCCGCGGAAAGACAAAAAAGGCACCCTGCGATCTGACAAGGGAACACTGCGAACCCGGACTCACCGATTGGAATGCAACTTTGTGGGTTTATACAGTGACTCAAGACAAGAACAACGGTGTGTTTCATTTGTGCTCTATCGCCCTTTAAGGAGGTAAAAACTAACCTCAAAGTCAAATTGGGACTTCTACTTTTTCGTGTATAACTCTCAAAGTACAACAGACAGAAAAAAATGTTTGAAACAAAAGTTTGATGGTGCAATAAGCGTTACAAACTTGCGTTAACAAAATTTAGAAAATAGTTTAAAGAAAAATACTTGAACGAAAAAAAAAACATTTTTTAAAATTTTGTTAACGCAACTTTGCAGCGCTTATTGCACCATTAAACTTTTGTTTGAAACATTTTTTTCTGTCTGTTGTAATTTGAGAGTTATACGCGAAAAAGTGGAAGAGCCAATTCGACTTTGAGGTTAGTTTTCACCTCTTAAAGGGCGATAGGGCACAAATGAAATACACCGTTGTTCTTGTCTTGAGTCACTCTATAAACCCACAAAGTTGCATCCCAATCACTGAGTCCGGGTTCGCGGTGTTCCCTTGTGAGTGCTTTAATTCGTTGCTCGTCCAATCGCCGTTGAGAAAATTTTAAACCCACCGAGTCTAGACCGAAAGTAACATGAGAGATACGAATCCGCCGGCGCACGTCTACAGAATATGGGAATTGCGTGACATTTTCAGACGACCCCATGGTGAACACGGACTTCCCCGTGAAACGGTACACCGCGGTGCAGTACACCCAGCCAGCGGCTGCCATTTCGCCGCTATCGAAATCCACCAGGCATCTGTTGGTGCCGGAACCGGATCCACGCTATTATTACACCCACCGGGCGCATCAAGAAACCATCACGATCGACAGAGACAATTTGAAGCACGGTAAAAGCCAAGCCCAAGCTATTCAATCTCGCACCGCTCCCCGCGGATTCGCTCGGGCCTTATGTGCACACGCGCGGCCGAGCGGAGCCCCCGGGATCTGCTCGCAACACGTTCCGCGGAAAAGCGTCAGCTTCTGGAGCCCCCACGCTTCGTAATTCGCTCGCGATAACATACTCAGCGCGACGTAATTAATAGTTCGGAACAGCGTTGGGCCGTGATAACGAACTGTGTGTATTTGCTGCTTTGAACCGCGCGCTCTAAATCCGCTTTACAGTTAATTCTGGATCGGCTCCAGGTCGGTGATTGGATCGATAACTGTTCCGAGCAGCGTTCCAATGAGCGCCGAGCGCCCCGCGCCCCGAGGAACGCTACGCCCGCGTGCGAAATGGATTTATAGCGGCGTTCTCTATTTTGCAGGAGTGGCGGCAGCTTATAGGCCGACTCCGGCGACTATCCGCGTGGTGACTGCGCTGCTCGGCGATCTGTGCACCGACGACAAAGACTGCACCATCCCTAACAGCGAGTGCTCGAATGGGGGATGTATTTGCTCCGATGGATACGCGGAGACCAGCGACAGACAGGAATGTTTCGGTAATAAACAGAGTGTTGAATTATCGAGGTGTATCTATTTACAATTAGCAGTGGTCTTAACCATTCTAGTGTTTAATTCAACAACGCGGTACCGTAAAATGGGGGAACATCGGCAGTACGAGGTAACATTGGCATACGCCGGGGTTACATTGGCAGCTATACGCATGAATATATAAATTCGTATTCGAAATCGAGATATTAATTATTATAGGTAACATTGTTACGTATTAATATCTTATCTTACTGACTTCAGATTAGTAAAGCTTAACCTGTTAAAGCTATGTATACGATGTGCCAATGTTACAATTAGATTTTAGTTGAGATGTAAAAAATAAAATAAAATAAAAAAATTTAATTGTCAATGTATCTTAATGGCTTCAGATTAGTAAAACTTAGCCTGTTTATGCTATTTATATGTAAGGGCCTATGTTACCCCGTACCGGCTGGTTTTTAAGATGTATTAAAGAAGGAAAGAACAAAAATTATATGCATTTTGACACTTGTAGTGCATTCACAACAGATGCAATGTTATGATGAGATACTTAAAGCAAATGTAAACAGGTTAATTCTTACATTATATAACAAAATGTTTCAAAAACCTGCCAATGTCCCCCATTTTACGGTACAGTCGAAGAAGTGACCATATACTCCTTTTCTTTGATATTAATCTTTCATTAAGTGCATAAAAAGAGTTCCTGAAGAAAGTTGAAAAATCGCAGGTTACAGTAGAATACCTCTTTAAATTACCACCGACTGTGGCAGAAATTTCTCCACTATTTAGAATTCGTCGAACTAAATCCGGCAAAGTTTACGCAAGTTTCCAAAGGAAAGCTTTTTCACGGTGCCCATGCTATCGACTTAAGAACTACGTCCCACTGCAAATGGAAGCAAAACGAAGGAGTAAGAAGGCAGTTTTAGAAAGTAGCCTTTTTCCTTGCTCGAGCGTTTAATGCTTCTTACGTCCTTGGAAGGGTCGAGAGAAGAATCTAATTAACCCGTTTGCAGCGAATTACGTGCCGGTCACGCCGACCGAGGAGTTCCGTGCCTGCCTGTCGTACCCCTGTCACGCGACATCGACGTGCATCGATCTGCCCAGCGCCACGTTCGTCTGCATCTGCCGGCCGAATTACACCGGGCTATTATGCGACGAGGAGATCAACAAAAGGGATTACGAGGTGCCGTCGTTCGACGGCAAGAGCTACGTAAGGATGAACAGGCTGAAGGCTTATCACAAGTTCAGCGTCGAGGTCGAGTTCAAGACGTACGCCGACAACGGGATTATACTTTACAACCAACAGAAGAGCGACGGAACTGGGGATTTCGTCTCGTTAGCCATCGTAGACGGGTATGTAACTGGTTGTCATCCCGTCGACTAACCCCGGGGACACCAAAGCGGGATAACCACCACGAGTTTACTAGTGGACGATGAAATATCACAACAAATTGAAAGAATAACTGAGAAAAATACAGGGGTTGATTGAGCCCAGTTCGATCATTGGAAAGATAGTCGATGTGCATTGCAAAATGATTGTGAATTTTTTATTTGTTGGCTGGTGAAAGCTGTGATTTTTACAAATTTTCGTTATAAGCTCATTTCGACTGTGCGTTGTATGCTCGGTGGCTATGCCCACTATTTCTTTGAATCTTGCGGTCAAGAGTGAAAGGTTCTCTCACTCGCGCAACACTCTTATTGGCGGCTCGGAATAGTCGACGCTATGCGTTGTAAGCTCGTCGCGAGTCCCGAGCGTATACCGAGAATTTACTGTATTGTTTTGCTAGAGAGATTTTTGAACATGTACAATTCCTCTTACAGACACGTGCAGTTTCGATACAATTTGGGAAACGGTCCTGTGATCCTGAGCTCTTCCGAGAGAGTCACCATGAAGACGTTCCATCGCGTGGCAGCGAAGAGGTACCACAAGGATGGTGTTTTGATTTTCAACGACGGCGAGGATGTGGCTGGCCAGAGCCAGGGGATGCTCAAGTCGCTAGATTTGAACCAAGATGCGTTCATCGGGAACATGCCCACGAACTACTCCAAGTGAGTACAGTTTATAGTGTCTGTAGCGTGACGAAGACGACTTGCATTGTCCAAAGTTGGTTTAAGATGGCTAACTCTATGTAGACTTCTTAATTGTATCCCGGATTTTAGCAGAAATTCATTGACAGGCATTTTTACTTCCCAGAGTTTACGACAACATCGGCACCAACCACGGTTTCCTCGGCTGCATAAGGAAGCTGAAGATCAACCGGAATTTCGTGGACCTTCACGTGGGCCACGACAAGGACATCCTGGAGAGCTACCGCGTGAAAGAGTGCGGTGAGAATGCGTGCGCCAATTTGCCCTGCCAAAACGGCGCCACGTGTCAGCCGATCTTCGAGGAGGATCTCTGCAACGGCCGCGAGTGCAGGCGGATCCAGAAACGCGGGAAGAATAGGAACAAGAGCGGCGTGAACATCGTTCGGTGCAAGGGATCCCATTGCACCTCGATCGATCAACGAAGGCCGAAGAAGAACCCGAGGAAGCGCTGCACGACGCCCAAGTGCGATTACGACTACGACATCGACTACGAGAACAATTACGAACACGGGAATTACGCTGTGGAGAAGTACGACCCACCCGATTACAGGTGCATTTGCCCCCCACAGTTCACTGGGAGGAACTGCGAAGAATCCTTGGATCCCTGCATAGGCGAACCTTGCCAACATGGCGCCACTTGCGACATCCTTCCGCAAGGAGGTTACGTCTGCAAGTGCCCGCCTGGTAGAACTGGGGAGCACTGCGAGATCCGTGAGTAAAATGTGCTATTACATATTTCTGGTGCTCTAATGAATCTATCCACCCCTAACGTTTCCAATCTTCGCTCGATTACAGTGGACGCCGAATTGACGGAGCTGTTGATACCAGAAATGTCTGGGGACGGTTTCCTCGAGCTCCCCTGCCTGGAAGGTGTCGCGAAAGCGTTCTCCATCGAGCTATGGTTCCTCACTCACGCCAGCGACGGCCTACTCCTCTACAACGGCCAATTGAACAACGGCCGAGGGGATTTCATTAGCCTGAACCTGATCCACGGTAAGCTGGAGTTCAGATTCAATCTTGGCAGCGGCATCGCCAACATCACGTCGCCGGATCCTGTCACCCTCGATACCTGGCACTGCGTCAGGATCAGCAGACTCGGCAGGGAAGGTGTCCTTCAGTTGGACGACGGGACGGTCGCCAGAGGGTTGTCTGGGAGTCCTTTGACGGAGCTGAACCTGGAGATGCCGCTATACGTCGGTGGTGTTAAGTACGTTTGAAAATTAACGAAGGACTCGGCGTTCCTCGTAGAGACAATATCAGGTAGGATGAAGAATATGCAATCAATCTTTTGACGATCGCAGGCATTGGCGAGAGGTTCACCGTCTAGCTGGAGCCTGGACCGGCTTAGTCGGCGCGGTGCAAAGACTGATGGTGAATGGAAAGACGTATCAGAATCTAGCAGTAAACGTCACACAGCACAACACGGAGATCTACGATGGCCTGCCGTGCCCCAGCAACGAGAACCCTTGCCGCAACGGTGGAGTGTGCCTGCCTCTTCTGAATAGCTACCTATGCAAGTGTGCCAGTGGCTACAATGGCCTCCATTGCGAATTTTGTAAGTTCCACTTTGTATTCTCGTTCCATTTGATTCGATCACTGCTCGTCAGCTGAGCAGGAAGGATCAAGTGTCATAAAATTCATGACGTATCGTTCTAATTGTTCCAGTCATGGGCTACGACGTCTCCACTGAGCTAACAGAGAAGCCAGTTCGCTTCAAGGGCGACAACTTCTTGCAATTCAGGCACCGCGGCGGAAGAAGGTAAAACCGATGGGACAGTGCGACATGCTCTACCATTTATTCTTAGTATCACTACAGCACACCTCTCGAGGTATCCCGAATTTAGGGGCACCATTGTTCTTAGGCTGTCCGATAACGATTAGTAACGGTAGACTAACTAGATCCTCGTTGACAAAGTATCACTAACCTTCTGATTGTGTAACACCAACTAGTACTAACTCGACTAACACTACCCTCGGCGAGTACTTTGAGGAGTCCTACTCCGACTACGACTTGGAGGAGGACGTCGACTACGATTACGAGAGTTACGATTACACGGAGTAAGTTTCTAGGAAACATAGCTGTGTCGTACTCGTTTGAGGGAGATTTATCGTGTACCCTGTACCCGTGTGCCGTCACGATTGCTCGTTGGTGTAGCGGGCGCCAGTAGCAAACCCTTCAAGCCTGATCTCGAGCATCCGCAGAGACGATGCATACCAAAAGGGCTTCCAAAGAAGTATCGCTGGATCAGATTTGAGGGGTTGAGAAGAACGAGTAAATGTTGCTTATGTTTTGGAGTAATGCTTGCCTGAATGTGTAATGTCCTCGTCCTACGGCACCGTAGATCAGTGTTGAGCGCTTCCAATCAAAACCGCAAGCTACAAAGAACGATGTTTTAGGCGCAGAGGGCAGCAGTCGAACAAGTTCGAGCTGAGGCTTAGAACGACGCACGGGGAAGGCCTCATCGCTTGGATTGGAAGAGGAAAAGTCGAGCACCTTATACTATCGCTACACGGTGGCCAAGTGGTTCTCACGTACAAGAACAGAAATGACCAGATATCCTTGAGGAGCAGGGTTCGTATCACGCCTTCCCTAACATAGAACATCTAAATAAAGCCACAAAGCTCCCCGAAAGCTTCCAAAGAATTAAATAAACCCGCCAACCTGAAGTACACCGTGTAAAAGCCACGTTTATTCCAGGAACGAGTGGACGATGGGGTCTTCCATCACGTGAGGGCTTCGAGGAGACGAAAGGCCTCGATGATACAGATCGACGACTACGCCCCAGTGAAAGTGTCCACGGAGGCCACCCTGCTGACCACCAATGGCAAACTCTTCATCGGTGGCAAGCCGGGCCACCGCGGCATCAAAGGCTGCATGACGGACTTCGTTGTAGACAAACGGAGGCTTCAGCTAGCCAGGCGGAAGATAGAGCACTGCCACGACAACGACGTATGATAACGAGCCCCGGCTACGACGACCGTCAACGTGACGTCGCCTCTGGCCACCCTCGTCGACTGGACGGGACCTTTGTCCTCGACGAGTTAGCACCAGCCTGAACACAGACGCGAACGGAATCCTTGGGGTTGGCTGGTTCCTGAACGAAGGGAACCAAACGGGGCGCGAGTCTCGAACGGACTTGGAAGAACGGGGCAACGAAATGGAGGATAGAAGTGGAAGCTTACAGAGAGACACGTGATTCCTGCCAAAGCCGTACGAGGGGAGGGGGTGTGTGGGGGAACTGTTGGAGAAACCGATGATCGTGCCATGGGGGAAGGATGAAACGCGGATCCAATAATATAGCAGGCTAACTCGTATATTTATTTTCTTTCGGATAGCATAGAGACAGAGCTATGTTCCGTCAGGCTCGTTCGTCGACTGGCAAACGCCTAGACAGGGGGAAGTGTCGGGTAAGAAGATGTACGTGCGCGCGCGTTAGACGCCACACGTTCTCATCGAAGGACAATAATATATTTTTAAGGTGACGAGATTAATATACATACGGTTATACAATATGTACGTATGAATCATACGCGTATACGTGCGACGAGGGGTGGTGTCGATGTTGGCGCGGAGTGTGGCAAAAACAGTGCGAGGCATAGAAGAACGGAGAGAGGGGAAGGGGGGGGGGGGGGACTTATCGATAATCGTTAGTCGTTACTCTGTAAGTTAATAATATATCGAAGCACCTATAAATGTTTTACGATGCCAAGACTGACTAAAGAGGGAGAAAAAATGCAGGACTGAAGCGTGGCTTGGGCGAAGGGGTGGAAAGTAGATTTGAGGGGTGGGGGCGATAAATCGGTGTTATGTTTGAGTGTTTCGGTAGAGAGATTTAACGATCGTGGATTATCAGAAATAGAGGAATGTATTTTAAAGGACTTGTTGATTTATGCCAGTAGAGAAGATAAACAGATGAATAAGATACACCTATACACACGCGTACACCTACACACATACACACAGTGACAAATATTATACTAAGCAAAAGTATAAAAGTATATGGAACAGACACACCGTACAACGTTGTTTCTAGGAAGGCAAGGCTTTTTACAAATGCGCAAAGGGATATATATATATAATATATATATTGATATGATGCAGATTACATTCCATGTAATGGACACACGCCGAGGTTAAATTCCACGCGTTAGGGTATACTATGAGCGTATCGGTCAACGATGTCCTCTTACATTTCAATCAAGAAGCAAAGCATCGAGCGAGCCTCACCGCGAGGGCACGCCCGGTTTCCGTTCGACAATCCGCGCGCACTTACACACGAGTGTACCGTTCAGATTCTAAAAGCGAAGAGAAAACAGGATGGACCGTCAGTCAGCGGGAAACTTCTTCTTGATACAGGGTTCACGGGAATGCCGCGATCGATTCAAATGTAAATGGACTGGAATTGACGCGAGCGAATTGCGCCGAGTCGTTTCCCCGACACCGTAATTGTAACTTTTAAGACGTCGTTAGTTTACGAAGAGGGAGAAAGATGCTCTGTAGCCAAGAGCGCTCTGACTGGCCTCTGATGTGGGAGACGATTCGAGTCTCTCGGAACGACAGGAAATAATAATTAACTATACGATAATGTACCCGCTTGTGTGTAACCGAATGATCAAAGAGGAGTGTCTGAATGAAGTCTGACGTGTGTGCGTGAGGATCGACAGCCGTTTCGCTATATACTTGTACATAACCACAACACGCTGATCTACGAATTAATTGTCGTTTAGTGTGTGTGTACGCGAGACGCGCGTACGTTGGACCTAATGAATCGCCAGGACGACCTAATTAATCGTTAATGTTCATCGAAACAGCCTTTCGACGGTTCGCGTCACCATTGCGATTTCAGTTTCTCTGTCGCACGAGGGAAACGGGAATGTCTGCGGGAACGTGTTCTTCCCCTGCTCATCGACCAGAGCTGTTCGAGAACTCGGGAAAAGCGGCCGGAGTTTCACTCGAGTCAAACAACCGGACTCGGATATTAGGAAGCATCGAGTAGCTAAAATAAACCGCTGCGAGACTCGACCTACTCGGCTTTCCGTTTTAGGAGCTCGAACTTTTTTCGACCTACTCAAAGTATCACTCGAATGGCGATAAATTCGATCCGAATTTCGAACTACTCGAGCAGCTCTGTCATTGATCCCTTCGAACGAAGCGTCTAAATAGGAGCCTAAGTTAACTGTTCCATTAATTATCTGCCGCGAGAGCAGCCTCTCGATTTATTTCGTCGAACCTTTCCAGCGTCGCTCAGTGACTAAACGAATCTTTGTTTTGTAAAAATGCGGAGCTAATTGAAAGGGATACTTGGTAGGGATAAGTGTCGGCGAAGAGGAGAGTCGGCGAGTTCGTAATTGTAAGTTTGTTTCGAGCACGCTGTTACGTGTGTGATTATAGTGAAGAACAAAATCAATTGGCTGATGGAGTCTGATAGAAGTGTAGTGTCTAGATACTTTCACCACTGTACTTCTCGAAACAGAGAAGCAAGCTTTACATGAAGCAAAAGTAGAATCCCTATCCAATGTAACTCACAACTTTGGAGCACGGCTTAAAGCATTGATTTTGTTCTAACTATAGGGTCTAAGCGCGAATATGATACATATCTTTAACAGGCATAATTTTTTATACCAAAAGTCGACGCGATTTGTCATTAATTGGCGCCTGAATACGACCATTTCTGTCTGGAAATGTTCGACGTCGAGAACGTTTAAGTAGTTCGAAGTATTCGTTGGAGAAACGACCATCGATCGACCAAAACTATCGCGTCATTGTTGAAGACCGAGAAACCGTCTGAACGTCTAAACTACTTTAACTTTGACTCCGCTGCTATGGTGAACCCGTTGAATATTTTTATTCCGTTCGTTTACTTCAGAGACACGCTTACACGGATTTTTGATAAAGCCAATCGTTTTGTATCCTAACCTCAAAGTTTCGAAATAATCATATCTCCGCCGTGTTTGTCGATTTCTATTCTAACCTCGAGGAAGTTCAAAGAATCATCTCACCTCGGACAGTCAGGTCCCCGACTAATATATTACAAATTGTTCCTCGTCGGTAACACGCGAGAAATTGAACGATCGCTCGCAATATCGTCACATATCCTCCCTTTTGAAGTGCGATTTTTTTGTATTCGCTTAATTAATATCGCCGTTTAAACATATCGGAGTATATTTACGGCCAGTAACGCGTCTCCCCCGCGAGGTGATAAAGAGCAATTCCATTGGAACACAGGCTTGTATCGTACAATTCCTGATCGCGTTCAAAAAGCACGATCTGTACGTTTGCTTCGACTGATCGACGTTACGCTTACGAAACATATTGCCCGTTATCGTTTGAACGATATTACCCGTTATACTTCCACGGAAACTATATAAATTTATACGTAACAGCAATTGTAGGTTTCATTTACGTCCGCGGGCGGATTACATATTTCGTTGGCGACGTCGTGTTTCGGAACACGGAGGGAGGTTCTGGCTAGTTTCTGGTAAAATAGAATGCACAATAACTTGCCAGAAAGAAGAGACGGGAAATGTTCCGAGACCTTCGTTATCGACTGTCGATGTTCGAACAGCCATGTTCGTTGCACGAGACCGTGGACGCCAACGCGTGCGTGCCCGCGCCGTTACGTAGGGCCATATTCTCTGTCGGTACTTATTCTTAAGATCGTCTTAAGCATGCGGCATCCTTTACTAACTTAGTAGACTAGTAAAATATGCCGAATGCTTAAACCGTCTTAAAAATAAGTAGCGACTGAGAATATCGCCCCTAAATGTGTTAAACCAGGTGTACTCGATGGAAAGGTACAAAATGAACCAACAGAGGCGTTACCTTGCTAGGTCGAAATCGTGGAAGGATACGTAACTGCTCTGCCTCGTCGAGAATCACTAAGCGGTCACGTGACCCAACAGCAGCTGACCGTTTGAAATTGAAGCGCGCGCGTCGAGAAAGAGGTAGGGGATCGGAGAGGTTATTCAAAGCCCACGCCAAAGAATTACTGCCAGTCCATGCAAGCGTGGTACGCCTTGATGTTTCACTATCTCTCTTAAGCACTGCAACTCCAATTTCTCACTGTCTCGATCACGAATTTCCCGAAATTTCGCGACGCGCGAGACGACAGCCTCGCCTGGCGGCAGGCAGGAGACGAACTGAGCGGATAGTTGTGGTTCACAGCGACACCGCTAGAGCGCCGTTTGATTCGCGCGAAGGACAACCCCACGCGACAGAGCGATCATCTTAATTAGTTTTTTTACTTTGATACCGTCTTTAACTGCGACCACACGCCGTTCACTGACCTAAAGTATTCGTGAGCTACACACTGTATAACAAAAGGTAAGCGTTGTAAAGTGACTGTATATACAAATATAAATTATGCGATTATCTTGAACGTTGTGTACTGTGCCTTTTCTACCCTGTTTATGTGACAGCTCATTTAGTTACGTACATAGTTCATTCGCTTATTTAGTTTTGATAAGTTCGAGTTTTGAGTTTCAAAAGTTTCGAAGTCTTAGAAACTTTCGAATTCGAGTTTCGAGAATTTAAAAATTAACCTCGACACCCCTAGTTTTACTGATGTCAGAATTGAAATCTTCTCATTGACACAGTAGAATTTATAGTATCGCTTTGAGTAACAAGTATGCCGTACATAAATTAACTAGTATAAGTGGTTCTGAGTTAATTTGTCTGTTTTACGAATGCTGATGATCAGAATATATAATACATATCCGAACACTGGGAGATTGTGTTTTTAATAATATTTCATCATGTTCATTACAATGATATGATACATATATGATGTCTGTGTTCTTAGATCTAATTTTTTTTTAATGCAAGTAGTACACATACCATTATTATGCTAAGTCATGCACACAAAGCGTATTAACTCTTTCGTTACGCGACGACCTGTGTGAAGACTTTAGTCAGCATCTCCGATAGTTTAAAGAAATTTTTTTTTAAAAAACAACACCTCCGCGTAGAGACTCTAGACTTAGAGGGTCTCTAACCATAAACATAAGCTGTGAAAAGTTGTTGCAAGCTATTGAAAGCAAGTCTCCGATCCCAACAAACAAATTTCCATGTCACACACAAGCAGTGGAGCGATGTGTGAAGTTGGTAACAGAGGCTTCTAGCAAGGTTTGTGATCCCCTATCAAGAGATGGCTACATTCGACTCACATTAGAAGCAAGAAGTTCCTTGCCGTCATTTCATTCTAAACAAGAATATTATTTAGGTAAGAAACCAAAAACTAATAAATAGACCATTAGTAATGGGAGGGCGGGTGGTTGGAACTCGACATCCAGTTACCTCCTCGCGGTGAGTTCTGGGTTGAAAAATTAATGATAGAATGTCTTTTCAATACGATGAAGACAATGAAGACGAAGATAATATCAAATTACATGTTACTTTATCATATTAAATGATTACAAATTATCAATATTATTTACTTCTTCAAGCGAAAAACTGTGCAAATTTTCGCGTTTAAGGGCCCTTAGGACTCCAGGGGCGCAGTGAAACATTGAGATAATTCAGCAAAAACACTTTTGGTTACTTACTAGATTGGTAGAAACTGATTGCGCCCTATGCTCTACAAAAACTATTAATTTGAAAAAACGACACCTTTCACCCCGCCGGGGCGCGGCTCAATATAGTTTTAAAAATATAAAAAAAAATCAGCGAGCTTTTTGAAACACCTCACAACTTTTTTTCACTATGAAAAAGAATCCAAATTTTTTTTTCGGCCCAACCTAACCCGGAGGTGAGCGGAACGCGTCAGCTGCCCGTAGGACGTTCCGCTCACCTCCGCGTGCCCCTCAAGCGCCTACGATGCTCGCGTATTTTGGTGAAATTCAAAGTTAATTTCCTTGAAAACGAAGCGTTTACCGCAATTTCGTCACTCTTGATTTTCGTCTTATTTTCGCCGATATAATCACCCCTTACAGTATTGACCACAGGTAGAGAAACACTCTGTATATGGTTGGGTTCCTTGTGGGGCCCCAGTGCAGAGCAGCCCCAACCTACACTACTGTAATTCTCCACACCGATTCTACCCTTAATAACGGCTTACGGCTAGTTGCCTCCAGCTGGGCGCTGAAAAAGGCTCCCTGTGCAGGCCTGACGTACGTGATTATAAGTTAAATGGTATCGGGGAGTTTTGTTTATGTAGCTCCCAAAGATTTGTAGGTTATAAAGCTTATAAGGTACATATAAGGTGGTCGTGGAACTTGGGAGAAGCTTCAATTCTATTTTGTGAACACATTCTACAGATATTTTACATGACATTTATAGATACATCAGTGTTGATAATTTTGTTTTGAACGATTTTGTTTCAAAAAGTTGTCGTTTTCATTCCTGTCTGTAGCTGGCCACACGACCTCCTCGATCCAGTGCAAGAAAGGATACACCGCAGTGTAAACCTGTGGGAATCCAATCTTGCGATATGATCCAAAAGCCGGAATACCGATCAAGCTATCACCAAATTCGTTTGACATCAGTAATGGCGCATCAATTTTATGGTCGCAAGTTTCCCAATGGCCGATGATGTCGGTATCTACCAGGCAGATCATACTGTTGTCAATACCACGGGATAAATTGTGGGTGGACTTGCTGTACCTTTTGGTGCATCCTTCATTGTTCACGACACTGTAATTTTTCGAACATAAATAATTCATGTTAGTATTAATCACACGTATTCAGAAAGGATACCGTGAAAGAACACCTTAAAAAAAGAACTCTTAAGTTTCTTAACTGGAAGAATTTGGAGTTATAAACAAGATGGGCTGTAATTCATGAAACGAAGAGGGGACGATTCTGTACGCAGCAATGTATTAAAAATGCGGAATACATATTTGAGAAAACTGGCTACGAAGATTGGTCGGGTCGCGATGGTTTACGACTTGGCTGACGCGTCTGCCACTTTCTGGGGCTTTGGTGCAGTGATGCCAGAATGAGGACGGGTGCCCTCGAGAATTTCCCCCACTTCGCACGCACACTACGCCGGAGCTGCGTGTCCGTGAGCTCGGCGCTTCGGACAACGTCGAGAAGACGAGAGAGAAAACGAATGTGCGTCTTTCTCTCTCGCTCTTGAAACGCTGTGATCAAAGGTGGGGTGCAAGCGACACGCGGCCGTGCGCGATCTTCCTAAATGCCTCGTGATACATTTTTCACTTTCTGACATATGTATAATACTCTTGTAATGAAAAAAAATTTTGAAAAAATTTTGTTAGGGAAATCACGTTTTAAGACCTCCTGATCACGTTTTGACTATTTAGAAAAGAGCTTTTTTTTAAATGTCTCATGTATTTGTTAACACGATTACATTTAAACGGCAAAATGGTTTTCAATGAAACTTTATATTAAAATTTTATATTCTTGTCTTAAGATCCAATTAGATCACGAAAAGTGATAATTACCCGTTATGGTTCTTCGATTTTTCAGATATACGAACTAAATTCTACATAAGAAAAAGTTAAATAAAGTTCTTCTGTAACTTGTTTAACAAAGAAAAATGTACATTCATAATTGAGGCATTTGATGGAAAAAGGGCACATACGCCAAAATGCCATTTCAAGAAAATCGATTTCAAAGTGTTCATTATAGTATAACTTAATAAAAAGGAATGCAATTAAATAAATTTTTTTTAAGGATGTAATTACCGTGTCGTTCAAGCGTTCTCAATACAGAAGTCGTGATTTAAAAATGATATGTGTCTTTATTTATAAGTTTTAAACAAGTGCTTTATGTGCCCTTTTTCCATCAAATGCCTCAATTTCTTGTGTTCATTTTAAATTTCCGTACTTTTTATTTGAACTATTTCTATTTTTCAAACCTTAAAATGAATTTTTTTATTAAAAGACGAATATTTTGATACTGTACATTGGTGAACTTTGTTAAAATTAAATTCCACTCTTGGCCAGTACCATGCACGCAGTAGAAGCCTTCGATAAAAAAATATTTTTTCAGAGTACGATCTAAAATCTAAAATCTAAACGTAATCACATCAATCGTAATTATATCAAGTTGCGACAAAGTATCACGCACTATTTACAAATTAATTACGCGCAGCGTGCACGTTACCGCTCGATGGAAACTACGGGAAAGTGGTGGTCTCTTCCATCGGGAGAGAAATATAAACAATTGGTTATGCAAAGCTAACATCGCGATACATGTTGTACACTAAAATGTGTAAATTGGTATAATGGTATTATTGTACAAGAATAGGAGAGAAAGGTAACTGGTAAAAGCATCTGTGGCAGTTCGGTACTGTCACCATTGCCTTGCTGTTATTTCTTTTAGCCTTTTCTTCGATTTTTCTCCTTTCTGAATTTTTCTTACTATTTTACGATTTCTTATGTATTCTTTTCCTTTCTCATTGCGAGGGTTCGCTCGGGCCTCGTTTTCGTCAAGTACATTTGACGGTCAGATCCGCGCGAACGCAAGTGTATACTTTGTTTACGTGACCGATGCGTTTTGTGGGGGCGCGCAGCCGCGCTTCGCGACATTTAACCGTCTTTTCAGTAGACTTAGAAATCAGGTGGTGGATACTATTTCTTCCGCGCTGTCTGCATGTTTTTCGTGTTTGTCGTGTTGTAAGTATACTGTGTAATTAGTAGCCCCCTATAATCTCCCCTTTTCTATACGCTTGCATTTTTGCTTTGTATATAATATTTTTCCTGTATATTTCATTTTTTTCGTGGTAAATACGATGGAAACGTTTGAGAAAACAGGTGAAAAGGCTACTCCTGTTTATCGGTCGTTGTGGGAAACGAATGAGAAGTTCCGATCGTGGATTCGCGAAGTTCCTAATGATAAAAGCCTTTTCTACTGTTCTTCTTGCGAGAAAACTTTTTCTTGCCAGTCGTGGAACGTTAAAAGGCATGCGGAATCAGCGAGACATAAATATTTGTTTTCTAAGAAAATTTCGCGAATACCTGTACATGGTACTAAGGTCTCGAGAAAGACTTTTATGCCTCAATGGCTTGAGGATTTCAAGCCATGGTTGAATAAGGTCGCCGATGATCCTTTTTCGTGTTTCTGTTCGGTGTGTAAAAAATCATTTGCTTGCGGGATGTCGCAAATCGAACGTCACGCGGATTCCAAGTGCCACATCAAAAACTGCCAAAAAAATGGAATAGATGTAAGGAAATCGAACGATTTCGGATCGCAAGGCGAGGAATCGCATTTGTCGTTTGATGAACGAAAAAAAATCGCGGAAATTCGTTTTGCTGCATTAGTTGCAGAGAAAAATATTTCGCATCAATCGGCAGAGGCGATTCTTCAATTTTTCCAAGACGTTGGGAAAGATCCTGATGTTTTGGAACGTATGACGTGTGGTCGAACAAAGTGTTCTAATATCATATCGAACGTTCTGTGTCCTCGGGAAACAGAGCGTCTTAGTCATGTTTTACAAAATTCCAAGTTTTCAATATTTATTGATGAAACATCCGACATTACCAATGAGAAATGGATGTCGTTTATTGTTCGGTATGTCGCACCCGAGACTTTGGATGTTCGAACGGAATTAGTAGAATTAATTAATCTTGACGCGCGAGAATGTACTGCCGATAAAATATTTACCTCCTTTAAGAACTCCATGTGGAAAAAGCAAATTCCGTTCGGAAACATTCTTGCTTTGTCGTGTGATAACGCGTCTGTTATGACGGGGTGTCACTCGTCATTCAAGACCAAACTTGCAGAAATTCGCGGTGAAAATTTTTTCACCATGCCGTGTCCATGTCACTCCTCTGCATTGGTAGTGCATAAAGCATGCGCTACCATTCCCGAGGTCTGCGAGGAATTGTTACGGAAAGTCACTACATTCATTTATAGCAGTCCCAAACGTTCGGCCATTTTTCGGGATTTTCAACAATGTTATCAATTTACTGAACGCAAAATTTTAAAATTCTGTACTACGCGATGGTTATCGCGTTACTCATCCGTAGTTACGCTTTTAGAAAATTGGGACAGTGTGTTGCAATTTCTGAAAGAATTGGTCGTAAGTGAGAAGACAAAGTCTGGGGAAGATCTGCTTGTCATCATGCAAAATCCAGAAGCGAAAGCATATCTTCTGTTTTTGGAATACGTTCTATTGTATTTCAATGACTTTAGTTTATTCTTTCAATCCCAACATACAAGAATCCATTTGCTTCAAACTACTGCCAAAACTCTTTTGTATAATATTTTACGTAATTTTTTGAAACCGCAGCTTTTAAAGCACATGGATTTAATAAGATTAATAGATTTTTCAGACGGCGATAACCAAATCGCAATTAATAGTATTCATTTAGGTCCGGATTGTGACATGTTTCTTTCTAACTTAGTTGCAGAAGGCAAACCCGATGTTGTCAAAACCGTTCGAGAAAATTGTATCAAGTTTTACATAACGGCTGCAAACGAAATTCGTAATCGATTACCAATCGATGACGAATTTCTGAGCAAGTTATGTGTTTTTGAGCCTCATGTGGCATTAATAGATAATGACAGAGACACTTCCTTTAAAAGTGTTCTCTTTATTGCTCATAAATTGGGCGGTTTCGACGAAGACGGTTTGCAAAAAGAATGGTCGACATTGCACCTGAATTTTGCATATAAAGACAAGCAGACGCTTTGTACATTAGCTTTTGATGATGTTTGGAAAACGGTTTTGTTAACGCGAAACGATCAAGGCTCGTTTAAATACCCATGTTTGCAGAAATTATTAAATTCCATTAGAAGTCTTCCAAATTCAAACGCCGATGCTGAAAGATCGTTTTCCATGCTTCCCGACATAAAGAACAAAAAACGAAACCGACTTTGTTCGACCCTCGTTAATGCCATTTGCGTAACGAAATCGGCATTAAAGGCGTACGGGGACACAGCTCAGACCATGGAGGTAGATGACATACATCTATCTCGCATGTCATCTGAGCATTTATATCCAATTCTTGCGAAGAAGCAAAAGACTAGGTTACGTTTACATGCCGTTGATGGCCTCGCGGATGTTCCTTCTACGTCGGGTAATGCAAATTAGTGATGTCCAGAATATTATCAATTTCATCCATTTTTTATTTCATTCGATTTTTGGACATCGCTAATATGTAAATAGTTGTTCGATTTACCTCACGCAATTCTTGTTCTATCCTTGCAATAAATTCGCTTGCTTGCTGTACATATGATTCATAGAGAGAACTTCGAGATAATTGTACAAATAAATGTATATTCTTAATTATGTTCATTTTATATGTAACAATTATCTCGAAATTCTGTCGCATGTATTATAGTAAATTCCTTTGCTTGCTTTCTATCCTTTGGAAATGTAAACAATTGTAACATTATTTCAGTCGTACATCTCGTCAATATATCGAAACCAATTCATATATTTACGTGCTGCCTTTCTTTTCTATTATTGTAATGTTTTTGTACTGTTAGTGTACAACATGTATCGCGATGTTAGCTTTGCATAACCAATTGTTTATATTTCTCTCCCGATGGAAGAGACCACCACTTTCCCGTAGTTTCCATCGAGCGGTAACGTGCACGCTGCGCGTAATTAATTTGTAAATAGTGCGTGATACTTTGTCGCAACTTGATATAATTACGATTGATGTGATTACGTTTAGATTTTAGATTTTAGATCGTACTCTGAAAAAATATTTTTTTATCGAAGGCTTCTACTGCGTGCATGGTACTGGCCAAGAGTGGAATTTAATTTTAACAAAGTTCACCAATGTACAGTATCAAAATATTCGTCTTTTAATAAAAAAATTCATTTTAAGGTTTGAAAAATAGAAATAGTTCAAATAAAAAGTACGGAAATTTAAAATGAACACAAGAAATTGAGGCATTTGATGGAAAAAGGGCACATAAAGCACTTGTTTAAAACTTATAAATAAAGACACATATCATTTTTAAATCACGACTTCTGTATTGAGAACGCTTGAACGACACGGTAATTACATCCTTAAAAAAAATTTATTTAATTGCATTCCTTTTTATTAAGTTATACTATAATGAACACTTTGAAATCGATTTTCTTGAAATGGCATTTTGGCGTATGTGCCCTTTTTCCATCAAATGCCTCAATTATGAATGTACATTTTTCTTTGTTAAACAAGTTACAGAAGAACTTTATTTAACTTTTTCTTATGTAGAATTTAGTTCGTATATCTGAAAAATCGAAGAACCATAACGGGTAATTATCACTTTTCGTGATCTAATTGGATCTTAAGACAAGAATATAAAATTTTAATATAAAGTTTCATTGAAAACCATTTTGCCGTTTAAATGTAATCGTGTTAACAAATACATGAGACATTTAAAAAAAAGCTCTTTTCTAAATAGTCAAAACGTGATCAGGAGGTCTTAAAACGTGATTTCCCTAACAAAATTTTTTCAAAATTTTTTTTCATTACAAGAGTATTATACATATGTCAGAAAGTGAAAAATGTATCACGAGGCATTTAGGAAGATCGCGCACGGCCGCGTGTCGCTTGCACCCCACCTTTGATCACAGCGTTTCAAGAGCGAGAGAGAAAGACGCACATTCGTTTTCTCTCTCGTCTTCTCGACGTTGTCCGAAGCGCCGAGCTCACGGACACGCAGCTCCGGCGTAGTGTGCGTGCGAAGTGGGGGAAATTCTCGAGGGCACCCGTCCTCATTCTGGCATCACTGCTTTGGTGCACAAGCAGGCTGGAATGTCATCGCCGTTGTATAATTAGCGGTGGGGAAACACCTACAGCAGGGATGCATAAGGGAGCGGTTTTAGCGCCTATACTCGAAGTCATGTAAGAAGGATTGTGGCGACCGACGAGTTTAGACCGGTTCTGCGCATGTTGGCGCTCATTGGCTATGTCACCACCAATGGTCTTTCGGCTGCGCATGCGTGCTGCGCCGAAAGCATTGGTGTGGCGCCACTTTTGTATATACCGCGTGTTTCGACTTTTTGTCGTGTATATACCATGTATTTAATAGAATACACGTTTTATTTGGTTACCCGGTATATGAAAGAGAATCGGAACGGTGCATGGAGAGAGGGAAGCCTGGGTGGTGAAGTGGGGGAACAGAGACCTCGCGACAGTTGAAGAGCTCATTCTACATGCGCGAAAAAGATCCTTCTTACATGACTTTGAGTATAGCTGCGAGCAACCCGTTTGCTAAGGTTAGAATCGGTGAGGAGAACTGCAGTAGTGTACGTGCATGCTCGTAGGCTCGTAGCGTAAGCCTTGTTTCACACGTGACGGCACAGCACGGAAACGGCGCCGTTTATACGGCGAAAGGAACAAAAATCATATGAAGACCTTTCACACGTGGCGGCACGGCAATTGACCGCAATGACGGCAAATTTCTATAAGATCCTCACATGTTTTGCCGTGCCGTGCCGTGATGTGTGAAACAAGGCTAAGTATATATGGCTGGGTTCAAGTCATACCAAATGCACGTTCGCTACTGCAGTTCTTAGAGCATATACTATGGAGGTCTCATTGAAAGCTTGAAATTGTCCCCAACATGGTGCGAGAGAGGAAGCGTGCGAGCGAGAGAAGTATGTGTCCTATTCGACCGTAATGCGCAAGCGCCGATATCGTGCGAGAGAGAAACACATCTTGCCAGCGAGAGAAGTATATTACGGCCGATTGTTCTCCTATACTTCTTTCGTTCGCACATGTCTTTCTCTCTCGCACGATATCGGCGCATGCGCATATCGGTCGAATAGGACATATGTTTCTCTTTTTCTCTCTCGCGTGATGGTGCCCGACAGTTTCGAGGCAGTCACTCTAAGGCAATGATACCTCCATGTATATATGCTCTAAGCTGCAGTTGTCCTCACCGATTCTAACCTTAGCAATGGGACAAACGGGTTGCTCGCAGCAAGGCGCTAAAACAGCTCCCTTGTGCATCCCTGACCTACAGGAACGACGCCAGTGCCACGCCAAGCCAAGTGGCCCCAGCGCGAAGTCAACCACGGCCAACCAGCGTCAACAATCTATTTTCCGACGACGTTGGTTGGTCGTGATTGGCTTCACGCTGGCGTCGCCACACGCACGCATTACCACCACTCCTGTAGGTATTCTCCCACCGCTAATTATACTACAGCGATGACATTCCAGCCACTCCCTGTGCACCTCCTAGCTGCGGGCAACCAGCCGGGCGTCAAGCTATCACAGCCACGTACATATCTGTACTTACGTTACGAGCAGCGATGCCGGGAATTGTTCCAGGCAATGTAGGCTACGAGCCTACGAGCACGCCCGTACCCTACTGCAGTTCTCCTCACCGATTCTACCCTTGGCGACGAGACACCTCGATCGCCCGCCTCGTTGCTAGGAGGTGAAAACGGCTCCTTGTGCACCTCTGCTCTGGCAGTTTCTACTTAACTACAAGTTGTTCATTTACCGGTTTTCGAGGACATTTTTATTAATTCACTGGTAATCATCAAATTCTGATTATTATGCAGTAACGTTAGTTCATACGATAACCATCCTTATATTTTTTAAGACGAACTTTCCATTTTTTATTTCAGGTAAGCCTACCTTGAAGTATCATGTGCCCACACCCTGTAGACCTCTGTTTTTATCACCAAAATTGTTACCCTCTTACAATATGTATAAATAAATACCAAAAAGACTTCTTACCCTATGTGTTACAGTTACTTTTCAAAAAATCTTAACAAGAATACGTTTCACTAGAATATACCTTTTAAGACTTAAATGTTTCCACAGGCACATTAGCCAAAGCAGCACTCAGCCGACGAGACTTCAAAATCGATGTAGCCTTACTTTTCATGATTATTAAAAGTAAATTGTATATACATATACAGTACCTGAGACGTGGCGTCTGCAGCACCTGCTCAGGTGGCCTGGTATCAGCGAACGTATTCGCTCCGCATGCGAGCACTGCCAAACGTGAGCTCGGTCTTTTCCTGACGGTAGCTATCGATTTGGTTTCCAGGCAAATAGGCATTTGTGTATACCAGTTAGGTACAACGTTGGTTACCAGTTGCAGAATGGCCACATCGTTGTAGTACTCGCCGCTCTTGAATTGCGGGTGGATAAATATGTCGCTTATCCGTATTTCGATTCTCTCCACGTCGGATAGGTTTACGCTGCTCAACTTTACCTGCAACAGGGCGTACAATTTACACATTTCTCCAAAGAACTTGAACTGAAACTTGCAGGGGAACATCCCGAACCCGAAAATTAAAAAAATTCTGAAACTTTGTGGATATGTAGGGGATTTCTTTCTGATTACAACGCAACTTTTTTTGCTGCCCAAAATCATTCTAAGGGGGTGAAATTAACCCCTGAAGATTCTGTAAGAGCAAACTGTAAGAGAGAGAAAAAAAGTTTCGCGACAAAAGTTACTTCTTTCAATTAGATCTACCAAATCGTAAAGGTTTTATTAATTGTTTAAGCAATTAGAAAAAAGTTATAAACAAAAATATGAATACAGTAATGCCTCGTTAGTATCCCGACGAACGGGGCTGGCGGCACAATTCTAACGCGATGCGGACACTATTTCCTTAGAGTAGTATATGCTCTAAGACTATTCCGTGCAGCCGATGCCGCGAGTGAGAAAACCCCAAAGCCGAGCGAGAGGGAACGAAACAATTGACATGAAGTTGTCGCAACAAAAGACATATGCAAATAAGTGTTACACGAGCCAATTACTGTCAGTGTCTCTACTATTGCTGTTTCATTGATTATATCTAATTAAAACGTTCCACACTGTCGAGGGAAAATATCTAAGTCCGGATTTATTGCGGATTAATTGCTGAAATCTTGCTTATAAGTTGCGAGCGCCGCAAAAAAATTTCATCAAAATCAGTTATCGTTTCTAATCTCAAAGGTTCGAGATTACCCCATCCGAGTTGTTCGTCATTACCCCACGACATCAAAAAATAAAAAAAGAATTTATTTCAGAGATTAGAATCATAATTCAAGCAACGCCTTTGTCACAAAACGTTGGTAAAAAAGTGCTTTATTTCAACTTAAAAAATCTCAATTGTATCATTAATTCAACAATTATTACATCCAATTGAAGATGGACAAAATATTACTTGAAACATGATGAAAATAATAAATTGTGTTTATCTTGGCTACCATGAGCGTTCTGTATTTATTACTTTCTGCCCGGCGTTGGATACGACCTAAACTAGGGTAAAGGACCCAAATACTGGCAGCCAACCCAATTACTGTCACCTTAAGCTATTTTACTTAAACGTTTATTTATTCGTTATTTTAAGTAAAATAGCTTAAGGTGACAGTAATTGGGTTGGCTGCCAGTAATTGGGTCCTTTACCCTATTAGCTAGTGGAGAGAGAATATCAGTTTTTATTTACTAAAATGCCGTAACCATCGCGTTCGGGATTACCCTGCGTTCGCGATTACCCCACTCTCCGCTACACGTAGCGTATTATTTGCTAATAAATATTAGAAAAACATTCCTCGTCGTGCAGCTTAAGGCACGTTACAATGGGATCCAAAAGTTCTTCGATTGTCGCGGAGCACAGTTCGGCGATACAACAATAATTGAAATTGTATGGAAAAAATATGGATTATGCTGTTTCACAATTATTTAAATATCCAGTTCAGATTTCACGTGGAAACCCGAATATTATAAAACATTATTGATATTTTTGTTTATAACTTTTCTAATTGTTTGAACAATTGATAAAACCTTTACGATTTGGTTAGGGTTAATTGAAAGAAGTAACTTTTGTGGCGAAACTTTTTTTTCAAAAAATTGAAAAATAGCCGAATCTTCAGGGGTTAATTTCACCCTTAGAGTGATTTTGGGCATCAAAAAAAATTGCGTTGTAATCAGAAGGAAATTCCCTACATATCCACAAAGTTTCAGAATTTTTGAATTTTCGGGTTCGGGATGTTCCCTGTGGGTCAGACTGTCTATGCTGATCATAACGATGGGAAAGGAACTATAGTCGTGTTCTGATTTATTGGCCGGTGAGTTTCCTGAAGGGTATTCTCCCACCACCTGCTCCTTGCCTCGGTGCTACTTTTCTCTAGCTTCTCACCAAGATCCTAAGGAACTTCAACTGCCAATCCACGATCGTCAGGTGGTGGTGGCTGATTTCTCCTCGCGCGCTACTCGCGACACCGAACTCACCGGCCAATATATCTGAACACGACCTTAGTACTTTTGCTGAGCAGTGCTTACCATGATAGGGACCTTTTCCTTTATGTTATACACGCAGCGTGCAGTAGTTAACACGTGTTGAGAGGATATTAAGCTACCCCAGCATTCGTATACAGCTTTGCCGGCTTCCTTGCCCGTATAGATATACCCTAAAGCCACTATATATGCAGACTTTGTTTGTTTCTTTCTTCGTGTGAAGTCTGACTGAGTGACGCGGTACGTATATAAAGACCCGGTATGCGGTTCTACGGATACATTACTTCCACTAGTGATACGATCTAATATTTTATGAGAATTGCTCGGTTTTATTGTTGACTCATAATAGCTGTGCTTTTTTCTGATTTCGTGACAAGCTAAATGACAAAAACAGAGAAAGAACCGTTGGTATAATTTCAGTTGAGAGAAAGAGGAAGAGAAAAAATCTAATAGATATGTATCTTTTATTAAACGCGCATTCTTCTCATTTCACGTATTAAACTACTAGCTTAAAGTACCTGGCGCTACCCGGGTTCCTTATATTTATCTACTGTTGCACCGCTATGACGTATCGTTGTGACGCTAAGAAAGCTACTACGAAGGGAAGGTCGACTATTTAAATTTCAAATGGAACATGCAGAAGGGCCCTACATCTCGAATGATTTAAGCGCCTTCACTAGACAGTGTCCTGATTAATTATTATTAGAAAATCTCCCCGCAATTACTTTCTCACATTTCACGGTTAGATTTGAATTGATAATGTTCAGACTTCATTCCTTTGAAGGAAAGGAAATTGTTTGTACATGCTTTTCTGCAGAACCCTAACTCATACGCGGGCGTAACTTTCTGTATATTCAAAACGACCAGCGTAATTATGTCATACGGATGACCGTAAACTCTCGCGTTTTTAGCATTGCAGGACGAAGTTTCGTAATCGACACTCGAGAAGAATTGAACCAGGAAACTTTATGTTAAGATTCCCACTCCACTCGATTACTACCCGCTAAAGTTACGTTCTGTATCGTAAATATGTAGACCGTTTTAGAATACAGAAACGTATATACCGAGTTCGGCTGGCCGAGGGGCGATCTTCTGCTTGACATTCACAGGACAACAGACAATCTCTGTGAGATAATCGTATCCGCATGTTCGCGTGGAGTCCAAGGTCCTTTTCCCATTCTGCATATCCTTCAATACAGACGAGCACAGTCGTAGCCTTTTGCAGACACCTATATCGCCATTCACCAGAGTGCATATATCTCCTTCTATGGAACCCAAAAGAAAGACAGAGGTCTTATGTACACTTAGAAGGGAAGATCGCGCACCCAGAAATTAAAAAACTATAAAACTCTGTGAATATAAGGGAGAGTGGGGTAAATACGAACGCGGGGTAATCGCGAATTCGATGGTACGGCGTTTTAATAAATAAAAACGATGTTCCCTCTCCACTAGCTAATAGTTTAGGTCGTATCCAACGCCAGGCAGAAAATAATAAATACAGAATGCTTATGCTATTCAAGATAACACAATTTATTATTTTCATCATGTTTCAAGTAATATTTTGTCCATTTCAATTGCATGTAATTACTGTTGAATTAATGATACAATTGTTTTTCTTTTAAGTTTAAATAAAACACTTTTTACCAATATTTTGTTACCAAAACCTTGCTTGAATTATAATTCTAACCTCTGAAATAAATTCTTTTTATTTTTCGATGTCGTGGGGCAATGACGAACAACTCGGATGGGGTAATCTCGAACCTTAGAGATTAGCAACGATAACCAATTTTCATGAAATTTTCAGCATGTATAAAACTTACTTAAATCTACAAAACAGATTTTTGAATTTTCATTGCAGGCTCAGACAGAAAAAGTTTAAAAAACAACCTTTACTATTTTTTTTATATACCGACCAATTGCAATTTTTTTCTACCGCACAAGAAGATGAATTTGAAAAATACATTAGGAATAGGTTGTAGCAACATTGTTTATACATTGACCATTGCAGCCGCGCTTTCTATGCGACTTCTGCGATATTTAACACTCTGTTCATGATTACCCCACCGCAGTCGAATAATCACGAACACCAAGGGTTTTCATTTTTCACTATAAACTTGATTTTTATTATAATTTTTCAAAAAATCACCACACTACCTTATAGAAGAATAGTTTAAGTATGTTTGTAAATAATAAACAAATTCATTTCTCATATAGTTTTCGTTTCGTTTGCTTTTTTGCTTAGGTGTTCGTAATTCCCCCACTCTCCCTTATATAATATATCTTGTGTGCACAACAAACTCTCCCACCGTTTGAAAGATTTATCCTTTTTTTTATCATAAATTCCCAAAAATTTGGGGGCCTCTAAATTATGTAACCCAAATCAACTACCGACCACAGTTTGTTGCGAATATCTCGGAAACTAAAGCCGAGCGACGGAAACATCTCCTATAGGAGAAAGTTGTTCAGAGTCATACCGCCGACAACATATTGCACAGTCATTGAAATCGGTGAGGACCACCCTTTTTTAAATAATTACCGGAAATAACGCGCAGTGCGTAGAAAAAGTAAGATAATTTATGTACTTCTCCGATATAATATATGTACTTACCGTAGCGTCTATCGCCAATCATGGGTATGTCCCACGTGCAACCGATTAAGTGGCAGGAGATGATTAATATTACTAATGTTAACAGACGAATGTTACACATCTGGGGGGTTAATGATTGGAGATGCGATGAGGAACACGATAAACTGATTGTTCGCGCGTAACCACGGAGAGACTGGACCTCTGAGCATCGAGACAGCGGAGGTCGTAAATCTCCGTTACGATTTTTGTCGACCCCGGAATTACACGGATACCTTATACGCGTTACTGTGATAGGGCTGATTAAAGAGAAAGAGATGATAACAAGAAAACAACAATTGAACAATATTTACACAACAATAAGAACATCAAATAAACGGAATGGACTAGTGAACACTGAAGATTGTTTTGCGGATGACCCGTTGGTCAGAATCACGATTTCAACTGTTTTGCGCTAACCATTGACGGATTGACGCTGACCGTTCTGCGTTGACGGGAGATGCTAACTGATTTTTCGGAAGTCCTGCACTCGTGAGGAAAGCTCGAGCAACTGAATAGGCGGTTCCGAAGAGGGACTTGTGATTGGTTGGGTGTCGAAGACAGGAAACCGTCCTAAAGGTACGTCTAGACGTTGCGAGGCTGCCGCGCGGCTTGAAAAGCCCTGGAGAGACCTTAGCTCGACTTGGTCGAGGACCGCGGCGAGGACAACAGTCCGCAGTGCCTCATTGAATTTTATGGCTTTCGACCCCCAAACGGTTTGGAATGCCATTAAGAAGTGAGAAATCTTCGACTTCTGCATTTCTCATCATATCTTTACGAAAGCGACACCGATAGATTCCTGGCGTTCCGTCGATTAAAATCATAGCAAACGTCATGCATTTCGGACTACTTTGACTCAAGCTATTTGTATTCCCTATGTAAAAGTAGTCCGATTTGCACGATATTTGGCATGATTTTCATCGGAAAACCACAAGGAATCCATCGGCGACACTTCCATATCCATACGATGAAGAATACAGAATTATTTCATTTCTGAAACAGGTAGGTACAGGGTAGTTCTGAAGCTACGCCCGTTGAAGGATGCGGCCTGGTACCCCGTAGTGCCTCACCCCATTTGTATGGCTTTTTTCGGAAAAAGGTATACATCCTTGGCCGAACGTAGCGAGTGGTGGTCGACCCCCCGCAGTCGAGGGTGCAATGTCCATTACAGCGGCAGCCTCGCGATGCAGCCTCACAACGTCTAGACGTACCTAGTCTTTGCGGGTGAAGACCAAACGTGCTAATATTCTTCAGAAACGATGGCGTTCGTGGCAAACCGAAACGTGCTACTTTTCGTAAGAAAATTGAAACGTGCTACTTTTCGTAAGGAAATTGAAACGTGCTACTTTTCGTAACACACGTCGTATTATGCTAAGTCATACACCCAAATCCTATTAACCCTTTAGTTACGCGGCGACCTGTGTGCACGAGTGCCGACTTTGATCAGCATCTCCGATAGTTTAAAGAAAATTCTTTTTTTTTTAAAAAAACGGCACTTTCACGGTAATGTACACCGTAACGAAAGGGTTAATGGATTTATTTACCGGAAAGGATTCCCCGCCGTCTTCACCAGTTGCATCATGCCCCGTTACAATGCGTAGTAGCTATTTGCTCTTCCCACAAACGGGGCCTTCTGCGGCGGTGTTCGATGGTATGTTGCCGAGCCACGGACACCGAGCGCTGTACGCGAACGTGACGTTTCTCGCGAGAACCGTAATACCACGGCCAACCGTTTGATCAGGACAATTGATTTCACGTGTAATCATAGCGCACGTTAATGTTTCATGGAACTCTGAGGATAGAGAGTGATGGTGTTGAAATGTCCCGTGATCATCGATAGTTCATTACTCTTGGTAGTCGTTCCTCCATCGTAGATTCTTTCTGTTACTGTACGACGTACGTGATTATAAATTAAATGGTATCGGGAAGTTTTGTTTATGTAGCTTCCGAAGGTTTGTTAAAAGCTTATAAGGGGATGATGGTACCCAGTGGTCGTGGGACTTGGGAGAAGCTTCAATTCTATTTTGTGAACATATTCTGCAGATATTTTACATGACATTTATAGATACATCAGTGTTGATAATTGTAACGATTTTCTTTCAAAAAGTTGTCGTTTTCATTCCTGTCTGTAGCTGGCCACACGACCTCCTCGATCCAGTCCAAGAAAGGATACACCGCAGTGTAAACGCCTGGGGCGGCGCTGCCGCAGTCGCTTCCAAAAGCCGTGATACCAATCAAGCTACCGCCAGATTCGGTTGACATCAGTAATGGCCCTCCACTGTCACCTTCGCAAGCATCCGCCCTTCTGGTGGTGTTACCATCTACCAGGCAGATCATACTGTCGTCGATACCATGGGGTAACTTGCTGGTGAGCCCGCTGTACCATTTGGCGCATTCTTCATAGTTCACGAGACTGTAATTTTTCGAACATGAATAATTCATGATAGTATTAATCTCACGTATTCAGTAATGATACCGTGAAAGAACACCTTAAAAAAAAGACTCTTAAGTTTCTTAACTTGAAGAATTTGGAGTTATAAACAAGATGGGCTGTAACTCGTGAAGCGAAGAGGGGACGATTCTATACGCAGCAATGTATTAAAAATGCGGAATACATATTTGAGAAAACTGGCTAACAAGGGGAGGCCGTAACATTTGGGACACGGATTTTGATGAATGTCATATATGTTGTAGTGTAGGTGTAGTAGACCAATATATGTCTCACATGTTGGGTCCACTACCCCATAGTTTCCGAAATATTAATAAAAAAAGATGTTTATGCGTTTATGAACAGAAGCTATAGCGAAATTTATTGTAATGATGAATAGCGGCGCGTGTAAAAGGCAGGTCCTCGCACCGGAACTTTCACAGGTTCGATTCTCACTGGGATCATTTTTTTTTCTATGAATGTATTTTGTATAAGCAAGCTTGTAAGCCGTGTAGGCGACGTATTTTCTTTTAAATTAATTGTAAATCAAATGTAATGTCCACTAGAAACTAATTGTACAATTAAAAAATATACCTGTGGCCATACATCTTTTATTAGCTGTGCATGGTGTCGTGAATTTTATTGTTTCATTTGTTTTTACGATAAATGTCATATTTTATAATGTAAAAATAGTACTTTATTTTTTTAGAAATAAAAAAATACAAAATACATTTATAGAAAAAAAAATGATTCCAGTGGGAATCGAACCTGTGAACACGTTTCGGTGCGAAACCTGCCCTTTACACGCGCCGCTATTTTTCATAATAATAAACTTCGCTATCGATTCTGTTCGTAAATGCATAAACATCTTTTTTTATTAATATTTCGGAAACTATGGGGTAATGGACCCAACATGTAAGACATATATTGGTCTACTACACCTACACTACAACATATATGAGATTCATAAAAATCCGTGTCCCAGATGTCGCGGCCTCCCCTTGTAAGAAGATTGGTCGGGTCCAGTCGGGTCGCGATGGTGTGCGACTTGGCTGACGCGTCTGCCACTTTCTGGGGCTTCGGTGCACAAGCACGGAGTGGCTAGTATGTCATCGCCGTTGTATAATTAGCGGTGGGGGAACACCTACAGGACCCACGCCAAGCCAAGTGACGCCAGCGCGAAGTCAACCACGGCCAACCAGTGTCGACAATCTACATATTTCCCGACGACGTTGGTTGGCCGTGATTGGCTTCGCGCTGGCGTCGCCACACGCACGCATTACTACCTCTCATGTAGGTGTTCCCCCACTGCTATTTATACTACGACGATGACATTTCAGCCACTCCCTGTGTACAATGCCCCGTGCCGTTTTCACCACCTAGCTGCGGGCAACCAGCCGAGCGTCAAGCTATCCCAGCCACCCTACATATCTGTACTAACGTTATCAGCAGCGTTGCCGGGAATTGTTCCTGGCAATGTTGGCTACGAGACTACGAGCACGCCCGTACGCAGTGATGCCAGAATCGTGGGACACGGGACGGGACGCTTACCCCCACTATGACCTACCGTCCTCTCCCACTATGGCCTACCGTCGTCTCCCACTTTCTTCCCATCGCACTGCACACAAGCATATCCCTACCCCTGTCCGTGTGCTCGGCAGTTCGACAGGCAGCTCACACGGACAGGAGTAAAAATATGCTTGTGTGCAGTGCGGTGGGAAGAAAGTGGGGGACGCCGGTAGGGCATAGTGGGAGAGGACGGTAGGTCATAGTGGGGGTAAGCGTCCCGTCCCGTGTCCCACGATTCTGGCATCACTGCCCGTACGCCACTGCAGCTCTCCTCACCGATTCTACCCTTGGCGACGGGACAGCTCGACTGCCCGCCTGGTTGCTTGGATGTGAAAACAGCTCCTTGTGCACCTCTGCTCTAGCAGTTTTTACTTAACTACAAGTTGTTTATTTACCGGATTTCGACGAAACTTTTATTAATTCACTAGTAATCATCAAATTCTGATTATTATGCAGTAACGTTAGTTCATACGATAACCATCCTTATATATTTTAAAACAAACTTTCAATTTTTTATTTCAGGTAAGCCTACCTTGAAGTATTGTGTACCCACACCGTGTGGACCTCTGTTTTTATCATCAAAATTGTTACCATCTTATAATATGTATAAATAAATACCAAAAAGACTTCTTACCCCGTGTGTTACAGTTACTTTCCAAAAAATCTTAAAATGAACACGTTTCACTAGAATATACCTTTAAGACTTAAGTGTTTCCACAGGCACATTAGCCAAAGCAGCACTCGGTCGACGAGACTTCAAAATCGATGTAGCCTTACTTTTCATGATTATTAAGTGTAAATTGTACAGGCATATACAGTACCTGAGACCTGGCGTCCGCATCAACTGCTCAGATAGCTTGGCATCACCGGGCACAGTAGCTCCCCATCCGAGCACTACCAAACGTGTGCTCGGTCTTTTACTGACGGTAGCTACCGATTCGGTTTCCAGGCAGATAGGCATTTGTGTATACGAGTTAGGTACATCGTGAGTTATCAATTTCAGAATGGCCACATCGTAGTAGGCCTGGCTGGGCCTGAATAGTGGGTGAGAAATTTGGTCACTTATCGGTACTCGGATTCCCTCCAAGTCGGCTAGATTTACGCTTCCCAACCGTACCTGCAACAGGGCGTACAATTTACACATTTCTCCAAAGAACTGAAACTTGGTCAGACGGTCTATGCTGATCGTAACGTTGGGTAAGGAACTAGTACCTTTGCTGTGTAGTGCTTACCAGGAAAGGGACCTTTTCATATTTGTTAAGCAAACAGTGTGCAGCAGTTAACACGTGTTGAGAGGATATTAAGCTACCCCCACATAGGTATTCAATGGTGCCGGTTTTGTTGTTCATATACCCTACAGCCACCATATATGAAGACTCTATTTGTTTCTTTCTTGGTGTGTAGTTTACCCGGTTGACGTAGAACGTATGTGAAAGCTTGCTATGAAGTACAAGGGATCCATCAAACACATTATTGCCCGTGTTCACTAAGCGGGGTTGTTCTAATATTTTACGAAAATTGCTGTTTTATTGTTGACTCATAATACCTTTGATTTTCTCTCATTTGATGACAAGCTAAATGACAAAAACAGAGAAAGAACCGTTGGTATAATTTCAATTCAAAGAGAGGGGAAGAGAAAAGATCGAATAGATATGTATCTTTTATTAAACGCGCATTCTTCTCATTTCGCGTATTAATCTACAAGCTTAAGGGGGTAGACACGGGTAATGCAGCGCGCTGTATACCGACACAATCTGGCCCGAAACATGGGTCTGGGCGGGCATGTTGTTTGTCCTTATATGATCAGATTTCGGGCTGAGTGACGTCTCATTCGAAAGAGGAAGCTTCAATGCAGACCGCTCTGGTCATGATTCGACGAGATTGTGTTGATATGTAATAATATGAGTGATCAAAGTAGAGCAAAAGTCGAGAAAATACACCCGCAAGAATCCAAGTATTTTTAGGTCACTAAAAGAATTTTGTGACTCAAACGATGACCAGAGCGGTCTGCATTGAAGCTTTCTCTTTCGAATGAGACGTCACTCAGCCCGAAATCTGATCATATAAGGACAAACAACATGCCCGCCCAGACCCATGTTTCGGGCCAGATTGTGTCGGTATACAGTGCGCTGCATTACCCATGTCACGTGGCGTGTTTACGTCCTTAAGTATTTTTAGGTCATTAAAAGAGTTTTGTGACTCAAACGGTGATCCCAGCGCTCCGCATTGAACCTTCCTCTTTCGAATGAGACCTCGCCAAGCCCAAAATCTGCTCATATAAGGACGAAAAAGGAAAAATTCCAAACCCATGTTTCAGGTTAGATTGTCGGTATTACAGCGCGGTGCATCGCCCGTGTCACGTGACGTGTCTACCCCCTTAACCCTTTAGCGCCCACACCTAGATCCCGTTGAAAGAAAAATATCCCCTTTTGTTTTTATCGTTAAAAATGGTCTGAATTTATATATTTTTATACAAAAAATTTTTTTCATTTTTTTTTTAAATTTATTTTTTTCAGAGGTCAAAATGCATAGAACCGAAGAATACAGGGTTCAGATAGGTCCGACTTTCTTTAGTGAATAAAACTACGCTGAACATGTATCACTTAAACTGTTGCAAACTGCAAAATGCGAATGCAAACATATATGATACGTTTGGCGCTAAAAGGTTAAAGTACCTGACGTCACCCGGGTTTCTTATATTTATCTACTGTTGTATCGCTATGACGTATCGTTGTGACGCTAAGAAAGCTACTACGAAGGGAAGGTCGACTATTTAAATTTCAAATGGAACATGCAGAAGGGCCTTACATCTCGAATGATTTATGCGCCTTCAGTGGACAGTGTCCTGATTAATTATTATTAGAAAATCTCCCCGCAATTACTTTCTCACATTTCACGGTTAGATTGAAATGAAAATGTCCAGACTTCATTCCTTTGAAGGAAAGGAAATTGTTTGTACATGCTTTTCTGCAGAACCCTAACTCATACGCGGGCGTAACTTTCTGTATATTCAAAACGATCAGCTTAATTATGTCATACGGATGACCGTGAACTCTCGCGTTTTTAGCAGTGAAGGACGAAGTTTCGTGATCGACACTCGAGAAGACTTGAACCAGGAAACTTTATGTTAAGATTCCCGCTCCATTCGGTGACTACCCGCTTAAGTTACATTCTATATTGTAAATATGTAGACCGTTTTAGAATACAGAAACATATATACCGACTGCGGCTGGTCGAGGCCCGGGACGGGTGGTGTTCTGCTTGACATTCACAGGACAACAGACGATCTCTGTGAAATTATCGTATCCGCATGTTCGCGTGGAGTCCCAGGTCCTTTTCCTATTCTGCATATCCTTCAATACAGACGAGCACAGTCGTAGCCTTTTGCAGACACCTATATCGCCATTCATCAGAGTGCATATATCTCCTTCTATGGAACCCAAAAGAAAGACAGAGGTCTTATGTACACTTAGAAGGGAAGATCGCGCACCCAGAAATTAAAAAACTATAAAACTCTGTGAATATGTATAATATATCTTGTGTGCACAACAAACTCTCCCACCTTTTGAGAGATTTATCCTTTTTTTTTATCATAAATTCCCAAAAATTTGGGGGCCTCTAAATTATGTAACCCAAATCAACTACCGACCACAGTTTTTTGCGAATATCTTGGAAACTATAGCCGAGCGACGGAAACATCTATAGGAGAAAGTTGTTCAGAGTCATACCGCCGACAACATATTGCACAGTCATTGAAATCGGTGAGGACGACTCTTTTCTAAATAATTACCGGAAATAACGCGCAGTGCGTAGAAAAAAAGTAAGATAATTTATATACTTCTCCGATATAGTATATGTACTTACCGTAGCGTGGGACGCCAATCCTGGGCATGCTCCACGTGCAACTAATTAAGTGGCAGGAGATGATTATTATTACTAATATTAACAGACGTATGTTACACATCTCGGGGGATAATGATTGGAGATGCGATGAGGAACACGATAAACTGATTGTTCGCGCGTAACCACGGAGGGACTGGACCTCTGAGCGTCGAGTCAGCGGAGGTCGTAAATCTCCGTTACGATTTTTGTCGACCCCGGAATTACGCGGATACCTTATACGCGTTACTGTGATAGGGCTGATTAAAGAGAAAGAGATGATAACAGGAAAACAACAATTGAACAATATTTACACAATAATACGAACATCAAATAAACGGAATGGACAAGTGAACACTGAAGATTGTTTTGCGGATGACCCGTTGGTCAGAATCACGGTTTCAACTGTTTTGCCGAACCGAATTGACGCTGACCGTTCTGCGTTGACGGGAGATGCTAACTGACTTTTCGGAAATCTTGCACTCGTGAGGAAATCTCGAGCAACTGAATAGGCGGTTCCGAAGTGGCAGTTGTGATTGGTTGGGTGTCGAAGACAGGGAACCGCCCTTACAGTTTCAGTGAAGTTGGGGATGTAGAAAGTTCCTCGGCAAGGTGATTCGTGCACTTGCACGTTGTAAAAGTGCTATGTCAGGGATCACCTTACGCCCGGTCCAGATAAGACGCGTGATCTACTTGTCTTACTCCATGTAACTACTCAAGTGGCGTTGGGTTCGGGGTTTGATTCAGATCTGGACGCGGCCTTAGACGGGACGAGTTTCTGAGTACCTACCAACGTTGCGGGTTTATGACCCTTTTGTTCGGTGTTTCGGGATCCCGCGGATAAGACCGACTGTCGACCAGATGTCTAATGTATTTGAATAGGGGAAGGTGGGGTATAACGGAACGCTTAACTTTGGAAGGTGATAACTTAAAATCGGGAGAAGAAAAAGACACGAGACTTCAACAGGAGTCTTCAGTGGACCTTAGACTATAAGAAAATCATGGTCATTGTTAAGAAACATCTTTGGAAACGACGGAAAATGAAATTTACCGAGGGTATTGAAATCTTCGCCTCCCTCAAATGGTGGGGTAAAACGGAACACCCACTCGAAGACCGTGTAAACGTACAAAATCTTTATATTTATGATTTAAAATGTATTAATTTATGTGAAAATCTATAAATATATGTTTTAGGTATAACTATTGCAAATAATATATGTACTTCATCACAGAAAATGCACTTTCGCAACTGTATGTGGATCCGAAAATAGATACAATTTTCATAGCTATTTTTTTGATGTGTGGAAATTCTTCGGAATTTAATTTTCTAAATAAGGATTCGCCTTGATCGGTTAAATATTGTAGATGGCGGTGTTCGCGCAAAGCGTGTAATTCTAATTGTACATCTTCAGAATAATCATTTGGATCACTGAATAATGGATCACTAAATAATTCAAGGTCTTTTTAATATTCGAATAGATGGAATAAAATTATATTATACACAAAATGTGTATAAAATGCATATTTCTATAACATGTATATAATATGTATATATTGTACAAAAATATAGAAAATAACTACTACTTGTATTTTCATAAAAATGAATATATTTTTCTAATGAAAAGACATCACTACGATTATTGTATTACTGTATCGTTGTATGTAATACATTTTTTTAAATTCTTTTTACGTCATTTTGAAATGCTAGTTTAAATTTTAATTTTTCCTACTATTTTTAAGTCATTATGAAATTTCCTATAAAAATTTGACACATTTGGTACTTTCGCCCTAAAGCGTCCAACATGCTTCCCAGCGACGTTACTGTGCCCTCGGAGAGAGGGTAGCAGAACTCGTCCCACCTTAGCGGCCGTAGCAGCTAAGGTGCAGCGTTAGAGGGAGAACCGAAACATCTGTTTCATAAGCAGATTTCCCCTACTTGGGAAGGCCTGCAGTAGGGTAAAACTATACAATACGCCCCACCATTCTTTTATGCACACAAACAAGGATACATCGACGCGATCATCAGATTCAAACTTGCCTCAGTATTATTATTGCAGCAGTTGTGGGCGACTGAGGCAAGTTAGAATCTGATGATCGCGTCGATGCATCCTTGTTTGTGTGGGTAAAACAATGGTGGGGCGTTTTGACTTTTGTCAAATGGGGCGTATTGTATAGTTTTACCCTATCTGACACCCCGATGGAGTCGTACCTGTTAGCAGCCAGAAATCCTCCCTCCCAGGCTGACTCCTTTGTGGGCCCCACAGCGAGTGAACTTCCTATTGATCGTTGCATCGCCAAAGGAACGGCCCACGCAGCCCCTAGAGAAGGAAAACTCTGGAAACCGTAGTCCCGTCTATATAATGAAATACAGATAAACGGCCCGTCTCCGAAACGTTGTCCAAGGAGCCCTAAAGGTGAAATAGGACGTCTGGCCAATATCACCGAACCCCGGGACAGTCGGAGTCGAGTACACAGAGGGTGATTGTGGCCCCAGCTCACTCGCCATCCTCCAACGGTCCCAAGTATCAGGCGGAACGCGCGACAGTCCCAACGTCTGCCAGGCAGACTCATAAATTAGAGGACTGCTTTCCTTCGGAACCTTTCCCGAGCAATTTACAATGAACCAAGATATAGCCTTCAGCCGATTACGGTACTGATGGAGACTCTCCTACGCGCTACACGATTGTAGAGCGTAACACACCCACATGGGGTAAACAACTGCAGTGGTGAATCCCTGCCCCTCACACTACCATGACTTGTGTCATCCTGGCCATTAGAGGTGTCCAGTAGTGTGAAGAAGCAAGACAAGTGGTGATAAACGAAGTGTCCCACTGACTTTCCATTGGTCGAAGGTCTCGAGGTCTCTTCATCGGTGTCATATGGCAGGCAAAACCATCTCTAAACACTCTCTGTCCTTCAATTTTTAGCTGTCGCGAGTCACGAGACTGTCGAAACTGGCGAAGATGGCTAGAAATATACGTTCCACATGTAGGAACGTGGCATTAGGGAGTCTCAAGTGGCGTTCGGTTCAGATCTGGACGCGATCTAAGGCGACAAAATAGGAATGTTCTCTAAAGGCTCGTATAGACTGGGCGATAATCGCCGGCAACTTTGTCGCCAGCGACCCCAGCGGGTCGCCTGGCGACTCGCTGGGATGCATCGGCTTGTCTCCAGCGACTTTTACCGAGCGGCTGGTATCCAGCGACTTGTGTCTGGCGACTCGGCAACTTGTGTCCCCCACCTTATGACCAAGACCCTTCGGCATCCATTCCAAACTCTATTTAGTAGCCATGGATCCGTCAATAGCTAAAATATCTGGTTCCCAGATTTTCAAAGGGCAATTAAGATCGTACCTTCGCAGTCTTTAAGAATTTATAGATTATGCTTCGGGGGGGGGGGGGGGGGGGATAAAATTATTAGCGCATACGATACTTTTCTTCGATTATTATTTTAACAGATAGGATGGTCAAGTTCGGGTTTTTAAATGGAACTATTTTCCTTTTAGAGATCACTTGATAATAAGTTTCTAAACAAATACAATAACCTATAATGTGTACACTTCATTTTAACTGATTTTCGAGATATTGCGCTTGCAAATTTACTGATTTCCACTGGAAGAAAACTGCTCGAATAGAAAACACCGGGCGAGGTCGTGTTTGCGCCACGGGTGGCTCGCAGTAGCCACTGCCTCTTGAAACAGATACCTACCAATGGTTTACGCCAGCAGTTGCAGCCTCAAAGGCTGGATAATTATTACCGTCACAAATGCTACGTACATCAGCGGTATCGAGAAGCGTACCGTTTATGACCGTATTGTCCCGTGAGTCAGCGGTTGACAACGCTACCTGTGCGTCCGAATTCAGTTATATTTTACAGCTGGCAATTTAGTAATTTTGAAGCGAAATTTCTTCATTTCTTCGTTTTTTAAACTTTTTTTGTCTGAGCCTGTAATGAAAATTCAAAAATCCCTTTTGTAGATTTAAGTGTTAAGATTTAATCCCTTAAGTAAGTTTTAGTCATGCTGAAAATTTCATCAAAATCGGTTATCGTTGCTAATCTCAAAGGTTCGAGATTACCCCATTCGAGTTGTTCGTCATTACCCCACGACATCAAAAAATAAAAAAGAATTTATTTCAGAAGTTAGAATCATAATTCAAGTAACGCGTTGGTCACAAAATGTTGGTAAAAAAGTGCTTTATTTCAACTTAAAAAAATCCCCCCCCCCCCCCTGAAATGTTTAAAAAATAGTCCTCGAAAATAAAAATTCCATTTTTTTGTTCGCCTTTATAAATAAAAAGTACTCTAGAAGCATTTAAACTTTAAAAATTTGAAGGAAAAATGTTTTTTTTCGGACTTTTATCGAAAACCGTTTGTCGCACGGGAAAAAGTAATAGAACATACATAAAAGATGCTCCTTGTCCGGATCTACATCTTTTGTTTGACATATTTTTTTATTTAATCAATAACTTGGACGATATTATATACAATCAACTTCGCGAACTGTTAAATAAGGATTTAAATGTTTAAGGGCCCAGGGTCACCCTTTCCCGTTATTCGATCGATTTCAAACTTTACAGGGCTTTTTTTAATTATTTCAAACTATTCTGGAGGGTGCCCCGAAGAAAATTCAAATTTCGAAAATAAGATCCACCCTAATACACACTGTATAACAAAACGTAAGCGTTGTAAAGTGACTGTATATACAAATATAAATTATGCGATTATCTTGAACGTGGTGTACTGTACCTTTCCTAGTTACTACCCTGCTTATGTAGGTATTAGCTAATTTAGAGTTCCATAGTTCACGTCATTTATGGGTCAGTTGTCTTCTCGGAGCAATATCTTTATTTTCCTACAAATACAAGTTTGTTATGCGTGTGTATTCGTCTTAAGAGTACGTTCATAAATATGTGAATATAACATTTACATGCGCTTTTGTTCAAATATACATAATATAGTACTATTTGCAGCTCGAAAGGTGAGCAGTAATGAATCTCTACATCAATAAAACGTAAACGTGTTTAATGTTAGTAGAAAAGAGTAAAATGATGTTATTAGAAGAAAGTATAATGAGACTAGCGGATTCATCGTGTATTTATCTAATAGTTGTCGTAATTGTCAAATTTCCGTTGTTTTACTCGAGGATCGCTTTCTCCAAGCGTCGGAACCTCAAAACCTAAGAAGAAAGTTTCGATTTTCGAGAGTTCGAAACTTTGCACTTTCTTCGCGATTTGAAATTCTCGAAAGTCAGGAAAGATAAAGCATAAAATCAATGAATAAAGAATCGTTCGCAACGTGCCTCGTGAATTTGTATATTGATTTTCGTTTCTATTCTATTTAACTATGATCAATAAAGATTTATGTAAAAATTTTGTTGACTTCAGTTCTTAGAGCAACATATTCCATTTACAAAACAGAACCAAGTTTCGAGAGTTTCGAGTTTCGAAGCCTTACAAACTTTCGAATGCGAGTTTCGAGAATTTAAAAATTACCTTCGAAACTAGGTACCCCTAGTTTTACTGAGGTCAGAATTCAAATCTCCTCATCGACACAGGAGAATTTATAGTATCGCTTTTAGTAACAAGTATGCCGTACTAGAACAAGTGGTTCTCAGTTAACTTGCCTGTTTTACGAATGCTGATAATCAGAATATATAATACATATCCGAGCATTGGGAGATTGTGTCTTTAATAATAATTAATTCATCTTGTTCGTTACAATGATATGATAGATATATGATGTCTGTGTTCTTAGATCTAAATTCTTTTTAATGCAAGTAGTACACATACCATTATTACGCCAAGTCATATGTACAAATCCTATTAATGTTACTTAGAACTTGTAAATTATGCCATTTACGTATGCACATAAATGTCTTACTACCGAATACGTAAAATTCTTCACCTCTAAAGAAGTGGCTTTAAGATTAAACATTAATAATTCCACTTATTCAAACATTCATCATTCATCATTATGACATTCTTTAGCCTTTCAAGTGCCATGTCAATACCTTTCCTTCTCTTCTAATTAAGAATCAAAATCCTCCAGCGAATTCGTCACGAGACATAAGTGATATAATGTAGCATGGGAAATGGGTATTCTCTTCTCAATGTGAGTCAAAATTATAATACATTAAAATATAAAACAATAACAAATTCTAATAATAGATTAAATAATGACATAATACTTAGATCTGTTAATATAAATGATCATGGCAAATATACAAATGTTGGTAATGCGTAGAATTCCCTAAGAAACGGATACTACTATATGTAAATTAGATATATTACATGAAGAAACATTTCACGGTATGTTACACAGAATCTCCTTTCCCTTGACAAATTCCGTATAAAAGAATAATGACGAGTACCAGATTAATATTACTGTAATATCATATACATATGTATATTTATCTTAATTATATATTAATTGCATCAATTATACTGTATTACAATAATATTAATATTTAGAAACCACGAAGGATTATGAGCATTCCATTTCTTCATTCTTAAAAAAGTCTGTTTTCATGCCTCTGACTATAACAAGAAAATACATAAAAGAAGTTGAAATGAAAGCTAAAGTGTGAAAATGCTTGAGCTCTACGGATATTTTAATGAAAATTTATAGCTCACATGTAATTCTTTTGTATGATAATTGAAAATTATAATATATTGCGTTATACTTGCACTTCAGTTGCATGTTATTGTAAAATAGTTTTGCCTTCTTTTTACACGATTCACGTACGCGAAAAAGATTTGTACGTGCTGGTTGTAAGCTTTATGCAAAAATATATCGGTGAACAGATTAATATTCGTTTACAAGTTATTGTAAATATTTTCATGTAAGGGGACACATATGGACGGCAGAATTCTTATGCTCACCATATATACTCGCGCATAAATAAAATATGCGAACAACGAATGATCGTAATTTTGTCTATACGTTCTCATATAAAGGCTAAAAATCACGCGAAACAATTTGATTGTGTCGTTTCCATAAGACACTGATATTCTATCGAATTACAAGAAAAATGTGTAAAACCCTACTTTATCCTAATATCAAGACTTGGAAATGGAAACTATAATTTGAATTTACTGTGCATATTGATTATACAGCGGCATCAGCTAATAACAGCAGCGATAATCTTATTACATGTTGCATCAACAATGATAATAATGACGATAGTGGTCATCTACTTCCATGCAACTAATAACTATTTATACGACAAGTGCAAATAAAATGTATCCGCCTAATTCTAACATACGAAATAGATAATTATTATACAATACCTTTTAGGAACTTGAAATTCTATAATATCGCGTTTTATAAACACCTAAATCTATCGATATTCAAATTAAAATAATTAAGCGCCGAAACGCCTCGGTTCTTTTCCCAGAAACAATATAAATTTGAAAAGACGCGAAATCGCGAAAGCGAATCGATATACATAATTGAAAACAGCGAGCCATAATGGCAGAGTCTTGTTAGAGTGTTATAGCTTCGTATATACATCACTTCATCTTCAAAAAAAAAATAAACATCCAATGCATTTTAATGTCTTTAATCGCCTGATTGCTAATCACGAAATTAAAATCATTTTCTAGAGAAGAAACCACCGATCACGTTTCTGTGTGATGCATCTTGTCATAAAATACATATATGTGTATCATTCGATATCGAAATATATATATATATAAACTGTACATAGAATGCATTAATAAATTAAGATACGAAATACAGGTTTGATTAAACTATCGACCCTATGAAATCTTTGCCTGCAACGTAATCAATCTTCCTTCGCTGGCACGTATGCCCTTATATTCTGTACACAAGTATAAATAATGTAAAAACCATTGAAACGATATGCTAATGCTACACTGCAGCTGATGGGCGTAACTCTTACACGTTTACTTTGTACAATATTTTACATTCAGTGGTGTGAATAGCACCTATCATAATTCTCATTCAATAGATGCGTAAGGCATAAGCATTGCTCTCATGCTTTCGGTGAAGAAGTGAAAATCACAAGAAATGTAAATCGCCACCCATCAACGATCAAACTCTTCCACGGTAATTGGTCTCGAACGGGACGAGGCAAAGTAGTGCGCGTACTTTCTTAAATAATCAGAAACACATTTTAGCTTCTGTTGCACTCTACCAGTTGAATCTGTAAGACCCAGCTACGTCTTGTAATCGCTATAATCGTCACGCTACACGCTATACCGTAGTGACATATAAAATACAGTTACATATTTACTTGACGTATATTACGGAACATATTATATATGATTTTATAGTTGGGAAAAATAGAGACGGAATACGTTACGAAGGCACAAGGAGGTCCTGCTATATAGATTCAACAATCTGTCAGATTAGAACGTAAAGTCCAGACGTTCAATTGTCTATGAGATGTGTCGTGGGAACATGAATCATTCGTCGCAATCTCGATAGAACTGCAACGTATACTCCGAATAATCGATGCCGCGGTTATTCGTACAAATATTCTGCAAAAAGAAAAGAGATCAGTATTTAAATGCGAATACACGATATTTAAATTACTTTGGCACGAGACGGAACAGATTACGTACATCCTGCGGTTGCACAGTGGGTACACGAAACCTCAATGTTTTCCTGAGATAGTGAGCAACGTCGAGAGGAAACGATTGATCTCCTGGTTGATTGTTATTTTGAGCTTGCTGCTGCGTCGCGTATTTCCGACTGCAAATCAGGGACTCGTCCACGCTGGGATTCGTCGGCGAAGAGCATTGTTTCACTACTTGCGAGTACCATGTCCCGCTGAAAGGACAAGATATTTCAAACGTTCCTCCCGCTTATTCGACTCGGATACTAGCACCGCGGAAAGATTTACAAACTCACACAAACTGTAACGTAAGATGCATATCCGGCATGTATTTGGACAAAGGTATAGTGCAAGTAATGTTATTCGGCGTGTCCTGCGAGGATGCAGAGCAATACTTTTGGTCAAGCGAAATGTTGAAACTTTCGCCAACTATCCGTAGTTGCGGCTTGGGGTCTGCTGGTAATGATCCTGCAGCGTTACTGGCGACCTCTCCCCAATCACCACCGCTGGTTTCTCTTCTTGTTCTCTTATGCGGATACTTGTAATTAGTCTGCCACAAACAAATGCACAGTTACTTAATACACTCTGGCTGAAATCACCGATCCTACAAAATCTATTCGCCGCAAACTCACCTCCTTCACGAGCGTCTGCGTGCTCGGGTCGGATGGACTGATACCATTCTGAAAGCCTTTGCTTACTTTACGTTTCTCTTCGTGCATATTCTCCATGTGATCTGCTGAAAAAGCCAATCGCAATTTATACTCACGCCAATAGCAATATACAAACTTGCGTTACAGCTCCTAACGAACAGTATATAAAACTTACAAATTGATTTCTTTTCTGGAGGATGGTCGGGCTGTGGATCCTCGAACGGATGAATTTTAGTCGTGCAACAGTATACCTGAGGAAGCATTTCCGAGTTAACAAAGTAGCAGATGAACGAAACTCAGCAAACAGATTATCAATATTCTACCTGGCACTGATTCTCGAATTCTGTGAAATGCCTAGGACAATTCATCGGTCTACCCAAAGGAGGTGGTCCTTTGTTCAGCGACGAGGAGTCTACGTCCGACCCCTGATCATTTTCGTCCACGTTACTGGGGATAGCACCCGCGCCACTTCTGCTCAACCAGTTTCCTGGAATTTCACTGAAATATTCGAGGATATTAAAATAATCTGAATGCGAGTGGGGAGCCGGTGATTTATCGCAATCACAGACCTGTTCTTCTCGAGTTTCTGTTGAGGGCCCGAGTGACTTATCGGGTACCAAGTTATCTCGCGAGAATAAAGTTGTTGCTTCGTGTGGGGAGCTTGCGTGGAGAGTACGCTGCTTTTAACTGGCAAACTGCCATCCGAAGCTCTGCTGTGCGATCCATGTTTAGTATACGAAGACAGCGTACTGCCTAGCAGCGAATTGTACCGAGGATCGTAATTGGGAGTACTGGAGACTGTCGCTGGATGAGCAGTTCTAATAGTCAGCATCCCATTGTTGGCCACCGACGACCATTCGAGGCTACTACGTTTTTGATACTCTAGGAAATATAAAGTTGCCATCGCGACTAAGCTGAAATTCAAATGGTCCATCTGAGTACACAAAGCTCCTCTACAGCCTCTATGAATTCGAAGCACAGCACTCACCAAAACGCCATGATAAGGATAAGTATAACGATGATGATTTGAATGAACTTGTTGCTGCAAAGAAGCTCGTCCTCCCGATCGTTCTTTTTCGCTTTTCCCTGTACAGTGGCCTTATTATTGATAGAGGATGAGTATTTGTTACTTGATATGCTAGATATTGTACTAATGGAACTCTTGAGACTGTCGCCCCTCTTCAGCTTCGCCAGTCGTTTGTTTATTCTTTCTAGCTGATCAATGCGAGTCTCCAAGCTGTCCGTTACCTATGAGACAAGGTTCAATGAGCACACGATGAAGATCGAGGATTAATAAATAGAAAAACAGATAGATATCTCACCTTACACAACTCCTTCACAGCACCGACATTTTCCATGAATATCCTCTCCTTGTTCACCACCAGGAAGTTCTCGATCCTCTGGCCATTTGGAAGAACTATGTCGCCCGCCGGTAGCACAGCTTCCGGTAGTATTTGCTGGACTTCCTGCGCTATGACACCCGTGTCTTCCTGATGCTTGATGCCCAGGCCAGAGTGCTGCGCGAATTCTGGCGCGTATCTGTAGCGAACCACTCTCAACTGCTGCACGTTCCGCAGTTGTTCGCGTGTGTCCACCTCCTGCACGTTCTGCTTCGCTCGTGCATCACTGGGTTGGACGATGTGTCCTGTCACCTGGCAGGAATTGTCAGTGTTATACGAATCTCGCAGGAGCATTCTCTTCGTGAAGCGGAAAAGATGGAATGTAGGATTTACCTTCATGTTACCATGAACCACCAGAGCTTCGTCCGGCCTGTCCGTGTTGATGCCAACTCGGCCGGCATGGTAGACGCTGTCTGGCGCAGCTCCTCTCTGCCAGCCACCCTCAGCGCCTACACCGCTGCCCTCTGATTCAAATTGTCCCGGATTACTCGCCTGCATGAAACACAAGCACTGATACTACCTATCCCCATGGATCGCGGAGGTCTGTGTTACGTTAATTGAGAAGAAGAAGGTTCTGGATGACCTTGCATCCAATGATAGTCACCCTCACGATTATTCTCTCCGATGCGTGCGCTACCACCTGATAACTAGCTTGGTCCGCGGTGTGCGCGTGCAGCCCGACCACCAGATGAAAGTATCTCTGATCAGGGTTCGGCTTCCCTTTCTTCCGCATGTTGTTGCTGGTGGTTTCGCTGAAGTGCAGACGGCCAACGGTTACCTTCGTAACCCGTTCACCGCCCAACTCCACCCTGAAAGCGGCCCTATTTTAGCGTAACGCAACGGCTTTGCACCTCCCGCGATAATGAAAAGAATTTCGCACCAAGGGATCCGAAACGTTCGTACAGTATTCCAATGTGAAAATGCAAAACCAAGGAAGAATCTTATAACTCCCAGCTCTCTCTCTTACTGTGTATACTTACGTTACAGGATGAAACGGTTTCTTGCTCCTGTCGCTCTGGCTCTGCTCCACTCGGATGGTCTGCGTCGGGGACTCGACTTTGACGCCGTAAAAGTGCAACTGGAAGCTACTTATCTTTTTCAAACCCTCGCCGGTCCGGACGAATATAGCCTCGCCTTGGAGCTGAGCGTGGCAGGTGATCTAAAAAGCCAACGTCGCCTTTTAATTACGTCCGAGCAGGCCTCAACGACCTCGGGGAAACGTGGAAAGTAACACGAGAACGTCGAGGGACGCCGCACAGTGGTCGAAAATCGAGAAGTCCTACCCAAAATCTGAAGATGACCTTTGATTTGTACAACAATGGGTATACTAAGGTTTTCGAGGTCGTTGATTAAGAATCTGAAGTCAAAATTGCTAAGAAAACATCAAAATTGGTCTAAATTTGGTATTCTAGAGTTTTTGAGGTCACTAATTACGAATTTGAGGTCAAAATTTCAGAAACAAAATGGCGGATCCAATATGGCGGACGCGCATATCAGAAAAACATCAGATTTGGTCTAAACTTGATATCCTGACGTTTTCGATGTTGCTGATTACGAATTTGAGGTCAAAATTTAAAAAAAAAATGGCGGACCCAATATGAAGAACTCCTAAACAGTCTTTTAGTATCCTCAGATACTCTGATTTCAAGTCTGAAGCCACTTACACCGGTTGCGAAAAAAGATCTGCCACGAAAAGTACGATCTTTATTACTTATATAAATATATTTTATAAAATTGAACTGATTTTAATTTCTATCGCGCGTTCATCCCAATCCCACTTTTCTATATTCGATTTTCATCAAATAAACGTATATTTAGTTGAACTATTCCATTCGGTTGCATAGATGAAGCGGAAATTCTTTTGCCCAGTTAGAAAGCCCATTTTGACCACTTGCGAAGGCTGTCGACTGCTGATACCATGTTTTTCTGATATGCCCGTCCGCCATTTTTTTTTTATTTTTAACCTCAGATTCGTAATCAGCGACATCGAAAACGCCAGGATATCAAGTTTAGACCAAATCTGGTGTTTTTTTTTATATGCGATCCAAAGTTGCAAAAAGTAGCAGCTGGAAATAATTTTTTCAGACTCTCTACACTTGTGTGAACAAGTTCCAACAAGTCCCAAGATGGAACAAGTCTGAACTTTTTTTAGAGGCCGTCAAAGTACAAACTGTTGGCTGCTGATACCACGTTTAAACCAAATCTGATGTTTTTCTGATATGCGCGTCGGCCATATTGGATCCGCCATTATTTTTTTTTTAAATTTTGACCTCAAATTCGTAATCAGTGATCTCGAAAACTCTAGAATACCAAGTTTAGACCAATTTTGATGTTTTCTTATATGCGGTCTGCCATATTAAGTCCGCCATTTTATTTTTGCAATTTTGACCTCATATTCGTAATCAGCGACCTCGACAACTTCAGTACACCAAGTTCAGATTAAATCTGACGTTTTTCTGATATGCGCGTCCGCCATATTGGGCCCGCCATAATTTTTTTTTTTTGAAATTTTTACCTCAAATTCGTAATTAGTGACCTCGAAAACTCTAGAATACCAAGTTTAGACCAATTTTGATGTTTTCTTATATGCGGTCTGCCATATTAAGTCCGCCATTTTGTTTTTGCAATTTTGACCTCATATTCGTAATCAGCGACCTCGACAACTCCAGGACACCAAGTTCAGATTAAATCTGACGTTTTTCTGATATGCGCGTCCGCCATATTGGATCCGCCATTTTATTTTTAGCAATTTTCACTTCAGATTCTTAATCAGCGACCTCGCAAACCCTAGTATACCCATTGTTGTACAAATCAAAGGTCATCTTCAGGTTTTGAGCAGCACTTCTCGATTCTCAACCACTGTGCGCCGCTCGCTCTCGTCTAGCCACCTGAAAATGATTCTTCTTCTGGCAGACGAACGCGTCGTCCGAGTTGCTGAAGTTGAACCCTTTGTCCGCGTCCACCCTGTAGTGCGGCACCGGCAGCTCCTTGAGATTATGGTCGCAGAGCACGTGCCAGGATGTCTGCTGAAACGGGTGGAATCGGATGCACTGGTAGCTGGCGTCGATGTAGCTGTTGTCCGCCACCTCGTCGCCGTCGAGAACGGCGCTGCTGCTGCTGCAGCTGTGCTCCACCGTGCCCAGCTCCGGCTCCTACGAGGCAAGCCCGATGATTAAGGGGAAAGAAGACGTGCCGAGGGGATGTGTGTGTGTTCAATCGCAGGATCGCAACTGAACGTTTCAATCGGTATAATCGATGTTAGTAGCGAATATATTTTACTCGTTGCACCTGCTTCACGTGAACAAGACCGTCCTGGCTGAGCTTTCTCTTCTTGGGGGCGGATTGCAGGGACGAGTACAAGGTATTGATGTTACCAGGGCTATGCTCGTGTGGCAGAGGCACGAGGCTTTGGCCAATCTGCTGCTGCGATTGGATATTCGGCGTCGCTGGCGCCAGGTGGGACGTCAACACTGAATGGGTCAGCAACATCGGGTCCGCGGAGGAAGCCAAAGTCCTTGGCGAGGATGGTAACAAGTTTGCGGCGTAGTTCGCTTGATTCCCTTGGTGATGGAGAAGCATATCTTGGAGAGCTACCTTTTGATCTGAAAGCAGGGAAAGATAGGCTGTGCCACGGGATCTTCTGATAACAATTGCAGCTTACCGTCAAGGACCTAGTTCCTGATCACTTAAGAGTAACTACCGCGGGTTTTTAAATGTGTAAAGGGAAAACTTAACCAAATTTCATTTTTTGTTGTTGTTATTTCAGTAAATTTATGATTTATCTTTAATTTGGTATTTAAAAAACTGCAAGCATAATAATAATTATTTTATAATTTAACTTTGAAAGTGAAAAATGCAAAGGGAGCAATTTCTGATCACCTCAATCATGTCTGGGAGTATTTCCTGATCAGAGCAATACCTAATTCCTGATCGAATAAATTGAAATGTATAAATTGCATAAAAAATCATTAAAAGAGCGTATTTTTATCGAATTCCTCCCCTAATGAGGGTATTTATGGGATCTTTATTTACAGAACATAAATATACAAAATATCATAATTAAAACATAAAAATAAAACTTTTCTGCATAAGTAGGGTTATGATTCGCTAATCTTTTTTAGTTTTCCTCTTTCTTAAAAACTGCTGTTTTTTTTCGCCTCTGCTTTTTCTTCTTTAATTTTTTGGTTTATCAATCTTAAATTCTTTTTGCACTCTTTTCTTCCTCAACTTTATGTTTTTGTTCAGAGAGATTTTTGTGATATGCTCACCATTCCTCAGATGTAGCTACAGCTGGTATTTTGTCATTTCTTCTTCATTTCGTTTATTATAAAACGAAGTTTTTACAATCTTTTACTGGTATTTGAAATTTTTTCAATGCAAAATTCTAATAGTTGATCATTTAAGTGCGTATTGATAACCTAAATGTCTTAGATAATTTAATAAACATAACTTCTAATTTTTAACACAAAACCCTGATCAGAAGTTACTCAATTCAGAGTATTATATATTATTTTGAAAATAACAAAAATCGGCCAGTAAATTTCAACTCTATAATTAAATTTTCGTATTTCAAAATTTTCGCTTCAAATACCTATTTGCTGATCAGGTGATCAGGAATTGCGGAAGCATATAAAAACCGTACCCAATATCTGATCACCTGTTTTTTGCTTTAAAAATAATACAAAATATTCATAACTTAGTTATTTAATACTATTAAAGTATCAAACAAGTTAACTAAATATATATTACCTAAGAATCCTTGAAAGTATCACAGAAAATAACTAAACTTCACGACGTGCTCTGTTATACTGAACAACAGTAAAATGGCGTCAAACCAGACGTAGCTACAAGCGTATTACTTTGATATTTTTTTTATCAAACGTTTTTTTTTTATACACGTTTTACTATGAGCTATCAAAGTTAACATATACATTTCAAAATACTTCATAATTATTTAGTAACTTGTTAGAATAAATTTGTATCATAATAAGCTTATTATTTGGTATTTATATACTAAACTGATCAGTAATTGGGTTCTGATCAGGAACTGGGTCCTTGACGGTACAATATTTTGGGAAACTCACGTGGGGAGTGGACGTGCTGAGTGTCGTTGTGACCAGGGGGCGAGTATGGTGGCTCGCTACCACTATCTGGGGGACTTTCTGGTAACGCGTGTCTGAAAACCAAAAATCGCTTCGTCACCTCTTTCAAACATTTCAGCTTCCCGAATTTCCACAAGTTTTTTTTTAAATAAATCCTTCTACTAATCTTAATTTAATTCGTCGTACGATTCTCGATCACTCGACGCGTATGCGGAAATATATTTCCGGCATAGGGAATGCCGTGAAAGATGCTAAGAACCTTAAGCTGTCTGTGTTGTGAACTTGCATGTTAGTTGCATCGTTTATGCTTTTCTTTAGCTTCTTATGTTCAATCAACTTACGGGTGAACGTACGACTGTGGATCCTTGTAAGCAGTGCCATTTGGTACAGTTGTGGTACCGGATGGGCACGTACTCGAGACCGGATGACTTTGGGTGATCGGCGATGGTAGTCGAGACGGTGGTTGCTGGTTAACCGTCGCCTCGACGCGGCCACCGTGGGTCGTCGTCCCACCCCCGTTCTCATTGTGAGCAAGGGTGTCCGCGAAATATCTGCGGTAACACAGTCGGCTACTTGATTATACCTCGTTACTCGACTACAGTGCAACAACGGCCATTCATGCTGAGACACTTAAATTAGTTCAATTTTCTTTGAATGATTCTCGGAGAAACCTTCGACCGAGCATTAATTATTATTCTAAGCTTTCGAGTTTCAGTATTATCCAGCTCTCCCATACAGCACACTTCGTTGCAGCTGTATTGCAGGAACGTTGCTGCAATATTGCGTTGTTGCAGGTTGCATTGCAATATTGTAGGAACGTTCCTGCAATATTACCGTGCATTATTGCAGTGGCAATGATCCTACAATATTGCAGCAATATTGCAAGAACGTTGCCGTGCAATGTTCCATTGGCAACAATCCTACAATATTCCGGCAATATTGCGCGCAAATCGATGTGCAATCTTTCAATGGCAACAACCCAGCAAAATTGCCTACATATAGCCGTGCAATACTATAATGAAAATATTGTGGAAACAGTACAGTAATATTCTGAAGCAACTATGACTTTGACGAAATTTGAAATGTGACGTCGAGTAGATTCTACAGCATGTTTCATTTAACTGGATATGCTAGAATTTCTCATTGACCGTTGAAGATATGAAAAAAGTGTTATTGTGAGAGTTGTTTGTACATGAATTTTAATTATAGAAGAGATTTAAAAATGAATTTAATTTGTTTAGATAGAGTAGATACTATATGTTTTAATGTGTAAAATTATTATTATTATTATTATTATTATTATTATTATAATTATTATTATTATTATAATTATTATTATTATTATTAAACGTCTTTATTGCACAAACACGTATATACAATCAAGCAAGAGAAAAGAGAGATGAAAAGACAAATGGAAAGTTTTAGTCTAAAGATTACTTTCCAACCTAACCTAAAATGACACCAGGTTAAAGTTAGAGTCCGCACCTACAGTGTTAAAAACCCCTAATAGGTTAGTCAAATGAGCCTTCGTTTTTGAATAATTTGAGTTTAAAGTTTTGCACAGTAGGAGTATAAGTTCGAATATGTGAGCAATCTTATTAATCATCGGTTGTAGCTGCGGCGGTAAAGTGTTCGTCTACGATGCTACAGGTCCTCGGTTCGAATCCCCCTGGGGTAAAAATATTTTCTATGAGAAAAAGACACACGGGCGTTATACTATTACGATTCTCTGCACACATTCATGTCGTCGCGTCCGTCACTGCCCGAAACGTTGCGGTGGGGACCATTACTGTAAAATTTCCGAAACGTTGCGGGAATATACTCCTGCAATATTGCTAAGGCGGACATAGGAGTGAACCTGCGATGATACTGTGCAACATTGCAATCTCGCACCGGCAATATTTCCGAAGAGTTGCAGGATCATTGCCATAATTTTGCCGTTTTGTTGCAGAATCATTGCTGGAACGTTGCAGGACTACATGTTTGCAATGTTGCTGCAACATTGCAAAAATACACACCTGCAATATTACGAAGGCGGACATAGGACTGAACCTGCAACGTCTCTGTAATGTTATGGTGCAACATTGCAATCTTGCACTGCAATATTGCTGAGACGTGGCTGCAATGTTATGGTGCTGTGTGGGCTAGGGAATTATTTTGAAGAGTTCTCCATTAGTCGCGTGCCAGGGATGTAAATAGGACGAAGATGTAAATTGTACTGTTATCGTATTTATTACTGTTGCGCGCTGATTTTTTTGCGAACCTCCTGGTGGTTTATAACGTCCCTGCATTTTAAGCGAAACACAAGGCGTAATATACCGTTACCGTGGTAGTTTCTCTGACACTGACCCACTCATACATCATTATTTCCACGACCGCACACTCGCGGAATACCGTATTTTTGCTGGGATATCACTGGTATCCTACATGTATGATAGAGGCGCTTTTTTCCTTTCGTGCCAATCGCGACTGTTCGAGCAAGAAAAGAAGATTGACGAATCAATCGATGCCGTTGATTATGAAGTCAAATGACTATCAATTTGCGGTAATCGTTGATCAGTAACAATTTGATAAATTAACCTATGGTAATCATAATCAACGGACGAACCTTTTTTTGGCTTTCCCGCATCGAGCTTCCACGAATTCCGTTCGTAACGCGGTTGGAACAACAATTTACGTTGAATAATAGATACTATTACAGTGACTGTTGTAATTATGCAATTATCTTGTCACGATTTCAAGCCCGGGATCCTTGAAACTTGCGCCGATTAACATTGAATATTTGCTTGTTAACTCTGGACAATTGCGTTTTTCATGCCTCCGTTAGACAATTCACTTGCGATTCGCCCACTATCCTTTTAGAAACGTTTAACCGATACCGTAGTGTTTTTGTAGCAATCGTGACTTGTGAAGTTTAGTCCCACAAACTGACTCGAGACTTAGTGGATAAAAATGTGAATGTATGTAGGGGAGAGTAGCCGATATTGGACCGTCTCCTTAATTGGACCATTCGTGTATCTCGATAAATAAATATATTTGCAGTGGTTCTTTCGGCTACACTGCTTTAGGAAGTGGAGATGGAACGTGTGAGAACAGCGAGACGGTTATTCATTAGTTTGTTGTTCACCGTCGTCGAAATATAGAAATACGTGTTGCGCGATCATTATTTTTCGTGCTATTTCAAGTGAATTTCTTTCAACAACTTGTAACTACCATAATTTTAAACGACACTAGTGTAAAGTGTGCTGTCTTAGCTGTAATTTCATGTCCTTACTTTTCCATATTCGTATAAGTATAACAATGAAAACATATCTTTTCGATGTAACGTACAAGTTGCCTAATATTGGACCACCACTAGTTGCTTAAATTGGACCGGTCCATTCTAGGATACAATCTATTTTCTGGTAGCGAATAGTTAAAAGCATACTAAAAAATTTAAAAAAAAAACTAAAATTGGCTTCAAAATAATAAAATTGCACTAAAAAGTAAAAAATAATATTTTCCCTTATGTAATATAAGACTCTCATTAGGGAAAAATTATTTTTTACTCTTTACTGCAATTTCAATTTTTGAAGTCGGTTTTAATTTTTGAAATTATTTTATTCTTAACTTTTTCGTTTTATATATATTGACCCAACATGCTGAAGATATATGCGCATACGTAGATAAAATAATAATAATTCGGTGACAATAGTCTTTATTATTAATCAGAACTGGCAAAACATTGCGCCAATGTTGATGCAGTGTACGATGGGACCACCGGGGCATCGCCCTCTTTCGAATAAAAAAAGATCATTAATATCGGCTCATATGCTGGGGAGTTATGCGGGGACGAATATAAAAAAACACCCAAACAACGTACTATTGCACTACGTGCATGGTAAAATACTTGTTTCTTCCTGTTTCTATTTTTATTCAATGCCCTGATCAGTGTTTTTTAGATTGTATATATAAATTCATTGATTTTTAGGAGCGGTCCAATATAGGAAACCGGTGGTCCAACTTACGAAACCGGTTGCCTGAAATGGACCGAAGTCATTAGTTTAGTTTTCTTGAGATATTATTTTAATCAATTATTTTATTAACACAGTAAATATATGATAAAATCTACATAAAATGCAGATCATTTTCCCGTATTTGTTTCCTTTCTACAATGCGTTATGCCCGTGTAGGAGAGAAAACTAAAAAAGTGGTCCAACCTAGGCAACCTTCCCCTATATTTAGGATTGAATTAGAAGGTGCTGGATCCTGGGGGCTTGCGAAGTGGGACGTAATAAGGATAGTCCTAGATAGCAATAGAATTGTAAATACGTCTTTGGACTCCAGGATCCGTGAAATTTTGAAATTTTTGGAGGTCAAAAAGGTTGGGCACCTCAAGTGTTTCTTTGGACTTAAGGGTTCATGAGACCACAAGATTCTTGAAATTTCTGAAGTTGAGAGTTCCAGAACTTTCGAAGTTCTGTGAAAGGAGGACCTATGAAATCATCGAAATTTTTGGAAGTCGAGTTCCAAGAGTTTCTAATTGTAAGTTGCCTAGGGCACATGAAATCCTGGAAGTTTTTGGAAATCGAGTTGCAGGAGTTTCTAAGTTGCCTACGACCCATGAAATCCTCAATACTTTTAGAAGTTGAGAGTTTCAGAAATTTAGAAATTGCCTACGACCCATGAAATCCTCAATATTTTTAAAAGTTGAGAGTTTCAGAAATCTAGAAGTTTCCTAAGACTCATGAAATCCTCGAAGTTTTTAAAAGTCGAGTTGCAGGAGTTTCTAAGTTGCCTACGACCCATGAAATCCTTAATATTTTTAGAAGTCCAGAGTTCCAGAAATCTAGAAGTGTCCTAGGACCCATGAAATGCTCAAAATTTTAGAAGTCGAATTCCAGGAGTCTCTAAGTTGCCTACGACCCATGAAATACTCAATATTTTTAGAAGTTGAGAGTTTTAGAAATCTAGAAGTTTTCTAAGACCCATGAAATCCTCAAAATTTTAGAAGTCGAATTCCAGGAGTCTCTAAGTTGCCTACGACCCATGAAATACTCAATATTTTTAGAAGTTGAGAGTTTTAGAAATCTAGAAGTTTTCTAAGTCCCATGAAATCCTCGACATTTTTGGAAGTCTAGTTCCAGGAGTTTCTAAGTTGCCTAGAACCCATGAAACCCTCGACATTTTTGGAAATCGAGTTCCAGGAGTTTCTAAGTTGCCTAGGACCCATGAAATCCTTAATATTTTTAGAAGTCGAGAGTCGCAGAAATCTAGAAGTCTCCTAAGAACCATGAAATCCTCGAAATTTCGAAAGTCGAATTCCAGAAGTTTCTAAGTTGCCTAGGACCCATGAAATCCTCAATATTTTTAGAAGATGAGAGTCCAAAAATCTTGAACTTTCCTAGAACCCATGAGATCCTCTATATTTTTAAAAGTCAAGAGTTCCAAGAGTTTCTAAGTTGCCTAGGACACATGAAATCCTCTAAATTTTTGGAAATAAAGTTCCAGGAGTTTCTAAGTTTCCGCAAATCCATGAAATTCTCAATATTTTTAGAAGTCCAGAGTTCCAGAAATCTCGAAGTTTCCTAGCACCCACGAGATCCACGAAATTTTTGAAAATCAAGAGTTCCATGAGTTTCTAAATTTCCTAAAATCCATGAAATCCCCAATATTTTTAAGACTCGACAGTTCCAGAATTCTCAAAGTTTCTCCCAACACCCACGTACCAACCCAATCCCCATTATTTTTAAAAATAAAAAATCCCACGATTTTCAGAAACTTCCCGAAACTTCAGCTTCTCAAACCCACGAGATGCTCAAAATGGCCAAATCCCCCAAACTCTTCAATTTCTAAACAATTCATATCTATCTCTACAAATCTACGACCATCAATATCAAATCCAAGAAGTCCAAGTCTCCCCGTTACTTTCAATCCTAACTCCATAACTATTTCTCTCGAACACAACTGCCCAAGGCAGTCGACAAACTGTGACAATTGAATTCTACACAAGACTCCGTAGAAATACCAGAAGAAATTACGACATAATATAATTTTCTGCAGTTGATCCGACTGTCTCGATGACCCCATGGCGCAAGAAAGATCAAGGGTGATGCTACCATTCGGTTGATCCGTGAATGAAATCTGTTTCTGAGATCAGAGCGGGGCCTTTAATGGAACGAGTGCGTTAGGCTGGATTACCAGGCCTAACGCGGCAAGCACTGATTCCATCAATTCCGTCCAGGCTGTCTCTGTCATTATATCATTACACCTCTGCGGTCGCTACCACATGATATCTGTCTACTGTTTCTACACTCGTACATATCCGAGTGCATTTGCATGGCTGGCCGTGTGTTCGACCCGGCACATGAACGTTCATCCTCTTTCATCTGTATGGGTTTCATGCAGGCGCGTACACTACCTTCCATAAGTTTCAGACCGAATCCTTCACTCCCACATTTCACAATATAACAAGAAAATAATTGCAATTACAGCCCACCTATACATACTACCAAAACAAATCGCCCTATATCATCGTGTAGAATAATTACTTCCTAATATCGCAATCGAATTCTCTAGAAATTAAAATCCAATTTCATGGAGGATTTACAGTATAAAATCTAGGGTCAAAGATTTAACTTTTGGTGAATTAAAATTCCAGGAAATTTGAGAAACTAAGCAGATTCCATTCGATTTATCAATGAGTAGTCCTAACTTCTGATCGATAGTGTATATGCACTTTCGTTCCTCCGCGTGTGCGTGCACAGAACCGCTGCGCTGCATCGCGGTGCACTGCATCGACTGCACCGACCACGAGTACCACTCACGCTAAATAATAGCAAGACTCGGAATATAATTCGAGTCGCCGTGTTCACCGTGTTTCGAAATCGTTGAAATTAACGTTTCCACGTATTTTGTTATGTAATCCGTATCGTAATGCTTGCACGTACATTTTTTTTGAGAAGAAGACGACAAAGGGAAGAAACAGATTGCATTCGTGTTTACTATTTTATAAAGGGATGAAAGGAATTGCAAGTTAAGTGAAAAGAAATGCTGTCTGGAATAATATACAGTTAGTAAAAAAAGTATTTGGACACTTTTTAAAATCGCATAACTCTTTTAGAATTGGTCTAAACGACTTGATTTTTTTTTGAGGACCTAGAGGGATTAGTTTTCTAAGTGACGTGTTTCGTCATTTTGGAAAAAATTGCAATTGGTCGGAATAGCGTAGAAAATAGTAAAGGTCGTTTTTTAAACTTTTTTTTTGTGAGCCTGTAATGAAAATTAAAAAAAAACTCATTTGTAGATTGAAGTAAGTTATATACATGCCTAAAATTTCATCAAAATTATTCCACGATCTTTAAACGTTTGTAACTCAGAGCAACGTTAACCGATTTTGATGAAATTTTAGGCATGTATATAACTTACTTCAATCTACAAATGAGTTTTTTGAATTTTCATTACAGGCTCACAAAAAAAAGTTTAAAAAACGACCTTTACTATTTTCTTCGCTATTCCGACCAATTGCAATTTTTTCCAAAACGACGAAACACGTCACTTAGAAAACTAATCCTTCTTGGTCCTCAAAAAAAAATCAAGTCGTTTAGACCAATTCTAAAAGAGTTATGCGATTTTAAAAAGTGTCCAAATACTTTTTTTACTAACTGTACATAGATTTGTGGAAACTTTTATACAGAACTTTTCAACGAGAGTAAGGCAGAACGATCGGGGCACTTTGTGGCTAGATCGTTCAATTTAGAGATCCAACGGGATGCGTTCTATAGTTGGCAGGAAACGCGTGCCATTGCATCACGCTGGTAACCGCGTTATATCTGAATTCTTTAATTGGCGTGATTTGAATCGGGGTGCTCGAGGCGAGAACATTTTGTCGTTACTCCGAATTCATGACTGCCAATCGAGCGGGAAATTATATCTTGTAATTCTCGGCAGAAGTGGACGGGAATGAGGCAGTGCATAAGTAAAAATAAAAGTCCCTTTGAGAAATGTAATCTCCAGAAAATTATCTGTTGATTAAGTGTACTATAAAGCTACTCGATGTAAAATGAAAATGTATAAAATTTATAGGTAATTAGATTTGCGATTAAAATATTGTAGAATATAAATGACGCTAAAAGGAATCGATACTTTTGAGGAGATCCTTTTAAAATCCGATATTTAAGGAAGTTCCTAACCAACTATGTTAATCAAATTAGAGTTGCATAATAAACGATAAATATAAAGTAGTATGATACTGTGGAAATAATAATAATAATTTTTAACATCATGTATATATATTTTAAAAAGTTCAATGTTAATATAAATAATTGTGATACGAAAATGGAATATTAAATTGGTTAGCGTAGTGAATTGGAGCAGCAGATCTGACAACGTCGCATTCGGGCGTCTTTTATAACCAAAATGTCAGAAAAAATGTTCATATGAATCTGAATCTTCGTTCGCTATTTAAATGTCTAAACATATCGATTGTGCGACGTTGCCACGTTCACTGCTCTACGTAGTTTCTCAAAAATTTGCACGTAAACCTATTTTTTTATGGGCGTTTACGAAGAAACTATGTGGTCAATTTTGCAGAAATTAATAAATTCATTTTCTGACATTTCGATGTACTTTTGTACCAATTTTGGTACATTTTTTAAATATGGTTTTCCTGTTTCAGAAGAAAAACTGAAACTATAACCCTCTTTTTTTTACTTCCCCATATGCCACTGTGTTAAAATGCATCAACTTTAATTAACAATTTCTCGATAACTATGTGGTAAATCGATTTTAAACTTTGTACAAGGGTTTCTTGTATTCCAAAATCGTTTTGTACGAAATTTGAAAGAATTCTGTAATTTAGTAGATTATTCAGGAACTACCTTAACAAGCAAAGCGATACATCGAAAAGAATTATGCGTTGATGATCGATCGAGCTAAAGTCGAGATTCTGATTGCACGGCACACATGTGCCTGTGTGTTCTCGATGTAGGCGTCAACGATGGCTTCCGATCGAACTTCAGTTCCATCATCGGCCAGAGAAATGTTTGATATCGAGCTTCACACCGTGGCAAAGTTCAATATAAATCCTTCGAGAGGAAAACAGTGTGAAATAAACAAAGTGTAATAATAGATGTAATATTGAGACAGTGTTTCGCCTGAAAGCTTCCTCAAACATGATACGAAAGGCCGATTTACGATGCTTCTGATAAAATCCACGGAGCACGCAGTCATGCTACTGTGGAATACTGGGACGCAGGGAAATGTTTTGAGGAGACTCACGTGGCGGGTTGTTCACTGTCGCTGTTAATAAAATCTTCCAATTGCGAGAAGTCCAGGGCCTCGTTGTCTATGCCTCCGACGAAATCACCGCGACCTGAAACCAAAGGGAAATGCAATGTTCCGTGAATCGTTCCTATTTTGTTATTAAATGATATTAGATAACGATAACGTAAAGGTCGGTCAAGTATACATCACTTTGTAATATCTTGTACTATAGTAGAACACTAAAGGGCGATCATTAGCCAAACCCATTTTTTTTTGTGCAAAAAAAATCCCTGCTTTCATGTTATGCATGCAATTTTTTTGTCGAAGCAGGATTATGCAATCCTTACGTCATTGTGGTACGCCTTCTACGTTGACGTAGAAGTTTCTAAAGAACAATAGCAATCATAAATTCAGGTACGAAACGATTTTAGTTTGGAGTTTTTACTTATTATTATTATTATTATTATTAATTACCATTAATATTTACATTAATATTATACATTAATTACCATTAATTACCATTAATACTTATTATTATTATTATTAATGGTAATTAATAATAATAATAATAATAATAAGTAAAAACTCCAAACTAAAATCGTTTCGTACCTGAATTTATGATTGCCATTGTTAACTTTTATTAACCTTACCAGGTTAATAGCAGCTAACAGCTGTGCCTCGCCTTTTGCACACCTCTACTGTCATAAATGCTATTTATCTTTTCTTTTCTTTCTTCACCTTCTCGCTTCTTATATGTTTTCTCTTGTAAAGCGTGTTGTGCAATAAAGAATTATTATTATTATTATTATTATTAATTAAACAGGTGGACACCCTTTGGTTATTTGGTATTATCGAATAAGGTGTCACCAATTTCTATTTGTGAATGCCGAACCTTCTAGTCTTTGAATTTGCACTGTGACACATTGAAAGTGTAATATCGTAGAAAAGTTAAATCTCATTTTCATCGAGCTCGTGAGTCATTTCAGTGTCGAATGAAATCTCCACCGTTGAGTGAAAATATTATTACAGACTGGATCGTGTGGATGAGAAGTGCTCGATTAACTGTTCTAATGTTAAAAGTAAAAGCACGCAAGGTTCCAAGGCAACGGCGGCTGGCTACCTTGCATAGACAAACGATTTCGAAATGATTCCCTTTACGTGAGCCCGTCGAAAGACCTTTAAAGAAGACCTCGAGTCCAAGTATCTTCGCGCTTCTGCATCGACTGTTCTCACCTGCAAAACGCCTTGTTACTCCCACGCGGATGTCTCTCTCACGGAATACCTGAATTATCTGCATCCTCATTCCTGCAGCGACTCGGTGGAAGAAACAACTTTGACACGCGTAGACAAAGATGCGAGTCGCCGTCTATTTCCCGTGCTCGTTTATCGAATGGGACGTTCAGAGAATATGTATATGGGTACTTGGAAGAGACCAGGTTTCCTTGCTGATATCTTGCATATGTTAATTATTAAAATCTACCTGATCCTGGTAGTGGATTCTGTTTTCATAATATTGATAGCTTAAAGTTTCCAGCGTTACCTGGGCTTCTTATATTATAGTGTTAAAGGGATGAAGTTAGGAAGAGGGGTGAGATGTGTAGGTTTTATGGTAGCCTATATTTTCCTCAGGGTTCCAGAGAGAAAAGATGGGCAAAATTTTTATTTAAATAAAATTTCGAATAACGAATAAAAGTTAAAAAAATTATTCATTATTTGTGGAATAAAGTTAATTTTTTTAATCGTCGAACGTTTCGACTTTAGCGTTGATTAAATTTCTCAATTTTGATTGTAACTTCAACTTTAACTTTAATTTTAACTTCAACTCGACGAATAAAAAAATTAACTTTAGTTGTCAAATAATCTAAAGTTAAAATAACTTTTATTTGATTCCATATTTAAATAATTTTTTATTTAGTTAAAGCCCAACTATGCTAAAGAATAACTTAATTATACAACTCAACTTTAACTTTAACTTTAACTTCGACTCGACGAATAAAAAATTAACTTTAGTCGTCAAATAATCGAAAGTTAAAATAAATTTAATTTAATCCCATATTTAAATAATTTTTTATTTAGTTAAAGCCCAACTATGCTAGAGAGTAACTTAACTATATAAAATTTGGTCCAGATCAGTCAAAGGGTTTAGGAGTTAACAGGGATCATACAAACCGACATTCTATTTTATATGTATAAATAGAAGATATACGATTATAAAGGCTACTTCCTCATGAACAACCTCTGCGTTCAACCACGAGGCAACATAGACACACGAAGGTTGCTCTTAGTTTCTCAAATGGAACCGTGTGCTTCTTTTACATAGCATTATAACTTCACGAAAAGAAAAAACAGTGATCTGTATTAGTCAAGCTCCTACAACATTCATTGTCAATGAACGCATATAATTCGAGTTGAATAGAATGCTCTTAACCTTGATGCTCGAAAGGATGTCCTTCGGTTTAGATAAAAAGGCAGGCTCTATTCGAGGAACGCATATACTCGTTGGAAAGTATTCCACTAGCTCTCAAAATAATGAGGCATTATTACAATTGAAATGATTCAATCTTCCCCTGCCTCCTTTTTACACAATGGAGACATTGAGAGCAAAAAGGGACTAAACCACAGTGGGAAAAAATTAATTTTTCCTATTTTATATGATTAGTAGAGCCTATTGGAATACATTATTGCTACTAACTCAATTTCGCAAAAAATGTGGGTTAGTTCGTTTTTACTCCCAATGCACAGTAGTCTGGATGGTGGCCAAAATTCAATTTCTCAACTTCAACTTTACAATGTAATTTTTTTATGAATTGACAACCCTCCAGAGCTTCTAAATCCGCATGCCTTTCCCTTTTCAGATGATTCTTTGATTAGATATAATATTACAAAGACAAAATCATGAAATTTTATGTGAATCTAATTGTTTTATTTACTCATTATAGAACATCAAAATACATGTTTGTATCATACAGTTATATAGATAAGGAAGTATATTTCAGTTAGTTATATGTATCATAGGCATTTTTTAGTCCATGAACAAATAGTGCAATGTTTATATCAATTTAACTTTGAGAAGGCTTATAAAAAAATGATTAAGCGTAATTAACGTCAGACTTTCTTACATGAAAGCTTAAACAATTGTTAACAAGAACATGTAAATGTCAAGTGCAGTCTCCTGCAGTCTTCAATTTTACGCAGACTTTTAGAAATGACGCTCGAGGTATTTGGACGTCCCGGACACGTGTATTTTTAATATTTTATTTTTTTAACTCAAAGATAATGTTTAAACTGATTCTTTTTTCTTTTTTTCTCTAGTACGGCTATGATTTTTAATTTTGGATATAAAATACTGCTTTCCAGACCACAATGCTTGCCATATTGAATCCGCCATTTTGAATATTAAATTTTTGCTGCTAAATTCGTTATCAGCGACCTTAGAAATCCTTAATCACCAAGTTTCAGAAAGATCAGAATTTTGGCCGCTAAATGTAGATATCCCCAGACCACTGTGCAATGCCTCAATTATTATTCACAGTCTCCAGGGACTCTGAAAACCATAATCCTACCCCGTTTCCACCCGTTCCCACTTCTACCACAAGTCACAGGACAATTCATCGAGACTTTACTAATAATAACCGCGATGGTGCACCGTAAACGATTCGAGCGTAAGAGAAAGTACGGATTCATTCAATGTACAAGAGCGAATTTCATGGGCGATTGGAGCTCGGCGACGATACAGCTCAATGAACAAAGCGACAACGTGCACAGAAACGCTCACCGTGTTGCTGGAATTTCTCTGGGGTCAGTAAAGTCTCACATTCCTCGCGATCTTCGCGATTTTCTCATCTAATATAGGGTAAAGGCACTAGTAGTCGACCATGTATCAATAGTCGACCATGTATCAGTAGTCGACCGCTTTCAGAAAAAAAGTTATTTTTCATGTTTTTCTGAAAGTGGTCGACTACTGATACATGGTCGACTATTGATACATAGTCGACCATTTTCAGAAAAAAGTTATTTTTCATGTTTTTCTGAAAGTGGTCGACTACTGATACATGGTCGACTATTGATACATAGTCGACCATTTTCAGAAAAAAGTTATTTTTCATGTTTTTCTGAAAGTGGTCGACTACTGATACATGGTCGACTATTGATACATAGTCGACCACTTTCAGAAAAAAGTTATTTTTCATGTTTTTCTGAAAGTGGTCGACTACTGATACATGGTCGACTATTGATACATAGTCGACCACTTTCAGAAAAAAAGTTATTTTTCATGTTTTTCTGAAAGTGGTCGACTACTGATACATGGTCGACTATTGATACATAGTCGACCATGTTCAGTAAAAAAGTTATTTTTCATGTTTTTCTGAAAGTGGTCGACTACTGATACATAGTCGACCATTTTCAGAAAAAAGTTATTTTTCATGTTTTTCTGAAAGTGGTCGACTACTGATACATGGTCGACTATTGATACATAGTCGACCACTTTCAGGAAAAAGTTATTTTTCATGTTTTTCTGAAAGTAGTCGACTACTGATAAGGTAAAAGACCCAATACGTGGACACGTCCCAGTAGCTGGACACTGGTGCAAAAGAACTATTTTCTTCAATTATTCAAATATTTAGTAAAATATATATATGAATATATTTTACTAAATATTTGAATAAATGAATAAAATTGTCCTTTTTTGGATAAAGTGGATATTAAATGTACTAATCAGTATTTTGCACCACTGTCCAGCTACTGGGACTTGTCCACGTATTGGGTCTTTTACCTTACATGGTCGACTATTGATACATAGTCGACCACTTTCAGAAAAAAAGTTATTTTTCATGTTTTTCTGAAAGTGGTCGACTACTGGTGCCCAGTGGTGGGTCCGTATTTTCCCTAACGTAGAAAAGTGAATTTTCTACCTGTAGAATAAGACGTACTAAATAGCCTAATTTTACTACGTTACGTATTTTATGTATAAAATCATATTGTTTAAAAAAAACCGTCTGTGGAACGTCATAACCTGCATGGACACATCGTAGGTCATTAAATACAGAACTGCAACAACACACTTATCGTTGGATGATGGATTTTTCCAACTATCTAAAAGTAGAACTGTATCTTTGGATTCCACACTGATTATTGATTTTTTGTAATCTTGAAATTTTGTTGCACACCAAAGATATGAAATTTACAAAAAAATTTCAAATTATTTATAATTTTTACAATTACAATCCAATCTTTCTTTTTAAAGGAATTAAAATATTGTGCAGGAAAATTCAATGCAATAAGTAGAAGTTAATAGTTTGTATTTGAATTTTTTACATTTTCTACATTTTCTACATTTTATACAATTATTTACATTGTTTACGCGTGTCACGTAGTAAATTCTATGTAACGTAGTAAACCCACCACTCCTGGTGCCTTTACCCTACAGTGCTGAACAATTTGGAACCATATTAATTATCCCGCCATGTACATTTCAAACGACGTTAATTTTTCAGAGCATTAGACAAGTCATCTTCCAATTCCTAAAATTTCCCCCACTATCGTTACACTCGGTAACTTCGCGCTGGGTCCGAAAAGACCCAGCACCGCCATCTGAGAACTAACCAAGAGAAATCTTCGCGAGAAAGTGCTCAATCGTTTCACATTGTCAAATCTCGACTCAGTGGATCATTTCAGAAGCAGGCAAAGGGCCTCATCGAGGGCAGGCTCGTCCGAGAATCAGGCCAGCTGTTTTTCAAAGCTCGCGCGTAAACATTCGCGTGTGCGTGCCGTGGAACACAATACAATCCGGTTGGATACACTTAAGCGTTTAAGAGAGCACGTCAAGTGTCATAACTCGTTGCTTCCGGCCGACCATTCACGCCGGCGACCAAGTGTAAGGGCGCCTTTAAGACTTCGGGCGGAAAATATCGTACGAGCCTCGCTCGCCTTACCAATGAATGCTACATTCAACGATGCACCGTGCAATTTGCCGAGCAAACACTGGCTTACAGTTTCTAAGTGCTTTTCGAGGAACATCAAGCTCGTATGTGCATCGACGATGAATACCTGTGGTTTGGGAGATAATGTTGCTAACGAAATATTTGCACAAGTCAGTCTAAAAATATTAATTAATTTATTTATTTAATTATTTATTTATTATTATTAATGTTTTTCTAGAGGTGTCCAGAAGATAATTTGAGTGACTTCAACTGTCATTTATGCAACAGTGATAGTTTAACTATAGAATAAAACGATAGACCCCGAGTCTAGTTCACTGCTTCCCCCACAGAGCCCACTGCGCACTTCCTTGGGTTCGCGCTTGCGCATTTAGAAGAATCACAAGCCTCCCGGTCGCATCGAGATGGAAAAGCCACTGCTGTGTTAAGAAGGTGGGACAGATCTCGGCTTTAAATGCACAGGGGCGAGCTCGCTGATTAAATATACGATAGTGTTAGCACATAAAGACGTGGGATTGTCAGAAACGCGAGTGTCGCCTGCAACGTCTATAAATAAAGACAAAACAAGGACACGCAATGGAACAAGTTTAAAACGGAACCTGTTTCCAAGCAGCCGCGTAACAGTTTCTGAGATCCTCTTCCTCAAACTATGTATCTTGCAACCGCTGCAACGGGGAACCGTCTAGCAATCGATCGTGGAACAATGCAGCTATCTGGCATATTTACTGTCAAAACTTGAAATTATATAAACGATTACTTAACACCTGTATTGATTTTTTATTGCGAGGGGGAGTGATGATTTATCCTGGGTGGTTTGCCTTGAAAGTGATGGGTAGTTGATGGGTAGAAGGTGGAATTGAAATGAGATGGAAGGGGAAGGAAATTGAATGTATGGAAAAGGGTTTGTAATTTTATTGCACTGTGGGTCTGTGCTCTTGTCGAGGCGCTCAGGGCAACGAGAATCGTATCGAGAAAACTCTTCTTCTGAGACAGGGACACCTGGGTGGCGGGGATTGCACCAGGGAATGATAATTTCAGGGTACGTCTCACCAGGGTTGCCAATTTGGCTTTTTTGAGGCCAAATTCCAGAAATCTGGCCTTTTTTCAACTTGGTTGGCGTTGAAAAATTCATTTGGCTTTTTGACTTTTTTTGGCTTTTTTTACCATTTTTAAATAATTCCATAAATAATGATATAGTATAAAGCATGATGTAAGATACTATACCAATACAACAATAAAACTTTACGATTTCTGGTCCCTGCCAATGAAAATGGCTGCGTTCAACGGACTCAACCACTAGGTAGCGGTTACCAGGGATTGGCGGAAATTTCGAGCGGCATGACATTTGCGAAATTGCCGCCAATCGCTACCTAGCTGCAAAATTTAAGCACAAAAATTGCTTATGATTCGAGCGACGAGAATCTGGATCTCGATCTTTTATTGTAATTTAATTACAAATATGGTTTCCAAATTTATTTGGCTTTTTTTCTGGCTTTTTTTGGTATCATTTGGCTTAATAGTAAGATTTCGAGTTGGCAACCCTGCGTCTCACAGTGGTTTAAAATGCGATTCTATAGTTAAGCAAAATTATTTTTGTCATTAGTTTTTCCTGTAAAAAGTATTTACTCGTTTATTATTTTTAATATTTTTTGTATTTATTTACTACTTTTTTATTTTTGCTGAAATACTTCTCTGTTTACTTGTAAATTTACATGTAACTAATTAATTAGAATCTGCAAATATTAACTATCACCGAGAACAGAGTTTTCTTGTTTTTCTGTTCACACAACTCTGTTCTTGGTAATAGTTAATATTTGCAGATTATAATTAATTAGTTACATGTAAATTTACAAGTAAACAGAGAAGTATTTCAGCAAAAAATTAAAAATGCATATAATGTGTGTAAAATAAAAATAGTGCGAAGGATTAGGGAGTGCTGGAATATTTACATTTTCTGGTACTTTTATAAATATATTAATAGAATGTATGGACGACCACTGTGCGTCTGCGTTTCCTTCTTGTTGGATTTCATGTTACAGAGAGAAGATTTTACAGTTCCCTAGCTTCTAATTAGAGTCTAATGGTTCTGTAAAGGAAGATCACCCATTCACAGGAATTTCGATGGAGCGAGTTTTAAACACAATCTGGCACTTGGCCTATTCTTTACCCACAAGATCCTCTGATCCCTGAATGTTGATTTCTTGCAAATGCTAAATGCTTCCCGAAAACTTTCTTCCTGGAAGTATCGGCCATTTTGAAATGGTCAGTGAAGCAATTATAGGGGTACGCGCGCACACAGAAAGGCCAGTATAATGCAAGAGACAGAAACCTAAGGGGTGAATTACAGCGGTGGTTGGGCCGTTGCCAACCAATCCCTCTTCGAAGTATCGACCAAACACCGCCCCTTGGTGCAGTAAGATGGACTTAAATCTGAATATTATCGCGACTAAATATACTAGCTAGCCATAAGTGAATTTATGTATTCCATAGTAATTTTAATTGCATAATCCGAACATCAAAATCAAGGGATACTGACCACCCCACCCTTATCGAAATTCAAAGAATTTCTCCACACTTAAGCTTTAAAATTAGCATCAAGGTGTTGAAGAAAATAGTTAGGGGAAAGGTGATATAGTTGATCAACGGGGATACATGATTACATCAGTTTTTTAATTAATATATTGGCAATTTGTGCCTGCTGCGACGTTATAGTGGTAATGTTTGCATTATCGCAATTTTTCATGTTGCAGTTTTGCAGTTAAAAGCTTCGATCTTATTTGCAGCCAAAAATTAAATATTTCGGTAAACTTGTTCTTCCTCCTTTTCGACTGAATGTTGCACTTTCAACGATTTAAAATATATTAAGTAAAAACAGCCATATCTGGTCTATTAATGCTATTTATTGATTGATCTAAATATTTAAGGTAAGTTTAGTTTTTCACCTTTTTCAAATCGAGTGCATTGAGGGATACTTGAATAGATGAAAAAGCTCTAGAAAAATCATAGAACAGCTAATAAAGCAGAAAAATACAGCAAAGGAAGTGAGAAAGAAAATCTTTTCTTCATCATCATCTGATTCAGATGATATCTAATGAAATGTCTTTTAAGAATGCATTTATGTTGTTTTATGTCATTCTTCGGTTTTATTTTTTCAGTAATTTCTTCAAGTTAGTTATAGTTTACTTTCTATTTATGATATTTGCTTTATTTCATGTTATTGACTAAGATAATAAATATTTTTTAGAAAATTAATCTGTTATTTACCCTTAAAGTTTACTGATCAAGTCTCCCCTTTAATGGGGTATACTTGTGCATAACGTCACTGCCGGAAAATGTTTAAATTCAGTCATTAAAATTAGTTTTCAACTCTCAAATTTGTACAAGTATATTGAGAATACTCTAAGAATCACAACTTAAGTAATTAAATAGAAACACAGCGAACCAATATTATTATTTTAGTAAAATAGCAAAACTGTGATCAACTATCCCACCTTTCCCCTATAGATCATAAAATTAATCTTAACAAAGTTAAAAACGGAGTTCAGCGAGCCACACCTGCGTCCTAAAATAAATAATTGCACGGTGCTATGTTTCCTTTCTTTGATTTGTGCAAAAATGGTTTATTTCTCAAATATGGGGATGACGGACTTTAGTAAGTTTAAACGTAGAGAAGAATAGGGAACGTGTAAAACCGCTTGGGAACAGCATTTTTACTCCGAAAGAGAAAAACAGCACGGATGGGACGCGAAAGTGAGAAACGGAGACAAACGTGCACGTCTGTCTGTAACAATTTTATTGTCTGGCAAAATGGTCGTGGCGGAATGAAGCGTAGGGGAACTTTCTAAGATAAAAAGATTGTCTTTTTACCACGGTGAGCCGCGTAGCATCAGCAAAGAGTTTCACCGAGTTTCTGCCTTTTGCGTAATAATTACATTGTTATTCGGAACAAAGCGAAAAGGAAGTCGTTAACGAGTCGACGAGGCGGCCGTGATCGTACCTTAAATCGGTCGGCTAAACGGTGCATCGCGAATTTATAAATAATTATTCCACTCGTTGTGACATTAGCATCGAATTTTCTCACATTTCCTCATTGTAAGAGCTGCTCACAAAAGTAGCTAACGGGACAAAGAGGATATTCAATCTTAGCAGACTACAGTAACGGGTTGTCTAAACAAGAGTCGAAGAATTACGTGGTACATTCATGTTACTTATAAAAAACTTATACACTTGATTCGTCATAGCTGCTCACTCGCACACAATTCAATATTGCCAAAATTGCAAATTTATATAACAAACTAGCCCACCCGTTACCCGGTTTCACCCGGGAATTATTTAGGATGTTTCCAAAATAACAAAGCCTAAAAAAATTAATAACTTATAATCTAATCTAGGACGTATGTAATGAGTATTCAAAATTGCATTGAAATACGTACAGACGTTTAGGCGTTAAAGAAGGACAAACAAACAGACAACGTTTCACTTTTATATATTAGTAAGGATAGGGTAAAGGACCCAATTACTGTCACCTTAAGCTATTTTACTTAAAATAACGAATAAATAAACGTTGTAAAGTCATACAAAAAAAGAATTATGTAATTCAACCTATAATCTATATTATAGATTATAATTGGACCGTTTATTTTGAAAGTGGTGTAAGTCCATTTTTAAAAAAAAATGAGATCACGTAATTCATGCTTAATTTAATGTAAATTTTTTATGTATATAATTATTTCGAAACAAGAGAAAATGGACTTACACCACTTTCAAAATAAACGGTCCAATTACACTGTAGTTTATTTATTCGTTATTTTAAGTAAAATAGCTTAAGGTGACAGTAATTGGTTAGGTGTCAGTAATTGGGTCATTTACCCTAGTAAGGATAAAACTAAACAATGGAAATAACATTTCTTGAATACTAAATGTATGTGGTTGTAAGGAAAAACGACCCATGTCACATGTTTTCACTTTCGAGATATTGTCGTTGAAAGTTCTAAACAGCAATTCTTCTTATTCACAAATTTTCCTTGTTTTCTTCTTACGATATAAACGTATATTTCCTTCACTTTACATAATATTCAATATTCGTATAATTAACGTAAATAAGAATAAAGAAAATAGTAATAATTTACATACACTATAGGCAAAACGACACAAGTCCACTGGACTTGTGTTGTTCTGCTTCAACATTAAAAAGAAAAGAAAAGAAATTATTCATTTATCAGTGTGAAAATTGGTGAAAATCTTCCTTGTATATTAAGGAAAAACTTTGTCGCTGCAAGTTATATGTACCTCAAAATTGCCTCGATACTTTTTAACGGCGAACGTTGAAAAACATGGATTATATCCAGTATTACTTTTTAATTAAAATTATTACATTTTTTAACATAAGGGTTTTGTGCATACATTTTACGGCTTCGCTAGAATTTTCTGAGTTTTATGTTTCAAGTCTCATAACGATCCCTTAATATTTACTAAAGTTATCGCAATTTATGTTTAAAAAAATAATGATTTTGGACGATGAAAAATGTTTTGTTTATAATTTTTAGCTCGAATAGTAATAATTCGATAAACGCACTGTAAATAGAAAAAATGTGTGGCGCGACGAGCTGTACAACACTATATTTTTTAAAATACAGTTTAACAACATCTAATTTTCCACTATTTCTTAGCGTTGGACAATAATTTTCCCCATTTTGGAGCGCTAGTCCCCTTGTTGCATCCGAGCCCTCAATTCTTCAACTCTTCCATTAAACCCAGCACAGTTTAAATACCAGCATTCCATTTCAAACGAACTCCACAATCTCCAATCGTTCCCCATTTCCACCCCCACCTGCAGATTAATCGCATTAATAAGTACACTTTTCCCGAAACGAATAACCAGCAGCGAAGATCGTATCGTTCCCCTTCCACCCCAGCGATAAAAGAGGTCGAGTTAAATCGAACGAGATAAAACGAAAGTTGCATCGCGGTGGTATCGTCTTCGACCATCAAAGCTCTGCCTGAATCGTTGAAATTAGACCTTGCCGGGACTGCCTCCTCGTGCACACGTTATAATTACAGTGATGGTGGAACGTTGTTACGTGTTTACGTAAGTTCGTGCGCGAACAGTTTGAATAGGTAGCGTTCGGTGGACCAAACGCGCGTAACCTTGACTTCGCGACTTCGGATCGTGGATCCTTTTGGTTCCACTGTATCGATCCTGCGTAGGTCCCCTCGTAGGTCAAGGGTTGAAACGTCCTCCAGAAAATTTCATGGACAACTTTCTCGATGCACGAAGACTTTTTTTACTAGGGGAGAGTAGGGTAATGGCGAACGCAGGGTAAACCGGAACGCGGTGGTTACGGCGTTTTAATAAATAAAAACCGATGTTCCCTCTCCACTAGCTAATAGTTTAGGTCGTATCCAACGCCGCGCAGAAAGTAGGGGAAACCTGTCCAAAACCGTATACCGAGGCAAAACCGTATACCGTACTTATTTCTGAAAACAAATGAAACAAATGATAGTTTTCTGCCATATTGAACTGTTAGTCAACAGATCCTCATTACAAAATACATGCGCTCCAGCTAATGATTAAATTTATTATATTTCTACGTGCTATGATCTTATTTTCGACTGTACTTCAAGTGGACTATATAGTGTTCTGGTATTTAGAAGGTAAGTTACATGAAGATATATATTAACGGTATCTATTTCTATTATATTTTGATGATCGTGGCCGATTGTTGTCATTTTCATATTTAGTTGTAACCAAAAGTGTGGGATCTTACGTCTTAGGGCAAAACCGTACACCGTGCAACGGTTCATAAACTAAGTAGTTTTCCATTTTTGTTTAAAAGTGTCAGCCAGATGCTACGTAATTATAAAAGGACCACCACCAGACAAGATTGGAACTCTGAAAATATGAAAAAGTCTATAATGAGTATAATCAATCGAAACATGGGATCCAATGTACAAGGTGTGGTGGATGGGTACACAAAGGTTGCACCGGTTTGGGATCTAAAGAACTCAACGATTTTCAATGCTACCGTTGTTAAATTAGACCGTATATAGCATATACGGTTTTGCCCCATAAGGTGGGCAAAATCGGAAAAAGAAGAGGTTCTGTTTTATTGTTTAATTAAGTACCCTATTTAAACTTTTAAATTATATTTTTGTTATTTTGTGTTGTTTACGAACCCCCTGAATAAATACCGTTTGCAGTACCCAATTTGTTTTATTATTTAAAAAATTATGGACCTATAACCTTAAGTATACGGTTTTGGACAGGTTTCCCCTAATAAATACAAAACGCTCATGCTAGTCAAGATAAACACAATTGATTATTTTCATCATGTTTCAAGTAATATTTTGTCCATCTTCAATTGGATGTAATAACTGTTGAATTAATGATACAATTGGGATTTTTTTAAGTTGAAATAAAGCACTTTTTTACCAACATTTTGTGACCAACGCGTTGCTTGAATTATGATTCTAACTTCTGAAATAAATTCTTTTTTATATTTTGATGTCGTGGGGTAATGAGGAACAACTCGGATGGGGTAATCTCGAACCTTTGAGATTAGCAACGATAACCGACTTTTATGAAATTTTCAGCATGTATAAAACTTACTTAAATCTACAAAAGGGATTTTTGAATTTTCATTACAGGCTCAGACAAAAAAGTCTAAAAAACGACCTTTACTATTTTTTTTCGATATTCCGACCAATTGCAATTTTTTTCTAACGCACAAGAAGAGGAATTTGCAAAATACATTAGGTAGAGGTTGTAGCAACATTTTTTATGGGTTGACCATTGAAATCGCGCTTTCTGTGCGACTTCTGCGATATGTAACTCTGTTCGTGATTACCCCATGCACAATTCGGAATTACCCCACCAGCAGTCGGGTAAATCCGAACAGCAGGGGTTTGGTTTTTTCATTATAAATTTAATTTTTATTAAAATTTTGCAAAATTCGTTAGAGCAGTTTATAGAAGACTAGTTTGAGTATGTTTATAAATAAAAAACAAATTCGTATCTCACATAGTTTTCGTTCTGTTTGCTTTCTCGCTTAGGTGTTCGCCATTACCCCACTCTCCCCTACAAGTTTGCTTCATCTCTTACTGTTTTCTTCGATAAGTGTAAAAGGTCGACAGTTTAATAGTTCCTCCTACAGTTTTTGTCCCACAAAGGAGACAGTTTCGTGCGCTAGCAAGTATCAACTTGTAACAGTTCCCCTGGCGGTGTGAACGGATGCTGATAATGCTCCGAATGCATTAAGAAAGCCATGGCTTTAATTACACTCCGCCGGGTGTAAAAATAAGCGTACTTTGCTCGCCTCGGTTGATCGAGTCCGAAACGATGCAAAAAGGCTGGCGCGTATAGGCTCGCCGGTGACTTTCTCCGGCAAAGTAAATAGAAATGCGTTGTGAACAACGGCAGCGAACTATGTCGCGTCTATGAAAATTAGCTCACTTTCGTTCGCCGTCGTAAAACGCCCCATTTGCGAGGATCGATGCCAAATGGTGATTGCAATAATCGTTGGCAAGAAAAGTGAATAATCAGGAGGATAGAAACCTACTACGATTTTATTTTCGAAAGTGGTTACACAATAAACTGTGTGACACGGATTATTCGTTGAAATAATAAAAGCAGGATCCTAAAGAAAGCAAATTTTAAAATGGGTGGTAAATTAAATTACTCAATGTTTCCCTGGAATATAAATTGAAAGGGAAGCCCAAAATCTCCCAAACGTCCTCGTGGAGGTTTGGTTGCCGATATCGAGACGAAGGAAGGGACCAGGGAACGATCACCTGTCGCTGGAATGCACACGCGCGAACAAAACGCTGGTAATTCCCTATGAAATCGCTTCTCCACCATCTGACCCGTGAGACTTGACGATCGCGTATGATACCCGCGCAACACCGGAAGGCCGTTTAAACGGAGGAAGTTAATCGAGCCGAATCGACGATTTCACCCCCCTTAATCGTCCTGGGGGTGAGTGCAGCTGCCGAATTCGCCGTTACCGCCCGAACGATTAGGGAACGCAAGCTTCGACGCAACCTTTTTTCACGGTAATTAGACGGTCACGGGGGGATGAACCGGCCACAGACAGGTGTTGAACCCCTCGCTGACACGCAATCCCGATGATTTCCAGGGATAATCGCGATAAATGGGAGTGAACTCGAGCACCGTTTGTCGAAGCAGTGTCACATGATTGTTACGACTGTGTTTACGGTAAAGTGTCCACGATGAAGTCAACGAATCTTGATGGGCCTGGCGCGGGCGACAAATTTACACGTGCAGAATTCTCTGGCAATTAAATGACTTTTATCGTAGGTATAATTATTTAATCGGCGTTATTAGTGTCCATTTCTATTTAGCGTGGGATTGCATTGTTTTCTTGGTGCAACGAATTAGGGGTTAAATGCTTGTTTGGTTGAGGAATAATTAGTGTAAAGATGGGGTTCGATTGGTTTTGTGATGAAAAAGAGGAAGGGTGGCTTACAATTAGTAGCAATTGAGGACCTTGCCGCAAGAGGGGTGCAGTTCCATATTTACCAACTTCGAGTAAATTAAAAAAACCGTTTTTAAAATTATTGGTTTGACTTAACATTAAGTAGAAAATGCTAGTTGAAAAATATATATATATTTTCACACCATAAGTAGTAGTTATTGAGTTGATAAGGTTTTATTTCTATTTTTGGTAGTTTTGACTGATTTCTATTTTTATTTCTATTTAATATGAGTATTAATATTTTTTCGCCAAAAATAGAAACTAAAACTTATCAAATCAATAACTAGGTACTACATATTGTGTGAAAATATACCTATATTTTTCAATTAGTATTCTCTTTTTAATTTAAGTCAAAGTAATAATTTTAAATTAATTTTAATATTAATATTATTTTAATATTAATTTTTATTTTAATATTAATATTAATATTGATATTAATATTTATATTTATTTGCAATAAATCTGCCCCAAATTTATATTTAGGTATAACGAAACGTAATGCTTCGAAGTGGTAAAAAGACTTCGAAGCAAATTATGCGAACCATGCATGATAATGTGTTTTCATTCGCGATACATCGTGAAGGTTTACGAAATTCGGTACAATTTACTTCCAGCAGCGTGGAATAGAATTACTTCCCGGAAGTTTCGCAAAAAGTTTGCCACGGTGCACGGATCTATGGATCCCCGTGGACGGCCATTACAGTAACAATAAAACGAGATTCATTAATAATCGGAGAGAGTGGCGGAGGCACATTTCTCCATTGTCTCGCTAGAACGTAATAATCTAATTTACCAGATGCACCTCTGAACCGTGGTAAACGCGAGTACAATATCCGTTTTAACGACACAGTAATTTGCGTAGCATTAAATATGAAATTCCTACCGCATCTGCCGTGATAAAACACAGTTCCTTGATTATTCTCCAATTATCATTAGACGCTGCTCATTAATCTCTCGAAATTTATCATCCCATTGTCACTCGAAATTTCAAGCAACGCACTATAACAATCACAGATAGGCAAAATTTTTTTTAAATACAAATTTCGAATACCGAATAAAAGTTAAAAAAAATTAGAATAAAGTTTAATAAAGTTAGCATGACGAATAATATTTTTACCTTGTTATTCAAAGCTTTTATTTCAATAAAAATCTCGCCCATTTCTCATAAGAATTCTTCAAAAAATATCTCAAATATATTCTGTTCGACACACTAATCGCAGGATTTTATCAAAGCAGAGTGATTCGACACGTCGCTGGAGCGCAAATTTCGACGCTGCTGCAATTGCGTAACACGTTACACGTGCAGCACAGCGCTACAGACATCGTGAAACAATAATTCCACGGGAAGTCGTAATAAACGTTCGAGCTTCCTAGCATTGTTCGTTTATTAAAAAGCCCGCTAGAAAAAGGAGAATAACGATCGAGCCCGGGGATGCAAAATATTCCCACGCGGCAGTCGCTGATATTTAATAACCGGTCTCGTAACGCGCACCGATTTTTCAGCCCAAATTAACCGTAGAATTTTTCGAAAATTTCAGATACCGGTTTCCACGCGTCGACCTCGATTCACTTCGCCGATCGCTGAGCAACTTCAACTGCACTCGCCTGACGACAAACTTACCTGTGACGGTCAATAATCGCCGAGTGGCCACTTGGCTAATCCCAGAGTCCTCCTGGTGGTCGCTCGGGTGGCGTCCAGTCGGCACAGGATCGGCCGACTGGTGCTGAATGGTCCATGGAAACTCCATGGCGAGTGGATTCTCAAACTCGATATCACTCTCGGAGGAATGTCCCGCAGCGGATCGGGAAAGCACTGGATCACTACATAATTCTGGCTCACGAGTTCCTTATATTAACTCCTCAAGCCCCTGGCGGTGCCATTTCCACCGAGGAGCGCGATTTTCGAGTTCAATTCTTAAAGAACGACGGCGATCTTCGTGGTCCAAGGCTGCGGCGCGCTGCGATGCATCGCGTGCCACCGGGGGAATTATTTCTTTTGAATTACCTACGTTCCTTGGAATTATTTTTGCCTAGGATGCTTCTGTCGTTGAGTATAGTGTAAGCTTCTAAGAAGTCGCTCCAAAAGCTTCAGGAGCTAAGGGCTCTTTGCTGAGACGGACAGTTTCACGAGCACACGCGGCCAGATCGAGGGCGACGGTGATGGAACACTGAGATCGATGATGTTTTCAATAAAGAATGAGACGAAATTCAGTTGAATGGGTTGGCTGGCTCGCGGACCTTGTTTTCGCGCGGGGAAACGGAGCGACATTATCGTGGCCCTCCTGGTATCGACGAGGGTCGCTCGTGCCACCACCATGTCTTGGGTGTAGTGGGGGTTGCCATTGGTGGCTCGAGGGCGGCGCTTACCCTGAGGATCTGAGACGACGGGGGTAGTAATGTGCAACCCCTTCGTTCCACGCGTCGCAACGAAATGGCCCAGAATCTTCTTACTTCTATGGTCGTGGTGTTATGTTTATAAACCAGTGGAATTGATTCTGGACTTGATGAATGGTGGATGACGATGGAAGTATTCGAATTTCTGGGGGATCTTACTAGGAACACTATTCAATTGATGATGGAATCGCGCAGATTTTTTTCTATAGATCGAAAGTATATGTTACCACGGTCACAAAAATGTAAATTAAAGATGCTCCCGAAAGCTGGTCTGACCTTGAAAAATCAATAAAGGTGGAACAGGGGAAAGGAGAAAAATGAGGGAAAGAGAATGACAAAACCGTCTGTTGAAATTTAATTATCTCTATTATCTGAAAATACAATGACTGCAACGAGCGAACACTGCTTTTTCATACCTTGACCAACGAGACAGTCTAAACAAGTCACTGCGAAGACTGATCGACAGATCACACATATACTGCGCGACACTATTTTTTGCCAAATATATGAATATGTACGAGGTGTGTAAATAAAGTAATGAGACTGATTTTGTTTTCAAGTTTTTATTCAAATATAATTACAATGCAATAGTGTCTCCTTCAAAATAGGTCCCTTAGGAAGCCACACAGCGCTGGAGACGGTCCTTCCAATCATCATAGCATTGCTGGAACTCGGATAGTGGAATAGCCTTCAGCTGGTCGGTTACAACTGTTTTGATGTTTTCAAGTATCCCAAAATGAGTTCCCTTGAAGTGATTTTTCAATCTCGGGAAGAGGAAAAAGTCACAAGGGCTCAAGTCTGGTGAATATCGTATTCACCAGACTTGATTGAAAAATCACCTCAAGGGAACTCATTTTGGGATACTTGAAAACATCAAAACAGCTGTAACCGACCAGCTGAAGGCTATTCCACTATCCCAGTTCCAGCAATGCTATGATGATTGGAAGGACCGTCTCCAGCGCTGTGTGGCTTCCCAAGGGACCTATTTTGAAGGAGACACTATTGCATTGTAATTATATTTGAATAAAAACTTGAAAACAAAATCAGTCTCATTACTTTATTTACACACCTCGTATACATTAATTGAAAAATAAATGGTCAGAAAAGGTATATACAATTTTCTTAAAAATATTGTAAGAAGTAAGTGAGACAAAGAAAACAATTTTAATATACGGAATTTGCATACAACTTTAGAAAATTTATAACAAGGGCTAATTTATTGCGACACATTTTTTTAACGAGAAAGTTTGTCGCTTTGAATAGTCATTTGTTTACTAATTCTTAAATTTGAAACAATACGCCATCTTCTTCTTGCTATCTAGAATCTTCATCTTGAATCTATTTTTACTTCAATCACTTTTTTAAAACTTCTTGTCGACAAGATTATCATAAATGTAATGGTTAATTACCCACGGTTCTGATTTCAATACTATTATCATTAATCTTTTTTTATTGTCATTAACTTTTTCTAATTGGTATCTATCATTAATCTATTATCATTCATTTAATATAATCGATTTTCAAATAATAGAGATAATTAAATTTCAACAGACGGTTTTGTCATTCTCTTTCCGTCATTTTTCTTCTTTCCCCTGTTCCAAAATTATTGATTTTTCAAGGTCAGACCAGCTTTTGGGAGTATCTTTAATTTACATTTCTGTGGCCGTTGTGACATATACTTTCGATCTATATAAAGCAATCTGCGCGATTCCATCATCAATTGAATAGTGTTCCTAGTTAGGGTTGCTTCTCTTTTAATGCTTTTCGTAGGATATTAAACAGGATATTACGTCGGTGGGATATTAGGATTTAGAAATCGATGAGCGAGGAGTTCTATGCATAAATTAGCTGTATTATTTACGAGGGTTGTTTTCTGCGCACCATGCTTGAAGTTTTATAGGGCTGCACCCTCTGAATCTAAGGGCGGTGTTTGTGTGGATCCTTCGGCAAGGGAGGGGTTAAACACTTATTTCTTGTTTTATTCACTAACTTTATGCAATTACTTTATCAGTAGGGTAAAGGCAGGTAATATGGAACTTCGTAGAATTTTGATAAGGACGTAAGGAACTCTTTAGGCAATCGTGGGTACTAGATCCTTAGATACAATACGTCGGTGATAATGCAAAACCACGTATAAATAGTTTGTAAATACCGCGGATCTGTATTTTACCGAATTTACAGGAGGAAGAAAAAACTTAATATTTTAGCCATTTTAAGGGATTTTTTTGACTGAACTTTTTTGGCACAGTTTTAGCACTCCTTGTAATAAATACTAACATCAATGGTATGGCTTTTAAAAAAAACGAAACATCGCTTGGCAACCGTGAGCGCGAATTCTCAATTTTGCTACTTTTGCAGATCCGCGGTATTTACAAACTGCTCATAGGGTAAACCAACCAGTAAATGACCGCATACTTTTATTAGGAATCGTACTTATTAATGTTTGTTTAATACCCATAACTAAAAATATGGGATATTAAACGTGCAACTGCACTCCATTTATAAACATATAGTAATTTTTAAATTTATAATTGACATTTCTTTGCCTAATGGTCATTCACTGGTATGCGGTCAATTACTGGTTGGTTTACCCTACGCGATTTTGCACTATCACCGATGAATAGACGATGATAATGATAATTGAACATCAGTCCGGGTATTCATCATTGAAAGAGAAACGTTTATATTTTTTGTGGAGTGTAACAGTTTCAGGAAAGTGCATCAAAGAATTAAATATTGTAGTGAAGGTATGTTACTAAGTATTATTTTGATATAATTTATCATTAAATATGTGTGTTCTTGATTATTCAACAATAGTTTACCAATAAAGTTACTTTCTTCTTAGTATAATTCTTAAATGCTTGTCGAAACATGTGTGTATGTAATATGAAACATACCGAGTAACATAGATGAAGTTGATAATGACGATGACGATGATGATGCGGAATGCTTATTTTGCGATGGAAATTATAAAAATAAGGATAATGAAAAGTAGACCCAATGTGGGGCTTCCGACGTATTATTTGCGTGCCCAACGTGTAGGAGACGCACAAAGCAGGAATAAATTCCAAAAATAATGTATATTTATTTATTTGTATCTTCTATTTAATAAATCTTCATTTTTTGTAAGAAAAAAGTAAAGATTTTGGAGTTTTCTTTACAAATTTCCTATGTGTTCTATATTAAGACCCATTTATTCGAACGGCCAATTTTCACTCTTTTCAGTTTTTTACTATATTATTATTATTATTATTATTATTATTATTATTATTTCCAACGGCAATACCCTTCAGTATACAAAAAAAGAACATGATAACTAGTACTATAATTGCAAAACAATTTGATTTTTTACATTTGACTACATAAATATAATTATGCATTAGTTCCTTCGTCCCCTCGTGTCATTTTTATTAAAAAAAAAGAAATTCCCCTACTTTTGACAAGCTTTTCAAACCAAATGTTCCATATTACCTGCCTTTACCCTATATTATCCTCGTCAGTGTAGAGATTCTTCCCAAGTGGAAAAGTATTTCCACGCTGAGATTCGTGGAATACAAACTCTGAATTACACTTTACAACTTCGTAACGATGGTGATGGTAATATATCACTCCAAAAGTACTCCAAAACCATTGCACTGGCTTGAAATCATGTCTCCATCAAAGTTCCACTGAGCTTCACGAGTTGGTCGCCGAAGTGATTGTAAAATAAGATTCTTCGCAAGCGAAAACAAGGTGTATAAAGTATATACTTCTTTCAAAGGAAACAATTACCACGAGGCGAAGTATTGCCTTCACGATACGATCTACCGGAGTTGATTAATGGTAGTAATGTTATCAAACTATGGAGCGTAGATTAAAATTGAATAGACTCATCGGCGAACGCGAATCTCTGTAGCCTGACCAATTGGCAGCAATAATGATAGCCTAGTTCTGATGTATCGACGTTGTATTCTCTCCGCCATTACTGGCATTTTACTCGCGATTCGCTATCGAGAGACAAGCTTCCTTGATAGGAATGAATTTCAAAAGGGGACGAACGACATCGATTACCAATTACAACCACTAATGGCCAGCATTTAGAGCTGTTCGCGGCGCACGAACTGGAACAACTCGACGACACGAAATCAGCGAATAAATTCCAAGCACCTTGATTCGTTTATTAATTTAAAAACTGTCCATTGTTTGGTACTCGGCGTCTCAATATTCTCAATCGTTGCACCGAAGTAGGAAATTCAATCCCGGCTGTTTTTTTGGATTCTAAAACTCCCGGGATTTGATATACAAAGTTATAACTTATACCGAGAATTTCGAGAATTTTTAAAAACGTAAATTATTTTATGGACAACTGAAAAATGTAAAAATGGAATCCAAAAAACAGCCGGGATCCCGGGATGAATTCTTTACATCGAAGCAAAAGAAACAATTGAAAATGGAATAAATGTGTTTAGTTAGTCGTGTCTGTTCAACGATAGCAGTCGAAGGGACAGAAAGTGTCAACAGTGATAATTGCCTTAGAAAGAGAAGTAGAACGAACTTTTTCTCAGTGATCGTTAAAACTCCAGATGTTTGACAATTTTTCAGCAATTTCGCCAATCCACGGTTTCCTGTTGCTGCAACTTGAGAGACAAGAAAGAGGAACGAGGAACTCAGATAGGTACAGTCCACCCAAAAGTAATAAAATGATCATGCAAATGCATATTTTTATAGGCAAAAAATGAAGCAATGGGACCTAGACAGAAATTTGTTTTGTCATTAGAGAAATCCGAAATTATACTTTTTATTTTGCATATTATGCATATTGCATATGTTTTGCATAATGCAATATTTTGATCATATTGCATATTCTTTCTATATTATTTGCACATTTCTTGCATAGGTAAACCAACCAGTAATTGACCGCATACCAGTGAATGACCACTAGGCAAAGAAATGTCAATTATAAATTTAAAAATATTATATGTTTATAAATGGAGTGCAGTTGCACTTTTAATATTCCATATTTTTAGTTACGCGTATTAAGGAAACATTAATAAATACAATTCTTATTAAAAGTATGCGGTCATTTAAAGTGCTTCTCCACGTTGTGCATTTTATAATCGTTTTTTTTTAAATTACGATAAGAATAAGTAATTATTTTTATAGAAATTTGAAGAAAAATAAATTTAAATGCAATTTCAACAGTTGTTTTGTTGTTATACATAAATATATTCAAGTACTAATCTCAAAGGTTCATAAATTCAACAATTCGGTCATTCACTGGTTGGTTTACCCTATTTCGTGCATACTCCTCATATGTTTTGTGAATACGCGGCTGACTTTGTATCACGTGCTGAATATAGGCACAAAAAAATAGACAAATGTTCATGGCGGAGTCAATAATTTTGTACATATCGACGTGCGTTACGAAAAGTAGCACGTTTCAATTTTCTTACGAAAACTAGCACGTTTCGATTTTCGCTGCGAAAACTAGCACGTTTGAGTGATTTTTCACGAAATATTTAACTTTAAGCAGATGCCGTGATTTTATTCAGAATTAAGTAACCGAACTATGAGAAAATTATGCTTTGTTGGATACTGGGTAGTATACAGATTATAGATGGGATTATTATTTATTAAACAATATTTTCAACAGTTGAATTCTTTTAAACTGACCACGCGCTGAAACGTAATAATTTTGCAGTCTGCAGTATAATCCAAAACGTGCTATTTTTCGTGGCCAAACCAGATAACGTGCTAGTTTTCGCCGCAAATTCCCAAATGTGCTATTTTTCGTGGCAAAACAGTATAACGTGCTAGTTTTCGCCGCAACAGTACGAAATGTGCTATTCTTCGCGGCGGAAGACGAAACGTGCTAGTATTCGTCAGAAACGACGAAACGTGCTTCTTTTCGTGGCAAACCGAAACGTGCTAGTTTTCGTAAGAAAATTGAAACGTGCAACTTTTCGTAACGCACGTCGATATGTATCCCACGCCACAGAGAACTTCTGGTCAGTTAGATCACGAGTGTCACGTGCAGACTAAATCGAGGACAATTAGCAATTTCCAACAAATATTTCAGGTTTCAACTTTGAATGAATCACTTTGTATTTTGCATATGTGTTGCATATATGTTGCATAAGTGTTGCATATATCTTGCACATATGTTGCATAATACGGCATATTATACATGCATAAACATCCGCAGTCTAGTAACATGCTTATTATCAAAATAATTATGGATCCAGTGTAACTTAATTTGACGAGAACAGAATCTAGCGCTCATTTATAAAAGCAGAAACAGAGGCACAGAACCACTGACGTGTCATTCCCCATCAAACTATTCCCGCAAAATTCTTTCAGCAACCACCTGCTCGTTCTTCCACCGCGTGAACCCGCGAGCGGTCGCGTGCGTGAAGCCACGGGTGCGTGTAATCGCACGCATTAAGCGGCCCCGTGTGCTCCTATCAACCCCTCTGGTTTCATTATCGTTACACACGACCGATCCGGCCGGCCAGCGATCACTCCCAGTCCCCCAATCGAAATTCTTTCGTCGACCCGGGCGCAGACAGCCCGATAATATGTAAATGTTTGCCCCCCTGGTTAAACGGCCACCTATTCGCCCTCAATTACTCGAACCGCCGTTTTCACGACCGTCAATCGTGCCAGATTCCCCCCGCTCCCTTACGCCTCTGCATTAAACAACAGATTCAAGAACGACGAAGAGAAAAGCAGAAGAAAATCTTACGCAAGGCTACCGGCACAAGCCGCTCGTTTATCAGCGACGATATCGACGTGCTCGAATGTGTAAAAAAGCGCCCAGTAGCCGTTTACTAATAACCGTCGTAAGTGGCAGGTTGCTGACTTAATCCACGCTCGTTAGGTTCATTCTGAACAGCGCAGCCATACGCTGACTACTAGGAGAGGGGTTTAAAAAAGTATTCCACTGAATTCATTTCCAAGCAGATGCGATACGCGCGGTGCATTAATATTGGATAGACAGAGGCGAAGGAATAGAAGGTTCGCATCTTTCGAATACATTTCGTACGCGGCATAGGGTAAAGGACCTAATTACTGGCAGCAAACCCAATTACTGTCACCTTAAGGGGGGACTCTACCTTGTTCGGCCGAAAAATTGCATTTTTTTTTTTGCTTTTTCGGAAAGATATAAGTCTTGTGTATACACTCTGCAAAGCTTATAGCCAAATTCGAAAAATTGGTGAAGTTATAGCGTTTTGAATCGAGCGGTACGCAGGTAGATATGAACTTTTAAACTCGATTTTCTCGAAACTACATTTTTCGACCTGGCGTTGAAGAAATCTCGACAACCAATGAAGCAAACAACTTGAAATTTTACAGGCATGTTGAGCAAGGGTCTGTCTATCGATGGTAGTAGATTTATTGCCGTATTGTAACCGTTCCTAATTTTACTTAATCAAGTTTTGCCGATTTTTGAGAAAAATTCGATTCATCATATTCAGAAGCCTGCCATTTGAACATTTCTTTGTTTATCTTAATGAATCTACTACCATCGATAGCCACATTCATACAGATTAAGAATCTCTTTCGTTTTTGGGTTTCACATTATCCTTCGAGTATATTTCGCAGGGGTGTGCGGGTACCCGACTTTTCGGGCTCGGGACGGGCCGGAAATTTTCGGGCGAGATCGGGCGGGATCCCGATACTTTCGTATTGCTCGAGATCCCGACGGTCTCGGGATCCCGAGACTCGATTCGGGCTACAAGCATAGCCCCTTCCGTCTCGGTCCCCTCGTAATAGCTGGCTTTCGAGCCGATCGCGTCCGAGTTTTGCCGAGCCGACCTGAAATCAAATTTCCCGCTCACGGCGGTCTTGCTTGTAGCCCGAAACGAGTCTCGGGATCCCGAAAACTTCGGGACCTCGAGCAATACGAAAGTATCGAGACCCCGCCCGATCTCGCCCGAAATTCTCCGACCCGTCCCGAAGGCCGGGAACCCGAGCCTCGGGACGATCCGCACACCCCTAATATTTCGTTAATGCCAGGACCACCCGATTTTTTTTCAACGCCTGAAGTCAGCACTCTGTATCAGCCACATCTTTTTTTAGCGTCACATAAAAATTTATAACAAGAGCTGAGGATACAATAAAACAGCCTGTCAAACCGCAAATTAATTTGTCAAACCGTTTTTGTACAAAAAATTCACCAAATTCATCGATTTTTCGGCCCAACAAGGTAGAGTCCCCCCTTAAGCTATTTTACTTAAATAATTCAAAAAACAAAGTGGTTTCGGCGCACTGGTTCGGTCAGTTAAAATTTTTAATAAAAGCTATTTTGCAATCGTTATATTTCCGATGATAAGGGATTTCCCTTGATAAGGGTCACAACCAATGACCGAAACGTCGGAAATATAACGATTGCAAAATAGCTTTTATTAAAAATTTTAACTGACCGAACCAGTGCGCCGAAACCACTTTGTTTTTTTTAATTATTTCATATAGGGTAGATGTCCCTATTACTGTCAGTGTCCATATTACTGCCACTTCATTTATTTTGCTTAATAAAAATGTAACGTATAAAGAATAATGCACAACAATAATATTATTATTAAATTGGGACTGTTCTGATTATTATTAATATTATTTTTCTACACTATTCTTTATACGTTACATTTTTATAAATCAAAATAAATAAACTGGCAGTAATAGGGACACTGACAGTAACAGGGACATCTACCCTATACGGTCGAAATTCTAATCAATTTATTTTACTTAAAATAACGAATAAATAAACGTTTAAGTAAAACAGCTTAAGGTGACAGTAATTGGGTCCTTTACCCTAGCGCGTTTTTTCTCGTCCACTGAAAGTGCATCGACGGTCTTCGAAGTTTTAATTATATCAAGTCCCTTGGGACGGGATATTGAAAGCAGACAGAGATGAGTGACGTGTATGGATGTGCAGTTTATCTATCAGTTTAAATTCGTCATATCAGTTTGAATATTCAAGTCGTTAGAAACTCGTTTTGTTTCATTGCCGTTTACAATGGCGTTTCAATAATAGTGTACATAGTTCGCGCGAAGTTTCGCGTTTCGAAACAGTCGCGGCAGTCATGAAAGCTTGATTACGACCGCCACTCGGCGATATCAGAGTGATTCGCGTGCGACTGTTTTCGATTTTCCCGTGCTTTTCGCGTCACGGTGATCTCATTGTTTGAGCCTTTATCGTCGCCTTATCGGGATTAGGAGCGGTCTCAGCGTTCGCTTCGCGGATTGTTTCGCCCCGGTTCGTTGGAATCGTCGGAAGCGAATCGCTCCGTCGCTGACGTCCAGGGGCACGCGTATGCTAGTAGTCGATTGTAACGCGACCCGCGCTATCGCTCGCGAACTGACCTTCGAGCGTCTGTTTTCGAGCGGTGACGAGAGGTAAACGATCAAAATCAAAGAGATGCCCGTGAAACTTTCCTGTAAACGTTTTTAGGAGCAGATAGAATTTTTCTAGGTTAATTAGACGAGGCGAGGCAGGCGAGTTCCTTGCAGCAAAAGGAATCGAAAAGTCCTTTACTATTTTGAGATCCGAAGCTCCGTTTCCGAGATATAAGCAGTCAAAGTTTGGTTCCTCGACTTCCGGCGCGCGCCGGAAGTCGCGGAGGTGCACTTTCGATCGCTTGTATCTCGAAAACGAAGCTTCGGATCAGGAAATGGTAAAGGAGTTTTTTGTTCCATTTGGCGTGAGGAATTTGCCTGCTTCAGCTTATCCCAGAATTTTGAGGCAGCTTGGGTAACAAATTCGTTGTTATAGCTTGCGTTGAAACATTAATTGTTTGGTTTATACCGTGATTTTAGGGTTTGAGATTATTTGCATCGACGATGAAAAATTCCCGTCAGCTCTGCTCCGCGATGATTTCAAAGCTTCCAAGCCGTGACCTTAACTAACTGGAATTGGTGTGACGATGAGAAAATTATTAGGGTCATTAAGTAATCATCCTACGCGGCCGTCGGAGCTAATGCGAAAGTCGCGTACGCGAAAATTAAGTTCTCAAATGAAATGCAGTTATCTCTGGTAATGTGCTGCCGTGACTTCATCGCTGCTCTTTGCCCTTTCGTTTTTCCGATGGATTTTCTTTCCCACTCTCCGTCCTTTTCTTATTCTTCTTTCGTGAACGGCGCTCCTTAGGGGAGCGCTTCTAAAATGCAGTATTTTCAGTGTCAAGCGACAGTGGCGTGTGGAGTATGGCAACGTGGAACATGCGATCGGAGATTTCTCCTTCCTTTTTGTTACGAGACTGAATTCCCCGAGGTGTAACAATAACCATATTATCCTGCTCGAACGCTTGACGTCCACGTGCACGTGTCTATCATCGTTTCGTGTCTGAAACGAGCTCTCCGCGATCGACGCTTCGAGCTCCAACGAAATTCGACTGGTTTTCCTCCTAATTCGATAAAACTCGAAATAATCGAACGAGGAAAAATATTTAATTTCATTTTTTAAATTGAACACCAGAATTCTTCCAATTTTTTAATTCTAAACTTCAACTGAATGTCGGGTTTTAAAGTAGCAACTTTTATTGTTTCGTGCAATGCCATCGGAAATAAATGGAGGGATAAGATGTGTGTTCTGAAAGGATGAAAGACATGTATATACAGAAGGAAACAGGTTTTCATGGGTAGCAGCTCCCAAAATAGCGTTGGATACGTAGGCGCGGACTGTCTCGAGGCTGAATGAGTTATTGGTACCATTATCATTGTCCCTAACGTTATTCCGATTATCGAAGGTATCTGCATCGCGCGCATCTACCGGCAATAATTCTCGAAGAACTGCTCCATTCGCATTCCTCCTCGCTTCGTATCGATTCGTGGAAAACTTTGAGAAGCCGTAAAAGGCACGCGGAGTTTGCATACCTGCCGCCTAGAAAATCTGGCTGGTTCTTTGTGCGAGAAAACCTCTCGTAACTTTGTCAACCGGTTCTTCGAAGCAAAAACGTGAACGAATCTTGAGTGGAAATCGGGTTTGAACTGTTGGGCATGGAAGAATTAGTGACGCGAGCGGAAAAGATACTTTTTCTGTTGGGACAAATGCCTTTTCAATATTTAGACTCTTGGGTTTTTTTTTTAATAATTCAGAGCCTTGCGGCATTTTTTACAGTTTTTTGAATTATTACGTGTAAAAAATTATTTGATATGGTTTGGTGCACGGTTGATGCGAATCCAATAACAAATAAGCGATTTATTACAAATAAATAAAAATAGAAATATTAATATTAAGAGATATTTATATTAAGAAATATTAATGTTAAGAGATATTAATATTAAGAGATATTTATATTAAGAAATATTAATATTGAGAAATATTAATATTAAGAAATATTAATATTGAGAAATATTAATATTGAGAAATATTAATATTGAGAAATATTAATATTGAGAAATATTAATATTGAGAAATATTAATATTGAGAAATATTAATATTGAGAAATATTAATATTGAGAAATATTAATATTGAGAAATATTAATATTGAGAAATATTAATATTGAGAAATATTAATATTGAGAAATATTAATATTAAGAAATATTAATATTGAGAAATATTAATATTAATCTAAATATTAATATTAAGAGATATTAATAGTAATATAATATAATATTAATATAATATTAATATTTTTATTACAGAAAAACTTATCACCTCAATAACTGCTACTTAATATTCTGTGAAAATATATATTTTTCAATTACTGTTCTTTTTTTAATACCAAGTCAAAAAAATAATTTTATAAACAGTTCTTCCTAATTTACTCAAAGTAGGTAAAATTGAAGCTTCAACCCTCTTGCTTCAAGGTCCTTAATTGAAACATATATAAGACCTTAAAATCCGCATTACACTTTCATTTGAAAAATTTCTTTAAACGAATAGATAACGATATATCGTTTAGATTTTCCAACCCGCCCCTTCATCTCGCATTATTCAACCGAACATCGCGACCGTGTGAAGAAACAGGTGAATTTCGTCATAGAGTCCCGCATTCTAAATGACATAACTGTATCATGAATGTACCAATAATTACACACGCGTTAAGACTACAAACGGAAATTGCTCCTAACGCGGTAGGTACGCCTGGCATAATGTAATGCGCGAGCGTTGTTAATTGCCGCGAATTTATTGCAATTTTACGATCAACGTGGGAATATCTACTAAACAGAACCTATTTCTTTAACGAGACCCTAGGTTCAAACTGGAGCACGACTACTCACAAATACAGTGTCCGTGCCCCTCTTTCCCTTTAACAAAATATGTCATTAAAACTCGAAGCACCTTCAAACAGAATTTTTCCATTCCTGCTGCAGTAAACAATATATTACCTAAAACTCACAATAAATTGAAAGAAGCAATGGATATCTACATCTACAAAATTAAGTTCAAAGCACAAACTGGATCTCTGAAACGAACCGGCAGCCACTTTCACCGTAATCACATTTGAATCAGACACGAAGCATAGTTAAATAGATTCGTGTCATATATGAGTCATACTATAGAAATTGCAGTGGCTCGACTACTCGAGTAGCCTGAAAAAAATCGAGCACCTTAATCACTCACATATATAAGAAAAAGATGCAAGTAACTTCATTGCAACACTGTCGAGCCAGTTACAAAATGAATTCTAGTACCTGGAATCTTTATGTAACTTGGTAAAACTAGTGTCATCGAAAATACTCCAGTACCCAACTCTATTTGAGAATTTTCTGTAAGATTCTTTATTCTGTTTAAAACTGTTCCACCAAATAGCAAAGAACTGCCAGCACAAAGAGTCTCCAAGGCTTGTGTTACTACCAATGCCGCGTGGCTCGTAATTCATTCTTATCTCCGTATTCGTCGCACTGGATGGATAACTTTTCGACGCACTGTCTGGAATTAACAGCCCGTAATTGGGCTTTACGCGAATTGTTCAACGTCTCGCGGCTCTGCATCGCGCCGCGGTTACGTTAACCACACCTGCACACCTTTCACCTGGCACGCCGGCACGTATATGATTGAATGAAGCCTATCTACACACGCGCCATCGGCCATACAATTACAGATCCATGGATTGTTAGTTAATAACGGTATTTTCCCCGCGTGCGCGACGGGGATAGAAACCCGCGCGAGAAAAGCAGGATACGCGCGGGGATTTTAAACAGAATGCTCCCTGGCCTATGTTATTTACATACTGGGACGCGGAAATTGCTGACGAAACGCGCGTAATTGTTGCTCACCTTTAGCAGCTTTTGACAAAATAACGAAGGTAGACGGAACGGCAGTGATTCTTCGTGGTTAGTATGTTTAAAGTGAAATCACGGTGTAACAATTGATATACTATTTAGGTGGACTCTTTAACAGTTTTGTTGGTGTAAGGGAAGAACGGTTGAATTATGGTTCCACAAACGGGAAACTTAATATGTAGGGGAGAGTTTCCAATATCGTACTGGTCACCTAAATCGTAGGGTAAATATACCAGTAAATGGACACTACCAGTGAATGAACATTTTTTACTAAAACGAGTAAAATAAGTTACTAAAATAAGCAACTAATTAATTATAGACTTCTTCTAGTTTCTCGCTTCATATCCAAACAATCTTCGCAACACGTGGAAGCAATCGCGCTGCAAACATAATTTTATAAAAGTGTCCATTCACTAGCCTTAAGTGTTCATTTACTGGTGCATCTACCCTACCTTAACAATTTCTCAGCAATTAATGAATGTAAACGACGTCTGATAATAAAAATATCAAGTAAATGCGAAACAAGGAATAGAAACAAAACCTTTTGAGCTTACACCCTATTTTGTGAGTGCTATAAATATTTAAAAAAAATCAGGTATGATTGATGTAAGTTTTTACCAGATTATTTTAGCTGATAATAATGAAACAATACAATTTTGTCTTGTATTTTTCTAAAAGCGGGTTTAATGTAGAATATTTTACATTCATTTTAAATACATGTTACATTCATTATAAAATTTAAATTGATATTTATAAATAAATTTTGGGGCGTGATTACCAGAATGACTCCTTAAAGAAGGACAAGGACAACAATTTTATGCATTTAGCCACGTGTAGTAAAATCACAAAAGATGCAATGTTATAATAGGATAGATACTTAACCCCTAACTAGTATACTGTTTTTTGAAAACGTAACTGGTATCCTGGGGTCGTGGCAGACCTCAAATAAAAAAGGGCACAGAAATTTGAAAAGTCCACACTAGAACAACCTCTATGAATATTTTATTCTTACGTACTTAATATATAAAATAATAGAAACGTAGAAATTTAAAGTATTATTACAAAGTTAATAAGAAATTCAGTTTACAAACATAAACAACCAAAAGTTTCGCAGTGGACTCTGCATGTCCGGGGTCATGAGTGACCCCATGATACCAATTAAGGGTTAATAAAAAAATTATTTATAAATACAATTTCGACCGGAATTATCAATATAATATGTTTTCAGCGCAATGGTTCGTTCACTTTTAAAACACTCACACTCAAAAAGCCATTTTGCAATAAAATTCAATTTATTTATATAACTGTTTCCAACGTTTCAACTGCGAGAGCTATTGAACATAATGAGTCGTAACGTTCGAAAACAAACGTGCGACACCCGAGTCGGTTAGAAGATGACTGAGGTAAATAGTGAGCAACTTCGAAACATCTAGAAGGTGACAAACGGTATGGAAAGAAACAAAACGTTGGGCAATATACCGTCTAAATTCAAATTTCAAAAAACCAATACTGCAGAAGAGAAAAACCAAAACATTATTGCTTAAGTGTCATATTTAATGACTACTTATGATGTTAAAAAGCGACCACTACATAACATTTTAAGATATATTTGTTCATAACGAGTAAGATCACTAATTGAGAATTATTAGAACACTACATCATAAGGCATAACTTTTTAATTAATATTGCGTAATATTCTTGTATTTTAGGTGTTTCATACCTAATACCTAATTAGGTTAATGCAAATGGTATTAAGGGTCAATACAAATGTAAACATGTTAATTTTTATATTATATAACAAATATTCTAAAATTATACCAATGTCCTCCCACTTTACAGTAACTTCATTGGCATCAGAGGCATAACACATTTTCCCTTGAAAAACTTAAAAAACACTAAGAAGAATATTAAATAAATAGAATCATCTGATACTTTTCCAAGAATTTTAAATTCCAACAGGTTAATGACATTCTCCAGAATATGAATTTACCTTAGTCCGTACTATTTTTATCCCCGAACTTGATTCTTTTATCCACCGCGCATAATATTACAAGCTCGAAATGAATCGTGTCCTACGCCCACGGAATGCGCAATAAACGAATGGAATTTTTTCTATAAATCGCTTCGATCCTCGGAACGCGTGCGTTCGAGCGGTTAGCCTGAACTCCTGACCTCATCCGCGCATCATTCTTCCACGACGTGCCTGTCTGCGAACATAAATATTGCCATACCGGCAATAAATATGGTAACGCGTTTACAACGTGGGCGTGCATACGTAACCGCGCACGAATGCACCCGCGTGCACACCGATTTCGTGAACGTACACGTAACATTCAATCTCGCTTCTATTGTGACACGGTCGTGTTAGGCCGTTAACGAATCCAGTGTTATGTAAAATATTGATTGCGCAAAAAATTTGTATCGTCACGGCGACAGATTTTTCAACGTCTACATCGTCACTAACCATCGTCTGTGTTTGGCCATTATTTCACGGCAGCGTCCAATTAACACCTCGCGATTCAAGTTAAACATTAGCGTTCTTCATAGATAAAAACGAGAGTTTAACGATGTCGTAAAGGGAACGAGTGGTAAGCAAGTGTTTCCTGCTTCTGACATAATCCAACTGCATTTCCGAATGCCTGAAGATGAAGTTTGTAGGACAGTTTATTAGGAATAGTTTTTTGTTGGGTAAGGTGGGAGTAAATAGGGAATGTAAAATAGTTTTATTTTGTTTAGTTTTTATTTTGTTAAAATAAAATTACTTGATTTTAACTAGTATACTTTATCAAAATATTAAAGTCATCTTACGGAGGAATCTGAGCTTTATTAATCCTTTGTGATTCGACAGTTCATTGGTGTCACAAGGAGAGGTTCCCAGGTGTTAGTCTCTGATTGCTTTGAATTTTGGATATGTTTTAGAGGACCGAAAAATAAGATATACGTGTTTTTTTTATAACGGCCCGTTTTCATAATTAAGGGCTGAAACCAACCCCCAAAGTTATAAGATTTTCAGGTGTTCATCTCCGATTTCTTTGGTTTTTGGATATGTTTTAGAGGGCCGAAAAATAAAAAATACGTGTCTTTTTATTTTGGCCTACTTGACTATTTAGGCGGTGAAACCATCCCTCACAGTTATAAGATTTTTAGCTGTCCGTCTCCAATTGTTTTGGTAAAAAATTAAAGCAATCGAAAAATGGCACCACCTATTCAAATAAAATGTAAGGGGTGGTTTCACCCCTGAGCATGTAAGCAAGCCAAAATAAAAGGACATCTATTTCTTATTTTTCAGTCCTCTAAAACATATCCAAAAATCAAAGTAATCCGAGACGAAAACCTGACAATCATATAACTTTGGGGTTGGATTTACCCCTTAAATATGAAAACGGGCCGCTATAAAAAACACATATATCTTATTTTTCGGTCCTCTAAAACATATCCAAAATTCAAAGCAATCGGAGGCGGACACCAGGGAACCTCTCCTTGTCAGTTGCCATCAACAAAAAATGCTATAAGTCGCAAATTCACGAAAAATAAACATTCCTCATTTTCCCGATTAATCTTCAAATATGGAGACCGCCAAATAAAAGATTCAACCCAGGCAATCTGTGCAAATAATTTCGAGACTCGCTGTATCTTCGGTGTCTAAATAAATCTCGATTCTTAGAACACTGGGACAAGTCGCTCTGGCCTTTCCGCGATTCAATTATGCAGAAACGCTGTTGGAATTCTTTAGTGTGACTTTATTGCTGCGACGAAGATCGTTTGGAACTGCATTCGGAAGGCGGTAGTTGCCGAAAACGGATTTAATGGGGAAAGCAGCGGACGTAAGTGGATAGAAATGAAGAATTGCTGACGGTGCGTAGATGCAGGCTTTAAATTTCTACCGCATCTGGAGGACGATTACTGTCTTCGACGTCCATGAATTGCAAGACAGGACGTCTTAAACAGCTGTATGCACGCGGCTACGATTTAACGCGCATTGAATCCCGAGGCAGAAATCCGTGGAACGTGATCCATTACGGAAGAGACACGACCTCGATTGTTCATCTTGATGTTTCGATGCCGTGTCTTCTGCTTAAGTCACGCTGAAGTCCTCTTTCCCTTCCCCTTTTCACTTGGAGTTGATCGTTCTCCCCAGACCTCTCCGTCGTATGTACGTTCGATACACACTCGCGAGTCTTGAAACCATTAAGGGGTTAGTCAGGAGGCCGAAAAGAAGGGAGTGTTTGCGAATTTTTTTTTAAAAAGTGCAAGCACATATTTTCACAGAACTTTTTGCGCTTTAAAGAGTAACATTTAAAGAACATTTGGTAATTTTTTTGTAGAAAAATATTTAACGTTTATAATAAAAATATAACGACATCCAAGAAGCCTTTTTAAAAACGGGGAGCACGATATCGAAAAAATTACTTCACCAATGTTTCTCATACTTTGTGGGATTATTTTTTATATAAAAATCTATCGACTATTGTTCGCATATTTTTTTAATATATATTTTCGATTTTATCAACGAAAATTTGCCGTTTGTCGCGCGAAAATCGGGACTTCAAACTTTAAATAGCCGCCATTTTATTTTAAATTACTATTTCGAAAATCCCCCGACGTCAGTCGAAAGATACATTAATATACTAACGAAATCTTGTTTGTTTTTTTATTTTAGATAATCTGATTCCGAATTGCAGTGCTCGCCGCAAAACAAATATTTATTAAAGGCTTCTTGGATATCGATTGTAATTTTATTATAAACGTAAATATTTTTCTACAAAAAATTACCAAATGTTCTTTAAATGTTACTGTTTTAAGTGCAAAAAGTTCTGTAAAAATAGATTGTTCAGTTTTTCCAAAAAAAATTCAGAAACATTTGTCTCTTTTCGGCCTCCTGATTAGGTATAACCCCTTAAATACACATTTCATAAATATACTGGACTAGACTTACACCAGCGGTAGCTCTCAGTTTGTACCGTAACTACGTACTCTTTAAGGCCTGAAGCCTTCGTATCACATATCCACTGATCCTTCACGGCGCACGCAAATCCGATAGAATAAGTATCACAGTAGAAGCCCGATTATTGGAATTAATCGGTGCGTACAATGTTGAGGAGATCGATTTCTTGTATTTGCATAATAAGGAACAGAAGTTTCTGATTATATAATACTAGCTTTACCACTTGGCTTCGTCCGAAATGTATATTTTGATTTTATAAAAAATTTGATTAATATTTATTTTTTTTGGTTTGTGAAAATAGTCACATTCATCTGGATTAGCTAAGCATAATGAGCTGGGACACATATCATCACCTCAGAGTTTACTGTTCGAAAGTTGTTCAGTGAGAGAAAAACACTTTCTGTTTTATATATTAAGATTATACCATACTAGCTTTACTACTAGGCTTCGCCCGAAATTTAAATTTTGATTTTATAAAAGAAAAGTTTTATTTATTTTTTCGTGAAATTAATCACATTCATCTGGATTAGTTAAGCATAATGAGCTGAACCCCAGAATTTATCACTCGAAAGTTTTTAGGAAACAGACAAACACACAAACACTTTGTGCGTTATATATTAAGATTATATCGGTTCCATAACAGTAATATATCGGTTTTATAACAGTAATGTACTTATGTATCAGTTCCGAGATTTTACTGTAGAACCGGAATCGGAACCTAAACCGAAACCGATAGATATAGTCTTCCCCTTCCACTGTAGCCCATGTTGTGCCGTTCCTGCGTATTCATTATCTATTGTTCTTTGGGGTCTACTCTTCATTCATATTTAATTATTATTTAGTTTTAAGTATGTTTAGTATTAGTATACGTAGTATTAAATAATATTTAGTTTATATTATGGTTAGGCTTACTAACAGTTTATACTGCGGCCTCGCCTTTACTCGCCGTTACGCTAATTATATACATCATTTCTTTTTTCTTTTTTGTCTGCACGTTTAAAGGGTAATAAAGTTGAAATAATAATAATATAGCGCAAAGTCTTTTCCACTCATGACCTTTCCAAGATTACCGTAAACTGAGGTGACTTTGCCCGCCGGGGTGACATTGTCCACTGTTTACTCTGACTGAAAAACTACCATATGATTGAATTCGTTATTGTTTTTATCGTTTGACCTTGGAGAAATTATTACTATCGATTACAAAACACCATGTTTTCTAATTACTTCACAATAAAATAAAATAAAGTTTTTCCGAAAAGTGGGCAATGTCACCCGAATTTACGGTACTTCGATTCTTATAACTGTTGCAAAAACCGAAACCGATATCATAACCGCGTTCAATCCCTGATTTTCAGTGTCCAATTGAAATAATATATCTACAGTCTCTCGCCAGTTGGATCAAGGTACATCGCGATGTTCGAAGTTCGCTGCGAAGAGCGCTCAGCCATCCCCACGTGAACACGGACACTCGGGAATCACCTTGCAACAGTCGTGGCAATGAGTGATCGATGCGTTCCTCTCATAGCTCCAGCGTAGAAAAGTCGCCTGATTCCCACAGTGATACGCTCGCTGAACTTTACCTCGCGGAATCTGTCGGCTTTCACCGGTTGCGTCACTTCAACGATGATACGAATAGAGCTCGGGCGGACTGGCGAGCGACGTACCTAATAGCAATGATGCTGGAGGTCTAAACCTGCTGTGTGTGTAGTCACAAAGGGTTCGAGGACAGATCTCGGTAACTACGTGTAGCTAACTGTATTAGGACACCTGCTATATTCGCCGGGAAATATGGTATTTGGTACAGATTGAATACTCTTCACTGCTTTTAATTTGAAATACCAAGTAAAATAAAATTTGTTGGAGTTCTTTAATAAATTTCCAAGGTTTTTCATAATTCAGGTCTACTGTTAACGCGTATCCTAACTTAAGTTATTACTATTTATGTCCTGTGAAGCTGCGTATCCTCGTCGGCGCTCGCTGACTGTTTAGTCTATGTAGTGTTCTTCTGTTCGTCATTATACTTAATTTTATTTTATTTTACTTTTATTTGTATTTTATTTTATATTATTTTATAGTTATTACTGCGCTGATCTGTTCATTCGTTGTATTCTAAAGGGTTTTCCTGTGAATAATAATAATAATAATCATAATAATAATAATAATAATAATAATAATAATAATAATAATTATTATTATTATTATTCCACATAGAATAGTTGGCCTAATATTTATAAAGAAAACTGTACCTTCACCTGTGATTGAAATATCGAATTTTCATCAACCATGAATAGAATGATATTTGATACATGTATTAGTTGATGTAGTTTATTTTATGTTATGTTATGGTATGTAATTTTATTTTATTCTATTTTTGTTATGGTATTTTTATATATTTTTATTTTTTCTTATTTTTAATTATTTTTAATCTTACTGTGTAATAACTGTATTAATTGTTAGCTCTGTATACTAAAGGGTCTCCCGTTAAATAATAATAATAATAATAACCAAAAAATAACTATCTCGATATGTGATTTGTTTTAGAAGTGAACCGTATGCTTCATTAGACTAGCAAAGGGCCCCGTGGCTCGGGACAGGTTAAGTACCTCGCCGAGGATAAAATACCTCGCGTAAGGACACTGCTGATCGAATAGATGCTTTAGAGCCGCTGTTCGATAAACCCACGCCTGCACGGGATGCAAATCCGTTCCTTCCTCTCGCGTCTCTCGCTCAAGGCTGCTCGTTACGCGCGTACAGACACAGAGAACTAGATGCAATGCTCGAAGATCGGTGGAACGATCCCGCAGCGTGTCTCCGTCGCGGAGAACGTAAACACCCACGTGAAATACCAGCGCGACACGTGAGCAACGTGTGCCAGTGCGAGTCAGAACGATCGGCTTCTATAGAACCGGGATGGAATTGATCATCGAGCACGAGATACCGTTCGATCCGCTCGCGACGGAAAATAAGATCATAATTGCGGCGCGGCGGTTCTGCCACGCGGAAAGTACCGTTCCGCGTTTCTCAGCTTGCAAAGTGGAGGAGCTTGGTATCGGTGCGTTGGTTTTTTTTTTTGAGACCTTGTCCATTTTTTTATCGAGGGAAATCTGTGTAAAGTCTGCTTACAAAGGCGGGGAGGTACGAAGACTTCTTCGAATACCAAAGGTAGACTGCTGAATATTGTCAGTGCGTCGATTTGTGATTGTTTAGGAAACTCTGCGGTTTGCAATGATAGCGGTTCGACGTCTATCTAAAAAAGGAGGTTTTAAATTTATGGTAGATAATGAAGAACGCCAAGTAGCATCCAGAGATGAAGGGTCGAGATCATAAAGTGTTGGTAGGACTTGAGTATTCCTTCTGATACCTCAATGACTGTATCTTTAAGGATGTATCGGACGTACAATATTAATTAGACAAAAGTATATGAAATTTGAAATATGGTGAATTGACCAGTGAATGAACAGTGAACAGTGAATGAACATATTGACTTTTTTCGTGTATAACAAGAATACTATTTCATTGAAAACAATGATCTTATTACAGTTGGAGTCTTATTTTTACCCCTAGAAAGGTATTTTTTACTTTACAAATGCTTTTTCAAGCATTATTTGCTAAAGTTTTGGTACTGAAAATGCCCCGAATTCTTTAAAACAGTGTAGTAAAAATAATTGAAACTCGGCAGATATTTTGAACTATTATATCCATATACTACATGTACAAAAAAAATTGAAAACAGTACCATTTCTTTAATATTTTTTCAGCTGTTATAGCTGTCAAGATCATCTCTTATTATTTTCATCTCTTTCCATAAGAATATGTGCAAAATCAGTGAAAATTAAAATCGATATAACTCAACTAATGAATTCATTTAAAATTTTTGGAGTTCATCAGAAAGATTAAAAAGAACAATCTCACATATTGTCATCGACTTGGTACCACTTTGAAGATAGGTCCGATAAATCCTTGAAGAACTGGAATATCGAAACTGTCTCTACAAATGCAGCATTGGATTCCCTAATACCGCTGACACGAAAGTACATCCAGCTTACTAAAGAGTTAATCCCCAAGGATTACTCATGAAAAGAGTAAAACACTTCCACGTTAACTTTAACAATCTCCTGCTACACATATCCCGAACTTTATTACAGTATTAATCAAATCCCTCGACTGATCTACCTCAAACTTCACCCAGCTTCCCTTTCCAAACCAAAGCTAATCAACACCAAGTACACCACCCAAGATCGTCCTTTCGTAACGTTACAGGAAAGGTTACTTCCAAACGAAACAATATAATCACGCAACGATCCTATACTCGATTAACCATTGTATGTACATACGTGACACGGTACAAACGAAACGATGTTCGTTCGCGGCTTTTGTTGCGCCCCAGCTGGACTTCCGTTGGCCGTACAATCCGGGGCGTCACGTAATTCGCGATCGAAACGGTCAAGTGCGGTCCGCTCGCAGGTAGCCAGCCACGCGCGTAACGTAAAAGGATTTAATCGTTGTCAAGATAAAGCGAGCCGCGGAGGTGTTGGTGCATCCACGTCGAGAGCGATAGCAATCGATGGAAGGTGTTGCTTGAGAACGCCGACGGAGAGGATGATTAACGCGAGTCGCACACTTCCAGGAAGATGATAAAGGAACAACAGCACCGCGGCTCTGCCGTTATTGAGTACTTTTCCTGTCTCCGCGTTTCAAGCCATTCTCTCCTGCGCATTGTCCGGCGCTGACGATCGCTCCGAACGATCCAAGTATCCCATTGGGAACGCGGCGATGAATGGAGGACGGCGGGGAAAGAAATTGACAATAAAAATGAGAGAAGCTGTAAAATTCTGCTATTCAACTCCGGCCGCCGGTATCCACGCACGTATACATCCGTACGTACGTGAACTCTACGAGAACCGACGGAAACTCGGGTTCCCAAGCCACCATATTTCCGATTCTACCCGAGATATCGATGTAATTATCCTATTAATATTTATTCCTCTGCTGGGGCCGCGAGTTGCAAAGCTGAACTAGGTAAAATGCTGCAAAGTAGCAATTGGGACTATTCAGGCTACTCAAAGGAACAGGGACCAGTAGCTGTTAAAGTTCTCTATCTAATAGCGTAGCAGGTAATAAGGGTGTATCCAGTGGCGGATTTAACGGGATGGCCGATGAGCAGTTGCCACCTGGACCCCTGCACAGAAGGTCCCCCAGGGCCCAATGTTTAAAAAAATTATGATTATATCCAAAGTATATTTTTTTTCTATATTATTACACTGAGTCTCTTTTTAATAAACTACCGCTTTATTTTCTCTAAAAATAGGACCCTGCTCAGAAGGCCCCCCTAGGGCCCTGTCTTAAAATAAACTTATGATTTTATCCAAGCACTATATTTTTTCTATATTATTACACTGAGTCTCTTTTTAATAAACTACCGCTTTATTTTCTCTAAAAATAGGACCCTGCTCAGAAGGCCCCCCTAGGGCCCTGTCTTAAAATAAACTTATGATTTTATCCAAGCACTATATTTTTTCTATATTATTACACTGAGTCTCTTTTTAATAAACTACCGCTTTATTTTCTCTAAAAATAGGATCCTGCTCAGAAGGCCCCCCTAGGGCCCTGTCTTAAAATAAACTTATGATTTTATCCAAGCACTATATTTTTTTCTATATTATTACACTGAGTCTCTTTTTAATAAACTACCGCTTTATTTTCTCTAAAAATAGGCCTCTGCTCAGAAGGCCCCCCTAGGGCCCTGTCTTAAAATAAACTTATGTTTTTATCCAAGCACTATATTTTTTTCTATATTATTACACTGAATCTCTTTTTAATAAACTACCGCTTTATTTTCTCTAAAAATAGGACCCTGCTCAGAAGGCCCCCCTAAGGCCCTGTCTTAAAATAAACTTATGATTTTATCCAAGCACTATATTTTTTTCTATATTATTACACTGAGTCTCTTTTCAATAAACTACTGCTTTATTTTCTCTAAAAATATGCCCCTGCTCAGAAGGCCCCTCTAGGGCCCTGTCTTAAAATAAACTTATGATTTCATCCAAGCACTATATTTTTTTAAACTATAGTAAACTACCTGTTAATTTTCCCGGAAAAATGGGCCCCTCAGAAAGTTTGCCACCTGGGACTTTTTTCTTAAATCTGCCACTGGGTGTATCCAACAATGAATGCAATTTAGAGCTTTGAAAGTCATTCAAAGTAGAAACCTGGTTACCCTTAATCCCAATTCTACTACCATTCCTCATCCATAAAGTGTTCTATATACATAAAGTCCTCCAGCACGAAAGAAAAAGCCTGACCTCCAATTTCCTCCAAAGACAAACTCCCCGCAAAGAAAACAAAGACTGACCATCCCTCGGAGCCCTTAATTACCCATCACCAAGGGCCAACTTGCAAGCGAACCTTCGTATCACACACCGCGATAGATGTTGATTGCTGCGACTCGGTTGTTGCGCCAGCATCGACCTTTTACGGCAGTCTTAACCTACTTATTTCGTGCGTAACGAGATTCAAACAATTTGTCCAACTGCAGCCGTTCCCCGCGCGCGCGGTGTTTACACAGAGGGCGGGGGCGCGCGAGCAAAGAGGAAGAGGTCTTTTGGAGAGGATGATCGTTTCCTTGATTTTACGGGCGTTCTACATGTGGAACGTCCGAGCGTTCCGCGATCAGGCGACGCGGCTCGCCGCTCGCAAAGTAGTCCACACATCCTCTCTCTTGCATTATAAACAATCTCCCATGAAAATCTAGAACGACCGCGCGCAGTAGACTCGCCGTGGCACGTTTGCGCGCCGCCGCGGGAAACCTTAAGTCGCGCTCCCACGCGCGCGGAACCGTGCGCGCTTAACCGATTCCGATCGGATGACAAGTAGTGGGTGGTAAGTTCCAAGTTTAAAGGTTTACTCACGCCTGTTTTGGAAGAGAACGGTTCACGGAATTATGATGTAAGGCTACGGGTTTCGTGGAGTCTTTAAAATAATTATATATATATATTATAATTCGAATTTGAAAAGGGCTTGCGGTTAAACTCATTTTTGTGCGGATATTTAAATCCATGGAGGAAAGCGTGAGTCCATTTTTATTCAAATGAATTATTAAACATCTCCAAGATTTTTATCTTGCACGCGCTATAAACGAATGGGAAAATTGAAAATACCAGCAATGAATATTCATCGTGACACGAATACGTGACGGAAGAACTGCGAACCAGGAACGCAAACGATTATCGTGAGTGATGCGAATCGTCATTAAACCAACAACAGGCCGCGACACTTGTGAAATCTTCCGCGGTTTCCTCGAAAACCATTCCTCGTCCACTTGCGCGATCTTCCAGCATGAGGAATTGCGCGGAGCGAAAGTTTCACACGTGCCTCGACTTTTCTTTTTATTCAAATTATCGCCCGAACGCTTGCTTACATAGTCCAATTGTCATGTCAGCCATGAAGCATCAAAGTGAATCATGTCGACAGAGAATTCTCCCTGAATATTTCTACCCTTCAAGTTTTTAGAAAATTCGAAAATTGAGAATTCAATTTTGCCAGAGTTTAAGTATTTTTCCTTTAAAAACAGAATATTCCAAAAATAACGTTCTTCAGTTTCCTCGAATTGTAAGAACACTTCTTAATATCAAGATTTTTTTTGTCATATTATTTATTCATAAAGCTAACAACAACATCAAGATCATTAGCGACCACATTTTGAAACACAGTTACAAATTACCTCCAGCGCTTTTAGACATTCATCATGAAGATTTATTCGCCCGCTCGAGCGCCAACATCGCAGCGAATGACTTTGACTTTCAACCCGGAAGTCTATTTGCACCGCCCTGTCTGACGTAATCCCAAATTAGAGGTTCGTGCGTGGGCGTAATAGTGTCCTGAGGAGACAGAAAGTTTCGTCCTCCGTGGAACGAGGCGAAAACACGCCGGCAGAGGGCAGAAAAATTACGAACGCGAAGTTTCGTGGTCGATCGTTCGAGCCGAGCGTTTTATTAGAATAAAGGTGCCATTACGAGGCTAATGGTATCCGTCAGAACATGGCCGCGATCAGAACTTTCTCCGGGAATATCCGATTAATTTAAGGGCTCATCGATGGAGCGGGGTCGAATCGCCTCACACAATTTATTACCCCCCTTTTGTTTTTATCTCATCCTGGTAACAATTTAACGGTCCGTTAAAACTTTCGGCGATTTGGTTCGACTTTCGCCGGGGACGAGTGTCGAGCGCTCCTCGCCTCCCGCTTTCGCGTTATCACAATAAACTGCCGAAGCGATAATTGGCGGGACACATCGAAACTGCTTCCGTGTTGAAGGAAACATTTACCGATAAATTCGTGCCGTTTTTCTGCGCGATAATTACGAAGCATTTCGTGGAGATATCCAAGTGCGTAAAAGTGTGAGACTTCGTGATTTGTAAAAATAAAGAAATTGAGGAGTGGAAATGGTGAACGATGCACTTACGTGTCAGTAGGTAAAACTTTATGACTCGTTTATCTCAACTTGATCGTTTATCGCTGTGGATTTCAGGGAATAACACCTTTACAGAGTTAGAGGAAGAGAAAAAGATTGCTGACACTTTCTTCATTTTTCATCACGGCGGAGTTGACACTTAGTATTTTAGTTCTATCTTGCGACAGCCCTAACAGTTGAAATAAATTATTCTAGCACCTATAAGTTTTACCACTGTATTCCGCATGGAATTAAGGATGTATTGGACGTACAATATCAGACAAAAGTTGAAATACTTGAATAGCTACGTCTTACGCATAGTAAATCTAGATGTAAGGAATTCGAACGACAGTTGGAGTCTTATTTTTAATCCTGGGAAGGTATTTTTCACTTTACAAATGCTTTCTCAAGCATTATTTGCTAAACTTTTGTCAGTGAAAATGCCCAGAATTCACAATTTTCTCAAGTTATAATTTATTTCTTTAAAACGGTGTAGAGAAAACAATTGAAACTCGGCAGATATTTTCATCTACCCATATACTGCATGTACAAAAAAATTTCAAACATTGCTACTATTTCTTCAACATTTTTTCAGATGATTGATTCGTCAAGATCGTCTCTTTCCATAAGAGTACGTGTAAAATCAGTGAAAATTAAAATCTAAAACTGGTGTTGGCGCACTGATTCGGTCATAAATAAACAATTATTTTATATAATTATAAATAAAATAAAATTAAATAAAATAAAATTAAAATCGTTATATGTAACTCAGTAACCGTTTAGTGAATTCGTTTAAAATTTTTGGAGCACATCAGGAAGGTTAAAAAGAACAATCTCACGAATTTTCATCAACTTGGAACTATTTTGAAAATAGGTCCAATACATCCTTAACATCCTTTTCCACTGAAGAAAATATCTATTATTTTTTTGGCACTTACAAAGTCTCCCATTTAAACTCCTCAATTATTAATTTTTAAATCAATTACTGTCTTCTTTAATAATTCCGGCATTCTGTTTTTAATATAAGTGCAGTATTGAAGAAAAGCTCCGTTTAATTGACGAGGAAGTAAATAAGAATTCATGAGTTAAGCTACAGAATTTGAATAATAGAATGAGTATCGATACGTTTCATTAACCTAAAACGAGGGAATCTTTCGTAGACCGATTTGTCGACTGACACTCCGCCCAATTGTCGTATGAAGCAACAGGAACGTAATCCGTCATAATCGGTAATGATAATTTTCGTGTTGCCCGCCTACACCGCCGCGAGCGTTGTGCAACCACAATTTGTTTGATACGAGCTGAGCAGCGCTATCGTTCCGCGGAACATCTCGCGAACAACAATGCAGGCCACGATGCTGAGGCACGCGATTATCTTTACAAGCATCCAAAGATAATGAATAGTCAAAGAAGCAAACGACACAAGATGGGGAACACGGAAACACGCGATATTCGAACCAAACAATGAATTCTTAGCATCGAGGATGAAACTGTTGGATGACAGTGGCCCTCTTAATCGGAGATTTTAATTAAGACAAAATTGAAAAGGAACACCATAGTGACAACCGGGAAAATTAGCATTACTAGAATTTTTTTCAGTAATAATTTACAGTTTAATGTATAATGTCTTAAGAGAGCATAAAAAATAAGTAGAAAAACATGCATAAATTTTAATGTATTAATTAATCTTCTAGAACTCTCGTAAAAAATTCATAGATGTCTGGACGGATTTGTAACTTTGGAACGACAGCTCCGAAATCAAATTTAACTCTTTTTTATAAACTATATGAGTGTAGTTTCCCATCACTGATTTTAAAAAAAAAATACTCTTTAAAAATGGTACACTTTAGAAGAAAAAGTTTCGAAAATCCGAAAATAAGATGTACAGTCTTTCGAGGGTATTTAAAAAAATTTGTTTTCCATAAAAAATCCGAGTACTAATATGAATCACATTAATGAGCGAATTATACTCTTACCATAATAAAATTGTAACTCTACTGAAAAATGAAAGTGAAAAGCAGCAACGTCAAGAATATCGAAAGACACTAAATTACGTCAGCGCCTCAAAGGAGTCCTTGTTGATCGTTCAATCGATTAATTCCCGAGATACCGTACAAGAATGTAATCGCATCGAAGGATCAACGAGAGGGATCGAAGTGATTTTCGCGGCGATAGATCCTTGCTCCGGCAGCGAGAGCGTATCCTTGAAATCTCCCGCTCCTCCGTTTCAGGATCTTCGTCGACCCACGATCGAGACGGTCTCTAACTCGTTCATCGCAGCAATACAAGCCAAGCAGATAGAAATCTCGCGATTACAAGCCTTAAGTTCAGATACACTGCACGTAGAAAAGGAAAAGAGGGGAAGGTATTATTCTTTTTGCCGAGCAACATGACGTCAAATATGTTCATCACTGGAATTCTACGCACGAAGATGTATCTATCAAGGAAAACGGTGGTGAAATGGGGAACCCGTTTTTCAAGAAGTAAACAGAAGCCGAAGACGTCAGAGCATCGGTCGAAGGTCGTCGCGGACGAGGCACTAAAATTTAATAAGTTTGATAAAGATAAGAATTTACCGTTCGACTAGCTTACACGGAGTGTAAGATAGTAAAAGCGTAGGGAACACTTCTAACGCGGAGTCAACACTAAAAAAGATAAGTTTGTATATTTATACGCCCAGTTTCACTTGCTCCCGGAGTTACAGCAAGCTTTGTGTACCAGTAATTCGTTTCATAGCCGAAGTTAATATTACAGATTACCTACATTCGAGTCTTAACTTCTTCAACAAATGGAACAAGGTTCCCAGTAAATCCAAGTAACGCCTGGGAGTGTGGACGGGATAAGAAAATCGCTACGAGGCTTTTACGAGCTCGTACCGAGACGCAAGGTGCCATTTGGCCAATCTACTCTGCGGATAAAAGCGGCTGGAAGGATAGATTAACAGTGACTTGGGAGGAGAGCAGAGTTCGGTTTTATTGCTGCGCCAAATGTCCTCCGCAGATTTTGTTACACTGGCGCGAGGTGTGATAGCGCGGAGCTGAATTCTAGAAAGATTGCCGCGCAAGAATAGGCTGCTGTTTACCTTCGCGGATCGGTGGCGCGCAAAGGAAACAAAGGCCGCGTTGTCGGCGATCCGCGATTGTGAAAGGGAACAGAGGCATTGTGGACACAACGGGATCAAAGAGTCGTGGCATCGATTAAACAAACCACCCCATCGTTTCGTCCCCTTTCTTCCGTCCGAGAAAAGGACTCGCACGAACGTTCCTCCTTGGTGGCTATGTATTTATACACCTGGGCGACCCGCGCCCGCTTTTACACACAAACGCCGAAGGGGGCAACTTGGGGTACTTTATGGCTGTAAACAGGCTTCACAAGCTGCGTCGAACAGGTTCACCTACAGGTGTGCACGCAGCAACGTGTCTGTAGAATTCTTCGTGAAAAGTCGACGAAAGTAGGTGATTGCCTGATATTAGAACGATTTTCTATTTATATAAAAGTGGGGGGGCTTATTTTTTAGGACAGCTGTGTGAATTTGAAACATGGACGACCTTCGTTAAGTGTAACTTTTGAAAAAACCGGTCTTCGAATTCTACTAGGTATTCTCAAAAGATCGGTTAAACCGGATTTTGAATTTTCAGATCGAAAATGTAATTGAAATAGTAAATAAATATTTGCACTTATTTTAAGGATTTTTAGTTTCCTTAATATTGTGGAATTATACAAATATGACAAAATAAAATATAAGCTCTATCTATACAAAACCAGATAAAAGAAAAATTAAAATAACCAAAATCCGTGCAAATACATACAATTTTTTAGTTCATTTAATATTTATGGATCTATAAAAATATAACACATTAAAGTAAGTAAAAAAACTAACATAACTAAAATCCGTACAAAATATAAATCTTTTAAAAGGTGGTAGCGAATTATAAATCTTTATTACATATAGTATTTTTTCAGGAAATGTGAACTCATGAAGATTGGTTTTATAATAAACTGTTACCTACTACAATATGCTTGTATCCGAGGCGATTTCAAGTAAAACTGTTAACGTTTTTAATTAAATAATTCATTCATTTCTGCATATTAAATCTAGTATAAAAAACCGGTTTTTTAAATTTAAAAGTCGATTTCCGAATTTTACAAATTTATAAATAAAACCGGTTTTTAAAATCCGACAAATCCTAAGTCCAATTTCTCCACGAAGTTACAATTTTTTTGTAATTCGAGGATAATGCCACCAACGTATCCTTCCAGGCACATTCCCGCGCGCTCAGCTTCTGCTCACGTGCGTGTTCAACCAGAGCGTTGGAGCAATGGTGATTTGCCCGGAGCAGGAGCGGAGCCGGAGCATAAAAAAATTTTTACTGCTCCAAATTTGTTTTTATTAAGTATTTAAATTTTCTTTCATTTTATAGGAGCAGATGAATACTAAATTCACCTTTTTGCTAAATACAAAATCTCACTTTTTCATCACTGAAAAAATATTATATCGTAGTGCCACGCAGCCCGGTGTTAAGAAGGCATAGTACTTTTTTTGCCAGAAAAGTAAGAATTCTTTATAATTCTTTTCTATATAAAAATGGAAAGCTAGAAAGATCAGGCTTGCTGCAAATGAAAGATCACTGTTTGAAAGAATTAAAATAATTTTTATTTAAAAAAAGCAGTTGAAGCGGAGCTGAAGCAAGTATTTTGATATCGAAGCGGGGCAGGAGAGGAGCAAATAAAAAATTGGTCTGCTCCAATACCCTATGTTCAACGGCCCTGCATACGTAAACAAAGCTCGTCCGTCGAAATCTCTGTAATTACATAGGTGGCTGTCACCCGCGTCGGACATTATGTCGAGCGCCTGTGCACTCTCTATCTGCATGCGTGCGCGAATAAAGCGCACGTGCCGCGCGGTTATTGCAAAAACAGGGATGTCATCAACGGCGGGCGTTCCACATCCACTTCCGCCAGGCGAACAAAGTTTCCGCGGCGATTCGGGTCGGGGACCTGGAATTCAGTTTCACGAACGGACACGCGTACCCCAGAAGTAATCGTTTCTTGGAGTGGGGTCTGTCCTTTGCATCATTCCGCTTCGAATCGGCTCGATTCCATACAGAAGATCATTGTGTAATACCTTGCAAAAGGCCTCCGATTTTAGAGAAAATTACATGGAGTGTGTAATACACATCCAAATATCGCTGAAAGGTTTACGTACCTTAATAAGTAGCTACCTATGGCTTTCGAGATAGGGTAAAGGATCCAATTACTGGCAGCCAACCCAATTACTGTCACCTTAAGCTATTTTACTTAAACGTTTATTTATTCGTTATTTTAAGTAAAATAGCTTAAGGTGACAGTAATTGGGTTGACTGCCAGTAATTGGGTCCTTCACCCTATGAACTTTTATCTACCCAAACAACATCAGAATGGAGTTTGCATTATACATATCTTGAAAACTGTAGTAGATATAAAACAGTTGTTACGAAGAAACTTGAATGATTTTTTATGCTGTATAAAACTATATAATCGAATTGTTTAAAATTTGTAATTTTTCTATATCTACTACAGTTTTAAAAATATGCAGGAACGTAAGAATTTACACATTAAGGGGTGTTTTCATCCTCAAGAACCGAAAACAGGTACGAATGAAAAATTGCCTGATACTTCCATCGAGGTCCCCTGAAAACCCGCCCAGTTTCAAAAATATCTGAATAAGGTAAAAGACCCAATACGTGGACACGTCCCAGTAGCTGGACACTGATGCAAAAGAACTATTTTATTCAATTATTCAAATATTTAGTAAAATATATATATGAATATATTTTACTAAATATTTGAATAAATGAATAAAATTGTTCTTTTTTGGATAAAGCGGATATTAAATGTACTAATCAGTATTTTGCACCACTGTCCAGCTACTGGGACGTGTCCACGTATTGGGTCTTTTATCTTATTCGGGTAACAACCCTTGTAACGCCTCCAAAAACCAGCCACAACCACCCAACAATTTACCTACTTCCAAGCTCCAAACTTTCCATCCGTTTACAAACTACATACTACCTATACTTCTCTGTCTCCAAGGTAGGTACCTAAACACCGAAATTGTCCACCTTCAGTCCACGCGCGGACTTACGTATCGCAGTCGTCAGAGCGTATATTTATAATCCCCCAGAATGCTCCTCGACTGACAAAATATTCGTTCGTGTCTCATCGTTATTTATATCCTCCGTGGTTGTTGCTCGCGCGACGGCACGCCAGGAAAGTATAGCTGGGAACGGGGGGAAAGATAAAAAAAAAGGGAAGACAATAACACGGTAGCCAATGGTTGTCCCTGGGCGACGGGGTGGCTAGGAGACGCGCATGCCCGAGCTTTTCACCGAAAGGCGGGACCCGCCGGTGCTTTTCATCGACCAATGTGCTTTTGTGGGTGGTACGAGGCGAGGAGTGTATCCAGCTTGCGCGGTGCTTTCCTCGACGGCCATGTCGTGCGGCCGTGTCCCATAACTCATCCTTCAAGTCCGACGATCGACGATAAGCACCCGCGCGATCGAACGGTTTTATTGTCGCTGGCGTGCGTTGTCGAAAATAAACTTTTGCACGGCGATCGATGTGATCCCAGGGGTGGGAACAAAATGACGAGAGTAATGGCGGACGGGCACGAAATCCCTCGAGGCCTCGAGGTGAACTTACGGTGAACGTACATACGCCGCTCCGCGGGATTGTTTTTCTGATTCTGTGACCCTCGTTACAAACGTATTGGAATATGTGGAGCTTGCTGGGGATGTAATAAGTAGGACGAGGAGAGGGGAGAAATGTGGGGTTTACGGGGTTGAAGTGAGTATATTCTTATTTAAGGGGAGGTTTCAGTCTAAAAATCGTTTTTTTTTTCTTATTTCGTTTTTCGAGTTTCAACCTTTCAAGAATACGTGTTTAAAGGGATCTTGTGAAATTCGCAAAATTCATGAAGTTATAGGCATTTGAGTAGCGGCGAACGCGTGGGTAAAACGTGGCCACTCGACGCTCGCGTAAAACTTTAATCTGGCAACTGGGTTGCTTCTCGATCACAAACATCTCTGGTGTATTAAATTTTCTACTTTTAATAATTATTGCAGGTGAATTAACCCGTTATGGCCACGGTAAATGCAATGTATGATCAAAGACATTACTTAATACTTTTCTATGACTTAAGGGAGTATTCTAGTGTGCGGGCTCAAAAAAATTGATTTTTTTTTGCATTTTCTATAAGTATGTATTATAGAAAATGTGTGGGTAAAAGGATTTTCTGCAATTCGTAAAAATGACAGAGTTATAGCGGTTAGAAGAGATGCGTATACATATGGCATTAATGTGTGTAAAACTTTAAACGCGTTTTTCTCGAAACCATGTTTTCGGAAGCGGTGACCATGATATCTTGAAATCGACTTGACCAATGGAAGCCCAATTTGTACATACATATTCAATAGACGTGTGGCTATCGTCTCTACCACGGTCATGTAAAACTATTTTTTGTTTCCATTTTACATACGTTTAAAAGTATATATAAAATATCTATTAAAATCACAACCTTATCTTCAAAATGTCGCTATTTTAATAATTTTCGCTATTTTTTCTTCATTCTGATACCTGCGATAGCCGGTGGTATACTAATTTGGAATCTTTTTCCTTTTTTGTGTCAGATAAGCACAATCAGAAAAATCATGATCACCGTGCGCAGACATTTTTTTCATGGAACACTTCAACGCGAAATATTGCAGCCAATTTTAAATTTTTTTATGCTGAAAAAATTTGTAAATACTCTCTAAGTGCTGATACATATGTAGGCAAAACCCGGATTCAATAACTTTAGCGAGTTTTTGTAAGAAATTCCACAAAAAACGCAGAAAATAACGGCGTTTACACTAGAATACCCCCTTAAGTTTTTGACTTAAATTCTCGTGACGAATGAACTCATCTTGTCCATTGCAGAGGAAATGTTGAATGGCGAGTTAATTCGTCTTCCCCAGTTAATAGGTTGATCCTTTGACTACCGACCCCTGAAACGACAAACTGACTGTGAGGCGCGGGCCCTGAGAACGAAAACGTTACTTTGCTACCTGAGGCCTCGGCACTGAAACATCACTGTACAGACAGCCTCTAGAGAGTACATATCTGGTACTGACGCAGGAGCCGCTTGAAAAGCAGGGTCAGTAGGAGATACGGAGGTGGGCGAACAGTGGAAAACTTAGGGTCCGTACCAGATGCTGAGGTGGTAGTGGAAGGGTTAAACGTGTTTTTCTCAAAACAGTGGTCTTAAAATCGATATCTTAAAAAGATATTATCGGATTCGAGTAACACTGTTTTTATTTTGAAAAAAAAACTTCTGTGTAGTGGGGAAACCAGTAACATTTTGGATTTTTTTAAGATTTGTAATTTTTAAAGCCGTAGAAAGGATGAAAAATATAGGGAGAAAGTGATTTCAAACTTCAAGCGTCGTTATTTTCATAAAAACTGTAATTTTTTGTAATTTGTAATGTAGGGAGATGTCCAATAGGGAGATTCATTCCTTTTAATAATCTGGCATTGTTTTTTATTTTAGACCAATTTAGGTGCTACAAGTTCCACCGTTTTGGATGAATTTTTTGACACCTCGATTTTAACGACTCCCCCAGTTATGTCTACAGTGATTTAATTACAAAAAATATATACATTTCTATGGCTTAAAACATCCTTAATACAATGCAAAAAGTCCCATTAATTTATACGTAGCAGTTTTTCTTTAATTAATTTTTAAAGAGTACCCATTTTATGGGGTCTAGACCGGAACATCCCCTAAAAAAGCAAAGGGTGCTACAGCAACTTGCAAAGTTCCCAACAACATAATTGAAGTAATTTATGCGTATTTGTACAATTGATACGTGCAATGTATGAAAAGGGGTATGAAGAATGCGAAGGGGTGGAAGCACAAATAAAATTCCGTACACAAATTTTCATTTCAAATAATTTTTTGCCCATCTTTGGGTGGAGGCTGCTCACAAGAGAAAATCCCAAAACTTCAAAAAATTCTGAAACCTTGTAAATATATAGAGGATTTCCTCCTGATTACCACGCAATTTTCATTTGCTGTCCAAATTCACTCGAAGAATCAGAAATTAACCACTGAAATTTCAGCTATTTCCGATTTTGTGTTATAACTTTCGAACAATAAGAGACAGAAAAAAATTTTCAAGACAAAACTTACTTATTTTAATTAAATCTCTCATTTGGTGAAAAAACTTATTTTACAGTTCACGAGTTATAACACAAAACCGAAAAATAACCAAATCTTCAGCGGCCAATTACACCTCCTTAGAGCGAACCTGAACAGCAAACAAAAATTGCGTTGTAATCAGAAGAAAATTCCCAAGATATCCACAAACTTTCATAATTTTTCGAATTTCCGGGTTCAGAATCTTTCCTTGTCAGTCGGGGATCCAAAATGGCTATATTCCTCTTTCAAGAAACAAGTATGAAACTGCAATTTACTTTCGTGCATGTGTCCTTGAAATGTTTCAGTACTTAAATGCTCCGCAACGCCGATTGCCAATAAACTCTGCAATGGGAAGCACTATAATTGTTTTTCGTCGATCGGCGTTAATTTCAGGAACAACATCGGGAACGAAAGGTGACGCGCTCGCAGAGACGCAAGGGCGCAAGTAGCAAGTAGTAAATTGGCTCTCGTGACGACACCGTTTGTTGCAATTTATGGCCGCCATTACTATATGGAGTATAATAAACTAGTGCTACCGGTACGGCTTACCTACCATTCGTTCCTATTTATAGACAAATTCGACGAAGGTGAATCTAGAGCGACAGATGCTCTCATCCGCGGAAGAACGGAAACGTAGGAGGATATTCGTCTGATCGATAAATAGCCCTGATTACCATTCATAGCTTTTCATTCGCTATAAACACTTCAGCGTCGCGCAAGTCTAAAGCAATCTTTGGAAACGAACGATTCTACCGGAGGCAAAATAAAAGCAACTACGCTCGATTGGAGTAGTTACTCAAATTTGGAACACAACAAAGCTAAAAGCTTAAATAGATACCTGAGTGAATTCTTCTTCTTATTATTATTAATCGTCTTAGTTACTCAAAAAAGAAGAAACCTGATATGCAAAGAAGACCGAGATGCCCGTAAATCCTTGATCACCTCGAGTTTCTTAATACTTTTCCTTATATTCGAGGAATTTTACACGACCAAAGTATCTACTTTGAAACTAAGAGACCTCTTATACTAGTTTCAAAAGCTTCCTTCTCCACTTTTCTTTAAAGAAACGAATAAGACTGCGATTCAACGCTGGAGGTCTCAAAGGCTTGACGCGCAGAATGGAATTATTCATTCTGAGTATTCAGTAACCTGTAAAAGATCGAAATTTTCCATATTTTTTGCTACAATACTACTAGGTATATACCTACAAGTTTACTGTAATATTATCGAAATCCCCTCTCATTCAATAACACCAAGGTTCTTCGTTCTCAAGTCAAACAAACAGGCCCGATGACTTAGCTCAAGCCGAGGAGCGTAACACAAAATCGTACGAGGTACTGCTGTTGATTCTGCCGTTTAGCAACCGGCTTACAGTTATGGCTTCTGGTGTAAAACGTTTTCCATACATCGTGTATGAGAAGTGTCGATTTAGCCTTGGCTGCTCCTTTTCTTTTATACGATAAAGGAACACCGACGTGACTCTTGAACACATAACTTGAACCCAGTCGAACTCTACGCTGATCGTTATAAATCTATGCTTACTATAGAAAACTATTAGAGATAAGGGAATAGTATCAATGAATGAATTTTGTGTCTTTGAATGCGAAATATGACTGACTCACCAGATTTTCAAAATCTCGAGATATTCCACAAAAATGATTTTTCAACCCTAACTTTGAACGCAGTTTTCACCCCCTAAATATGAAAACGGGGAAAAATAAAAAACACGTATTTCTTATTTTTCGGTCCTCTATAACATATCCAAAAATCAAAATGATCGAAGGCGGACACCTGAAATACTCTCCTTGTAAGTAGAATACTCCACATCCATGGCAACCGAGGAGCTGGAGAAACCTCAATTATTACAAACATTCCCACAGAATTCTTTCCTCTTAAAAAGATGAACGAGGCCTGATTCCATGGAGCCCACAAAACCTCAGCCAGGCTGACTTCTAAACACCGAAACGGAGCATCGAACTTGGTTTTCTCCCGATTAATATGTACCTACGGCTGTCCAGATTGCTCTCGCTCGCTGTGTTTCCGCATAGAGGCCCATTATTTATTCAGCGCGGAGAGGACGTTTCATAATTCGCATGGAACTCGAAAAATCGAAGCGTTTTGAAACGCCCCGATCGCCCCTGTCTTTCTGCGCGCGGAGCCGATGACGCTGGTGCACGCGACCGCGCGCGGTGCTGCATAGACGCTGCATCCCACCGTGTACGTGTGCACGTGTACAGGCACGTTGCCATTAACGCTCATTTTGCGTCGTTACGCGGTTCTGCGCGGACTGCTGATAAGCGGCGTCCAAATCAGGAAAGCCGCTTTCGACATTGTACACACGGCGAGAGCCTCATGATCTATCGTAATTTTCCTGGAGAAAAGATTGCGCCGCTGGCGGAACAGATGTAGGGACGTCGTGCGAGCAACTGGGGGGTATAAGATGGCGGTGAGTTTAATGCCGACAGTCTACGTTCTCGGAACTCCTTGGTGTCTGAAGACAGATACTTGTGGGTACAGCAAGAAGTAGAGTTTTCAATTTGGGAAAATAGAAGTGAGTAGACTCGAGGTTTGTTCCCATACAGCGCCATAACATTGCAGCAACGTCTCTGCAATATTGCGGTGCAAGATTGCAATGTTGCGCCATAACATTGCAGGTTCAAGTCATATGTGCGCCTTAGCAGTATTGCAGGTGCGTATTTTTGCAATGTTGCGGCAGCATTGCAAACATATAGGGTAACTGTACCTAATATCGCCACTGTTCCTAATATCGCCATCCCCTGTATCTTGCAAAGTAAGCAGTAAAATTTATCGGTTATGCACTAAATTAGTGCCTAACCATATGTAGGAAGACATGCTGTAATTGCAGCGTCATGTGATCACCGATTACAAAAGGGGAAGGATTTTGGAGAATCTTGATAGTGGAAAAATTTATTGGACTGCCACAATTTTAAATCCTATTCGAAGGAGAAAAGTCTAATAATTCCATGAATATGAGACTATCTACTAGAAATACCTGATTAATAATGTACTTAAGGTATGAAATCGATTCAAATATGTTCCGTGATGAAAATACTGTTTTTCTTTTAGCAGTATGGGTGTTCCGAATACCGCCTACCGGAGAACAATGGTTTCGATGTAATGTTTGTTACAGGTGGGAATCACAAAATTTGCGGAGCGGCCGAAATAAATTTTATTTGTCCAATATGTACATCGGAATGTGGAAAATAAAATATTTTAAAAATCTATATTTGTAAATTTCTGTTTTTCTAATATAAATAAAATCAAAGATGGATAAAAATACATTTATAGTGCAAGAAATAATAAAATCACCTGTGAAAATGACTTAAAAACTCATATATACATGAATTAATCAATATTTCTTGAGTTGGCGATATTAGGTACACTTTTTTCAGGACCCGATTTTTGCATGTCTTACGTTTCTTGAGTCCTAATTAAAATTTTGTAGGTTTCAACGATTCTAACTTATGCTACATGAAAGATGAATAATTTCTCTTTACTTGGAAACAAACTGCATACAAAAATATCAATTATTATTCAATTGGCAGCGATTTAATTTTTGCCTGGCGATATTAGGTACAGTTACCCTAGTCCTGCAACGTTCCGACAATGATTCTGCAACGAAACGGGAAAATTGTGGCAATGATCCTGCAACTTTTCGGAAATATTGCGGTGCGAGATTGCAATGTTGCACCGTAACATTGCAGGGAAGTTGCAGGCTCATTCCTATGTCCGCCTTAGCAATATTGCAGGAGTTTATTCCCGCAACGTTTCGGAAACTTTACAGCAATGGTCCCACCGCAACATTTCGGGCAGTGAGGGACGCGATGACATGAATGTGTGCAGAATCGTAGTAGTATAACGCCCGTGTGTCTTTTTCTCACAGAAAATATTTTTACCCCAGGGGGATTCGAACCCAGGACCTGTAGCATCGTAGACGAACACTTTACCGCCGCAGCTACAACCGCTGATTGAAAAGATTGCTTACGTATTCGAACTTATACTCCAACAGTGGAAAACTTTAAACTCAAATTATTAAAAAACGAAGGCTCATTTGACAACCCTATTAGGGATTTTTAACACTGTAGGTGCGGACTCTAACTTTAACCCGGTGTCATTTTAGGTTAGGTTGGAAAGTAGTCTTTGGACTAAACCTTTGCATTTGTCTTTTCATCTCTCTTTTCTCTTGCTTGATTGTATATACGTGTTTGTGCAATAAAGACGTTTAATAATAATAATAATTTCACACATTAAAATATATAGTATCTACTCTGTCTAAACAAATTAAATTCATTTTCAAATATCTTCTATAATTTAAATTCATGTACAAACAACTCTCACAATAACACTTTTTTCATATCTTCAACGGCCAACGAGAAATTCTAGCATATTCAGTTAAATGAAATATGCTGTAGAATCTACTCGACGTCATATTTCAAATTTCGTCAAAGTCATAATTGCTTCAGAATATTACTGTACTGTTTCTACAATATTTCCACCACAGTATTGCACGGCAATATGTAGGCAATTTTGCTGGGTTGTTGCCACTGAAACATTGCACATTTGCGCGCAATATTGCCGAAATATTGTAGGATCGTTGTCACTGGAACATTGCACGGCAACGTTCTCGCAATATTGCTGCAATATTGTAGGATCATTGTCACTCCAATAATGCACGGCAATATTGCAGGAACGTTCCTGCAATATTGCAATGCAACCTGCAACAACGCAATATTACAGCAAGGTTCCTGCAATACAGCTGCAACGAAGTGTGCTGTAATTTGGTGATCTGGGAATGCTAGGTGACTTGACAACAGTGACAAATGAGAAGTATGGACACTTTTGGTACCCACCCCCGTTTTATGGACTACAACACGATCTTAGAATCTATAAACGATGCTCAATCCACCTCATAATATCTTTCCTTCAACCCCTAAAATACCAAAACCCCCAATACTAGATAAATAAATATTGAATCTGAAGACCGTGGTCCAGACTCACCGACTCAACCGTTATACCATGCCGCTCGCTGGAACCCCAGATCACGCAAGACTCGAGCGAGCTTGCATAATTTAGCGCGGCGAATTAATTAGTGACGAGGAGGAAAGTTCGCCTCTATATTTAACGCCAGCGCACTAATTTTATTAAGCGACGTTCCGAAGCAATTCTCCGCTTCCTCTAGCTTTCACGCCGATGCAGAATGGTCGCTGGATCGCGGACGTGTTCGGCGAACGATACCCGCGCGCGGTGCTCGCCGAAAACAAAGCATTGCCTAGAGAACGAACCATAGGTGCTGCTAGAAATTCGAGGGGAAGTTGGGGCACAGTGATTGGAAAGAAATGTTAACGACAGGCGATGATGGCGATGAGGATGACGAGCAAAAGTGAACGTAAGTGTCTAACGCTCGCAGCGGTACACGCGGCACGGGTTACGCCGTAGTATCGTATCCGAGCCGTTAATTTCGTATAAACGGAAAAGCACGTTCACCAACGCGACTTTCACTGTCGGCCTGCCGGCTAGAAGAGAGAGAATTGTACTGGAATTGTTGCCAGAGAGCAAAGAAACGCGGCAATGCCTCCAGAGCATTCTAGCCCGCATCTGGATGATGATCGTAATTACGTTTCAAAACTTTAGCTAATTGCTACGATTTTATCGAGGGAAGCCACTGAACGCGAAATTGATGCGATACATGGTGATCTTAAGAAATCAAGATTAGTGTTTCGGTTGGTTGCAATTAGCGACGGTTTATTTGATTCCCCTCTGTTTCTTCATCTTTCAACCGCGGATGGTTGGAATAATCAACTGGAAAGCTACAATGCTTGGAGTTATTAGACGATCACACGGGCGACTTAGGTGATGAGAGATTGAAAACTGTTCGCGTAGCGAAGCAACTATCTTCCAAAACAACGCAGAGGTTGAAGCAGGAATAAGCTGGCTCCCAGAGATAAAAGAAATTGAATATTCTATTAAACGATACAGTGGAACGTAATTGGCAATCCTTCGATTCCTTTCAGCAACGAATTTCGCAATCTCGAGCAGTCGGCGAGGAAACAAACAACTTAAGCAATCCCACTGCTCGGAAAGATTACCCGCTCAAGCAAGCAGGCTAATATTTTCAATGTTCATTTAGCAACAGCCTCGCAACGCGAAGTCTTCCAATGATTTTAATCGCTAGCTCGACGAAAGGAGCAAAACACAGGGCGAGTTTCTTGAGCATGTCCGGCGCGCTTAATCGCGTCTATCCGCCAGCGAATAATTCAAAGTAATCGAATAAACAAGCCGCGCGCATACGTGTGTATTACTTTCCCAGTAAACGTGCACGGAAAGATCAAGTTAAACGGAGAGAACCTGGCATTACATCGCAACCTCCGACCCAGATAAAGAATGCTACAGTGCACTCGTTGCAGGTGAATGCACCCGACGCGGAAGACCAGGTTCAGCCGTGGGTATTCAGAAAAAGGTACTTGCAGCCACGGTGGGGAACGACGGATATTTCAACGAAAGAAAAATACTTAGACTTTTATTCGCGTTCGCCAGCGATGAATCAACGTTTACCGAAAATCTCCCCCCCCCCCCCCCCCCCCAAACATGACCGCCGTATATTAAACACCCGTCGCACGCGTCGAGCTACGCGTATCTTAATTTAATGCCCGTGTCCTCTTATCGGCGCTGCCTCTAAAAATGGAAATAGCGAATCCGATTCACGTTACGCGCGAGATCTGCTTGGATCTCGATGCACGCAGGCATTCCTACTGTAATAATTATACACGAAAACTCTTAATTTACATACGAAATGGCCCTGGTTCTGTGTTTCAGTATGTCGGTCCGAATAGCTTGCGCGTATTTAAAATCTATTAGTCCTCGATCCACGTTCCTGCCGGCCTGGAATGATTGCTGCATACGCGCGGCGTTTCAGATCTCAATTTTAATAGGTCTTCCGTCTTGAGTAACGTCTAGTGTCAGCGAATCGAGCGTCCGGTAAAGGAGGCATGTAACGTCGGGAAACGAGTCGATTTAGCCTTTTTTTTCCCCGCGTTCTCGCTGCAAATTGAAGGCGCTACCGCAATCTGCATACCAGCGGCCGAATAATGGCAAGAAATGATGCAGCGCGATGCACTGAGCCGAACGTGTAACAGGTATGCGAAGGCGGTTTTTCCGCGAGCGTGGAGGGGAGGCGCACAGTCAAGGCAAAAGTAGGGTAAATGTATCCACGTAGGCGCGCTCGGCTCTCCATCGGAGATCAATCAGAGCGAGCTAAGGATTTTGCGAACATTCACGTCGATTCAAGAGAAATTAATGAATGATCTTAAACTGGCTATGATCCACGAGTTTCCGACCGTGGGCACTGCGAAAGCAGGACTGTATTGGGCGACTAAACTTGAGTCGACCTTACTGCGTCGCCAGTTTGACAGATCTATTACTCCTTAAATTCTAATATAAATACAATTACCCGTCTACTTGGCTAACGTTATGGTTCACAAGGAGAACGCACTAAAAATTGAATTAGGTACTGATTTTCTGATTCTAGAATCTCGGATTCTACTGGTCCATTAATTTCTACTAAAAAAATAACCTCAGACAATTTCTCGAATCTGGAGGACACTGGATCTCATCTCAAACAAGTGCCGCTTCGAGGAAGTTGCTACTTGATTCGTGAAACCGCTACACGTGACGCACCACTACAAATGTCAAGAAGCGAGCATCGAGAACGTCATTTTCCTCGTTTTATAAGAGTGTGTTTATACTCGATGGTTTTCTACTCCCGATTCGGCTGGCTGGCTAAATCCTGCCCAGAACGTCCCACCGGAAAAGGAGAGGACGCGGGCAACAGGGACAAGTTCGAAGTGGAGCAGGATAACGCCGTTTATCCCGTCGTACGTTCGTGGCAAAGAGGCCGAAACGCGAAAACGCACGATCAGCCGTGTCCGGTGCGTTTAAAGGTCAATGGACGGGGAGCGCGGAGTAACCGAAGCAAACGTTGCGAAGGTATGGCGAGCCGCGACCGATTCGCGACACTCGGTAGCTGTCACGCTTGTCAATCGTGGTCGCGAACCGCTTTGCGGGCGAACTTAACCACGGCTTACGTCCTCCTGGACCGAGCGCTACGCATATAACAAGCGTCTTTACTCACCGAGAATCGCCTGGAGGGTTTGCTCGTCCCCGTCCCCGATGACATCCATACCTCCGTCGATAATCGGACCCCTGAGATGTTCCGGGCCCGATCAACGGGCCCCATTTTGTCTCCAGGCTACGATGTCACTCGACGCGACGTCCCACATAGTACGCAACGTTTAATGTAACTCTCTTCCGTTTTTCTCTCTGTCCTGCACCTCCGCCTGCCTCCTTCCCTCTTCCTCCGGGCCACTGTACGTTTCCCTCGCTTAACCTGTCCCTTTCTTCCGCCCGAAAAATAATCCACGAACGATGTACGCGTCCACGGTCGTACGCTACTTCCGCGCGGCCACTTGTACGTTTCCCCGTGCCTTCGAGTGCAGCGACACCCGATCTACCAGCGATCGACGACGGGGATCGGCACGGTGAACGAGACCATCGCTAGGATTAAGGATCCGTCCCCGTATCGACAGAAACCCGCAACACAATCAACGAGCTCGTCGACTTTTCTCTCGCGACTTTTTTTTCTTCTTTGTTTTTATTCCCTCCGCAGAAACACGATTTCTCCGTCCAACTATCCGCGGCTGGCTCGCCACACCAGTGTAGCCGTGTAGAATCCCGAGGCGCGGACTAAACTTCAGTTCCGTGCCGACACCACACGCGCGCGGAATGTAATACATGCAAACGCGCCCCGTGCATGTCGCGGCGAGAACGAGGGGGTCACGTGACGCACGCTGCTTCGCTCGCCGCCGAGGGGAATTCGAAAGACGCGCGCCTATACTCGGCTCGCGGTAACGCCGCGCGTTACGCGGTAAAAACTCGATTAATCGGTTGTTCGTTGCGTAAATATTAAAGTAGATAACCCCGCGAAGCGTTTTAGCTATGAAGTTGCGATGGTCAGTGCGGTGCAGCATCGCAATCCGGAAAACACTTCGCCTGCTGTCGAGGAGAACCTTTTGCTTCACAAGATGGCTGCCTCGGACTGCAATTTACGCGGTAAATCGAAACCAGGGGATCTACTACTCCGAACAAAAAAGATTCTTCGTTCACTCTTACCATCGGGTTTTCTCTCATCTCTTCTGGGATAGGTAACTGATTTACTGTCTTTATTGTTGCAATGTTTATTGTACTTATGACATATGTATGCTGTACTTTTCGTAATTACTGTTGGTCCAATGATTAACGGGAAGCAACTACACGATGTTGTAATTAATTTGCATTAAGAAGGAAAGTTTATCGGGAGATACGAGATGTATAAATTTTCAGAAATGGTATCAGTATCAAGATATCCCGCTCGTTTATAAAACTGACTATAATATAGTATACAAGATACAGAAAGTACACATAAATATTACATGGGTACTATAAACATTTATTACGGTCACATAAGTACAATTGAACACCAAAGGGCTTCTAAATTATTATTATTGTTATATTATTAATACGTTTACATTAAACGTTGCTTAAGGCTTTACATATTCATAAATAATTTACTCTCAGTATGCTTACACAAATACATACTCTCTTAAATATATTTTGCTCTCTGTACAATGTATGTACAATGATATTATATATGTATACATATCACAATCTTTCGCACAAAATTCACGCTCATACAGCCCGCAAGATAGAAGAACTTTGAGGCGTCCTATCGATATTTATCGAATGAAACACGCTTACAACACAGTTAATGAGGTGAACAGACCGATCTTGTCTGAAATAACATCTGACTTCGCTACGGCACATCCATCCTAAGATATTGCCAAAATAGTTTAAGATAGCTCGAAATCGAAACGCATAGCCTAATGGAATACATTATATCGGAATTCGATGGGAACTAGTACAAAATAAAAAACGTGAATCAACGTTGAAACAATAGTTGTTAGTAGTCGCAAGTTTTATAGAGCCTGCGATACACCGTTTTATGGTACGCAGTGCTGAGTAAATACTGGTGACTTTGGTATTGTTACAATGTTAGAATCCATAGTCGAATGAAACGCATTTCCTCGATCGATAAAGTCCTGGTCGAAAAAATGTAGCTGCTCAAGTTTTTCCATTCGCGTGTATCGAATTTCATCTTAATTTCCTTAGAGACTTAAAACGCACTTATTGTCAGCTACAGACTAATCTTTCAACAAGCGAACGAATCACTGGTCACGTGTAGAAGCAGCGGTTGCTTTCATTTTTAATTCCCCGCTAATTTAATGAGATTCCTAGCAAACAGAATAAATAATTACAGTTTTGTACGTAATACTTGGAGGAAATGCTATTCAGCGAGCTTAATCTTCATTTGCTACATCGGGAATCGATCAGTATCGATAAGCTTTAGATAAATCAATCCACCCTACAATTCGCTACTCCCAATAATTTTCATTTAAGTGAAACTACTGGTCTTACAACAGTCATATTAGTCATGAATTTTGCTTTGCGTTACAGAAGCACATTATTTTCTAGTTAGAGTTACAACTTATATAATAAACGTATTGTACTACCTGCGTTCAGTCTTTGTCGATAAAGTAATTAAAAGTCATGGAAATCATTGTGTACGGTAGACTGTAAAATTAACTAGGAACTACAAATAGGATAAAAATATTCAATTGATCTGGGTCCCGATTTCGTAACAATTTAAACTGCCTTTCTGTATTCAGCATTAGATACCACTTTTAATCAAACATTTAATCCCGTTTAGTATTAATTTCTGCAACTGTGTATATATATATATATGTTTGTATATATATATATTTATATGTATATATTGGGCAGCTGAGTTAGTTTTGCAATATGTACTTTGCTGCATCGAGAAGCTAAGGAGAAATTGCTCACATCGTAGAAAGTACAAGGTTCCGACAGTACTATAATTGCAAACTGTTTATAACTGACAAATCTAAGTTTCTGACACACAGAGAATGCATAAAAATCCCGATCGACGTTTAGTCAAACCCTGATCTTCCACATCGAAGTAACCCTTCCGTCTCGTCGAGCGGTTTTAATTCCGTTTAAGAATAACTCTTTCATTAGAGACGTTTGTTCTCTCTCCCTTGAGCTTTGTGACTGATATTAATTGTCAACGGTTCGTCATGGCAGTATAGAAATGGCAGCTTGTTAAGTGAGACATAACTCATCTTCGAACAGGTGAAAACAGATGAGACGTCCGCTCGAATTGTGATTGAGATTCTCTTCATAGTGTTCCTTCCGCGGCGGAGATATTCATGCCTGGACGAAGTAATATGTTGCAGACAATGCCTCGCAATCGTTTCGCAAACCTTCCTGTAGTAACTTTCACAGGTGAAGTTTCTTAGTGAACTCTGTATCAATTCCCACAGACGACTCAGCCACGTCAGTCCCCTGAGCTCGTCGATTTTCCGCAGTCGAGCGTTTGTTCGTACAGGCACAGTGCTCGATGAACAAACTCGTACTGTTCTGATGTTTGAACCATGCCTCCTCTGTCATACCTGAAACAGAGATGGTGTTTAAGCACATCTCACTTATTAATAATCTACATTCCGCAAATGTTTCGTACCTCATTTGACATAAAATCCCCAAAACGTCCACATTTCCGTCTCTTAACAACTGTATCATCCCCGTTGCTAAAGCTATGAAACATCCAGTCCGTCCAATTCCCGCGCTACAGTGGACAACGACCGGTCCTGGCAGGGAATTTATTTCCGCGGCCAGGCTAACGAGAGTGTCCGCAGCTTGAGGTACAGCATGGTCCGGCCATGAATCGTACCTGCAGTCATTCATTAATTTAACAATATTGTCGAGTATAATGAGAAATATTTTGAGTGAGATGACGAATCCAGTGCTAATTACCAATAGTGCTGCACCTGTCTTCTCTCCGCTTCGTGCCTGAGTTCCAAATCTCGGACAGTGTAGCCATCTCTGGTGTCGATAGAAGTAACGACAATGGTAAAAGGTCCAGCTTGCACGCGGCTGTTCATATCCAGTGGGAAGTATGGCTCGCATTTTGTCTTGGCGGCCTCGTGTAGTTTTGTCATCATAACAACTGCGGGAACTTTCTCTGCCCAGACCATTTCCCAGAAGTCTGCCACTGTATGAGCTAATGGTCCCTGCGTTGCAATATAGCGAGCGTCTTCTCCGTCGTAGCCCTATTAGACGGAGCGATTACTTTGTTAGATACCTAGTAATTAAGACGCTTGCTCGTCAGAAATTCCACGTCATTGCGTACATACCCGAATATAGTTAGCGTTTATGTAGCTAGAAAGAGGATCGTCAGAGGAACACGGGAGAATCACTCTCGATTGTGGGTTCGGCAGCACGGAGCAGTATCTGTTCTTCACCCCGGATCCACAGATGTCCAGTTTCTCGGGCAAATTCAGCGGAACTTCCCAGAACTCTTTGTGCAGCGATGCCGGGTCACTGATAGCCTTCTTAAGCTGAGATTTCGAGAGAACGTTTCCCGCACTCAGCAGAAACTCTTCCGCGGTGCATTCACGAGTGGGCGTAACTATATGCGGCGGGCTCTCTGGAGGTGGTGCCAATTCTATAGTCAAACTTGCACTTGAACCACGCCGCTCTAGTAACCCTTTAGCTTTTATACGTATAGGTTCAGGTCTGCGTTCTGGCGTTGCCACTGACATTACCTGCGAACGTACAAATTCAATGATACTGCTGCTCCTTTCCTGCGATCTTCTAAATTGTATTGAAGTTTTAGGAAAGTACCTCTGGCAAGCCAGTAGCTTGAGTAACCGGTCGGACAGACTGTACAGACACAGATGACTTTACCGTTGGCTGATGAATCCATTGACCTTCGAACGATGATTTCGTAGCTTTGCTAGGCTTTTCTGCGTGGCACACGGAACCTTCCTCTACCAAACCTCTCCTGTCACCATCCTCTGTATCCTTTTCACGCGACATTTGTTTCCGTAGCCATAACAAAACCTGCGGGTATAGGTTGTTACTGTATACACTGTCTTTTACAAGAGACATAGGATTCTTTAAGAACGGAAGCTAACCAAGAATGTAAAGAGAATAGCGCCAGCGATGGCGCAGAGGGCTACGAAGAGGGGTAATTGCCAGTCTAGCCATGATAAAGTCGCAGTGGTGTGCACCTCCTGTCCTCCACGGGCACTAAGTTGAGCTGCTTGCAAATCCATTCCAGCATCATCCAGTCCCGTTATGGACTGTGGGATCCTGTCCACAAAGAATTCATATTTAATATAACTTCCCACGAGTAGCGACTATATATGCCAAACAGAAATCTTTAACGATATACCTATGATGAGATCGAGCAGACATTCCCTCGGTAGATGGCAATAAGGGGATAGGCAGCACTGTGTCTGTATGCCACCTCTGTTCGGTAATTAAGTAAAACTTCTCCAATGGATCTGAATTGTCATCATTGCTCGAAATGTCATAATAGTTTGCGTCATTTACATAGTGATGAGTCAAGGGTGTACTCGTACCACCTGTAACAAAAATTGGACGAACCTTACAGATAACGGTGCATGCTGGTAGACTTGAAATATAAATTTACGAAAGGAACCAAGTGTTACTAAATATAAGTCCATAAATTGTTTTTAAAATGCTCAGTCTTTAACACTGCTTGCTGTTACTAGAAAAGTAAATTAAACTGATCCATAACAAGAGATTGATCCAAGGTCATCTCCTGCGATTGTTGACAAACAGAAGTTTCAAAATATACAAACGTTATTCTAGATTAGTCATAAGGAATTCTGTAAAAACTGAATATTCCAAAAACAATTATATTTTGGAGTTACGTATAATCAAACTTTCCTTTTTATAAATTTTATTCGTTATTTACGTTTGTGTTGATAATTAGAATACCCGTTAAATACCAAGAACTACCCAATTCGCGCAGGAAATGTTTCTCAGCTTACACAATGGAGCTGATTAAATACAATGAAACATGGAATATTCGTTGGAAAAGTAGCGTAAAGCGGGTTCGAACAGGCGATCATAACGGACTCCCGTTTTTACGGCGAGAATTCTCGAAGATGTCGCGACACACAAGCACACGCGGCACGTGTAACGAAGAGGATATAATTAAACCGAAATCTACCAAACAAATAGAGAATTGCACGTCTGGTACGAGCCCCCGTCAGATTACACCGTCGGGCCCGTCGGGCGACAACGCATTCCACTTGACGCCGGTGCCGCTCAGAATTCTAACCGTCGGAACGGAATCCTCGGGCACCAGAGGAAACTGGTGCGGTGCGTTTGCACAGGAAGTAAACATCGCGCGTTAGCTTTATGAACGGCGGGCACCAAGGAGATTCCGAAGCGGGGAACGGTGGACAGAGTGGACGGGCAGATGGAGAGCGCGTGTACGCCAATGAGAGGAGTGTATGTGACAAGTGGGATGAATAGTCGTCGTTCCAGTCACACGGACACGGCTGTGCCACGGGGGTGTGTGCACACACCGTCCACCGTTCACGTCGCACAGCACGAAAACGAGGAACACACGAACAAACTGCATCCTGCTCGCGGGAGCGTGTGTGAGTGTATGCGCGACTTCTGCCAGTGTGCACGTATCACGAATGGGAAGATCGACGGAGGAAACTACCCAGCACCATTGACGGGGTTCGATCGATACCTTTCGCTAGGAGCACGTACACGAGGAGCACGAGGACCACCGAGCTGTCCAGCGTGGAGTCTCGTTTGCGATTCGAAAGTAGCGGCTGCGTGGACGTGTAAACAGCCATGTTTCTGGCTTGTATATGTGTCGCTAGCACTGTCAGCAGTGGCCGGACGGTCTCGACTGCGCAAGCCTCTAGTTCGAACTGCCGAAGACGCCGTTCGGAACGGACCGTTCGTGTACCCTGACCTGGGCTTCGGAGCGGCTCGGCCTTGCGCTCGGTTACGCGCACGGGGAGGAAATAACCGGCCAATCGGCGCTCATCGGCACGACAGCCGCGGCCAATCCGGGCTGCGGTTTAGCCGTTGCGCCGGCAATTCGGCGGGAGGGACTCAAGGTGAATGAAAGGGAAGCACGTGCAACTAATGATAGTAAAGCGCATTCGGAATCAAGTTTTACGTTTGCCCATTGAGCCCGAGCGCAGAAGGTTATTCCGTTTCGGGCAACGAGTGCGCGTCGCGTTGCGATTCATTTATTTCGACGGAGCTGCTCGTCTCGCGCGCACCGCCAATGCCACAGGAAGCACCGTATCTTTGACTCGCCTGTATCCAAACATTTCTCGGCGTTATATTGCCCGGAGCAACCTCTGCGTGTCCTCGCTCGGAAGATAGACGAATTGGGTAGTTGTTTGGTATCGGGTAGATAGAAAAAGGGACACAGTGAGTCACAATGTTATTGACAAACGTAAATAGAGATCTTAACGAAAGATTGCTTGAAAGGACTTTGTGACTTTTTAAATACTTTAGAATATTCCGAGTGATTCTAAATTATTCGCGTTAGGAGATCTATTCGGAGGAATAAACTCGCAACTGACTACGCACGTGTGCGTTTTATCATCGTCCAATTGTAGGGACGTTTGTGGGTCACGGATAGCCGTCACGGTGGTTAACGTTAAAAGAAACATTTGAACGTTGCGCTGACGCATCCCGGGGGGAGGTGAATCACTCCGTAGCCGCGCGCGATGAAATTAAAAGTTGCTCGAGAAGAAGAAAAGGAAGGCTTGAAAATCGTTAGCATTGTCCTTCGGGCGAGCTCGAATTACCATGTACTAAAATATCGTCGAAGCACTGCCTCATGTTTGCGCAAGTACACAGCCCCGTGTACTTTTCCATCCAGAAATTGTAAAACGACCGCGGCTCCTCGCCGTCTTTTCCAAACGTCCGACGCCGTCCGATTAATATACAGCCAATGACGAAACCCTCTTCGCTTATCTCTCGACTGATTCACGATGCAAAGCGCCGTATTTACATGATCCCGCTCATGTTTAGCGATCCCATGCCGTCCGCTCTAGTTTTCCTTGTTCCGACGGGAATCTCGAGAGACAATGTTCGACTGGACGAAAGTCTAGCCACGTGGCTTACGCATTTCTCAAGAATATCTCGGTGATTCAGAAAACCGGATGCTGGCCATTCATCCCTGCCATATGCCCGACATCCAATATTCGCTCCGTCGAATATACTCTTGTTCTGTTTATATTCCGCCTATCTGCTCGCCTCGCGAATAACATCCATCGAATTTTAAATCTCCACGGCCAGACATCGTTGAAATTATAATGTGCTTTATTTCCCCATCGAGCTCCCGCTACTTCTTTCGTTCGATACTTCGTCGTGCCTTCTCGAACATCGCCTCGACTTTAATATTTAATCGATGGCCAGTTGAGGCGGTCTGCGGCGCGAAGCCTGTTCTTCTGTGAATATTCTTAATACGACACCGCCGCGGAGAATGGGAGAACGCTAGTGAATGGATAGTGCCACGCTTTCACAGTTCACTGCCTCGGATGGCCATGGTGTTACATAATTTTTTCGCGGTAATATTCTTCGTCGGTCGCGCCGCGCAGCCATCGGCCACGTTATACAATACTTGGACTGTGCTTCTCGCAGCTGACGTTCAATGAACTCTCGTTTCTCTGAAGCTAGCAAGCCGCTCGTTGCCTACCGATGCCCTGTCACTCGACAATGCTAACCGACTATCATTGTTGTGGCAGCGGCTGAAAAATCAATAGCCACCGTAGCAGAGCCGAATCTCTGAATCTCCCATGTGTCCCCGCCATCTATAAACTCGTGGATTCGGTTGCTCGAACGTGGTCGATGCGATTCTCCCGGCACGCACAAATATTGGCCCGCTCGTTGCGCAATCGACCGTATAAATGTATTCCGAGCGGGTGTCGCTGGGAGTTTTATTTCGAAAGCCACGCGACGCACAGTTTAACAGCACTCAACACTTGATCAGTCGATTATAACACTTGCATTAGCAGAGTAATCAATAATACACGAATCTACGATAGCTGGCTATTTTTAGCGTCGCGTAAAAATAGAAATAAACGCTCCAATGGAGGATATAAAATATTCCAAATTTTGGAATTGTTAGTCGAGGATTATTAGTAACGGATCACTTTAGTTATTTTATTACTGTCTCTTAAATTCTCGCGAAATGTTTCTCATTGGATTTCTAAGTTTAGATGGTATATCTAAATCACGATATTGTTTATTTAAATTGACATTTGTAAAGGGAAAGCAATGACGAAGCACAACTGATTTAGCCTCTCGCACGAAATTGTACGACGGTGTACGCGAGCGTGGATCTGCACGAATCGTAGGACGGCCGTGGCACTGACTAAATTAGAGGCTCCATTCACCCTTCTGAGGGAGCTTGTGAGCTTTCGTAGGGCGCACGCAGCCAGACACGCACTCGCGTAAAATTACGCTCCCCTCGATTGGCATTCGAACTTGGATCGCGTGGGCGTTGCCTGACTCCTTTGCAACAGCTTTTTGCGTAAACTTTACCCGAGGGAGAGAGCTCCGGTCAGAAGAAGTTTTTGCTTCTTCGCGACCCTTTGAAAATCGATCGTAGAGTTCGATCAGTTTTGCAGAATTTTAAATATCTGTGGGTTTATTTTTAAACAGAATATACTTTATTTATTTATTTTCCAAGATTCTTTTGCAACAGTTGTAAGGTTTCAAACCGTACAATGCTTATTTCAATGAATAAAAACGTATGTACCTCTAAAGCCGGCATTTTTTATAATTTTATAATTTTAAAACAGCACATTGCTGAATCCCGCCCATTGCGCCACAAAAAAAATATAAAACGAAGGGAAAAAAAATTAAATGTACCTAAGGCAATTTGTAGGTGTAATAAAGACGTATTATTATTATTATTATTTAAAAATAGATTTCACTTCTTCGTTGCGAAATACATACGCGTGGATTTCTAAATTATTAATTTCAATGATTCATATTTGAATAAGAATTAATTTCAGGAGTGCGTCTATTAATACTCTTCCTAACTTATAAACGATTATTATAAACCTTAAAAATTTCGAAACACTTTGTATTAATTCAGCACTTTCTTCCTCACTATTATAAAAATCACAAATTCTAAGATTATCAAGAACCATTTTCAAATTAATTAAAACCTGCATTTATCTCGAATCACCCTACAAATTATCCTCGTGTAACGAGGTAGATTGCCAGTCAAAGGATTTCGCCGTTCGGCTGACTGGGTAGGCGCATCTACAAAGTTCAGTGAGTGCTCAATGAAAGCTCGTTTAACGTTTACTATAAAGCCTTCGTTATTCATCGCGAGTCATTGGCCGCGAACGGCACTTGCGCTGAGCGTCGACGCAGCGCTTTTGAAAATCGACCGCCGAAGGTCCCATTGTTTCTTTCTGGAAACATTGAATTCGTTCGGGACACGGCCGACAGACTCGACCGATTTTCGTGCCGACGCACGTCACGGGCGCTTTGTATTTTTCCTCGTTTAAAAATACGATTGACATTGGCTGCCCTTCGGGAGATCGAAATTCGGGGGGTGAACGGAAGGTGGCAGAGTTAACGATTCAAATGAGGCGTGGAAGATCGCTAAAGTTACCTTGGCTGCTGGCGTGGGTGGGAAAGAAAATTGCGCTACGCGAGAACGGTTTCTAAGGGCAATAAACGTAACTACCATAAGCGGTACCTTGATATCTCCTTTTAGGGTGCGCTGCCAGACAATCGAGACAACTCCGTCGTCTCGAGAAGCGGCTGTCCCGACGCGTTGAAAAGTAAAAGGAAAGTGGATAATCCTAGGGCGATTTTCTCGATGCTTATTTCCAGCACGTGCGACTCGCGCTTTCTTCGACTGCTTCTCTCTCCTTTATCACTGCTGTCTACTCTTCTCCCTCAGCCTGGAATTTTCCCAAAATTAATACACCGAGAAAAGAAATTAATTAAATGCAAGGAATTTATAATTGACCTAGGTAATGTTTTTTAAATGTGTTTATATGGTATAAAGATTGATTAGAAAGCACGTCGCGATTGGAATACGAGATAATTTATTCAAAACCCGAGCGGCACGAGTCAGATATCCCATTACGGCAAATGAAACGAATACATAATTGTATTAGCTTGGAATGCTTCATATTTCACGAGCATCGCGTGGTTGCACTTTAACAAGGGACGATACGCGTTGTCTCTCCGCTAATGTAGATTAGCCTACGCCGAATCGATTTCGCTAAGCCGTCTCGCCGTGAAATGACTCACAGGGAATCTACGTGAGCGTGCAATGGACTCCGCCTATCAGGACTCGCAATTTTATCAGAATACATTGAACTTGAACCTTCTATAATTGAAGAGAAAAAAAGGCGCTGATATTTTCTATTTTCAAAGAATACCGGCAGATACCTCCGCGACTTTAATTAAACATACTCACCCCTTCGAGCCAAGCCAAAATTGACGGTCAATTCAAGTTTAAATACACACGAAGCACTCTTCAATTTCTCCTTCGCCCAGCGTCGTACCTACTCGTCCTTCCTCACAGCACCCTCTACTCGAGGAAAAATTCATCGCTCCCTGTTTATCGCGTGTCGAGTCGTTGAAACAGCGATCACTGCCGCGACGGTCCATTCAGAAAGCGTGGATCTCGCGTCGATTCAGCCCCTCGCGAGCAATCAGACGGTGCCGATCGGTCGCTCCGGTACCATTTAACTACAAATCCCTTCGCCCTCTCTCGCCCGGCTATCTATCCTGAACAACGTCGCGAAGCCTCCCGCGTCCGATAACCGTCCACCTACGCTAAGCGGATATCCTTCGCCCGATCTGAATCGGATGGCTGAACGAGAGCCCCGAGTGAATCGAAGTCAGCGAGAATGGGCCGAACGATCCACGGGACGCCGGCCACTTGCATCGGGCGCATCTGAATGGCGTCTGAACGGGTTGCAAAATGACGGCCAACTGCATTCACCTCTTTCGGTGGCCGTGGAGGGTGGCGAGGTGGAGTGCAGACGCGCGCATTCGTGACACGGATACGAGGCGACCCACCTTCCCCTCTTTCACAGTCGGCGGCCTCGCTTCATCCCCTGCACGCCGCCCGACAGGGGTGCCGCGGCCGCTGATGGTGTCGCTGTTTCTTCCCTTCCAAGAGCACCCCTCCGTCTCACCCCCGTTTCGACAGAGTACCTGCATACCATCCTCCGCCGCCGTACGCCACCCCCTTCGACCCTGGTTCACCACGCACCGACCGACACGGTCAGAAATGGCCCCCTTCGTGTGCACGTCGCCGCGGTAAGGGCAACCAGGTGCTCTTAGAGCTATGCTCATATTATTTTAGCGGGGAGAAAGAGGCGCTGGGAGAGATAGTTCAAGGACAGTTTTAATCTGGCCGTTTGGCTCGCGCTGATGAGCCTCGGCCCGCGCTTATTGACCTATTTCGCCGTCGTTAGGGTAATTCGGTTTTCGAGGCGTTCATAGAATCAACCGGCGGAAAGGTTACGGCGGATCGATAAACGCCGGCGATCCTTTTAAAATAAGTTTTGAATGGAGGGACGGGGGGACGGTGATAACGCGACAGGGTGCTGTTTATCGATCGTGGGGATTTAGGGGCGAGATGGTTTTAAGGGGGAATGGTACTGGCATTGGGATAATCAATGGCAGTTCTGAGTAAAATGTAAAGGATTATGAAGCGGCAGCTTGGGAAGTACCTTTTTACAATTGGTTATTTTTCGTTCGCTGGAACACTGGATATTGCAGTGGTTGAACTAGATTTTACATCTGGGAATTGCACGAAAAATGTTTTTGAGGGAGCGGTGGGGTGAAAGGATGAGTTTTAAGTGTTTTTTTTTTAAATTTTGATAAAGAATTTGCTTTTTATCAAAATTTAAAAAAAAATCTGAATTTCCGGGTTCGGGGTGTTCCCTTGTTAGTTACAAAGTGTAAATGTGTAAGTATATTTCGTCACTTTGTAACTAACCCCGAACCCGGAAATTCAGAAAAATTTCTGAAACTTTGGGAATATAATTTTTGTTTGCTGCCAAAATTCACTCTAAGAATGTGTAATTGACCCCTGAAAATCCGGATATTTTCCGATTTTGTAAAATAACTTTTTTACAAACGATAGATCTAATTAAAAGAAGTAACTTTTGTCTGGAAACTTTGCTTCTATCTCTTACAACTTGCGAGTTATGACACAAAATCGGAAAATAGCCGAATTTTCGGGGGTTAATTTTACCCCCTTCGGGTAAATTTAGGCAGCAAACAAAAATTGTGTTATATTCAGGAGGAAATTCCCTACATATTCACAAAGTTTCACAATTTTTTTAAATTTCCGGGTTCGAGATCTTTCCTCGTAAGTAATGGATTGAAATACAAATTTACTAACAAGGAGAGTATTTTAGGTGTCCGCCTCCGATCATTTTGATTTTTGGATATGTTATAGAGGACCGAAAAATAAGAAATACGTGTTTTTTTATTTTTCCCCGTTTTCATATTTGGGGGGGGGGGGGGGTGAAAACTGCGTTCAAAGTTAGGGTTAAAAAATCATTTTTGTGGAATATCTCGAGATTTTGAAAATCTGGTGAGTCGGTCATATTTCGCATTCAAAGACACAAAATTCGTCCATTGACACTATTCCCCTATCTCTAATAGTTCTCGAGATATTCCACAAAAATGATTTTTCAATCCTAACTTTGAACGCAGCTTTCACTCCCCAAATATGCAAACGGGGAAAAATAAAAAAACACGTATTTCTTATTTTTCGGTCCTCTATAACATGTCCAAAAATCAAAATGATCGGAGGCGGACACCTAAAATACTCTCCTTGTAAGTGTTGTAGATATTTAATAGCAGAGATGGTTTCGACGCACTGGTTCGGTCTTTTTTTAAAAAAAAATAATTAAATCAAAGTTGTTTTGTAGTTGAACATTTTATCAATTTCCAACGTTTCGGTCACTGGTTCTGACCATTATCAAGGAAAGTTTAGATAAAAGGAATATTTAATAATAAATGAAATAATATATTTAAACTTCGTTTTTAACTATTTATTTCTATATATCCTCCAATTTTAATGTCCCAATAATTATACTCTTATGCCTATTTGTGTTTTTCATTGAATATTTTTAAAATAAAACAATAGATACTCAAGATGTTTTATTGTAATAAAAAAATCATTATTTCAATGCAAAACCATATAAAACGTCAAAAAAAATATAAACATTCCAATTGGGATCTTCACTTAAGCTACAATTTACCTTTTACCATTTTTCAGTCCATAATCAATTTCCTGATATCAAGAATACTTCGACGCTTCTCAAAAGAGTGTTCAGTGCCACGCACTCTTGCCCCATTCTAAATATTCTCCTCGAAGACACTATCCCCTATTCAAATAAAACACCATCCTCCAACATGAGGCATCATTCTACAGCCCAGCTGCGACCCCATGCAGCGTCCCTGCACTTTAATTTCTACCTGCCTTCTACCGTCTTAACGCGCGACTGCAAGGTACAGCACCTCTGCATGACGCATATCTCTCCGTCGTCAGAGCTACCTTCCACTCACCGTGTTTTTCCTCCACTCGCTCCTCTGAAAACAAGTCATTATACTAATGCAAAGGGAAGCGGAGAAGCTCCTATACAGTGCAACGAAAGTGGACGAGGGCTACCCTGGTCAGCGGAGTCGCGTGCGTTTTCGCAACGAGCGGGATCGATCGACGCGTATCGACCTAGATTCCCGCTCCTCCATCGATTTCGCCGAGTCCATTGAGCCAGCCGTCGAAAGAACCCTCGCGTCTCCTTTCGGATATTCTGTTCTGTATCTCGGGGCTGATCCTCGGCTTCGCCTTCGCCGCGGACCCGTCTCCTTGTTCGGCGACGCTCTCTCCTCCCTCGCTTCGTTCATCCGCGTCCTAGTAGGGATTGGGAGGCAGGAGGGGAAGGGGGAAGCAGAATGCCGGGAGGAGGGAATGTTGAATGAGGACTCTAGGCCTGGGGTCGGGGGTGGCTGAGACCGCGGCGCGGCGGGGGCTGCAGGAGGGTGGGGTCAGGCGGGGAGGGAAAACAAGCTGGCCCGAGAAGGGTGAAGCAAGGGGCTAGAATGTAGGCTAGTCTCGTGGGCGGACCGCGTCCCCAATCGATACACACGCAGCAAACCACTTCTACACCCCCTGCCAGCCTTTGATTTCGTTACGATCTCGAATTGAATTGGCCCAGGATTTTATCGATCCCCCCTCCCGCCGCCAACTCGCTCGCCCGTAAAATTTCTAATCCCCCGTGCCGGCCAGCAGAGGCTGGACTAGAATCTCGCCCCGGCGATCGGGCCGATTAAACCAAGCCCGCTGAAAGTACGATGAACCCGCGCGTAAACGCTAATGATCGCTCGGTGAATAATTTCGACGCGCTGGGGAATGGATCCGATCATTCGACGAGTGCCTTTGGTGGACCTTCTTCACCTTGAAATTCATTTTGGTTCAATTGCTTTTTGAATTGTATTGGGAGATTTTTGGATTCAGTGGTAGAGATCAGTGAATAGTCTGACTGACAAATTTTGTGTAACTATATAGGGTGAAGGACTTAATTACTGGCAGCCAACCCAATTACTGTCACCTTAAGCTATTTTATTTAAAATAACGAATAAATAAACGTTTAAGTAAAATAGCTTAAGGTGACAGTAATTGGGTTGGCTGCCAGTAATTGGGTCCTTTGCCCTATGTAGTTACTAATGAATTTTAATGAACTTGCATTAAAAATATTTGTATTCCTTCAACTGGCACCCGCCCAAAATTAAATACTGAGTGCGCCATTGTCAATAGTTTAAACAAAAATAGTGGGAAGGGGGAAACAGCCGTTGGTAATCAGATGAATGAGTCAAGCTCTATACGAATATGGACCTCGAACGGAAAATAATATACAGCGTAGGGAAAAGGACCCAATTACTGCCACCTTAAGCTATTTTATTTAAAGTAACGAATAAATAAACTTTTAATTAAAATAGCTTAAGGTGACAGTAATTGGGTTGGCTGCCAGTAATTGGGTCCTTTTCCCTACGCTGTATATTATTTTCCGTTTCCAGGTCCATATTCATATAGAGCTTGACTCATTCAGCTGATTACCAACGGCTGTTTCCCCCTTCCAGAGATGGGCAAAAAATTATTTGAAATAAAAATTTGTGTAGGAAATTTTTATTTCAAATAATTTTTTACCCATCTCTGCCCCCTTCCCACTATTTTTGTTTAAACTATTGACAACGGCTCACTCAGTATTTAATTTTGGACTGGTGCCAGTTGAAGGAATAAAAATATTTTTAATTCAAGTTCATTAAAATTCATTAGTTAATTATAAAAACTTATTTAAAGAATAAACTCCACTTTTCTCTTTTTTTCACAAAGCTCTTTCTTTGAGGATGCCAGGGCCCCTGGGCACCCCCTCTGGGCGCGCCACTGAGTGTCGAGAATCTACTCGTTGACTCTTATAAAAGATTTAAAACAGATTTAATTCCGGTGCACACTCGATTTCAGCCTGGGTTATTTATCAGAGATTGAAACGAGTTACTCGATAGCTACTTAATTTACCCTGTCATGGTATTGCACTAGTAGCTTGGTTTTTATAAATGAAACGCCTCTATTAACACTCAATTTCCTGGGCACTCTCGCTCGCGTAAGTACATATGGCACACATAATCTCTTTAACACAGGTGTGATATACACGGGAAGCTCCTACGCAGAACACGTAAGGAAGCAAGTTAATGTTATTTCCCCGCGGTACGACAGCTTGTACTAAGCGACGTCTCGACAAGGCCCCTCGAAATCAATTTAACGCAAGAGTTTCTGTTGTCGCCGAGCACAGCTACTTTTCCTCCGCGTCACACAGCGAAATTGGTATCTCGTAGAAATGAAATTACCGTGGGTAATTGTTCCCTCCACCGACGAGAGATAAATCGAACACTCTCACTCTGCTGTACCAACTTTCTGTTACACCAAATATTTCTCCAAGAAACATTTCCTCAATTAAGGTAAATGTCCCCATTAGCGACCGTTTAAGAGTGTGACTGGTTCGAAATAGTATATTTTTTACTAATATACGACAATATTTGAGTAAAATATGGATCATTGTATTTTTTAAGTCTCTAGTTTCTCAATCAAATTAGTTTTACAGTGATATTTGACTACTTACACAAAAATTATGGCGAAAATTATATTGGACCTGATGTCCCCTTTAGTGACCATCTATTTTATACCACGATTTTCTGCTACAATAATGAAAGAAAATGGATATTTTCTTTTTATTTTATAATTCTGTATATATTTCTCGTTAATTTGAGTAATTTACTGCATGGATCCATGTATTTTTATTGTAAAATTTGCGAGTTTAATGATATCTGGAGTATAACCTCACGGTATTAGAATCTGTCAACTTTCATGTCAATGACCAAGTCTTAATTTACATGTGAATTTACTTAAAGATGAATGTACGGCTACATAAATAACGTATGAAACAATAACTGAAATATTTCGCTTATATTTCGCTTTCTGTGTTGCAATAAACAATAACAAAATGAAGTGGTCACTAATGGGGACATTTACCTTATTAGAATTACTTGCATAACCGAGGAAACTAATTCTACTTGTACCAACATATTGTGGAACCAGCAATTTACTTGACTACATGCAAGAATTATATTAAAGGGAAAGCGTGCAGTATCAACTATGGAAGCAAAACACGAGGTGTGTAATTAAATCACTGGAAAAGTAGAGTAAAATAAATCATTAAGGTGGCTGCCTCGAGACCCAGCCGAGTTAAGGAGAATTAACTCGATTCGGTCTGATCCTGGTTTCCCTGACTACCGCCTGCAAATTCGAATCTCGATTTCCGACAAGCAAGTTTCCTCGAGTTAGCTGAAGTCGTAAATTAATAAGACCTTCATTCATGAATTGGAGCTCGGCTCGCGCAGCCCACTCGTGCCTGCCAGAGGCAGGTGATTGACGGCGTGCTTTGACATACGCTGGGCCAGAAACACGGCGGAGGAAAGAGATCTAAGGAAGCTGTAATTCTGTGACTGTTACCCATTCGCCAATTTTTAAACACATATGTAGCTAAAGTCTAAAGATTTAAATAAAAATAATAGAATCTACAGGAAACATTAACCGCTATCATAATTAAATTTCTACTACTATTTACATTCATCAAATTTGCAAAATCTGAAATGTACATATGAGCCGTTTATTTTGAAAGTGGTCTAAGTCCATTTATCTTCAAATCGAGATATTTAAGGTTTTGCGTTTCAATGAATTTAAAAATATACGTATAGGATACTAATGAGTCATACTGCTTAAGTGTATCCAAAGGTGTTAAATTTATAGTTCCTATTAAAATAGTGGCAATTATTAAGTGAATAATATGCGTTTTCTTATCATGAATGGAGTTAGGCCACTTTCAAAATTAACAACCAGATTCATTATAAAATTTGAAGGTGCCCAAGTCCATTCAACATAATTTAAGATGCTTCAAATTGAAAAAAACAATACTGAATTTATTTGACATATCTTTAAAACACTTCGGAAACATAATTTATGCGATTCAAAACATTTTTTAACTACATAACGTACAAAATTACAAACATAAATTTATTAAAAACAATTTACTACTCATCTACATTTTGTGCGTGTGAAAGGGATTTGAGGAAATCATGATGTTCCGGTGGTATATATTGTAATAGGTCAATTATGTCCTTGAATTTTGCTGTTGTAATTTGTCTGATATTTTTATACAGTGGTGTCAATACAATATTTTCGAACTTTCTAGGTCTACCCCGACGTAGTAATACATTCAGGACTTTAAAATTTAAGTATAAATGGAGTTAGGCCACTTTCAAATTACACGGTTCAATTATTGAACCAACTCTGAAAACTTATGTGTCAAGAATTATCGTATTTGCTCGAAATATAAACAACCTGAAATGCTTTACTGATAAATAACATGAAGTTGCACATGTAACCATGGTAACCGGAAAAAATTGAAAAATGGAGTTAGGCCACTTTCAAAATAAACGGCTCATATAACGAATTCGCGAATGGACAAGCATCACGTGCCACGCGAAAGACGGCCATTCACTTCTGTCTGAATACATCTGGAGGCTGCCATTCACCGAGCCAGTTAGTTTGCAATTCGATAGGTGAAAAAAAAACATCCGGTACCGGAGCACTTCCGGCAGCGTTCTGCGTTATCTCGCGATTTTTATTCGGCTGTTAACCGATCTGACCGCGCGTCATTTCCGCTTCCGGCCGGGAGTTTACGCGCGCGCGAAAAACGTTGGATCGAACGTTCCTCGGGGATGTTCGGATGAAGCGTTGGTTCCGATGACAAAAGGAGCAAAGAAAATGAGGGAATAAAGAAGGAGAAAGGAAGCCTCTCGCGGCGAGATAGTCCAGCGCGCGGTCCCATTCGAAATTTGAATATTCGAAATACACGCTTGGCACGTTCTATTTTCGCGGCTAACCCCTCGCACGTGGGTGTTGATGAACGCCCATTATCGCCGGATCATTGGCGGATTCCCGATGTTTTCTCTTCTGCCGCCGCTTCAAACGGCCCCGTGATCGCGTCACATCCGCTTCCGGTCAACTGGCTACACCAGCACGGTCTTCACGGTTCCACGAAAGATCTATTCGCGAAGGTCAAGGTTAACGATATTTCTCTGGCGAATTTCGTTCAGGTTTGCTGCACGAGATGTTTCGTTAGTGACGGGCAGAATTTGGAATATAAATTTGGGGATGTATATTTGTGGATGATTAGAGTAGTAAGTTTGGAATTGCGGGTTGTATTTTAGCTTGGAGTATCTAGTATGAGAATACACGATGAGTATGCGATATTGGGAAGTATATATAGATCTAGAATATGGGTTATAATTGTATTAGTTTAATAGCAGAGGAATTTAGTTGAATGTAGAAATCGTTAAGTATTAATGGGTTGGTACGCTTTAGTTTGCAGAGAGCAATGTTTGCGGTCTGTGTTTACGTGAACTTTTTTAATTAAGGTAAATGTACCAATATCCGAGGGCTTAAGGGGTTTAAGGAATAGTGGCAAAGTTTTCGCCTAATTTAATTTGTAAAATCATCATGAAATAGAAAGATGTTGTGGAAGATAACAATATTAATACTTAGTACAAAGTTAAACCATTGCATCTTAAATTAAATTTTAAATATATTTACTATTATAATAGTAAATTTTAAATATATGTACTATTATAATAGTAAATTTTAAATATATTTACTATTATAATAGTAAATTTTAAATATATTTACTATTATAATAGTAAATTTTAAATATATTTACTATTATAATAGTAAATTTTAAATATATTTACTATTATAATAGTAAATTTTAAATATATTTACTATTATAATAGTAAATTTTTAATATATTTACTATTATAATAGTAAATATATTTAAATTTAATTTAAGATGCAATGGTTTAACCTTGCTTTCTTAAAGAAAGGAAAGTTAATATAGTATATATACTAATGTATTATTATTTATTATAATATATCAATTTGAAATGCAGAAGCTTAAGAAATTTCTCGAAATCTGCTATATGTACTTGCGAAGTGTGTAATTAATTTTGTAAATATATAAAGTGTGTAAAATAATTATTTTATAAAATTAATAAATTTGCAATTATTTTATAAAATAATTATTTCTACCCAAAAATTTTCAATTTTCTATAATAATAATTTTTTATTTTCTTTGGCTTTTTAATCCATTAATAATTAAGCTTGAAAATAAATCAAATTCGCCCTACTGTTCAGGTACATTTACCTTACTCTTCTCTCGCTAAATTCATCCACAAAGTCACGTAATGAAACACGAAACACGAGCAGAATAATTAATCAGCGGTAATCAATCAGCTGATTAATAAGTAATCTTAGCTTCGAGGTGATCCGTAGGTTGAATTTCAGGTCCAGTTACACGACGTTCCGTTTGCGTAACAGATAATTATTCGGCGATATCCTCGGCGAGGAATTTCGATATTTTCGAGCTCGCTGCTCGAGCGTTTTTATTTAAAGAGAACACTGTTATGTAACGCGCCTCGAGCCAGCCGCGAATTCAGTTGGATTTTCACGAAACTTTTTGTAGACACGCTCGGATCGGCGTGGAAAGTTGCACGGGCGAAATCAACGCGCTGTTTTCCGCTCCACAAACGCTCGGGGCAGCAAACTTTTTATAATAAAAATTGAGCTGGAAAGATCCTCAATAGTTAAGTTACGAAATTATTAAAAGCAAAACTGTTTATTCAAGACTCCATATTACAAAGTGTATTACTTCTGTTTCCAACAGCAGCCTCTCACGATACTGAACGAACCCCGTGGAAATATTAATTATCGATGGGCACGGTGCTGCACCGATGCACTCTCATTTCTCCTTGCTCCTCGGTTCAACGAACAGATCCATCGATGATAACGATCGAAAGCAGAGAGGCTTGAATCGGAGAGGATGAAAGACCGTATGAATGAAAACTGGCACTCGTTCATTCCTTTCCTTTAACAGCGTTACTTTCGCGAGCACGGGGCGTCGCGGTTTCACCTTTCAAATTATTGCACCCGACGCTCTACAAGTAACACTAAAATTAAATCGAGTGTCTGTACAATATCCGGAGAGAGTTTCAAAAATATTCGCGGTATTTACAACACCGGAACTTTTATAATAAAATTAACACCCACGCATTCCAGACGAGTACCCACACTTGAACTTTGATTCCTCTGCTTATTTTTTAATAGCTTTTATTTGCCACTGTTAATTAAATCGCCGAGGATGAATGAGATAGTTAAGAATGGAGCTTATCGGATTTCTATAACGAGGCTGATCCTCGTTTGGAAATAATAAAGGCATTTTCCCGAGCATCGTTGAATGATTGAACGTCACGTCCGGTTTCCGGTCGCGTTCAAGGCAGAAAACGGCCCCCGCTGCCCCGCGCCTCTGTTACAAATCCACGCGTAAGCGAGGGACAATCGATGATTAATCGGATCGCGAGCACCTCGGAATGCATAATTGCGAAACACGGCTGAAAGGAGATCGCCTGGCCGTTTCACTTTGAGAACGAGAGTGCGATACCGTACGTTGCTCCGAAAGTATAAATCTTCGCCGAACGAGCGGCTACCTTTCCTTCCTGTTAATTAAGAGGAGTACAGTCGCTCAGAATTTCTTATTCTTGCGATACCGAGCAATCATTAACGCGCGCCTTCTCGGTGTACCGTTTCTACTCGCGCTGCTGTATTGATTTATAACTTCCGTGAATGGCGTAGTGTGTTCGTGGAGCTTTCGAGCAATCTTCAGACTTTTTGAAAATAAAGAAGCCACATTTGTACTAAATTATTTAAAATTTCTCCGCGCACTTTCAGGTGGAATATTATCCTTTCATTAATTATAAACGTCGCAGCGTTTCTCGCTTAATTTTTATTATTATTATTATTATTATTATTAATTGTCTTTATTACTAAGGTAAAGGGCGAGGTGCAGCCATTTCGCCGTTCATATGAGACAGAAGTTAACAGTTACATTTGTTCATCGATTCCCTGTTAGAGGCCGTGACGTTATTCCGAATCAAAAGCACCGATGACTTCGTTGCCGGAAATCGTATAGGATTTCTGATTATTCCGCGGTATTAGCGAGCTTCCCGCTATCTTGTCGGCATCGCGAAATTTCCAATCAACTCGTTCCTTCGTCACTGACAACAGATGGGTATAATTGACTTGGATCAACGTATTGTATCGAGTTTGAATGTTATCGGGAATCCGCGTTGAAGGAATCTTCATTGATATTCTATAAATACCCAGAACCACTGTATTCCTTGTGTCGTTTGTTGAACAAATCCCAAAACTTGTGATGCTTTTGGAGACTACGACCCACCTGAAATAACAAAGAGAGGTCCCAAGGCGTCTTCGGGAAGGTGGAGGAACGATTCGTTCACTCTTACAGCAGTGTTTTAAACGGAGACGGGGCGCAAAGGTTGTAACGGGCAGGCATCGATCTTGTATTGTTCTATTGGAAGGAAGACGAGGCATAGGCCAGGGGCAAACAGACGGGTACGGTTTCTGCGAAACGTCTGAAGGATTGGAAGGGGCTCCGTGGAAGAAACGCGGGGTCCAGGGACCCACTTCTCCGAATCGGCATTTAAACGTTCATCCGGCTTCCCTCTTAGGACCCCTAGGTCGTTACTTCCGCTACGACGATGCCTACTCCGCATTGTTTCCTCATACCAGTTTCGGGGGACAGTTAGCTCGAAGGAAGGAAACATTTTTGGCACTTCCCGTCTACGGCCGGATGCTAAATTTACATTTGCTTCTACCTAGAGGTGTACGGTTAACGTAACTGCCAAGCCACAAGGGAAAGCAGATTCGTTAGCGAGTATGTTCTTTTATTGAATAGAACTTTATCGGTGATTTACTAATACTTATTAACTATTCGTGTCCTTCAACGGGGAAATAGAATTTTATGATGTGGTTATTAGCAATATTTTATGTTTTTATGATAGGTCTCACTCTCGTGGTATTCTTCAATAAGCATCCCTTATCAGCCAATTAGGGTAAACTCGGGTAAATCCGTGGTACAGGTTATTCCGTGATACTTTTTCATTTATCTGTAACTCGAAATTGTCCGACTCAATTTGGATGGAACAAAAACTAACAGACAGTGTTGATCTTGTAGTTTATGTTATGATAAAATAATTAGTTAATGGAAGTTACTGACACAGCACCATAACATTGCAGCAACGTCTCTGCAATATTGCGGTGCAAGATTGCAATGTTGCACCATAACATTGCAGAGACGTTGCAGGTTCAGTCCTATGTCCGCCTTCGCAATATTGCAGGTGTGTATTTTTGCAATGTTGCGGCAGCATTGCAAACACGTAGTCCTGCAATGTTCCGGCAATGATTCTGCAACGAAACGGCAATAAAAACGGCCAACGAGAAATTCTAGCATATCCAGTTAAATGAAACATGCTGTAGAATCTACTCGACGTCATATTTCAGATTTCGTCAAAGTCATAGTTGCTTCAGAATATTGCTGTACTTTTTCTACAATATTTCCACTACAGTATTGCACGGCAATATGTAGGGTAACTGTACCTAATATCGCCATCCCCTGTATCTTGCAAAGTAAGCAGTAAAATTTATCGGTTATGCACTAAATTAGTGCCTAACCATATGTAGGAAGACATGCTGTAATTGCAGCGTCATGTGATCAACGATTACAAAAGGGGAAGGATTTTGGAGAATCTTGATAGTGGAAAAATTTATTGGACTGCCACAATTTTAAATCCCATTCGAAGGAGAAAAGTCTAATAATTCCATGAATATAAGACTATCTACTAGAAATACCTGATTAATAATGTACTTAAGGTATGAAATCGATTCAAATATGTTCCGTGATGAAAATACTGTTTTTCTTTTAGCAGTATGGGTGTTCCGAATACCGCCTACCGGAGAACAATGGTTTCGATGTAATGTTTGTTCCAGGTGGGGTTGCGAAATGTGCCGAGCAACCGAAATAAACTTTATTTGTCCAATATGTACATCGGAATGTGGAAAATAAAATATTTTAAAAATCTATATTTGTAAATTTCTGTTTTTCTAATATAAATAAAATCAAAGATGGATAAAAATACATTTATAGTGCAAGAAATAATAAAATCACCTGTGAAAATGACTTAAAAACTCATATATACATGAATTAATCAATATTTCTTGAGTTGGCGATATTAGGTACACTTTTTTCAGGACCCGATTTTTGCATGTCTTACGTTTCTTGAGTCCTAATTAAAATTTTGTAAGTTTCAACGATTCTAACTTATGCTACATGAAAGATGAATAATCTCTCTTTACTTTGAAACAAACTGCATGCAAAAATATCAATTATTATTCAATTGGCAGCGATTTAACTTTTGCCTGGCGATATTAGGTACAGTTACCCTAGGCAATTTTGCTGGGTCGTTGCCAGTGGAACATTGCACAACGATTTGCGCGCAATATTGCCGAAATATTGTGGGATCGTTGCCAGTGGAACATTGCACTTAGATGTGCGCGCAATATTGCCGAAATATTGTGGGATCGTTGCCAGTGGAACATTGCACTTAGATGTGCGCGCAATATTGCCGAAATATTGTGGGATCGTTGCCAGTGGAACATTGCACTTAAATGTGCGCGCAATATTGCAGAAATATTGTAGGATCGTTGCCAATGGAACATTGCACGGCAACGTTCTTGCAATATTGCTGCAATATTGTAGGATCATTGCCACTCCAATAATGCACGGCAATATTGCAGGAACGTTTCTATAATATTACAATGCAACCTGCGACAACGCAATATTGCAGCAACGTTCCTGCAATACGGCTGCAACGAAGTGTGCTGTGTGGGTAGTGTGATAGAGTGAGAGAGCATTTTGTTCCAGCTGCACATTATTCGTGAAATTTTTCGTGCTACTTGTGGACGATTGGTTGTTTATGTATTATATGTGCTTTAGAAGATAAATGGAAAGTTCAAACTGCAGGTAAGTAAGTGATAGTAAAATGACACTTTAACAAGGCTTACTCTTGAAATTATTATACAATAAGGCATTAGTGTTATTTTTAACCGACTTCAAAAAAAGGAGGAGGTTATGTATTCGACTCGTGTGTATAATTTTTTTTTTTTATGTTTGTCCCCTCATAACTCCTCAGCATATGGACCGATTTTGATGTTTTTTTTTATTCGAAAGAGGATGGTGCCCCGATGGTCCCATCCTAAACTAAATTAACATTGGCCCAATATTTTGCCAGTTCTGGTTAATAATAAAGACTATTGTCATCTAATTATTATTTTATGTACGTGCGTGCATATCTCCTAGGCATGTTGTGTCAATATATATAAAACTAAAAAGTTGAAAAAAAATTTAAAAAAAATGAAAATCGACTTCAAAAAAATAAAATTTTACTAAAAAGTAATAATCTCCTCCTTTTTGAAGTCGGTTAAAAAATAATTTTTTCCGTTATTTAATCTACTACTCTGATATCTTTTAAGTCGGTGTCTCATAATTTGCACTGTGTAAATCTGGCACCGACTTCAAAAATATGAGAGTAGTAGATTAAATAAGAGAAAAAATTATTTTTTACATTTTAGTAAAATTATATTTTTTGAAGTCGGTTTTAATTTTTTAAAATTTTTTATTAATTAAATATACTTAGTAAATTTCTGTTAACCTATTATTTGTTTCTCTGATGTCTGACCTATCATTACATCCTAGCCTCACTTTCAGAATATGTAAATATTAGCAATTAATAGACAAATTCTAAAACTATCACAGACTTACCCGAGTTTACCCTACTCCTGTTTCCTCACATATATTCCCAATCACATATGCCCCAGCTATCAATCTCTCGCGCTTTAAATTCTCTCCCACAAAACTCACCTCAAAGTTACGACGCCGGTATTCTCCACGATCGAGTACGGTTTTCTAAATTCTGCATCCTTGCACCTCCGCCAGTGCGTCGGCGAGGGATCGGGGTAAGTTTTATCGACAGGCAAGAAACGAAGCTTGAGATAAGTAAGCTAATTATAACCCGTCGGCTCCCCGCGATCGACCGCTCTATCTTCTGGCCGAAGATAAAGAAACAGGAGCGCGGGCGTTGTGCGTCTGCCGGGCGCCCCTTTCGCGCCCAAGGACTTTGCGTCATTTATTTCCCAAGCGGGCCGAGACTACGGCAATGGGGTATGAGTCAGGAGTAAGCGTAACGCTCATTGTCGGCGATGGAATCACCGAGAGAAAATATAATTAAGCCGTGTGAGAAGGATGCTCGAGCGCGACGATCCAGCGGATCAACGCTCGTGAGACGGACCCACCCTCGTGGGAACCGTAAACGCGCTCCGAAATTACCTACGCAACTCCTCTTCTTTTATATTCCCCATTTTTTCACGACAGAAAGGAACGTGAGAGACGGGAATCACGGATCGGCGAGCCTCGTTCGAAAGAAAGACGGGACACGTGTTTCTGGAAGGAACGTTCCTATCCCTGTCGGAATTCCGTCCTAACGACCCTCCGTTTCCTCTATCCGCGCATAATTCATCGGCCACTCGAAAATCTCGACTGATGCGTTTAGCACGTCCTCCTGTAGAGTAGAGTGAGGTAACAGTTCGCGGTGGGTGAAAGTTCGCACCATGCGAATTTCGTTGTTTGAGGTGTGGCAGTTGCCAGTGGTGATTGACAGTCAATTGTCAATGAAGGTAGAGTCAGCAATTTTGAATTGTGGAGCTGTGCTTCGTTTTGTTATCGTTCAATGTGGTAAGTATCGAATTTGTTAGTTTTGATGCAATATTCTCATTTTTAGGAATCGATATTATTCCTAAAAATTGGTTAGTAAATATTTGAATTAATACGTCGTCTGAAAGAGCTGAAATTCTTCTATTCAAAAGTACTAATCGAAGTTTTCAGTTCTCCTCACAGTTAACAGGGTCGATTAAAGAATGGAAAAGTAGCTGTGAGGTCAAGAGTTCGAATGCAAACTCCCTATTTAATAATCAGCTTGAAGTAAATGCAGCAATGAAAAGAAAATCTGAATGCGAGCGTGCAAAGAAATAATTAGAAAAGTAAAAGAAATCCAAAAAATAGCATCTACCTACTTCTGAAAAATTTTGAAAGGTACAAAAGAAATCGGTTCCGAAAAGAGAATAGCGCAACTATCAACGTTTATGGAAAAAATAATTTGTCCTGCGTTTGAAGAAGAAGACACTGATCCTCCAGAAGACTGATGCCTGCGCAGACTACGAAGGTGGGGGTAATGTTATGTGCTATTACTGTTGTTTTGATAAAAAAAATGAATTGTAAAGTATTAATCGTTTTGCTATTTCCACTTTTGTGGAAATTTCTCGCTGCGTTCCCATAACATGCAAACTTTGCCCCACACAACGGATAAAAGTTCGCATTTCACACATTTTGCAAATATTTATTTTATATATATTGTGACTAGGGCTGGGACTATTCGAATAATTTAATATTCGAATATTTTACAAGTATTCGAATGCTACGAATAAGCTTCGAATATTTGAGTATTCGATTGTTATTATTCGAATACTATTCGAATACTATTCGAATACAGCAATATTCGAATACTATTCGAATACAGCAATATTCGAATACTATTCGAATACAGATATATTCGAATACTATTCGAATACAGATATATTCGAATACTATTCGAATACAGATATATTCGAATACTGATGTATTCGAATAATATGGTGTGAAGTGCGTCAAAATTAGCTTACAAGATTTTACCCTGACAAATGAACCTCAATAACTTGATTTATAATTCACACCATACTATTTGAATACATCAGTATTCGAATACTCAAATATTCGAATGGTATTCGAATACTCAAATATTCGAATGGTATTCGAATACTCAAATATTCGAATGGTATTCGAATACTCAAATATTCGAATGGTATTCGAATACTCAAATATTCGAATGGTATTCGAATACTCAAATATTCGAATGGTATTCGAATACTCAAATATTCGAATAGTATTCGAATACTCAAATATTCGAATGGTATTCGAATACTCAAATATTCGAATGGTATTCCAATACTCAAATATTCGAATGGTATTCGAATACTCAAATATTCGAATGGTATTCAAATACTCAAATATTCGAATGGTATTCGAATACTCAAATATTCGAATGGTATTCGAATACTCAAATATTCGAATGGTATTCGAATACTCAAATATTCGAATTATATTCGCCCAATAATTGAACAACTGAAGTATTCGAATATTCAAATACCAAATAATTCGATAAATAGTCCCAGCCCTAATTGTGACAGGTAAATTTACACGAAGTCACTGCCTATCGAATAATAAGGTATAGTAGTTATTTCTTACAACAATAATAGAACTATCAGTGTAACACCAAGGATTTTAAAGAAGTCTAAACTTTAACTGCGCACTCTTACCTCACTCCACTCTGATCCTATGCACGCATGCACGCTACACCGCCCCCTTTGTATCGCTCTCTCAATGAGCCGCGAGCCTCGGGCACTTCGAATCATTCCTGTATCGAACTGTTCAACGCTTCGAAATTGGCTTCGAAGAATCGCTTCGCTTCAATTTCAGTATAATCCCGACTTTGAACAGTTTCAACAGAGATGCGATTTCTATCAATCCAGTGAATAGACCAAGAAGAATGCCGTTTGTTCCCGCACACTCATAACAGCTCACCATGCGTCACTCGCCCTGCAAGACACCGTGTAAAAATATACCTACTCAATCTGAGCTGGAGGACGCGACCGTTATTTATTCCTCATAAACGTAAAGAAAATATCGAAGGGAAAGTGGAAGTCAGCCAAAGTGGGTGTAATTCGAGACGCAATTTCTGCGAGGCACGATGAGCCGGTGGGAGTTGCGTGATATCGTAAACAGTGGTAACGGTAACGGTCTATTCACTGCATGCCACTCGAGCCAGGACGAGTGACTCACCGTTCGTAATTTTATTCCAAGCAATTATTCGTTTTACCCCCGGCCAGGAGCGCCGGACACCGGGGCTATATTCTCCAAGTGAAACGGAAGCACGCCCACGCGTCCAGCGAAAAGGCTTCGTTCGTTAGGCCGCTCTCCTCCTCCGCTGCAACGCCATACGCGCCGAACTGCCCGCAGAGGGTGAATACTCGCAATTAGTGACCAATTAGCGACGCGGGTGTTACGATTACGTGCGCTGTAAACGAGCCGTGCGTGCCGATTGCCCAGCTGATGCCAGATGTATGCATCGATTCGACTAATAATTCTCAGGCTGCGCGCATTCCCGCAGTGCCACGGTATAAATCACGTCTGATGAATATGAAATGTTGAAGAGAGATTACACGCGAGGGTACATTAAAGTGCCAGGTCACTTAGTTTACCTCTTTGCATTAGGAAAAGAGGGTGGGTATGGAAATACTTAGACTTTAAAGGACAAGTAGCATCGGTTGTGTGGGTGACTACCTTTCCTCCCAGGAAGTATCTTTAACCCTTAGTATCATGATTTTTTTATTTTACCTAGAAAAATTCTCATCGGTCCATTTTTGTCCACCCTTCAACGTAATTAAAACCGACTTCAAAAAAATAAAATTGCGGTAAAAAGTAAAAAATAATTTTTTCCCTTATTTAATCTACTACTCTCATATTTTTTAAGTCGGTGTCCCATCATTTGCACTGTGTAAATTTGGCACCGACTTAAAAAATATGAGAGTAGTAGATTAAATAAGGGAAAAAATTATTTTTTACTTTTTAGCGCAATTTTATTTTTTTGAAGTCGGTTTTAATTTTTTTAAATTTTTTTATTTTCAACTTTTTAGTTTTTAACTATAACTGGTATAAATATAAATAATAAAACAAACATCATCAACATCGGTCCATATGCTGAGAAGTTATGGGGGGACAAACATAAAAAAAAATACACACGGGTCGAATACATAACCTCCTCCTTTTTTGAAGTCGGTTAAAAATAAGCAAAAAATTCCTAGTGTAACAATTTTTTGTATAAATGAAAAAATATGGATTTAACACCAGTAAATCATGTATAAAGATACCTATATATTATAATATTAAGCCAATACTCGGTTTTGCAGAAAGTTAGATTAGTTTTGCATACATTATTATGTCCAACATCAAATTTATTCACAAAAGAAATCCGAAATAATTGAGAGAAAAATTAGCATTTACGTGGTATTTTCAGTGGTCCTGGCGAAATTAAGAGTTGTAATCAATAATATGAGACAGTGTATCACAGTAGAATTTTTACGGAGGTATTCCTGCCGTAAGGACACTTGTTACATATGGTAATACTAAAGTAACGCTTTAAAGTTCATGAAAATGACCTCAAATGGTGTGCATAATTTTTTCAATTTGTGTAACACGGGTGTTACACTATCAATCTGTTTTCGGTGCACAGGTTCGGTCAATTTTGAACAATAAATAAACAAGCTATTTAGCAATAATTTATAAAAGCTTTCGACATTTCGATCTTGATTCAGATCTTCTTCAGGAAAGTTACGAAAAAAAAATTTACGAGAAAAAATTTTTTTCGTAACTTTCCTGAAGAAGATCTGAATCAAGCTTGTTTATTTATTGTTCAAAATTGACCGAACCTGTGCGCCGAAAACAGATTGATTGATTTTTACGGTCGAAATTATACTTATAAATAGGTGTTACACTATGATACTAAGGGTTAAAATATAAGCCAAGTAGCTATTACAGCTAACTCATCTCCGTTTACTGTCGCGATTAAAATGTGTATAGACGGCTGACCAAAGGAGCTGAAACGAAGTCGAAGCGGCACGGAACGCGCAGGACCGTCAGGGCTTCGCGGGGGACTAAAAGCAATCCCCGTAGTGCGCGGCATTTCGCCCCGATATTTGTGGCGGACGTGCGGCGTCCGCGGTCGCGAACAATGGACAATTTGGAGCGAGAAAATTCGGGATGGAAAGAGGGGGACAGAAACGTGGATGAAAATAAACAGTCGTTGGTCCCTGCGTTAGGGAGGGATGGAGGGGGGTCGGCCGATAAAGGGGAAACAGCGGGGAACAGGGCGAAGAGAGTGACGGGTAGAGGGAGCGAGGGTGAAGGAGAGAGCGAGGGAGGGTTGTGGATGAAAAAGCGAGAGAGGGAGAGAGAGCGTGTCGGTTGCTCGATAAAGAGAAACGTCAACCCTGCGCATACGCATTGCGAATATCCGAGGTAGGTATCTTCAATGGGCTGGTTGCCCATTCGCATCCGCTGCAGGGGTAGAGCTCTTTCATTGAGCGGCTCCGTTACTTCCGCTTTCCGTTCATGCGTCACCCTCTCCTCCATCTTTCTCTTCCCCTTCGATCCTCCCTACTTCGTTGCAACTTTTCTGTCCTCCTTTCAACGACAGCCGCCTAGCATGCTGCCTTTCCTTCACTTTAATAATTCGAGTTTATAATAGGGGTGACATATTCACATTGGCAGATGGACAGGATACGAGTAGAATCCCAAAGGAGAGGCGAGAAAGACGAGATAGAAATATTCCTTCTTTTCAAATAAGAAGAAAAAGCGATGTGTATGATTTCCTTGGAGGATGATTGTACTGATTCTTTAATTGCTTGAGGCAATATAAATGATCTTTAATTAGAGCTTGATGAGTAAAGAGATACACGGAAAGCAAGGAGAGTTTCTACATCACCGTTTGTTCCCACGCGCACAATTATAGCGTTATGAGTCAACTCGGTGTAATAACCCGAGGTAATTAATATTTCATTAAAACGGATTGGTACCATTGGATAATACCTGCACCGTTAGCGTGCATCATTGGAAGCATAAATAATATAATTTGAATTTCGACCGTGTTTATAGAATAGTTCCAATATATGAGAAAATGATTTCGGCGCAGTGATTCGGTCTTTTTTGGGGATAATGTCCCATACAGGACACTTCGTTGCGAGAGTATTGCAGGAACGTTGCTGCAATATTGCGTTATTGCAGGTTGCATTGCAATATTGTAGAACAGATGCTACAATATTCCTGTGTAATCTTTGAGTGGCAACGTTCTTGCAATATTGCGTGCATGTTGCCAGTGCAATGTTCTAGTGGCAACGATCCTACAATATTTCTGCAATATTGCGCATACATTGGCGTGCAATGTTACAGTGGCAACGCCCTAACAATATTCTGTAATATTGTGCACACGTTGCCGCTGCAATGTTCCAGTAGCAACAATCCTACAATATTTCGGCAATATTGCGCGCACATCGACGTGCAATGTTCCAGTGGCAACGATCCTACAATATTCCTGCAATATTGTGCGCACAATGTGAAAAATACACATGGACGTTATACTACTACGATCAGGGCTTGAAACCGTTATTATAAAGATTTAGGTTCTTGAAAGAGTTATGAAGAACTTTTATTCTGAATAACCGTTAAAAAGAACCTAAATATCAGACTATAAAAGTATAAGTTAAGGTTCCTATATAGCTCTATAACTTTTATTTTTTAGGTTCCTATATAGCTCTATAACTTTTATTTTTTAGGTTCCTATATAGCTCTATAACTTTTATTTTTTAGGTTCTATATAAGTTCCAAAACGGTTATAGAACCGATTCTTGTAACGATTGTACAGAATTTTATAGAAAATGAAATTACAACATATTACAACTATAGACTACTGTGTATAACCAACTTGTTTAAAAATTATTATAAATAAGTAAGTAAATATATATTATGTACACATTTGTAGTACAAAAGTTCTTCATAACTCTTTCAGTGAGAACCTTTATATAACAGTTTCAAACAGTTATGTCGCAACCTTTTCAAGCCCTGACTACGATTCTGACTACACACATTCATGTCGTCGCGTCCCTCACTGCTCGAGACGTTGCGGCGGGACTATTGCTATAAAATCTCCGAAACGTTGCAGAAATACACTCCTGCAATATTGCTAAGACGGACATAGGAGTGAACCTGCATTCTCGCACCGCAATATTGCCGAAGAGTTGCAGGACCATTGCCACAATTTTGCCGTTTCGTTGCAGAATCATTGCCGGAACGTTGCAGGACTACATATTTGTAATGCTGCCGCAACTTTGCAAAAATACTCTCCTGCAATATTGTTAAGGCGGACATAGGAGTGAACCTGCAACGTCTGTGCAATGATGCGATGCAACGTTGCAATCTTGCACCGCATCATTGCAGAGGCATTGCTGCAATGTCATGGTGCTGTGTGGGATTATTAGTTCTGCATTTTAATAAAAACAATTTTCTGTTACTTATCTTAACTAGATTCAATTTGTTGCTCGATAGGTCCTTGAGATTGTTTAAAGTTTCAGGTCCAAACTGTCTTGATATTGACGTGAAAAATCTTTCCTTTGTTGCAGGTGTGAGTATCTCGCCATCCATTTTAAATAATATAATTTGAATTTCCACAGTATTTGTAGAATAGTTCCAATAAGAGAAAATGATTTCAGCGCAGTGGTTCCGTCCTTTTTTTGGGATAATATTATTAATTCTGCATTTTAATAAAAACAATTTTCTGTTACTTAACTTAACTAGATTCAATTTGTTGCTCGATAGGTCCTTGAGATTTTTTAAAGTTTCAAGTCCAAACTGTCTTGACATTGACGTAAAAAATCTTTCCTTTGTTGCAGGTGTGAGTATCTCGCCATCCATTTTAAATAATATAATTTGAATTTCCACAGTATTTGTAGAATAGTTCCAATAAGAGAAAATGATTTCGGCGCAGTGGTTCCGTCCTTTTTTTGGGATAATATTATTAATTCTGCATTTTAATAAAAACAATTTTCTGTTACTTAACTTAACTAGATTCAATTTGTTGCTCGATAGGTCCTTGAGATTTTTTAAAGTTTCAAGTCCAAACTGTCTTGACATTGACGTAAAAAATCTTTCCTTTGTTGCAGGTGTGAGTGTTTCACCATCCATTTTAAATAACATAATTTTAATTTCCACCGTATTTATAGAATACTTCCAATAAGTCAATGTACCGAACCAATGCGCCGAAATCATTTTCTCTTACTGGAACTATTAATTTTTATTCGCATAATTTCTTCACTGAATCTCCTAAAAGAAGTCCCCTCACTCAACTTCTTCAAACACTCGCCCACCTGTCCTCCCTTAAGTGACGATCCTCTCAACACCAAGATTTCTTATCAGATACTTAAGGGTTGCCCTAATTTACCACGAGTCCATCGACACCCACAGCGTCTAAAGACTGAACAACCTATAAACCTCTTTCTCGACATCGAAAACAGATAACACAATTAATTACAGACATCCACCCCATTCCTCCCGCAATATTCCCGCGCTAGTGCGCACAACTACCCCCGCAACTACCCTATCGCCATAAGGGTGGCTCGCCCGAGCGGATTCGTTGACTCCGTTTCGTGTACACGCGACGTCCGTCCGCTGCCTTTCATCCTTCTCCTCTGTCAAACGGCAGGAATTGAAAAAGCGCGGGACAAAGGGGTAGCTGTGTGCAGAGCAATCTGCGCGCGACGGAAAAGGAAATTTATCGACGAAGCGGGGCGGAACGGGAAGGGGGGAGGGGAATAGAGAGGCAACTCGCGACCTCGACGTTTATTTCTCACCGCTGGGGAATTTATCGTCGCACTTTTATTTCTCTCTGCCTCCGCGACGCCGCTCTTGCCCCTAGCAACAACCCCTGCTTAGTAATTACAAGCTCGAGGAGGAACGGTGAGGAACGATTCGCAGAGAGGGAGACCGCGCTCTCCATCCCCCTCGACCCACCACCCCTTCACGCTCGCAGCACGAGTCCTGCAAGTCCTCGTGGCAACGCCGATATCGACTTCGTAACTGCAAATTCCGCGGATGTTGGTCTCATCAGTTCTGAGAGTAAATTCTTTGTATCGAGCTTCTGTATCGAAATAGGATTCGACTATAAATTTCTGATCCTTCTAGCGTGAATTATTTTTAAATAGGAGAATTACTGGCAGATCCACTTAAAGCTGTTCAACTTTTCGCGGCCTTGGTCGTAATTTAAAACGATAGGGGTGATTAATTTTATCCCGCGGTTCGAAGTGTTTGCAGTATAAACAGGAATAAATGAATAGCGAGTAAGTGGTGAAAGACGAGAGCATTTCTGCTTGACGTATCAGGGAATTGGCTATTCTGCTTGTTATCGAGCGGATCATCGATACGGACATTAATTACGTAGGAATTTAATTAGCTTCGCGAGCGCGATGCCACGGAGCGCTGTTATATTATTAACAAGCTAAATACTTATCGGTTTTATTTAGAATAGCTTTACAGTATTCTATGATGGGAACAGAGAATGCTTGAATATTTCGTGGATTCGTTACATTTTTAAATCAACATAGAACAGTGGACACGTTACTGCAAATTAGTTAAATATAAAACCTGCATTGTTTCAAGGAGAGAAATTTAAGGGGAAATTTAATCTGTCCCTGTCGAAAAGGCCTTCGTACTTAAAATTCTACATTCGGCTTGGAGTTTTAAAGAGGCGAGAAGTAAAGACACGACTGCAGTGGGAGATCTTGACCTACGTCAGATGGCAATCAATCTCTCTCTGGAATTAGCGTTTGTCGAGCTTTCAATGAACGACCCCGGCGCAAATGGGTGGCGCGGGGGGAAGTATGAACTGAAATCTCTGGGCTGACCTACTTCGGCGAGTGGTGACGTCGACTGGTCCATTCACCTTGCATTTCTTTCAGCAAAGACGCGCCAGCGCTTGTTTCCTGCGAAAATTCGATAAAGCAATTCAGCTTGTATCGTGCAATAGCCTCGTTTAATTATCTGCTCTGGATAAAGAGAGAAGAACGGACAACAAACTTCGCCTTTATCCCAGTAGACTAGACACTCTGAAACATATTCATTTTAATGTAAAATAAAATAAATGTCATGTAGACTACAAATGAACGGTAAGGGAAAACAGGAAATGTCACGAAACGGTTTTATCGTGAAAATTAAGTTTTAATACTTCAGTCAATTTGTGAAGAAGCAAGGTTCAATGAATTTAATTTTCTTGTTTTACCTTGAAGACGGAGGCTTATACTTAGGAAAAGAGTGAGGATATTCAATACTTTGCTCCAGGACAGAGTGGAGATTTCCTGTTTTTAACCAGTCTACCAAATATTTAACGTTATTCGACTGGAGTAATTGAATTTTAAAACTATTTGTGATTCGAGAATTCTGCAGTTCCAGTTTCCACCAACAAAATATGCTATGTAAACTTATCTATAAGTTTCTTAAGGAATGCAATGTAAGAATTTAACTAACGTCAAATAAAACATAAATATTAAATATTTAATAGAGTTAATCTTATTGTGTAAATTCGTAGCTGGTAATTCGAAAATTGTTTAATTTATAAACTACATGCATATTTTATTTATTTATTTATTGCTTTAAGGCAGGATACCTCCTTTGACTGCGATTTTGGAGGCGTTTTTCATGAATTTTTTTTGCATGCAAAGAATGCACAGAAACAAAATCAGTTTTAGTAATTTATTAATGTAACTTTAATCTGTAATTACACATTTTTTGAAACTGAAAAAGTAAAAAATAATCTCTTGTAGGTGGCGCCAAAATACAGATGTTTTTTAAATCGGTGTGTCAGATTACTCTTACAATTTTCATCGGATTGTCTTGAAACTTTGCGCTATTCTTCCCCGTGGTATAATCTAATGATGTACGTAGGACTTTTGCTCTAGCGTTATTTTTTTTTGATGCACAATTTTATAAACTTTTTTACCCTAAAAAATGACCATTTTGTTAAAATGACCATTTTCTTAAAAATTGGAATTTCGTAAAATCCCTACGTACAGCATTAAAAAATATTGTTGTTAATAGGAACATTCTTTGATTTTTTTTCTAGGAGCCACGTATAAAGCGGAATTTGACACGCCGTCTAACGGTGTTCCTCCAAAGGAATGTATTTTGCCGCCACCTACAAGAGATATTGTTTACTTTTTCAGTTTCAAAAAATGTGTAATTTATTACAGATTAAAGTTACATTAATAAATGAATAAATCCGATTTTATTTCTGCGCATTCTTTGTATGCAAAAAAAAATCATGAAAAACGCCTTCAAAATCGCAGGCAAAGGTAGTATCCTGCCTTAAACCAATAAATAAATAAATAAAATATGCTATAAATCGCAAAAAAATTGCAAAAAATTGACATTTTCGCTTTTCCCCTTACACATCATATCCGAAAAACATCGAATAATATACGACTGGTGCAACAAACACTACTACAAAATAAATACCAGCTTCCTATAAATCCTCCCAAAATCCATCATTCCTCCAAAGAAATTATTTACCAGCCATACCAGAGTTTCGCACACTCGCACAACTGGCCCGCGGTTTTTATTTATCAACAGCCGGCTTTGTTTATAAAAACAGGCCACGGTACAATAGACGGGAGCACGGCTACTACGGTGGCCTATTTCCAGGCCAGCAATGTCGACGGATTCATTCATGCCGGGATCCTTTTGTGAGCGCCGAGCTTTGAAACGATTCCGCGCAGCGGACCGGCCGATAGAAGGACTTCGCGTGCAATTCTGAACGCGACGGTCGTAAAAGTCAAAGGTTTCGGGCGCCTCAATTTTCGCCTGGCCTATTTCGAGTTTTTCCATCCCCAGAATATTTCCAAATTTCAGTTCGCATTTTTGTTTCTTTAGGTAAGGTAAAATACCCAATACATGGACACGTCCCAGTAGCTGGACACTGGTGGAAAAGAACTATTTTATTCAATTATTCAAATATTTAATCAAATATATATATGAATATATTTTACTAAATATTTGAATAATTCAATAAAATAGTTCTTTTTTGGATAAAGCGGATATTAAATGTACTAATCAGTATTTTTGCACCAGTGTCCAGCTACTGGGACGTGTCCACGTATTGGGTCTTTTACCTTACTATCCGAACCCTCTGCGAGCTAACATCCCTTCGTTAACCAATATCCATTAGCTGCGACGAACTACCTAACCCTTCGGAGTTGTCGAATATCATGAGCATTTTCCTAAATTCGATTTTGTGGCGAGGCTTCGTTAGATTGGCGGTGGATGTAACGGGGTAGCCGGGCTCGATCGAAAGGGCCACCGCAACGCAGGCTACACGGAAATTCTATGGCGACCTAGTTCGCGAATAGTGACGTCGATGAGACCATTCAACCAGCAGTTCACCCAGGAACACCGTGCCGCCCCCACCGCCGCGAAACTGGGTCATCCTCGTATAATGCATCCCTTTCAGCATCCTTGGATGTCGTAAAAATAGTCTGAGCTCGCTAAACGCGATCGCCTCGGTAAAAAGAGAGGAGAAAAAACAACAACCGTGGGTATTCGTACGGCTGAGAGGAGTGCCGTTGCTGAGACTTACGAGACGCGTTTGTGATCGGACTCGGTGCGCCAAGACCTTATCGGAGAGATCAAAAGGTTCTTGGGAGACCATCGGGGTCAAACAATTAACGGTGCTGATAATCTGGGCCAGCTATCGGTGAAGATTCTTTTCGTTTTTCAGGATAACAGGCTTCTCGTGATGTTTGTGCAAGCGTGCAGGTTTTGATATTGAATGTTGTCGAGTGTTAGATATTTCGTGTATGTGTGTGATTCATTTAGGTTACATGCATTTGCATTTCAGAAGGTTTAATTACTGTCGGTGGATAATTTGGAAATCTATATTAATTTATGATAACGAGTAATTTGTTCTGTCGAGCATTGTTCCTCAATTAATTTGAGAAACGTGGCAGGTTTTCACGGTTTTATTTTCAGCTAGAACGCATATTAGAAATCTGTAGGTGTGTCGAAAGTTTTAATCACAAACGCACGATTTGGTTCTATGGCCTTATTGGGTGAATAATGTACACGCGTTATGATTGTTACGAAAGTTTCTTCGACTGATGCCTAGTTTCGTCATTACTATTTCTGATAGTTATATAAGTGTACAGTTATTAAAAAGTTGTGTCTTTCATTTTGCACGATAACAGACTCACGAAAACATGTGATTTAAGGGGTAACACCACTGTAACAGCTTGAAAAATAGCGTTTTTTTGGCAATTTTTCTTGGATTGAAGGAAAGGTAGTAGAATAACTATACTGGAGGAAGTTATTAAGCACATATTTTGTTATTAAAAAGAAAAAAAGTTATTGAGAAATATTACAAAATGGCGGCACTGAAGCCATTCTCGTGAGGCATGTTGAAGTTTTAGCGCTCTGCGGCACGCAGTGTAGCTGGTGCAAATTTGAATTAAAAAAAAAAAAATATGGTTTAAATCTACATGTTTATAGCTAGAGAAATACGTAGGGGATTTTAAAAATATTGATTTTTGTGTGATTGGTGAGCATTTGAATGAAAAACGTTCAATTTTCTATAAAAAGAGGGCAATCATTTGTTAATAAGTAATGTTTAAATTAACTTATCGAAAATCCCGTACGTATTTCTCTTCAAAATGTTATTTTAAAGATATTGTCAAAGGGTCGAATGAAAAGAATGAAAATTGTTGGAGTTATGCTGCGTGCCGTGTTGAAAAATCATGTTTCGAGAAAAACGCGTTTAAAGTTTTGAAATGTGTTATAGACATGAAGAAATGAAATGTTGCCGCTAACATACTTTTATTTGGAAATGCTTCTATCTGAACATAACAATTTTCTAACGACATCCGTTGTGTATTAGAGAAGTTAAAAATCAAAAGGTAGAACGTTAGGTTGTACCTTCCTATTAATTTGACGCCGGTAGTCGTTTCGAAGCAGTCCGACGCGCTTGGGGAGGAGCTCGAAATTTCAAGGAAACAAATTTATTTCAACTAATACAGTTTTTCCCCATATTCTAGAAGGTTCAAAGCATCTTTTAAGCGAATAAAAAAAAAATCCATTTTTCGAAAAATTTACAGTGGTGTTACCCCTTAAGGGGTCTTCTAGTGTAACGAAGCATTTTCTTTGCGGCTTTTTCGGAATTTTTTATGGGGAGCTTGTAAAAGTTATTGCTACCCGGTTTATTTATACATACTTATCTATATTTCGGTTACATTTTCAATTTTTTTCAGCACGAAAAGATTAAAATTAACTCAAGTGGATCAGTTTGTAGTTGCTTTTGAAAAAAAGCGGTTCCCATACGGCGTCCACTATTGGACGGTTTCTGATCATCTGAAATAAAAAATTCAAAAGGATTCCTTATTTGTATGTCCTTGGCTATAGCCGGTACCAGAATGAAAGAAAGATATTGGAGATTTAAAAAATGACGGCACTTTGAAGATTGAGTTTCGATTTTCACCAATTCTCTCGACTTTTTTGGGGCTGTCAGAATGGAAAAATTAAATATTTTCACACAATTGTGGTAGGGACGATAGCTACACGTGTGCTGAATATGTATGCAGAAGTTGACCTTAATTGGTCAAGTCAATCTTCAGATATCGTGCACACCAGTTCGAAAAACATGGTTACAAGAAAAACGTGTTTAAAGATTTGTATACAGTTTACACAGTAAAACTGTTACTCACCATCAGTCAGTCAATCCAGGACCATAGAATGGACTCTCCTTTGTTATTTTTCATAACAGATACTTGTAGAAAATAGAAAAAAGAAAAATTCGATTTTTTCGACTAATTACACTAGATTCTAGAAAACCCCCTTAAAGCTTCAAACACAAAGTGTAATGATCTTGGAAGAAGAATGGGAGTCTCCACGTTCGAAGGGAAGCATGAATCTATAGAGTCAAAATAGGAGAAAGAAAAGAAGGTGTCTTCCAATCGATCCCAATTAAAATTCTCCACCTGACCTCTAAGAATCACCCTCTGCAACGTGTAGCATCATCTCCTTTAAAAAGGCTCCAACAATTTCCACCCTTTTAAAAGACAAAGTTTCAAAGGGTCTCAGGACCGGAGAACCCTATTTTTGGGGAGAACTTTCCTGCGCTTCGAGCCATTTACACGAACTGCGATAAGCTTGAAATTGGGGATGAATCTTCCGGCGATATGCGTCGGAACGAATCTTCGAGACTTGGATGGACGGGTACGGGCGAACGCTTGGCTTCTATTCTCGTAACCCTCGTCCTTCGGACCCCTTTTCCGCAGGAAAGGAAAGAGGTCGTGCATTTCCGGCTTACGGTGGCTTGAGACGATTCTCAAAGGACGAACCGGTGTCGCGCCCCCTTTTACAACGGCGTACATACACGCGGCCATGAATAAAACTCGCGGATATACGAGCCGCTTAAATTCTTCGCGGCACTGTGTCTCGACCTGCTGACACTGCACGCACGCTTCCCCGCTCGTTGAAAATGTTGAGAATCAACATTTCCTACGGTACAGAAGATGACGCACCGTCATCTAAATAACAGTGACGGGAACACGTGCTATTTCCGAAATAATCGTTTTCATCGAGTGCGAAATCTCAGTGGAAATAAAAAATATATAAAAAAAAAATTTTATGTTAAAGGATTTTATTAAAAATGTAGTAAAAAGTAAAAAATGATTCTTTTCTTATACTACAATTTCGATGGTATTTTTTTCAGTTTAAATAAAATCGTGGAGCAGGATATGTCACAACAAATTCATTTCGACACTTCATTCTGTATTAATTTGATTCATATTTTGTTATGATATATTCTGTTCCACGATTTTATTTAAAGTGAAAAAATATCATCGAAATTGTAGTATAAGAAAAGAATTATTTTTTACTTTTTAGTGCATTTTTAATATCGTTTAGCATAAAATTTTTTTTATATATTTTTTATTTTCTAGTTTTTAGTGGTTGTGGACTTACATTTCACAGCTCAGACTTCTTTACAAATACCTATTTTTTATCACTGTATAGGGTTTAACAGTTTGCTTAAACGCTGTACTGCTAATGTCACTAAAAAATAATTCTTTCCTTGTACTGCAATTTCAACGGTGAGTTACTACGAACGCCTGCAAAGTTTTAGTTTTAATATTCGTACATACCTGACGATCATTTCTCGATAAATTGTGTAGTTTCGGAATTCGTGATGCGACTAGCGATAGCGTCTCGATAGCTTTTTGTCGTTTTCGTAAAGAACGTGAGTGGTTGATTTCAAATCGTTTGGATTTGTGGTTGTTGGTTATATTTATTGATGACTGGGTAATTTTTTCACCCGCTCGGGATTAATTTTTTTTAAAATATTGCATTGTCATCCAAACTACGCACGCCTGCACAGTTTCAAGACAATTGGATAGTTGGAAGTGGGTAAAATTTGAGTTGCCAGATTTGAACCATACATACATACATACATTCATACAAATAAACACACAGAAGATCGAAGCTGAATAAAATCGTTTAAAAATATGAACAAGCGTGTCGTAGAATCATTGGCTTGAAAAAATTGGGGACCGCAAAAAAGACCGTTTCTTTGTGATTATTAATACATAATTCTAGAATTATATCAGAGCGTAAGGAAATTGTTGCGAGTTAGGTATCTATACCCACACAGCATCATAACATTGCAGCAACGTCTCTACAATATTGCGGTGCAAGATTGCAATGTTGCACCATAACATTGCAGAGACGTTGCAGGTTCAGTCCTATGTCCGCCTTCGCAATATTGCAGGTGCGTATTTTGGCAATGTTCCCTAGTAGAAATTTGTCTCGTTTTTCCCTATTTCTGGTGAGGTAATAGTCAGGCTTGGATAGGGAAAAACTAGAAAGGAAAAACTAACCAAATTCCGCCTAAAACCCAGTCTGTAAAACTGAAATAGTTGTAACTCGACTCTGGCTAACTAGTTCACATCTAGTTTTTCCCTTTTAATTCCTGGCTATAGCGTTATAACTATAGTTATAACGATCCTCAAGCTGTCAAGTCCATATATGCAACTAGCGCCGACTAGGAACCCCTACTAGTTACCTACTAGTCATGTAATGCTTTTCCCTCCCAGGCGATAGTGTGGAAAAACTGGTAGGGAAAACTAGCTTAAAACTATTAGGGAAAACTAGCTTAAAACTAGTAGGGAAACTAGCTTAAAACTAGTAGGGAAAACTAGCTTAAAACTAGTAGGGAAAACTAGCTTAAAACTAGCGAACGTTTATTGTCGAATTTTGAAAAAAATATTACAAATACCTGTTAAATTGACAGAAAAATATTTATTTAATAAAATTAATTGGTAACAATTGAAAAATATTACAATTTTATTTGGCTTCTTCGGTGTTTTCCTTCTTCTTCCGCTGACTTCTACCTCCACTCCAATCTTTAGCGTTCGGCAATACTTCACTCAAAGCCTTTTCATACTCCTTCACTTGAAGCCTTTCATTTCCTAAACTCTCTTTGCCCGTCGATGAAATCTAAAATTTTTTCTTCCTCAATGTATCGAAACATAAAACTTATTCAAGTGTTCAGTAATAAATTAATTATACTTTGCGGCAGCATTGCAAACATGTAGTTCTGCAACGTTCCGGCAATGATTCCGCAACGAAACGGCAAAATTGTGGCAATGATCCTGCAACTCTTCGGAAATATTGCGGTGCGAGATTGCAATCTTTCCACTACAGTATTGCACGGCAATATGTGGACAATTTTGCTGGGTCGTTGCCACTGAAATATTGCGCATCGATTTGCGCGAAATATTGCAGAAATATTGTAGGATCGTTGCCAGTGGAACATTGCACGTCGATGTGCGCGCAATGTTGCAGAAATATTGTAGGATCGTTGTCAATGGAACATTGCACGGCAACGATCTTGCAATATTGCTGCAATATTGTAGGAACATTGCACGGCAACGATCTTGCAATATTGCTGCAATATTGTAGGAACATTGCACGGCAACGATCTTGCAATATTGCTGCAATATTGTAGGAACATTGCACGGCAACGATCTTGCAATATTGCTGCAATATTGTAGGAACATTGCACGGCAACGATCTTGCAATATTGCTGCAATATTGTAGGAACATTGCACGGCAACGATCTTGCAATATTGCTGCAATATTGTAGGAACATTGCACGGCAACGATCTTGCAATATTGCTGCAATATGGTAGGAACATTGCACGGCAACGATCTTGCAATATTGCTGCAATATTGTAGGATCATTGCCACTCCAAATATTGCAGGAACGTTCCTACAACATTGCAATGCCACCTGCAACAACGCAATATTGCAGCAACGTTCCTGCAACAATGCAATATTGTAGCAACGTTCCTGCAATACAGCTGCAACGAAGTGTGCTATATATGTAAATATGAATAAATACAAATATTCGATAAGTGTATCTACCAACATCTTTCAATCCTCTTGACAGAATTATACTTTTCCCTCCTTTCTTTCCCATTCCCCCGCGGTAATGCACACCTTCCCAGGCTTCCCCGTAACCGACCATCACATATACTCGGAAATGGAGCCGAATCTAATTATAATTCACCGTCGCGTTTCTGAAGGCCCTGGAAGGGATTGTCGACTCGACGCGAATGTGGGTGAACAAAGGAAGCTGGCTTTGAATGAATCAGAAGAAGAGTCGAACGTGTCCGCGTCACAGGATATGCAACCGACACCTGCCTCCTTCTATGTGATTAATTCGTAGCTAAAGCCCACGCCTTCCTGCCCCTTTTCCTTTTTCCACTTCCGTCTGTCCAACATCTGTCCCCGCGATTTCTCTCCCACCGTTGAAGCGACGACGCGGGCGTCGTATTTCAGATCGCGGAGGACGTCGCGGTATCTATTCCTGCCGCGTTGCATTAACCCCTATAATTTCCTGCCTCTCTTAGACTGACAATGAATCCAGCGAAAAATAGTTACGCAAGTTTTTCATAACACCAACTTGCAACGTATTTATCAAATTTGTAGCTTTCCGCAGCCATAAATAAAATAGACAACTCTATTCCTCGCTTGCTTGCATACCATAAATATTCCCTTATCAGAAGCAATTGTATAAAAACAATGCACCTTTCGCCCACACAGAAAGCGAAATAGTATACACATATATCCTTTCTTTAGATTCCCATCTATTTACAGCTGATTCCTTAAAAAATTCTAAATCCCTCCACAATCTCAAATCCGAAAATAAACGAACAATCGCGCGATACAATTTATGTAGCTGGATAAACATTTCACCGTACTGGTTATATGAATCAACTCAATGGCCAAGTATATAGATATACACACCGCCCACGAGTTATGTAGGTGGACGAACGAATCCGTTTTCTAATCAAGTAATTCTCCTTATCTGTTACATAACTGAATAAGCGTTCCACTTGCAACTTACATGGCTGGATAAACGTTTCCCTGCTGGTTACATAACTAAACAAATATTTCCCGTCGTTAGTTATGTAAGATGCCAAGCGTTCTGTCCAGTCGGTCGAGGATAGAGTCGTCATAGGCCGCGTTATCGCGAGGATTCGATAAAACGAAGGGCAAGTGTGCCGTTTTCAAGGGCTGGGATAGTGGCGCCTCGGGGCATCCGGCGTGTAACAGGGCGGCGTATCAGGGGTTGCATGGGGTCGGAGGGTGGGGGATGCTCGAGATGCGACTCGTGGGCTGCGTTTCCTCGGACGGGATACATATCGTTTCCACGATCCGATCGTGGGAGAAGGGGTGAGCTGGCCCGGTGACCCAGTTTATTCCCGGGGGTTGAATGAACGGCACTGAACGCGAGTGACGTCATTGCCGACCTCATTTCCGGTTCCCCGGTACAGCCAGCTATCCCAGCTCCGTCCCGTTGACCCGAAATTTCTCGTGAATCGAAGGACGCTCGTTCATCCCGAGCCATTCTAGCCGGCCATGAATGAATTTTCCGCATGCACGTTGCACGCTGCCCGGGAAAAAATGCCGCGAGCCTCGGGGAATCGGCCATTACGTGCTGCTCCGTACAGGTGGAACGGTGGGCGCGTATAAACAGTTCGGGGTTTAGTTTGTATTTTCAGTTGCTTTGTTTAAATGTGCGAGCTCGTGGGTCGAGTAGCGATGGCGTAGGGCGCAGGGATGTTCGTGGAATTTTGGGGTGCGTTTTTGGGAGTGTGAATTGTAAAGGGGTGGATTTTTCTTTTATGTTGTTGGGGTGGAGGTTGATAGAGGACTCTGAACTTTGGAGGGAAGTTGCTTGAAAAGCAGGTGTCTGCTAATTTATTATTATTATTATTATTATTATTATTAAGCGTCTTTATTACTTAAGTAAAAGCCGAGGTGCAGCCAATGTGCTGTTATTATACCTGACCTTAATTTAGTATCGTGTTTTTACTGGAATAATACCAATTTCGTTGCAATGTTTGTATGCAGTTGGTGCGTTAGTTTACTGGATAAGAATAATTATTTTGACTGGGGGGAAAGAACGTGCTTACATGTGTGAATTTTAGAGTTAATTTCGTTTAACCCTTATTTGACTCTCTGGGTGTGAGCCACTCATTAGTTGATTTTGACGCTCTGAACCTTCTATATGCAAAATAAATACCTTTTTTCCAAAGAGACTTACAAACTATTTCTTTCACTCAAAATATTATATCCAAACATCAACTCTGTAGATTTTTAGCTTCTAATATTGAAATCTGTAAAAGTTACAATTTTTTTAAGATTTTCTTTGCTTTTTCTCGACAGGTGGTAATCTAGAATTATTTTACAAAGGCTGTGACAAAATTTAAATCAAAAAATTATTGGAATATATTCTAGAGACCTTAAAATTGACCCATGATTTTTTTCATAATAATTGGATTCTTTGGATGAGAATGGCACTCGTTCAAAAATATCTCTGGGTGTGAGCCACCCAGGTGTGTCAAAGTTGATCGAAAAATTTGTGTGTCAACGAAGGGTTAACAGAGGTAACAGGGGATGGAGAACCCGTTTCAAATTTTCATCGCCAGTAAATTTCACTGTATTGGCGTTATTATGTGGATCGACCTCCTAAAAATTCATGGTCTGTTGTAAAAATTTTACTACATTGCGATAAAAGCTTATTTATCGCCGTGTATCCAACCAGGCACTGAAAAGGATCGTACACTTTCATATAAGGTTCTCATCGACAGAAATCCACTTGTATTCAATTATGTAATAATAAAATGTATCGCTAAATTTATACACGAGTCGATAAATTTTATGTTGCGGCTTATATGAAAAGAAATTGTTAATTATTATTATTATTATTTTCTACGGGAAAACCCTTCAAGATACAACTTATGAACAAATATGTGCAATAATATCACAAATATAACATAAAAAAATAGAAAATACTATAAAATAGAATAATTAATACTCTCCTCTCAATTGTTTCTCACCCTTTATTAACTAAAATACTATTATTCACGACTAAGCTCTGGATGAAAAGACAAGAGACACACTAATCTATCTCCTATCCACATTGCCGCGCGATTCTGTCCGCTTCTCAAGGAAATGCACAAGTGAAAAATGGTGATACAGCGGAAAAGCTCGACGCTGTCGGGACTCATCATTTTTGAAGGGTCTCACTTTCATAGTGTTGCCTTTCGACAGAAGGTTTACATTGTAACGCGATGCCCTTTGTCCTCGGGGATCACTTTCCTCTACAAGATTTACAACCGCGGCGCTGAAATTGAACGAAACCTCTCGCAGACTCGTAGCAACTGCTGCGGACTGAAATTCGCGAAAATATCCATACTCGTACGGTTCTGATTTTTCACCTGGGAAAAATACAAAGTAATCCTATATTCGCACACTCCACGGTACATTGTCTAACGCCTTGTAAAATGCAAAAAGGAAGCAACAAATTGATTCGTAAGAATTCTCAAAAATAAATATTTCATACTTAAACGGAGATAAAACATAAAACCAACAAGAATAGGATAAACGCACCAATAAATAAACACTTAAAGCTAATGAATGAACACTATTGTAAAATTATGTTTGCAGCGCGATTGATTCCACGTGCTGCAAAAATTCTTTGGATACAGTGGCGGATCCAGAGGGGGGCGACCGCCCCCCCTAAGAATAATAAATTATTCAATAACAGGTAAGTACTGCAATTATTCTGATTTCTTGTGATATATAAATAATTAATATGTATTTAATTATTCAGGCTATAGCATCACATAGATATATTAAAATATAAATTACAAGCAAATTTTAAATCTCGTAAAAGAAAATTAAAAAATGTAGGTATGTACTTTTACACGTTTCGTTCCCCCCCCCCCCCCCCAAGAAAGGCTCCTGGATTCGCCCCTGTTTGGATACGAAGCAAGGAATAAAAAGAAGTCTCTAATCAATTATTTGCTTATTTTAATCCTTTCGCTACGGTGTACATTTCCACGAAAATGCGTATAACAATTTTTTTTTTAACTGTTGGAGATGTCGATTAAAGTCGACGCTAGGAACGACGGCTCGTGCTGCCGGATATATCCGGCGCTCGAAGCGAAAGGGTTAATAACGTATTTTACTCATTTTAATAAAAAATGTCCATTCACTGGCACGTGTTCATTTACTGGTAAATCCACCCTAGTAACAAAAGAATCAAATTGAAATGGCTATTCTGAGAAAATTCAATTTATTTACGTCGCGAGGGTGCAGGGTGAAAACACCCCTAGCCCAGCCCTGATCTTCCAGGTCCATTGAAGGTGTTGGTGTCAGCCAGGCTTTTGAGGCTTCGCTTGTTAACGAAGTCGATTGTCGAGTGAAATTTACACCATGAATCGCGTGTATACCTGCTGCAGCCACCTTTTCATCCCAGGGTGGTACAGGTGTCGTTTCAGGTACCAAGTCCACAAATCACGAGCGTGCCAAATCGAGCTAAAAGCTTTCTCTACCAGGGGCAGGTCCGTCCGGCTCGGTATTGTTGCTTCTCGGAAGAAGAATCACCCGAAAAGAAGCATCCCCCGAACATTTTCGGGATCGGATGAACCGTACGATTTTCACGGGGCTCGAGGTGCAACCGATACGCGTGACGAAAATACCTTTCCCAGCTTTTCAACTGCATTAGCTGCGATCTTACCTGCCTCGCAAATTTCTACAAGATCCGAAGGTCTCGGCTACAGTGCTGGATTTAGTCTTAGGCTAACAAGGCTGCAACCTGGGGCCCCGTTTAGCTGGGGTGCCCTCATTTTAAATTTCTTCGAAAAATTAGCATTTTTTTATGTTATCTTTATTAACTTGTGTCTTTAATGTTTATTTATGTTAATGTTTTGTTTAGTTTTGATATTTAATGTTAATTTTGAAATTGAATTCAAAATTAACTTAAATTAAATTAAGTCTTGATATTTAATGTTAATTTTGAAATTAAATTCTTATTTAGATTATACGAGTATTATGATAAAAAAATCAAATCAGCGTCAGTTTATTTTTTACATTCAGCCTGGGGCACTCTGAAAGGTAAATCCGGCTCTGCTCGTCTACCATCGTCCACCTTTGAAAAGAAATGTGTTTTCAGGCAAACCTTAGGAACAGAGTTGGGCAAAATGTAATCTAATTAAAAATTACAAATTACGATTAATATGTTGTGTAATTCCTTACAAATTACGATTAATATGTAATTGTGTAATTGCTTACGAATTACGATGAATATGTAATGGTGTAATTGATTACAAATTACGATTAATATGTAATTATGTAATTGATTACAAATTATTCTCTGTAATCATTAATTTAGGTAGCTAACAAAATTGTGGTCAACTACCGAAATTAACGCTTACAGAAAATAATTTGTAATCAATTACACAATTACACTTCAATCGTAATTTGTAGGTTTATTACATTTCGCCGAACTCTGTTTATAAACAATAAATTAAAAATTCTCTACATTATCTATATAAAATCAACTAACAATAAGTACTACTCCCGTTATTTCCCCAAACCAAAAAAAATACAATTTTTAATTATTCCCACCAGCGTAACACTTTATCAATATTTACAATCCTCGATGGCAAGATAAATAGACACTCAGATTTCGTCCCGCAGCGTTTGTCCTCCAAACTCTTGGCTGACTACGCGCTCGCGAGCATTCGGCGATTAATGTCGGCGCACGGCACCAATATATAAACATTAATGTCGCAATGGGATATAAATGTTGGATAACAAGCCAACACGGTTTAGTACGGTCGTGTGTCTCCAACAGGCACGATGGAATTTCTGAGCTTCGACGTGGCGAGCAAGACGCTCAATCTGAAAAAGAGCAAGGACCTGCCCGTACCTAAACCGGACGAAGTACGAGTCAGAGTAGCGTACGCTGGCATCTGTGGGACCGATCTTCACATACTAGACGTGCGTCACTGCCATAACGGTTTAAATATTTCTTCATTCTCACCTGACAGGAGTTTTGCATGAACTGCATGTGCCTTTATTTACATTAGAAAAATACATTAGAAGACAGCCTTTTTTCGTCGATACACGTAAGTGATTGGATATCAGAGGTGTCAAGCGAATTGTATTAGGTATGAGTAGAATAATATTTCAAAATTTTGTGTACCATTTTTGGCCACTAATTTTCGTCTCATTTCATTTAGATAGGGTGAAGGACCCAGTTACTGACATATGACCAATTACTGTCACCTTAAGCTATTTTAGTTAAAATAACAAATAAACAAACTATAGAATATAATCTATAGTATAGATTATAGGTTGAAATACATAATTCTTTTTGTGTATTTAGATAAAGGACCCAATTACTGACACATGACCAATTACTGTCACCTTAAGCTATTTTAGTTAAAATAACGAATAAACAAACTATAGAATATAATCTATAGTATAGATTATAGGTTGAAATACATCATTCTTTTTGTGTATTTAGATAAAAGACCCAATTACTGACACATGACCAATTACTGTCACCTTAAGCTATTTTAGTTAAAATAACGAATAAACAAACTAGAGAATATAATATATAGTATAGATAGATTATAGGTTGAAATACATAATTCTTTTTGTGTATTGAGATAAAGGACCCAATTACTGACACATGACCAATTACTGTCACCTTAAGCTATTTTAGTTAAAATAACGAATAAACAAACTATAGAATATAATCTATAGTATAGATTATAGGTTGAAATACATAATTCTATTTGTGTATCACTTTACAACGTTTATTTATTCGTTATTCTAACAATAAGTAAAATAGCTTAAGGTGACAGTAATTGGTCAGGTGTCAGTAACTGGGTCCTTTACCCTATCAAAGAGTATTATTTTCGCATAATTCGAAGCCCGTGTAAAATTCACGTCGCGTTTCACTGTGCATTTCGCATCTCCGCCGCGGTTTCTTCCCGTCCATCCGATTTCCGAGCTGTCGCAGTAGATTTAATGCCCCAATTTCCATTCGTCCACGACCAGTTTTATCGCTCGATTTGCATATTTCGAATACCCGTTCAAAATGAAATTCAAACCCGACGCGTATCTGTACGCGGCAAGAATAATTCCTTCCGTCGTGTTTCGCGTGCCCCGCGGACAGAGTTCCCTGCTTTTATCTAACGTTACGTGACTTAAAGCGTTTGTACACCGATTAACGTCCGGGGCTCGAGTCGCTGGAAGTGTCGCGTAATTTCTTAACACGTATGGTAAGTATAAGTATTTAAAAGAAACAGAGATTACGGCCTCGCGATATGTATAACGTGCTTGTTGATAAATATTCACCGAACACGGTGTCGGCTGTTATTGTGCTGGTGATTGGAATATTCCCACGATAAGTAAAAATATTCGTATCTTTCATCGGCTTAAATTCTTGCGAAATTAAATATTTAATATCTGTTGAAAGAGCAAGTAACGTGTTCTAAATTTTTTTTTAATTATATTTGAGTTACTTCACAATTTAGGAGGAGGGACCACTTAACAGAGATAAATAAAAAATAAATAAATAATAAGAGCACCTTGTATTTTATTTAACATTTAACATAGGTAGCTACACTTTCATACCTAAATTACACAGCATGTTAACTTTTAGATTTGATAGCATCAGGTACCCCTCTAAATTAATCACAGAACAAAGTAGTCCTTCGAATGATTAAACAGGAAAACCCACATCTCGTATTAATTGCAATTATTATCTATTGTTTAGGGATCCTTTCCATGCAAGCCGGAAGGTGCTCTAACACTTGGCCATGAATTTTCGGGCATGATCGACGCCGTTGGATCGGCAGTAAAAAGCTTGAAAGTCGGCCAAAAAGTCGTGGTCGACCCGAACAGCGGCTGCAACACGTGCGATTACTGCCACAACGGGAATTACCACTTTTGCAGCGCCGGTGGCATAAACAACACGATTGGAATCTTCAGAGATGGCGGTTGGGCCACCCACGCTCTCATACCGGAGACGCAGGTTCGCCTCAGTTCCAACGGCGTTCATTTTTCCATCGAGGTTTAAAAGCACGTTTAGAGAAGCTATAGCTGTACGGTTTTACTACATCTCTCTGAACTTTCGCTGGGGTTCGTTACAACCCCGTTATGCAAAAGGCTAATAGGATCGCAACCTTTTAGTCCCACGTCATCCAAGTCTATTTAATAAAATAGATTGCTCGTCTATTTCAACGTGCATTTAATTCTGTCGAAGAGGCCGAATATAGAAGAATAATCTAAAGAGCTTCCTTTAAATACTTTTATACTCTTAAGGTCCATGTGTTGCCCGATGGGGTCGACATGAGCCAAGCCGCGCTCACCGAGCCACTTTCATGCTTGGCGCACGGCTGGGACAAGATTAATCCTGTCAACGTAGGTCTTAACGTGCTTGTAATTGGCGCGGGAATAATTGGACTTCTGTGGGCTTGCTTGCTGCATCTGCACGGGCTCAGGAAAACCGTGACGGTCAGCGAGCCCCAGGAGAAACGGCGGAAGATGGTGCCGAAACTTGGTAATTACAGATCCAGCGAACAGCCATGGGTGTGGTTGAGGACGTAGTAATAGTGTTTAATACGCTGAAACAAATCCATACGTCGACTTGTAATCAAAATTAAATTCATCAGATTTGGATTACGAGGTGAAGAGCCCAGAGCAATTGAAGGAGGGATTCGACCTGGTCGTCGATTGCAGCGGTTCAGGACCAGCCATGGAAGCAGCTGTACCCTTGATAAGACGAGGTGGTCGCTTATGCATCTTTGGTGTCGCCAGTCCTAAAGCGAAGTTGACCATCGAGCCATTCCAGGTAGCCACTGAATCACTACTGTGTCACGTCACTTTCCAGACACTTGAATCAGCTTCCTGGTAACAATTCCTCTAAGAAAACAATTAATGGAATTTCCGGTTCTCGGCAGGTTTACATGAAGGAGCTGAATATCGTAGGCGTAAATATAAACCCTTTCACGTTCCCCAAGGGGCTGGCTTTGTTACAGGCGATGGCCGATAGATACCTTAATTACGATACACTTGGTATCAAAATATATCCTCTGCGCGAATATCGCGAGGCGCTGGTAGCACTGAGGCAAGGAGATATCAGCAAAGCAGTGTTCAAATTGTGAAATTATTAAAATACACGATTATCGAAATAATAAAATGCTGAAGAACCTTCTAATCATCTCGTTTAATTGCTACGCCTCGAATAAATGTCATAGGTGGAAATAACACAACTCAGTTTTCGAGGCAATTGTTTATTAAAGTTCACATTAGTGTAGAAGTAAATATAAAAATGCAAACTCGTAGAAAGGTCATACAAAATCTTACATATTGAGATTCTATGTTCCTACCCTTATAATATCGCGGATGCGTCTGAAAGAGACGGAAAGAAGATAATCCCTGTTATGAGTATGCAGTCTATGTGCTACGTAACAAACACATAAAATATCCTAGTCAGAATCGTATAAATAATTTCGTGTACAATATACAACCGTCGCTCTAAGATCCTACGAACAAATTATACGCTCCGTATCACGATCAAGGTACTAACGTGTATATTAACTTCTTCGTTCTCCTTTTTTTGTTCATTTGCCGAACTTTACATAACAAGGCAGCTATAAAGTATTACTACTGTGACTTCTAATAGAGCATCAACAAGTATTTCAGTGTTTAAGTTGTATTGCTGCATTTTTGAGCTCCTACCAGCTTCTGTCTGGAAGGCTGTATTGATATATTCGTAACATTATTATCAATCACTTCCTTCGTGTCCATCAGTTGTACTGATACATGAAAGGACCACATAATATATATATGTATATATATATTTATATATTTATCAAACTATTGTTACGCAATAATATTAAAATTTTTTTTCTCTTTCACTATGCATCACTATGTACTTCGATCTGGAATGTCAGTTTGTACCTTGCCAACAACTCTTATAAAGCTGGCCCCTAATAGTTTAATATATTTGCTATTATTACTTCAATTTCGGTTGTAAATAACTACAAAAATAATCATCTAAGAAGAGTTAAAAACAAATCAGGCCCCTAGAAGTTATCTTACGATGATGTCTAGTATCTATTATATACGACGAACCACAGTACTATCAACAGCCACTTCGACAAGCTGCACTGGCTCGCTGCTGCCCACCGGAGTCCAGGGTAATTAATATTTGGCGTAGAAATTTCTGAAAATCATTCCGGACACATTTTAATTTCATAGACACAGCGAAGTGGCTTGGGAAGGATTAAACAGCAAGCCCGAGGGAACATACAATGCCAAGAGATATATACTTCAAATAACATACCTTATAACAACTGTAAGAAACAAAACTACGACTACCAATGGTCCTGAAGAGATTGGCATTACTGCAGCCCCGTAATGGGCTTGACCACAAGCTGGCGGACACACAGGGACAATGGTTTCTGCGCAAAGAAACAAGGAATGTCTAGAACATGCTAGCTACTGAACTAAATAAATGAACAAATCAAAATCAAATTGCTGAATGGGATCGTGGCTTGCGAATGTTCAAATTAAATAGACATATTACATTTAGAGGGGGATATCAAATATTCTCATGCACAAACAATGCATATACATTTATCTAGCCAACATTGCAATTAGGAAAACGAAGTCAGTACCACGTATATTCATAATTACATTCCAACTGTGATGTATTCAGACGAAACTCCCGATACGTACCAAATAATTCAACTTTCGTTTCAGCGGTTCCCAATTTATTAGCAGCCCTGCACACATATTCCCCATACTGTCTCTTTTCAATCGTAATCACTCGAATTGTTGTATCGGTAAATTGGTCCGCCGTTGCGAAATGCGATACGCTGTAATGCTGATTGTTCGACAATTGAACGTCGTCCTTCAGCCATGAAATAGCCGGTGGAGGATAAGCCTCCACGTGGCACTCCAAATCCATATCGTACTGTAAGGCTTGACCGAGTCGGGGTCTGGGCGCCGTGATCACAGGTGAAAATTCAACTTCAACGTTGATATTACGCCTCGCTCCGCGCCCTACCCCATTCTCAGCGACACAGTAGTACGTTCCTCTGTCTTCTTTGCGGATTGCAGGGATTTTCAATGTGTTTCCGCTAGAAAGTTCTTTTTTCAAAAAACAGTTCATACAAGTATTTTAAACAATGCGAAATTGATTATCTACCGATAAATCGATCCACCGGTTGGTAAAATGGCGTTGTTTTCCCTGCGCCATGAGATTCTCGGAGTAGGAAATCCCCCAGCGTAACAATCAAGCTGCACCGGTTGTCCCTCGCTGACGACGAGGGATCTAGTCGAGTTATCGCTTATAATCGGCGGTCGGCGGACTTGAAGTTCGACGTTCGCGGTTACGTAATTATTCAAAGATATCAGAACTTTGCACTGATAGAATCCAGCGTCGGTTTCTTGTATATCTTTTACCTGAAGCAGTCATCGCGTTAATATTTCTTATCCCGTATTACATGTTAAATAAATAGCAAAGCTTGCTACATAAATCCGATAGAAAATTACCTGCAACACGAAGGTGGACGTAGCTTCGTCGTACCTAAGAGCGAATCTAGTGTCCCTTATAATTAAAGAGCTACCATGCGAAAGCGGCAATTGGTCATTGGCGATATCTTTATTAATCTTTGTCCAGACGACTGGATATTCCTGAGCATATTGAACGGAGCAGCGAAACTCTACGGTTTCGCCGATGTCTTTAATTTGTTCCTGAGAGATGTAAGATATCGTCGGTGTACGTTGACCCTCGACTGAAAAGAGGAGACAGTGAAATCTTCCGAAATAAATATTTCGCTTCGGAGATAAGTCTGCTCGAAGCGTCGGATCGTAAAATTAGTAAATACGGATTGCATTCTAATATGTGACCTTGCGTTATCACATCACATTTATTAGAATGCACAAGATCGGTTCGGTAAACATTAAATTGCGTAAAGGGTTATCGGTATTGCGCTCCATCGATCACCTTCGCGATAAAGACGCGAGCTTATGAGAGAATATGGAAATTTTACTACGTACACAGATAGTACGTGCGAATAGTTTGTTTGTTTATTTACCTGCTTGTAAAACGGCGAGCGCCAATACTGTATAAACAATCTTCATTATGACACACCCAGCACTAACAACGCCCGAATAACGTTCACCTTTTTTTCTGTTGCGACGCTTGGTTGCTAGTGCGCTACACTGCCGTCAGAGGTCTCGTAATTCTTATTATTTCTCACAAGTGGCTACTCACGATTCGATCTTTTAGGTAGGACCAGGGTTGCCAGGAGAAATATGGCTGTGAACAGGGGGCATTCTTCCGGCAGGAGAATTTACAGCAACCCTCTCATTATCTCGAGCATCTGAGGCAGGATCTGACCGCGTCATTCCCGCTGACGAATTTGTAGAGGAGGCCTTACACAAGGATATATAGGGTCTCCTTGTCTTCTTCACCTTTTCAGTTCCTTTTATCCCTGCAGCCTTTCAACTCTCCAGGTAGCTGAAAAAGCTGGGTCCTCGGCCGTTTAGGCTCGGTGGACGCCGGAAATTGGGACTATTGAAGTCCCAACTTTTCGTCCAGGAATGGCAGTTATGGATGTTATACTGAGATTTTTATATGTTACATAATATACAGTGAGTATAGAAAGTATTCGTACACCCTTTAAAATCGCATAACTTTTTTCAAATTAATGCAAATAACTTGAGTTTTTTTGAGAAGATAGAGGGATTAGTTTGATAAATGATGTGATTTGTCGTTTTGAAAAAAAATGAACATGGAATAGCAAAAAAAGTAGTAAAAGTCTTTTTTTTTAACTTTTTTGTGAGCCTGTAATGAAAATTCAAAAAACCCGTTTGTAGATTTCAGTAAGTTATATACGTGCCTAAAATTGCATCAAAATCGGTTAACGTTGCTCTGAGTTATGAACGCTTAAAGATCGCAGAATAAGGTCGAAAATCGCTGATTTCGGGAATGTCACATGAATTTCCGAACATGAATTATACTCTCGTATCACTTGTACTTAAGAGTCGTTTCGGTCTAAAAGTCGATTTTTTTTTATTTAATTTTTAAAATGTTCAACCTTTTAGGAATACGTATTTAAAAGGATTTGTTGAAATTCATAAAATTCCCGAAGTTTGAGTAGCGGCAATTGCATGGATAACACCCGGCTACTCGGCGCTCACGTAAAACTTTAAACGCGTTTTTTTCGAAACAGTGTTCTCAAAACGGTGGGATCTGTATCTCCAAAAGTTATTATCCGATTCGACTGAAACTTTTTTATTTTGAAAAATATACATACTTCTGGTTAGGAGGGGGGAACTAGAAAAAATTACAAACAATTGAAAATTTGTAATTTTCAAAGGCGTTGAAAAGACGAAAAATACAGGGAAAAGTGATTTCAAACTTGAAGCCTCGTTGTTTTCTAAAAAAAAAATGTCATTTTTGTAATTTTGTCTAGTTTCCCCTCTAGCCAGAAGAATAATCTTGAAAATAAAAAAGGTTTCAGTCGAATCGGATAATAACTTTTGGAGATACAGGTCCCACCGATTTCGATCAATTTTTTGACGCCTCCACTTTAACTACTCCCCAGGGCCGTCTGTAATGATTAATTATAAAATAAAAAATATATTTCTATAATTTAAGACATCCTTAATACAATGCAAAAAGTCCAATTAAATTATATATAGTAGTTTTCCTTTAATTAATTCCTAAATATCACCTATTTTTTGGGGCTCTAGATCGGAACTTCCCCTTAAATTACGTAAGGCTTTTTTTTTTTGGGGGGGGGGGGGTCGCAAATTTCTTACGGATTTTACAAGGAGGGGGGGGGGAGACATGTAGCATCTTACGTAATATTTTTTAACCTAATTTTCAATAAATACAAATTCTATCATTAATGTTCCAGGAAAGTAGTTTTAGTTTAAATTTTCCGAAACCGAGTTTTAAATGAATTATATGGATCTTTAAAAGAATTTTAATCACTGAAAAAATTAAATGTAAAAAATATTCCGTAAGAAAGCGGTTGGAATATTAAATCTTACAAATTTTCATACTTGAGGAGGGAGGGGTTAAGAATTCGCCAAAGTTACTCTTACGTAGTTCCCTCGTGGGAACAAAGTTGTTGCGAAACGACCTACGATAACGGTAATTTATATACCGTCGCGTTGTTGTCAAACAACGCGAGTGGACGGGGATCTGAAGGAAGTAATTCTCACAGGTGTTTGTTGATATGACGAAACAGATATGACGAATAACGCGTTCACTTTCAGGCACTTTGCTATTTAGAATACTTCAATGAAAGACGTCACTTAAGTTCTATACAAACATCACGTTTGTACCGCCACATTCGATCAGTAGTAATAAATTAGAACTACTAGGTGCAAATTAAACGAACAATGTATTAAAAACAGATGATTTAGTCGGAAGAGAGTTTTTAGTGGAAAGAGAGTTTATGAATGAATCCTAATTAATAGATGGCGATACTTATAAACGTTACAAAGCTATGAAGATGGATCGGAACGTTATAAAATTTATAATACGTTACTTACAAGTTGACAATTAAGTATAATTAAATCAGTGCGTTACACAATTGATAAAAATTTTCTATCAATTATTTTTTTACAACTATTATTCTACGTGACTTTCAAGTGCGCCCCGTTACGAAGGTTGCGTTATTTAAGTTATGGATAGTACGAGGAATCTAGTTCTGTACTATTTCAGGAATGGAGGGTGTACTAAACAGCGTAACTAGTTCAAGACAAACTTATTGCCATCAGTACACGCGTAATGACATCTTGGCAATGAAGAAACTGGAGCGTACTTGAAATAGGACTATACACACCCTTCGTCATATATTGTTATCCTGCTACTATCTCCCCTCACGATCGCTATGACCGCAAAACATAATGACCATACTCCGGACGAGGGAAACTAGACTTTACAATTCCAATATGTAAATTAATATCCGTAATTACACTTTACGTGAATTATCGTGAATTATGATTGTAGCCCTCACAAGTTAACATTCACTCATAGTGAATGAAGTTTCCCGATTTGGAATATATTTTTTTGAAGCTACTTATAGTGACTAAGCAGTCCTGAAAATTATATCTGCAATGGACCTATTTTATTCGTGTTACTGAGGCGTACGCGAAAAATCTCATAATCCTTTTAGCCATTTTTCGGCTAAAACCTGGCATCTGTATGGTTTTGTAGTGCTGAATCGGAATATATTATTTTTGTGTAAAAAAATTTCCAATGGTAGTTCTCTTAAAAGGTCAAAGAATTTTTTAAATGGACGACTTCAAAGTTAACATGGGGAAACATGACGAAAACACTCACAATTTTATTCGAACACGGTAGAACAGTGAATGTGAAGATTGTTGAATTGTTATTTTGTCCTAGGGGCCCAGACGTGGCCCCTGGGAGTTAAAAAAAGCTGTTTAACATGGATATTGAGGTAAATTGGTGCGAGAATCCGAAAAAAATAATTAAAAAATTCTCTGGCCTTTCCTTTTTGAGTTATCACCAAAAAACCGATTTTTTATTAAGAGAACTACCTTAGGGAATATTTTTATTCAGTACTACAAAAAACGTACAGATGCCAGGGTTTAGCCAATTATTCTGAAATAAGAGGATTTTGCCGTTTTTCACGTACGCTTGAATAACATGAGTAAAATAGTTCCATTGCAGATAAAATTTTCAGGATTTCTTAGTTATTATAAATACTTCAAAAAAATATATTCCAAATCAGGAAATTCCATTCACTATAAGTGCATTTTTGCTTGCCAGTTTCTAGAATAATTCACGCAGCTACTGGTAAATAAAAACATGTAACCATAGGTCACACGCAACTACACCACTTTTTCATATCCCCGAGTGTGCACAGATTACTCCTGCACTGGCACCGTCGCGACACGCGCCCATCCCTCCGCTGGTGTCTCAAGTTCACGAGAGAGCCGATCGGTAATTGCACTGTACAGACACGATACCTAACATATGTGTGTTGTGCTCTTTCCGTAACCATAGCGATACGAAAAACCTCGTGGCTCGTTGTTCCGTATTCTCCCTCGATTTACACCTACACGATGGTTCAAATCCACGATATTTTCTCGCGTGCGTGAATGCGTGCGCCTGTGGTTGTCCACACGCACGGAAACTGACGTGCGCACGTGGCGTATATAGCCATCACACGAATGTTTCATTACGAGCATTGCTCGTATCTCCTTTCACACGTGAACCTACGTAGATACATACTGTGCACGCTAGACAGAAATTCCTGAATCGCGTACATCGAAAAGCTATCTCATTTGAGCCTTGTACGAGACAGCATGACGAATAACCGCGAAAAAACGTTCGTGACCATCCGGACACGCACGAACGGAATCACGTGTATAGTATAGGTTTGCGTGTAGAGCGCAAGTCGAGCCGCGAGTATAGAAGAATACCGGGCACGGGCCATGCTCGCAAGTACATGTGTGCTATCCGTGCCTCGGCACGTATATAGTCGCCAGTCGTAAATAACACACGCATGGCCGTACGTGCAACGTATAAGTCTCATTCTGACACGAGGAGGTCAGTATGTGTCACAGTATTGCGGCGGAAGCGGCCGGCGTCACCTGACGGGCACGAACATCGTTTGACAGTTACGGATACTCCGTGAATTTCGAGGGAAGCGATAAACATTGATCGTTCCGCTACGGCAAAAGGGAAAGGAAATTTTCTGCCGGCATTTTAGTCTCCCGGTAACGCTGCTGGATACAGTAAACTTCCTGTAAAGTATCCTGTTCAAGAGCATAAGAATCTCTCGTGGCAGAAACGACACTTGTTGAGAATGGTAATTAAGAAACGAATGACACGTGGGGCGGATCTCAAGACACCTCGGGAGCCCGAACGCTGTCGTCTGCTTCCGGCGTGAGACTGAAGCGCGATCTAGGTATGTCTCGCGAGTTCAGAGATCCGCACGAGGAAGTTTATACCTACATATATTTCGTGCATGTACACACTCACACATCATCTTCTTGGACAACTTGGCATGTCGCTATAGATCCATGAAGCAGTGATAACACTCGAGAGTGCGAGAAGTATGAGACCATAAATAAGGGCCGAGTATAATTACCTACTACGAATATATAATAAGATCGCTTATAGCAGCGAAGGGAATAATTATAAACGAAGAGGGGAAGCGGCGACGGAGGGGCAGCGGTCGAGGACCAATGCATGCGAGGAGGCTTCTAAACCCCGAGCTGCGGAGGTCGTATGTACTTGGCAGTCGAAGACGCTTTAGTTTCGTGCGGGGGATCTATAGATTTTCGTTGGATCGGACGGCGAGGACTCGACCGGAATGTCAGCACGTTTCCTCGGCGGCCAAGGGCGCGCGGGCCTGCCCGGGTCGCGGAAGGCGATAACTATAGAGCGGTCGACCACTGTTCCATTCATAATTAAGAAAGAATCCGACCGAGCCGAGGCCGCAGCCTGGAACCAGTGATCGATCCTCGTTCATTCAGCGACCACCGATCAGAGCAGATTAACCCAGGGGCTTCACGCCCGCGGACGTCGATCCAGCCGGAATCGAATTTTTCTCCTTGCAAAACGCGATTTCGATCGCTGAACAACTCGAAGACATAGTCCCGGGCAATCCGTGCATTTTAGCGGAATGTGCTGTGTGCTGAGTTTCTTTAATGCAATGTGATCCCGCGAGTGCAACATCGTGCTCCCTGCCGCAGCCGCGTGTTGTTCTAATCAAGATAACCGTCAGCGGGATCAAGAGGATTGTCAGAAATTACCGATCGTCGGTGTCGATAATTTAAGGTTGATTAGAGTGTTCCATGTAAAGCCTTGTTACGAAAATAGTTACACTGTGTTCTTGTTGGAAGGAGCCGCGGTATTTTAGTGTCGTTCTGGCTATCAGAATGACAGGATCGATGAGGATCGTCGTGGAGTTTGCTTTTTCTTTAGCTGTCGCTGCGGACAGACATTTGTTTCCGACGTTGTCCGTTAATTTCCGTTGACCACGATGGATAACGGTGATCTTCGGATAGATGATGAGATACAGGTATGGTATTAGAAATACACACACCATAAATCCCATTTTTTTTACACCGAATAGCTCGAGTTACGATATAGGGTAAACGCACCAGTAAATGAACACTTAAGGCTAGTAAATGGACACTTTTATAAAATTATGTTTGCTTCGCGATTGATTCCACGTGTTGCGAAAATAGTTTGGATATGAAGCGAGAAACTAGAAGAAGTCTATAATTAATTAGTTGCTTATTTTAGTAACTTATTTTACTCGTTTTAGTAAAAAATGTCCATTCACTGGTAGTGCCCATTTACTGGTATATTTACCCTATATGTAGAATTTACAGAAATTTTCATTAACTTTTTATTACGGGGTATAAATAGGTTCTACAATCTTCACGCGAAGAAATGAGACCACGGCTAATCGCGACATGCATTATGCTCGTAAACTGATTTAAAAATCGTCGCGTTTATAAAAAGACATTATGATGGGGGAAACGGTGAATATTTAAAACTTCGTTTTGGTTATATCCGATTGATGGATCGCGTCGATACGGCTATTATCCGAGTAATAAATCTAAGTAACCCACGCTGTAACGTATCTAGATGTATCTAGATCGGTCGTTTAATTATAAGTCGCGGTACAAAAAGAAAAGTAGCGCACGTTACTGAATTATCCAGGGCTTACGAGGCATTTTACGTCAAACATATTTCCGCAGCTAAATATCGCTCTATCGATTTCGAACTCGCATTACGCTAAAACAATCCTGAACGCAACTAACTTTTTTTCACGACTGTGCGCTATCGAGTCGTGACCTTTGTTCATCTGTCTTTGTTTATAGAATAATTACAGCAGACGGTGGAGCGTGCCCACCAACAATGCGAATCCCGTGGAACTCAGCCCAGGTGGCTCCCAGTCGAAGGTAAAGACAGAGAATGAGGCGGCGAATTTCTCTCCAGCGTATTCAACGCCCGAAAAGTCGAAATCTTCGACGGCGACGAGTTCGTCAAGCGTAAACAGAGGCACGCAGGTAGACGGGTACGGGAGGGAGGTGGTGTACGAGATGGACAGAAACGGTATTCAGCCGGGGTCACCGAAGATCATTAAACAACTGTCTAGAAGCAGCGTTTACCCCTCCGGAACGAATTTGACTGCTCGTGACGCTTTCGGTGAGTTTGAAATACATACACCACTCCTCAATGCGCTTTCGCGTTTCAGGCAAAACACGCGAGGAGGTAATATATCCTCTAATGATGTTTTCTCCATGCACTCCACTCCCATTTTCGAGAACTAAATAATGCAATTGGCCTTGCGCGTTTTAATTACTTAGGGAATAGATTGAAGAGCACCCAGTGGATGTATATTACTTAAATAGGCACTCGTGCAATAAGCACACATAGAGGCAGGTATTCCTGATAACGTTAGCCTAGTAATAATAGTAGAAGTAGGTCTAAGTCAATAAACTACGATCAATATGCATACGAATGTCACTATGTCACGAAACGTGAGGTTTAATAGTTAATGCACTTCAGCTTGGTTATAAAGACCCCGCGTTCGCCGGACCATTGGCAAAGAAACACGTGTCATGTATTATTATCCTTTTTTTTTTTCTGAAAGAAAGTGAGCATTTCCTTATACCAGTAATGGCACCTTGACCCCGTGTATACTTATCTGTCGATCTGTCTTCCTGCAAGTTACCTTCGGCGCGAAGTCTTGAAACACCAAATACGCCGCGTAATATTTTCGTGCTATCAATCTAGTTTGTAGATTTAAGGCCGCGAGAATTATTTTCACGCAACAGGTGCTCAACTATGTATTCGCGTGCGAATGAAAAATGATGCCGCTATTAAAACGTGGCTTGGCGTTTCAACTCAATGCGATTGTGAATCTTTCGCAGGCCCTAAGCTTACAGTACCAACTACTCCGGAAAGCACGCCGCCGTTGTTAGAGACGCCAATATTCCCGGACGATGTGCCGAGGGACGCCTTGCTGCGGAAGGACTCGTCGGACGTGGAAGTGGATCCTGAAACGCTCTACTTTCGGTGCGTGATGAATTTGTTTGCAACGTATTATAATTCGCGAACATTGCCGAAAGATGAAGCACTGTTTTTTTTCTCAATTCAAAGAGATTTGTTTTTGTTTTTATTTTTGTCTAGTGTGCTATATACTTTTGGGAAAAGATATAGTACGAAAACTACTATATTTCCAATCAGTGGTGCACTTAGGATTTAATCTTGGGGGGAGCTGAGTTAAATGGTTAAAAATATTTTTACTGTAAATTCGATAAAAATCATTAGATGATTACAAAAATTTATTTAACCCTCGGTTGTCACACCTACTTTTTCGAAAGCCGTTGTCACACTAGGTCAATTTGACCCTGCCAATTTTCAATCAGTTGTTATTTAAAAACTATTTGTTAAATTAAGTCTAAAAAATTCTGAGATAAAGTTTAAACATTGTAGAATATATGCCCATTGTTGAAAGTTGACAATTAAAGTATCATGTTTAAAAAAAATTTGAAACAATAAGAGTTCTGACAAAAAGGTTTTTTGCTTAAAAAATCATAACTTTTTTATTTTTTAATATTTTTAGCAAAAAATTTAGAGTTATACTCCTGAGATATGCTGCTTTGATAAAAAAATAGTCCTATATCGGAGCATTAGAAAAAGGTATTTATTTTGCAAACTGAATGGTGGCATCATTTGGGTTGAAAAACTGTTGCATTTGGATAGAAATTTTTTTTTATTATTATTCCAAGAATATAAAATTTAATTTCAGCAATAACAAAGTACGTTACATTAAAGATAAGTCTATTTGCGATGTGCCGGTCGCACATCGGGCGAAGCATGTCGGACACTGCATTTGTGTCCCGTAATACAATAACAAATGTGTCTTGATTGTCGCTTCTTCAGTAAAAGAAAAAAACAATTCGTATGAAAATAAGTACTTCTATTTTTACTTTTTAGGTCGCTTTCAGACACAAAAATGAATGTATCCGAATTAGAGTAAAAACGACGCCGTTGGTACACATGGGTCAATTTGACCCTTCCTCAAATTTCGACGGCTTTCAAACACGCATTGACGCTTCCACACAGTCGGGAAGAATTTCTACTTGTAGAGGATACATGAAAATACTACGACATGGCGCCATTAGTATAATTCTGAATGATGCCTTAAAGAGATTTGATCGCAAAGTCGAACGCAGGGTCAATTTGACCCAGTGTGACAACCGAGGGTTAAAGAATGAAATCGAGTTTTCTTTTCTTTTTACAAAACTCTTGAATTTTTTCAGTCGTGGTTGCATTAACCTCCTCTTCCTTTTTTCTTTGGGGTTGCCGGGACTTCTTGCCCCCACCCCTGTGCATCACTGTTTCCGATACATTGATAGAATTTTACAATTTTTATTTTTTTTTTGTTCTATGCAACCATCAAAACTTTAATTTGCGGATTTAAAGCTTAACACAGAGGATTTTTTCTGTCATTATGTTCATTAATTTGAAGTGGCGGGAAGAGAGATAGAGTTATAGTCTATCTCTCATAAAAAATGAGCCCCTCATAAATCTATTTTAACTTGGACTTTCAGTACAATCAAACCTTCGACATATTTGTTAAAGACAGTAAATTAATTAATAATGTAAAATGCATATAAGGTGTTTTATTTTTATTTTGTACTACTTTCCTCTAAAAAGTACTATATATTTTCCAACGTACTATGGGCGAATTCCACTTGCGCCCAAATCGCCCCCAATACCCGGTTTTAATTTCAAAATTTATGAAAATCTTCTGAAATATAAAAGAGAAATATCTGTGAAAGAGCCATTACCTAAAAATACAGTTTTTTAAATACAAATTACAACTCGAAAACAGAAACACATGTATAATTTATCATATTCATTTTACTCCAAAAACGGAAAATTCCTACAATTGTTGTCGCAGTCGATTTGAGCGTAAATAGAGTTCGCCCCATCGCACTCAGCCATAAAATACTATATTCCCCCGAAAAAAATTGGCACCCCTAATTGGACCCACACTCCCCTCGCCCACCCCAAACGTCATCTTTCATTTGCAAAGCTCCCTAAGTCCCGTAATTTCGTGAAATTGCTGCTGAATGATTCAAAAGTTAATACGAGTGCTCATTGGATTGTCTACCTCCCCAATGACCCCAATGCAATGTGTAACTTTGTACTTGTTTCACGGTCACGTATAGATCAGCCCTGTACAAGAAAAGAAAGGCAATGAAATTACCGTTCGCAAAGGCCAGCCTTATTTTTAGGCCGGTAATTGCTGGCAATGTTGGAGAAGCCCTGAACACGCGTAAAAAGGACGTTTACATAATTAATCGGCCGGCCGCGTTGTATCGTAGAGGCACCGCTGGCGAATTAGGCAATTGCAACGTTACCTTTTAATAAGCCCACGTCATTGCAAGCCTATTTCCGTACGACTCGCCTTTAATTTTAGCCCCGCGGTCTGGTCACGGTATTGTTTCCTCCCCCGCGTCTCTCTTCAGATACCGTACACGAAGCCCCCGCATACGGGGACCGCGATCGATCAGTTTGTAATTGCACCTACCGTGCGTTATTAAACGGCTGTAAATGTTTATCGTTACCGTTTACAGAGACGGTCGCAGGCGAATCGACATGGTGCTGGTGTACCAGGAGGACAGTAACGGGGTGATGACTGAAATAGAAGCGCGACGGAAGGAGCAGAGGCGCGTGTTCCAGCAGAACCTGTTGAAGGAAGGCTTGCAACTGGAGCTGGAGCCTAAGGAGAACTCCTTCGACGGGAAAACGTACTTCCTGAAGTTGCACATACCGTGGAAAGTGAAAATCCAGTACGCGGAAGTGATGAACCTTAAGCTACCCACCAAGAGGTTCATCACCATCTCTGTTAAGGCTTGGGTAGGATTGTAGTTTTGTTAATACAGAAAAAATGAGTGTGGGAGTTAGATGCTAGATTATGCGAAGGATTGATACTATTTAATTTTTCAATAGCAGGATAACGAAGATGCGAAGGAGAGGACGCGGCTCTGGGAAAAGTGGAAGACTTGGATAAAGTGGATAAAGAAGTTGCACACTTGGGACACGAAGAAGTATCCGGAGGAGCCTAGCTTCTATGATAGTATTGATTCTGGGGATCGCGAAGAAAGGTACTGGCGCGTATTATAGCCCACACAGCACCATAACATTGCAGCAACGTCTCTGCAATATTGCACCATAAGCATTGCAAAGACGTTGTAGATTCAGTCCTATGTCCGCCTTCGCAATATTGCAGGTGTGTATTTTTGCAATGTTGCGGCAGCATTTTAAAAGTTATTAATATAATTTCGACCGTAATTATTAATATAATATGTTTTCGGCGTAAAAGTTATTAATATAATTTCGACCGTAATTATATTAATAACTTTTACGCCGAAAACATATTATATTAATAATTACGGTCGAAATTATATTAATAACTTTTAAAATGAATGGCGAAACATCTACATCTACTTTCAAAGAAACTTTCTTTTCTTTTATAACAAAATCGTTTGGACTCGAAACCTTGAAGAAGCTTAAAGAATTATCTAACAACAGATCCCACCTTGTACGCCGAAAACATATTATGTTGTGGCAGCATTGCAAACATGTAGTCCTGCAACGTTCCGGCAATGATTCTGCAACGAAACGGCAATAAAAACGGCCAATGAGAAATTCTAGCATATCCAGTTAAATGAAACATGCTGTAGAATCTACTCGACGTCATATTTCAAATTTCATCAAAGTCATAGTTGCTTCAGAATATTGCTGTACTATTTCTACAATTTTTCCACTACAAAATGAATTTTAGTTTCGACTGTAATAATTGATAATAAATATTTAATTTCGGCGCAATGGTTCGGTCAATTTGTATAACACAACACATGGCATGAATGCTTGGTTACTGCAAAAGGTATATCTTTTAATTTTGAAATCTAAGGAGTTTAAATATGTTTTTATATGTCAACGGTAATTACCTTGTGTTCACCTTCCTAAAGCAGACGTTTTGTTCACATATACGTTAGTCTTTCTCCAACCGACTCGCGATTCACACGTAGTGCCGTGACACTGTGATTGAATATTAACCGAATATTAATAGCAATAGCAGTACAGTTTATAATTCTTTCCTGATGATGATCTAAATCCAGATCGAAACGTAAAAAGAAAATCAAATTGACCGAACCATTGGGCCGAAATTAAATATTTATTATTTCCACTACAGTATTGCACGGCAATATGTAGGCAATTTTGCTGGGTCGTTGCCACTGAAACATTGCGCATCAATTTGCGCGCAATATTGCTGCAATATTGTAAGATCATTGCCACTCCAATAATGCACGGCAATATTGCAGGAACGTTCCTACAATATTGCAATGCAACCTGCAACAACGCAATATTGCAGCAACGTTCCTGCAATACAGCTGCAACGAAGTGTGCTGTATGGGAGACAGCCGGATACAGAATTCTTCTGAAAACTTCAGAAGAATGCTGTACCTAACTTAGAAGGTCCTTTTCAATCATTATCCTTCTCCTATGCAGATTCGTGGTAAAAGATAGGGACACAGCTTACACGCCTGCTCAAAGATCGCTGATAGTCATGCAAATATTACTGAGAGCAAGGTACGACGAAACCCACGAGAAAGCTGGCATCCGTAGACTTTTGGCGGACGGTACTTATCTCGATTGCCTTTCCCTGCACGAGGGTCCTTACAATAAGCCAGGGCTCAACGATGAAATCCTCGATAGGCATCTATTGTACTTAATATGGGCCAGACCTTCGCAATGGTAACCCCACAGACAATATAATTACTCTACTTAGAAAGAAGAAGCTTAGCCGCTGTGCTTTCAGGTTCAAAAAGCAACCGCTCTGGTTGATCAGGCGATACTTCGGCGAGAAGGTGGCGCTCTACTTTGCGTGGCTTGGCTTTTACACAACGTGCTTGTACGCGCCAGCGATAGTCGGGCTGCTGTGCTTCATGTACGGCGTGGGAAGCATGGAAGGGAGCGACAATATACCCAGCAAAGAAATATGCGATTCTAACATAGCAGGTAACTTTCCTCTGAGCACGTTTTTCTTCTACAACGTTGATCCGATTCAATAGTTTAAATTTCTTCAGGAAACATCACGCTGTGCCCCCTCTGCGACGAAGCCTGCGCCTACCAGAGGCTTGGCGATTCCTGCATCTTCTCGAAGCTCACTTACTTGTTCGATAACCCTGCCACTGTGTTCTTCGCCATCTTCATGTCGTTCTGGGGTACAGTATGCCAAATGTATATCTTTGTCTGTAGAGAAGCTGGTGTTTTATGTTCGTTGGTAATGCTCCACGCAGCTACGACGTTCCTCGAGCTGTGGAAACGACGCCAGGCAGTGATCATCTGGGAGTGGGACCTGCAGAACGTCGAAAGCGACGAGGAGCCCAGACCCGAGTTCGAGACCACGGTGAAAACGTTCCGAGTGAACCCTGTGACCAGGGAAAGGGAGCCTTATTTGCCGTCGTGGTCGAAAGCGTTGCGTTACTGCGCCACCGGCTCTATAGTATTTCTCATGGTAACTGAACGATCCTCAGCAGAATGGAGTAGCATGTGACAGACCCCCGAGTGTGTGTAGTCCAGCAAACTATGTTCATCTAATTGATCCCCATAGATATGCGTTGTCTTGGGCGCTGTACTGGGAACCATTATTTATCGTATATCCCTGGTAGCTGTGTTTTACCGTGGCGGTGGTCCGTTCCTGAAGAATCACGCGAAGATATTCACCTCTATGACCGCTGCTCTCGTCAATTTGATCATCATCATGATCCTCACGCGTGTGTACCATCGCCTGGCACGGTGGATGGTCAACATGGAGAATCCGAGGACTCAGACCGAGTACGAGTCCAGCTTCACCTTCAAAATATTTCTCTTTGAGTTCGTCAATTTCTATTCGTCCCTGATCTACATTGCCTTCTTCAAGGTTCGTAGGCTGACAAGCGTCTGCCGCCCTTTTTGAGAGATATCGTCAAATATTTTAAGTTAGAAGTGTCAAGATAATTTCAAAATTAATTCAGTTTAGCAGCTCATGTATTATGAGTTTTTAAAGTTCTCCCAAGCAGAGTTTTGGGCATTAGTCGAATAAAAATTTATTCGACTACATTTTTATTTGATTACATTTTTAGTCGAATAAATTTTTAGTCGTTATTTGTTCCTCGTTATTTGTTATTCGAAGGACCGCTGTGGGGACACAAATAAGCGATAGTTAGAACCCGAGCGGTCCGGTTCTCATGAGTCACTCGAGCCGAAGTGGCTTATTCGTGTCGCTTAGTCGTCACGGAGGTCCTTCGAATAACGAATAACGAGGAACGAATAACGACTAAAAATTTAGTCCAATAAAAATTTAGTCAATTAAAAATTTAGTCCAATAAAAATTTAGTCAATTAAAAATTTAGTCGACTAAAAATTTATTCGTTAGTCACGAATAACTTCATTTTATTCGTAATTTTTATTGGTGATCATTTGAATAAAAATTAGTGGACCAAAATTCATTCGTTAGTCACGAATAACTTCATTTTATTCGAAGGTTACTCGAAGAACAATTCAGTCGAATAATGCCCAACTCTGTTCCCAAACCTCCTTCTTTAAACCTTTCCCAATTTCTTTCGCTCCAAATTTGTCGCTCCCCAAAATATGTCTACACACAAATCCGCCCCCGCCTTCGAAATTACCAAGCGAACTAGATCACAGTAAGTTACTAAAGATCCACGTTTATTCACAGGGGAGATTCTTCGTTCACCCTGGAGACGCGGACGCAAGGTCCTCCGCGTTCTTCCGCATAAAGACGGACGTGTGCGACCCAGCCGGTTGCCTGTCAGAAGTCTGCATACAGCTAGCTATAATAATGGTGGGCAAACAGTGCTTCAACAATTTCGTAGAGATACTATCCCCGAAGATGTGGAACTGGTGGCGGAAAAGGAACCACGTAGCCGCCACGAAGGACCACGACAGGCCGTACACCTGCTGGGAAAGGGATTACCAGCTGCAAGATCCTGGCAGGCTCGCTCTGTTCGACGAGTATTTAGAAATGAGTAAGTGCGTTCAATTCTCTGCACATTTGAAAGACAGATTGCTTAATAGCTGCTTCTTTGCTTACAGTATTGCAATACGGATTCGTCACGCTGTTCGTAGCAGCGTTCCCATTGGCGCCGTTGTTCGCGCTGTTGAACAACATCGCGGAGATACGATTGGACGCTTATAAAATGGTGAAGGAGGCGAGGAGGCCGTTGGCAGAGAGGGTGGAGGATATTGGGGCTTGGTACGGCATACTTAAGGGAGTGACTTACGTTGCAGTAGTGTCAAACGTACGTGGCGATGATAATACAGTATGAATATTCAGTGGCGGATTTAAGAAAAAGGCCCAGTTGGCAAACATTCTGAGGAGCCCATTTCTTCGGGAAAAATAAAAAAATAGTTTACTAAAACTTGGACAAGTGTAGTGATACGAAAAAAATTTAGTGTTTGGAATCTATACCTAATCATAATTTTTTGGAGATTGGGCCCAGACGACAACTGCTCATCAGCCGCTCTGTTAAATCGGCCACTCTGAATATTGCAAGAATTTCAATTTACCGTGCCAGAATCGCTGAATGAAAGAACGATTGATTACAGGCATTCGTTATCGCTTACACCTCGGATTTTATACCACGGAGCGTTTACGCTATCGTTTACTCTCCAACCAACGACCTGGTCGGCTACATCGACAGTTCTCTATCAGAGTTCAACACGTCGGATTACAGAGAGGACATGAAGAGCGACACAGACGACAAGCACCCGGAAACCTGCCAGTACAGAGGCTACAGAAACGGGCCGGATCACCCAGACCCGTACGGACTCAGCCCGCAGTACTGGCACGTCTTCGCGGCGCGTTTAGCATTCGTTGTCGTTTTCGAGCACATCGTGAGTCTCAGGCAGTTGACGCTTCGAAGCAAGTTCCCCTTTCCTTTGATTTCACTTCGTTGCAAATATTGAGTACGAGCGTCGTCTCTCAACGACAAGCTTACTGTTATTTCGAACGGCACCGTTTTCCCCCGCCTGCACAGAAATAATCACGCTGCCAAACGAAAGATTTCTAATGAAATTCCAACCAATAGTAACACCCTCAATTTCGAATCAGGTTTTCGCTTTAACTGGCATAATGAGTTACGTGATACCAGCGGTGCCTCTGGCTCTGGCGACTCAACAGCAACGCGAGCGGCTGCTCGCTCAGGAAGCCAAATACGAGAAGGGCTTGAAGAAGAAGGAAGACGAAGACGATATCCTGTCGATGCTCAGGGAAGCAGGGAGCATCGGTAGGACCGGAGGCGGTGGTAGAGGTAGCTGGGGGAGGCGTTTTAGTAAACTCAGCGACGGCTTGGATGCACACGTCGACCTCGGCGCCAGGACCAATAGAAACAGTGATGGTTCAACTGTGTGGGAGGTCACATAATTCCTTATGTGCCCCTTGAAGTGTATATGCTTAATAACATTTCTCTTCGAAGTGCTTTACTCACGACAAGACTTCTTAGGTGACTTATTGTATAGGATATCTCGTAATCGATGATAGAAGCGGAGGGTGGTGATTCTATGGGAAAAGATAAGGGGGAAATATGGATCAAACTCGTTTCGTGACTTGCTTCGTTCGAATTTCGGTCGCCTGATGCTCGAAGGGTGTACTGCAGTAAGGGGGGGGGGGGGGGGGGGGTGTTTTTCACTTATCGTAGGGCCGACGAGTACTTATACTTGTACACTCTGTACTCAAGTTTAACGTAAGTATTGAAGTACCGAGTACAAACTTTAAACACGAACGATACAGCGATTGTGATATTTTAGACACGTGTGTAATTACGTAATGTGTATTTGAAAGGGAGGCAATTGAAATGAATAGTATTAGTAATGAAGTGATAAATGCCAAAATGTGTACTTCAAAACTTATTCAAGTAATTGATAATTTATGCAGTGGCGGATTTAAAGTCCAGAAGGCCTCCCAGGGTTCCATTTTCAAAAGAAATTGATTTTATCCAAACACTATATTTTTTCTGTATTACTACACTTAGCCCGTTTTCAGTAATCTACCTCTTCAATATTCATAAAAAATGGGCCCCTGGGCCTTTTTACTTAAATCCGCCAGTGAATCTGTGCTTGATGAAGTAGGAAGAGTATTGTTAACATGTGAGATCAATAATGTGCGTGTAATTTATGACACAAACATTATCAGTATTAACTTAAGCCGGAAATCTACCGGGAAGCTAAGTTATGCTATGTTTTAAAAAAAATAGCTTCGATACATTTTTATGGAACCGTTTCCACCAAAAGCTAAACTAAAACATAATATAGCATAGCACAGTTTAGCTTAGCTTCCCGGTGGATTCCCGGCTTTACAGTAAGCTTCTTTTATAATGCTTAAATCCTGTATTTATTTTCTACACCGACATTTTATGGAAGTAGCTTTAGACAGAAATATTAGTGTAAATACAAATAGCGTCGATGGGGAAGAATCTGTTCCTAATTTCTGGATCTCATAGCTGGTTAATGTTAATCAAAATGTGAAAAAGGTTGTGCCTTGCATTTAAATAAAAACTGTGTACATATACATGTAAGTATAACTTTAAAGGCGTTGAGTTATCTTTTTATGTATTACCAGTTGTCTGAATCTTGTTAAAAGATAGTATAATCATCGTTTAGATTTTTAGATGTTCTCCATTATTACGAAGTTAAGTAGGATGAATGGGAAAGGTAAGGAATCTTCCCAGAATCTACACAATATACTCTTTATTGTACATAATTTCAATATTTCATTTTCCGTCTTACGCTCGACATTATTACAATAATTACTATAGAATATATTTATAATAATATACATGTACATATTTACTTCTTTGCTATTGATCAATTTATATGTATAATTCTATATGTATATTGGCCTATGATTCATTCCATACTGCACTTTCTTGCATCTTCTGCTTCCTTTTAAAATCTAAAAGTGTATCACAGTTGTGTTGAGGGATAGACAGGGATTTTAAAGAAAAAGGAGACCGTTCAGACGACTGGAATCGATATATAGCCCATTCAGTCAGATTCCCGCGTAGCCGACGGACACGTAAACATTTGCAACGCAACTCGGCGAACAGCTGCGATGAAATCTATCCTACATTCCCAGTTTGCGAAAGCGATCGTTATCCTAATATAAAAGCAGTCTATGTCACTTCGAAATATGAACTGTCGTTCTCGCTAGGAGACAAATCATAAGAATAGTAATTTCCATCGTACGCCACTTAGAAAACGAGAAAGGACATTGTGCGCGTTCCGTGCTTTCCCCTAAGTTTATCTAGAAGTAAAATAATTTACAACAGCCTGCCCTATCGTAAAAAAGACACACTCTTGTAAGTAATATTATTGCTTCGGTACTAAAGTTATGTTAATAATTTCATAGAATCTTGTAATAGAAAGTGTTTATTACAGTATCACCTTTCGTTAGTTGTAAAATTTACCAGGCAAAATTGCTTTCCAACGCAAACTCGCCGCGACCGCGTCGCAGCAACATTCACCGCGCCGCCGTTCTATTTCACTTGCGAACGTATTAAAGCTATTGTGCATTATGCAGACACAGGAGACCTCGAATATGCAAAATTGTCGAACAGCTCCTCGTTCCTACTGTCGATTTATAAAAATATTTCGCAGATATTTCTTTAAACATTCTGTACACGTTTCTCTCTCTCTCTCTCTCTCTCTTTGGATATTTTCTTCCCTCGGGATAATTGTAGTTTCAACAGAGTTACTCAATCGCGTGGGATACAAGGCCTTACATCTACCGATTATACATCCGTCTCATCTTCGTTATCGATAAAAAAATCTCTAAAAATATACTATATGCATTAAAACATTCTATATCCTCTCGAAAAATAAACTTTCAATAAAAGATAGCGTCACCAAGTATTAAAAGGACTAATTGTAAAGAGGAATGTGACAGCATCTCATCACATGCGGGCCGTGTGTCGAAAATGTTTCTCGTTAAACGCAACGTCCGCATTAACGTGTTTACTGATCAAGTGCCTTGAGCGTCGACTAAGACACAGCAGTAAATACATTAACGCGAAGCCATAGATAAATTCCATTCGCGAAAAAAGAGAGGAAGCGCTCTCTGCTTGCAAACGAGTAACACAGCGATGTGAATTTACATTGCCAGCCGATTGATCCTCCTGAGTGGACTAAATCTCGATTTCCAAAAAGATGCGTTTTAATTTAGGTAAGAGGTAGGAAGATGTAGCACTTAACTAGGTCCAGGAGGAGCATTGAAATTAAACATGGTAGTTGGTGGACGTCCCGGCAATGGTTTTGGCGGTAGTCTTGGAGTTACCGATCCTGAAATTCGATATAAAATGGGAATATATATAATGTAACACTGCGCGTTTCCATCTAATTCCATTATACAGGTTTTACCATTAGGTTGCGTAGGTGGAAGTTTGGTGGGGCTGGGCCCGTTGAGAGACGTGTGCCTTCGTAAGTGTACGGTGGTCGAGCACGTGTTCTCCAGCGTGGAATTCCGCCTTGCGAGCAGCGCTGAACTACTTGGGTTCAGTGTAAGAAGTCGAGGCGGTAGAATTACTGGCGGCAGGTCTCTTCGCGGTGGCAACGGAGGAGGAGACGTGCCGTCCCTTGGAGGAAGTATTGGCGCGTTTGGAGCTTGTCTCGCCTGTGCATCCAGTTACAGAAACAGTAGTTCACAAGCAGCACAACATCGAAGCTACACATCCGCATTCAATCGGTACATCCATGCTACGCCCTATCTAACGATCTACCCACGAGCCTACTGTAGAATTCAATCTCCCTGGTAACTTACTTGTTGCGGCGACTCGCTTATGGAACTCTCTCGTTTCCTATGAGATCTGGGTGGCAAAGGTGGCGGAGGTTGATTGAGAGGTACGTGACTGGGAGACGGCGGGGGCGGCATCGCTGCGCCGGGACTGCCACCGGACGACGACAGATTCGTCAGAGCTCCCATTATACCTATCGTACCGGAATTGAAGCCGAAGTGACTGTTCTGCGGCTGGTGATGGGGGACAGGCAAGTGGCCAGGGGATCCCAATTGCGGGCTGCTGCCGGGCGAGCTGATCGAGAGCCCCGACAAGCTAAGAGGACCTGGCGAACCTGGAGGTGGACCTGTACCTGTATTAACAGTAAAGTACGTCTACTACCTATGCCAAGCACTTTGCGCAACGGAATGAAACCTGTTCCTCCTCCGGTCCATTGAAAATAAGTGCAGAAGAAGCAGCCTACAATCATTTACTAGACCCAAGGCACTAACTTCTAGCTAACTTCGCACTAACCTCCCAGTAAAACAGGTGCAAAGACACTGTGGTCCCCTATGTGAGAAACTGTGATGTGCGACGTGTGCGGGGGAGTCTCCGGTAGTTCTGGCGGCGGAGCTTCCGGCGGAGGATCGTGCAGCCTTACGCTGGAGGCGACGGCTTGCAACGGGGCTGGTAACTTCCCGCTTAAACTTCTCGCTTTGATGCCCGGCGATTTTAAGTTCAAGTCGGGCCATTTGCGAGGCTGCAAAGGTGATAATGATGATAAAGAGGGAAAACAACGTTATCGCGTTTATATGATGATCCGAGGAAGACTTACGACTCTAGGTGGCTGCCTACATCCCCTCGGCTCTACCTCCAAGCTTTTATTGTACAAATAATTGCTTATGTCCGCGTCTTTCATGTTGGGATCGAAAGGCGACAAGTTCTCAATGAAATGTCTTATCCTAGTCTCCACAGAAAGACAGTACGGCTGGTTTTGGTACTGCTGAATTTCACCGGTTATTTCCGCCACTTTCCGCCGTTTGCTGAAATTTATCAGCTCCGGACTCCCCGGCAGATAATCTGGGTTCCCTTCCTCAATATGTAAAATGTTGGTCAGGTACATGCCTAGAGAAATAAAAGATCGTTGGAGATTTATTTCAACCGTCAGATAATACTGTTTTTTTCTCTATTATTTACCAAAGAACGGTACGCAAGGTGGATTTATGGATCGCAATTTTTCTTGATATTTTCGAAAGTGATCGTTATTCAGATCTCGCGCCTCCTCCAAGGCTTTTTCCAATCGCGCCGGTATTTGCTGCAAATAAAACAAAATTCGTCATCCACTTGGTTACACTCAAAAGCGTTCCACGAAATAATATTAACAGAACGTACTTGGAAAGTGAATTTTAACCTAAATACAGACGCAGATCCCATAGCACTAACAATCGCTAGGACGCCGTTGAAGTTATTAAGGTCTTGAAGCACCATCATAATTTCGATTGCTCGCGACACAATCGCTATTCGCTCCTCTAGATTTTCAGCTTCCACTATAGTCTTTTCAAGCCACCGAGTGAACTGTACAATAAAACAATGATAACTATTCTGTTTCTCAAAGTATACAAGTACGTCTAGCTGAATCTCGAAACGCTACTTACGTTCGTCGTGTGCTTTATCATTTTCAGCAAATTGGGAGATGTCTTTTCTTTATCTTTCTTTGTCCACACTGACCCTACCAATTCCGAAGGCTTCACAGTTCTGTACAATTCGAATTCTAGGAGAGTTAACTGCCTTGCTAATTCAATTGGATGCAACTGGAATTTCGAGAACATTGTTTATTTTATTGTTTATCGATCCCCGCGATGATTTGCACTAGTAAATCGTACCGTTAATATTCCCCATTCTTCTTCAGGAACTTTTAGGTGCCATTCAATCGGCGGCGGAGATCGTTCGAAGCTAAACGTGATAGGTCGCTGTTCCGAGGGTTCACACTTTCTCTGTACAATTTTTATCACCGAATCCACCCACTTTCTCATCGACTTCCCGCTCACTGTGTCTAGAAATAATTGCAACCTTTCCAACAGATTTCTATCGCGTTCAAAATCATAAAAATGGTGATCGACCTAATCCAAGTAAGATTTAAATGAATATTAAAAGTGTTCAGAGTTAAAATATTTCAGATTCAAAGTATCGAGACGCTACGAACCCAGTGTCTTAAAACATTTAAAACTCTGAACTGCACAGGCTGGCAGAATTCCTTTCTATATCTCTTCCAATCTTCCCTCGCGGTTGTTTTACAACCGGAAGGTTTCTCCTCCTCGCCGTAAACTAACGAAGGATCTGGTATGTCAAATCTGTCGATTAGCAAAGTCAATAGTTCCTGAGGTGAGCAAAAACTCCTGCAAGTGGGGACAAAGAGTAATTAAAATCTGCTTCCACGTAACAATACCAAACATCTCATGTGCAAGTCACACGTACCTATAAGTAGTAAGGAATGTTCGTACAAAAGCTGGATCAGCGTATATATGATAAGTTAATCTTTCTACCAATTTAACCAGAGTCGCGCCTTTAATTAATGGAACGCCTCCGTTCTCTCTGGCTTCCAAAACAATATTTTCAGGGCCATCCTGCTCGGCGAATTTATACAAGTGTGGTGGAGGTAGCCTTAAGGGATGCTTCCGTTCTTCGTCCAAAAGGATACTGTCCAAAGTTCTTTCCAACATGCTCTTCGTATTCAACATCACAAGATCCGCCATCCAACTGTTCTTATCTTCGACGGATTTGGCAACAAGAATAACATTAGGGTGGTCCCTTGGTCCAATTTCAAAGGCGTTTTTTAATTCTGCAAGAACAATCACTTATACCCAATCTTACGATTCCTACAAACTTCCAATTCCCTTCAAACTCACCCTCGGTATCCTCCCTGTCAATAATATCAACTTTCCTAATAAAAAACCTTTCCTTCAAGCGCAGTTCACCTTGGTGAGGCGGGTGGCCCACAACGCCAACCGCGGCAACAGTAACGCTGACTCTTTTACCACCACTGGGTTTACAAAGAACTAATAAACCATCGAAAAGAAGCGCTTTTCGTTCCGTCAATCTTCTTCCGTTACTCACTTTCCCCAACATGTCCTCTGCACCATGAAAAGGAGCAGAATCGTGAGAAATGTAATGCTACGTAAGTCGAAGAAGCAAGTGTTACGAAGTGAACTCTCGTTTCCATACCGCGTATAAATTCGTTGCAACACTGGCCGACATCCCTCTGATCCCAGCCATCGACAGTTTTCTGTAATTCGCTAGTTTTCTCTAATGCTGCTTGCCTCCTTGCCCTGCTCTGCATTCGCAGGCCCGTGTCCTTTTTTGGAAGACTCGCCATAGATTGTAATAATTCCATCTGCAGTGGTCTCAGAAGACCTTGTACTTGCTCCAAAGTTTCACCGTCCTCTATATTTGGTGTACGTTTGTGTAATACCTAAGCAAAATGCCGTGGAGCTATTAGACTTATGCGACAACGACGCATGCATAAAGAAAGTTATTGGAAGAGTACCTTTATATAGTCAAAGTACAAAAAACAATGCCATATTGGTTGTAGTAAAAGTTTTGGCAAATAATATTTCACGGCTTCTTTAAATCCGTGCCCTGCTGCTCGCAATGCACAATTAGCTTCGGACCTCGACAATAAATTTGTTAAAACTTCTCGACTAGCTGGACTATTAATGTCTTTTGCATACCTAATGTCGGGATTGTAATAATTTCTCTGTTTTAGAAGAGAAAATAATACGAGTGTGATATTACTCAGCTGCTTCATACATACTTTATATAAACATCGAATTCTGCTGCTTCTGCTAGCTCTTCGAAACAGGGGCCGACTGTGGGCGTTTGTTTCTCTTCTGTAATTTCCATTATATCTTCTAAACTACCAAGTAACGTTACAGTAACTTCATAAATATCCATAATATTACTGAAAAGTGTTTCAAGTTCAGTTCTATCTTGCGCTAACTTCGCGATTTCTTCCCGAAATACCTGTTCCAGGGATAAAACGAAATTTTACTTCTTTTATATCGAGATATTCTACAGATTTTTTGTATCGCCGTACCTTAATGATCATATGGAGATCACGCAAATAGTGACGTTCGTCGTGTATGAGATCCCGGACAGATTCTTCATAAGTTTGAGACACAACCGCGCCTAGACCACTTTGTGGTCCCTCGGCGTAATCGTCTTGATAGAACAGGTCCATTAATACCTGTTGATAGATTAATAATTACATAAAGCAGACCTTAAAGTTTCTCAAAAGCGTGCAAGTCGCATCGAACTTTGATCTGCGAATTAAGAATTAAATATATATTACCATGTCTGCGCACATCGCGACTCTAATATCCTCGCAAGATATCTCTACATGGCGTATGTTCTTGACATAGTTTCCAGCTAGCTGAAAAGAAAATAGTCTTAAACATTTTCAGGAATTAGTAATCGTAGAGAGCTTGGAAGAATAGTTTATGAAACACGGTGGCAATTAAGTTTCTCAAATTAGTCGATAAGTAGCTCTTACCAACCTTCAGAATATCCGCAGAAATGTATTCCAAGACTCCTACTACGAAAAGACTAACTTGCAAATCAATTTTCTGCTGTAATACTTCCTGTAGACAGAAGAATAAAGAATTGTAATATCAAGCAACGAGTGTATAGAATTACAGATGAAATAGAATCAGATTAATCTAATTACTTTCTGTAACAGTTGATGAATTTTGTCAACGGGAAGAACTAGCGGCGACTTCTTCTTTCCTTTTTCTAAGGCGTCCCTCGCGTCTCGTAGTGCCCATCTATCGATGGGTGTGGGAAACGTGCGCCTCACTCTTTCTTCTACGTCTTGAGGTGTATGCGGAGGAGGATGACCACAAAGCATGCCCAACAGCCTTAAGATCAAACTCTCGACATAGTCCAGGGCATCTTGTCGTGCTTCAAGACTAGGATGTACTTGCTCCAATACCTACATCGTATTAATTACTCGTTAAGCCATGATAGCAAAGAATTCAATCTTAATATGTAATGCAGAACGATTCAATATGTTTGTGTGTTTATTTGTCAGCTAAAAACTTTTGAACGATAAACTCTGGGATCTTAATATATAAAGCAGAAAGACTCAATACGTTAGTGCGTTTGTCTGGCACTTAAAAATTTTCAAACGATGAACTCTGGGATCTTAATATATAAAGCAGAAAGTGCGTTTGTCTGTCAGCTAAAAACTTTCGAACGATAAACTCTGGGATCTTAATATATAAAACAGAAAGTGCGTTTGTCTGTCAGCTAAAAACTATCGAACAATAAACTCTGGAATCTTAATATATAAAGCAGAAAGTGCGTTTGTCTGTCAGCTAAAAACTATCGAACGATGAACTCTGCGATCTTAATATATAAAGCAGAAAGTGCGTTTGTCTGTCAGCTAAAAACTTTTGAACGATAAACTCTGGGATCTTAATATATAAAGCAGAAAGTGCGTTTGTCTGTCAGCTAAAAACTTTCGAACGATAAACTCTGGGATCTTAATATATAAAGCAGAAAGTGCGTTTGTCTGTCAGCTAAAAACTTTTGAACGATAAACTCTGGGATCTTAATATATAAAGCAGAAAGACTCAATATATTTCTGTGTTTGTCTGTCACCTAAAAACTTTCGAACGATAAACTCTGGGATGACAAAATGCGCCTCAGCTTCTTATGCCTGACTAATTCAGAGGAATGTAACCATTTTCATTAATAAAAAAAAACAACTAAAAACATTGTTTATTAAAATCAGAATCTAAATTTCAGGCGAAGCCGAGTAGTAAACCTAGTATATAATAATAATTGCTTCCATTCCCCATTTTACAAAGCATTGTGTTACGTGGAAATTAAAGCTTCGGAGCATTTTTCTGCATCAAATAACCTCATATTTAGTAAAAAATTATGCCTCAAGTAAGAATTACTTTTCTCAAATATATCGTTCTAAACAATATAGACTGATCTATATATATATATAATACCAATGGATTGTAAATCTGTCAAACCAATTCTGAAAATGTATCAAAGCATCTGACTGTCCCAATCCTTTAAATCGCTTCATATTATCCGTTAAAATACCTCGTCGATAATTAACAGACCAAGCAACAACGCTTTCTCAAAAACAACAAACTAAATTCCCTGTGTAAGTCTCCAAACGAAAAGTAAACAACCAGGTTCGAGATAAAGGAGCATACCATGTTTTCACCAGACATGCTGTCTTTAATTACCAAAGTGTTATGTACCATATTGTGTATCACCGATTTCATCCCGACGGATTAAAGGAATTCGGGGATCGTCCGACTGTTTACTCCCGCGAGAGTCGAGAGCCGTCCCGAGTTTTCTGATCGGCGAAAAGGGGGCATGCGATATCGTGGCGCGGAGTATCGCGCGCGACAATGACAATGTGCGATTATTGTTGGATCAGGATCGAAGCGACTTGATCGGCGAGTGACACTAAGGGAGCCAATGGGAGATTCGGCGTGATGGAATTATTATCCTCGTCTTCGGATACCTTGCGCAGAGAGTTGACAAACACTCCCTTCCACTTGGCGGCGTTCTCCTCTTTCTGAAAGTCGTAGCCTGACGGCTCGCCCACCACTGACGCCGGCGACGAAAACATCTCGATCCACTAGTACGAGGTATCACGCAGCCGATAGAATAACGCGCACTAGCTAGAGAACACAGTCCGGAGAGTTGCCGATACAGTATTCGTCCGTGGAGAGCTCGGAGCTCGGGACCGGCGCGGCGGCGAGCTCATATCGCGCTGGGGAGACATTTCTGAGTGGCTGGCTTCTCGCTCCTGGCTCGCCGAGCGGGCGACGGAGAGGCGAGCAGAGCCAGCCGGAGGGAGCGAAAGTGAGCGAGGAACGGAGCGGGACGGAGCGTAGCGCGACGCCTCCGTCTCGCTCGTTCTCTCGCCTGGCCGACGCTCCGTCCTTCTCCGTGGCTCGGCCCGCGTGCGAGACTACACGAAAAAGGACTCTCCCCCGTCTGCTCGCTATGCGCTCGCACGCGGGCCGAGCACGCGAAGGACGGAGTGTCAGCCACGCGAGAGAGAGAAAGAGACGGGGCGACGTACTACGTCTGTCCCGTGCCGTTCCTCGGTCGTTTTCGGCCCCCTCTGACTCGCTCTCCGTTTCTTCTCGCTCTGGCCCACGGCGAGCCAGCAGTGGAACAGATATGGTGGGAACCTCGAGCAGCTTATTAGTACACAGGCCGTAGCGAGCTCGCAACGAGATAATACTGTATTTACAATGACCATTTCGTCGGGAATCACTAAAACTTGACAGAGACGTCTGTCTGTCCGTCAGTCCGTTTTCTCTCAGGGCGCAGACATCTCTGTGTTGTAATGGGACGGCTAAGCCACACGGTTATATTCCATCGGTATCCTCGCGCCTCGAGCACTTGTTATTCTTGGAAGCATCTCCGAGGCCAACCCGAGAGTCCCCGAGTTATGCCGTTTGTGCATTTTACACGCCCTTTTGCACGAGAATTTTTGTCAGAACCTAGCGCAAGCACCACTACTATCAAAGGATACCATTGCGCGACTCGCATCGATCGATAACTGCGATAGCGACCGTCTGCGACCGTGATATTCGCGAGTTCGAGATATATCGCGGCGCGGGCGACTATCGACCATTGCCTATCGAGACGTTTTTGAAGTTCGCGGAATCAAGAGTTGGGGAGAAATCGTTCTTGCTCGGCGGGATGTGCTGTGTTTCGTAGTTGGGCGTTGTGATTTTTCGTACTTTCTGTAAACAGTTTCGTAGGATTAGGAATCTTGACGAGGTATATGAAAATAAATGGGAGGGGTGGCTGTTTTTGGGATGGGACTGGCGACGAGTTCGGACGTCGAGATCTGTTTGGAGAAAACATCGAAAGTTCTAATGTCGTGTGGGTTAGGTGTAAACGAAGGGCGTTCGAATTCGAATTTATTAATTGCTTGGCAATTATTTTTATTATTATTATTTAACGGGAGACCCTTTAGTATACAGAGCTAACAATTAGTACAGTTATTACACAGTAAGATTAAAAATAAGAAAAAATAAAAATATATAAAAATACCATAACATAAATAAAATAAAATAAAATACAATAAGATAAGATAAAATAACATAACATAACATAATTATTAATCGTCTTTATTACTCAAAGAAAATTAAATAAATTAACGTGGTACTTGATTTTCTATTTAATTAACGTATGGGGCGTAAATTATTTTGTGAAAGTGAAACTTGAATTCGACTTGGGCATTTTTCGTGATGAGAAGGGAAGACGAATTTAAGGTATTTTTATTGTACTATACTTTTTTAAATTATAAAGTTACTTGCTAGGAGAATTCTTATTTCCCAGCCATTTGCATAAAATTGCTATAGCTCGTTCGTGTAGTTTGTGTGAAAAGTAATGAGTTTCAGATATAGAAACACTAGTTACGAGTTAAGTAATGTTTATTTAAAAGCATTTCCTTATCTCGTATTCTTTATGCAGCGTATGTAACTACTTAATTAGTAGCTGTAAAAGGGGCGTAAAATAACGTCGTAGTAATTATGTATTCTGTACGTAGTTCGGACCACGGACACTAGATGGCAGCAATGCAGTCATTAGCGGCCGAGATTTCACGGATGTCGAAATTCGAGGGCTACTATTCGAAGCTGGATTTCCAATCGGTGAGTGATTTTTCAGTGAAATTTGAAATTATTTATTGCTTGATTTACCACAGGTGTAACGAATAATTATTATTATTATTATTATTCACGGGAAAACCCTTTAGAATACAACGAATGAACAGATCTGCGCAGTAATTACTATAAAATAATATAAAATAAAATACAAATAAAAGTAAAATAAAAAAAATTATTATTATTTCTAATTTGTTTCTTGAATTGTTCCCAATTTAAAATACCCCCGACCTTTTTTCTTATTCTAAGAAAAACAGTTAACTTGATACTTAAAACATGAATGAAATTTAAATTTCAGGATTCTTTAACTATTAATCTTCACTTAACAATGAATTATTAAGCTTATTCTTCAAATTCAAAATTATTTGTTACTATTTTCTATGTTTCTATTATGCTATATTGTAATTTATCATTGTTTTCTAAAGGGTTCCCCCGTTTATTAATAATAATAATAATAATAAATTCAAACTATTTATTTCTCTAATTACTTGTGCGTATATCGTTTATCTATTTTCAACACAATCTTCCACAAAATTGTATTTAAAGAACGATATAACAGGGTAATTAACTACCAGGTTGTCAAATAACAGATTAATACAGCGCGTAATAAATAATATATTTATTCACTGAGTATAAAAAGAGTAAAAAAACTATCTTACAAACTGTTATATTGTCCATGTACATTAAATAAATAAGTTGCATAATTATAATTGTCATTGGGTGATGCGTGGGGGGCGGTCGTGGCGATGATTCTTAATTTAAAGAAACCAAAAAACGCCTAGTTAATTCTTGATTCGTCGATCGTTATCGAATCGTGGCAAACGAGTTTCCATTTTTCTTTTTCGCTGGTAGGGTCATCCTTTCAGATTCACCGCACTCCCCTCGGGCAAGTAAAATTTACGTCGACGTCTTCTGTATCGTTCCCAGGTTTCAACTGCGAACAAAGGAGCAATAATTAAATTAACTCTAATTTAATCCGGATAAATATTACAACTGAATAATTAATAAATGGATGGCTATCGTATATAAAACTATTACTCAATTATAGTCAATTATGAATTTAAAAATACTATATATTTATAAATGCAGTGTAGTTGCACTTTTAATATTCCATATTTTTAGTTACGTGTATTAAACATTAATAAGTACAATTCTTATTAAAAGTATGCGGTCATTTACTGAGCTTCTATACATTTCACATTTTATAATCAATTTTTTAAAAATTACGATAAAAATAAGTAATTATTTTTATACAAATTTCAAGAAAAATAAATTTAAATTCAATTTCAACAGTTCTTTTGTTGTTACACATAAATATATTTAAGTATTAATCTCAAAGGTCTACAAATTCAACAATTCAATCCTTCACTGGTTAGTTTATTTACCCTACATGCACTCCGCAAACAAACTATACTACTGCAACTAATTACATAATCAAAGAAACCACGAGTTTCTAAACAAAAGTACGTCGCCGCTCGAGCGCATCGTGGCGAATAAAAGCGCGACCAATTGCCTCCGAGCGTTTCGCGTGCCCGCGGCTGTTAATTAGCTGGCTGGCTGTATCATTAAATTATTTCTGATGCAAATCGGAATAATTGCGACACAGCTCGAGCAGATAAGTTGGCCCGAGTTCGTCTCAAAGCAGCGGCCCGACAAGGACTTATCTCGAAGACTATCGTTACACGCTCCTCTTACATCACTCTCCACGCTTCTCCCGCATCGCGCGAATTTCGAGCTTTTTTTTCCCGACGCGGATGCGATCTTATCTGCCGCGGATTACGGCGGAAAAAAAGATCAAACAGTTGGAAGCGTATCTTACGACGAACAAGCTGCGCCGCGAGATTTTTTTTTCCCAACGTGAACCAGATCCCCCGAGTCAGCGATTTTCAATCGTGAATTTGTGCGCGTTCGATATTCAACGCGTCATGGATGCAGCGCGTGACTCCTCGGCGAGAAAAAAATTCCGCGTGTTTTGATTTTTCATTCATCGATCAGCTTCATCCTGTTACACCATTGGCGGAGCGAAACGGTCGAGAATTATCTGCGTTCCATGGGAACTTTGGTATTTCTGCGAGAGTTGTCTCTAAGGATGTACCGAAGTGACGTTGATCACTACTCAATCGATGAACTTTGAACCCCTCTGCAGTGCTGGATTAACCGATACGTAAAATAAACACGTGCTTAGGGCATCAGAAAAGAAGGGGGCATTTTTTGAATTTTTAAATCTAACTTTTAATTAAACTTTTAATTAACTAAATTATCGGGAATGCCTAAGAAATCGTAAATTGCGTTAAAGTGATAAGGGGTCCTCAAAATCCTGTATAAAGGAGCCTCAGAATCTTTGAGCCTCTAAATAAATCGATGGCACGTTTAATAAAAAAGCTCAATTTCAGAGATTTAACGCGTACGCGATAAGGTCGAAGCTGGCAATACACTATAGCTGGAGATTTAATAGCTTATAAGTAACGATTGAAGTTATGAGTCACAACGTTAATATCGAATTAAGTTCGTGCCCCCTTCAACTTTCTTTCGCTACCATCAGTGGTGGATTAACAGGGCGGCTGATGAGCAGTTGCCGCCTGGGCCCCCACTCGGAAGGCCCCCCAGGGCCCCATCTCCAAAAAAAATTCTGATTAGGTATAGGCATCCAAACACTATATTTTTTTCGTGCTACTACACTTGCCCCGTTTTTAGTAAACTAGCTTTTCACTTTCCGGAGAAATGGGCCCCTCAGAACTTAGCCACCTGGGCCTTTTTTCTTAAATCCGCCACTGGCTACCATTATCCAATGATTTCTCCATAACTTCTCAGTTGATTAAATTCGTGTTATCCATTTTCATTATCCAACAGTTGCAGTATCTAACATTCACCTCGCGTGTGATATCGTGGGCGATAGCTGCGCTTGACAAGTGCATGGCAATTAACTCAGGAATATAAGTTACTTACCTAACGACAGGATAAGCCGGGTTTCCCTTGTAGCCAAGTATCCCGGACAGTCGGAAGAGTTTTCTTAAATTCTTCATGTTCATTTCGAATATCGAGCGTTTCCTTCGACCACTGATACAAAGAAGACACAAGGGTGGTAAAAAAAAAGAAATGTCCACAGACAATATTATATAAATAAATAAATAAATAAATTATAAAGAAGAATCTATTTGTTGAGATTTTATATATATATATATATTGGTGAGAGTAATACAATTCAGTGAAAGTACTCACGGTTTCAACATGTTCAGTTGTCGGCCTCCCCTCGACACGTTCGCCCATTTCTCCATCATCTGCGCGAGAGCTATCCGGGTCTCTAATTCTGCTCGCCTTTGATCCGACAATCGCTTGTGTCGTCTGCGCTCACAGAAATCCAGAAAGAGTTGGTTAAAAAACGATATTTTTTGCATAGTTGCGCGACCCATTGCGAACTCTGAACCGAGATTTTGTTTAGTCGAAAAGGAAACTAGAAAGCTTTTTATCAAAATTATTGGGTGGTGACGAATTGATTGAGAGTTCAAAATAGTATAGAAAATAAATAGAAATAGAAAGCCGACTGTGATGATGGGAAGAATTGCTTCCTCATTCTTTTTTCCAAGCCCAACTTCAAAATTATTCTTACATTCCTTGAAATACAAAGCTGCACCAAAGTTTAATCTAATACTCACTCTTTAACCGCCCCCAGCATCTCTTCCTCCATCTCCTCCCCATCCCTCCCAGCTTCCTTAAAATTCAGCAAACCATCCTGCACGTCCACCGTCTTTCCACTCCTAAATCTACCACAAGAAAAATACAATCAAACTCTCCCTTCTCCAAACTCTAACTAAAAAATTTTTCTTTCCCCAACACTCAATCATTCTCAACTAGGGTTTGTCGGTTTTTAAAAACCGGGGGTAAAAACCGGTTTTTATTTATTGATTTATAAAATTCCAAAACCGGTTTTAAAATTTAAAAAAAACGGTTTTATATACTACTTAGAATTGATATGCAGAAATTAATTCATTATTTAATTATTGTAGTATGCTGTAGTAGGCAACAGTTTAGTTATTACTTCATGAGTTCATATTTTCCGAAGAAAAATACTGAATGGAATAAAGATTTATAATTTCGTACCATTGTAAAAGATTTATATTTTGTGCGGATTTTGGTTTACTCTTTCTTTCATTTGGTTTTGTACGCAGTCTATGTAATTGTGTTATATTTTTGTACATCCATAAATATTAAATGAACTCAAAAATTGTACGGATTTTAGTTAATTTAATTTTTATTTATTTATTTGGTTTTGTATAGATAGAGTATATTATATTTTATCATATTTTGCAATCCCATAAATATTAAGGACACTGAACATTATTAAAGTGAGTACGAATATTGATTTACTATTTTAATTACATATTCTCTGTGACAATTCGAAAACCGGTTTAACCGGTTTTTTGGGAATAGTAGAATCTGAAACCGGTTTTTTCAAAAGTCGGTTTTTGTATAAACCCTATTTCCAACTTCCCAAAGCAGAACAGCGACGATTACCTTTCGTAACCAGGGTATGCAGACACGATCGTCGACAGGTAGAAAAAAATCGTGAAAAGCACCATCACTCTCATCTCGGACCTCATGTTTGAGCTTGCCTCTTCAAGGTATCACGCACGTTAAGAAGAAGCACGAAATGAATAGAGAAAGTAGATGATGAAACTAAAATCGTCTGGTTTCTCGCGGTGCTTCTGGAGACTCGTTCGAGCTTAGAAGTCGAAAGCTGCTTTGTTCGGTATGATTCTACTTGGAACTGTATGTTAGGACGGTTCGGTACCCGTATATATTCGTCTTGGTCGAGCATCCCCCCTCTCCACCGAGGAGCCACTGACGTCGCTTCTACACCCCCTTCGTGTTATCGCCGCAGCGCGATTTCTTCAGCTCGTCGTACGACACGCGGCGTGTGTGCCTCGACAGCCTCGATAAATCCTGCTCGAATCGCGGATTGATTAGTCGAAATTATTTCGGCATTATCGCCCGGCGGTATCGCGTGCGGCGCACGAGCCGAGGGAAAACAATGGTAAGTTGAAATCAAGGTTGTTTTTTTATTACCCTCGCGATTGACATTCAGCGACGCGTAGAAGGCGCTTCTATATTTGGCGTTAGATTTAACGGTTTGGGGAGATAAGGTGAAGAAGGAGTCTCGATGCGATGCGTTACGGTGTCACGGTGTTTGTAAGAGGCGTGTCTTTATTCAGGGTTTGTATGAAGTATTCTGAAGTGGAGAAGGGGGATTAAGGGGACTAGGCAGTCGCAACATCGATTTTTTTTTATTGCATTTTCCGAAAGTACTATCCTTTCTGAATAAAATGCCCCTTGGTTTATAATAAAATTCGCAAAATTGTAGATTTGGCAGCTAGAAATGTCAAGCGGCAACCTATAGCGTCGCCTTTGCCCAGAAACTTTAAACGCGTTTTTCTCGAATATTTTTTTCTCTTCTCTTTTTCCTCATTGCGAACGAATGGAGGTTCAGATCGACTTGAAAAAAATTACAGGATGTGTAAAACATGTGTCATTTCGGACCAAACCTCTGATATGGTCTGTAAAAATTCGAAATTTTCATAAAAAAATTAAGAAGTCACCGGATTTTAGCGCAAAACAAGAACGAATTTTTCTCGGAAAAATCGCCGTTTTTCAGCCACCAATTGCATAATTTTGATTTAATTTTTGTTTTTATAGGTTTGGTCCGAAACTATGAGTCCAAAAAACAAGAATCACACCTTTGAAATCGGATTGCGTTACATTTTAAGACCGATATTAAGGGAAAACGACGGAAAAACGTTAAAATGTTTACACGTCTGCATTGCCATTTTTGAAGCACATATATATTTCTTACCATTTTTTTTTCAATCTGTATGGTAATAACAAACATTGGATAAAAGGATACATCTGGATTTGCTTTCATTTTTTTACAAATAAATAAGGGACAGAGTCCCTTTCTCACTAAAAACGACTGCCTAGTCCCCTTAAGGGGGTCGTCTGGCGTGACAGCCGTTTTTTTCCGGTTTTTTGGGGAATTTTTTTTGACGAACCATGAAAACACAATACGTTGGAATTTTTACTGCATATTTATTAACATTTGAACAGTTATTCAGAATATTTTGAAGTTAAAATATAGAGTGGAGTTGACTTTACACAGGTCAGTTGCGAAAAAAAGTTGGTCGACGGCTGACATGATTCCGGCTGTCCTGCTCATCTGAAATCAAAAAGTCAAACGGCACATTAATTTGTAGACTTGTGGCTGTAGCCGGTAGCAGAATGAAGTCAAAATATTGGAAATTTAATGTTTGGCACAGTTTTGAAAATAAAGTCAATGACAAAAATCGTAACTTTATTTTCAAAACTGTGCCAAACATTAAATTTCCAATATTCTGACTTCATTCTGGTACCGGCTACAGCCACAAGTCTACAAATTAATGTACCGTTTGACTTTTTGATTTTAGATGAGCAGGACAGCCGGAATCATGTCAGCCGTCGACCAACTTTTTTTCGCATCTGGCCTGTGTAAAGTCAATTCCATTCCATATTTTAACTTCAAAACATTCTGAATAACTGTTCAAATGTTAATATATATGTAGTAAAAATTCCAACGTATTGTATTTTCATGGTTCGTCAAAAAATATTCCCAAAAAAGCGAAAAAAAACCGGCCGTCACACCAGACGACCCCCTTAAGGCGTAGAGACTTTTCAGATTTGGTAGACCTCTTGAAAAACTGAGGGGTAGAACTGTCTTCATTGAAACGTTGCGACTGCTAGTTTAGCTTATTTCCTGCGTCATGATTGTTGTATTATAATTGAGGAGAAAAGTTTGCAGGTGGCGATAATTTTGGGATTTTAACCCTTCGTGGTCACACGGGGTGTAATTTTTTTTCTGTGAATTTTTGGACCTTAATATTGAAATTTAGAAATTTGGTGATTTTTAGTAAAAAGAATTGCTTTTTGCATGACTATTTTTTCGAATGCAAATTTCATTATATCAAAATTTACATTTCTAGAAAAAGAGTATTAGAGCATTATGGATGTACAATTATTTATTACTGAGAAGTTTAAGGATTCAAAAATACAAAAATGGTAACTCAAAAATGACGCTGTGATGCAGCCAACCTCATGTAACCAATTTTTTATTATAAGAAGGTGTAACCACAGAGGGTTAAACTTGCATTAGTTGCAAGGTGGACAGGTACAGGTTGATTCAACAGAGACGTACCGTTAGGGAACTAGTTTTTGATCAGTTTAGAGGGCTTCCCGCTTTAATATTTATTTTTAACCTAATAAAACTTTCAACCATAGACTTTTTTATACTAAAAGATGAATTAATGTTTACACTTTAAGGAAAAATTTTAAAAAGTTGAAAATAAGTATAATTTAATTATTTATAAGGTTAGGGAATAATAATGTGACTAGGAACTAGTTTTTGATCATCTGAAAATACCTGGTAACTAATTTTTGATCAGGTCAGGAACTAGTTTGAATTTTCTTTTTTTATGTTAGTAATTATTTCAAACAATTATTTAAGGACATAAACTGAAAAGAACGATTTATTTCATGAACTGATAAAAAATTAGTGCCTGATCAAGAACTAGTTCCTTAACGGTAGCTATAATTTGAATAAGGATAAACCAAATATTGCCTGTTGGTTATCTACTAGTGTCTTACACAATAATTGCCACGAAGCTTTTTCCCCACTTAAAATTGCAAATGTTACATAGGAATCACGTCGAACATTTCCATTTAACGAGTGCAGGAATGAGTAGTTTCAACGTAACTGCGTTACTAGTTTCATCATTCGAACTTCACGTGCTATCTTCCTCCGCGTGGATGCAAAGAAATACACGCTTCCTATCCATAGTTCCTTCGTGTTTCGTACTTCACCGAAGAATATTAAAAACGTATGCGTTCCACATTAAGAAGCTAATGGAATCCAGAGTTTTTTTTTTCAACTACTATGTCCAATTTTTAGAACCCACTGGAGAACCGCCAGCTGAACGCTGAACGGTAGCAAGAATTTTTTCTTTATCTTCGTCTTTTACTTATCGTTCACCAGATAATGCATGATTTAATTACACCGCCAGGTTTCATCATATCCTAACAGATTCCTGCAATCCGTTCAGCGGATTTTCCAACATCTTTGAATCTGTAATTACAGATCGATTTCCTTCGACTTCCTGGAAGGCAATCGTTCGGTAAAAGTTGGGGTTGGCGGAGCGCGAGTTTAGTAACAGTAACGCGTCCTTGCAACACGAGACTACATAATACAGCGAAATGAGTTGGACAATAATCAAAGTTTAAGCATAGTTATGAAATCGAGTGTGACGCAGTCGTTTCAACTTCGAGTTCCGCGAGACGTCTCGCGATTTTTTTGATTTCGTCGCGTTGTTTCCTTGCAAGGAAAGCTGGCTTCTCAATTTCAGATAGCGAATCTCGGGGGAAGCGGTAGGTAAACCCTTGACCCGTTGAGGAAATGGACATGAAAGAGATAGCGGTTATAATTAAAGCGGACGTCCGACGATAAACGATAGCCTTCGCATAGGCAAAGTTGTTTGAGACGATCTTAGCAAATGAATAAGTGTAGCCAAAGTTTACGGCTATTTTATACTCGAGATTCGTTTAATCTTCTTTTATGTGCAGTTGGAGTTATTCGCTTTTTAAGCCATGCCAATTATTATCACCCATACAGCACACTTCGTTGCAGAAAGGTTGCAGAAAGGTTGCAGTAGCGTTGCGGTTGCAATGTTGCACAGAGGCGGACATAGGAAGATTTCCGCAACATCTCAGCAATGTTGCGGTGCAATATAACGCCTGCAACGTTTCGGCAATGGTCACGCAACGTTTCGGAGATTTTACACCAATTGCCCCGCAATGTTTCGGAGATTTTATAGCAATTGTCGGAGTAACTTTTTCATTTTACAGCAATGATGTTTCGGCAAAATTTGTGTGATGTTACGAAAAGGATAAAAAATGTAAGGGAATTAATTAAATTGCAATAAATACTGGCAATTAAATATCCGAAACGTTGCGAGACAATTGGTGTAAAATCTTCGAAATGTTGTTGTAAAAGCTCTGAAATGTTGCTGTAAAATCTCCGAAACGTTGCGGGAGAATTGCCTGCAATGTTATAATCTTTCACGTAACGTAACTGCAACGTTTCTGCAGCCTTTGTACAACGTAGTGTGCTGTATGGGCATATATGTGACAGATTCCTTATGGTGGTCGGACAAAACTGTAACTAACTCCGAACTCTGGAAAGTATTAAAATTTACATTTCTTTACAGTCTACACTTTTATAGTTTTCAACGATTCTTGTACGATTATTGATTATTATTTAGTTTTAATAGAGGATAGAATTCAACTGACCCGCGAACCCGGACTTACCGATGGGAACGCAACTTTGTGGGTTTATAGAGTGACTCAAGGCAAGATCAACGGTGTGTTTCATTTTTGCTCTATCGCAATTTAAGGGGGTGAAAATTAACCTCAAAGCCAAATTGGCACTTCGACTTTTGCGCGTATAACTCTCAAAGTACACCAGACAGAGAAAAGTGTTTCAAACAAAAGTTTAATGGTGTAATAAGCGCTGCAAACTTGCGTTAAAAGAATTTTTAAAAAAGTTTTTTTTTGTTTTGATATTTTTTTTTTAAACTGTTTTCAAAATTTTGTTAACGCAAGTTTGTAGCGCTTATTGCAACATTAAACTATTGTTTGAAATATTTTTTTCTGTCTATTGTACTTTGAGAGTTATACGCGAAAAAGTGGAAGTGATAAGTTGACTTTGAGGTTAGTTTTCACCTCTTAAAGAGCGATAGGGCTCAATTGAAACACGCCGTTGTTCTTCGCGGTGTTCCCTTGTGAGAAATAATTATTTCAATAATTTTTTTCTAAATAAAACAGTGGGAGCAGCGAGGATAATTTGGACACGGGGATGCATTTGACACTTTTAAAATTGCCTCCAGCATTTCTTTTTATTCGGTGTGGAAAAGGGAAACTATTCACGAACTAAACAGACAGTTGCAATAGTTATGACACTATAGAGACAGTTTTAAAAGTATCCAACGTATCTCTGTGTCCGAACTATCACCAGTCTCATTTACTTACCCAGTGGCGGATTTAACAAAAAAAGTCCCATGTGGTAAACGTTCTGAGGGGCCCATTTTTCCAGGAAAGTTAACAGGTAGTTTACTAAAAAGGGGTAAGTGTACAGAAAAGTAAAGAAAAAAAATATGGTGCTTGGATAAAATCATAAGCTTTTTTTTAAGACAGGGCCCTAGGGGGGCCTTCTGAGCAGGGGCCTATTTTTAGGTGAAATAAAGCGGTGGTTTACTAAAAACGGGCTCAGTGCAATAATACAGAAAAAAATATATACTTTGGATATAATCATAATTTTTTTAAATATTGGGCCCTGGGGGGCCTTCAATGTAGGGGCCCAGGTGACATCGGCCACCCTGTTAAATCCGCCACTGCGCCTACCTATCTATCCATTGAAAAATTTCTCACGCGAGGTCCTCTTCCCTTTACCATCTGGAATTCGTAACACCTCCCCTCTATCCACCCAAATTCAAATTCGAAAACCACGAAATCTTATGCAAACCCATATCCGAAGCCCCAATTGCATTCCCAATGAACAATCTCCTTTAGCACACTCTCCCACACCTACAAGCCTGCCTCAAATTATCAAAATTCCGTTTATACGTTCCTCATTCATAATTCCCACGAAACCCCACCCTCCCTACACCCACCGACGCATCGTCTCTCGCGAGAAAGTCAGGGACGAACCCCCGAGACACCAGCAAACCCTGATCTACCGCATTATCAAACGGCATCGACCCAGAGCGATCTGACGAGCGTCGAACAGCAGATAGAAGACAAGACAGAGTGAAAACAACGCGCATTGTGGCGAAACACGGAGGGCGTGGAGCGGCGATACGGTGTTTCACAATTCAGCCACCCCACCACCAGGGCCGGCGGAACCCAATATGCAAGTAATGCGCCGCATAAGGGCGCCAGCCGAAGGGGGCGTTAAAAACTATATCGCAGACTTAATAATAAAGGCACCCAACTCCCATATAAACAAAATGTAAAAGTAATTATTTTTTTAATTCTACCTCGTAAAGGCAAAACGTATTAAGGGGGGTCACTCAGGTGAAAATGAATTACCAGTAATTTTACAGATAAAAATTTGAAAATATTTATATCCACATTATTTTTTACGCTGAAATGAATTATGTAAGAGTTAATATAGTGACAATTTTTTAGTTACTACGCTAAAACAAAAAACTTTATAACTCGGACAAAAATGAAGTTTTCGAGCTGAAATTTTGTTTACAGTCTTTGTATACAATTCCACAGAAATAAGGGTATGGATTGTACAATCGAATAATTTTTTCGAAATTTTATTTTTAAATTTTGAGAAAAAAATTGTCACTATATTAACTCTTACATAATTCATTTCAGCGTAAAAAGTAATATGGATATAAATACTTTCAAATTTTTATCTGTAAAATTACTGGTAGTTCATTTTCACCTGAGTGACCCCCCTTAAATAGAAAACAGTTGCAAAAATTTGGAGGCGCCAAAAATTTTCTTGCATAAGAGCGCCAAAAATATTTTACATAAAGGCGCCAAAAATTATCTTGCATAAGGGCGTCAACCATCCTCGCGCCGGCCCTGCCCACCACCGTTTTAAAGATACACTCGCGCGATCGCGAGATCGGGCTGATGGGTTCAGGCGCGAGTAAGGTAAAAGACCCAATACGTAGACACGTCCCAGTAGCTGGACACTGGTGCAAAAGAACTATTTTATTCAATTATTCAAATAGTTAGTCAAATATATATATGAATATATTCATGAATAAGTCTTGAATATAACATGACTTTACCGTTCTTATTTAATAGCGAAACAGCCTTTTCCAAATTTTATAATTAAAGATACATATTGTATGATAAACTTCTTGATTAGTTTTATTAAACCGTTTCTTGCCACAAGAAGAATCAAAAAAGAACAATTTTATTCATTTATTCAAATATTTAGTAAAATATATTCATATATATATGAAACGGTTTAATAAAACTAATCAAGAAGTTTATCATACAATATGTATCTTTAATTATAAAATTTGGAAAAAGAACAATTTTATTCATTTATATAGTTTTGATGTTTTATTTGGGAATTGCGAACGCTGATATGGGCAAGATTTTTATTTAAATTTATTTTTGAATAATGAATGAATAAAAGAAATTAGAATTTCGACCGTATTTATGGAACAATTTTAGTCATTTATTCAAATATTTAGTAAAATATATATATGAATATATTTTACTAAATATTTGAATAAATGAATAAAATTGTTCTTTTTCCAAATTTTATAATTAAAGATACATATTGTATGATAAACTTCTTGATTAGTTTTATTAAACCGTTTCTTGCCACAAGAAGAATAAAAAAAGAACAATTTTATTCATTTATTCAAATATTTAGTAAAATATATATTTGAATATATTTTACTAAATATTTGAATAAATGAATAAAATTGTTCTTTTTTGGATAAAGCGGATATTAAATGTACTAATCAGTATTTTGCACCACTGTCCAGCTACTGGGACGTGTCCACGTATTGGGTCTTTTACCTTATAGTGTCTCGCCGAGATGTACATACAGGTGGTTGAACCGAAAGTCACTCAAGTGGTGAACAAAGCCGCCGAGTGTGTCCTTTGCTACTTGTTACAGGGCTGCGCTTATTTGGAACCATGAACGCACATACTTTTTTTATATTACACTTCTTTACTGCACAGATAAAGAGGCTGAGCCTCCACAGCTTTCACGAAGTCGTTTTATCTCAGCCAGGCGCTGTACCTTCTCTCCCCGCGTGCAGCACGGCCAACGATGTCAGTTTAATCGGCGACCGCGGGCTATTGTGCAACATTTTGGAGGCCCGTTCCCCGATTACAACGTAACGCTTCGCCGCTGATACACGCACGATTCGCTGCGCAGTAACGATTGCGAAACGGTGTGCGGCCACCCACGCGGTCTCTGTGTGCGTATTTATGAAATAATTCGATATCTGTCGGGAGTGCGGGCGCGTCGGCCGATTGCCTCGGCCAATCGCGCTCGCCACGGATCAGCCGCTCGCGCGAACGCCGCGAGCTATAGAAAGAAAACTGAACGCCAGCGGGATTATTGCAATTTCCCGCGGCTCCGGTCGCGAAAGTGTCTGACTCTCCCAACTAGGGGAGCCTGTTTGAAATGGTGAGGTATTCCAGGATTGGTTCACCGCGATGGAAAGCTGGCTGTGTTAGCAAGTTGGGATTGTATTCTTCGCTTTTTTAGCTTGTTCGTTGGGAAGATGGGTGGTCATGTTTTATGGGAGACAGTTTTGATGTTTTATTTGGGAATTGCGAACGCTGATATGGGCAAGATTTTTATTTAAATTTATTTTTGAATAATGAATGAATAAAAGAAATTAGAATGTCGACCGTATTTATGGAATATCCAAAAAAACACAAGTGATATCGGCACATTTGTTCGGTCAATTATATAAATCAATTATATCGAACAGATTGAGTCTAATCAAGATAAGTAACAGAAAATTATTCTTATTATATAATTGACCAAACAAATGAACCGATATCACTTGTGTTTTTTGGATATAATGAATGAATGTTAGAGGATTATTCGTCTGGTGTCGAGTAGAGTTAATTCAGGTTAATGAATGAATCGTGAATAAGTTTTTTTTAATATTTATTTGCTACTCGAAATTTTATTTTAATATAAATTTTGTCCCAGGAAGGAGTTTTTGGATAATTCTTTCGAATTGGGTAAGATGAGTTTGTAGTAACAGCTAAAAAGTTTCACTTCTGTGAAAGGAGTAAGTGATGGAGTGGGTCATTTGTCATGTTTACCCTGGAGGAAGGATTCCTTCCTTCCTTTTATAATCGGAAACGTTGCTGGTCTGACAATTCCTCTTCCTCCTCGCTAGTCTGTTTCCTTTAATTAGTTTCTTCAGTCTAACAATCTAAATTGATTGTTTTCACGTTGATTTTATCTCGTTCCGTTTCAATCGTGGTTGATTATTAATAAAGATTTCGTTGTCAGGTCTGCTTAGAATATGTCTGACTAATTACAGCGTCTCCTTCACTGCCAGTAGTATAAACTGTTTTTAGCCCGACCGTTGAATGCCCTATCGGTTTTCCCGAGGAAACTTTTCCTCAGATTTGTTCGAATATCCGAATGCAGGCAGACAGGAAGCTCGTGCGTGTTCTTATCAGTCGTATCATTAAAATTTTTTTGAAACGAACTGTATTTACCGACAGCATTGAAATGCTTCGTTCACGGCTTCTCCAGAGGGAGCTCTGATGCGGATTTTTAATTAATTTGCCGCGGATTCGTTCGAAAATTTGGAATTCTATATCAAGTAATTAATCGGCAAACTTCCACGTATTTAATTATCCTCTTGATATCTCGTTAATATTTACCAGAGTTAGGCATTAACTAAATAAAAAATTATTTAAGTAATGGAGCAAATAAGAGTTACTTTAAATTTAGATTATTTGACGAATAAAGTTAAGTTTTTTATTCCTTTTTAATTTTAACTTTAACTTTATTCGACAAATGACAAATAATTTTTTTAACTTTAATTACTCGTTATTCGAAATTTATTTTAATAAAAATCTTGCCCATCTCTGATATTTACTGTTTATTATCTCATTACTTATTAATTACTAGATTTATAGCAAGCGAAGCTTAACACAATTTCACTTAAGGTTCAAACTTTCCTTCAAATTCCAATACAAAGATCAAGCTTTTCCCTTTGAGAAGTTCAAAGTGACTTCAAAAACACTACCTTTATTAAGAAATATAATTTGAATACAATATGCACTTAAGCCACGTTCCCACGAGTTCAATACCCAACATGTAAAAAACTAATCTTTAAAGCTCTGAAGTCTTTGAAAGGCAATCTCTTTCAAACGCTCCAATCGGCTTGGAGCTCTTTACTATCTACAACTACTGTAACGCAGATAAAGTAAACTTTATCAGGGGAACGTGTGGGAGGGAAAGGGAGGCGATAAAAGTACAAATTCTACAGCTGACTATTACTTTTATTCTGCGCTCAAATAAATAAAATGATACGCACAGATCGCAAGATGAACGAGAACTACCATCTCGGACGCGTTGCTCGATACACACATCGAAGTCGCGGCACGCGCGACAGTGTCTTTAATGCCTCGCCTAGCACTACGGTGCATTTAAATAAATAAATAAATAAATAACTTAATACAAAAGGTCCTAAGGGTACTATATGCTTCTCACATATCAATACATTGTCGAACAACGCGGATTCGTCCGCAAGTAATCGCGAGATTAACGATTCGATACTAATTACTCCCGCGCAAGCTCGCGCGTCTCCTCTCCCGATATCGTGACTCTCCGTATCGGCAATAAATAAAATACATCACATGTTCAATGAAATACCGTGCGGTCTTACTAAATATACGCTTCACATAGAAATTCATTGGCGTAAGATAAATAAATTAATTCGACGAATGAGATGAAGTACGAATCTCGCAGTGGCGGCTCCTAAATTCTTCCAAAAATAAATCCTTGAATAATTCCTCTAACTGTTTACTAAAGAGCAGAGCAACACTGCCAAAGATTTGCACAGTGCTTGACAATTTTTTAGAGTCTCTATTTGCCACAATCTGGGAACCGTCATGCCACGAAAACGACGAGTGGCGATCGAAACGAAATCGATCACTTCTTTCTGGTTAATTTCTCATTAATTCCTCACAGTGGCTTAACATTATTTGGTTACATGTCAGAGTAGAGCCCCAGAGAAGGCGAGTAATTTTAAGCAGATTTCACCTCGTCTGGAGGCATTAATGTTGGAAGCTTGCAATTATCGATGTCGGAGGTAATCAGAAGGGTAACTAAATTTCTCAAGTTTCGTGACTTATAAATGTCCCTCTCCTTCTCCAGGGACTTGGCTGACGCTTTCCACCTGGTTCTAGACAACGTGGCTTAGACTTGCCCTAGCTGTATTAACCCTTCGTGGTCACACCTTCTCATAATCACAAATTGGTCACACGATTTTGGTCACAATTTTTTGAGTTACCATTTGCGTATTTTTTAATTTTTTAACTTTTCAGTGATAATTGTACATTCGTAATACTTATACAGTCATGGTCTAATAGCCTTTTTCTAGAAATGTTAATTTTATATGATAAAATTTGTAATTGAAAATGAGGGATTTTCCATGGTTGTGGGAAAACCCCGATTTTTAATTTTGTTTTATTTTCTTTTTTGCGATAAATCCCCTTTGGAAGATATAAAGGTGCGACATTTCAAATAAAAAATTACTCTCGGGGTACAATACACCCCGTGTGACCATGAAGGGTTAAGAACGAATTGCTGATATTCAAATTTACGCTTTTTAATAATTAAGCCACTGGGGTTGGCTGAAAGATCTACAAAAATCCGCGATCGAGACGTGAAACTTCGTCAGATTGATTCTCTCTAGAATTATCGATGTGGGCCAGTGATCCTCAGCCGGGGCGGTATAGCTTTTCAATTTTCCAGCGATTGAAATTGAGATTTAAAGGAAAGAAAGTAGAGGTAGGCAGGGGTTGAGTGATTTCTTTTCACGCTATACCGAGCGCCGATGGAGGAAAGCTGGCCTGAGCTGTCTAAATAAATAATAAATAAAGCTACCTAAATAAATAACTAGAATAGAAGAATACATGTAGGAACGAATACAAAACTAAGATTAACGACGGACGATGGTTCCTACTTGATTACGTTCGAACGAAGAGCACGTTCCGGTGTGACTTTACCAAATCGTTCTCTTCCACCCTTTCTTCGTTCATTCCCCGTTCCGTGGTTAGTTACTTAGTATCCTAATTAGTGGTAAGTGTTCGTTAAAGAGTTTAAGCTCGGACGGAGGACGGTCCGGTAATACTGCTCTGGCGTTTTAGGGTCGAGAGATCATTAATTTTTTTTCCTTCCTTCTGTAAGCGTTTCCTGGTCTCTCAACTGTCTTCGTGCTCGCCCTGGATCCCAGCGCGACGCGTTGCTTCGAAATTAAATAAATTGATAGTCGTCGTCGCCACGCCGGTACTCTTTCACTTTCTGCAATCAGAATAAAGTATTTTCGGTTAGGAATAGGTGGTATAAATAATTGATAATTAAACGAGTATTTGATGATCTTTATAATATTTTGTGAATATGATTTAGAGTTTAGAGAAGGGGGGGATTTGGAGATTTCGTGCCCCTAGACTAAGAAGTGTATACCTCCCCCCCTTTATGTGAAATATCATCAAATATTTTAATTTAAAGGAGTTGAGACAATATTAAAATTAATTCAATATTACTTAATATTAATATTATTCAATATTAATTCATATATGAGTTATTTCTAATTTGCTAGATGAATAAAGGGGAATTGTTTTTGAAGTTGTCCCAACCCTTTGTTCCCTGAAATTTGTCGCTTCCCAAAAGTTGATGCGCCCAAAAATTTGCCACACTCCAAAATTTGATGCTCCCCAAAATTCATCACTTCCCAAAATTTGATGTTCACCAAAATTTGATGCTCCCCAAAATATGATGCTTCCCAAAATTTGATGCATCCCAAAATTTGCGTCTCTCCAAAATCTATCAAATCCAGAATTTTAACCCTCAAAATTTGACGCTCCTCAAAAGTTATCGCTCCCAAAAATTTACCACTCCCTAAAACTTGGTGCTCCCCAAAATTTGATGCACCCCAAAATTTGCCGCTCCCCAAAATTGGATGCTTTCCAATATTTATGATTCCCCAAAATTTATCGCTCCCAAAATAGTTTCGCTTCCAAAATTTACCACTCCCCAAAACTTATCGCGCCCAAAATTTTATTGCTTCCAAAATTTGATCCCAAAATTGACCACTCCCCAAAATTTGCCACTCCTCAAAATTTGTCGCTCCCGGAAATTTGATACCCCCAAAAGTTGATGTTCCTCAAAATTTGCCACTCTCCAAAATTTGCCGCTTCATATTAACAAAGTACTGTACAACTGTTCACCAAACAAATACCTATCACGTAAAATGAACCACTAACCCCTATGCACATGAGTGAGTCGAGTAGGTACACACGTTACCTACTGTAAAAAATTCGGAAACCGAGAAATCGTGGAATCTACCACCAAATCCTAACACTCGCCGCTACGGGGCGGCAAAAGTCCGAAATATCTCAGAAACCATTCAAACCTCGAGCTTCCACCAACAGATGCTGGCAAATGTCAGGATTTATCTGATCACTCTGTTGGCAAAGCCCGAAGTTCAAATATTTTCAAGATATTTCGGACTTCCACCGTCGCGCAACAGCAAATGCTAGGATTCCCCTGCAAAATTCCAAGACTCACCCGTCCTCAAACTTTTAGAATAATAAGTACATATATGCACATACACAGACCTTCAAAAGAATCCATAGACCTCAAAGATTAACACCATTCTCGGTTAATAAAAAAAATAAAGTAAAATAAAATAAAGAACTACTCGAATTTCGCGCAACATGATGAAATATCGCGCAGCGATACTGGGAAATTGAAACCGCATGGAAATGCAGGGCGATAAGTGATTGGTATGTAAATTGCGCGTCTCGGAACGTTGTATCACGAGGAGGCCACACGCTTTTGCATAGAGTTCACAGTACGGCGAGGCGCGTGCCAGCGAACTCCTTAGATTTTTCATTGCCGGCCAATTATCGCTGTGATTGCATTCGCAATTAGCTGGCGACGGAGAAGCGTGGCATGTTATCGATAAAACGCCGGAGTTACGCGAACCATTAAGGAACGTAGTGACAGAGCACTTCGTGACTCGGTTGTGTTACATCAGCTAGCGTAAGAAGGATTTAGCATAATTCATTGAGGTTTAATGAAATCTTTCTCCGAGGAAACTTTTGCTACTCGAGTAATTTATTCAACTGTTACTTTTCTTGCTTCTAGTCTTGGCGGACTTTTATTGAGCATTTGAAGCGAGTTTTAATCTAATGCTTCACGTACTACTGTTTTTTTTCACTTATAGGAATTTCATTTTGGCACGTCTTAAAGTGCCAGAGTCGAAACAAATTGTTGCACAGTTTAATTAAATTATAGACGCGTTGAAAGACGTAGAAGGTTTAAAAAGAAAGTCGTAGGAAAAGGGCGAAGGTATTGGATGCTTACCAGTGGCAACGAAAGAATCGTTTCCTCGTCGTCGAGCACTTCAGGATTGTTCGCGACAAGTCGTATGATGCGTTGCAGGGTCTGGAGTCTGCTGTTCGTGGCGGATCTTCGTCTACGACCTCTGGAATAAGAAAATAAAGGACCGAGTGAGAATAACCCGTTAAACATTCAAGTGTTCATCACTATTATTTTCTAAAATGTAACCCATTCAAACTTGACTTCCTACACTTATTCACTTTTGTGCGTTTAATTTTTAAAAAAGAAGAGGGAATTCTCTACTATTCTCCATTCGATGGATAACGGTATTAAACCTCCATGAACGTAATTATAGTGAAAGTAAAAATTTCAAAAGATGGGATTACACGTATAAACCACAATACACAACGAGAAAATTCAAATATTCTGGTACAACGGGTTCAAGGAGTTAAAGACGAAGGGAAAGACGAGGAAAAGCTGAAACGATCACGTTCTCGACAGACATGATCGAGTGGTAACAAATAGGAAGATTCGAAATGGAGATCACGCGTTCAGCATCGATGCCATATGCGCGGTCAACGGAATGGAATTTTTTAGGGGACCAAATCCAGCAATTTTTTCCCGACCCGCTCACTTCTTTCTCGCCTTCGGACTTTGGAGACTGGACGCGTCGACCGGCATTTCGCACGATCACGCGTATCACACGTGTCGAAAGTAAGGAAAGGGTACCACGTGCCGATGGAATACCATCTAGCATGCAATCGTTCATCGTCTAGAATGTCCTGCTGCGAATTATTTCAACGAGCCTTATCGCTGTGAATTCTGAGGAATCGTGAAAATTGTGTAAGTCTCTCTTAAGTAGCTGGCGCCACTACGGTTCTATCGTCGATTTCCGCTTATCATTCAGTCAATATTGCGCGGATCGACATTTTCATTGCAAAAACGAGCAGCGGTGAAATGTTCTTCAATTTTCATAAATTTAAAACTTTTAATTTTCTTACTTACATCTCCTCATTGCGTCTCTCATGCTAGCTTTAAGTCTTAAGTTAACTTAGTCTAGTTTATTCTAATGTTGTTAAGTTTGTTAAGTTTGTTTGTTTTTGTCTCTATTTTTAATTAGTTTAGTTTATTGTGCACGGTTAGGCTTCAGAACAGCGTTACCACTGCAGCCTCGCCTTTACTCTTTTGTCTTATCGGCTACGCCAAATGTAATATAGGTTTCTTCTTCATTTTGAGTAATAAAGACGTTAATAATATTAATAATAATAATAAATATTCTCTTTTTTACTCGCGTATAATTCCTTCAAAATATTAATTTTCTTTATCGATCCCCATACAACACACTTTGTTGCAGTTGTATTGCAGGAACGTTGCTGCAATATTGCGTTGTTGCAGGTTGCATTGCAATATTGCGTTGTTGCAGGTTGCATTGCAATATTCTAGGAACGTTCCTACAATATTGCCGTGCATTATTGGAGTGGCAATGATCTTACAATATTGCAGCAATATTGGAGTGGCAATGATCTTACAATATTGCAGCAATATTGGAGTGGCAATGATCTTACAATATTGCAGCATTATTGGAGTGGCAATGATCTTACAATATTGCAGCAATATTGGAGTGGCAATGATCTTACAATATTGCAGCAATATTGGAGTGGCAATGATCTTACAATATTGCAGCAATATTGGAGTGGCAATGATCTTACAATATTGCAGCAATATTGGAGTGGCAATGATCTTACAATATTGCAGCAATATTGGAGTGGCAATGATCTTACAATATTGCAGCATTATTGGAGTGGCAATGATCTTACAATATTGCAGCAATATTGGAGTGGCAATGATCTTACAATATTGCAGCAATATTGGAGTGGCAATGATCTTACAATATTGCAGCAATATTGGAGTGGCAATGATCTTACAATATTGCAGCAATATTGGAGTGGCAATGATCTTACAATATTGCAGCAATATTGGAGTGGCAATGATCTTACAATATTGCAGCAATATTGGAGTGGCAATGATCTTACAATATTGCAGCAATATTGGAGTGGCAATGATCTTACAATATTGCAGCAATATTGCAAGAACGTTGCCGTGCAATGTTCCATTCGTAACGATCCTACAATATTTCTGCAATATTGCGTGCAAATCGAAGTGCAATGTTCCAGTGGCAACGTTCCTACAATATTTCGGCAATATTGCGCGCAAATCGAAGTGAAATGTTCCACTGGCAACGATCCTACAATATTTCGGCAATATTGCGCGCAAATCGATGTGCAATGTTTCAGTGGCAACGACCCAGCAAAATTGCCTACATATTGCCGTGCAATGCTGTAGTGGAAATATTGTAGAAAAAGTACAGCAATATTCTGAAGCAACAATGACTTTAACGAAATTTGAAATATGACGTCGAGTGGATTCTACACCATGTTTCATTTAACTAGATATGCTAGAATTTCTCGTTGGCCGTTTTTATTGCCGTTTCGTTGCAGAATCATTGCCAGAACGTTGCAGGACTACGTGTTTGCAATGCTGCCGCAACATTGCAAAAATACACACCTGCAATATTGCGAAGGCGGACATAGGACTGAATCTGCAACGTCTGTGCAATGTTATGGTGCAATATTGCAATCTTGCACCGCAATATTGCAGAGACGTTGCTGCAATGTTATGGTGCTGTGTGGGTCGTTATAACGTTCTTTACTTTTGTTTTTCTAAATTCTTTGTCATCTTTGCTATATTCATCAATTCAAATTTAAATATATTTTACTACTTCTTCAGCCGCCCCTTCAGTGGTTCGTACATTCTGTTGAGTAGCCACTATTTTCGCTCGGTTTCCAGCTCCCGTTACAAGCCCCACCGCCCAATTGAATCCTCGCCAGTATTACAGTGTCACGGTAACTCCATTAGGTTCAAGATCTCCGTTGCAGTTCAAGATCGAAAGCCCAATTCGAGCACGTTTCGCGCGTAATCGAGCATGAGATAATAGCCGAGCTGGCAACCTCCGATGCATTTCCCTCTCGCTCGTTACGCTTTCCGCTCACAGTCGTGGCCCGCGCATCTCGACTGCAAATTATTCGCCTCGCCAAAAGGAAAAGAGCCCGCGTAGCAATTGATCAGTTCACACTTAGCCACCCAAACCAATCGAATTACCGCGCGAGAAGCTGCAGGCGCTGCTGAGCACAAAGCTCGCCTCCTAAAAATAAAATTCCTCCAGCATTTCATCTCCGACTCGAGCACGTGACACTTTTTCCAGCAAAGCCAAAGATTAAAGAGCGCTCTTCTGGCGATATTCAGCTAAGTCTCATCTTATTACACCCTTCGACCGTGTTCTCCGGTAAAGAAACTGGCGAAATGGTTCCTCGCGCTCGCACAATGGTCCATCAGACGCGGAGGCTGTTGGCTCCTTCGTTACAGCGAAGCGTTTCCCCTTTTTGCACGCAATTTTCCCTCGAAAGTCAATTGGAGATCTCTGGAGGGCCGGGGCGGTGAATTGCGTGTTGAATGTGGAAAATGAAGGGCATAGAGTTGCGTGCAGTCGTGAAAGCCGTCGCCTCTGGGGATGATTAAGGCGCGTGCAAACGTTAGCATATCGGAGCGAGGATTTTCGAACTCGTCCTCGCCTCCGAGGCGAATTTTCGATGTTAGCAGCGAGCGAGCTCGGCTAGCGATGCTTCTGAATAGAAATTTATTCGGATGGCATTCGAAGCGGATAGGTAACCCGGTTAGAGGCTCCATTACGTACCCGGCATTCTCTGCGCCAGTACCACTCTTCCTGGCTCCTCTTATCCTGCGGGGACCACCTCGTCGCGATTTATATTATTCAGCGTGCATCGTTATGTACGTAAGCGAATACGCTCGCGTCCCGCCAGATGCAGCCGCGACCATGATGCTTACGTACGCCTTCTGAATGCAGCCTCTTGAATCACTAGTTTCTGGGCCGGGGTTGCTCGAGTGTGGGGAACGGTGGAATTCTTGAGATTCGAGGGGAGGGGTCTTGTATCATCGATTTCGCGGCGATAAGAAGTAACGACGGCGAGAATGTAACGCGGGAACAATTTTTTTTTATTATTGTTATTATAACTTTTGAATAATTTAACTTGGGCTGTAATTCTTCCTCTAGCACCAATTCTTGAAATGTAAAATGTCGTGAGCAGAAGTTAACAATTATGAGGAGCAAAAAGCAGAGTCTAATTATCAAAAATCATGTCGAATTATATTCCAAAATTGGAGGAAAATTTCGCGGCAATCAGACTTAATGGGAAATTCTATTTTTGGGCTAACAAAATAGTAAAATTTGGGATTCTTTTTTTAAGAAACTAGCGAGTCGATTCGTCCGAAATTTGGATCACGTTTTTATGCATCTTTGAAGGAGTTGCAGTTTGTTTTTAATTAATTTGTAATAATAAATATAACAGTTATGCATGATTGACCATAATACCGCGCGAAATTTGTCTTTATTTATCTGTTGAATATTTATCTTTCAGGTAATCGGAAACAGAAAAATGAAACGCCGTTTTACTTTGTGCATACCGTTAAGGAATTAGTTTCTGATCAGTTTAGAGGGCTTCCCGCTTTAATATTTATTTTTAACCTAATAAAACTTTCTACCATAGACTTTTTTATATTGTACTAAAAGATGAATGTTTACACTTTAAGGAAAAATTTTAAAAAGTTGAAAATAAGTATAATTTAATTATTTATAAGGTACGAAATAATAAGGTGACTAGAAACTAGTTTTTGATCATTTGAAAATACATGGGAATTAATTTTTAATCAGGTCAGGAACTAGTTTTTGATCATCTAAAATACAGGGGAACTAATTTCTTATCAGGTAAGGAACTAATATTTGATCAGATACTAATACTAATTAAAAAGAAAGTACCAAATACACTTATTTTTAGTATTAAACCATTTAAATTTAATTCTTTTTATAATTTTATAATGCCTAACCTAATTTTTATTCAGGTGATCAAAAATTGGTTCCATAAGAAAAAAGTGGAACTAAATAATGATCACTGACTTTTAACGCAAAATGGTACATATAATACTAAAATTCTTTCGCTACATTGTAAAGTAAACTATTGTAAGCAGAATATATGAAAATAACCTTTAATGCCACAATAACCAGTAAAGAAATCGACTGTGGCGTCGATAGTGATCTCTTAGTTCGAACATTAAGAGATGGCGTTCAACAGAGGCTTCCTTCAAGTGAGCTACCTTACACATTTATTATCACAAAAACTAACAATACTAACTGCTTTCACAGACAACACTTATATTTTTGAATTATCCATTTTTATGTTATTAATTATTTCAAATAATTATTTAAGGACATAAACTGAAAAGAACGATTTATTTCATGAACTGATCAAAAATTAGTGCCTGATCAAGAACTAGTTCCTTAACGGTATATACCTTCAGTTTGATGAACCAAAAAATAGACTTCCGCATAGACTTCCTCATAGACTTCCTAAGCCCTAATCTACACCCCTCGCCCAATTCAATTTGTCGCCGGCAACATTTATCCCTTCCCCTGGATCTTTATTACTCGCCCACAAACGGCCCTCCGAAATATCCCTGCCCTTTGTATTTACAAGTAAACGGGAATTATTTTAGGACCAACAGGTCCGTCCAAAGGTTAATACAATATCGTGGCTGACGTTCGCCACTGTCTCGCGACACCCTCGAGGTACCTTCTGGTTAGCAGTAGGCCGTTCTTCTTCATTTCGCCCGGCGATACGTGACCACCCCCTTCCGCGTCGTTAGCCCACCCAGCACCGACCCCCTCCGTTCGTTCTCATCCGCTGGAAGGATCACCCCTGTCATGCAGGCGACACAAGAACGTACAGGGCGGAAGCAACAAGTTGAATTTCAATGCAGCCACGCCGCTTCGAGCCGAACGTGCGCCACATTTCGTGCAGATTCCTCTTCCCCACCCCCGCTCGCCCCATTTCCTCCCCAGCTGTACTCCGCAAGCCCCGCGCGGAAACTCGTCAAATTCGCGACAGACCGCCAGGAAATGAAAAAGAAAAAGAGGAGCGGCTGGGCAGAAATACACGGTGTTTGTTTTCGTGACGCGTTCCGTGTACGCTTCGGAGATTCCTGAACCCAGAATCAGTCACTGCACTACCAGAATAGCTTTCCTTTTCTTCTTCCATCTAGCAGATCGGTATTTCCGGCGGGGCGATGATGCAACGGGGGTATATCTGTCTCCTATTTGCGCCAGGGATTACTGGCCCGCTTCGTTCGCGGACAATCGAAGGATCTTCTGCCTTCTCGCTTTTCTCTTATCGTTTAGTCATGCTTCGGCCAGCTGTAGCTCTCCATCCGTCTAAAGTAGTGTTGTATAAAGCTCGAGTCTAGGGATGCCGATTTAAAATCGATCGTTGAAGGATCGATAATTTTTGTCACGATTTTCGATTTTTTAAATCGATTCTCAAGACAGGGATCGATTCGAGGATCGTACCGCAACCAAAGAGATCTCTAAACTCTAGAAGTGCGAAATCTGAATCACACCATACAAATGTAATAGGAAAGGGAAGCAAAAGTAATGTTAGCACAACTCCGAGAAGTTTGAAAACAGTTACCGTTAAGGAACTAGTTTTTGATCAGTTTAGAGGGCTTCCCGCTTTAATATTTATTTTTAACCTAATAAAACTTTCAACCATAGACTTTTTTTATACTAAAAGATGAATTAATGTTTACACTTTAAGGAAAAATTTTAAAAAGTTGAAAATAAGTATAATTTAATTATTTATAAGGTTAGAGAATAATAAGGTGACTAGGAACTAGTTTTTGATCATCTGAAAATACATGGGAACTAATTTTTGATCAGGTCAGGAACTAGTTTGAATTATCCTTTTTTATGTTAGTAATTATTTCAAATAATTATTTAAGGACATAAACTGAAAAGAACGATTTATTTCATGAACTGATAAAAAATTAGTGCCTGATCAAGAACTAGTTCCTTAACGGTAGAGGTTCTTTCGATAGATATATTACAAGATTATAAATTAATCAATATATCCTTGGAAGCAGATGTTTGAACATTTGAACTCCACTTTTATCCCTTCTCCTAAATGTGTAAAGCCAGCGCGAAGGTGTTAAACACTTGATAAGTAAGAAATCGATATCCGAGAGGAAATGTAATAATGAATAGAAATTTATCTTATTATTAATAATTCTCCGATTGGCTCCTAGTATCTAAGGACATTTTGTTAGGATTACAAGAAACTAAACTAAAAGAAAATAAAAACCTATATCTATAGTCATGTTCACATTGTGACATAAAAAACCTTTGACTGCATCCATTTTGCAATGTAGGGTGTCCAAAACTACCCTTCATATTTTTTATTCTAATGAATCGATTTTTTAGGTTCCGATTTTTTAGGTTCCGATTTTTTTACGAATCGATTATTTGCATAACGATCTGAATTGAATCGGAAAATCGATTCTATGGGAAAGATCGGCATCCCTACTCGAGTCTTCAGAGCTTTAAACCTTAACCTTAAAGGCTCAGCCTTTGATTTGAATTGAAGCTCGATTCAAGCTTCGAGGCTCAAGCGGCTACAAGGTTCGAGCCTTTACAGTTTGAACCGCGACTCGAGCTCTTGAATCTCACGGCTCCAAGCTCATTTTAACAACACCACTCCAAAGTTGCTAAAAAAATCGAACCGACCGCGTTATCCTTCGCCCTCGATCGTTACGCGAAATCGCCCGGTAGCTTGATCACTGGTTATCGTTCGCACAGGCTCGTTTACGATGTACACCACTCCAGCAGAATTCCCACAGTCAACAAGCGATTCCCATGCGAGCGATAAGCGATCGACGTTCAGCGATAACGTCGAGCACCGATCGTAATTCGCGCCGAACGAGGCGTGATACGCGTTAATCGTTTTTATCCACACGTGCGCGCAGTTGATTGCAGTTTCGCGCCAACTACTAATTGACTTTGAAGAATTTCAAGAAAATTTTCAAATAGACGGATGCAAACACGATTTCCTTTTGTTCCGTGTTCCTCCCTAATTCTTTATAGCGTGGCATAATTTTACGATTCTTGATATTGTTTTAAATGGAAGGGAATGAAGATGGGGAATGTGTGAGGAAGCTTTGAAATTCGTCGAGGGACTTGATAATAGCCATTCATCGTGATGAGAGGAATTTTGATAGGCAAGCGTGATAGGGAAACGCGTAACGCGTTCTTTATCAGAGGAATTTTGTACCCGCCTTAGGAGGCCTTTATTAATTACTGATAACCGACCGGTGAACAATAAGTCAGCGATACGGGTCAGTCGACGTTTCTGGAATTATGTAATTGCTGATATGTACTTACATTTTATCTGGATCCAACACGCCGAATGCAACGGGAACCTTCACCACTTTTCCTCTCACGTTCTCCAGCCCCATCAGCGTCTCGATTTCGGCCAGTCTCTGGTCTGACACTCGCCTCTGTCTGCTGGAAATTCAATCGCCGTGTGTGAGCATCGCGAAATAAAAGCTGCTTCTTTTTTGTAAAGTATTTAGCTATGCGAAAATAATTGAGTAGGTACTATTTTTTATATAGAAATGTGGTCGATATATGGGAACGATTAATTTTGAAGTTATCGGTAGAATCATTGTAATTTTCTAAATTATAGATTTGAATGAAAGAAATAAAAGTCTGGAGCGTCAGGAATTAATGATTAGCCAGGAAATAGAATTTATGAATACTTTAGTCTGTGACAAATTTTTGGTATGATTAGAGAGAATATTGTTTCACGACAGTCGTGAAAATTCAGAGCAGCTTCGTTCTTCCAAGACCCAACTGCTCACTTAAGCTAGTTTATCGCAGATAGTGAATGAATTATTTTACCATTTTCTGAGGACGATGTATATTTTTGTCGCCTGATAAACGGAACGATTAGAAATAGCTTTTTGGACTCGGGCAATCTGAACGCGAGGGATCTTCTTATCTCCTCAGTACATTTTTATTTACATAATCGGTGTATAAATTAACTGGATTCTTGGGTGAAAATGGGCACTTTTAATTTTCCATGGAAGTGAAAATTCATTTGGATAAGCGTTGAATTTTAAAAATATAAATAAAGCACCATCCTCGACACAAAAATGAAATCACTCAAAAATAAAGAATTCTTTTTAGTAAATTCTATACTTCTTTCTAATATATCTATCATTAATATGATTATTACGGTCGAAATTATATTTAAAAAAAATTCTTTATCTATCATTAACTAAAAATAGATTCCTGCGAACTCTGATTTTCCACTTAATCCTCCCAAGTTCGACACGCTCCGCGTCCTCGAATCGCAGAAGAATACTGTGCCAAGCGATGGGAAGAGTATTAATAATGTATCCATGTTTCGGTGTCGCGATAAACTTTTACAACACGCTCGATGCATTTTTACCAACCACCTCCAGCTACTTTTTTTGCCAGCGGTTGTCAAGGGAATACCGCAACTCGTCGGGGGGCATTGGGCACGGTAAGCGTTCCCACTGTATCATTCTCCAAACGTGTAACGATGACTTGCGCCAATAGCACGTGTAATTACATCAGTGTGTAAACTTTCACGGGGGTATCGGGTATGTGGAGCCTCGAGAAATCGGCGTTGCAAATCATTCCCATGAGATCATTCGCGCCAAGGAAAACTCGCTAAACGGGAAACCAGCCGCTGTCCCGCGGACGTGTCGGTTTTCGAGCGTCTAAGCTGCCGGGAATTCAACATTTACGCGGCGAGCAAAATTAATAGAGGAACGAAGAGATTTAAAGAAATTAGTAATCAGATAAAATAGGAAAAATTATTTCTCAAAGCTTCATTTTCCCGTTGTATCACACTTTTCGATTCATAAATTCTTAATCATCCCCTCTTCTTTGCTTCAATATTACTAAAAAAAAATTCAAAATCCTTGTATTTGGATAATTAATAGATGAACGAAGAGATTTAAAGAAATTAGTAATCAGATAAAATAGGAAAAATTATTTCTCAAAGCTTCATTTTCTTGTTGTATCACACTTTTCGATTCTTAAATTCTTAATCATCCCCTCTTCTTTGCTTCAATATTACTAAAAAAAATTCAAAAATCCTTGTATTTGGATAATTAATAGACGAACAAAGATATTTGAAGAAATTAGTAATCAGATAAAATAGGAAATATTATTTCTCAAAGCCTCATTTTCCCGTTGTATCACACTTTTCGATTCATAAATTCTTAATCATCCCCTCTTCTTTGCTTCGATATTACTAAAAAAAAATTCAAAATCCTTGTATTTGGATAATTAATAGACGAACAAAGATATTTGAAGAAATTACTAATCAGATAAAATAGGAAAAATTATTTCTCAAAGCCTCATTTTCCCGTTATATCACACTTTTCGATTCATAAATTCTTAATCATCCCCTCTTCTTTGCTTCAATATTACTAAAAAAATTTCAAAAATCCTTGTATTTAGATAATTCAAAGTTAAATATTTAAAACTAAAGATCCTCCAATATTCCAAGTATTTTTTCAGATCTGATAATACTTCATCGAAAGCAGAAACCCGAAAGTATTTAAGGGAGCTTCCCAAAATAGCCGAACATCTCGTTGATCCACGGTTACGTTCGTCCCTCCGAGGACCTCGCAGGATCCTCGCAACGCCAATAGGATATCGGCCGATGATAAAGCCGCAATAAACGGCGCGATAAAGCGGCTGAATCGCGCGTCAGAATTTCATATTGGCAGTGAAAAATGGTTGCGGGGGAGAGATATATTGGCTGGCCGATCGGCAGGCTGCACAGGATAAACCGTGTTTGCGGATCGCCGTTAATTTCGCCATCTCGATCGGGGCGCTAATCTCCCTGAGCGTAACGTGGGACGTAAGCTCCGCGTTATCTCTATCTGGACAGAGCGTTATCGGTGTCCATGGGACTCCCATGGAGAAAAGAATGCAGCATTAATCCCAGCATCGAAGGTCCGCCAACGTCTGACGCGATCTCAATGGGAACGTTGGTAGCCTGCGATAGGACTAAACTGTCGCGTCGCCGGGTCGAAAATAAATCGATAAAGTATCGGCTCGAGATAGCGATCTAGCGATTGGAATTTGGAGCGTGTCGACGGTGGGATTTTCCCTTTGGATCGAAACTGGGCACGATTCCCGCGGCGAATTGCACGTTGCTCGATCGGTGACGCCGTCGCGTGGTCGCTGGCTCGATTTTGAAAATCACGTTTTTAATATCGGAAGTAGAGTGATATTGTAACTCCAAGCAAGTCGATTTTCCATTGTTGTTTCACGCAAGAATGAATCGAGGGACATTTTTCTATAGCTGGGCAGTGGAGACTGCTTTTCTTTTCGTTGGTATTTCAAAGAGGAAGCGCGAAGCTTCTTCCAGATAAGAGATATTGAAAATCATGGCAGTGCTTTGCTCTTCGCAATTGAAAGAATACTCGATTACTTTGGTAAAAATTGGGTACCTTTTGAGCTTCTAAGGGAATAGTGGAAAATTTTTTAGATGATCGAGGTAAACTGGTAGGGTAAATATACCAGTAAATGGACACTACCAGTGAATGGACATTTTTTACTAAAACGAGTAAAATAAGGTACTAAAATAAGCAACTAATTAATTATAGACTTCTTCTAGTTTCTCGCTTCATATCCAAACAATTTTCGCAACACGTGGAATCAATCGCGCGGCAAACATAATTTTATAAAAGTGTCCATTTACTAGCCTTAAGTGTTCATTTACTGGTGCGTTTACCCTAATTGGATTATTTGTCGAGCAAAGATAGCCTCTGTGTGATTAAAGACGCGGTTTTGGGGATGATTGATAGGGAGTTGGATAATTTTGTCCGCAATGATTGCGATATTTGGTCGAACAGAAAAGCAGATTCAAAAACCGATTTCTCACTCTGAACTGTTCAAAGCAGGAATTGAATAAAACTGTGAATTTTTATAAATGAAAGTTATTTATTGAACTTTTAACTTTTAAATTATTTATTTTCTGGTTTAAGTTGACTTTGTATATTAATACTTTAACTCTATTGTAAAAGATCAGTTTTAATTATTTTAGGTTCGATTAGTAAATGATCTGGAGGATTTATATACTTTTCAACACATATTTAAGGGTAAAATATAAAAGTTGAAAGAAGCAGTGTAAATATACATAGAACAGAAAGCAGATTCTGATTTTTATATAATTATTTTCCCCGAACAATTTACGGTTTAACCTTCACATTTTCAGAAAATCTGCATCTCACAACTTTACCTCTTTTCAACCAGAATAAATGTTTCTATTTAACTAAAACCTTCTTCCACTTTCAAGAAAACTACAGCTTCTCATTTACAAAAAAATATATGAACCAAAAATTTCACTTAACACCCTGCATTTTACAACAGTTTTCCCATAGCAGTAAAAAATAATATTCATATAATCACAGTCATTTAATAATTAATTAAAAATTCTAACAGTCTCATTCCACCCCTAGTTCAAACATTCAAACTGCCCCCATAAAGAATCCATTCATCAAGCCAAACCCCCAGCGCGTCAAAAATCAAGGTGCCCCTGTCCTCTTTCCCAAAAAATTCTGGAACCACTTTCGAATATTCTCGCTCAACTGGATTCCTTACCTAAGGAAAGGGGATGGCCTGGCGTGCGTGGTCCCCGGCATCAGGATCACAACGATGGCACATAACACCATCATCGTGGCAAGCAGACTAACTTTCGCTCCCGTCACGTTTCCCATGGTGTCTTGGCGCGAACGTTTAGCGCCGAAAGAGGCAACGCCAAAAGCTCTGCTCTCTCCAAAGATCCAACAATCCTCGGAACAGGACACTTGAACGAACAGGATCGGCACACTGACTCGCACTTATACCGCTCGAACGTGTTGGATGAAACTCTCGTGTATAGTGTCCCGTGTCGATCGGCCTGGTAATCGCGGTTTTCGATACTCGTGGCTGGCCCTATCCTTGTCGCTTTTGTCTCTTGGTGAACTGTAGCGTACCGTCGTTCGCTTCGAGCATATATACTCGAAGGAGAGTGCCGCCTCCACCTCCCCACTCGGCTCGTGGCCCATGCCCCACTCGACCGGATCCTCCCTCACCTTTATCTCTTTCCTAGACTTCGACCCTTTTCCCTGGATACACCTTTCTCTCGAGGAAGCCAGCCAGCGCGGATCACCAGCCGACCAGCCTCGCCGATCGGACCCTCCTCCGACTTTTCCCCGGGTCGCGAAATCGGCGCCCACCCGAAAACTTCGTCCGCGGACACGGCGCACTCGCGGCACGTCACGAACTCCGCTCGATTTTTCTTTGGAGATGTTAGCTTGTATGATTGCTTGAGTGGTGGTTCCCTGGATCTCGGAAGATTTTAGGGGTGTCAGTTCTTTTAGAAGATGATCCTTGGTGTTCTTTGTTTGGATATTGATGGAAGATTGGGACGAGTCAGTGGCGTTTAGAAAAGATGGCTGTTCTGGGTGGAAATGTGGGTAGATTATTTGGGAATTTCTTATTTAGTTTCTTGAATTTTATTTTCCTAGAAAATTGAGGTGAAAATGAGGCGCGTGGGGTTTCGACTGAAAAGAACTTTGTAATAGTCGCGATTTATAAACAGGTGGTTCTGCTCGAAGATTTAACGGTCACTTATCTCGCGAAAAGATACGAAAGCGAGACGTGGTTGCGGATATGATCGAGTGACGTTTGAAGCGGTTTGCTCCAAAAATAGGACTAATCTGCCGATAAAATCTGGTATGAACAAAATATTAATTACTTGTTGGAAAGGTTAGTGTTCGCGAGTTATAGTAATCTTGTTAGATATAAGGGGCGATCTAGCTTAAGCTCTTCTTTTCTTTTTATGCAAACGCTGAATGACGTAAATGATGGATTGGTTTATTTGAAGTAGTGACATCAATGATACAACGCGGAAATGGAATGCGGAGTTGCGAATTAATTGATAGTTTATTGTTTAAACATGAACGTCTCTTTATATTTTACTTAGAATTATGATCGTTTCCACGAGGATTTTTCCGACGGGGAAACCTCTTGTTGTGATCGCGATCGTGTTATACAATGATTATCGATTTTTCCGTTCAGCGTCGATAATTCATTCTCGTTGAGATCGGAATAAAATCGAGGCAGGTGCGTTCTTCCTTTGAGTGGGTACTTCGATCATGCGAGCATCTTGAGCTTCAAACATTTTTCGAGATAACTTTGAGAATTAAATGCATGGAAACTAAAATTCTGAAAAAAATCGTCTAGGGTAAAGGACCTAATTACTGGCAGCCGACCCAATTACTGTCACCTTAAGCTATTTTACTTAAAATAACGAATAAATAAACGTTTGAGTAAAATAGCTTAAGGTGACAGTAATTGGGTTGGCTGCCAGTAATTGGGTCCTTTACCCTAGACGAATTTTTTTTCAGAATTTTCAGTTTTTTCACCTTAAGCTATTTTACTTAAAATAACGAATAAATAAACGTTTGAGTAAAATAGCTTAAGGTGATAGTAATTGGGTTGACTGCCAGTAATTGGGTCCATTACCCTATAATGAAAAAGTTGTAGAAATGAAAGGAGAAACCTAATTAATTAAATAATTAATTAGATTGATTCTTTAAAGAAATTCGATAGTTTTTTAAGAAATAACAATTCCACCACCGTTCACCAGAACGCAAAAATATTTGCCTGGATTTGCATATACCTATTTTAGGCCCTGTTATGTTTCGTCCTACCTTCTTCACACCACCACACAATCCTCCTCGTTTCCTCCCCGTATCGCCTTGTCGAAGGCCAGCACGCATCTCCAAAGCCCCATTCCACTATGAACAAAGCACTCCAGAACCCAAAGGCTCATTTAAAATCGAAATCAAAGTACACAGTAAAAACGCCCCAGCGAGCTACATTGGTCAAACCCGGCACTCCTCGCACTTTACTTTGTCTTGAAAAGCGAATAACAGATCGAGACAGCGCGTTCCCCGAATCGAATTCCTTTGCTCAGTCACAAACCTTCGAAAAATCGATTTTTCAATTTTTGTATTTTTAGAGACTTCAACTAGTGCTGAAGGTTTATAATACGGGTTTGGTATCGATGACACCGTGTAAGTTGAAAAATTAACATTTTATGTAAGATTAAACTGGACTTGAAACTTTAAACGCGTTTTTCTTGAAACAGCATTTTCAAAATCGGTGACCAAAATATTTAAAAAACCATTCAACCGATTTACTTCAAATTTTACAAGCTTACTACAGGAACAATAAACTAGTCTTTGAACGAAGGATTTTTTTATCCGATGCTTAGTTTTCTTTTAATCGACGAAAATCAGGCACGATTTATGAAAAAAATTGAAACTTTTACTTTAAACATCCGCCATTTTTTACCAAATCAATAATTTGAAAATACTAGATAATAATTCAAATACTAGATAATATAATATAATAAGTAAATTCTTTTGAATTTTTTATTTAAAATGATCGACTTTCGAACAGCAGTAGTCACCGCAGAAGCCTTTTTTTAGAGAACCTTCGAGTGATCTACAATAACTTAGTTATTGATAAATACTTTTAAATAAAAAAATTACGATGCACGGTACTAGATGCAATCCTTAAAAAGAAAAAAGATTTTTTGAGAAATGTGTCATAGCTTTCGAGTAAAAAATTTCCAAAGACCACACTTTTTTCGGCCTCCTGACTGAGCATGACCCCTGGACGTACAATATCAGACAAAAGTTGAAATACTTGAATAGCTACGTCTTCCACATAGTAAATCTAGATGTAAAGAATTCGAACGACAGTTGGACTCTTATTTTTAATCCTGGGAAGGTATTTTTCACTTTACAAATGCTTTCTCAAGCATATTTGCTAAACTTTTGGCAGTGAAAATGCCCAGAATTCACAATTTTCTCAAGTTATAATTTATTTCTTTAAAACGGTGTAGAGAAAAAAAATTGAAACTCGGCAGATATTTTCATCTACCCATATACTGCATGTACAAAAAAATTTAAAACATTGCTACTATTTCTCAACATTTTTTCAGATCATTTATTCGTCAAGATCGTCTCTTTGAAATCAGTGAAAATTAAAATCGTTATAACTCAGTAACCGTTTAGTGAATTCGTTTAAAATTTTGGGAGCACATCAGGAAGGTTAAAAAGAAAAATCTCACAAATTTTAATCAACTTGGAACTATTTTGAAAATAGGTCCAATACATCCTTAAAAACACTACAAACAGTGTTCGACCGGAGAAAAGAGCCTTGTCCGCGTCATCATTCACCATCGCCTCTACTGATCCAGCAACGCAAGGACCAGCGACGCTCGTAAATCGCTACCACGTCGCTCCACTCCCATTCCTGTCTCGCGATCGATCGTGTCCCACTGTTCGCAGCGAACAGATGGACGAGAAACGATTAATAAGCACCACTGAGACGCTGCTCAATAATTTCCACGTGGCTTCACCCGCGACTAATGAATGCACCGCGATCGATCTATTTACCGGTGAACGCCTCCTCGTTTTCCCTCGGCTGCGTCTCGCCTTGTTTTCGGCTGTTGCTCGCTGAGACGAGATCCCAACGCGGCCGGCGCACAGTGTTTCGCGTAATGGACAAAAGTCAAGAATCCGATGTGTTTGATTCACAAATTCATTTATCTTAAAATGTTAAGAAAGGAACGTAGATTTCAATGTCACCCATAACTTCTGCTGAATTTTTTATTTTGTTGTCAAAAGTGATACTAGAAATTCATTACAAATTTCGTTACATTTTTTCAAACACGTGCTATTCACAGAATATTTATGCTTTTCATTTGATGTTTATAAGTTGTGTTTATATTGTTTACCAACAATTCCAATTTCAATTGGACTTTAAAAAAAAAAACATCGAAAAATACCTCTTTGATGTTTTCGAATATTGATTCAGGGATCATTAAACTTTATATTAACGTCAATTTCACCTGCACATATTTGCACAAAACCGAAATATAGCCAAAATCATTATTAAGACGCTCACCGCGCCGGCCCAAAGCATAAGACACTTAAGTGAATCTACACATCCGATATGCTTTTTCCAATTGTTTATACAATATCTACCATGAATTTTCCATTCTGGATGCTGTCTTCAGTTTTAAAATAGCAGTTAAACGCGATACACGCGAAAAAAATAATTTGATAAAAAAATCTTTCCAACAAAAGTTAGTCAGTATACAGTTGCCAACAAATTGCGAAAGTAAATATTAATAAAAAACTTTTTATTCATTAAAAAATCAAGATCACCTTAATTTTTTTAATGTAACTGTATATATTTGTATACACCAATCGATGCATTTTTATATTCTCTTTAAAAAAGTATTAGGGTACTTAGGACGAAAACTGATTAGTTCGGAAGTTATGAATTTTGTCCCGAACGCCCATATAAGGTAAAATACCCAATACGTGGACAAGTCCCAGTAGCTGGACACTAGTGCAAAAGAACTATTTTATTAAATTATTCAAATATTTAGTCAAATATATATATGAATATATTTTACTAAATATTTAAATAATTTAATAAAATAGTTATTTTTTGGATAAAGCGGATATTAAATGTACTAATCAGTATTTTGCACCAGTGTCCAGCTACTGGGACGTGTCCACGTATTGGGTCTTTTACCTTACGCGGAACACTGCGCGGCGTCTGGCAAGGAGGATGACCGGCCATGACACAGGTGCGAACGAATCCTCGTGATGGGACCACCAGCTGCAGGAAAAATTCCTCAGGTAGGCTATTTTCAGTGACGAGGATCGTTTTTCTTCCCTGTACGACCTTCGCGGCCGGCGAACGGGGATCGCGGGAATCTTCAGATCCCCTCGTGTTGCTCGCCGATCTTCGACGAATAAGCGGTAAATACCGCGATGCACCGCGGGTGGGAATTCTTCGAAGGATTCCTATAAATAGCGGCTACCTTTGTCTCGGTGAGAACGATTTTTTGGAAAAGTCCGCGGGTGCAGTCGAGTTTAGAGATTCCTTTCTTTTATGGGCCTGCTTGCATTCCGCTGCTGCGCGGGAAGCTTGTGCGTTTGTTTCTTAAAGTTTGCGTAATTTGTTGGGCATATCTGGCGAGCGCCTCGTGGGCGCGGACAGGTTCAAGCGATTCAAGGAAATGTGCTGCGGAAATTAGGGGAATTTCGGGCAAGGTGGGTGATGCTGTTTTAGAGGTTTGTTTATCATGGAGGGAGTGCTGGGATCTGGATTTATTTATTTATTAAGGTAGTTGATTGTGCGGGGAGAATGGATGCGTGGTAGGTTGCTAAAGGATTTGTTGTTTAAAGAATAGTGGCCAGTGTGTTCCGTGAATTTTTCTATATGTAGTTTGAAACGTTTTCCATTGTTTCTGTTGTATGATATTCATAAATGATCGTTAATTGCTTTGCAATTTAAATTTTTGCGTTCTGCTGGGAACACTGAGTTTGCTGATTAATTTTGAAGACTTAAGGGGACTAGGCAGTCGTTTTTAGTGAGAAAGGGACTCTGTCTCTTATTTATTTGTAAAAAAATGAAAGCAAATCCAGATGTATCCTTTTACCCAATGTTTGTTACTATCATACAGATTGAAAAAAAATGGTAAGAAATATATATGTACTTCAAAATTGGCGCTACATACGTGTAAACATTTTAACGTTTTTCCTATAAACGTTTTTCCCCAAACGTATAAAAACAAAAATTAAATCAAAATTATGCAATTGGTGGCTGAAAAACGGCGATTTTTCCGCGAAAAATTCGTTCTTGTTTTTACGCTAAAATCCGGTGACTTCTTAATTTTTTTATGAAAATCTCGAATTTTTACAGACCATATCAGAGGTTTGGTCCGAAATGACACATGTTTTACACATCCTGTAATTTTTTTCAAGTCGATCTGAACCTCCATTCGTTCGCAATGAGGAAAAAAAGAAGAGGAAATAATATTCGAGAAAAACGCATTTAAAGTTTCTGGGCAAATGCGACGCTATAGGTTGTCGCTTGACATTTTTAGCTGCCAAATCTACAATTTTGCGAATTTTATTATAAACCAAGGGGAATTTTATTCAGATAGGATAGAACTTTAGGAAAATGCAATAATAAAAAATCGATATTTCGTCTGCCTAGTCCCCTTAAGGCAGCAATTTTACGGAAAATAAACAGCGCGACCACTTTCTTTGAACGTCTAAGTACAGTCGTAAAAAATTCTGCAACGGCTGAATGGGGATTCCAAATTAATTTATGAGTGCCAATATTGTGTTATTCCTTTTGAAGATTTATTGTGTTACTCTTTTTGGAGTTTCTCGGGAAAAACAAATTGAAACGAACGATTCGCACTAATTCTTTTTTAAAACACTTCGTCTTTATTGGTCGCGACAGTTCGTAAATATTAAATCGTATGCTAAATAGCATTCGTGACGGAAATTATGTTAAGAAAGGTTTTATTGCCCTTCGATAACGGCTACAGTTGAAAACACGGAATATTCCGCGATCTAAAGATAATGTGCTAATTATGGATTGTTCAGAGGAGAAAGAAGGAAGAATTTTAGGAACCATCTGATCAATCGAGAAATAAATTGGACAGAGTATTGGAAAGATTCTTCACAGTGCGCTTATCTACTAATCTAATGAAATATTGGCGTTCGAGCATAAGTTTTCAAGGTTTCCATGACTTTTAATTAACGACCGTGGCGCGAAGGAACTTTCCTAACATTGTGTGCAATGGGATTAGAAAGACGTTGTTCGAAATCAGAACCGTATCTATTAGGGCGGAGCGAAACTATAAAGACAAAAATTTAAATTTTAATTTTCAGATGACCTGGGAGCGGGATGGTTGTCTTTTGATTAAGCAAACACAACTGTAAAAAATTTTTGGAAAAATATTCATGTCTGAAGTTTCCTTTTTCTCTTAAAAATTGCAAAAATAAGATTCGAAATGTCATTATTTACATTTTTAAGAGAAAAAGGAACCTGCAGACATACTTAAATATTTTTCCAAAATTTGTTTACACTTGTGTTTGGTTAATCAAAAGACAACTATCCCGCACCCAGTATCTATGTAGATCGTTGAATGAATAAAACACTTTGTTACTGAAAAGTTCACGCGAAATTTTGAGCATCAAAGATGTGGAAGGGAACAATTAAAAATCCAACTAAAATGGACTTTAATAATAATAACAAATTTTCGATAAATAATCTCACTCCCTACCACCAGAATTTACAAATTTCCTATCACCTTACCTACATTGATTTCCCAAAAAAATTATTTCCGACTGCCAGTTAGCGCCCCGATTTTCGAAACAAGGAAACGCGTTGTATTCCTCCGTTTTTCGTTGCCGTTTTTCGCTGATAACAGGATTATCAACGTCTGTACAATAAACTTCATTTTATTGCCTCTTTATCAAGGCCAGCCGAAAATAGTTCACCCGATAGCGTGATTTCCCATGAGCCCGCGATTTCACGCTGACAAGTTCCAGCACGTTGGTTTCTCGATCAAACAGGAATCGATCAAGTCGTCACAGACCTACCTACGTAGACGTGATTCACTGCGCTTGTGTAAACAATGAGACGTCGAGAACCTCTCGTTGCAAAGACTTCATAGATATCCACGATCAGCCTTCGACACGTGTGTACTTAGAATTGGCAAGCTGGTGTGACTGGGAATTCTGCTGATAGGTCCTTAACGGGCTAGGACTCCCTCCAGGGTCCTGAAGAGCAAAGAGGTTTTAACCTGTTTAGCTTTAAACTCCCTAGAATATCCAGTGGAAAGTTCGTCGAGGCTTGGATCTCGTTCGCAGAAGCTCCTTTCGAAGCGGGATAAAAGTCCTTCGCAATCTTATGTCGGGGGTAGTTGAAATTCTTTACAAGTTTCACCCCAATTCATGAGTGCATCCTTTACAGCTTCACATCCACATTGTGCTTGAGTAACAATTAACTGGATTGAAGAAAGCTTTGAGTAATTGTCTTCGGAATGATTGGAAGAAGAAAGGTGAATTGAGAAGCTGTAGGGTAAATATACCAGTAAATGGACACTACCAGTTAATGGACATTTTTAACCGATTTTTTTTTTTTAATGTTTGTCCCCTCATAACTCCTCAGCATATGGACCGATTTTGATGATCTTTGTTTTATTATTTATATTTATACCAGTTATAGTTAAAAACTAAAAAGTTGAAAATAAAAAAATTTAAAAAAAATTAAAACCGACTTCAAAAAATAAAATTGCGCTAAAAAGTAAAAAATAATTTTTTCCCTTATTTAATCTACTACTCTCATATTTTTTAAGTCGGTGCCAGATTTACACAGTGCAAATGATGGGACACCGACTTAAAAAATATGAGAGTAGTCGATTAAATAAGGGAAAAAATTATTTTTTACTTTTTAGCGCAATTTTATTTTTTTGATGTCGGTTTTAATTTTTTTTTAAATTTTTTTATTTACTAAAACGAGTAAAATAAGTTACTAAAATAAGCAACTAATTAATTATAGACTTCTTCTAGTTTCTCGCTTCATATCCAAATAATTTTCGCAACACGTGCAATCAATCGCGCTGCAAAATTAATTTTATAAAAGTGTCCATTCACTAGCCTTAAGTGTTCATTTACTGGTGCCTTTACCCTATGTCGTCTTCTTGTAGGTTTCTCTGCATAGATAGGGTACGTGGTCTACCAACCCCGAATTCGTCCAACCAGAAACTGCATAGAGAATCATATTTGACTATCAATAAAACCAATCAACCCACAAATCCAGGCTTGAATTTTTCTAAGATCCTTCACTCTGCGAGTCAAGATTATCCGTCTCGATCTACAGAAAACATTCAGCACGCGCCGCTATTTAACTCGATCGTATAGTTTCCATCACGCGCCCGTCGCATGGGTTCGAAAAACATTGCGAACAGTCCAACGATCTCTCGGCAACAGTGTAGGTACAATTCCACTAAAAATGTCCTTCAATATCGCAAAAAAAAAATTAACCAGGCAATGAATTTTCTCTTCCTGCCTCGAGAAAATCTGGAAATTTAAAATCGTCTCTTCTTATCGAACTCGAGGCTTCAAATTAACCCAAATCTCGGAGGATACTCTCCCATCGGGGCCAAAGGAATTATTCTCGTTAAAGCACCTGTAGGGGAGGCCGGGGCAAAGTGGGACGGAAAAAGTTTGAAGTCGAATAAAATTTTTTCCTTTCAATAAAAATGTGTCGAAATAGATTTATAATATAATTTGAATATTACTATTGATAAATTACGAATAGCAATGCTTAAAATAAACTTAAAGTATATTAAAATTCAACTTGAAAAGAAAATGCAAAATCGACCACTTTACCCCATATATGGGGTAAAGTGAGCTACTATCTGGGGTAAAGTGAGCAGGAATAAAATACGCGTTTTAATGAAAGATATAATTATAAATTTAACTTTATTAAGTCTGACATATTATTACTAAAAAAAATTCATACATAATTATTAATAAAATACGTACTTATACTTTCTAAATCAATTTTTGGGGTTAAGCTTCAATAATGTTTTTCAGACAGGTTTCACATAAAAATAATGATGTTTTAATAAGATGCGTAACGCACTCTTCATGAGCCATAAATTACAAGCCTGCCATTGAATCTATTGCTCGTTCGAGATGGATTGACTATAAAGTTTTTGGCATACTAGACATGAACAATCTTCTTCATTTCTTTCTGTTTTTACAAACCTCGTTTTCACTTCTTGTCGTTCTTATTGGATAATATTTATTTTAAACTATTTAAACTATTTTTTTAAAAATATATTTCATTAATACATGTTTCCTTTCCAGCTCAGTTTACCCCGGCCACTTTGCTCCGAATGTGTACTCAGTGGAAAATTAATTATTTAATAATGTTAGGATTAATGTTTTCTCAAAACATTAACACGCAGAAAAAAATTGGAGTTAAAATAACGCATTTGAGACTCATTTATCCAAAAAGCTAAATTGAAAAGAAAACCAATTGGAAGGCTCTAAAACTTCATTTTTAATTTTTTAAATGAATTTCCATTTTTCGGTACCTGAATGTGCATAATTATCATTATGGTATTGCACAGATTTATTACGTCACCGAAATTTGTAAAAATATTCTATTGTTAAAGAATAAATTAAGGAAGCTCATTTTACCCCGGGGTTCACTTTGCCCCGGTCTCCCCTACGCAATCGTGGTACCCTCATCATTTGCGAAATGGTTATCTTGCGGGGCCCGGTTCGCCAGTGGAAAAGTTTCCAAAGTTTCTGTTTCACTTTCGATGTCGCCCAAGGCTTGCCGGCGTCCGGACGCGTGAACGATGGAATTCCCATCTGACTAACGACGCCCGTAAATTTGCTTTCATAGCGTGCGATAGAAAAAGACAGTGCGGCGATCGCGATCGCCGGGCGCGTATGTGCTTGCGCGCCTTTTTTTCTCGGGGGTCCCGCTACCGTGACGTAACGCGAGTGGCCATCTGAAGTGGAAGCCTCCTGTCGCTTTCGCGGGAATCGTGACGAATCGATTACGAGAGCGTAATCTCTGCGGTATCTGGGAATGATTCTATTTGGAGTTTCTGCATCCGTGCCCTAGATATCATCGACGCCACGGGATAACGCGTGCACGATAAGGGGACACCCTCCACCTCGCCTCTGCACCATCTTCGAGCTGGCGTTTCACAGCTTTAAAGTAGTTACTAGTTAGTTACACCAGGCGTCTAGACCGTTGCGCCGATAATCCTCCCGGTTGCCCCACGGTATTTATTATTATACATGTTAGTCATCGGTGACGGTGACGGCGCTGAAACGCTCGATTTCTCTCGAGTGACGAGTTTTCTTGCAACCTGAGTGGATGGGGAAGGTTCTCGACGACGCTTCCGGGCATCGAGTCCACGTGATGATCATGTTGGCTGGGCATGGGATTGGGTATAGGTGTTAGGACACCTGTTGTGAAAATGTGATGTTTGGTAGAGATTGGATATTTTTTAATGGATCTAGTTTGAAGTTTGAAGATTTTAATTGTTAAAGAAAAGTTGCTTTATTTCTATTCGGTATATTTTATTTGTTGTTACTGTTTTATAGTAATTTGTAATGGGTTATTAGAAATGGGTTAATTAACATTGTTTTAAATTTTCTGTAGCTTTTGTTTTTAAGCCTAAAATGCAAGTATGGCTTTGTAGTTTTAATAATTGTATAAGGTAGTTGACCCAGTTGCCGATAGTTTAAGCAGATAGGCCTAGTCGTTGATAATTTGAATTAATATTGAGATTTTATAAGGTTTTTGAACCATATTGTGATGATATATGTAGATAAAGACTTAAATAAATATTAATTTTTAATTTTATTTTTTACACAATATTGTTCAAAAACCTTATAAAATCTCAATATTAATTCGAATTATCGACGACTGGGTCAACTACCTTAATGTAAGAGGTGTTCCAGAGATGGGCAAAAAATTATTTGAAATAAAAATTTCATACACAAATTTTTATTTCAAATAATTTTTTGCCCATCTCTGAGGTGTTCTATAGCTTGGTAATTTTTTGCAAAACGAAGCTCACAAAATTGTGGGATCCATACTACCTTTAACGTTCAATTTTTTGTCATTTTGAGGGTTGGTAGCTTTTTGAGAGTAGGTGGCATAATACTTATGAACGATAGTATAAAATGGTGGTACCTAATATCGCCTAGCAAAAGTTAAACCGCTGTTAACTAAATAATAATTGATATTTGCAAAGTCCTTGTAGAAAACACTGCAATTACATATTACCCTTGGCACTTGGAACAGTTCCCGATAACAAAATTTTAATTTTGGCAACCGCCAAAAACCGTGTTTTCTACAAAGACTCCTCATTTTTGTATGTAATCTATTTAAAAGTAAATGTTCATATACCATAAGTTAAAATCGTTGAAACCTAACATTAGCGGTATTAGAAGCTACCTACCTTCGCCCTACAGTTGTGTAGTAGGAGTGTTTCAAGACGGTGGGTGTTTCTTAACCATTCAAGGTGACTTACTTAGAATCATATAATCAGGAAGTTTACGGAATCAACGTTGAATCGACGATACTCAACGAAGCTAAACCAACAAGACAGCTTTTCAGGTCCTTTCGTTCTTGCGAGAATTTATGGGCCTTCCTCGAACAGGACATGAAAGTAGTTTTAGTACGAAAGACTACTTGACCCTTGGTTTTCGACGAAAGTCCTCTAACATCTATAGTAACGTCGTCTCTTTTCAATTTCTCCATCAAGAATCTTTCTTCCTCTCCTGCTATGTACATTTTACAAGAGTTCTACCAACATCGAATTCTGTCGACTTAAATATCCGTGGAACAATCTGAATTCATTGCGGAATTCATTGTTTGTAGAAGACAAGGCTCTGATCATCCATTGATTTGTTGGAATCAATAGAGAAATGGAATTTCTGGGATCCGGAGTAGGGATTGCAATACCGGTAAACCGGTTTACCTGTTTCTCCGTAAATCGCGAGACATACCCTCAAATTTTTATCAGTAATTCGTCCATTTTTACCGGTAATTCGATAAATTACCTATAACAATATACTGCATACATGCGTTCATTAATTCCGTCGATATCTACTATGTTATCAGTGAAAAAAACTGCAATTAGTAATAAAGACGATAACCGAAGTATCTCATGAAGAACCAACTCTGATCCAAGAGAAAACTAAAAATCTGAATGAAGTGATAAAAAAAATCGACGCATATTCAAATAGAAATAGTAATGAGAAAATATTTACCTACAAATTAAATATGATTTTTTAATGACTAGATACCCGATCAACAAGTGGAAACCAAAGTTTAGACAAATTATGTTTTTGCGTGCTTATTTGTTAAAAAGAATTGTCAAATAAAGAATATTTAATTATGTAGGTTTAAGTTATGATTCTTTTCATTGTTTTCCTGGTGAAGATCCATATTTGTAGAATAGTATTGTCAATAGTTATACAAAGATATCTATTTTGTGTTACATTTTATGTTCAGAATAGTTTTATTTGCATATATTTTTTATAATGCTCAATTAGAGTCCAAGAAAGTTTCTTTTATTGCTTAGTCTTACATTTACAGTACCCTAAAGAAATACCGGTTAATTACCGGTAAACCGGTTTTGATTGAAAATTTTACCAAATTACCGGTAATTGAAAAAATCAGTAAATTAGCATTCCCTAATCCAGAGTGATTTCAAGGTCGCTCGATAAAAATTCACGGCTAAGTTATACGGCGGTTTGAAGGTCCTCCCCAAGGCGAAGTTTACGTTTGAAGTAATAAAAAGCGAGATGATAGAAATATTGTTATTACCGCGCTCCTTATACAAGACTTTTGAATTTCAAGCGTCGGACACGTTCGAAAGTTGCCGTAGCTCGTGCTCGACAGACATCTGGAATGCAAATTTCCTTCCACTTAAAACTTTTCGATCGACTTCGTAAGGAGCCGGAGCACTCGACATTTGCAGGAATCGCGTTTATTTTCACAAACTTCACGATCGCTTGATTCCGTTATCAAGATATTCTTCCTCGTTCGTCCTCGCTTACGGGGCAGGCGAACTTGGAGAAACTTTATCAGATCTCCTGGCTAAAAACGGCATATTCCAACCCTCGCGAACTCCCCCGTAGATATCTGAGTCGTTCGAAAAAATCTGAAGATATACCGTTAAGGAACTATAGTCGTGTTCAGATTTATTGGCCGGTGAGTTCGGTTTCTCGAGCAGCGCGCAAGGAGAAATCAGCCACCACCACCTGACTGTCGTGGATTGGCAGTTGAAGTTCCTTAGGATCTTGGTGAGAAGCTAGAGAAAAGTAGCACCGAGGCAAGCAGCAGGTGGTGGGAGAATACCCTTCAGGAAACTCACCGGCCAATAAATCAGAACACGACTATAGTTCTTGATCAGGCACTAATTTTTTATCAGTTCATGAAATAAATCGTTCTTTTCAGTTTAAGACCTTAAATAATTGTTTCAAATAATTACTAACATAAAAAAGGATAATTCACAAATATACGTGTTGTCTGTAAAAGCAGTTAGTATTGTTAGTTTTTGTGAAAATAAATGTGTAAGGTAGCTGACTTGAAGGAAGCCTCTGTTGAACGCCATCGACGCCACAGTCGATTTCTTTACTGGTTATTGCGGTATTAAAGATTATTTTCATACGTTTTGCTTACAATAGTGTACTTTACAATGTGGCGAAAGAATTTTAGTATTATATGTATTATTTTGCGTTAACAGTCAGTGATCATCATTTAGTTCCACTTTTTTCTTATGGAACCAATTTTTGATCACGTGAATAAAAATTAGGGCATCATAATATTATAAAAAAAAATTAAATTTAGAAAAATTAAAATTTAAAAATTAAATTTCTTTTTAATTAGTATTAGTATCTCATCAAATATTAATTCCTTACCTGATAAGAAATTAGTTCCCATGTATCTTAGATGATCAAAAACTAGTTCCTGACCTGATCAAAAATTAGTTCCCATGTATTTTCAGATGATCAAAACCTAGTTCCTAGTCACCTGATTATTCCGTACCTTATAAATAATTAAATTATACGTATTTTCAACTTTTTAAAATTTTTCCTTAAAGTGTAAACATTAATTCATCTTTTAGTATAAAAAAAAGTCTATGGTTGAAAGTTTTATTAGGTTAAAAATAAATATTAAAGCGGGACGCCCTCTAAACTGATCAGAAACTAGTTCCTTAACGGTAGGTAACATGAGATATAGCTAATTAGATCCATCGGAATTTAGTTACTCGCGCGCGTTGATAATTAATTTTGCGTAAACAAGGATCCATTTGATAATCATAATCAGAGACAGAAAATACCTTCGCGGTCGCCGGGCCCCAGAGACCAAAGTTCCATTTCTGAACTTGAATCTCAGACGTTTCTAATCGCTTCTAATCGCGCGAGTCGGTCGACTGTCCGTGGGAACTCCGTTTGATAAATCGCCGGAGTAAGTCAGCGTGGAATGACAGAGGTTCGTGCAGAATCTAGATCCTCCTCTGGATTATATATGAAAAGTTGCCTTTACGCTTAACTCATCTACTGCCACCAGATCTCCGGTGGGTTCATCGAATTATCTGCTATCCGTCGATCTGCGATTAATAGAAAAATTCCGCGCGGAACGTTGCCAGCTAATGTCCTCCCTTCTTGTCCCGCCATCTTCGATAAGACCGGACGACACTCGAACCCAGAATTCGAAGTGGTCTGTTTTCCAGACGGATAATTTCTTCCCTTTGATAATTTCATGTTACTTGACCTATGACCGTCGCGTTTGTAATTCTTTTTCGTCGATTTGCGCGGATTTATTCGGAGGAATTGATAGCGTGCGATGGGAAATGTTTCTGGGGATTGGGAATTGTTGGCGAGAGGTGTTCGTCAAGTTACGACGCGTGTGGCTATGTATACACTTCTTTAGCCGTAGGCAAATATTAGGAAGGAGGGAGGAATGGGAATGGTAAAGAGATTGCAGCGTCATCCTCAAGCTTGCGAGAGATGAGTATCTATGTATCTAGGAATTTTGCTCTACTAGCTTTACTACTCGGCTTCGCCAGAAATTTAGTTTCTGATTTTATAAAATAATTTATTTTTGTGAAAATGGTCACATTCCTCTGAATTAGTGAGCTGAGGCACATTTCGGGATCCCAGAGTTTATCGTTCGAAAGTTTTTAGGCAAGAAACACACAAACATATAGAATCTTTCTGCTTTGTGTATTAAGATTATTTAAAGTGTTGTACAGAGAAAGAATATATCGTTGTATTATTATATTATTATTTAATATTAAGTAGAGTAATAATATTAGAAAGAATATACCAGTATTCTAAAATATTCTAATTTAAACTGAAAAAGTGGGATTAATATTTCAAAGTAGAAGATAAATCAAGGGCATCTAGTGCTAGGGTGAAAAGGGTAAGGAACGAAGGAAAATTAATTTGGGGCTCCAAAAATATTGGACCCCGACACTGTCCCCTATCTTACGGTAAAGGGAAAATGGGTGGTACCTAAACATTTTTTACAGAGACCCAGAGACACGTTGCAGAAAAGGAAATGAGTTGTCTTAACACCTTTACAACAAATTTTGATGATTGTATGATTTGAATTAATTTTCTTTGATTTTCATGAAGGATAGCATAGAATTTCACATTAAAAGTCACTTGTGGTCGAATTTTCGAAAAATTATTTGTATCATTATTTGTTCACTCGAGATTTTTCATAGCAACTTTAACAAACAGATAAACAATATTCTAAATGACGTTGGCTCGTTTCTAATCTAATTACCACGATCGACATTGTTTCAGTTGAAAAGAGTATTAAAATATTTCTCCCCAAGAAATTCCTTAATAAAATTATTTATTTATTCATCCTTTTTCCATATCTCTATCCACGAAACAAGAATAAGAATTAGGTCGGTTTGTTAGACGCTAAGCGATATTAGAATTCAACAGGATCCACGGCCCTTATTTGGCGGAATTCCTAGAAATCTTTAATAAAAGATATGAACCATCGTTTTGGAACTCGGGATCGTAGGCGTGCTGTGAGCGGAAAGAGAATAGATTAAAGAATGTCGGTACCTTATTATATTGGCACGTACGCTGCTATCATCCAGAAGATAGTTAACAAAACCTACAAACTCAGGAGAAATTAATTATATTGTACACGAACAGTAAAAACAAATTAAGTGCAAATTAAACAAACTCACTCCATCTTATCGCCTGTCGAGCAGCTGGATATGTTTTTACAAAGCACATACAGGTTCCTTTATTTTATGGAACTTCATTACTTCCTTGAAAAGCTTGCAATAAAATAAAATGGGAACGACGCACAGTGTCGCGGTACGTGTTCAAAAAGAAAAAATTAGAGTTTTGAAATTTTGTATTTCGTTGCATAGAATTGATAGTAAACAGTCCTTCGATATAAGAACGTCATAATTTATTAACATAAATAACGGATTTAAGGTTAGTAATTACATTCAAAGTTGAATAACCAAACGCATAATAGAATAACCCATTGCATTTTTGTTGCATTTATAAATTCATTTGTTTCTTATTTCTTGAAAATAAGCAAAATGTATCCTTTTTCGATTTATTAATTAAAATTTATTGTATTTAAAGATATGGATACGTACCAGCGGCTCAAATTATTACTTTTTTGTTGCATCTTCTACATTCTGGAGAGAATTAAAAAAAAACGAAACATATCGGTTCTTTCATTTTTTTCCTACAATTAGTTCTATTTTTGCTCTTTAATTTGGTATAAATTTTATCTGCCCCCGAGTGCTCCCACATAAGAAAAATACACATAATAAAACGAAAAAACTTGACAAATCTGTGCTCAAATATTTTTTTTAAAAGACACCGAGCTTTGAATTCCTTCAGATTCAACTGATAATGATGAATATGCATCATAGGAATGAATAATTTAAAATCTATTATAAACACGAATTATTTCAAAAATTAATTTGATTGTTTTTATAATTTTATCAAATGTATATTTTAATGAATTATTTTACATTAAGAATTAATTTTTTTGTGTATAAATATGATTAACATATCAATTACATGTAAATAATTGTATCTTAATTGAAAATTGATTTTTGATTCTTTTTCCTATATACTCGTTACACTGTGCGACGTCAGAAGAAGACGTCACAAGACGAAGCTACGTGCAGGAAGTTACATTGCTCTAGGCTAGTTCCATTTTAATCGATTGTTAATGATAGCGAGAAGTGTTTGAGATAAAAGCTGAAGGGTCTCGAAGAGGACGTTGCACGGCGAACGTGACTTGGTGGAGGCGATTCGAACATTCGAAGGTCGAATAGAATCGTGTACCTTTTTCGCGTCACGTCGTGGCTTCGGGTAAGATAAAAATAACGATCTGCGTTAATGAAGGCCTCGCGAGATGACTTTGCTGTATGATTGATGGAGAGTAATAATACCTTTAAATTAGGTGAAACTTTGGGTCCAAGATGGACACTCCATAGCCCACACAGCACCATAACATTGCAGCAACGTCTCTGCAATATTGCGGTGCAAGATTGCAATGTTGCACCATAACACTGCAGAGACGTTGCAGGTTCAGTCCTATGTCCGCCTTCGCAATATTGCAGGTGTGTATTTTTGCAATGTTGCGGCAGCATTGCAAACATATAACCCTGCAACGTTCCGGCAATGATTCTGCAACGAAACGGTAATAAAAACGGCCAACGAGAAATTCTAGCATATCCAGTTAAATGAAACATGCTGTAGAATCTACTCGACGTCATATTTCAAATTTCGTCAAAGTCATAGTTGCTTCAGAATATTGCTGTACTTTTTCTACAATATTTCCACTACAGTATTGCACGGCAATATGTAGGCAATTTTGCTGGGTCGTTGCCACTGAAACATTGCACATCGATTTGCGCGCAATATTGCCGAAATATTGTAGGATCGTTGCCAGTGGAATATTGCACGTCGATGTGCGCGCAATATTGCCGAAATATTGTAGGAACGTTGCCACTGGAATATTGCACGTCGATGTGCGCGCAATATTGCAGAAATATTGTAGAATCGTTGCCAGTGGAACATTGCACGGCAACGTTCTTGCAATATTGCTGCAATATTGTAAGATCATTGCCACTCCAATAATGCACGGCAATATTGCTGGAATGTTCCTACAATATTGCAATGCAGCCTGCAACAACGTAATATTGCAGCAACGTTCCTGCAATACAACTGCAACGAAGTGTGCTGTATGGGAGAGCATCAATACCACAAATTATTTCATATCTATAAGTACAGTGGACGCTCGATAATGAGCCGCAGTCGGGGCTCTAGAGGCGGGGTTTTCTCAGAAGCGGCATATTAACGAGAGCCAATGTAACGCGCGCTCTCCCCATAACTCTCCTGTTTTCGTTTCCGTGATGGCTGCCCCCCGCCAGAATACTCTTAAGGTGCGTCACACTGATGTGAGAAAAAGAAAAAACACAATCACGTATATGTATTGCTTGCGAACTCCAGTGTGGAGGCACCATTAAGGGTTAGCATTCATTGGCTCGCTGAGCGTGAGAGAAAGGGAGGTGCACACACGCGTGCGAGTAATGCGTGTGAGCTGGGGCGTTCCCAACGGCACTTTAAACAGCGGCATATTATCCAGCGTCCACTGTATACAGATTTATAAAATATTTAATTTGGTTATCAAGAGCAATACCTTCATCTGCAACAGTAAAAAGAGAAATTAGAATTCCATTCCAAATAGAAAAGAATGTCACAAATAATAATCAACCCTCGTCTGTCTCGAAGTCATCACCTGCAAATAAGCCTACGTGAATTAAACAACGCCATCCTGGGAAACTCCAACTGATTCGATTCGTTTCCCGACAACTCATCCCGTGGATTTTCTAAAATTGAACATCGTGGGTGCTAAAAGCGACGCGTTTGCACTATCAGCGTGGGGAGGTGGGGCACCGCGCGGCTCGTTGCTAACGCGTTGTACCAACAAGCCAAAGTGTTGTTTCCTAGTATACTGGGACAAGTAGCTATGTCCAACGTCACGAAATACGTAATAGCACGATTTTACTTGGAAATTGGTGTCGTCGTTACTAATAACACGATGCGCCATCGTTCTCCCTTCATCTACATGAAACTTTAGTGAAAAGTCATCAATGGATTTATCCACCTGACGCGCGTACTTGGAAAAGCGCAAGTGTGATCTATGTATCAGTGTGCATCAGTCTGCAGAATGTTAAGTCGCTGCATTTTGATAATTGTCTGATGACAGCGATTATATCTGTATTGGATCGGTGCCCCAGAAGAGTTAATACCCACGACATATGGATGCTCGAGATAAGCTGTTTCGTTGACGCAGCGGGAGATGGTGAAATGGAAATGAACTTGGTAACGATGTAGAGTTTGCCTTTAATTGGAGATTTGTATTTTCATGGGGAATTGAAGACGTTGCAGCGAGAGGGGTGCAGCTCTATTTTTACCAACTTGGAGTGAATTAGAAAAATCTTTATATAAAATTCTTGCTTTGACTTAGCATTAAAAAGAGGACACTAATTGAAAAATATAGGTAGGTATATATTTTCACAGAATAAGTGGTAGTCATTGAGTTGATAAGATTTCATTTCTATTTTTGGCTTTTTTGACTTATTTCTATGTTTATTTCTGTTTAATATTTATATTAATATTTTTATTATAGAATTCTTTTTCGCCAAAAATAGAAATAAAAACTTATCAACTCAACAACTACTACTTATTGTGTAAAAATATATATTTTTTAATTAGTGTTCTCTTTTTAATGTTAAGTGACACCAATAATTTGAATATTAATATTAATATTTTCAGTAGAATTTTTTTTACATAGGGTCAGGTGAGGTAGATTGTAACACGGGATACAATACAACAGTGAAAGTACTTGTGTTTCTTTGTAACATCTTTATCGCGTCATTCTACGTTTTTGACAAACAACCTGCCGTCATCTTGATTCAGTTGTCATTTGTCGGCATCGTACCTTTCCCGTGGACCCGTGATAATACCTACCAAATTAGGTTTTTTTTAAAGTTTGTTTCTATTTTACATACAGTAATTCTGGTAAGTAATAATATTTTGCAAAGAAACTACATATATTTGTTGCTGGATGTAACAATAAAGTTTACCGGTATTCGTACCCTATAAAAATCCAGTTAAAATTCCAGGGGCACAGTGTAACGGGGTACAATGTAACATGAATATGACATCAGTTACTTGCGCAAAAATGGAAAGGTAGATCATATCTTTTACTTTTCGCTGTAACTGGGTCTAGAACTGTTGCAATGGATGATATAGAACTTATATTTTCATTTCCTAAAATGGTAAATAAGACAAAATAAATACAATTTGAATTAATGCTTCTTTTGTATTTTATTGGTATTTTGAAGGTTTAGTGCAATTGTTATTGTGCTTCCTATTCTGTTACATTGTACCTCTAAGGCTGTTAAACTAAACTCCAGATCTGGTGCACACTGTAACAATTATGTGATTTGGGAAAAGTGTTAAATTAATTACCTTTTAAGGATAATTATTAACATCTGCTAATTCTGATTTGTAGGACCAAGACTGTTGATTGTTTACATCCAAAACAAAAGTTGATTTATTATACATTCTGTTGTCTACAATCATTATAAACTTTATTGCTACACTCTACCCCACTTGACCCTATATTACACATCACAACTCAAAAACTGTTAAAAATGGAATTGCACCCTTCTTACTGAAGATCCTCAATACTGCAGGGATTTTTTTAAGGGTTTTGAAGTAGGGGTAAGGGGATAAGTTAGGACGACCAGTGAAAAGTGAGCTGAATGGGCAGGCAGTAGAAACAGATCTTATGAACAGACCTGTTTCTATGCTTCGAGCTATACGCATTCTTCTGTTCTATCTAATAATCGGCATTACGGTTAGTGTAACAGATTCCATTGAAATGTTTACAAGCAACGCTTCGTATCTCGCCCGCGGCCTTCTTCAACCTGTTTTCCTCGATTGGAGATTAACGGGAGTATCTTTTTTTTATATATGCAATTAGTGGAAGTCCTACTTAACGAGATATTAAATGCCTGCTCTGCAAAATACTCCGTTACGGCGGCGAAGTTCTTCGATCCACCCTCGTATTCAGTGTCAGCAGTGGCGGGAGAGTTGCAGATGGACTTTCATCGATTTCTGTCGATTGAAAACTTCGCGGCATTAAGGGGGTATACCCGTTTCAACCCTCGGAAAATGTGTACATTTTGTGGATTTTTTTACAAGTCAACGGTTTAATGCAGATTTCCCGTTTTTTTACTATCTTTACATAGTATTATGAACTACTAAAAAAAAAAGTTTCAATTAAAAATATATTGTTTTTGGGAAGTTATGCATACACATCCGTAAGTCTTTCGATTTTAGACGGCTAAACGGTGGCCCTGAAAACAACTGTATGTCGTGTCTGAAATCAAAAACATTAAAATTTTCTTATAAAGTATGTCAATAGCTATCGCCCAACGAAGCCGATTTTGAAAATTTTGAAAAATAAAGAAATGGTGAGAGATCAAAGGTAAAGTTAGATTTATCTAAGAGAAAAATCCACCTTTTTTCTTTATAAATAATAAACGGGGAATCGGAATAAAAATAGTCTTCGTTGACCTTCGCAACCGTAATGAAAAATATAGTTTCGCTGCGATCGGTCGAGCCGCCGCACAGTGGGGCAAAGTGACGAAGTTTGTTTCAAAATCAAAGAACTTTTGATAGAAATGAGATAGAGCGATGATTTTTTTTTAAATTAAAGCTGAAAGGTTGTAGATTAAGGGAAAATTAATGAAATTATGGTACGAACGTTTTTTACTTTTGAAAATCTGTGTTAAACTCAAAATCGCCTTTTTCAAAATCCTGAGGGGGTAGACAAATTTTGCGAACGGATTTGAAATCAGCGCGACAAAATCTATAAGAAATGATGTATAACATGTGAAGAAAAAATTCTAACCGAACATGGTATTGGATAAAACATAATTTTGTTGTAAAATTTCAACTTTAACACAGATTTTCAAAAGTAAAAAACGTTCGTACCATAATTTCATTAATTTTCCCTTATTCTGCAATCTTTCAGCTTTAATTTAAAAAAAAAATCATCGCTCTATCTCATTTCTATCAAAAGTTCTTTGATTTTGAAACAAACTTCGTCACTTTGCCCCACTGTGCGCCGCGTCGCACAGTGGAACGACGTAAGGACAATAACTGGACATGGCAATTACTTCCAAACGGTTTGGATTTTCATTGTAAAAATTTGCACACATTCAATTCATGTTAAGTAGAATAACACAAAATCGAAAAATAGCCTAATTTTCGGTGGTTAATTCCCCCCCCCCCCATTGAATGAATTATTACGTATAACTTATAGTGACGATTCATTATTAAATATAACAATTTTATTAAAAATATCAACAAAAAAATATACATTTAAATATTAATTATGTATTAATGTTCATTAGAGATTCCTCTTCTTCTACATTTACATCAACATCTGTTTCGGCTAAAAGTTCTATTGCTTCCTGAAGTAATGCTTGTTTTGTAGTTTTAACTAATGGAGGTCGGAGAGATGATATTAATGGATCAGACGTTATAAGCAGATTGTGCAAGATATCTTCATTTGCTGAGGTTAAATACGTATGAACTGAAATGTTTACATTACATTTATTTTATTAATCGCAGCTAGTAGCAGGTAATTTTACTACAGTTCAAAACCTTACTATTAAAGGATTAAATTAAGATATTTTAGACCTTGGGCAACTTTGAGCAAAACTTTAAATCACTAGTTGAATTATTATAGTACCGAGTGCAACACACTTTTATTTAATACAGTTGTTTATTGATGAAATCCAAGTTAATTCCGAATGTTTTTTGTACAAAATCATTAATAATAAGATACTCAGTAATATGTAAATTATTGAGAACTTATGAAGTAATAGGATGTAGGCAATAATGGTTTAAAGTGGTGCAACTGAAAGACAAAAAGATTGAAATTTTCATATAGGTCAGATTCATATACAATTAAATCGAACTTAATGTGAATATAAAGTTTATTTATTTGTGTTTTCTAATGCTACGAACACTTAATAAAGATTTATTGAAGCTATAGAACAGAATTTTGACACTTCAAATTTTGGCCGATGTCCAAATAAATAGGGCATTCTCGTTCCACTGTGCGCCGCTCCCTGCTACCTGGGATGTTTCACTCAAATGCCTATAACTTCGTCAATTTCCCGAATTTTTACATCAGACCTGTTTTATACTATTTCTAAAACATCAATCTATGAAAATATGTAAAACAGGCCACCGTAATAAAAAATGTACCTAGTTCCGCTGCGATCGGTCCAGTTTCCGCACATCGCTATCCGGTGCTACCTGGGTGGTTCCACTCAAATGCCTGTAACTTTGTCAGCCTTCCGAATTTTTACATCGGACTTGATTTATAATATTCCTAAACCATCAATCTATGAAAATATGTAAAAAAAAAAATCCGATTTTTGACACTTTCAACCGGTTATACCCCCTTAACCGAGTATTTTGCAAACCGGAACGAGAAACTTTACCCAACCCGGGATCATGGTATTATCATACAAACAACGATGGACCAATTTTAGAGATTATAAAATGGGCTAATATTAAAAAATACTCTAAAAAACATCTTAATAAATTCCTTCTATGTCATACCCTTCTAATTCACTTTTATTTATTAACTACCCATTTCACAAAATCCACCACTATCCCACACAAATATTAATCCAGACAACTGTACTCCCCAGTTGCAACGGAAAGATCGCTAAATCGCAGCGCGCAAACGATAACCCGTATAAGTTTTTGTTACATTACAGAACGTTTGCAACCAGCAGAGACGACGCTGTACACGCAGTACGTTCTTTCACAAAGCATCTTCCATCGACGCTAAATGCCAGTTCGCTGAAATTAATAGAATAAAAATTGCAGCCGGTGAGCAGCTCTGTTATTGTCGTCCTCATCGCATGTCGCCTGCCGCCGCAGGGGAGAGTGCACTTCCCATTGTTTATTTGTAACCCAGCGTTACGTGATATTAGTAGTCGGTGTTATCGTGTTGAATTATCGTGGCTGGAAGATACAAAGAGGCTGGAGCAGATGTTTCTTTAAATAGATTTATAATAGACAGCGGATAACGAGTGATAAAATGTAAATAGGTCCGCTGTTTGCAGCGCTCGTATCGCTATAAATAATATATGTAATAATAATTCCAGATCACGTCGGTGATCGTTGCCTCGGTCTTTCGCCTGCATCGCGGAGCAGAGCAACGGAACGTATTATTCTTTGACGTAAATGGGAGAACTGTAGATCCGTTTTTAACGAGGTGAATCGTGGACGGATCCACTCGGTGTAGAGAAAATATTTTACGACGAGCAATATGTTAACGATACTTGTAGTTTAGGATCGTTACAGTGAGTTTTGTAATCCCTGTATAATTGTATACATATTTCGCGTAGGAGGCCTTAATACATGATTCGTGACGATAGATTTATTGCCTCAGAAATTTTGCACGATTGATTAACGAACTCGATAGTTGAAGTGCTCCTGCACGATATGGTCAACTCATTCCGGTGATGTAACTTTTTCGGGAATGCCCTTTTATCTTTAATTTTTCTTTATGTAATCGCCTGCAACGAAATGATGCAATGAAATTCGACGTGTCTCGTCGGCTGGCAGATTAGAGATTAGATACACTTCGTCATGCTCGCGATTTCAATTGCCTGATGCAATGTCATGCTGGAAAGCAAACCCAGAATGCCATTCCAAGAAGTGGGGAAGTATGGTTCAGTCATGAAAAAACTGCTCTTGCGTCGATCTAAGCGAAATTGTGCAGTCGAAACGCGATTAAAGTGCAGTTCTACTTTCACTTGTTTTCAGTTAACACTAAGTTGTAGTACCGTTGTCGATAGTTTGTTGCTTTGCTGTCTGATTATAATTGCTCCAAGCTGGTGATTAAGTAATTACAAGCAACAGAAGTTATTTTTAATGCAGTTGGGGGCCGTCCTTAAATTACGTAAGAGTAATTTTGGCTATTTCTTACCCCCTCCCTCCCCCAGGATAAGAATTCGTAAGATTTAATATTGCAACCCCCATCTTACGTAATATTTTTTACATTGAATTTTTTCCAGTTATTAAAATTCTTTTAAAGGTTTATATAATTCAGTTAACTCGATTTCGGGAAATTTAAACTAAAACAACTTTTCTGGAACATTAATGATAGAATTTGTATTTATTGAAAATTAGGTTAAAAAATATTACGTAACAGGCTATCTGACTCCTCCCTCCCCCTTGTAAGAAAACGTAAGAAATTCGCGACCCCCTCCCCCCCCAAAAAGCCTTACGTAATTTAAGGACGACCCCTTGGGCCCCTTGCAAAAATCACCCTTGTCTTTGCTACCCTCAGCTAACAAAGTGGACTCAAAATTGTCTCTAATCTGTTCAAAGTTGAAATTACCTGGCAAAGAGGATTCGATTTAAGTTGAAGCTGGGTTATATATAGATAGATCCAGGTGTATGAGTTTGAAGGCACGCTGGTCGTGGACGTTTTCAATTTTCCACGTGAAATTCTATTTTAAGCGCGGCTGCTAAATGTTTTTCCGCGGCCGATGCGCTCGCGGCGTTCAAACATTGAAGTAGGACAAGGAGCGATTAGGTAACGCAAAAAGCGCGATCGACGTAGACGTGGGGCTACGTCACGATTCTTTGCTCCCGGCTGATAATCGCCGTTTCTTCCATCCGAGATTAGAACTTAGCAATGACTCGATACTTTTTAGCCGCGTTGCTCGCGCTTCCCCTTACCGAGATTCCGCGTTACGTCACGCTTTGCGTGCGACCGTTCCCGCTTGGTTCGAGCGAACCGACGAACGCTCGCGGCAGCGTCGACCAGCCTTCCTGCCTCTCCAAACAATCCCCCCTGTCCCCTCTGTCACTGAAATTGATAAAAAGTTCTATCTTTTCGCTGGTTTCTCCAGGGGCGGATTTGTGTGTGGGTGAATTTGGGGGAGTGGCAAATTTTGGGAAATAATTAATTTTGGGGCGTGATAAATTTTGGGGAGCGATAAGTTTCGGGGAGCGACAAATTTGGGGAGCGGTAAATTTAGGGGAGCGGAAAATTTGGGGAGTGGCTGAATTTTGGGGAACGGTAAATTTAGGGGAGCAGCAAATTTGGGGAGTGGTTAAATTTTGGGGAACGGTAAATTTGGGGAGCGGCAAATTTTGGGAAGCGATAAATCTTGGGAAGGGGCAAATTTTGAGGGTATCAAATTTCAGGAAGCGAAAAATTTTAGGAAGCGGCAAATTTGAGAGAATATAAAATTTTGGAGAGTGGCAAATTTGGAAACGAAAAATTTTGGGGACCGGCGAATTTTGAGGAGCAGTAAATTTGGGGGAGCGACAAATTTTAGGGTGCGGTAAATTTGGGGGAGTGGTTGAATTTTGGGGAACGGTAAATTTGAGGAGCGGTAAATTTTGGAGCCATAAATTTTGGGGAGGGACAAATTTTGGAGCGACAAAACTTGGGGAGGGACAAATTTTAGGAAGCGGCAAATCTTAGAAAATATGAAATTTGGGGAGCGAAAAATTTTGGGGCCCGGCAAATTTTGGAAAGTGAAAAATTTTGGGAAGCGACAAATTTTGAGCGAAAGAGATTGCTAAAGGTTTAAACACAGAAGCTTGAGACAACTTTAAAAACAATTCACTTCTTTTTCATATACCGAATTAGCAATAACTCATATATGAGTTACCATAATGAATTAATTTTGAAATCGTCCCGACCATTTTAAATTAAAATATTTTATAATAATTTGCAGGCACGGCGGGAGCCATTATGCAAGTAATGCGCCGCATAAGGGCGCCAGCCAAAGGGGGCGCTAAAAACTGTATCGCAGACATAATAATAAAGGAACCCAACTCCCATAAAAAACAAAATGTAAATGTAATTCTTTTTTTAATTCTACCTCGTAAAGGCAGAACGTATTAAGGGGGTAGACACGGGTAATGCAGCGCGCTGTATACCGACACAATCTGGCCCGAAACATTGGTCTGGGCGGGCATGTTGTTTGTCCTTATATGATCAGATTTCGGGCTGAGTGACGTCTCATTCGAAAGAGGAAGCTTCAATGCAGACCGCTCTGGTCATGATTCGACGAGATTGTGTTGATATGTAATAATATGAGTGATCAAAGTAGAGCAAAAGTCGAGAAAATACACCCGCAAGAATCCAAGTATTTTTAGGTCACTAAAAGAATTTTGTGACTCAAACGATGACCAGAGCGGTCTGCATTGAAACTTTCTCTTTCGAATGAGACGTCACTCAGCCCGAAATCTGATCATATAAGGACAAACAACGTGCCCGCCCAGACCCATGTTTCGGGCCAGATTGTGTCGGTATACAGTGCGCTGCATTACCCATGTCACGTGGCGTGTTTACGTCCTTAAGTATTTTTAGGTCATTAAAAGAGTTTTGTGACTCAAACGGTTATCCCAGCGCTCCGCATTGAACCTTCCTCTTTCGAATGAGACCTCGCCAAGCCCAAAATCTGCTCATATAAGGACGAAAAAGGAAAAATTCCAAACCCATGTTTCAGGTTAGATTGTCGGTATTACAGCGCGGTGCATCGCCCGTGTCACGTGACGTGTCTACCCCCTTAAATAGAAAACAGGTGCAAAAATTTGGGGGCGCCAAAAATTTTTTGCATAAGGGCGCCAACCATCCTCGCGCCGGCCCTGATAATTTGCAGGGAAGGCGGCAGACACTTGTTAACCTAGGGGCGTGAAATCTAAAAAATCCGTCCTCGGTTTCCCTTTTCCCTGGAACATGATCAATTTTGAATTTCAAAAACTCATGGGTTACGTCTGAGTTTCTATTCTCCCCTTTTTCTCGAAGAATTTGGTAAAATATGCTAATTCTTTGACCCACTTTCTGTCTTCCTTTTGTTTTCCTTAAAATTCGATGGATTAAGAGTTGTTTTGATTGGGAGGTTTAATTCTGTTTTTTTTTTTTTTTTTTTTTTTCAATGAGTAGATATCTACATATTATCAAGATACACGATTGTGTTTCGCATGCTTCGTTCCGTAATATATTCTTGTGTATATTTTCGGTAATATATTCAGAATTATTTCACTAGTAGAAATGTGTTCTTGAAGGCGAAATTAATATCAACTCGATAAACTCTGGATCTCAGTTTTTAATAATATCTGTGACCCCACATCGAAAAGTATATACATACGTATCACATACGTAGTATTAGTCGATAAACGACACAAAGGTACCATTTGAAATTATTGCAGATAGTTGATGCAACCGAGGCAACGAACCATTAAGAAACTCTGCGCTAGACGATCCTATCAGCTTCATAAAAAGAGGTTCCTCCATCTTCTATGCGTGATAGGGGAAAATTAAAATCACCGAGGCTGACCCAGCGTGGCGCATGGAATTCGGATCGTCCACGACTACCGATCTCGATCCATTTCACAATAATTCTACAGTATCACCTTTATTCCACTCTTCTATCTGAGAACGAATGCCTCGTTCCGTCTTTCTCAAACTTGTTATGCAACTTTGTATAAATACACGAAGCAGTAATGAATCAGCGATCAAAATGCAAAAATAAAACAATTTCTTTTAATCATTGCAAATATTCAGTCCGCGCAAAAGTTCCTTCGCTTGACGAACCAAAGTTTTTATTGAAAGTGAAAATAAGAAACATGTTTCTTTAATCAAATTATTTCCCTTGGCTACGTATCTGCAACCTTTTGTTACTTCCCTGGTAAAAGATCACTTTTGCATTAACCTAATAGAATTTATAATTCAACGCCTGTGAAACCTGTCTATGATTCACACTCGTGTCGTTAATTACGGTTAATCGGCGTGCCCCGTGTGCATTAGATTAATTAATCTAATCGATCGCAGTTACTAGAACGAGTGTACGTGTCTAGCATTTACAAGGAGGTTTCTTTTCGCAAGCAATATTCGCCCTCGAGTGCCACTGAATCATCGGATCCGGGATTCCGTAGCGTTCAATGAAATCGACGCGTGGGTGGTGTGACAAGGCAATATTTCCGGATTCGGTGGCCCACTCTTAATACCGCCTATATATAAATTGGGAAACCCGTTAAGAGATCGTCGATTTCGTCTATTTTTATAACACATTAACGCGAAACTGCTTGTCGAACAGCTGCCGAAATACAGAAAACGATTCTTCGAGGAGGCGTAACTAATTATCAGCCCATTAACGTCACAAGTGTTGCAACGGCCTTCCCGAAATTTCTGTGGACTGTGGACGCGATGAAGCTTATCCTGACGAAAGAAATATCTCGACTATCGAATCGAATCATTAAATTGTATATTATTATTCTCCTGATACCGGAAAGTACGCGAATTGAAAGTGGCATTGGAGATTGAGAATTTCTGGAAAAAGAGGGAATCATTGTATGCAGGAGAAGACGACCTAATTAGATAAACGAACGTTTAATGTTACACTGATATTGTTATGCCACTGATCTAATTGTAAGCTGAATAGGAGGCAATAAGTCATCGCTCTAAGGCTATGATAAGTAAGTGCTACTGACGAGTGACGATACATAAATGTAATCTCGCAGTTTTGCACTTGACGCTTCGGATGACACGTAGAGATATCGAAAGTCCGATTAAACGTACACTGGCTCACACCCATAATCGTACTCTCTTTAAGGGGGTAGACACGTCACGTGACACGAGCGATGCACCGCCCTGTAATACCGACAATCTAACCTAAAACATGGATTTGGGATTTTTCGTGTTTCGTCCTTATATGAGCAGATTTTGGGCTGGGCGAGGCCTCAATCGAAAGAGGAAGGTTCAATGCGGAGCGCTCTACTCACTGTTTGAGTCACAAAACTCTTTTAGTGACCTAAAAATACTTAAGGAGGTAAATACGCCACGTGACACGAGCGATGTACCGCGCTGTAATACCGACAATTTAACCTGAAACATGGGTTTAGTAGGATACGTTGTTTGTCATTATATTAGCGAATTTTGGGCTGGGCGAGGTCTCATTCGAAAGAGGAAGGTTCAATGCAACACGCTCTACTCATCGTTTGAGTCACAAAACTCTTATAGTGACCTAAAAATACTTGGAATCTGCGAGTGTATTTTGTCCATTTTTTCTCTACTTTGGTCACTCATATTATTACATATCAACAAAATCTCGTCGAACCATGGCCAGAGCGTGTTGTACTGAACCTTCCTCTTTCGAATAAGACCTCGCCCAGCCCAAAATTCGCTCATATAATGACAAACAACGTATCCTACTAAACCCATGTTTTGGGCCAGATTGTGTCGGTATACAGCGCGCTGCATTACCCGTGTCTACCCCCTTAAGATCGCATAACATTTTTAAAATTGCTCTAAATACTTGAGTTTTTTTGAGAAGCTAGAAGGATTAGTTTGCTAAATGACGTGTTACGTGGTTTTGAACAAAAATGCAACTAGTCGGAGTAGGAAAAAAATAGTAAAGGTTGTTTTTCAACTTTTTTCAGAGACTGTAATAAAAATTTTAAAAACTCGTTTGTAGATTTAAGTACGTTGTATATATGTTGAAAATTTCATCCAAATTGGTTAATGTTGCTCTGAACTACAAACGTTTAAAGATAGCAGATTAAAGTCGAAAATCGGTAATTCATGAAATTAAATCTACAAACGGGTTTTTTGAATATTCATTACAGATTCAGAAAAAAAAGTTGAGAAAACGACCTTTATTATTTTTTGCTATTCCGACCAGTTGCAATTTTTTGCAAAACGACGTAGCACGTGGCTTAGCAAACTAATCCTTCTAGCTTCACAAAATAACTCAAGTCGTTTGGACATATTTTAAAAATGTTATGCGATTTCAAAGGGTGTACGATTGTGTATGTGAGCCACTCCTATATAAAGAAATTAGTGAAATTTTCATATCTGTGGCAACTATGCTAGATAATAACTATTCTTACTATATTGATATAATATTGTATTATATTAAGTACGATATCCCAAGACAACAATTTCTGTAAAATATAGACTGTAATCAAGAAAGATACATAAAATATAGTTGTACAAAATAGGAATTTATTTATGACTTTTTTATACACTTAACTTATAACTAAAAGGACACATAAAATACGCAAATTTAATTTACAACTAAAATAAAATAAAAAATTAATACCTATGAATTATATTTAATTTTTTTAGCATATATGCTAAACGTAGAAAAACATAAATTCTTATGTTTTTCAAAAGTCAACACGAAGCATCGAAAAACCCAGATCACTACAGAAAACCCCCCCGAACGTCTCCGGACGTCCTAATAAAGAAGACAAATCCGGGGACACCCGGACGGATGGCAGTCCTAAATACAACTAATGTTTCAGTGAAATTGGCACCGTAAACTGTTTTGGGAACATTTTGCTATGTGATATAAAAATTAACATTTTTGCAATTGTCAATTGTGAACTTACATTCACACTTAAATTTGTTTCTTTTTATGTTCAGTACACTCCCATATTTTTTTAAGTGACATTTTTAAATTTGCTTTAGGTATCCAGAGCCGGATTTACTTTCCAGGGGGCCCCAGGCTGAATATTTGGTGGGCCCTCGGCTAAATGTAAAAAATAAAATAACGCTGATTTGATTTTTTTATCATAATACTCGTATAATCTAAATAAGAATTTAATTTTAAAGTTAACATTGAATATCAAAACTAAATATAACATTAACATAAATAAACATTAAAGATACAAGTTAATAAAGATAATATAAAAAAATGCTAATTCTTCGAAGATAATATTTGGAATGAGGGGCCCCCAGCAAAAACGGGCTCTAGGCTTCAGCCTTGTTAGCCTAAGGGTAAATCCAGCACTGTAGGTATCCTATTACAACATCGCATCTTTTGTGATTGCACTAAAAGTGTGGAAGTGCGAGCTGCAAAAATTGACAGTCATTTTATTTTAAAATTGGTTGTGATATCCAAAATTTGATTAAACACATTTTATAAGGGTAGTCAGATTATCATATTTTAATCATTATATACAATGAATGCTATAGCATTCACGTCCTTGTTAAGGTTATATAAAATTAAATTCAAAATAATTGACTTTAAGATTTGAATGCCATAGCATTCATGTCATTCTGCATCATCATGAAAATGAATGCTATAGCATTCACGTCCGCGAACGTGTTAAGAATCAAATATGTTGAAATGTTTTATTCTCTTCAATTTTGGAGACAAAAATTTCGTTCGCGGGCATTATTTTTGTTTGTGCTTGCCTTGGTAAACACCCAGGGTTGTGATGTACTGCCTTGGACCGATTGCGAAGAAATTGCACCAGAGTTGGGCATTAACTAGTTAAGAAAATTATTTAGATCATAAATCGAATAAAATATACTACATCTTTATCCGTTATTCGAAGTTCGAATAACCCAAGAGTATTTTATTCGAAGCGCCAACGGATGAAACGTTTATTCGACGGACATTCATTCGACGAGGCAAAGTTACTTTTTTTATTCGAAGGTCTTCCACTCTGAGGTTCGAATACTTCTTCCTACTTTACCTGTATCTTTATTCGAAGGTTTCGAATACTTTCGACAGGTGCCTGGGTCGTTCAAGGGCTGAGGCGAGCGAGGCAGCGGTCCTCTGCTACAGTCGCCCCGCCCCGTATCACCAATTTTACAGAAATTAAAGTTCTTTATTTTTCGTCGTATCGATCTGAAAGTAACATCGATGAATTCCTGGCATTCTCCCGATTAAAAGGACAAAATATCATGTAAATCGGAACATTTTTAACGAAGTAGGCTTTAAATTCTTTACCGCTAGACAGCAGTGACGCCCGAGCTTCGAGAATTTTGGGCTGGTCTCTTTTAAGTTAACGTTGCAAAGAACTATTCAGAATTTCCTGGCCCGGGTTGAAAAATTTGGGACCTTTTTAGTATAACTTTTGAATTATAAGAGATATGGGAATGCAATTTGCGCCGAAAAATGAGGAAAAATTATTCCCTCTTAATGATGGATAATTTAACATATTTTACGTTTACTTAATTTTTCTTTTATCAATTTTTTAACCATAATTGTTTAAAAAGCTTTTGCAAACTGTTTATTTGATAATGTATTTAACGCTGTTTTTAAAATTCCTGGTGTTGATAAACAATATGCTCGTTGTTTCTGTATCATTACTTTCATAAATTGAGAAATTAAATTTTTATTCAATCATGTGTTAATTCTGCAGACCTCAGAATTAATTGTTCTGGTTTTATTTTTTATGATTTTATCCTTAATGTGGTGCATACCTAGATCAGACGTAAGGGGTAACTAATGGGACGTGTCTTTGATTGTAACGGTGTTTGAATTTTTTTCTAGAACTTTTGTGTTTGAATGTTTTAGCTACTCAATGTCACGCCTATACCGGCTTCCGTTAATGTCATTTTTTGTAACGATGCGCCATTATTGTGGCTTTTACAAGCAGGTGGCGAAAATTCTCTCCGTACAAGGGTATAGCGCTGCGGTCAACCCTGTCGTAGCTAAAATTGTTTAAATTGAGACGAGTACGAAATCAGTTGACATTATATTCAAACCTCATTACAGTAATCTGGGGTGCGAGTGGTAAACCGATCATAAAAGTGGAGCGTGCGGCTCGATTACCTGGGCCGGGAAATTCCCAATACCTAGCTCTTTGCGACGCTAAAATTTTTGAAGCTCGGGCATCAGTCTTGCCCAGCGGTCGCTGGCAGCTCTCCGCTGGGCCGGTACATGGTTGTAGTGGAATGCGTCCGTGAGGCGGTGTTGCCATTTTACAATGACCCTGCATTGTCCCCCGCACTTCGACAGTGGGCAACGGTGGGTACGGGTGCGAAATTACCCTGGACCTATACCTACACCCCCCCCCCCCCCCCAAAAAAGCAATATACGGATTAACGTAAAGGTCGCTCTTTATTCTATTTTCAAATTTTATATGTAAGCCGTTATATTGTGTTCTGTATTTCGCCTTTATGTTGTGTTCTTAATTATTCCAAACGAAGCGGACCCTGGAAGGTGACAATTAAGAGCGATGCGAAAATTCATATATCGTTTATGATTTTCGTTTAATTACATGCAATAGCGGTCATCTGTAGTGGAAACTACGTACTTTAAGTGAGAGTCATTAATAGTATTGAATATGGAATGCAACAAAAATTAAAAATACAAAACTGAAAATGTCACAATTAGCCCCGGTCTCCCCTATTACCGGAGCACTGAACGACAGGGTCGTAAACCCACACCGTCGCAACGGTGTGAGATTCGCGACAAAAATCGCCCGACAGCACAAATCTTGACCGATTCCAATAATTTTTCTTTAACATAATCCTAAAGAACTCAGCATTGACGAAGCACTGCAATAAAGCCAGTATCTGTTGATCTAATCTGTAGAAAACACTATTTACCATAACATAAAAACATAAATAAATAAATTTTGCAGATTAAAGATATTAAAAATTAATTTTGTTGTAAATTAATATTAGCTATAAAATTAAAAATTTACTTTAAATTTACAAAATTTATATTTTAAATAAACTGTACATATAATTTAAATCTTATATTTTTAAATCAATAATTTTTAACAATTGTAATTCGGAGTAATTACAACTGAATATTTCATGTTAAAAAAAGTATTTATATGGAATTGCATGATTCGATGGAGCAAATCCATTGGTGTCACTTCCATATCAATATGATAAGGAATAAAGAATTTCTTACTACGCTGAAATGAATATTTCACATTTTCACTCCCAACTGCGGGGGGTCGACCTCAGTTCGCTACGGTCGGCCGAGGATTCATACCTGTTTCAGAAAAAAATAATTCTTTATTCTTTATCGTATCGATATGGAAGTGCCGATGAATTCCTTATGTTTTTCCGATGAAAATCATACCAAATTTCATGTAAATCGGACTATTATTAACGAAATTAGCTTGAGGTTATGGAAATTAATTTTTCATGCAATTTCCTTTGTTATTTTCCGAATCACGTCGTTCTTGGTATCATTTTCATCGGCGAAAAATAAGGAATCAATTGGCGTCGTTTTCGCAAAGATCTAATGAGAAATGCGGAAGTCGAAGATTTCTCACCTTTTAATAGGCACTCCAACCCCTCTGGGGATTGAAAGTCGTAAAAATGATTGTCCTCGCCACGGGGTACCAGGCCGCATATCTTTGACGGACGTATACTGCATTCCATACTAGAGCATACCGACGCCCCTACCGATTTGCGACCGATCTGCGCAGCTCCCACTACTACCCACAGTTTAAACCGCATGCGATTGGTCGTGATAATGTTCAAGGAATAACCTGAGACCTGGCCGTTGTCAACGTAAACAGTGCACGAAAAGTTAACAGAGAGAGTAGAGGGCCGTGCGACGGAGAAAAACATAGGCGGTTCAGTGGGGAGTCGAGCGTAGCAACGCCTCCTGAGGGTCGTGCCTGCGCGAAATCGGTATGCTCTAATGTGGAATGCAGTATAGCTCCAGAATGACCCTTTACCATTAAGAAGTGGATTTCCACATTTCTCATCAGCACTTTACGAAAGTATCATGAATCGAATCCTTGGGTTTAATGAAAATGGTCCCAATGAAAATGGCACCAAACCCGACATATTTCGGACTATAATTAACAAAGTTACACGAAAAATTGGTCAGCAGAATTTAAAGCCTACTTCGTTAAAAATGTTCCGATTTACATGATATTTTGTCCTTTTAATCGGGAGAATGCCAGGAATTCATCGATGTTACTTTCAGATCGATACGATGAAAAATAAAGAACTTTAATTTCTGTAAAATTGGTGATACGGGGCGGGGCGACTGTAGCAGAGGACCGCTGCCTCGCTCGCCTCAGCCCTTGAACGACCCAGGCACCTGCCGAAAGTATTCGAAACCTTCGAATAAAGATACAGGTAAAGTAGGAAGAAGTATTCGAACCTCAGAGTGGAAGACCTTCGAATAAAAAAAGTAACTTTGCCTCATCGAATGAATTTCCGTCGAAGAAACTGGCTCTTCGAATAAAGTTACTTCGGGTTTTTTTTTATTCGACGACGATCGAATAAAATTTTTCTCTTTTATTCGAATTTGAAATTTTTTTGAAGATGATTTTCTGCCCATCTCTGAATTGCACCCTTGAGCCCATACAGCCAGTGATGCCAGAATCGTGGGACGCGGGACCAAACGCTTACCCCCACTATGACCTACTGTCGACTCCCACTATAGCCTACCGTCGTCCCCCACTTTCTTCTCACCGCACTGCACACAAGCATATTTTTACTCTTGTCCGTGTGAGCTGCCTGTTGGCCTGCTGAGCACATGTACAGGGGTAGGGATATGCTTGTGTGCAGTGCAATGGGAAGAAAGTGGGGGACGACGGTAGGCCATAGTGGGAGACGACGGTAGGTCATGGTGGGGGTAAACGTTTGGTCCCACGTCCCACGATTCTGGCATCACTGCATACAGCACACTTCGTTGCAGCTGTATTGCAGGAACGTTGCTGCAATATTGCGTTGTTGCAGGCTGCATTGCAATATTGTAGGAACGTTCCTGCAATATTGCCGTGCATTATTGGAATGGCAATGATCTTACAATATTGCAGTAATATTGCAAGAACGTTGCCGTGCAATGTTCCATTGGCAACGATCCTACAATATTTCTGCAATATTGCGCGCACATCGACGTGCAATGTTCCACTGGCAACGATCCTACAATATTTCTGCAATATTGCGCGCAAATCTCTGTGCAATGTTTCAGTGGCAACGACCCAGCAAAATTGCCTACATATTGCCGTGCAATACTATAGTGGAAATATTATAGAAACAGTACAGCAATATTCTGAAGCAACTATGACTTTGACGAAATTTGAAATATGACGTCGAGTAGATTCTACAGCATGTTTCATTTAACTGGATATGCTAGAATTTCTCATTGGCCGTTTTTATTGCCGTTTCGTTGCAGAATCATTGCCGGAACGTTGCAGGACTACATGTTTGCAATGTTGCCGCAACATTGCAAAAATACACAGCTGCAATATTGCGAAGGGTGACACAGGATTGAACCTGCAACGTCTCTGCAATGTTATGGTGCAACATTGCAATCTTGCACCGCAATATTGCAGAGACGTTGTTGCAATGTTATGGTGTTGTGTGGGGGGCTAGGGTGCCAAAACTTTTTAGTCCAGGTCGCTCAAATTTGTTAAGGCAGCCTTTTGTGAAATTACATACAAATTTTGTCCTTTCCCTTCCTCAATACATGTCAAGTAACTACCAATATTCCCCCACTTCACTGTGCGCCAGAAAGGGGTAAAAGAGTGTTTGTAATCCTCGATCGCACCCATTATGACGCCCACCACTCCCTATACCTAGCAACGTGTCTCCATACTCAAACACACCCCACCGATTCATACCCTCATCCCTTTGTGCCTTCGACGAAAGAAGAGAAGATATATTTACATCGAAAGACGTGAATACAGTCAAAGGACCGAAATAACCCCCATAGAATCCCGATAGATGGAACATGAAAGCAGAGATCGTTCCACGGAGTAGAATGGAATTTGTGAAAGAAACATTTACATTTCGGAACGATGAGACAGCGATATGATCGGGAGGATGAGAATAAGTCGCGATCCCCCGGAGGGTCGGCGGGGGGTGGGCCTACGTGATTCTGGCTGCGTGCTCCGGAGGATCCCGTCGCGAAGATGTAAGGTCAGTTTCCAGCATTCCGCCGGCTCCTTTCTTCCCGCGTGGCGCGGCTCTCGGTCAAGTAACTGCCGCGCGATCGACGGCCGTGGCGGGACGGCATTAAAAATAGTCGAAGTCGCGTTATTTATAGAGACGGTACGTGCAAGACGGTAGAAACGACGGTTAAGATCCGGGGCTATCCCACTCCCGTGATGGTTAAAGAGGAGGGAGAAAGCTGGATGATTATTTAATTTCTGTGAATTTTTCACAGCAATAGAGCGCGAACCTTGTGGAGGCCACCGCGCCGAGAATGTCGAATTTTTTAAGGCAATACGTCTTTAACAATCGAAACAGTACTGGGAACATGCACGAAAGTTCGAGCGTTATGAATATTGTGATAATAATGGGTGATAGGTAATGTTTCGTCTAATAACTCTAATATGTTTCTTATCATTTCGAAACTAAAAGCAACGTTCAAGCTATGAATATAGCGTCGATTAGACAAACTATGTCATTACCTAGGATGACCGTCGGACTCAGTGCTGGCCGCAGTGAGCGTGGGTAGGGGTTCCGCAATATGTAAATAATTACAGAATTGTAAAGGACCTGACGGGTTTTGGGCTAGTATAACTTCGGATTGCGTCGAGTGAGAACTGCGAAAGTGTCATTCGAAAGTGAGTTTCAATAATCAATAAAATAATCCTTTAATATCAATATCAAACTTCAATATAATCGTTCAAACTTGCTCTGTCTACCTTCATTCATTCCACAATGCAACATCAGGGCCGAGAAATTCACGCCAAAAGAAGGTAATTATCTGGAGAAGCGGTAGCGTCTAGGTGCCAAGTAGGGGAAGTAGGGGCAAAAGCGGGACGAACAAACTTGTTCGTTAAGGATGGAAGCTCATAATTTTGACAATATTGATGTAAAATAGAAATTGAAATTAGGATTTATTAGAATAAACTCTTTATTAAATAATAGAATATACAACAAAATTACGATTTAAAATATGGTTTGGTTTTAGTTTTACTCCATCGCCTGGGAAAAACCGGGTACCATACTAAAAAATAGCCCTAGCACCTATAACAAAGAAATTTGTCCAATTCTTCAATCCCCCAACCAGTGCAGCCTTCGTGAGCCCACTTACAACACTGCACCCAACCTTTATTAAATTTGGATGAACCATAGGATTCTTGGACATAAATGCAAATGTCTTCACTGTTATCATTACCTAAGGTAGATGTCCCAATTACTGCCACCTTAAGATTATAACTGAATTTCATTTAATCATTTCACGTGTTGTTTAACCTAAAAATCGTCTCAGTTTGAAACATAATATTATTTAACATCTCTTTTATTAAAAAAAAATAGTTTTATGAATTAAATATGAAGAATTTATTAATAATTAATTAAAATTCGCGAGCGATCTTAGTGTACCTATAACTGTCACCTCAAAAATCGTCTTGTCCGTATGATTTTTTTTATTTGTTTTTATGTAAATCAGAATCTCCGTTTAATAATAACATATTTTGTTCATTATTTTTATACTTTACGTTTTTATTACATAAAATAAATAAAGTGGCACTAATTGGGACACTGGCAGTAATTGGGACATCTACTCTATCTTTCCGTATTTTGTTTAATTTTGTGCTTTTCTTTCTCTTTAGTTGCAATCATTTATTAAGATTTAGTTTAATGTTGATAACTTCCTCTTTTTCATTTCTTTGTTACACACATTTTGTCCAAAAGCGGGTACCCGGTTTTACCTCGTACGGTTTTGCCCCAGCATACAATTCTGTAAATATTACGAATTATCAACAATACCAAGGCGAAGTACAGATAAACTGTCTTAATTATTTACACTTTAATACGCAACAATTAACATAATTTACACAAAAAAGTACTTACCTGAACACTGTCAGAAGTGTTGAAGTTTCTTAACTATCGAAAATTAGATCAGAGCCTTTAAAAACAAACAAGTTTGTTGATGAAGTAATACTTGAGGCCGTTTAGAAAATAATAATAATATTTAGAAAGAAAATTTAAGGCCGTTTTAAAAAATAGCACGTCCGGGTTTTATCCTAATTTCCCTTACATGTTTCGACACCCTGTATATGTCGACTGTCGCTGCCGCTTGCCTTTTACTCGTAATCCTGCTAATCCAACCTTACCTGAAACTTATTTAATTAATACCTCATCACGTCTGCAATATGTCCTAAATTTAAAGCAATTTTTCTTATCTAAACCGTGTGCAAGCTTTCGAATAAGACCAAATTCAATAAAATCGGTCCACGCATGACAGAGATATCGTAATATCGTCTCATGAATCTGTCCGAAACGGTAAGATTTTTTTTATTCTTATGATTCTTCTTCTTCTCCAGTCAAAATTTTTGTCGACATAATACGTATACTTATACGAGCAGTATGAATACACTTTCATTATTTTGCGTTTTTAAAGAATTCTTATTCACCGACACGGCCTACAAGTCAAATTCTTGACCTTGCCTGGCCACGCCAAGTATTTGGTTTCCAGGCCGCGGACATCTAGGCAAATGTCTAAATGTTACATTTTATCTTCATATTATTAAAATCTCCGCGATATGAGTAATGGGACATTCCACGCGAATTCGGACACTTTTTGGAGTAACATTTCGGAAGTGGCTCAAATTTGAATATGTTGTAGTCTTTAGGGATGCATAAACATGTGTAGAAAGATTTTTGAAAATTTTGAAAAATATAGATTTTACAGCTGTTTGAAGGTAAGTGCTAACTTTTTTTCAATAAATTATAACTATGGAAGTAGTAAACGGATGGAGATGAGCTTTACGGGGATTTGTAGAGAAGAGATTGAAGTTTTAAGGAAAATTTATTTCAATTTTTAAAAAAAAAATTTGAACCATTTCTGTGCAATTATTATAAACAAATGCATTTTTTTAACATGGGGCGCGATTTTAAAAATCTGAAAAAATCAGAATATAGCCCTATCCTTCCCCTTCATGGTCTAATTGTCAAAAATATGGACATTTTAAAATTGGCCTTGTAAAAATTGCCGAAAGTTAACGCTGCGTCAAATCACACCGGCTCAACTGCCTGAGCCGTGCGGTACTCGCAGCGGCCAAGCGGATATATCTGCTATTCTTATACAATGTTCTCGAATATGGTAAGTATTTGTAAAAAACTGAAGAAAGACAACTTTTACTGTTTTTTATACACAACATAATACGGTAACTCAATTTTTGGTGTTCGCAATATTTTCCGCGAAACGAAGGTGACCCTCAGCTTTTTAAATAGAATGCTATATATTTGATTATCCAATATGAAAGCGACTGTCAAGACAAATTCAACCATATGGTACACTATGACCCTCAAGACTACACATGGTTAGAAATGAAATATGAAATTCAATCTACTAGATAGATAGTTCGATATATTTATTTAATTCCTAACCATGTGTAGTCTTGAAGATCATAGTATACCATATGGTTGAATTTGTCTTGACAGTCGCTTTCATATTGGATAATCAAATATATAGCATTCCATTTAAAAAACTGAGGGTCACCTTCGTTTCGCGGAAAATATTGCGAACACCAAAAATTGAGTTACCGTATTATGTTGTGTATAAAAAACAGTAAAAGTTGTCTTTCTTCAGTTTTTTACAAATACTTACCATATTCGAGAACATTGTATAAGAATAGCAGATATATCCGCTTGGCCGCTGCGAATACCGCACGGCTCAGGCAGTTGAGCCGGTGTGATTTGACGCAGCGTTAACTTTCGGCAATTTTTACAGGGCCAATTTTAAAATGTCCATATTTTTGACAATTAGACCATGAAGGGGAAGGATAGGGCTATATTCTCATTTTTTTTCAGATTTTTAAAATCGCGCCCCATGTTAAAAAAATGCATTTGTTTATAATAATTGCACAGAAATGGTTCAAATTTTTTTTTTTAAAAATTGAAATAAATTTTCCTTAAAACTTCAATGTCTTCTCTACAAATCCGCGTAAAGCTCATCTCCATCCGTTTACTACTTCCATAGTTATAATTTATTGAAAAAAAGTTAGCACTTACCTTCAAACAGCTGTAAAATCTATATTTTTCAAAATTTTCAAAAATCCTTCTACACATGTTTATGCATCCCTAAAGACTACAACATATTCAAATTTGAGCCACTTCCGAAATGTTACTCCAAAAAGTGTCCGAGTTCGCGTGGAATGTCCCATTCCATTAATGGAATGTATGAACATAGCATTTTAGCTGTGTATATGTAGTTGTGTTATCTTAAGCGCAGTTGGAAAGCACCTTTATGTACCTAAATAGGTACATAAATGCAAATGCAGCTCGTTTTGATTTCACATTTTTTTTATACTCTAATTATTATTATCTTCTATTCTTTTGTGATTTGTTTCATAATATTCTTCTCCGTCCTCGACTTTTTCACGTACTTGGCATAATTTTTTACCTTTTTTGAAGTTTTTATGGGGTTTACTTTAACAATTCTTCACCGATTTTGATGAAATTTGAATATGTTCTTGGGGACATGATTCTGAATAACATTTTTCTATACATGTCATCCTTGCTCGATCTTAGTTCCCGAGATATATGTATGCGAAAAACTACTCTTGATTTATTCCGACACGACGCATTCCCCTTTCCAACTTGGCCTGGGTAATAGTAAAACCGTTTGTCGCACGAGGAAAAGTAATACAACATAAAAGATGCTTGTTGTCCGGATCTACAACTTTTGTTTGACATATTTTTTTATTTAATCAATAACTTGGGAGATGTTATATAAAATCGACTTCGCGAGCTGTTAAATAATTATTTAAATGTTTAACGGCCCAGGGACACCATTTCTCGTTATTCCAACGAGCTCAAACTTTACAGGGATTTTTTTTTAATTATTTCGAACTATTCTGGATCTTGAAAAAATTTTACCAAGAGTAAATAAGAGCCACCCTAGTCAACACCCCGATTCTGTTTTGCGGCGTCGCTGGATATTAGGACGACTCTGGTTCTAAAGCGTAACTTTTTTGCTAGGAAAATGGTGCTTTCGAGAGCACTTGTTAGATGTGTGTGGGCTTCGGTCAACACTCCGACTCACATCGGTTCGCTACCATGCTTCACGCGCCCCCGCGCTAATCAAGGTCCAACCGATAATACCCGGAACAAGTTGGAAAGTGGAATGCGTTGTGTCTGAATAAGTCAACAGAAATTTCTTGCAAATATCTCGGAAACAAAGATCGAGCAGCGGTACCATGTATAAGAAAAAACTGTTAAGAATGCTGACCATGAGAACATATTTCAAGGTCCTAACCCAAAACCAACCGAAATTATAACACCAAAGCAAGAAATTTACGAAATATTTTTATAAATATCTCGGAAACTTAGACCAAGCGGCGGTAACATGTATAGGAAAAAGTTGTTCAAAATGTGGAGTTTTACAACATATCCAAATTTCATCAAAATCGGTGAAGAATCGCTAAAGTAAATAATAATTACCCCAAAAACTACAATTTGTGTCCCCAACACAGCCTACTCGGGTTTTTCTAATTTTTACTTCATTCTTAATAAACTCGTTTAACATAAAAATTCTTGTTATATATTTTTTATTTAATTCTCTATTTGTTGGTTGTAAATATATATCTATCTTCATTAAAACAGCGTAATTAATCGAATGAGTTTGAGGAAAATACGGTGTTCTCTCAATATTGTGTATTGGTAAAAACAAGATTTGGAAAATGATTGAAGCTGACGTTAATAAATTATTGATGAAGAGTACAAATTGAGAACAACGAATACAGAAGCTAGCGGGAGCTTCCCTTAAAGCTCTCGTCGTTGCATCGCTGTATGTAATACTTTTGCGTAACCTTGTCGCCAGCAGACCTATGGAAAACGGAACAGCAGGGCATAATTAAAACGAGGAGAACGGGAGACAGTTGAGGCTGCTGAGGAAATGGGATAAGTAAATGTAAAATAAAGAGCGATGGGAAGTAGTGGGAGGAACTGGGGCAAGAAATAATTGAAACGGGATTAGCACTACGGCCGATCTGTTTCTAAATGTCAGCCAATCGGGAATTGGGCTATCGATATGAGGCACCGGAAAGAGGGTTAACGAGCAAAAAAATAAACCGCGTGTAAGGGAATCAAGCAGCAGCGAGAAAAGTAAGCGGCATCGAAGTAAGAAACAACGAACCGATTCATTGTGGGCTTATGCAACTCGGTTTTACGTTTAACGCGGTCAACGAGCGCAATTATTTTCGCCTGCGCGATTAGGCGTTTCGCAAACTTGCAGTTGCACATGGCTTCTTCCACGTTTTAATAGAGGAAGTGCGGTATATTTGGGATACCAGTTTGTTTAAGATGAATAAAAAAATATGGAAGAGGATGGGAACAAATATATTGCATAATATCGTAGGGAAACTAATAAACTTGTATATTTCAAATTCTCAGTAATAATACAGAACAAAAAGTAGATGAAACTTTATTCTAAATGAGAAATGACAGGAAATATCGATTTTTTTAAGGTGCAGGGAAGTTGGAACATCGGTGTTTCCAATTAACCTTCACTTTATATACTTAAAACAAACATGTAGATAATAAAATTATTTTCTAATAAAAGAAATGATCATAAGATCTAATCAGGCTAAAAAATCATAATATAAGAATAATCTTGGTTTAATATATATGGAGAAAAAAGCACTGCTAAGCTTTGGAATATTCCAAATTAGCTTCACCTTAGATATTCTGAATTATCAACATGGCATTGGAACCTAAAATTTCATGTCACGCTTTGTATTCTCGACATTATCGCAAAATTCACAGGAAGCCATAGAATGAGTAGATTAAGTGTATAACTCTAAAATTTTTACATATTTTAACCATTATTGTAACGAATTATTGTAACCATTATTGTAACCACATATTACATATTTTAACCATTATTGTAACGAATTATTGTAACCATTGTTGAAACCATTATTGAATACTTGCTGAAAAAGTTTTACAGATTGACAATTTCTTACTCTGCAGATTCAGTCGAAAATATCAAAACTGCGGTTCATCCACAAATGCCATTATCTACCCTATTATCTACGGTATTGCAAATTAGATAATGTTAGTAGTTTATTAGATACTTCGGTATTCCAAATATGCTGCACTTCCTCTAGAGTAAGCGAAACAAACCGTGACGCGCGGTTGAATAAATAGTCTTCATTCCATGGGCCATAGACACTTCTACCTTTGCTTACACTAACCAGTAGACTCTTGATGATTACATAGTTATAAATAGAGAAGAATCTTAAATGTGAAAGTAGCAATTCTTTTCATAGGAAATTCAAATGCCACCTAGAGTAAAGGACCCAATTACTGACACCTAACCAATTACTGTCACCTTAAGCTATTTTACTTAAAATAACGAATAAATAAATTATAGTATATAATCTATATTATAGATTATAGGTTGAATTACATAATTATTTTTGTGTATCACTTTACAACGTTTATTTATTCGTTATTTTAAGTAAAATAGCTTAAGGTGACAGTAATTGGTTAGGTGTCAGTAATTGGGTCCTTTACCCTAGCTCTGTCATTACCGATTGCCGTACTTGTTTGCTTTAAGGGGAGGTTCCGGTCTAGAGCCCCAAAAAATAGGTGATATTTAGGAATTAATTAAAGGAAAACTACTATATATAATTTAATGGGACTTTTTGCATTGTATTAAGGGGGTAGACACGGGTAATGCAGCGCGCTGTATACCGACACAATCTGGCCCGAAACATGGGTCTGGGCGGGCATGTTGTTTGTCCTTATATGATCAGATTTCGGGCTGAGTGACGTCTCATTCGAAAGAGGAAGCTTCAATGCAGACCGCTCTGGTCATCGTTTGAGTCACAAAATTCTTTTAGTGACCTAAAAATACTTGGATTCTTGCGGGTGTATTTTCTCGACTTTTGCTCTACTTTGATCACTCATATTATTACATATCAACACAATCTCGTCGAATCATGACCAGAGCGGTCTGCATTGAAGCTTCCTCTTTCGAATGAGACGTCACTCAGCCCGAAATCTGATCATATAAGGACAAACAACATGCCCGCCCAGACCCATGTTTCGGGCCAGATTGTGTCGGTATACAGCGCGCTGCATTACCCATGTCACGTGGCGTGTTTACGTCCTTAAGTATTTTTAGGTCATTAAAAGAGTTTTGTGACTCAAACGGTTATCCCAGCGCTCCGCATTGAACCTTCCTCTTTCGAATGAGACCTCGCCAAGCCCAAAATCTGCTCATATAAGGACGAAAAAGGAAAAATTCCAAACCCATGTTTCAGGTTAGATTGTCGGTATTACAGCGCGGTGCATCGCCCGTGTCACGTGACGTGTCTACCCCCTTAAGGATGTCTTAAATTATAGAAATATATTTTTTGTTTAATAATTAATCAATCCAGACGGCCCTGGGGAGTCGTTAAAGTCAAGGCGTCAAAAAATTGATCCAAATACGGTGGGACCTGTATCTACCTAAGTTATTATCCGATTCGACTGAACCTTTTTTATATTAAAGAATATATGGTTTCCCCCCTTCATGCTACGGGGGAAACCAGAAAAAAAATGACATTTTTTTAGAAAATATCGACACTTCAAGTTTGAAATCACTTTTCCCTGTATTTTTCTTCCTTTCAACGCCTTTGAAAATTATAAATTTTCAATTTTTTGTAATTTTTTCTGGTTTCCCCCCTAGCCAGAAGTGTATTATGAGTGGCCGGGTGTTATCCATGGAATTGCCGCTACTCAAATGCCTATAACTTCGTGAATTTTATGAATTTCAACAAATCCTTTAAACACGTATTCCTAAAAGGTTGAACATTCGAAAAATTAAATAAAAAAAATCGACTTTTAGACCGGAAGCTCCCCTTAAAGAAACCTCACCACTAGAACCATTACTCTCATCCCCAATAAACTAGAGCAATTTTAACCATTTACGAAGAATAAAAAAGATTTCTCTGTAAGACGAAGAATCATCACAATGCCCGAGCAGTGCGTCGACTAAATTCGCCTCTCCATTCCACCTCCACGGATATTAAATTCCATCGGAGGAAAAATAAGTTCCCGCGGGAAGTTTCTTCCTTTCGATTCAAAAGCCCGAAGAAAGCGCCCCCGTGGATTGTGGGTGCACAGCCGAGCGTGCTTAATCCAGTTGCGAATAGGAAAACGGATGATCCACTTTTGCACTCGCGGCGCGCGAACGGCGAGGGAATCGTTGACGAGCGAGCCGCATATAGAAGCGACACGCATAGGCGTTTTTAATTTCCAGAACTGCCGGGCGGAAATGCGCGCGAAGGTAGCGTCGGAATTACGCAAGGGCATTATGAAAGCCGAGGTTCGCGTTCGTTCGAAACAAACGGAACTACGACTTCCTATTTCCAAAATTGAATTCTCGCGGAGCTCTTTGCTCCTTTCCATTCGATCTTCGACAGTTTTTCGACTACATCTTCTACGGATTATTATTATTATTGTTGTTGTTGTTGTTGTTGTTATTGTTATTGTTGTTGTTGTTGTTATTGTTATTGTTGTTGTTGTTGTGGTTGTTGTTGTTGTTGTTGTTGTTGTTGTTGTTGTTGTTGTTGTTGTTGTTATTCGACGGGAGAACCCTTTAGAGTACATAGATTTGTAACAATTAAGTACAAGAAAGAAAAACAGGTGTAACGGCTTAAAACTAAAATAAAGAAAAAGGAAATAATATAAAAAAATAACAAAAGATAAACAAGAAAAGAGAGAAAAAACATAACATAACAGTCAACAATCAACAACAACACAGTACAAGGTGTGTAAAATTAAGGAGGTGGCAGTATCCTAAGCAGCTGATTATAATTCGCTTGGTGTTTTTATTGGCACAGACGCAACCTTTATTTATCAGTCCAGACTAAAGTTCAAGTTCCCTGCGTTTTGCTGAATTACACGGTAGACGAACTTCCGCGTGTCACCAAGTCGGGGGAGATAAATGATTGTCCTTCGAATATGTTAATATCACATTGTTGGTGCGACAGCAAACAAACTGGGAGAACTACTCACAGTGCTGAAGCCTTTTGAAAGTCTACTTCGATCGAAAACAGAAGGTTGCAACGTAAATTGCAATAACAGAAACAGGACTTATGATCCTTAAGGATGTATTGGACGTACAATATCAGACAAAAGTTGAAATACTTGAAATAGCTACGTCTTACGCATAGTAAATCTAGATGTAAGGAATTCGAACGACAGTTGGAGTCTTATTTTTAATCCTGGGAAGGTATTTTTCACTTTACTAATGCTTTCTCAAGCATTATTTGCTAAACTTTTGCCAGTGAAAATGCCCAGAATTCACAATTTTCTCAAGTTATAAATTATTTCTTTAAAACGGTGTAGAGAAAACAATTGAAACTCGGCAGATATTTTCATCTACCCATATACTGCATGTACAAAAAAATTTAAACCATTGCTACTATTTCTTCAACATTTTTTCAGATGATTTATTCGTCAAGATCAACTCTTTCCATAAGAGTACGTGTAAAATCAGTGAAAATTAAAATCGTTATAACTCAGTAACCGTTTAGTGAATTCAATTAAAATTTTTGGAGCACATCAGGAAGGTTAAAAAGAACAATCTCACGAATTATCATCAACTTGGAACTATTTTGAAAATAGGTCCAATACATCCTTAATCGCTCAATGCTTATAATAAAAGGGAAATAACACCCCTGACACTGCTGCGTTGTTTATACTCGTCTGTCGGGCTGGTCACCGTCAGCCAGGCTCTCGCTCCACAGTTCACTGTGCCAAGGAAAGGCACAGTCGTTCTCAGACGCCTCTTAGCTCACGGTACACCGTAAAAGTATAATGTATTCTAAAAACGACATAAATGTGTAAATTTAAAAATGTAAGCTCTGAACAGTGGCGCTATCAAGATGTGAATTTTAAATAACCCCTATGTCAGCGCAGAATCTACGCAGTAATTTCGTAACAATTTTATAATAAACCACGTTAGACTTCTATAATCTCATCGCTGTATCTATTTCGCGTCAATTAAATAATGACAGATGCCTGCTTCCTGCCTCATCACTTCGATCGTTCACCTTAAATTCACGGACACCCGAAGTATTTTCATGTGCCTGCCCGGCACGGCGATATTAATCGTAGGATGTTGAATGTCACTCGTTCAATGCCATCCCCTACTAGGATTTGAAGCAGCGCCGCTTCTTTCGCGCTAACCTGCCCGTTTTATGCATCAGTAGTAGGGGCGATGGTAATAACCGGCAAAAGGTATTTAGGAGAGTACGATGTTGGGCCTGATTCCAGTTGTGCAAGAAAGGTGCCACGGAACCAAGCCACGCGAAATCGCTCGTACGTTAAAATTCGCTCTCTCCGACGAGGGACACCGTGCGCAACCGTTCACTGGTAAGCAAACATCCGCTTCTTCATTCTCGATTCTCCCTTCATCCACGTTCGTCGTCCCCTCTGACGCGCTCCCTCACCTTTTCCCGTTTTTCGCCCTCGTTTTTCCAACCGCAATACTCTATAACCGTCGATATCTTCAATTTCCATTCTTCTCCATTTCAAACTCTGAATTTGAAAATATTTCTCCAAGGGACTACGATTCACACTGTCTTTCATTCGTTTTTATACTCGAACACAGCCTTGGAACTGTGTCGACTTCCACGGGATAATTTCAAGTTGAATAATCAAGTGACGTTTCTTAAAAAAGTAACTTCTTTGTAACTTCCAGCATCTCCCTCGACCAATAACCGCGCTTTACTGCTGTGACAATAATAGTGTTGGAATAATGACACCTAATATTTCCCACTCCTGAGATATTTCTATCATTGCTGGTACTTTCTAACGTGCGTCATTCGTGTTGGCATTTCACTTGGGAACATCGCATTTAGCCGTGTAAATCTGGCGCTAGTTGGGATCGATGGGGATCAGTGTCTGTTAAAACTCGGTTCACCGGAGAAAGATTGACTACAATAAAACAGAATGACAGCAGTGTTACGTCAACTCTCGGGAGAAACTTTCCATGGTCTCTCGAGGCGTCATCTTTCCTCTCGTGAAATTCGGCCGATTGATTTCGGCGGAAATTCGTCCGGCGGACGAACGGAATCCGGTGGAAGGAACGTTTCCATCGAGCAGCGAAAGGAACGGAACCGCCGGAGAAAAGGAGGAAGGGAACCGAGTGAAGAAAGTATTGCGCAACCTGCCGTGCACGTTGTGTTCGTCTGTAGGCAACACGGAAGAACTTTCTTCGCCAGAGTGTTCACGCAATGCAGATACACGCTTTTCCATTGAATCGACCGTCGTTCTTGCTCTCGTTGAAAACAGAAGTGAAATCCCAAAATCTGGTCGCGTCAAGTATTCGAGGCTGGTTCCGCGTGGTTGGTTGTTTGTTTAAATAACATTTCTACAGTGTTTTGTGAACATGGTTTAGCGTGATATATTTGTTATGAAGACTAAGAATGAAGTACAAGAAGAAACATTACTTCCCTACAGCACATTACGTTGCGGAAAGGTTGTAGAAAGATTGCAGTTACGTTAGGTGCAAGATTGCAACATTGCAGGCTATATTTCTGAGATGTTGCAGAAATCTTACTATGTCCGCCCCGTTGCAACATTGCAAGAAATATTTCTGCAGTGTTTCCGAGATGTTTTAGGCAATTCTCCTGCAACATTTCGGAGATTTTACAGCAACATTTCGGAGATTTTACAGCAACATTTCGGAGATTTTACAGCAATTGTCTCGGAACGTTTTGGAGATTTAATTGTCAGTATTTATTGCAATTTAAGTAATTGCCTTACATTTTTTATCCTTTCCGTAATATCACATAAATTTTGCCGAAACATCATTGTTGTAAAATGAAAAAGTTACGAGACAATTGCTGTAAAATCTCCGAAACATTGCGGGACAATTGGTGTAAAATCTCCGAAACGTTGCGGGACAATTGCTATAAAATCTCCGAAACGTTGCGAGAAAATTGCTGTAAAATCTCCGAAACGTTGCGTGACCATTGCCGAAACGTTGCAAGCGTTATATTGCACCGCAGCATTGCTGAAATGTTGCAGAAATCTTCCTTGTGCAACATTGCAACCGCAACGCAACTGCAACCTTTCTGCAACCTTTCTGCAACGGAGTGTGCTGTGTGGGTTGTTTTAGTATTCAGTTTTCGTAACACTCACCTCTCTAATTAACATGCGTTAAGCCGGGAATCCACCGCGAAGCTAAGCTAAGCTATGCCATGCGATGCTATGCCATGCTACGTTTTAAAAGAATTAGCTTCAATACATTCTTATGGAACTATTTCCACCGAAAGCTATGCTAAAACATAGCATCGCATGGAATAGCTTAGCTTAGCTTCGCGGTGGATTCCCGGCTTTACTATTTTTTTTTATTATTACACCACTCTGTTGCATTACTAATTTATTTGTTTGAGTGGAAATTTTACTGTGCTGGAATCCCCGCGATTTGAATCTCATGAACGTCAAAATAACTGAATGCTAATCGCCAACCGGTGTTTTATTAAAACTGATGACTGACGCAAAGAATCAATTTTAATATTGCATTTGCATATTAAAATTAAATATTTCTGCATTAAATTTACTTTTAAACATTGTATATGGTCCATAAATTAGTAGCCTCGGTTTAATAAAAATAAAAAGAATGGTAAATGAATTCGAAATATCCAAAGTAATAAATAATAAATAAGTAATAAGTAATAAATCATGGAAACAGAAGTGTTCTAGGCGGGAACCTCTGGCTTGACAGTGCCCTAAACTACGTTCACGAAATACTGTAGAAACGTGAACGACGAAAGAAGGCCAATCGATACCATTCGCGAGCTCGAGGCTGTTACCTTCACCTATTAGTGTCTTGATTAATTATATATTACTGTTTTCAACGTACGCAATGTGAACGTACAAAGCAGTAGATACGCGAAAGTGAAGGCATAGGCTTGCTTCACAAAAAGGGTCAACTGATTCCTGAGGCAGAGGGGATGAAGAATTAAACTATACCCAACGTGGCTAGTTTATTAAACATTGTTAAACTTTCATCGACAGAAAAAGGCGTCTTACGTAATTCGAAAAGAATTGCGTGCTTTTTGCAAGGTTATGGAAGACGATTAAAAAGGAGGAATTAAACGTTGCAGAGTGGAATTAAAGTCCCCGTCGCGAAGGAAAAATTTAAAAGCTACTGCAGTCTGCGAACAATTAAGAGAAGTGAATTTAGCTAAGATTAATTTCTAACATCTCCTGTGTCTCGTTCTGGGGGAGAAGGAGGGCGTGGGGGTGGAGTGTAATTAAATCTGTGGAACAGGTGGTTGCAGCGTGTTCAATTATGAGTTTCCGTTTAAACCCGGACAAGTTAAAGTCGGAGATTATTTATCTGCGAGTTATTGCAGATGCAATTCCTTGGAATATTCAAACGTAGTTAACTATTCTTTTCTCTATCAGTTTGTTTTAGGAATCCATCGTGTTTTAAGAAAATGGCAAGAGCTTTTGCCTATAAAATACTTTTTAATTATTTGCCCTCCGAAATCCGCTGAGAGGAATTTATTGAAGATCATTCAGTTGAGGTTTCAGTTTTAATTTATTTGAGGCGTTTAAAGATTTAAAATTCCTCCAAGAATAGCCTTTTAAATATTGATCGATAAGTGGCAGGAGATTGGAATGCTTTCTGATAAGAATGTTGGTATGGATTCAACCCCTAAAGACCACCCTCACAACTAGCCCCATCTAACAGGGTGTACCACCACTAGACCGACTGGGTAGCGTGAAAACTTTACCATGAAACTTTATAACGTCGCTAGTATCGTGGTCCGTGTATCGTAGCAAAGGGTGGGGTGCCAAGTCTAAGTAAACCCTCCAGCATTTATCACCCCCACCACCCTAGATATACATAGAACTACCTTCGTTGGTAGTTCTATGGCTTTATCGAACTGGCCCATCGAAATTCGGATTGGATGGACTTCCTATAAAACCCATTTAAATACATTACTAGCCCCAGCAACTAGACCTCGATTTAATAATTAAAATCACCAGTGACCCACTCGCACTGCCTCCTCTAACAGTGACATCAATTCCCAGTGTCACAGAATGTATTCCACCCAAGCAGTTCTAAAAATACAAATATACACAGATACACAGCTAATCTACAGACTCCAGATACTACCTCACCACCCCCGAGTTTCAAACCTCCCCCTCCTTTCCAACAATCCATAAACGCAAAATTCCCACCAAGCATCCCCCATATCGCTGCACAAGCAGAACCAAACTCCCGCCACCCCCTCCCGTCGCCGACAACTGTAAACACAGAAATCACTCGAGGATCCCCCTCCCTTAGCCTGGATGCACGGGACGAGACCTTCGCCCGACCCCCTTTGTGCCAGCCAGTTTCGAGCGGGCGGCGAACAGTCGAGAGTATCAGGCCCGCGATGTGTCGGGTTTCCATCAGGCTCCAGCTGGCTCCGGTAAGCGAGCCACCCTAGCCAGATCCCCTCGGCTGATCGTGACGCGGCCCGACCACCCTTTCGAGGAGCAACCCCTGCGAGTGTCGGCATCTACTGGTCGTCAGCTGGGCGGCCGCGTGAAGTCGCTGTGACGAACGTCGACAAAGCCAGTCTCGTCCCTTCGGTCACCACGAAAACTTCTCGAGCGGCCCGTGCGCGCTCGCGAGCACGCCTCTGAACAGGGACGACCTTGCTGGGAAAGGGAGGAACGGCGGCGGGTGGCCGGAGGGGTGGCTGCGTGAAGGGTGGGGGTGGAGGAAAGGGCGGAAAAGTGCGGGGAAGTGGGCGAGAGGGAGGAAAAGTGCGGCGGTGGTCGAAAGGAGGGTGCGGGGGTGGAGCGAGAGGGGGGAGAAGCGTGGACGGGTGGGCCAAAGGAAGGACAGGGGGTGGAAGCGTGAGGGGGAGGGCGGAACGTGTGCAGAGTGACCGTGAAAAAGCACAGGCGGCTGATACGGGGGCGATGTTCGAGGGTGCGCGACCCCAAGCTCGCGAATTCCGAAGGTTACGTGCCTCACGAAAATCCGCACGTGCCGACCAAACCGGCGATCGACCAGCCACGCTCGCCGATTTCCCTGGATCCACGGCGAGCAGGGAGGAGGAGTTATCGACGAACCCTTTGCGCCAGCTCGTCAGATAGAGTGAGTTGCCTCCAAGGAAGTCATTCGGGTTTCTTTTCGTTTATTCGTCCCCTTTGCGCGTTTGAGGCGGGACAGGGATTTTGTGGGAAGTATGGGGTCTTGAAATATATCTGCGATGAAACTCGACTGTTGAAAGAAAGATCCTTTGATCGCTCCTTGAGCACCAGTGTTCGAACTGCTTGTGGCTTTGATATTGATAAGTTGCATCCACTTTCTTTGTTTTATTCGAGATCGGGCAAGGTGTTTTAGAAGTGAGGAAATAATGGCACGTAGGGGAAGTGGTTTCGACTAGAGCTGGGACTATTTGTCGAATTTTTCGGTATTCGAATAGTCGAATACTTCAGTTGCTCAATTATTTGTCGAATATAATTCGAATATCCAAGAATTCGAATATAATTCGAATATCCAAGTATTCGAATATAATTCGAATATCCAAGTATTCGAATATAATTCGAATATCCAAGTATTCGAATATAATTCGAATATCCAAGTATTCGAATATAATTCGAATATCCAAGTATTCGAATATAATTCGAATATCCAAGTATTCGAATATAATTCGAATATCCAAGTATTCGAATATAATTCGAATATCCAAGTATTCGAATATAATTCGAATATCCAAGTATTCGAATACTTCGAATATTCGAATACTTCAGTTGCTCAATTATTTGTCGAATATAATTCGAATATCCAAATATTCGAATATTATTCGAATATCCAAATATTCGAATATAATTCGAATATCCAAGTATTCGAATACTATTCGAATATTTGAGTATTCGAATACTGATGTATTCGAATAGTATGGTGTGAATTAAGTATAAATCAAGTTCTTTGGGTTCTTTTGCTAGGTGAAATGTTGTAATCTAATTTTGACCCACTTCACACCATACTATTCGAATACATCAGTATTCGAATATATCGGTATTCGAATAGTATTCGAATAATAACATTCGAATACTCATATTCGAAGTTTACTCGTAGCATTCGAATACTTGTAAAATATTCGAATATTAAATTATTCGAATAGTCCCAGCCCTAGTTTCGACTTTGCTGAGGTATTCTTTTAAGCAGTCTGTGTCTTTGTTCTTGTATGAAGAATTCTTCTGTAAAGGTACGTTTATGTTGAAGCAGCGATAGAAGCTATAAGAGCCTCGATCATCAGCGGTTGGCGGTGTGTGATCTACTTACACATATATTTATAATAAGTGTTGTTCTGTTCGCTACTTCCATATACATAAGTACTTCAATGTAATCAATTCAAACACTTCCGATATAAACAAATATGATTTATTTAGACGCTTCACCTTTATCGCCGCTCTGATGATTTACCACAGTTTCCATGTAATCGTACCCTAAGTACACGTTTCAGAGCGGCGGTGAGAGTGAAGCGTCGCAAGGAATTATGTTTTTTTATAATGGAAATTTTTGAATTGCTTACATTGAAGTTTGTATATTTAAGGAGCGAGCAGGGCAACGCTTATTATTAGACAGATCGCTAATAATCGCCGTTCTGATCGACGCTCTTATCGTTTCTATCACAGTTATAGTATAAACGTACCTTTACACTTCTTTCTGTAAATAAATTGCTAAAATATTATATTATTGTGTGTTTCTGTCATTTGTGTGTTTGTTTGCTGTATGGATTAGAGTTTGGGCTTATATTTACTAGCATTTTGTTCCTAAAACGCTTGCAATAAGAACCAGGGATTATTAGGGTAAACGATACAGTTATTGAGATCGGTACAAACGCTGACCACTTCAAATTTTTGCCACCATAGTTTAATGAAACAACTAGTGTTCCTTCTCGAAAAAGAATTCTCGAGAAATTTTCTAATTTCTAATTTCTTATTTCTCGAGAAATTACAGTGTTTTTCGAGAATCTTCAGTGTAGGAAAATTATTATAAATCCCCTTTGTTTTCAGACATGAATTTTCAGTTAGTTCAAATTGTGTGATTGTTTATAAACTTTTCTCTTCGTATCGCCGATGCTCCATATACAATTAAACCAATATCCACTCAAAATGAAAGACATTTTTCTGCAGCCGCAGATTCTGTCACAAAAAAAGACGTAGATTGGCTGAGGCGACATTAGACGCATTGTGCTTTTGAAAAAATTATTTTAAAACAAAAAAGTAATGTTTCGTCTTGCTCACATTTTATACTAAATAAATAAATTTGTCAATTATATTTAGTATTTTTTTTTCATTTACACAAGTTTTGTCAAAGTTGGACATGAATAAAAATTTAGGTAAATATTATCAACATTATTCCAAAAATATAAACCTTACAAAATTTTTTTAATTTCTTGAGAATTCTCGAGAAATATAATCTGATTTCTCATTTCTCGAGATCCGAAAAATATCAAGAAATCAGGAACACTAGAAACAACGCGTCGCCTCATCAATGATGCAGTTTGATGAGATAAGACAGTACCTACTACCTTACGTTATTGTTCTTCAAATGTTACACAACTTCCTCAAGTTATTGCGCTTTAATCGTATTAGGGTAACTCCGAGACAGTCGGTCGATGAAATATAAAATGGCTATTAAAACTAATACTGTTATTATTTATTTTATCAGAATAAACCTAATATGTTCAGAATTTTTTGCTGATTCAGAAAAACTGGTCGATATTTGGTTTAACACAATATTTCTTTCAAATCTGCTTGAAAACTGAAGTCGTGACATTTGACCATCTCTCCCGAGGTGCACGTATAGAGTCTGAAATATAGCCTCTCGAACAATTCTCCTGCCTAACCGATCTGGAAATATTAATTTTTATCTAGAACACCTGTGTTTTTACTTACACAGAAAAGCAAACAAAAAATAATTATAAATGAGTAGAAATAACGTTAAAAATAATATATGAGTAAATTCCTTTAGAGTATATATATAGGTACGTACAGAAAAAAATAATGACAAAATAATTTTGCTTAACTAGAATCACATTTTAAACTACTGTGTAACGTGTTCCTCACAATGTTCGGTTGTTCTTCTTTTAAATTACGAGCAACGTATCACAAGCATATCAATTTACATAATTTGCGAGTTAAAAGGAAAATATAAAAGGTAAACAAAAATGTACTAAACAAAAATGATCAAAGGTAAATTTTACGATGAGAAAGGGTGGAAGTGTATTTCGTAACGATAATTAAGGGATAAAGTGTGAAATAATCTGATTCCTATCTCCCTTCCGCTTTCTCCTCCACTCTCAAGGTACCGTAAGAGCAAATTGCTAGTTTCCAGCCTCGACAGTGTCAAATGGCGCACTTGAGCCCGTGCCAGGAAAAGACCAGAGGCAACCTGTTAGACGTTTGTTTACGAACAAGGCAAAGAGAGTTGGAAAGTGGTAGCACATATGTTGCCCTCCGAATGTATTGCCGGGTTATTTTTGCCAGGTGACCTCGTTTTACGCATTCAAAATATTTGTGTAATATTTAGAGAGAATCTCTAAACTTCCCTTTAATTTAAAAAAAATTGCAGTGTTTTTTCTAAAGTATTTAGCTCGCATGAACAAAAGCAGAAAGATTCCAACATAATTAAAAAATCTTGTTCATCAATCAGTGACTTCCGAGTTTCTATATAAAAAAATATACCACCAAAGAGAAAATATTTTCTCTCCATGTGGGACAGACCGTTTGCAATTCCGGAGATAAGATAAGATCGAAAATATACCTCTGCCGCATTATCGTGTAGAATTAATCCAGATTCGCCGGGATCATTGAAACGAGACGTGTCACGAAGCACCCAAGAAGTCGAACGTTCAAGTAACCTTGCTCCGGCAACGTCGAACTTGTCTGCCACTTATTCGAAGTGAATGAAACGGTTCGTAGGTAAATTATTCACGTTCAGCTTCTATTCTAAACTTTACATTGCGCTCGGAATATCGCTCGGAACTCCTTGTATTACCATCTTACCATCATATATCTCAGCACACTTTGCCTTCCAAATATTAACGCTGGTTAATATTTCACACAGTCACTTACCAGCAAAGCCCATTAATAACGAATAACGAGTCTTACTACCCAGATGAATATACAATTAAATGTTCAGCTCCAGGAGCATAGTAACCACAGCAAACTACAATTTTCAAATACTTTGAACACTTACCATTACGATTTCCACCTTCGTAATTTCATAACATGCATGTAACAGCTTTCTTGCAACACGTAAATGGCAAAGTGCCCTAATTTCCATGCGCACGGTTTGCATCGTATTATTTAAATCACGTATGATTACGCGTAATGCGCACGATATGCGTGTAATTAGAATATGTGTAGTTGATAACTGTTAAATATCTAGTTTTAATTTATTGTGGGTAAAATCTGACGCGGGGCGTACTCTGTGACTGCTAAGATTTCTTGTTAAATTAGAAATATAAAGGTCGAAGGAGTTCCGATATATCGTAGTTAGTGGCTCGATTCTAGCTGAACAATCGGCAGCTACGAATTTGAAAGTTGAAAGCAGTCCGCCGCGTGTCTCGTCCATGACACGGGTGCACAGAATGTAGGTTGTGAAATGGAGGGACCGATCGATATACAGAATGTCCAAGTACACGCCGATCAATTCTTTCAGAAAGCGTTATGCGTACTGCATACCTACCAATAACTGGCTGCCACTGCAAAGTGTGGTCTGGCGGTCACCTAAGCCCTCGTGTTGTGACTGCTCGCGATTAAAATGGCAATTCGTCGCAGCAGATACACGCCTCGTTTACTCTTATCTCCTTCTTACGTTTCTCAAACTCGACGTCGTGGTCCTTGGCAGATTTGAAGGTCGGGAGTATTTGTGTTGTAAGAGGAGTTTCTTCTTCTTGGTTCAATGTAAAAGAAGGATCGATCATGTTAATGATAAGAATGTCATCTAATTGGAGATTTGAATTAATGCTTCTTGGTACTTGATGATCGACGTCGGGTTGTACACATCACATGCGTCACAGTGCAGCTTAGGCTGCGCTCCCACGTGCTTAGTTTGCTGTGTAGGATACACTTGGAGGCTTAAGCTGGATTTACATTAGTCCAGGCCAGTGATCCAGTACAGCACTGGATTAGAACTGGAATGATGTGAATAGTGTGTTTATTCCAGTACAGGGCTGTCATTCCAGCAAATTTCGACTGGATTGAATGACTAATTTTCGATCCAGTGTTTACCCCCTCCATAGAGAACTTCACATTCCAGCGTTGCTGGACTGGTCTAGACGGCTCAGTCCAGTGCCGGCTGATGCGTACTACAGCATTCATCAACTGTATCAATAGCTTCTTCATAAATTAATATTAAAGCAAGTTTCGTATGTGGATTTATCCGTCTTTTGCATGAATCTATTGTTATTATAGTCTACCACTTTCAAAGATTCAGAAACGAGTGAAGTAATCAGAACGTTGACTGATTTCCAGTCGAATCACTCGGTGGATCCAGCGACTGGAATAATGTAGACATCGACCGATTTCCAGTCGAATCACTCGCTGGATCCAGCGACTGGAATAATGTAGACATCGACCGATTTCCAGTCGAATCACTGACTGGATCCAGCGACTGGACTACTGTAAACCCAGCTTTAAGAGAGGATAGATTGTCGAAGGTAACGAAGAGGCTTAGGACACTTAGGGCAGAGTAGATTTTTTAGGACTGAATGGATGGAAGTAGATAGATATGCTAAGCCGGTTCTGGACCAAATGTTGACGAGGGGATGAAGCGGGGCGAGGGGTACCGCACCCTGGAGAGGGGGAGGCGGGTGGGGGAACGCGACCCGTGGATGTGGGGACGAGTCAGGATGGGTCAGTGGTGGGGGAAGACGACCCTGGAGCAGGTGGAGGGGGAACGCGCTCGCGCGCACACGCACGCACGCACACATGCGCACACGCGCGCGCGTGCGTGAGAGGTTGCAAGGGGGATACCACCGATGACTCGTCACGCGTTGTAGGAAGCGATTCGCAACCCTCTTATCGCTCCAGGGTCAGATCGCGCTCCGATATCTGCGACGTTCAAATCGGGTGTACGAGAGAGACAGAGAGAGAGGTATGATATATATACCGCTCTCCCTCTCTCTATTCCTCTCTAGGACCATGGTCAAAACATACGGATAGCGAAGGTTACTTTCTAAAAATAATGAGATGTAACACGTAGAAGATGCAAGTCGAAACCTGCATGCTCTTATTGCGTAATAACCGCGCCAAAAACACATAACGATCGAAGGTCAAGTTTCCAGAATAATGAGGTACGACGCGGAGAAGATGCAAGTCGAAACCTTAGGATGAATATCGCACGTTAAAAAACATATACATAGGGTAAAGGACCCAATTACTGACTCCCAACCCTATTACTGTCACCTTAAGCTATTTTACTTAAACGTTTATTTATTCGGTATTTTAAGTAAAATAGCTTAAGGTGACAGTAATTGGGTTGGGTGCCAGTAATTGGGTGCTTTACCCTACATAACTGTAACGATGGAAGGTCCACTTCCGAGAATAATACGCTGCATCGGTGCGCGCACGCGATACTTGAACCGCGAAAATTCAAAGAGGACCGAAGGCGTGACGGAGGCCGCAATAGCGGCGTTCGAACAGACACAATAAAATAAAACTAACAATTTTTAAAATGTTATTCAATCTTAACATTCCAGCGTATCGTGCGATGACATGTAATTCGAATCTCCCGTGACATGACCGCCGTGCAAGCCCAGACAACACACAAACATCTTAAAGACATCTTAAAGACGTCTGAAGCCAGACGTTCCAGACGTCTTTAAGACGTTTGTGAACGTCGGTTTCACGTCTTATGTCACGAATCAAGACGTCTTAAAGATGTTTTTAAAAACGGACACCCTTGTCTAACACCCTTTCCTGTTAATCAATCTGTTTTCGGCGCACAGGTTCGGTCAATTTTGAACAATAAATAAACAAGCTATTTAGCAATAATTTATAAAAGCTTTCGACGTTTCGACCTTGATTCAGATCTTTTTCAGGAAATATAATGTTTTCGGCGCAATGGTTCGGTCATTAACATTACAAGGTGGGATCTGTTGTTAGATAATTCTTTAAGCTTCTTCAAGGTTTCGAGTCCAAACGATTTTGTTATAAAAGAAAAGAAAGTTTCTTTGAAAGTAGATGTAGATGTTTCGCCATTCATTTTAAAAGTTATTAATATAATTTCGACCGTAATTATAATAAACCATTGCGCCGAAAACATATTATATTAATAATTACGGTCGAAATTATATTAATAACTTCTTCAGGAAAGTTACGAAAAAATTTTTAAAATACTGCTTATGCTGTTGGAATTTAGACACTGTGTACTCGTTACACTTGTGACACGCGAGTCGGTTGGAATAAGACTGAAGTAAACCGTAAAACAAAACATCTGCTTCTAGAAGGTGAGAACAAGGTAAAATCCTTTCCTGTTAAAAAAAATCTCTCCTATCAGTTCCTTCTTCACTCCCAAAGTGCATACAGCTCTGTCCTACATTTCCTGTATCCTTATTCTTAGTTGTTCGCCTACTCCTTCTTCATAAAGTCTTTTCCGGAAAAGACATTTGGTCCAGAACCGGCTTAGCATATCTACTGATAGAGAATTGGTTGTGTTATTTACGTGTTGATTGAATTCTGTGCTACATATTGCACACGTGGGGATGTGACTTAAGGTGAATTCCAGGATCTAAATGAATTTTGATTATTGAGTATGAAGAAAAATGTATGTATATATATATATTTCTCTTTTATTTAAACACTGACTCTGGATCTGGTCAAAGTAGACCAAAGTAGTTTTATTCGAACTTAAACTATTAAACTTTTCTAAACTAATTCTTAAATTGCTCAGAACTTTGCTGTATTAATTTCAACGTACTTAACGTTACTCAACATATTTTGCGCCATGCAGAAGCGCGACTCTAAAAACACACAAATTTTAATAACAAATCAATCCGGTTTATCGGAATTTTACCATTAGCTTCAGATTATTCTTATCAATGCAAGGCACGTCTTTTTAATGGATCAGTAATCCAAACAAGAAATATTCCATCCCCCCTGAGATAGGAATTAACGAAACCCAACGTATTAAATAAGAGTCAGGTCAGTGTATCAATACCGATGATAACGATAATCCGCGATACACTTAGCAGGAGACGGTCCACTTTCTTTTCTTAATACTTTCTCTCAAAAACATTGATCGAACGTTTATCAATGAACAGGATGCGATAAGCAGTTCGGTTTAAACATACAAACATCGAATTTTACTAAAATCTTTTGTAATTACACAACTCGAGTCTACTTAATCTAATCTAAAATACAATTTCTGAATAAAAAGTCTGACAATTCGATGACAGAATTGTTTCTCTCCTCCTAGATTTTCTATTTCTTCACTGCATCTTTAAAAAATGTTCTTCAGAATCTGAAGTCAATATTTCTCTTATTCACAGCGCTTCACTGTGACGTCCTTGACCTTGATCATAAAAAACCGCGGTAGTTGTTAACTGTAGGTAACTCGAGCAGTCTCACAAGGAGAGTATTTTAGGTGTCCGCCTCCGATCATTTTGATTTTTGGATATGTTATAGAGGACCGAAAAATAAGAAATATGTGTCTTTTTATTTTTCCTCGTTTTCATATTTGGGGGGTGAAAACTGCGTTCAAAGTTAGGGTTGAAAAATCATTTTTGTGGAATATCTCGAGAACTATTACAGATAGGGGAATAGTGTCAATGGATGAATTTTGTGTCTTTGAATGCGAAATATGACTGACTCACCAGATTTTCAAAATCTCGAGATATTCCACAAAAATGATTTTTCAACCCTAACTTTGAACGCAGTTTTCACCCCCCAAATATGAAACCGGAGAAAAATAAAAAAACACGTATTTCATAATTTTCGGTTCTCTATAACATATCCAAAAATCAAAATGATCGGCGGCGGACACCTAAAATACTCTCCTTGTCAATAATTACTTTCTAAAACGAATTAATTTAAAATAAAATTATGAAAAAGGAACATATACCCTAATGCGCGTGTATAAACATTTAATTTGAAAACAGAATAAAATTCGGGGCAAGAAATTTGCATTTCAAATATAAATGATTAAAACAGGATCATCACAAGCGTTCCTAACAATAGATGCCTGGGAATGTGGGAAATGTTTGCTGATAATATAAAATACCTGTTCGATTAGGAACTAAGCGAGCGATCGCGCAGTAAACCCTTGAAAAATTGGTAGCGTTTAGTAGCCCCGACTTCTAAGCTATCTTAGCAAGCAATCCGATTAGCGAAAGACGATTTTCATTTCACGCTGCGAGGAAAGATGACACTCGCTTTTTATTTTCTGGGACAAGGCTACGCTGAACTATTTCCCTACGAACCTTCATCTCATTGGCACAATGAATTGTCTGTCGATTAAATATGCAAAACGTCTCTGCATACAACACTCGTGCGTAAAATATTTATTAGACCGCTGGATGTACAAGAAGTTGTTCAGCACGAAGTAGGAAACTTCAAATGGATACGAAGTTTTCCTCCTCTTCTCAATCAACTGTTATAGGGTAGATGTCCCTATTACTGTCAGTGTCCATATTACTGCCACTTCATTTATTTTGCTTAATAAAAATGTAACGTGTAAAGAATAATGCACAACAATAATATTATTATTAAAATGGGACTGTTCTGATTATTATTAATATTATTTTTGTACACTATTGTTTATACGTTACATTTTTATAAATCAAAATAAATAAACTGGCAGTAATAGGGACACTGACAGTAATAGGGACATCTACCCTATACAGTATACTTTTATGAAATTCGTTCCACAGTGCATTCTAGGATCTTGCACGAGAAACTAGGCTTTGCTAATATTATTTTTCAAGCCGTCTGCTTCCACGTTTCAATGGTAGGGAGTCGTTTCGAAGGGGATATTAACGATTCCCTTCAACGTCTAAGCAGGACTCGCGCCATAACAACGACAGGCGTTTAACGATTCATGGATATCGATCGTTAACGAAAGGGAAGCCAAATGTCATGATTGGTCGAGCACGAGGCAAGGCACGCCTGCTCAGTGTCTGTGATATAATTAAATAGATCTGCTCCCTCGTTATCTTCCAAGGGAACTTCGGTAACCCGAAACTACACAAGGGAATAGGAAAACGTAGATTGAACTTTAAAAAGTGTTTTCACACTGAAGAACCAAGAAGTAGCAGAAACAAAAAATTGCAGGAAGTTAAAAAAATTGGAATTTTCGGGGTACCGAAATTCCGTGATTAAAATTATAGTAATTCTCTTATTTAGGCGGTATTTCCGTCGAGGAGGCCAATTTTCTGCCTTTCGACGAGTAAAAAGAATTGTAAAAAATACTTCCATACATAATAATAATAATTAATAGAAACATGAGTCATATCGTAAAGCGTGTGCAGAAAAATTGCCACATGGTGCGCACGCTTCCGGCTATTCCGCTGTAAATAAAAAGAAAAACCCAAAAGAATTCTTAATCAGTAAGAGTGTGGCTATAGACTGGAGCAGATTTATAAAAAAAAATAAAAGACTGAATCTTTCAATTTAATTTACCCACTAGAATAGGCCACTAGAAATTACCCACTAGAATATTTTTTTACAGCATACTAAAATGTTAGTAAATACGTGAGAGTAATGCTCATCGGTAATAGCTGTGTAGTTATCTTGTGCGTCGTTCTAAAGAGAATAAAGGACCTCGTCCCTCTACACGAGAATGCCCCTTTAACATTCTTCTCCCTTAACTCGGTGTACATTAACTTCCAAGCAGTTGTGATCGACCTAGAAGCTACTAACAACACCAAGATCCGCATAAATCTTAATTAAGGAGTCATGCTCAGTCAGGAGGCCGAAAAAAAGGGTGGTCTTCGGAAATTTTTTACTCGAAAGCTATAACACATTTCTCAAAAAATCTTTTTTCCTTTTAAGGATTGCATCTAGTACTGTGTACCGTAATTTTTTTATTTAAAAATATTTATTAATAACAAAGTTATTGTCCATCACTCGAAGGTCCTCTCAAAAAAAGGCTTCTTCGGCGACCACTGCTGTTCGATAGTCGATCATCTAAATTAAAAAATTCAAAAGAATTTACTTATTACATTATATTATCTTGTCTTTGAACGAAGGATTTTTGGAAATATTGATTTGGGAAAAAATGGCTGCTGTTTAAAGTAAAAGTTTCAATTTTTATCATAAATTGTGCCTGATTTTCGTCAATTAAAAGAAAACTAAGCATCGGATAAAAAAATCCTTTTCTTCAAAAACTAGTTTATTGTTCCTATAGTAAGCTTGTAAAATTTGAAGTAAATCTGTTGAATGGTTTTTTAAATATTTTGGTCACCGATGTTGAAAACGCTGTTTCAAGAAAAACGCGTTTGAAGTTTCAAGTCCAGTTTATTCTTACATAAAATGTTAATTTTTCAACTTACAAAGTGTCATCGATACCCATATTATAAACCTTCAGCACTAGTTGAAGCCTCTAAAAATACAAAAATTGAAAAATCGATTTTTCGATTTTTGTGAATGAGCCCTTAAAACAGTCGAGCAGACTTTAAGGGCGCATGAACATGTTCCCCTTTTCAAAAAGAAAATATGAGTGAGAGAAAAAACGTCTTCAATTGCTACGAATACTTAGCGCTATCCCGTTCCTACAAAAAATCAAGAAAACGTTGCTGTTTCCTAAGACCATCGCGTATTTGTTCTCTTGATTGCAGAGTTTTGGAGCGGCGCTCGTTGAACTGCCTCCAAAATGGGCACGACCAATGCACAAACGAACTCGAAGCATGGGAACGACGACACGTACATTAACGGAAGTTCCATCGAGGCGTTCTTCGCCGAGTCGGTGATCCTGCTGACCGGGGCGACCGGTTTCCTGGGGAAAGCACTACTGGAAAAGCTGCTGCGCTCATGTCCGCGCCTGGCAACGATCTTTATACTGATCCGTCCGAAGCAAGGCCAAACAGTCGAGCAACGATACAAAAAGCTCCTAGAAAATCCCGTTCGTACACTTCTATGAATCGCTTACAGCGCGTCACAGACGCGGGCCGCCCCTTTCTCAGGTTTAATCGATGAAAGCCATCGCCGGTCGCATGTGTGTCAAATCGAACTCGAAGAATTTCTGGGGGACAATGGCAAAGTGGGCATTATTTGCATACGTGGGCGTTACAGCTGTTAGGTCACCCACACTTTTTTTCAAGTTAGATTTAAATAGAAGCGACCTGAATTAGTCAAGATCGTACGTCATTTTGCCAATTAATACGGTGCTTTAGTGTGTCATCTATCATCTTGGCTGACGATGGTTATTTCGAGCGTCGACGTTTAACACAGGCTATTTGTCGGGCACTGTATATCAATTAACAGAGTAACCTTGACGAACTTGGCGAATATGAACCAGTGGCTTCACCTTTCCTTAAAGTAAAATGTCAGGTAGTTGATAAATAGTTGAAGAGAATGGAATAAGGATCTTGAAATGTCGAAGGCGTGTGTAACTATATACAGAAATTTTGCAACACTAAAAAACACTTTTTTCGGTAGTTCAAAGGGACTTATAATTAATACAGTAATCAAAGCATAGAATTTAGTAAAGAAAAGGTAAAGTTACGGTGTTGTCGATTACGTATCAAGTAAACTTTGAATATACCTGGACTCTAACAGAGTCACTTATGCAACAAATTATGAAATTATTATTCTATAACAATTTCCTTGGCTAGGGGCGTAAAAATCATTTATACATCTTCGAAAATAGACACTCGAAAGATTGCTAGGTCCACCTTCGATTTCGAATTGAAAATAAGGCACGAGGATGGCTGGAAAAGTATACTTGTGAAATAGATTTTACTGGCAAAACAAAAGTAGAGCCTTTACATGGTGCATCATTCCTGTGCAAAGGAATACGCTGGAAGAATCGTGGTTTGGAATAATGTTGCAATGGTTGTTCGCAGGTTTTCGGCCGAATACGAACAGAGTTCCCCGATGCGTTCAATAAAATCTACCCGGTGAAGGGTGATGTAAGTTTACCGAACCTGGGTCTCTCGCCAGAGGACAGGAACACGTTGATACAGAGGGTTAACATAGTCTTTCACAGTGCAGCCACTGTGAGATTCGACGAACCGTTGAAAGTGGCCGTTAATTTGAATACAAAGGGCACGGACCTTGTCATAGAGCTGTGCAGGAATATGAAAAATCTGGTTAGCGTTATCCACGTTAGCACAGCTTACAGTAACGCGAATCGACAGGAGATTAAGGAATCGATTTATACGTAAGCATAAATATCCTTTCGTATCTGAAGGGTAAGGGGGAAAAACAGGGAATGTCCATTTTTCGTAATTTTGCAATTTGTAGGATATTTTGTTGGTGGCAATTGAAACTAAAGAACTATCGAATCACAATTAACAAAACGAGTAGCTTTCCTTATTTTAATAATAATAGAAATAGACATTTATTTCGTTTCAATATGATTCAAGGTTCAAACCTGAAAATATATTAAAGTAATATAAAAGAGTTATTAATTTATTGCTTCTTTTTCTCTGATGTCTAATTAAAGAATAAGTTTTATGTTATGAAGAACGTAGATAACTTCATTGAACACTAAAGTATAATATTAAAACTTAATTTTCTCGATAAAGTTGTTTTGTAACATTCCCAGTTTCTCCCCCCACCCTTCATATAAATCTGCCTTCCCAATTGCATCTCGCCAGACGCTTTTCATAGTAATTATACGCTGATGAAGATATTAATTAATAATCACCAAAGTGTCAATAAAGTAACGTTGCAAGTAATTATCAGATTTCCCTCGAATCTTCTTCCGTTCCCGTTTGCTCCACTTTATGCTTGATAAAAACTGGCATTGGCGACTGTCGCGACTATAGTCTAACGAAGATACTCACGTATTATTCATAACGGCGCAGTACAAAGGTGAAACCATCCACGGTGATCGATATGTGCGAGAGCCTGGACGACGAGACGCTGAAGGTGCTCGAGAAGAAGATTTTGGAGAATCACCCCAACACGTACACGTTCACGAAGAATTTAGCCGAGCAATTAATCCTGACGAAGGCGAAGGACTTGCCAATAGCGATAGTACGGCCGAGCATCGTCTGCGCCGCCCACGAAGAGCCGTTTCCTGGATGGGTGGACAATCTCTGCGGAATCACAGGTATTATTACGTCCTTTCCACGATTGCCAGGCAATAGTCAGAGAGGGTTCGAACCACATTCGAGAACGTATAGCTTCTTTATTTTGTAATGAACTCTGTGAATGGCGCAAGGTTTTAAAAAATGCCCCTTTGAGTCGTCAGTCCATCAGGCTTTCCAATCAGAAGAGTTTTTCTCAAAGCGTGCACAGTGTAGGGTGAAGGACTCGGTTACTGACACCTGACCAATTACTGTCACTTTAAGTTATTTTACTTAAAAGTTATTTATGAATATAATTTCGACCGGAATTATCAATGTAATATGTTTTCAACGCACTGGTTCGGTCACTTTTTTTTTAACCGACTTCAAAGAAAGGAGGAGGTTATGTATTCGACCGAACCAGTGCGCTGAAAACATATTATATATTTTACTTAAAATAACAAATAAATAAACCAGCGGCCGTAGCCGTGATGGAAAACACCGGTTCTCGTTAGATCACCGAAGTTAAGCATCGCGGGGCGGGTACTGGAGAAAGATGGGAGACCACCACCTTTCTTCTGGTGCGCCGCTGCTGCTGGGAACCGAAGGAGAGAGAGGAGAGAGAGGAGAGAAAAAGATGACTGTAGTTCGTTGGGCAATATAAGCAGATAAGTTTTGAAACGCCATCCTGTTTAACAGGAAAAACAATATACAATACAATACAATACAAATAAATAAACGTTGTAAAGTGATTCACAAAAAGAATTATGTATTTCAACCTATAATCTATACTATAGATTATATTCTATAGTTTGTTTATTCGTTATTTTAACTAAAATAGGTTACGGTGACAGTAATTGGTCAGGTGTCAGTAACTGGGTCTTTTACCCTACAGCTTCAAAATAAACATTGACAGGCTCCAAAGCAATACTTTCAATCCGTCGACATCAGTCAACGTGTTGAAGAGCAGGCTAAAACGTTGTCACGCGAGTAGCGCTTAAATGAATCGGTTCGCTAAGCTGAAATCCATTCAAATCCATTTAAATCCGTTCCCTTGCTGAAGAATTAAGAGCAGACGTCACTGTCATTGATCAGTCACAAGAAGTGACTCCGTTCATTGCTATTAGATTCTTAATCAGACTTCCTGTATCCTGTTCATCTCTAAATATATTTCATATTATACAGGTGTGATGCTGGAAATTGGCAGAGGCACTGCCAGGAGCGTCATGTGCGACGCGAATATGAATCTGAACATAGTGCCTATCGATTTCGTCGTGGACACGTTGATATGCGCCTCGTGGCACAGTACGATGCAGCATAATAACACTGTCAAAGTATATAATTGTACGACCAGCGGGGAGGCAATCAGGTAACTGATATCATCTAGGGTAAAGGACCCAATTACTGGCAGCCAACCCAATTACTGTCACCTTGAGCTATTTTACTTAAACGTTTATTTATTCGTTATTTTAAGTCAAGTAGCTTAAGGTGACAGTAATTGAGTTGGTTGCCAGTAATTGGGTCCTTTACCCTATATAAAAAATTTAAAAAAAAGTAAAACCAACTTCAAAAAAATAAAATTGCACTAAAAAGTAAAAAATAATTTTTTCCCTTATTTAATCTACTACTCTCATATTTTTTAAGTCGGTGTCTCATCATTTGCACTGTGTAAATCTGGCACCGACTTAAAAAATATGTGAGTAGTAGATTAAATAAGGGAAAAAATTATTTTTTACTTTTTAGTGCAATTTTATTTTTTTGAAGTCGGTTTTAATTTTTTTTAAATTTTTTATTTTCAACTTTTTAGTTTTTAACTATAACTGGTATAAATATAAATAATAAAACAAAGATCATCAAAATCGGTCCATATGCTGAGAAGTTATGCGGAGACAAACATATAAATTACTATTATTAACTATAACTGGTAAAATATTGGGCCAATATTGAGTCCGCGTAGTATGGGACCACCGGGGCACTATCCTCTTTCAAATAGAAAAAGATCATCAAAATCGGTCCATATGCTGAGGAGTTACGAGGGGACAAACATATAAATTATTATTAACTATAACTGGTAAAATATTGGGCCAATATTGATTCCGCGTAGGATGGGACCACCGGGTCACTATCCTCTTCCAAATAGAAAAAAAGATCATCAAAATCGGTCCATATGCTGAGGAGTTATGAGGGGACAAACATAAAAAAAAATATACACACGGGTCGAATACATAACCTCCTCCTTTTTTTGAAGTCGGTTAAAAAACAAACTTTTCTCTCCCCAATAACTCGTGAGGATTTATAGATGACAATATACTGTATTCCTTCATTAGCGAGCCTATTTTAAAGAATTATAAAAACTATAAAAACATCTGCATCCACCAATCAAGCTGCACGCACAAATATGCTAACGCTCTTAATCTCTTCATCTTAGATGGGGACCGTTCAAGGATCTCATCAACAAATACGCCATAGAGTGGCCGTCGAAGCACGTGATGTGGTACCCAGGTGTCACGTTTAGAACCAACAAATTCATGCACAATGTTATGTCGTCCATCCTACACATTCTCCCGGCGTTTGTCGTGGACTTTTTCTTAAGGCTTCTAGGCAGCAAACCCATGTAAGTATTCATCCGCGGAACGGTAGGGAGGAGCGATATCGAGCTAACAGTCTCAAGCAACAGCCGCGCGGGCAACCATCCTTTCAGGATGATGAAGATCGTGAAACGGTTCGAGCGGGCGGTGCACACCGGCTCCTTCTTCTCCACCCACGAGTGGAAGTTCGATAGGGGCAACATGGACGATCTGTCGAAGAAAGTGAAAGCGCTCAACGACTCCAGCCGATTCAACATCGACATGCACGGCTTCGACTGGGACACGTACGTTCGCAGCTACACGTTAGGGATCAGGAAGTATATTCTCAAGGAAACAACGGAGACCGTAAGCAAAGCCCGCAGCCGATTATTGATGTACGTATGGTAGCATTGGTAGCACACGCTAAGCAAATTTAATTCTTGCTCGGTGAATCAAGTTTGGTTTCGTTTATTTCAGACTCTACTGGGTGCATCGACTCATGCAAGTGTCCAGTATAATCGTCTTATTGGCGATGATAAAGCGCGTCGGACACTGACCGCCAAACTTGACAGCCGCAATCCTTCGATGACGCCCAGTCGGAGGAGAACGAATTTTCATTTCAGCCCGGCGACTCGTTCTCGTCGCCATCGCGTGGGATTAATTATAAGCGAATACATTGCCGTTAACTTGCCGGTGGATATTCTACGTAGATAGTAAAATATATATTGGCACTTGATTCATTTCAACCCCCGACGCGTGGCTAGCGGCACTTTACTGGCAACGTTACGACGCAGGGTGCAACTTCGTTAGGTCAATGATAATCAAGGGTAATCTGGGTAATTACCTTTCTTTACCCGAGACAGTTTCAAAACGCATTTGTGCAGTTTGTGCTAAGTAAAACTGTACAAGGAAACACGAATGTGACACGTGGGGTGCGAAGCTTTTCTTAGACGTATGGCGTGTAGCCCATTCTTAGGGTGGCGAGGAACGGAGTCTAGGATAACATATCATGAGGACCGTGAGATATCTCGACGATAGACGCGCTATCGCGACGATTTGTATATTTTTAATATCGATGCGTTCTACGTCAGAGCAAGGACTATATTTTTTAAGTAAAAAGTTACATTTGTCTAGCGTGCGAGAGATGTACCGTTGCAGGATAATCCAGCGAAAGTAGGCCCCTTAACTGCTTTCAGCTTCGAGGTAAATACTCGGCAGACCTGAAGATGATTGCTATTTTGTCAAACGGGGCCGAAACGATGAGCTAAATTACTTAGTCAGGCATTAGTGAAGTAACTTATTCGCTTGAATATTATGCATCGATTGATTAAACGATCCCGTACGGCATTTACTAATGTAGATTTGTAATCGTCGTTGTAATCATCTTCTCTGTTCTGTCTTGTACTACCACCCTGTGTAGCATAGTACGCGAAAGCGCTTTCAGTGGTAGAAGGATCGAAACAAATACGAATAGAAGGGAAATGTGACGTGGGATATGTGTGTGGTACTTTCTTCCGTTGCTCCACTATGGGATTAAGAGAAATTCGTTTAAAATTCCTCCGTACGCTGCCGATGAAATCGTTAGGATTCTGCTATCTGCAGGATTCACCGCGCGAACTGGTGGCTACGAAAAGTCACTGTACAACTTACTACGAATGGCCTTACAACTCTAAACACTTTACCTCGCTAAACGAACATATCTTACCAACGATATCGATCGAAATAGTGCCCTGTTATCGATAGGTGCTCGTCCGTCTTATAACGACGCGTTGAGTACGAGGGTGTCGATGATAGTACGATAGTTCCTAACGCTAATGGAAGAGCATTCAATCCGACGGCATTCGCAACGAGAATTTTAATAGATTACGCATCGCGGTACGAATTTTTCTGCTGACATTTCTGGACCATAGTAGGGATTTAATTCGCGCTTTTCATGGGAGATCGTACAAGATTCGCGCGAAACTGTTGGATCAATAGAAGGCATAACACTTGTCACTACAGAGAGTAGGATTAGATGTCACTGTACAAAGGTATTCATGGACGTTCCTGTCTCGTCTTGAATTGTAAGGTTTCCGGTGATTTGATCGCGCGTACGCATGCTTACCGTGTACGGTCACTGATTCGTGCACGGACCTTACGACGACGGCCTCGTAAATCTTTTTTACCAAATAATACTGTGCATAGTGTATACTTTTACGGGATGTTGAACCGCATACGAGATGTAATTATCCAGGGAAATAATAGCATTTGTAATTAACATTTTGTACGTTTAACGCAAACGTTTGTGCATGTAATAATAAAGATAAACGGTGGTACAGATCCAGCGGTCACCTAATATGAGTATACTGAGTAAGTACATACAGGCATCCGCCAGGTGTGCAAATATTGAGGGGGGGAGCCCTATTTAGGACGCTAGGAATAAGGTGATACTTGGGATTTTTTTCTGAGAAACTGTTAAGCTGATCTTTTCCAAACTTTCGGGGTATTTTAGTTCACATTCTAATAAGAAAAATTAATTTTTACATTACAAAGTGTTCGGTAGAAATTAAGATATACAGTGGCGGACGAAAGAAAGTATACAACTTTTAAAATCGCATAACTTTTTTAGAATTAGTCCAAACGACATGAGTTTTTTTTTAGAATCTAGAAGGATTAGTGTGCTAAGTGATATGTTTCAAAATTTCATTAAAAGCGATTAACGTTGCTCTGCGCTACAAACCTTTAAAGATCGCAGAATAAGGTTCAGAATCGCGGACTTTCCCGAAATTAGCGATTTTCGACCTAATTATGCGATCTTTAAGCATTTATGGCTCAGAGCAACGTTAACCGATTTTAATGAAATTTTCAGAATGTATACAACTTACTTCAATCTACAAACGGGTTTTTTGAATTTTCATTACAGGCTCAAAAAAAGTTTAAAAATAACCTTTACTATTTTTTTTGCTATTCCGACCAATTGCATTATTTTCCAAAACGACGAAACACGTCACTTAGTAAACTAATCATTCTAGATTCCCAAAAAACTCATGTCGTTTGGACTAATTCTAAAAAAGTTATGTGATTTTAAAAGTTAAAGGCACTGTATGCATACGTTCGTTAGGACTCGCGCGCCGGAGTTGCAAATTAGCGATTGCAATGGTGGCTCAATTTCTTCCATAAAATAAAAAAAAAACAAAGATTTTTCTTACAACAAAATTCTCAAGAATCACCTTATTCCTAGCGTTCTAAATAGGGCTCCCCCTTAAGAGACAAGAATAGAAATAGGGGTGAAATCGAAATGGGTATAGAATACAGGGTAGAAATGGTGTGGTGGCAGATGTAAGTGCATATGTTAGCTAGGAAGGGTAGCGGAAAGTATATTTAAAGAACAGAGAAAGGGAGGGGATTGTAGCGAATCCGGAAGAAGGGGAAAGGGCGGGAATGAACTGTTCTCATTTGATTAAATCAACCACAGAAATAGAAGCCCAGTAAGAGCTCGATAATAATCAGCATTTTCCCATAAAATATTTATCGAGACACACTAACATTGCAGGTATGAAATGAATAAACAGCCTTGCAGCGTGACTGCGCCGCTATAGGTAGCTTATTCCAGTTTATTCTCGGCCTCACCGGTTCCATTTTCGTACCAGCACCATCCCCTTCGATGGCCGAAGCCAGCCGGAGCTGTAAACAGTGGTGTATGGATTCGTACGGCGGCTTTAGCGATGCCAATCGCTTGTAGAATCTTCATCAATATAATGAGCACGTGGAAATTGTTACAGCGCCGATGTTACGACTTACTCTCGTACAAATATTCGCTGTTGGTGATACTAATGGCGTTTACCCGCATATTTATCGGTATCATTCATTTCGGAGAGGTTAGGAAACCCATGATTTTCCGCTATTGTTTTGATGCTGGATCGTAATCGTTGATCGTTGCAAATACGTCTTTCATTGTTTGCCATTGGTTTTAATTTGTCGTGTCATTGTTACACAAAGCGTGTCTTCGTAGTATTTCAGTTCGTCTCCCACTTCGTACGATTTAAGTCTCGAAACGTCGGAATATATAATTTTTAAAATTGCAAATTAGCTTTTACTGATTTAAATTGACCGAACTAGGGTAATTATACCAGTAAATGGACATTTTTTACTAAAACGAGTAAAATAAGTTACTAAAATAAGCAACTAATTAATTATAGACTTCTTCTAGTTTCTCGTTTCATATCCAAACAATTTTCGCAACACGTGGATTCAATCGCGCTGCAAACGTAATTTTATAAAAGTGTCCATTCACTAGCCTTAAGTGTTCATTTACTGGTGCGTTTACCCTGTGCGCCGAAATCACTCTCGTTTATTGATTTAAGTCTCACTTTAAATCTGCCCTTTCAGATATGGGTAGCTTGGAGTAAAGAGAAAGACGAGGCGGCGTTTCATTCTTTTAACGATAACATATTAGGTGTCTCTTTTCAAAAGAAACTATGCCAACATGTCCCCATAGAGGTTATGTATGCGTGGGGCAATGGCTCGGAGTCGATGTTCCTGACCAGCCTCAAGGAACAGGTTCCTATCACGGGCGTCGACACGATAGCCTCCAGATTTAGCGATAAGAATGAATTAAGAGACTCGTTATTATATTTGTTGGGTGCACATTGTTACCAATCGCAAGATACCTAGTTGGTTGGATATGGATCCTAGACACCTAGACAGAATCCTATCACGAAGACATTTTTTTAAATAAGAGCGATCTTCCGACATTTTCTAGTTCTGCCATGGAAGAGCATATTCACAGGTAATACGACGACTATCTGTATTATAGATTTACAGCTCTCACCATCAACTTGATGTATTAATTTTTACTTGTGCAGAATTCCTGGAATTTCAGATAAATTTTTATATTTTAGCGACGACGTAAAGATAGTTGCTGAAGTGTGGCATGGTGAATTTCATATCTAAATCTTCTTAATATGTCAACAAATGTATCTTTTATGCTACATTGCAGTACGCAGATTTTGAGCATATTTCAATTCTCCCGGTATGGGACGCCATATTGAATTTTAGTTCTAAACACAATCTTTCATAGCGTAGATGGCGTTGAAATACGGATCCAAAACTTTTGCTGGAGATTCCGCCCCCTGATGGGCAGGGTACAAATTGCTTTTGTATCCGATGCTGGGCACAGCCCCGTTGCCTGACCTCTGACTGCAGAGATGGGCATTATTTAAATAAAAAATTATATAAATAACTTTTTAAATAAAAGAGACTTTATCTGTATGTGTCATAAATAAAAGTCACCCAGAGTTATTTATTATTTGAAGCGCCATAAATGATATTTTCAATCGACGGGAATTCATCCGAAGATCCATAAATAAAATTTTCAATCGACAAGAATTCATCCGAAGTGCATAAATAAAATTTTCAATCGACGGGAATTCATCCGTAGCTTTGGCCAATTTTCTCACTTTCATTTATATTTGTAGCGGAGAAACTTAACCCTTATGTCAATAACCAAAAGTACCTACGTTGTTCAATAACCAGGGTACCCGTGTACCCACCTCCGTTTTTTTTTTTTTAAATAAACGCTTTCTATCGCGTCTTTTTGTGGTTTTTACGTTTCTAGTCGATAGTTGCTACATAGATCCCAGTTTCCGTGGCCTCTGCTAGCCAGAAAAACTCGACTAGGTAATATAAATGGGCCTTGAATGGTATACTGCAGGTAGCAGCGCGCGTCTTGCCGGCAAATTGGATGACCAAGAGACGCCAGTCTTCGCTGACACCTCGACAGAATATATCATCTTATTTGGTATAAAACACCTGAAATAAAGACTTAGCATTCGAACTATTGTGTATTTCAATAAGGGACCATAGACTCTCTCCTATTCCTTCAGTGATATTGGACAAAGCGTGCACGCAATTTTTGTGACAACAAAATCATTTATAGAAGTGCTATGGAGGTGTTATCAAAAGCAGAGTTTGCAAGGTAAAATAAACGATTGTGGCCTGTTATTTTGGTATTTTACAAAACGATATCATTCTTAGAATTGTTGGTAGGTAATATACATTTGTTCTATACCTAGAAACGCAGGAAAACCAAGAAATCTTGCATCGTATGCGATAAACCAGTCTACGATGAGCATGCAGTCACGCTTACAAAATGTAAAGAATGCATAAATAAGTGAATAATTACGGCTTTTTTGCACATAAATATTTGGTTCTACTTAGGGTAAAATTATACAATACGCCCCATTTGACAAAACGCCCCACCATTATTTTACGCACACAAATACGGATACATCGACGCGATCATCAGATTCGAACTTGCCTCAGTCGCCCACAACTGCCGCAATAAGAATACGAGCAAATATAACAGCTTTTACAAAAATATACAAGAATTTATATTTTTTGCCTTCAGATAAATTGCGATGAGTATGCGAGAAATTCAATTTTCTAAGTCACTATTGTTTTTTGCGATAAATTCACACATATATTTCGAAAGCAAACAAACTAACATCTTTAAGGGGGTAGACACGTCACGTGACACGGGCGATGCACCGCGCTGTAATACCGACAATCTAACCTGAAACATGGGTTTGGGATTTTTCGTTTTTCGTCCTTATATGAGCAGATTTTGGGCTGGGCGAGGTCTCATTCGAAAGAGGAAGGTTTAATGCGGAGCGCTCTGCTCACCGTTTGAGTCACAAAACTCTTTTAGTGACCTAAAAATACTTGGATTCTTGCGTGTGTATTTTGTCGACTTTTTCTCTACTTTGAACACTCATATTATTAGATATCAACACAATCGCGTCGAACCATGACCAGAGCGCGCTGCACTGAAGCTTCATCTTTCGAATGAGATCTCGCCCAGCCCAAAATCTCCTCATATAAGCACAAACAACGTAATATCCCAGACCCATGTTTCGGGCCAGATTGTGTCGGTATACAGCGCGCTGCATTACCCGTGTCTACCCCCATAAGGAGGCACATCGCTCCTAGGTACGGCTTACCCACCCCACTCACCGGGAAGAAAAGGAATAAAGGAGTACAAATTGCTTTTGTAGATTTACCCGTACCCTCTTTGAATGTCACTATGCCCCGCGTGTGATCAAATTTGTCAAAATAATTCGCCCGAGCTCGACATATGCAACGCTAATGTCAGAAAATCATCTTACCAAGAATGTTATTTTTTCCAAAATATTATGAGGCAATTAAGCTTTTTTCAAAATACTTAATTTGATTAAAAGATATTAATTTTAATAAACATGAATCAATCACGCTAATAACTCGGGCGAAGCCGACACGAGGCATGCTAGTTATATTATATAATATTTATATAATATATAATTACTTCATCAGCTTTTATTTTTCATTTGTCGTTAAGATACACAAATTAACATTACTATCGTTTTTTGTCACGATTATATCCACTACCTCTCAATTACAGTCTGGTTGTAGAATTCGAGAATGCAATAACTAATTACTCGAATTTTAAAAAAATATGGAAAATATCCCATCCACTAGTAGGAGAACGATATTTAGATTCAGCTCTTGTAAGTGTATCCTGTTGCTTATAAATTAAAATTCAATAGTATATATACTTAGTTATGTATATCTCCTGCTATTCCTGCAGCCGCGCGAAGGTCTCCAAAGATTTGATAACGGCGAATCCGTTTGAAAAACCACGGAAACCAAGTTCGGCGAGAAAAAGTAATTAGATACTTAAAGCCAAGCAACATTAAATATTCGAACAGTTGACGCACAACATATCTCTGATGGTGCAACTGCTGGACGAGATAAGCAAAGATACAAAGTAAATTGACTTGCTGATTTCCTTCGATTCTAAATGCAATGTCGTAACTAGGATTTTCTTCTGAGGGGTGGGGGGCAGGTCCCATCTTCTCCCCCACCCCTCTGCCTCGCTCACCCTTTTTTATAGTTAGAGGAAATGTTTATATACATACACATTTTGTAACAATCATTTACCTACATATTTATTTAACACTAAAACAAAGAATAAACTGAATAAAAAAATATTGATTATTTAACGGACGGATGTTTTTTACTTATATTTTTATAGTTTCTAGGGAGTGGTCACTCCGCATTTTGCGGGGGGGCCAGGCCCACCCGGCCCCCTAATTAGTTATTCCAATATCTATACCAGGCCTTCCCAAGTAGAGGAAATCTGCTTCTGAAACACATGTTTCGGTTCTCCCTCCAAAGCTGCGCCTTAGCTGCTACGGCCGCTAAGGTGGGACGAGTTCTGCTACCCTCTCTCCGAGGGCACAGTAACGTCGCTGGGAAGCATATTGGGCGCTTTAGGGCGAAAGTACCAAATGTGTCAAATTTTTATAGGAAATTTCATAATGACTTAAAAATAGTAGGAAAAATTAAAATTTAAACTAGCATTTCAAAATGACGTAAAAAGACTTTTAAAAAATGTATTACATACAACGATACAATAATACAATAATCGTAGTGATGTCTTTTTATTAGAAAAATATATTCATTTTTATGAAAATACAAGTAGTAGTTATTTTATAAATTTTGCACAATATATACATATTATATACATGTTATAGAAATATGCATTTTATACACATTTTGTGTATAATATAATTGTATATATCGTTGTATGTAATACATTTTTTAAATTCTTTTTACGTCATTTTGAAGTGCTAGTTTAAATTTTAATTTTTTCTACTATTTTTAAGTCATTATGAAATTACCTATAAAAATTTGACACATTTGGTAGTTTCGCCCTAAAGCGCCCAACATGCTTCACAGCGACGTTACTGTGCCCTCGAAGAGAGGGTAGCAGAACTCGTCCCACCTTAGCGGCCGTAGCAGCTAAGGCGCAGCGTTGGAGGGAGAACCGAATCATGTGTTTCAGAAGCAGATTTCCTCTACTTGGGAAGGCTTGATCTATACGCTGTGGTCTGCTCGCTGCTTAGATATAAACACTTCAATGTATTTACATTGTAAGCAGTTCAAACACTTCCGTGATAAAAATGTATAATGCTCCATTTGACGCATTGCTATTACCTCAGCTTTAACGTAATCATACCCTGAAGGCACGTTTCAGAGCGGCGGTAAGAGGAAAGCGTCGAGTTAATTATATTTCTTATAAGTACCTACATTAAAGCAGCGAGCTGAGGAACTCCTACTAAGTAGTCGACAAACCGTCAACCGCTGATAATCGCCGTTCTCATCGACGCTCTTATCCCTTCTATCGCAGCTTCAGAATAAACGTACCCACTTCTTTCTGTAAGTGAATTGTTAAAATATCATTATATTATTCTGTGTTTCTGCTATTTGTTTACTTGATGACCTATCTATAGATTAGAGATTGGATTTATATTTACTAGCCTTTTGTTTACTAGCAATGATGTACTTTGATGAGATAAGACAGTACCTACTACCTTACGTTATTGTTCTTCAAATATTTCACAACTCCCTCGACTTACTGCGCTTTAATTGTATTAGGATAACTCCGGGACAGTCGGTCGATCTTGCATGAAATGTCGATTTCAACTAATACTGATTGTGACGTCCCACTATTTTTCAAGTATCATTTCAAGTCTCCCTCATTAATTACAAAACTACTCCACTGAAATTCCCCAAACTTTAACTCTTACCCCTTTTCCCCAACCACTGATCATTTTTGACGATGTACCTTAGCGGTGCCCATCTCAAGAAGGTCAACCACGAAATCCCCTTCCCCTCTTCGCCCTACGTGGCATGATCTCCTCCATCATATCTAATCTAAACAAGTCCCTCGTCCCAAAACACTCTTAAATCGACACCACGTCTCACCCCCTCTCTACGACCCTCCAAGTTAAAACCACACTCACCTATTTCCAATCAAACCATCCAAAATCCACCAAACGGCTTAAGTACTCCCGTCGCGCACGTCCAAATAAAAATCCCGGAAGTGTTCTTACAGTGTTTACAAACGTACTTTCGCGTAACTCTTGAACAGCTATATAGCTAGACGTATTTCGCGGAAACATTACGTGCGACTTTCTTATATTAATACAACGGTAAATCCAATTACCGAACCTAAATAAAAACCACAAGTGATCTAATGGGTGTCCCCCAGCTGTGCTCTCACCTATTAAACCGTCCTTGGTCGATTAGTGTGCAGGATTCAAGATTCTTGCCTAACCTCCCTCCGAAACACAGTGTGCAGGATTAAATATTCTCGCCTAAATTCCCTCCACCCTCAGTGTGCAGGATATCAGATTCTCGCCTGAACTCCCTTTACCCTCAGTGTGCAAGATTTAAGATTCTCGCCTAAACTCCTTCTACCCTCAGTGTGCAGGATTTAAGGGGGTAGACACGGGTAATGCAGCGCGCTGTATACCGACACAATCTGGCCCGAAACATGGGTCTGGGAAATTACGTTGTTTATCCTTATATAAGGAGATTTTAGGCTGGGCGAGGTCTCATTCGAAAGATGAAGCTTCAGTGCAGCGCGCTCTGGTCATGGTTTGACGAGATTGTGTTGATATCTAATAATATGAGTGTTCAAAGTAGAGAAAAAGTCGACAAAATACACACGCAAGAATCCAAGTATTTTTGGGTCACTATAAGAGTTTTGTGACTCAAACGATGACCAGAGCGCGCTGCATTGAACCTTCCTCTTTCGAATGATATCGCGCCCAGCACAAAATCTCCTCATATAAGGACAAACAACGTAATTTCCCAGACCCATGTTTCGGGCGAGATTGTGTCGGTATGCAGCGCGCTGCATTATCCGTGTCACGTGGCCTGTTTACCTTCTTTAGTATTTTTAGGTCACTAAAAGAGTTTTGTGACTCAAACGATGACCAGAGCGCGCTGCATTGAACCTTCCTCTTTCGAATAATATCGCGCCCAGCACAAAATCTCCTCATATAATGACAAACAACGTAATTTCCCAGACCCATGTTTCGGGCGAGATTGTGTCGGTATTACAGCGCGGTGCATCGCCCGTGTCACGTGACATGTCTACCCTCTTAAGATACTCGCCTGACCCTCCTGTACCTTCAGTGTGCAGGATTTCAGATTCTCGCCTGGGCTCCATTAACCCCACAGTGTCATTGTCCCAAAGACCGAGACGTGACACTGATATTATTTATTTTATCAGAATGAACCTAGTATGTCCAGAATTACGTGTTGATTCAGAAAAAAGTACAAAATAAAAAAATTAAAACCGACTTCGAAAAGATCAAAAAATAAAAAAATAATTTTTTGTTCCTTATTTAATCTACGGCTCTTATTTTTTTATGTCAGTACCATATCACGTACACAGTTGCACAACTATTATATATATCAAGATCTACATGATTTATGCAGCCATTAATCATTAATATCATCATACATCTCAGCATACTTTGCCTTCAATATAGTCACGCCAGTTAATAGATCGCACAGTCACTTGCCAGCAAAACCGATTAATGACACATACTACCCAGATAAATAAGCAATTAAATGTTCAACTCACGGAACATATTAATCACAGCAAAGTTCAATTTTTTAACATCAAATGCTTTGGACAACTATTTACCATTTTGATTTCCATCTTATTTTCATAACATGCCATATAACTGCGTTCTGGCTTGCAGCACGTAAATGGCAAAGTGCCCTAACTTCAATACGCATTTATATCGTGTATAATTACGCATTATGTGCATTATATATGTAGGGAAAGGTTGCCTATTTTGACCACTTTTTTATTTTTCTCTCCTACACGGGCATAACACATTGCAGAAAGCAAACAGAAACGGGAAAAATATCTACATTTTATGTACGTTTTATCATGTATTTAGTGTGTTGATAAAACATGTGATTAAAATAATATCTCAAAAAAAACTAAACTAATGACTTCGGTCCATTCCAGGCAACCAGTTTCGTAATTTGGACCACCAGTTTCCTACGTTGTACCGCTCCTAAAAATCAATGAATCTAAATATAAAATCTAAACAACACTGTTCAGGGCATTGAAAAAAAAAAATAGAAACAACAAGCAACAAGCACAGTAACGTCTCGTTAGCCGCTCGCTGGTCGGGACCGGCGTTGAGCCCGTATCGTGAACGGAGCCCTAATTCCGAGTGTGAGTTTCTCGCTTCTTTCTGGCCGAAGGTGGGAGCGAGGTGGACCTGTTTGCGTGCGCGCGGGCGTGCAAGCGCTTACGGCGAGCACGGAAACCGCTTCCAAATTAGCGAAGCGGTTCCCGTGCTTGCCGTAACGTAAGCGATTGCGACCATCGCGCACACCAGTTGCGCACGCAAAGGACGAAGTGTCAGGCGTCTGAAAGACGGAGCGAGATAAAATATCAACGCGTCGTCTGTCTTGTACTGTCCTCGCTCACTTTCGTTCCATCTCACTCTCGCCTTCCCGGACAAGAGTGAGACAGAAGTGGTGGGGATAGCGAAAAGTCCGTATCGTGTACACCAAACCGAGCCAGTAACGAGACTTTACTGTATTCTGCCGACGGTAAACGACAAACTAATGAATAACCGTCTCGCTGTTCTCGCACGTTCCATCTCCACTTCCTAAATCAACATAGCCAAAAAAAAACACTGCAAATATATTTGTTTATCGAGATACACAAATGGTCCAATCTAAGTGCCGGTCCATTATTGGCAACTCTCCCTACATATGGGTCTACATAAGGTTTCGAACCAAGAGTTTCGGGACTTCGAAGCCGACCAAGATTTTTCAAAAACTCGAATCATGTTCGAAGCGCTTCGAAGTTTTCGTCATATATATATATAGATTCGAAGCGCTTCAAATTCCATCACTAGGTCACTTAGCTTAACACTCAAAACAAGAAACACTTAAAAAATATTTAGTATAATGTGTGTGCGTTTGTTCTCAGGAATAAAGCAAGAATGGCGCCATATATCACAACTAGCCCGACGGGTATGCTATTCGAAAACGATGTGATCGACGAAAATGTAGTGAAGGAACCGGCAAAGAATAAATACGAGATGCGCATCGTCTGGAGGAACGTGATTCTCTTCGCGTACCTTCATCTTGCAGCACTTTACGGAGCATACCTGCTCTTCACTTCCGCCAAATGGAGTACAGCCGCCTTTGGTGAGGGATATTAATATTACGATGGTAATTTTTTAAGAAATGTCAAAGTAGAAACTGAATAGCAGTGGAACGAATTGTACCGAGGTGTCATTGATACCTACGTGTTGTTTAAGTTGGGTTAATTACATGTTCCAAACTCTAAAGAAACTTGATAAAAAGTCATAACGATCTAACAACTACACAACGTTTGAATCTTTTTGACATGTGCGCCCTAACAACTAGGGCTGGGACTATTTGTCGAATTTTTCGATATTCGAATATTCGAATACTTCAGTTGCTCAATTATTTGTCGAATATAATTTGAATATCCAAGTATTCGAATACTATTCGAATATTTAAGTATTCGAATACTAATAGAATATTTGAGTATTCGAATACTATTCGAATATTTGAGTATTCGAATAGTGATGTATTCGAATAGTATCGTGTGAATTATAAAGCAAGTTCTTTGGGTTCTTTTGCTAGGTGAAATGTTGTAATCTAATTTTGACCCACTTCACACCATACTATTCGAATACATCAGTATTCGAATACATCGATATTCGAATAGTATTCGAATAATTATTAATTAATTATTAATTATTTTAATTATTAATTATTATTAAGTAAACGGGGGAACCCTTTAGTGTACATATTATAACATTGGAATACAAACGATAAATAACAAATAATAAAGTATAACAGAAAATAGAAAAAAATAAAAATGAAAAATAAAAAATAAAAGTAGAATATTCAAATATTCGAAGTTTAGTCTTAGCATTCGAATACTTGTAAAATATTCGAATATTAAATTATTCGAATAGTCCCAGCCCTACTAACAACCTCATGTTTTTAGATTTTTGTTTGGTGTTATAATATTATCACAGATATTTAAAAAGATGATTACGGGATTAATTACTTCAGGGTACATTTTTGTTTTTTTTGGGGGGGAAGGGGGTAATCATCTTCGAAAAGTAATCATCAATAAAATTGATACAGTGAAAATCGACGTACATTTGCACGAGTTGCACGTGAGCAATCATAACTACCACGGTACATGTGTCACGATTGTTGATTGTAGAAATGAAAAGGGAAACTTTATTTTCGACTATAAATATGTGTATCTATATCCTATATTGTTTACTTCGTGTGTTTCTTACTTGCAGCATACATGCTGCACGTATTAAGTATCTTAGGAATCACAGCTGGTGCTCACAGATTATGGTCACACAAAGCCTACAAAGCAACCTGGCCGCTCCAAGTCATATTGATGATCTGTAACACCATAGCCTTCCAAGTAAGTGAACAGATTCGTCCATAAAGAAATTTGTAATTGTTGTATAGACCATATGATGATCTTGTCACACAATAGCGAGAAAAAAGACAATTATTAAAACACTTGGAACCCCAACATGTGTGATTGTATATCCAGTTGTTATAAGTACCTAGTATAATGAATTTTTGTTAAACTTATCCCCTTCTCAATATCATTGGAATAAATAAATTATTTTGAGTAATGTTAAATAGAGAATTGAAAAGAAATTGCTAGTAACTGCTCATAGTATCGTCACTAAATCGACTTAAAATAAACTCGAGCGGGTACTCGAGTCGAAATGAGTACGCGAATATTTCGAATAAGTGTGAAAAATAAAAGTCAATTGTTTATAACATTAAACGAAAATGAGTTCAATTTTTCTAATTAAAATAAGATCGAAACCGTAAATGTTCTCCTTACATTTTATATTATTTATTTGCGGTTTAAAGGTGCGGAAAGAAACTACGAAATATCAATGTAACTCATGAAATGTTCAAGCGACACATCAATCCAAATTATTATAATGGATGAACTGTTTTCAATGTTTATGTACAATAATTAGAATGTAATTAGCCCTAACTTAATTCTGTCTGATTTTTTTTCTCGGCAGGATGCCGCAATTGACTGGGCCAGGGATCATAGAGTTCATCATAAATATAGCGAGACAAATGCCGACCCTTATAACGCAAAGAGAGGATTCTTTTTTGCGCATATTGGTTGGCTGTTGTGTAGAAAACATCCGGACGTCAAGGAGAAAGGCAAAGGAATCGATCTTAGTGATCTGGAGAACAACCCAGTACTTGCGTTCCAGAAAAGGTAGCATCGTTTTTTTGCCATACGGCACAGTTTTCTGTAAACATTTAATTATAAATTTTTACATTTCTTTCCGTAAAAGTTTTAACTCTCGTATGTTCTTTTAACAATTAAATTTTACTAGTTTATTAATTAGTACTAAAATCATTAATGTAATAATAATAACAAGTTAAATTGTAACGCATAAATATTATTTTAGCCTTGTTAACATGCAAACAGCTTTATCCTCCACTATATTTATCTTTCCTGTAAAAATAATCTGTTTTTTGACTTAACTGCTTTCCTAATTTGTTCACAGGTATTACAATGTCCTGATGCCCCTGTTGTGTTTCATTATGCCAACTGTAGTGCCAGTTGTATGCTGGAACGAGACGTGGTCGAATGCATTCTTCGTTCCCACGATTCTGCGTTATGTTTGCACACTAAATACCACGTGGTTGGTCAACTCTGCAGCCCATATCTATGGAAACAAACCGTATGACAAGTTAGTATCGCTTGAAATTTATATCATTCAGCCCGCATGAAGTAGGGATGCGCTTCCAACTTCATGGCGCCAACAATTTTGAAATTACTATTTTTTAATATACGTCTGCTACTAAACTCAAGTAACAAACTTGCTAAATTAAGGTAAAAGACCCAATACGTGGACACGTCCCAGTAGCTGGACACTGGTGCAAAAATACTGATTAGTACATTTAATATCCGCTTTATCCAAAAAATAACTATTTTATTAAATTATTCAAATATTTAGTCAAATATATTCAGATATACAGTGGGTACAGAAAGTATTTGTACACCCTTTAAAATCGCATAACTTTTTTCAAATTAATCCAAACAACTTGAGTTTTTTTTAGAAGCTAGAGGGATTAGTTTGCTAAATGATGTGATCGTGGTTTTAAAAAAAAATGAACATGGTCGGAATAGCAAAAAAAGTAGTAAAAGTCGTTTTTTAAACTTTTTTTTGTGAGCCTGTAATGAAAATTCAAAAAACCCGTTTGTAGATTTCAGTAAGTTATCTACGTGCCTAAAATTTCATCAAAATCGGTCAACGTTGCTCTGAGTTATGAACGCTTAAAGATCGCAGAATAAGGTCGAAAATCGCGGAAATTCCCGAAATCAGCGATTTTCGACCTTATTCTGCGATCTTTAAGCGTTCATAACTCAGAGCAACGTTGACCGATTTTGATGAAATTTTAGGCACGTAGATAACTTACTGAAATCTACAAACGGGTTTTTTGAATTTTCATTACAGGCTCACAAAAAAAAGTTTAAAAAACGACTTTTACTACTTTTTTTGCTATTCCGACCATGTTCATTTTTTTTTAAACCACGATCACATCATTTAGCACACTAATCCCTCTAGCTTCTAAAAAAAACTCAAGTTGTTTGGATTAATTTGAAAAAAGTTATGCGATTTTAAAGGGTGTACAAATACTTTCTGTACCCACTGTATATTTGACTAAATATTTGAATAATTGAATAAAATAGTTCTTTTGCACCAGTGTCCAGCTACTGGGACGTGTCCACGTATTGGGTCTTCTACCTTGCTGATTAAATTATGAACTTTCAAGCCTTTCTTGAAGATGTCTCCATCTCATTTTCAAGTTGAAAATGACTCTATCGTACGTCCTCGTAATGAGCCCGTTTCTACCACGCGTTTAAAGCCATTGCTCTGTTCCCTCTCCAGGTATTCTTATAGCTCAATGATTAAACTTAACAGTAACAGTTAGGAACGCGCAAACAAATTCCAACTTGGAACTTCGATTTATCGATTATTTTTCGCTCTTCAAATATATGTATACAACTCCTGACTACTGTATAGAACTCGTCTCTGATTTCAGGTACATCGATCCCTGTGAGAATTTAGCGGTAGCCATCTTGGCACACGGGGAGGGCTGGCATAATTTCCACCACGTGTTCCCGTGGGACTACAAGACGGCCGAGCTGGGCGATTACAGATTTAACGTAACTACAGCGATCCTTGACTTTTTCGCAAAGATCGGCTGCGCGTACGATCTGAAGACGGTATCCAGAGACATAGTGCGAAAAAGAGTGGAAAGAACCGGTAACGGTAGCCATGAACTGTGGGGCTGGGGTGACGCAGATCAAACGCAAGAGGACAGGGACCAGACAGTTGTGATGCATAAGAAGATTTAAGATGGATTAGTAGAAGAGAACAGTCGATCATTCGTTCCCACTACCAATGGTTGCTGGATCGCCAACATTCTTATTCTATCCAATACTTTACAATTTGTCACCAGATGCCTAGCCCAATTTCATTTTTTGTTATTAAGCGGGGAGACCACCCACACAGCATCATAACATTGCAGCAACATCTCTGCAATATTGTGGTGCAAGATTGCAATGTTGCACCATAACATTGCAGAGACGTTGCAGGTTCAGTCCTATGTCCGCCTTCGCAATATTGCAGGTGTGTATTTTTGCAATGTTGCGGCAGCATTGCAAACATGTAGTCCTGAAACGTTCCGGCAATGATTCTGCAACGAAACGGTAAAATTATGGCAATGATCCTGCAACTCTTTGGAAATATTGCGGTGCGAGATTGAAAATGTTGCACCGTATCATTGCAGGGAAGTTGCAGGTTCACTCCTATATCCGCCTTAGCAATATTGCAGGAGTATATTCTCTTGTTCGATTGTATATACGTGTTTGTGCAATAAAGACGTTTAATAATAATAATAATAATAATAATAATAATATTAATAATTTCACACATTAAAATATATAGTATCTACTCTATCTAAACAAATTAAATTAATTTTCAAATCTCTTCTATAATTTAAATTCATGTACAAACAACTCTCACAATAACACTTTTTTCATATCTTCAACGGCCAACGAGAAATTCTAGCATATCCAGTTAAATGAAACATGCTGTAGAATCTACACGACGTCATATTTCAAATTTCGTCAAAGTCATAGTTGCTTCAGAATATTGCTGTACTGTTTCTACAATATTTTCACTACAGTATTGCACGGCAATATGTAGGCAATTTTGCTGGGTCGTTGCCACTGAAACATTGCACATCGATTTGCGCGCAATATTGCCGAAATATTGTAGGATCGTTGCCAGTGGAACATTGCACGTCGACTTGCGCGCAATATTGCCAAAATATTGTAGGATCATTGCCAGTGGAACATTGCACGTCGATGTGCGCGCAATATTGCAGAAATATTGTAGGATCGTTGCCCATGGAACATTGCACGGCAACGTTCTTGCAATATTGCTGCAATATTGTCAGATCATTGCCACTCCAATAATGCACGGCAATATTGCAGGAACGTTCCTACAATATTGCAATGCAATCTGCAACAACACAATATTGCAGCAACGTTCCTGCAATACAGCTGCAACGAAGTGTGCTGTATGGGCAGTGTAATGGTACGAAAATTAAGGGTGCTTTCGGGAATTTTTTTGCAACCAAACAACGTAAGTGAATCAGTGTATTGGTTAGTATAGTTAATATATACATATTAAAGGGTAAGAAAACAATTTTCAATCAAATTCATAAATCCGTTTCCTGTATACTGTTCGTTATAATTTGCGCTGCGGCAAAATCGTGCTTGTCGCGTTGATAGTGTTCAGGCCATATGGTTAATCCAAATTCAAAAAAACAAAAATATTTAGAAACTAGAGGCCTACCTCTATTACGTGACGATAAAAAAAGTCAAAATTACAAAAAATTACAAAATGGTGGACCACTGAAAAAAATCATGTTTTCGGGGTACAAAATTGGGGTAATGTTGATAAAAAAATATAAGGTAGTCGTTAATGGGGAAGATGACGCAAAACTCGGCGCAGATGGCGCCACTAGCGCATGTACTGTGGATTGGCCTGAGTGCGCATGTGTGAATTGTTTGCGCACGAAATGTTTATTTGTGTATTTTATAAATGGGACTGTGTGCTGGTGGCGTCACGGGTGGGAAAAAGTTTCAGTCATCTTCCTCGTTGAAAAAACCTGATCGTCACGTAATAGCGACGGGTTTTGCGTACAATAAATGCCCTTGCTTATGTCAATTGGACTTATAGTTTTCTCTGTAGAGTGCCACGCGGTTGAAAAATGTCATTCTGAGGAAAACGCGTTCAAAGTTCCGCGTGGCTCAGTCGCGCGCTGGACACTGCTTCACAGAAAATACTATATCTCCGTCAATTTTGTGAATTTCATCATAAAATTTGGAGAGAGCATTCTTGAAACATACGCCTTTCAGAACATGTAAAAAAGGAAAAATAGATTTTTCCGATTTTTTACAGTGATCTCCCCCCTTAACTCTTAAGTTGTCCTTTGATCTTAGTTAATAATAGGGTCTCTGGGACCGCTGCACCCCCATTCGTATTCATAAAATAACATCTTTGTGCCATTTACTATACAACAATTTCTGTAAAACGACGATTGTTTTATATAATAATAAATATACAGGGTGTAAACGGTATACGTAGCGATATTTTAGGGGGTGGTAGGGGAGGTCTAATGGAACATGAAAAGTCCTATCACATAGTGTCCGATCTGTCTCCATTTTACAATAATAAGGCCTCAAAATTAACACTATGCGTTTGAAACGGATAATAGCTCGCGCATATTGTTGAGACAAGTACATTAAAATATGGTGTTGACTTTTGACCTTTCATGTAATTCCAAAAGTGGTGTGTTTTTCGGATGGAAAAACTGTTAAGGAAGTATACCCGGTTGGACGCTCGGAAAATGTGTACATTTTGTGGATTTTCTACAAGTCAATGGCTTGATGAAAATGTTCCGTTTTTGTATTATGTTTACATAGTATTATGAACTACTTAAAACAAAGTTTCAGTTAAATGACTAGTGTTATTCGAAAGTTATGGATGCAAGATATCCGAAACTTTCCCCATTTCAGACGGCTACACGGTGGCCCTGAAAAAATGAGTATGTCGTGTCTGAAATCAATTACAGTAAGATTTTTTGATATAATATGTTAATAGTTATCGATCTACGGCGCCGATTTTAAAAAATAAAGAAATGGTGAGAGATCAAAGATAAAGTTAGATTTTACTAACAGATAAGTCAACTGTTTTTTTCTTTATCTATACCAGTGATGAGCAACGCGCGTTCCGCGGGCCACATGTGGCCCACCTGAACATCGTCATATCGGATTTTTCACGAACGAGCTTGATAATATTAGGTGCGATATTTGTAATTTATACCTCATTTAGGTATAAATATCAAACCTAATATTGTCAAGCTCGTTGATGAAAAACAGAGTCAAGTATCTCATTAATTAAATTTCAGTGGTTATTTACGTTCATTTAATTCGAAAAATATAGGTACATATATCTGTTTAGAATTTAGATTATAATATGTAGGTATATATTAATGTGTATATGTATATTGCTAATAAACAGTACATCAAAGTTAAAAAAAAAACGTTTTATTGTAAATCAATGTCAGAAATAACAAATTTAGCCCATAAATTAAAATTCTTGGATTAGTTATATTTATGTATTTAATATTGTGGCCCGCGTAGAGAAGTAGGTTTCAACTTGTGGCCCACTTCTGACAAAAGATTGCTCATCACTGATCTATACTATCTATTAGAGCTGTTCGAGTACTCGGAACAATCGAGCCGGGATACTGCTCCAGAAGCAGTGTAGCGGCTGGCCGCCCCGCGGCCAATCGGCACAATGGTACAGAATCCCCAGAAATAAGGAAACAAGTCAGAATTTAAAAGTTATGGAATTGTGTTTTTATATATTTTTTGCAACCTAATAATATCAGATGTGTATGTGTAAACATGTGTCAAAGTTTGTATGTTTTTTTGTGCAGAATTTTAAATCGAGTCGTTTAAATTTCGTTACAGCTATAAGTTAAATCATTAACTTATAGCTGTATTTGAAGTAATAAAGACTTAATTAATAGTTACAATCATCATTTTATTTGCATTTTTCCTTAGCTTCTCCATTATGCCCCTACTTCCCCTATACACAGCTAAAATGCTGTGTTCATACATTCCATTACTCATATCGCGGTCATTTTAATAATGTGAAGATAAAACTAATAAACTAAAGATAATAAATAAAAGATAAAAAAAACTAAAAATAAAATAATAGACAAAAAAATTTTTAAAATTTTCAGACCATCAATTCCCATACCTTCCCTCTCGCAGGCTTTCAAATAATTTGTCAATTTAAAACTCTGACAATATCAGTACATTTTCATTATATTGCGTTTTTAAATAATTCCAAGATCATTCATCGACACCGATACATTTCCTCTCACAAGCTTTCACACAATTTGTCAATTTAAAACTCTGACAATATGAATGCGCTATCATAATTTTGCGTTTTTAAATAATTTTTATTCATCGACACCTTGACCTTGCCTGGTCACGCCAAGTATCTGACTTGCAGGCCGCGGAGATCTAGGCAAAGGTCTAGATTTACATTTTATTTTCACATTATTAAAATGTCCGCGATATGTTTAATGGAATGCATGAACACAGCATTTTAGCTGTATGTAGTTGTGTCATCTGAAACGCAGTTGGAAAGCACCTATATGTACTTGCAGCTCATTTTGCTTTCACATATTTTTTTATATTTGTGACGTCCCACTATTTTTCACGCGGTATTATTTACAATCTCTGTTATAAATTACTCCATCAAAATTAAAAAATTCAACTCTTACCCTCTTTTCCCCAACCGTCGGGCCATCTAGACCAGGGTTGACTAACTGGCGACTCACGAGCTGCCGGGGGCCCCTCCGCCTTGCTGCCACGCTGAACGCCCCCCTCCATACCTACTATAGTCGTGTTCTGATTTATTGGCCGGTGAGTTTCCTGAAGGGTATTCTCCCACCACCTGCTGCTTGCCTCGGTGCTACTTTTCTCTAGCTTCTCACCAAGATCCTAAGGAACTTCAACTGCCAATCCACGATCATCAGGTGGTGGTGGCTGATTTCTCCTTGCGCGCTGCTCGAGAAACCGAACTCACCGGCCAATAAATCTGAACACGACTATAGACTCTGACGATTGCAGTTGAAAAGAGAAGGAAAGAAGGCTCGTGAGTCGCCAGTTAGTCAACCCTGGTATAGTTAATATGTACATATCGAAGGGTAAGAAAAATTTTTTCAATCAAATTCATAAATCCGTTTCCTGTATATTGTTCGTCAAAATTTGCGCTGCGGCAGAATCGTGCTTGTCAAAAATATTTAGAAACCAGAGGCCTACCTCTATTACGTGATGATCAAAAGAAGTAAAAATTGCAAAAAATAACAAAATGGTGGACCACAGAAAAAAAATCATGTTTTCGGGGTACAAAATTGGGGTAATGTTGATCAAAAAAAATAGAAGCTGGTCGTTAATTGATAAAAAAAAACTGATCGTCACGTAATAGCGACAGGTTTTCCGTACAATAAATGCCTTTCTTTTCTAAAGTTAAAGTTAAATAAAGGTTCCAACATGGATTATCGCGTGGTTCCAAGCACCATTTCTGAGTTTCCTTCTTATCACCTTTCCACAGTATCCGAGCTATTCGGTGCACCCGGGATCCCATAGAAAGGTGAGTCAAAGAGCCCAGCAGATTACTTGGCACGTTACAGGCAATTTACATTTTGGCGGTACAGGATTTCCGTTTCTAGTAGCAAGTATACATTCTAAATTTATCGATATTCTAAGTTTATCTACGATATAAATTTATCTCTGTTTTAAATTTATCTACATTAAACGACAAAATTTTAAACAGTTATCGATTTCAGACGGCTACACGATGGCCCTGAACAAATCTGTATGTCGTGTCTGAAATCAAAAACAGTAAAATTTTTTTATAAAATATGTTAATAGCTAGGTATCGATCTACGGTGCCAATTTTGAAAAATAAAGAAATGGTGAGTGATCAAAGGTAAAGTTAGATTTTTCTAACAAAAAAATCAACTGTTTTTTCTTTATAAATAATAAACGGGGAAGTCGAATATAAAAAGGCGTCGTAGATCGATGTGGAATCTTATTACGATTGTACATGCAAAATTTGAAGTAAATTAGTTGAACGTAGCGCGAGTTTTTAGGGCCACTGTAATGAAAAATGAATTTTTACATTGGACTTGGATTTTTACATTGATTTATAATATTCCTAAACCATCAATCTATGAAAATATGTAAAAAATAAAGAATCCGTGGTTTGACACTGTCAAACGGTTATACCCCCTTAAGGCCGGAACCGCACATTCGACATTCGCCCAATATGTACAAAACGAAAATTGCAACTTCTGTATCATCCACCTTGCGAGTATGGATATGTACCTACCATCGACTAATGTGAGAAATTATATATATTACAAACTACATACATATACTTAAAGTGTGTCTACGATATAATGATAGGTCAGACATCAGAGAAACAAATAATAGGGTAACAGAAATTTACTAAGTATATTTAATTGAAAATATACAAAATTAAGTTGTCATAACATAATCTGGTTACTCCGTAACAACTTTGGTTATTCCGTGATAGTACTCTGGTAACACCGTGATAGTTCTCGCTAGCCCGTGATATGGCCATCAGCTACTTTTTTTATATTATTTTATATTATTTTCATTAGTTTACATTATTTTAAATTATTTTACATTATTTTAAATTATTTTACATTATTTTATATCATCTTATATTGCTTCATATTATTTTATATTATTGTTATGTTGTATAAAATCAATCGTTTCATGATCGTTAAATATGTGAGACGTAAGGAAACATGGTTTCCGGTATTTGCCATCAGAATTTCTCGAACAACCCAATCAGAAACGCAGGTTCGGAAGCACGAAAAATAAGAATTTAGTTACTTTCCATATTAAAAATAACACTGATGCCTTATTGTATGATAATTTCAAGAATACGACTTATTAAAGTGTTAGTTTACCATCACTTACATTCAGTCTGAACTTTAAATTTATCTTCTGAAGCACATATAATACATAAACAGGCGATCGTCCACAACCTATCACACTAACTTCGATTGACTAATTATTTTACCAAAACATGAACTAGAAGATCAACGCTGTCTGTTAGCCTTTGTTCCATCTAAATTGAGTCAGACAATTTCGAGTTACAGATAAATGAAAAAGTACCACGGATTTACCCGAGTTTACTCTACACAGCTAAAATGCTGTGTTCATACATTCCATTACTCATATCGCGAACATTTTAATAATGTGAAGATAAAATAAAATAACATTTAGACATTTGCCTATGTAGATGTCCGCGGCCTGGAAATCAAATAGTTGGCGTGGCCTGGCAAGGTATTCTCAGACCATCAATACCCATACCTTCCCTCTCGCAGGCTTTCCAAATAATTTGTCAATTTAAAACTCTGACAATATAAATACATTTTCATTATATTGCGTTTTTAAATAATTCTTATTCATCAACACCGTGACCTTGTGTGGCCATGCTAAGTATTTGACTTCCAGACCGCGGACATCTACATAAGCAAATATTTAGATGTTACATATTATCTTCAATTTCTTAAAATATCCGCGATATGAATAATGGAATGTATGACTTATATGTAGTTGTGTCATCTTAAGCGCAGTTGGAAAGCACCTATATGTACTTGCAGCTCATTTTGATTTCATATTTTTTTATATTGTATATTTTCTTCCTCTTTTCCGTCCTCGACTTTTTCATATAGGTAGTTGGCGTCATTTTGTACTTTTGTGAAGCTTTTTATGGGGATCTCACTTCTTTTTAAAAAAATAATTTGCATAGGGAATGATTTCAGATCATTTTTAATATTATAAATTACAAGGGTTCATCATCAACAGCAATGAACAGTCTTATCAGGGGACAGAATTAAGGTTAAATTCTGCGCAAGTTTAACAACAACGAAAACAAACTGTATGTACCGCATTGCCGATCTATGTATATTTATTATATGTATAGTATTTTATGTGTAGTGCGAGAAACACTGATTAAATGAGAATGTATCGCAAATGAAACTCGGTCGAGGTGGCGCTCTGATCGTAGTGCTCTGAGCATGCGCGTGATGAGACCGTGACGTCAAACCAATCAACGCCAAGATGAGCTTGGCTTAGCGCTTGCATTGATTGGTTTGACGTCACGGCATCATCACGCGCATGCTCAGAGCACTACGATCAGGGCGCCACCTCGACCGAGTTTCATTTGCGATACATTCTCATTCATGCATTATGGAAGATGTCCATGTATCAAAATAACTGAATAAGTATGTATACGAAATCCTTTCTGCAAAATTATGCGTAGGGGAGGTCGGGGCTAGTTGACTAACGAGGTTAGTTGACTAATTCCCTTTAATTCTTGTATTATGAAATAAATTATGCTGCGATTCGTGATATTGGAGCATATGAATGACCAGCTTGCACTTTAATGTGTCGCTGCGCCGTGACAAAAACTTGCGTGTTCTATCAATGAGAATGAAAAATCTAAATAGGTCGGTGGACCGTAAATATTTTTCTTTCGACTATTTATGAATTTTTGTCCACTGAGTTCTGCTTGAAGTTTTTCATGAATATTTTGTGGAAACGTGATGCATTGATTATAATTTACGGTACTTTATTTTATCCGGTGCGTGGAGGTTTTGTACGTACGGCTCGTAACATGTTAACAATGTCGGACGGGGTTACTTGACTAATTGTAAGCATAGAAATGCCACTAAAATTTAAGGGCAGATTCTGGTCTAAATGTCGATTTTTTTTATTTCATTTTTCGAATGCTCAACCTTTTAGGAAAACGTGTTTAAAAGGATTTGTTGAAATTCGTAAAATTCCCGAAGTTATAGGCATTTGAGTAGCGGCAAATGCATTGGTAACAACCGGCCACTCGGCACTCACGTAAAACTTTAAATGCGTTTTTCTCGAATCAGTGTTCTCTAAACGGTGAGACCTGTATCTTCAAAAGTTTATATCCGAATCGACTGAAACTTTTTTATTTTGAAAAATATACTTCCGGCTAGGGGGGGGGGGGGGAACTAAAAAAATTGCAAAAAGTTGAAAATTTATAATTTTCAAAGGCGATGAAAAATATCAGGAAAATGTGATTTCACACTTGAAGTGTCGTTATCTTCTAAAAAAATGTCATTTTTGTAATTTTTTTTAGTTCCCCCCCCTAGCCAAATGAATAATCTTCAAAATAAAAAAGGTTTCAGTCGAATCGGATAATAACTTTTGGAGATACAGGTCCCACCGATTTGGATCAATTTTTTGACGCCTTGACTTTAACGACTCCCCAGGGCTGTCTGCAATGATTAATTATAAAACAAAAAATATATTTCTATAATTTAAGACATCCTTAATACAATGCAAAAAGTCCCATTAAATTATATATAGTAGTTTTCCTTTAAATAATTCCTAAATATCGCCTATTTTTTTGGGTTCTAGACCAAAACCTCCCCTTAACAATGTGTAACAACTCAATGTGACAATAACATTGTGTCTCTACTCTGGTCTTTCATATCTTCTTTTTGTTTAAATGGGTATCTGCCCATTCATATGTAAATAAATAAATACATAAATAAAATTTGCATTTTTTATCCTCAACATACAGTCGAGGCAAAGATTTTAGCTGCTTAAGTCCACTTCCCCCGCCATAAAATCCTTCCAAACTCACCCCTACCAGCTTTACATCCTATCCTCCCTTCAAACTCTCAGGCATTCCAAATACACCATAACAAACAAGTACAAAATAATATATCTAGCACCGTGATAATTAGTAAAAAAATAACACTATGAAGAAGTGAAGAAAAAATAAAACAAATTTATTAGTCGTAGTATACAGGTACAACTAACCCCACAACCGGGGTTTGTTGACTTATTCGTCTTACTACTTTAAATACAATAAAAACTACAACCCAGACTTAATTAAAACGATTTTCAAAATTAAACCTGTATACCTAATGAAATTTGTAAACTTTTGGTATGTAGCAACTCGACCAACTTTCCGGCCCGACCGCGTCTTCCGGATTTACCTTATAAATACCAGCGCCACATGGACTGCGCACAGCTAGTTTGGCAAAACCCGCTAAGCGAGTCACATCATCAATATTCCGTAAAGTCAGACACAGTAATTAGCATTGTTAAATTCAGTGTGTTTAGTGAAAAGGACTATCCCTCTGCGACACCAACTGTGAGCTATTATTATTATTACCTGTTGTACAAATGCATATCGCCTCCATCTATATTCATTTTTATTACTTTCGTTGCTAACGCTTATTGTTTTATAATAATTTTCATTTACTTATGCTTAAGGAGAGGTTCCGGTCTAAAAGTCGATTTTTTTTGTATTTCATTTTTCGAATGTTCAACCTTTTAGGAATACGTGTTTAAAAGAATTTGTCGAAATTCGTAAAATTCCCGAAGTTATAGGCATTGAAGTGGCGGGAAATGCATTGGTAACACCCGGCTACTCGGTACTCACGTAAAACTTTAAACGCGTTTTTCTCGAAATAGTGTTCTTAATTTGGTGGAACCTGTATCTCCAAAAGTTGTTATCCAATTCGCTTGAAACTTTTTTATTTTGAAGAATATACTTCTGGTCACGGGGGGAAATAATAAAAAAATTACAAAGAATTGAAAATTTATAATTTTTGAAGGCGTTGAAAGGACGAAAAATATACGGAAAAGTGATTTCAAACTTCAAGTGTCGTTATTTTCTCAAAACTGTAATTTTTCTAGTTTCCCTCCTGGCCAGAAGTATATTCTTCAAAATGAAAAAAGTTTCAGTTGAATCGGATAATAACTTTTGGAGATACAGGTCCAACCGATTTGGTTGAATTTTTTGACGCCTTGACTTTAACCACTCCCCAATGCCGTCTGGAATGATTAATTATAAAACAAAAAATATATTTCTATAATTTAAGATATCCTTAATACAATGCAAAAAGTCCCATTAAATTATATATAGTAATTTTCCTTTAATTAATTCCTAAGTATCACCTATTTTTGAGGGCTTTAGACCAGAACCTCCCCTTAACGCTTCTATTACTTTCGTTGCTAACGCTTATCCATTTATATTGTTTACTTTTGCTTATGCTTATATTCATTCATATTATTTTCATTGCTAACACTTATTGCTTTACACTATTTTCTATTAGTTAGCTTATCGCTTATAATTCAGGCTTGGAAATTAAGTGAACGCTCCGGTCGATTTTCAGATGTAACGCCTCTTTCTCCCGCCGCGCGTCTTGGTCCCCGCGGCGGCCGAGCAGCTTGGAGCGCCTCAGGCCTGTACCATTTGAACCGCGCGTGGCGCCTTAGGGCGACATTGTATCAATAGGTTTCCACAACGCCACAGAGAGCACGATTGTCGATGCGTTCTTGTTTTGTCAACGCCCAACGCGCGGTTCATATGAGCCTGAGGCGCTTCAAGCTGCTCGGCCGCCGCGGGGGCTAAGACGCGCGACGCGGCGGGAGAAAGAAGGTGTTGCCTCCGAAAATCGGCCGCCGCGTTCACTTAATTCCCAAGCGTGGCTTATATTATATTATTGTTACTCTTTGCTCTTTGTATTTATGTTAAACTTAGTTATAACTTATGCTCACGCATGTCATGCTCATATATATAAACCAGTGTAATTACGAGTAGCTGACAAACGCCGGGTTAAAGCTACCTTATTGCGTTGCCACTTGTTGAAAACGTTGCAATTTCTCAAGACCATCGCGTGTCCGTTTTCTTGATTGCAGAGTTTTGGAGCGGCGCTGGTTGAACTGCCCCCAAAATGGGTATGACCGATGCACAAATGAACTCGAAACCTGAGAACGACAACGCGAACATTAACGGAAGTTCCATCGAGGCGTTCTTCGCCGAGTCGGTGATCCTGCTGACCGGGGCGACCGGTTTCCTGGGGAAAGCACTACTGGAAAAGCTGCTGCGCTCGTGCCCGCGCCTGGCAACGATCTTTATACTGATCCGTCCGAAGCAAGGCCAAACAGTCGAGCAACGATACAAAAAGCTCCTAGAAAATCCCGTTCGTACACTTCTATGAATCGCTTACAGCGCGTCACAGACGCGGGACGCCCCTTTCTCAGGTTTAATCGATGAAAGCCATCGCCGGTCGCATGTGTGTCAAATCGAAGTCGAAAAATTTCTGGGGAACAATGCCAAAGTGGGTACTATTTGCATATGTGGGCGTTACAGCTGTTAGGTCACCCACACTTTTTTCAATTTAGATTTAGATAGAAACGGCCTGAATTAGTGAAGATCGTACGACATTTTGCCAATTAATACGGTTCTTTTGAATATCATCTATCCGATAGATAGATTTTATTGTCTAGGCTGACGATGCTTATTTCGAGCGTCAACGTTTAACACAGGCTATTTGTCATGCCCTGTATCAATTAACAGAGTAACCTCGACGAACTTGGCGAATATAAATCAGTAGTTTTATCTTTCCTCAAAGTAAAATATCACGCACTTGACAAATAGTTGAAGAGAATAAGGATCTTGAAATGTCGAACGCGTCTGGAACTATGTACAGAAATTTTGCAACGCTAAAAAACACTTTGATTCTTGTCTGAAACATCCTGACACCGTTTATCGTTCACTCAAATGGACTTATAATTAATCAAGTAATCAGAGCACAGAATTTAGTAAAGAAAAGATAAAATCACTGTGTTGTCGATTACGTAGCGTGTATACTTGGCAAGTAAGGATATGAAAATTTGCACATAGTGTAAATGACCCAACTACTGACACCTAATCAATTACTGTCACCTTAATTTATTTTACTTAAAATAACGAATAAATAAACGTTGTATAGTGATACAAAAAGAATTATGTATTTCAACCTATAATTTATACTATAGATTATATTCTATAGTTTGTTTATTCGTTATTTTAACTAAAATAGCTTAAGGGGGTAGACACGTCACGTGACACGGGCTATGCACCGTGCTGTAATACCGACAATTTAACCTGAAAAATGCGTTTAGGATTTTTCGTTTTTCGTCCTTATATGAGCAGATTTTGGGCTGGGCGAGGTCTCATTCGAAAGAGGAAGGTTCAATGCGGAGCGCTCTGCTCACCGTTTGAGTCACAAAACTCTTTTAGTGACCTAAAAATACTTAAGGAGGTAAACAGGCCACGTGACACGGATAATGCAGCGCGCTGCATACCGACACAATCTGGCCCGAAACATGGGTCTGGGAAATTACGTTGTTTGTCCTTATATGAGGAGATTTTGTGCTGGGCGCGATATCATTCGAAAGAGGAAGGTTCAATGCAGCGCGCTCTGGTCATCGTTTGAGTCATAAAACTCTTATAGTGACCTAAAAATACTTGGATTCTTGCGGGTGTATTTTGTCGACTGTTTCTCTACTTTGAACACTCATATTATTAGATATCAACACAATCTCGTCGAACCATGACCAGAGCGCGCTGCACTCAACCTTCCTCTTTCGAATGAGACGTCGCCCAGCCCAAAATCTCCTCATATAAGGACAAACAACGTAATTTCCCAGACCCATGTTTCGGGCCAGATTGTGTCGGTATACAGCGCGCTGCATTACCCGTGTCTACCCCCTTAAGGTGACAGTAATTGGTTAGGTGTCAGTAATTGGGTCCTTTACCCTACCTGGACACTAACAGAGTCACGTGTGGAACAAATTAAGAAATTATGATTCTATAACTATTTCCTTGGCTAGCGGCGTAAAAATCATCTGTACATCTACGAAAATAGACACTCGAAAGATTGCTCGGTCCACCTTCGATTTCGAATTGAAAAAGAGGCACGCGGATGGCTGGAAAAGTATACTTGTGAAATAGATTTTACTGGCAAAACAAAAGTAGACCCTTTACATAGTGCATTATTCCTTTACAAATGAATACGCTGAAAGAATCGTGGTTTGGAATAATGTTGCAATGGTTGTTCGCAGGTTTTCGACCGAATCCGAACGGAGTTCCCCGATGCGTTCAATAAAATCTACCCGTTGAAGGGTGACGTATGTTTACCGAACCTGGGTCTCTCGCCAGAGGACAGGACCACGTTGATACAGAGGGTTAACATAGTCTTTCACAGTGCGGCCACTGTGAGATTCAACGAACCGTTGAAAGTGGCTGTTAATTTGAATACAAAGGGCACGGACCTTGTCATAGAGCTGTGCAGGAATATGAAAAATCTGGTTAGCGTTATCCACGTTAGCACAGCTTACAGTAACGCGAATCGACAGGAGATTAAGGAATCGATTTATACGTAAGCATAAATATCCTTCCGTATCTGAATGGTAAGGGGGAAAAACAGGGAACGTCCATTTTTCGTAATTTTGCAATTTGTAGGATATTTTGTTGGTGGCAATTGGAACTAAAGAACTATCGAATCACAATTACACAGTTATTAAACACTAAAGTATAAAAACTTAATTTTATCTATAAAGTTCTTTTTTGACATTCCCTGTTTTGCCCTTTACCGTTCACATAAATCTGCCGTCTCAATTGGATCTTGCCAGACGCTTTTCATAAAAATTATACACTTATAAAGAAATTAATTAAAAATCGCCAAAATATTGATAAAATAATGTTGCAAGTAATTATCACATTTTCCTTTAAATTTCTTCCGTTCCCATTTGCTTCCCTTTATGCTTGATAAAAAGTGGCGTTGGCGACTCTCGCGATTACAGTCTAACGAGGATACTTGCTTATTATTCATGACACTGCAGCGCAAAGATGAAACCATCCACGGTGATCGATATGTGCGAGAGCCTAGACGACGAGACGCTGAAGGTGCTCGAGAAGAAGATTTTGGAGAATCACCCCAACACGTACACGTTCACAAAGAATTTAGCCGAGCAACTAATCCTGACGGAGGCGAAGGACTTGCCGATAGCGATAGTACGGCCGAGCATCATCTGCGCCGCCCAAGAAGAACCGTTTCCTGGATGGGTGGACAACCTCGCCGGAATCACAGGTATTATTACGTCCTTTCGATAAAAGTACTCTATGCAACAATTACCTGTCTGTGTTTTCCAATCAGAAAAGTTTTGTTCAAAGCGTGCCCAATTTCAAAATAAACATTGAGGGACTCCAGAGCAATACTTTCAATGATTTACAGAAATATCGTCCGTCAATGTGTTGAAAAGCACGCTAAAATGTTGTCACGTGAGCAGTGATTCAATCGGTTGCTAAGCTGTAATCCATTTAAATCCATTTAAGGGGGTACAGGACTATCGAAAATTCTAAAAATCGATTTTTTATTACTATTAATTCTGAAAGTGTCATCATTTGTGAACATTTACAAGAAAGTTTTATGAGTAAATTCGCATAATTACGGCAATTATAGCACCGAACTTAACTGATTGCACCGCCGAGTAACGGCCTCGCAACTAGGGATTGCAAACCGGTAAATAGGTAAATTGGTTTGAAGTTTTTTTCACTGATAACTTAGTAGATATCGACGGAATTATGCGGGATTATGGGATTTACCGGTAAATATCGAGAAGTACATAATTTACTGAATTAAGGGTAAAAATTTGGCGAATTACCGGAAAAAATTGTATGTATTGCAATATATATATGTATGTATATATATGTATATCTATTAAGATATACATATGTGCGTTACATTGCAATACATACAATTTTTACCGGTAATTTGCCAAATTATTATCTTAATAGATATACATATGTGCGTTACATTGCAATACATACAATTTTTACCGGTAATTCGCCAAATTTTTACCTTAATAGGGGAGGTTCTGGTCTAGAGCCCCAAAAAATAGGTGATTTTTAGGAATTAATTAAAGGAAAACTACTGTGTATAATTTAATGGGACTTATTGCATTGTATTAAGGATGTCTTAAATTATAGAAATATATTTTTTGTTTTATAATTAATCAGTGCAGACAGCCCTGGGGAGTCGTTAAAGTTAAAGCGTCAAAAAATTGATCCAAAACGGTGGGGGTTGTATCTCTAAAAGTTATTATCCGATTCGACTGAAATCTTTTTTATTTTGAAGATTATTCTTTTTTCTAGGAGGGGAACTAAAAAAAATTCAAAAATGTCATTTTTTTAGAAAATAACGACACTTCACGTTTGAAATCACTTTTCCCTGTATTTTTCGTCCTTTCATCGCCTTTGAAAATTATAAATTTTCAACTTTTTGTAATTTTTTTTAGTTCCCCCCCCCCCCCCCCCTAGAAAAAAGAATAATCTTCAAAATAAAAAAGTTTCAGTCGAATTGGATAATAACTTTTGAAGATACAGCCCCCACCGTTTTGAGAGCACTGTTTCGAGAAAAACGCGTTTAAAGTTTTACGTGAGCGCCGAGTGGCCGGTTGTCACCCATGCATTTGCCGCTACTCAAATGCCTATAACTTCGGGAATTTGGCGAATTTCAATAAATCCTTTTAAACACGTTTTCCTAAAAGGTTGAACATTCGAAAAATTAAATAAAAAAAAAATCGACATTTAGACCAGAACCTCCCCTTAATGTAAGTTACCGTAAACTGGGGCGACTTTACCCGACGGGGTGACATTGCGCACTTTTTACTGTGCCTGAAAAACTACCATGTGATTGAATTCACTATTATTTATTTCGTTTGACCTTGGAGAAATTATTGCTATCAATTACAAAACACCATATATGCTAATTACTTCACAATAAAATAAAATAAAGTTCTTCCGAAAAGTGGGCAATGTCACCCCGGGCGGGCAAAGTCACCCCAGTTTACGGTATCAGTGAAAAAAAACTTCAAACCGATTTACCGATTTACCGGTTTGCAATCCCTACTCGCAACTTTGAAGCCGTTATCTCGAAACTACATTTTTAAACACCGTACATCACCGTGTACATCATAACTTTTGGACGAATGAAGAGTTTCACTTGAAATTTTAACTGGAAGTATATAATTCCCTCCCCTATACCTCGCGTGGAATTTCCGCATCAACATTGGATAATTGTAAAAGTTCGTGTATCCCGTTTTTCCCTGAATAGATTGCGACTGTTCTCTCGAAACTCAGTTGTTTCATACTTTACAGGTATACTGACGGCGATTGGCAGTGGCAATGCCAGGAGCTTCACATGCAATGCGAATATGAATCTGGACATAGTGCCTATCGATTTCGTCGTAGACACGTTGATATGTGCCTCGTGGCACAGTACGATACAGCATAATAACACTATCAAAGTATATAATTGTACGAACAGCGGGGAGATAGTCAGGTAACTGATTTCATCTATAAAAAAAAAACAACTTTTCTTTCCCGAATAACTTGTAAGGATTTGTGAATGACAATATAGTATATTTCTTCATTAGTGAGCCTATTTTAACGAATTATAAAAACTATAAAATCATCTGCATCCACCAATCAAGGTGCATGTATAAATGCTAACGCTCCTACTCTCTTCGGCTTAGATGGGGACCGTTCATAAATCTTATGAAGAAATACGCCATAGAGTGGCCGTCGAAGGACGTGATGTGGTACCCAAGTGTCACGTTTAGAACCAACAAATTTATGCACAATGTTATGTCGTCCATCCTACACATTCTCCCGGCGTTTGTCGTGGACTTTTTCTCAAGGCTTTTAGGCAGCAAACCCATGTAAGTATTCATCCGTGGAACGGTAGGGAGGAGTGATATCGAGCTAACAGTCTCAAGCAACAGCCCCGTGAGCTACCGTCCTTTCAAGCAGAGTGGGGCATTATTCGACTGAATTGTTATTCGACTAACCTTCGAATAAAAATTTCGAATAAAATGAAGTTATTCGCGACTAACGAATAAATTTTTAGTCGACTAAGTTTTTATTCGATGAACTCGAATACAAAGTTCGAATAAACTGAAGTTATTCGAGAATAACGAATAAGTTCTTAGTCGAATAAATTTTTAGTCGTTATTCGTTATTCGGTATTTGAAGGATCTCCGTGGGGACTGTTGTCACGAATAAGCCGCTTCGGCTCGAGTCCCGTGGCTCTCGGCCCGCCCGGAGGGCTTCCGGCGGAGGCCGAGTGCCTCCGACAGAGGCCGAGGTCCTCCGGCAGTGGCCGAGGGCCTCAAGTTCTGACTTCTGACCCATGCATGCTTATTCGTGTCGCTTAGTCGCCACGGGGGGCCTTCGAATAACGAATAACGACTAAAAATTTATTCGACTAAGAATTTAGTCGACTAAAAATGTATTCGTTATTCTCAAATAACTACACTTTATTCGAAATTTGTATTCGTTATTCTCGAATAACTACACTTTATTCGAAATTTGTATTCGTTATTCTCGAATAACTACACTTTATTCGAAATTTGTATTCGTTATTCTCGAATAACTACACTTTATTCGAAATTTGTATTCGTTATTCTCGAATAACTACACTTTATTCGAAATTTGTATTCGAGTTCGTTCGAATAAAAATGTATTCGACTAATGCCCAACTCTGCTTTCAGGATGATGAAGATCGTGAAACGGTACGAGCGGGTGGCGCGCACCGGCTATTTCTTCACCACCCACGAGTGGAAGTTCGATAGGGGCAATATGGACGATCTGTCGAAGAAAGTGAAAGCGCTCGACGACTCCAGCCGATTCAACACCGACATGCACGGCTTCGATTCGGAAACGTACGCTCGCAGCTACACGTTAGGGATCAGGAAGTATATTTTCAAGGAAACAACGGAGACCATAAGCAAAGCTCGCAGCCGATTAGCGATGTACGTATTGGTAACACGTTCCAAGCGGAGTAGAAAGCGAATTTAATTGTTGCTCGGTGAATCAAGTTCGGTTTCGTTTATTTCAGACTTTACTGGGTCCATCGACTTACACAAGTGTCGGGTATAATCATCTTATTGGCGATAATAAAGCTCGTCGTTCACTGACCACGTTCCTTCGATGAGGCCACGGACGGTGGAACAGTTGGAGAAGAACGAATTTTCATCTAATTTCAGCCTGGTGACTCGTTCTTGTCGCTTTCGCGCCGAATTAAATATAAGCGAATATGCCAAATGTTGTACCAATACACGGAGACGCATTTTATAACGATTCGCGACGCGTTGATTACGAGGGTATCGATAATAGTACGATAGTTCCTAACGTTAATGGAAGAGCATCCAATCCGACGGCATTCGCAACAAGAATTTTAATAGATTATGCATCGGGATACGAATTTTTCTGGTGACATTTCTGGACCATAGTAGGGATTTAATTCGCGCTTTTCATGGGAGATCGTACAAGATTCGCGCGAAAATGTTGGATCAATAGAAAGCATAACATTTGTCACTACAGAGAGTAGGATTAGATGTCACTGTACAAAGGTATTCATGGACGTTCCTGTCTCGTCTTGAATTGCAAGGTTTCGGGTAGAGTTGGGCAAAATGTTATCTAATTACAACTTACAAATTACGAGTAAAATGTAATTGTGTAGTTGGTTACACATTATTTTGTGTAATCGTTAATGTAGGTGGTTGGCCATACTTTTATCAACTAGATAAATTGACGATTATAAAAATAATGTGTAATCAACTACACAATTACAGTTTAATCGTAATTTGTAAGTTGTAATTAGATTACATTTTTCCCAACTCTGGTTTCGGGTGATTTGATCACGCGCACGCATGCTTACGACGACGGCCTGGTAAATCTTGTTTACCAAATATGTAATACTGTATATAGTGTATACTTTTGCGGGATGTTGAACTGCATACGAGATGTAATTATCCATGGAAATAATAGCATTTGTAATAAACATTTTGTACGTTTAACGCAAACGTTTGTGCATATAATAATAAAAATAAACGGTGGTACAGATCCAGCGGTCACCTAATATGAGTATACTGAGTAAGTACATACAGGCATCCACCAGGTGTGCAAATATTAACCCTCCGAGTACGGGGTCTGAATCAATTTTGACCCACCGATCATCCTACTTTACGACAGTATCGAGCGACCGTGAATATGTATTAGTGAACTATCGGTGAGGGTCTAGACAGACCCAGCCTCAGGACTCGAAGTCCAGTATTCGGAGGGTTAAGGGAGGAGCCCTATTTAGGACGCTAGGAATAAGATGAAACTTGGGATTTTTTGACGTAGAACTACGTCTTTCCCAGCACTATATAAATATGCACAGTGCTGGATTTACCCTATAGGCTAACAAGGCTGAAGCCTAGGGCCCCGTTTAGCTGGGGACCCCTTATTCTAAATATTTTCTTCCAAAATGAGCATTTTTTTATATTATCTTTATTAACTTGTATCTTTAATGTTTATTTATGTTAATGTTATGTTTAGTTTTGATATTCAATGTTAATTTTGAAATTAAATTCTTATTTAGATTATACGAGTATTATTATAAAAAAATTAAATCAGTGTCATTTTATTTTTTACATTTAACCGAGGGCCCACCAAATATTCAACCTAGGGTCCCTTGAAAGGTAAATCCAACTCTGGGTATGTATGGGGGCCCAAATTAAGACTTGGATGTTACGAAATATGCAACACCGTTGCGCCGTTACTGCTCGCAAACGGAAAGAGATGGAGAGATGATTTTTACAGCGTTAGATAGAGGAAGGAACACTGCATGTGAAACTATATGAACCGTTAGTATCAGTTGACTCTGAGCGAGCTGACAGCGTCGCGAAAATAAACGAGATTTGGTTTGAATTCAGCTCGACGCAGCGAGCACGGCCTGGCAGAATGTACATACAGTGGACGCTCGATAATATGCCGCTGTTTAAAGTGCCGTTAGGAACGCCCCAGCTCACACGCATTTCTCGCACGCGTGTGTGCACCTCCCTTTCTCTCACGCTCAGCGAGCCAATGAATGCTAACCCTTAATGATGCCTCCACACTGGAGTTCGCAAGCAATTCGCAAGCAATACATATACGTGAATGTGTTTTTTCTTTTTCTCACATCAGTGTGACGCACCTTAAGAGTATTCTGGTAGGGGGCAGCCATCACGGAAAAGAAAACAGGAGAGTTATGGGGAGAGCGCGCGTTACATTGGCTCTCGTTAATATGCCGCTTCTGAGAAAACACCGCCTCTAGAGCCCCGACTGCGGCACATTATCGAGCGTCCACTGTATAGGGTAAAGGACCCAATTACTGGCAGCCAACCCAATTACTGTCACCTTAAGCTATTTTACTTAAACGTTTGTTTATTCGTTATTTTAAGTAAAATAGCTTAAGGTGACAGTAATTGGGTTGACTGCCAGTAATTGGGTACTTTACCCTATGTAGGGGAAAGTTACCTATTTTGGACCACTGTTCTATTTTTCTCTCCTACACGGGCATAACACATTGCAGAGAGCAAACAGAAACGGGAAAATGATCTACATCTTATATAGATTTTATTATGTATTTATAGTGTATTTATAAAATATGTAATAAAAAAATATCTCAAAAAAAAACTAAGCTCATGACTTCTGTCCGTTCCAGGCAACCGGTTTCGTAATTTGGACCATCAGTTTCTTACGTTGGACCGCTCCTAAAAACCAATGAATTTAAATATACAATCTAAAAACACTGATCAGGGCATTGAAAATCAATAGAAACAGGAAGAAACGAGTATCTTACGATGCACGTAGTGCAATAGTACATTGTTTTAATGGGTTTCACATTTGCACAACGTGTATGAACCAGGGACCTGGAACGAAATGATTTTTCATTTCATTTCGGTTCAGCTCCGATAATCATAATTTCATTTCGGTTAATATCGTTTCTGCCGAAAAATATTTCGTTTCCATCAGAACGAAAAACAAATTTTGTTCCGAACCGATTATTTCATTTATAAAAACACTCGTATAAACTTATTTTAAAAATTGTATTGCCTTTGGTAATTATATTATAAAATATTGTACGTTATAGTTATGTATTATAGAATATTATATATTATGTTTATGAAAAAAAATTAGAGTTTTGATGCTTTCGGTTGCAAGCCGTGCCCACGAGGGCAAGACTCCCAACGCCTCTCCAGCACCGCAGTCAGCCCTATCAAGGGTCTGAACCGACACGAAACATGATGAAAATAAGGGGCGCGCCCAATTCATATTTTTTAACCCGAAGTATACGGAACGTCATTAATCGGAATTTTTATTTTGGTTATATCGTTTTCACTCCTGCAACAGGATTAAGAATTTCGTTTCGTTTCTGTTTCTGCTCCGGAAAAATATTTCGTTCTTTTCGATTATCGTTTTCGTTTCTGTTCCGTTCCGGGTCCCTGGTATGAACTCAGCTGCGACATTGAAGACATCGTATCATGTCTTCTTCACTGTTTCTACTGCATAGGACGCAATACCAGCTTTTATCTCTAACATCTTTTTGTCTGTAGAGTGGGGCAATCGTTGCGTTTTCTTCGTTCGTTTTTGTTGAGTCTTGAAGAGTCTGTCTGTAGGGGTCAGCAGTTAAGGGGTCAGTCCACTGTGAGGTCGTGAAAAATGGTCATTTTTTAAGATTTATTTTTTAGTAAACAGAATGTTCATTGACATCATAAAAAAAATTATTTTAAATTTTTAACAGTTTGTTTTTAAATATATATCGCACTGAACTTCGCCTTTGCTTGTGTCCTTGTTTCTTTCTTTTGTTGTTATCTGCTGTGTTTGCAATAAAGACGTTTAATAATAATAATAATAATGTGAGCGCCTTGAGAATTCGATGTAGTGCTGTTGCAGGTGATTCCGGGAGAACGACGCATTTGAAACAAAAAATTCAAAGCGTGTTGTATTCATTATGAGTGTGGTTATCACCGGAACTAGGATTATTTTTACTGCTAAAAAATTAACAAAATAGCGGAGGTTTGAAGTTTAAGTGTCGAAATACGGCGAATTTTTCAATCATTTTTCCTTGTAAAAAGTATGAAATGGTTAATCGAAAAAGGTTACTATAGTCCTGGCCATAGCCACTGATGTGCTGAATAACATGTAAAAATTTCAGACTGATTGGTCAAATAGTTTTTTGTAATCACCTGCACCAGTGGATAAAATGTTGTTTTGAGATAATCACGTTTAAAGTTTTAAAACAAATTAAAAAAATTTGTTGCATTACATGTTGTATCTACGAATTAAAGCCTTTTTGAAACACTCAGGTGGTTTGAAATTTTCATCTTCACTGTCATCACTATTTTCTGAGTCAGATTCTGGTTCCAAAGATATGGATGCTCCTCGAGTTTCAGTTACAGAAGAAGATGTCTGAGGAGTGTCAGTCGGAAGTAGTGCAGTAGCAGGAAGAAAGTAGCGTTCTTGAAGAATATGTCGGTTAAATGGCCAAATTCCTGTAGCACGGAAAGCTCTCTGAGCATTAGCAATAGTAGCTGCTTTTCCGTACGCTTCAGTCAAGAGAGGTGGAATGTTAGTTTGCTTAATCTGATGGCCTTTATGCGTGTCCAGGAATTTTGCTTGTGCTTGAATGAAATAAGTTTGCAATGCACCAAAAAACGCTACGTCCAGAGGCTGCAGACAGTAGGTTGTATGCCCGGGTAACTGTAGAAATTCAATACCATTTTCTGCTCCATAAGTCAGAGCTTCTAGGTTCTTACTATCCGTGGTGTACCCATCCAATAAAAGAATTTTTTTATTTTTATCGCAATTTGTGTGATTCTTAAAATGCTTCAGCCATGTTACAAACAGTTCAGTATTAATGTAGCCTGTGTTTGAAATTTTTACAATACTTCCAGTAGGAGCACCAATTTCATATGCTTTGTTCCACTTTCTTGCTTTTAAAATGATCATTGGTGGTATGTAAACACCTGCAGCACTTACTGCACAGACCATTCTAATATTTACCCTTTGTTTCCCACTTGCAATGCCTACTTGATGCTTCCCACTTGTTGCCACTATATTTTGTGTCCTTTTCTGCACAGTGAAAAACCCAGATTCATCTACATTAAAAATCCTGTCTGGTGTAAGGTTAAATTTTGTAATACTGCTTTTTAATAAATCAAAAAAGTTTTGCACATTTTCTTTCTTTAATCCTTTCACTCTTGCAAGCGAGGTACCCTTCGGTTGCTGAACAGATAGTCGAGGATTTCGCCGCATGAATCCGTAAAACCATTTTTTCCCCGCCATCTTTTTCTCCGTATTAAATGTATGGTGAAGGTTATGTGTTTCCGCTAAATCAAATGCGAGTTTTCGCAGATCTGTAATTGTTAGTTCAGAAAAGCCTTCTTCTAATGTTAGAATATGGTCGGACAAAATCTTCTCCAGATTTACAGAGAACGTGTTCTGCTTTCCCATAGCCTTCATACCATTCGCGCGCAAGTTTTTTTTCGCGAAATGTCTGTTTAGCGTGGCTTTTGGCACTCCAAACACCCTACTACACTGATTTAAACCATACTCGCCCTTTTCGTACGCTAAAATAGCCTTTTGTAGTTGGCCTTCATTCCACTTCCCGTACTTTCGCTTTGTCGTCATTTTGAATCTCTAAGAAAGAACAAAACTTGAAAAAAAACCTTTTTAGTATTGTTTTAACTAGGTATTCGCTCGTATGGCATAGATAGTAACGCTTTTCGTTTTAGGGGTCGGTAGTTCAGGGGTTGAAGAACAGAAAAAAGGTGGGGATTGTAACGAATTCGAAAGAAGGGTAAATGGCGGGAATGAACTGCTATCATTTAATTACATCCGCCACGAAAATAGAAGACCAATAAAAGCTCGATAATAATCGACATTTCCCCATAAAGTATTTATCAAGACACACTAACATTCCAGATATAAACTATAAAATGAATAAACAGCCTTGCAGCGTGGCTGCGCCGCTATAGGTAGTTTATTCCAGTTTATTCTCGGCCTCACCAGTTCCATTTTCGTACCAGCACCATCCCCTTCGATGGCCGAAGCCAGCCGGAGCTGTAAACAGTGGTGTATGGATTCGTACGGCGGCTTTAGCGATGCCAATCGCTTGTAGAATCTTCATCAATATAATGAGCACATGGAAATTGTTACAGCGCCGATGTTACGACTTACTCTCGTACAAATATTCGCTGTTGGTGATACTAATGGCGTTTACCTGCATATTTATCGGTATCATTCATTTCGGAGAGGTTAGGAAACCCATGATTTTCCGCTATTGTTTTGATGCTGGATCGTAATCGTTGATCGTTGCAAATACGTCTTTCATTGTTTGCCATTGGCTTTAATTTGTCGTGTCATTGTTACACAAAGCGTGTCTTCGTAGTATTTCAGTTCGTCTCCCACTTCGTACGATTTAAGTCTCGAAACGTCGGAATATATAATTTTTAAAATTGCAAATTAGCTTTTACTGATTTAAATTGACCGAACTAGGGTAATTATACCAGTAAATGGACATTTTTTACTAAAACGAGTAAAATAAGTTACTAAAATAAGCAACTAATTAATTATAGACTTCTTCTAGTTTCTCGCTTCATATCCAAACAATTTTCGCAACACGTGGATTCAATCGCGCTGCAAACATAATTTTATAAAAGTGTCCATTCACTAGCCTTAAGTGTTCATTTACTGGTGCGTTTGCCCTGTGCGCCGAAATCACTCTCGTTTATTGATTTAAGTCTAACTTTAAATCTGCCCTTTCAGATATGGGTAGCTTGGAGTAAAGAGAAATACGAGGCTGTGTTTCATTCTTTTAACGACAACATATTAGGTGTCTCTTTTCAAAAGAAACTCTGCCAACATGTCCCCATAGATGTCGTGTATACGTGGGTCAATGGCTCGGACCCGATGTTCCTGGCAAACCTCAAGGAACACGTCCCTATCACGGACGTCAACACAGCAGCTTCCAGATTTAGCGATAAGGATGAATTAAGATACTCGTTACGTTCGTTGGAGATGTATGCGCCGTGGGTTAGGCACGTGTACATCGTTACCAATGGCCAGATACCTAGTTGGTTGGATATGGATAATCCTAGAGTCACTCTCGTGACTCACGAAGACATTTTTTTAAATAAGAGCGATCTTCCGACATTTTCTAGTCCTGCCATCGAAAGTCACATTCATAGGTAATACGAAGATTATCTGTGTTATAAGGATTTACAGCACTCACCGTCAACTTGACTCATTCATTTTTACTTGCGCAGAATTCCTGGAATTTCAGATAAATTCTTATATTTTAACGACGACGTAATGCTAGGAGCCGAAGTGTGGCCGGAAGATTTCATTACCCAAGCGGGTGGACAAAAAGTGTATTTAGCATGGTGGGTTCCGGATTGCTCTGATGTTTGCCCTTGGGCCTGGGTGGGCGACGGTTCGTGCGATCCTGCTTGTAATACAACGTTATGTGAATTCGATGGTAGAAGCCTTTATTTCTGTCCGCGACTCGGTAATTGAATATTGTAATATGCTTATGATAACGTTAGTAATTACTCTGCAGGTGGAGATTGTGATAGCACGCCAGTTCCTACCGATAGCGAAGCACTGGAGGAAGAGGTAGACTATCCGCACAAGTTTCTTCAGGATACCCAAGACAATAATAATTATGGTTTAAGATTCTTAGATATATTGAGAAACAGAAATGCTTCCACGTGGAAGAATACGGAAGCGTTCACCCCGCAATCGTTGCCAAATGAGTCTATGCGCGTGAAGCTCGATGTAAATAGAGTTTACAATTTTAAAGAGGATAAGTACGCGAGTGGCGTTGAAAACTATTTCGAAAAGCGCGGAAACGATCAGATTGTATCCACTCAGAAATCGATGCTGTCGAAGATGATGAGTAAGATTGCATCGCAGAAGTCGAATTACAGCGAAAGGCGACTTCAATTGAAGCGTTACTTAAACGACGAGAACGTGAACCTGCCGCGGGCTAACAGTACTGTGAAAAGTAATGTTAAACACCATTATTCTGACCAATGGAAACTTAGAACCAGGCAACTGGATACCTACGCGGAGTCTTTGTTGTACGTGAACAGAATATATAACGTGGCGTATGGATTCGAACGTAGGAGAGTGCCTGCTCACATGCCCCATTTAATAGATAAATGGATCGTAGATGATATGCAGAGAAAGTTTGCTCACGAGTTCAAAAAAACGTCTAGTCACAAAGTTAGAAACTCGGAAGACATGCAGTTCGCGTTTTCTTACTTTTATTTTCTAGCGAGCGAGAAACGGGAAGTGCCGATTGAGGAAATATTCGATAGATTCGATACGGACAGATCAGGGTATACTATTTTATAAAACAGCAAGCTCTGCGTTTATCAGCTTTTATTTTTCATTTGTTGTTAAGATACACTAATTAATATTAATACCGTTTTCAGGACCTGGTCGGACAGAGAGATTAGGACGCTACTCTCCCGATTATATCCACTACCTCTCGATTACAGTCTGGTTGTAGAATTCGAGAATGCAATAACCAATTGCTCAAATTTCATGAAAATCTCGAAAATATCCCATGCGCCAGTGGGAGAACGATATTTAGATTCATCTCTTGTGAGTGCATCCCGTTGCTTATAAATTATAATTAAATAGCAAATATAGTTATGTATATCTCCTAATGTTTCTGCAGCCGATTGTCTCCAAAGAATTGATAGCGAACTGCGAATCGGTTTCAAAAACCACGGAAACCAAGTTCGGCGAGAGGAAGCTCTATCCGCATGAGATAATTAAAGCCGGGAAGCATGAAATATTCGAAATGTTGACGAGCAACGTATCTCTGACGGTGCAGCTGCTGGACGAGATACGCAGAGATCCAAAGTAAGTTGACCTGCTGATTTCCTTATGATTCTATATAAACGACAAACAAATTTTAGAAAATTTATATGCCTAAACGACGACATGGATCCTATTCGACATGGCGAGAACGAAATCGTTCGGGCATTATTGAATGACTTCTATCGCTCGCTGTACCCATTGCGGAGTACATTCGAATTACCATTGCAATATCGGAACCTCTTCACTCATCGCCACGAGCTTTTCGAGTGGAGGGCCAACCGCACAAAGGCCCGAAATTTATTGTTATGCCTCATCGTTTTACTCCTCGTCACGACTCTCTATCATTTATTTTACCACCAAATGCGTCGATTATTTAGAATACGAGCACTGCCCACCCTCCTCGTTTAAATCGTCAACAGTCGTACTAAGCATAGGTGTAAAAGTAGGATTACAAAACGGCGTATCAATATCTTCCGCGATAACATGAACAGGGCAGTGTCTTCTAAAAAGATTTGTTGATAGTCAGATTATGTATATAAGGCATTATACACATCGTTCCTTTACAAAATGTTACTGTTTTTTACACGTACGTGTTGATCCACGATTTCAGAAGCTTAATACAATCTCGAGTAATGAATCGTGCGTCGCTATAATCGTTTATTTATTTAAGGGGATCGATACATTTTTATGAGATTCGATGTATGAATATCTGAACGCTAGATTTTTAACATGTTTTAAAATTAAGTAAAACGTTCCTGTGATATTGACTAAGTACTGATTCTTTCTCTTTTAATGGAAGTGTAGATGCGACGAACTTTTCTACGAAGTAATTGTACAGTGGGAAATTCGTTAATATTTAATGATAGTAATTTAATATTTCCTTTTGATACGCATTAGAATTTTCTACTAGGATGTTTACTCGACGTGCTATCGTTAAAGGCTTACTGTATACCAAATTTGTACTTACTATAATATTGTAGGTATAATCGATGGGAAAGTGTCGGTGCACTTGAATGTCTTTTGAAATTCAATGTTTATATTTATCCTATTTACAGAGTCATGTAAATAACTTCCTCTAGGTAAAGCTGTACAGTGTACATTACCTCGTACGACTGAGACGTATCGATCGCGATACAATTTAGGGCGTAAAACTATCGCTAAACGTGAATTAAGTCACTGCTCACAATAATGTTACGATAATAATTTCGTTCAAGTATGCTAATCATGTACACGGTACTGTACCTTTTATATTTGAATATATTCTGTAAATTGCTGTGTTGATGCAGACACAAATGACAAATAAAAATGGAGAAACTGTGAAACAAGTGAAATACAGTGGCATGAATATTATTTGCTAATATTGCGTGATCTATCTTTTGTTTCTCTATTGTGTTCTTTGCCAAGTGTAACTATGTGATATAAATATTTAAATGCGTTAACATTGAAACGTTACTCTCTCGACTTCTTTTTAAGCGAAAATTAATTTTTTTGTCATGATCACGATGTTTGTTGTCTGTCTAAGGGAGGGCAATTCATATGGCGCAGATTTCGCGGGCCGACCATCCCCTCTTGCACCCTTGCGCACTCGCTCATCCATATCGCCACGCAGGCCACCTCTTCGGCTGAAAGTCGAGGGCCTATACCTACAATTTTCAAATCCATTAATTGCAATGAGAGATTTTACAAACTTACGCTATCAGTGGCGCACTCGAGATTCGATCTTTAATTTTAATCTTTAAGCGGCTAAAAATATTTTTAATGCAAATTCAATCAAATTCATTAGGTGGTTTTGCAAAATTATTTAACGAATAAAGTCGAGTGTTCTTTCTTGTTTACAAATCTCTTGAATTACTTCAGTCGTGGGTAGTGTTCCTACTCGAAAATTTTTCAAGAAATTTTATAATTTCTTATTTCTCATTTCTCGAGAAATTGCAGTGTTTCTCGAGAATATTCAGAGTAGGAAAATTATTATAAATCCCATTTGTTTTCAAAAATGAATTTTCAGTTAGTTAAAATTGTGTGTTACGTAATCGTGAACATATACACATGGTACAATCAGTGATAAATGTTAGCAATATATACGAAAATCTGCGCGATTGTTTATAAACTTTTCGATGTTCTATATACAATTAAACCAACATCCACTCAAAATGAAAGAAATTTTTCTATAACCGCAGATTTTGTCACAAAAAAAAAGAAGTTAATTGGCTGACGCGATATTAGACGCATTGTGTTTTTCAAAAAACTATTTTAAAACAAAAAAGTAATGTTTCGCCTTGCTCACATTTTATATGAAATATATAAATTTATCAATTATATTTAATATCTGTTTTTTCATTTACACAAGTTTTGCCTAAGTTGGACACGAATAAAAGTTTAGATAAATATTATCAACTTTATTCCAAAAATATAAATTTTGCAATATTTTTCAATTTCTTCAGTATTCTCGAGAAATATAATCCGATTTCTCATTTCTCGAGATGCGAAAAATATCGAGAAATCAGGAACATTAGTCGCGGGGACATTAAACTTCTTTTCTAGGGGGGGGGGGGGGGGGGACCAGGGCTTCTTGGCACCCCTCTGAGTGCGCCACTGCGCGCTATACAGTCTTAAATTCGATTCAGTTTTAATTTACAAAAAAAAAACTCCAACTCTGCGACAGAATTTATAATAATTCTCTCACTTTTCTCACCAGGGACATTTGGATAGTACTTGAGAAACTTCGGGTCCACGTGTTTCTTCCTCCTCCTTCTCTCGTTCGAAACTTTGTCCTCCGCGCTGCGAGCGCTCTGCTCTTTACTGGAATTCCTTTCGAGAGTACTGCTGCCAGCCGAACTCTTCCCAGATACATTCTCGCTCCTATTCGACGTCTTCCCGTCGCCCGACCGAGGTTTCCTCCCAGATTCGCCAGACACCCCGTTGTTGCCTTCTATCTTCAAAGTCCCCTCGCTGGACGAACTCTCTTCCATTTTATTCTTAGTCATCTTTTTCCGCCCGTTAGAGCTCTCGCTTAATTGCGGCGTTGTATCGGCTGGAAAAAGGAAACTTTTTTTTTATCGAGCGATCGCAACAGTATACTGGATTAATAAAGAAAATAAACTCGTGCTTGGAGCATTAGGAGAAAATTGGCGCCGTAGAAATTTTCTGAATTTTAATATCTAACTTTTATTAGATCCACTTTTCAGTCAAATTATCCAAAATGCCTAAGAAATCATAAATTGCATACATCACCCTGTATAAGGGTGCCTCAAAATCTTTCAAGTGCCTAGGGCCCCTAAAGTTCTTAATCCGGCCCTGGATCGCAAAATAAATAATAAGAAGTAGTAAATATACTTCTGGAAGAATCGGCGTCCCCCTTCGACACCAGCTCCAAGTCCAAATTCACGTCCGCCTCGGTGTCTTGGCTCGCGACAGAGCAAACACGATCCACGGAGAACTTCTCCTCGCTGGCGTCTTGACCCACCAACGACGCGGAATCGTTCGACTCGTAACGTATGATAAATTCTGTGGGGTCTTCGTCCGAGGAATCTCTTTCACTTCCGTCGCATCGAAGTCCTGCCAAATAACTGGATATTCGACCAAATTATTCAAACCTCGAATTGTCATTGAACCTAACTTGTTAAGAAACATACACATACATAGCTTCCACGGAAACATTTTACATAATTCGTGCAACGCACCCGTATATCTCCATGAACAACGTAACAGGGACCATAGCCGACCCGCCTTCAGGCTCGTGAGTGAATAGCTCGCAGATCATTATCATCGTCTCGAAGAGACTCGACCCCAGAAGGCCCACCGCTATGGCCAGAAACTTTTTCACCTGGCACTTTCGCCGAAACTTCCCGATCATAAGGATCAGATTCAGATCTCTGCGATCCAGGCACAGGCAGTCCCATCGCTGTAGAATCGTTTCCACGGGCAACGATTTGTTGTAATCTACTCGACAAACGTTCGAAATCATTTATCTCGACGTAGCGTTATGTGAAAAAGAATGTATTTAAAAGCTGCGAAATGGAACGTGGAAATCAGAGATGGGCAAAAAATTATTTGAAATAAAAATTTCGTACACAAATTTTTATTTCAAATAATTTTTGCCCATTTTTGGTGGAAATTGATGGCCTCCCTAAACGGAGGTACTCAACGGAAGCTTTCAGGTACAGGTCTCTAAAGAATCGTTAGTCGGTACAGTGTTGAAAACAGTGTTTAAAATCGCCTATGGCAGTGTTTCCCAACCTGTGAGTCGCGAAGTGTTTCCTGTTGGGTCGCCAGTTATTTTTAGCACTTATTTATTTTAATATGGTATATCACCATATTCCATTAAAGATATCACACTGATTTTTCATAAATGAAAGGAAGGAAATATTTACCTTACCTTATATAAGATGAATCGCAGATTATTTGAATAATATAAAAGAGGATCACAACTCGAAAAAGGTTGAGAAACACTGGCGTATGGGATAAAGCTTTATTCGAGATATTAACTTGGCAATAATAGCATACGCGCGATTTACACGTTTGTATCGATACCCCCGAATTGTCGAAGCAAGATCCGAAGGAAGCCGAGCGTTAATCCGGAAGCGGTGCTCGGTGGCGGATACTCGAGCCTGAGTTTCGTCGGCGGCTCCTCGCCGTCGGCCAAGGCTCGAAAGTACGACCTGGACCACTTAAGCAAATCGTACGGCTGCGTGCGAATAGCCGCCTTACAGAATTGCTTCAATATTATCGGCAAGCTCGGCGGCACGATGATCTCCTGGCTCGCGACCGATTGCTCGATAACGGACATCCTTCGCCGAGCACTATTACCGTCCGAGTTTCCGTTCGCGACGAATTGAAATTCTCGCAGACGGACCACTGACACCACCGCGGAACAAAGTAGATCAACTTGAGCACCGTAGTACATATGTCGTGACAAGTGTATCGTTTGTTGGCATTTCGCGGGGCACCGTCGTCTAGGAAACGATATCGATGCAAAAGTTCCGTGCACGACCGGGGATCAATTTCTGGTAAGAACAATAACGTTAATCGACTGGTTATAGGTTAGGAGAAATTCGAAATAGAGTCTCTCTCCTTTCTCTATCAATCGATTACTTATAAATCCTAACGGGATTAATACTTCTGCAAATTTTGTCTTCTATTAAAGTAGAATAGAAGACACCCTCTCCAAACAAATAAATAACGTATTATATTATATAAATTGTGTATTAAAACATTGAAAGTTCCGAATAAAATTATGGGAAGAAATCGAGTGTTTTAAGTTTCAAAGTAACTTTATTAACCCCAAAAATGACGACGATGTTCACATAAACATCCCATATCTTCAATTCGATAGTAAAATATATTTACATTATCGACAGAACTGCGTTCGCGAGTGACATTATGGAAACAAATTTGAATGTTTCTCTAATTACCGCGGGAAGATCCACGGATGCGTGTAGGTGTCGCTAGCGATAGTTTTGGAGGGACAACATGGCGGCGATTGGTGTTGTGCGTTTGTGAACGTCAGGGTGAAGACCGGTACAATATACAGTAGAATCGTGGTTATACCAAACACGCGTTTACGTGGACGTTGGGCCGATCAGTGCTCCCCTCCTGTTCGTAAAGTGTGCCTCTCGATTTCGTCGAAATGTCGAAGACAGACGAGACCGCGGACACGGGGGACACCGGAGATAATTCGAATGCATCCTCGGCGGAGACCACGTCGTCCCGAGGCGGTGATTTCGAGACCAAGCTCGAAACCGACCGGAGCAAACGATTCGATTACCTGCTGAAGCAGACCGAGATATTCTCCCATTTCATGACGAACAATCAGAAGGACAAGGCCGGGAGCCCTTTAAAGGTCAAAGCTGGCAGGCCCAGGAAGGTGCAGCCAGAGATCCCGGTCAAGCCTGACATTGTCGATCACAGACACCGTAAAACGGAGCAAGAGGAAGACGAGGAGCTGCTGGCAGAGAGCAACGCCAGCGTTGCGCCCACCACGCGCTTCGAATCCTCGCCGCACTACATCAAATCCGGCGAGTTGCGCGATTATCAAATACGAGGCTTAAATTGGATGATATCGCTGTACGAGCACGGTATCAATGGTATCCTGGCAGACGAGATGGGTCTGGGCAAAACGCTGCAGACCATCTCGCTGCTGGGATACATGAAACACTTCAGAAGCATTCCTGGACCGCACATTGTCATCGTTCCCAAGTCCACTTTGGCTAACTGGATGAACGAGTTTAAGAAATGGTGCCCGACCCTCAGAGCAGTTTGCCTGATAGGGGACGCCGAGACTAGAAACACGTTTATTAGAGACGTCATGATGCCGGGCGAGTGGGACGTCTGCGTGACGTCCTACGAGATGGTCATTAAGGAGAAGTCGGTGTTCAAGAAGTTCAACTGGCGGTACATGGTGATCGACGAGGCGCACAGAATAAAGAACGAGAAGTCTAAGCTGTCGGAGATATTGAGGGAATTTAAGACAGCTAATCGGCTTCTGCTGACTGGAACGCCTCTGCAGAATAATCTCCACGAACTGTGGTCCTTGCTCAATTTTTTATTGCCCGATGTGTTTAACAGTTCGGACGACTTTGATTCGTGGTTTAATACTAATAGCTTCTTAGGCGACAATCAGCTAGTCGAAAGGCTGCACGCTGTTCTACGGCCGTTCCTCCTGAGACGCTTGAAGGCGGAGGTGGAGAAGGGGCTTAAGCCTAAGAAAGAGATCAAGGTGTATATTGGCCTGAGTAAAATGCAAAGGGAGTGGTACACTAAAGTGCTGATGAAAGACATAGATATAGTTAACGGCGCTGGGAAAATCGAGAAGATGAGGCTGCAGAACATTTTGATGCAGCTGCGTAAATGCTGCAATCATCCGTATCTGTTCGACGGCGCGGAGCCTGGGCCTCCTTACACAACCGACGAGCACCTCGTTTATAATTGTGGCAAGATGGTGATTTTGGATAAGCTGCTGCCGAAGCTGCAGCAGCAGGAGTCGCGAGTTCTTATATTTAGCCAAATGACGAGGATGTTAGACATCTTAGAAGACTACTGCCACTGGAGGTGTTTCCAGTACTGTCGCCTTGATGGTAACACGGCGCACGAGGACAGGCAACGGCAGATCAACGAGTATAATGCTCCGGAGAGCGAGAAATTCATTTTCATGCTGTCGACCCGCGCCGGCGGCTTAGGTATCAATTTAGCAACAGCCGACGTAGTTATAATTTACGATTCGGACTGGAATCCGCAGATGGATCTGCAGGCGATGGACCGAGCTCATCGTATAGGGCAGCAGAAGCAGGTTCGCGTGTTCAGGTTCATTACCGAGAACACCGTGGAGGAGAAGATCGTGGAGCGTGCGGAGGTGAAGCTGCGTTTAGACAAATTAGTTATTCAGCAGGGCCGATTAGTCGACGCGAAGCAAACAGCGCTGAACAAAGACGAGATGCTGAACATGATCAGGCACGGCGCGAACGAGGTGTTCGCGTCCAAGGACAGCGCAATCACGGACGAGGATATAGACACTATTTTACAAAAGGGCGAAGCGAAGACCGAGGAGATGAAGCAGAAGCTAGAGAATCTGGGGGAATCTTCCCTGCGTAACTTCACGGTAGACGCGCCCACGGACTCTGTGTACCAGTTCGAGGGCGAGGACTACCGTGAGAAGCAGAAGATTCTGGGATTAGGCAACTGGATAGAGCCACCTAAGCGAGAGCGTAAAGCTAATTACGCGGTCGATGCTTACTTCAGAGAGGCCCTCAGGGTGTCCGAGCCGAAAGCGCCAAAAGCCCCCAGACCTCCTAAACAACCGATAGTCCAAGACTTTCAGTTCTTCCCGCCGCGATTATTCGAGTTGCTCGACCAAGAGATCTACTATTTCCGGCAGACCGTGGGTTACAAGGTTCCAAAGAATCCTGAGCTGGGGTCCGACGCCGCTAGGATTCAGAAAGAGGAGCAGCGGAAGATAGACGAGGCTCAGCCGTTGAGCGACGAGGAGGTTGCGGAGAAGGAGAAGCTGCTCACCCAGGGCTTCACGAACTGGACCAAGAGGGACTTCAACCAGTTCATCAAAGCCAACGAGAAATACGGCCGGGATGATATCGAGAACATCGCTAAGGAGGTGGAAGGGAAGACGCCGGAGGAGGTGATGGAGTACTCGGCCGTCTTCTGGGAGCGCTGCCACGAGCTGCAGGATATAGACAGGGTGATGGCTCAGATAGAACGCGGGGAGGCGAAGATCCAGAGACGGGCTGGCATCAAGAAAGCCCTGGACGCAAAAATGGCCAGATTCCGCGCGCCGTTCCACCAGCTGAGGATAGCTTACGGGACGAACAAGGGCAAGAATTACACGGAAGAAGAGGATCGGTTCCTTGTGTGCATGCTGCATAAGCTCGGCTTCGACAAGGAGAACGTGTACGAAGAGCTCCGAGCCACCGTTAGATCGGCGCCGCAATTCCGTTTCGACTGGTTCGTCAAGTCCCGCACGGCCTTGGAATTGCAGCGGCGATGCAACACCCTGATCACGCTGATCGAGCGCGAGAACCAGGAGCTGGAGGAGCGGGAGAGGCAAGAGAGGCGAAAGAAGGGCGGCAATATAGGCGCGAAACCGGCGTCCAAGCGGAAACAGGAGAACCTACCGGCGCCTCAGGACAAGCCGCGGAAAAAGAAGAAGTAAGGGCGCAGTTGGATACCGTTCTTCGACTGCCCTTCCAGAGATCACGGACTTGACCAACACAACGATCCCCCTTGTTTCTTCATCGTTCATTCACCTCTTTAATAATGTCGAAAGGGCACCTATTGTTCGAGTTGAACAGTATTTCGTCGCAGCCCTTGCCCTCGTCTCATCCCCTTACGGACCACATTTCTATAAAATCCCGTTCAACTCTCGCTTTTTCTTTAATGGTAATTGGTCGTGTGCCCGAGATTTCCACCAGCAAGGAATTCGCAATGGGATGGCAGATTTATTCCTAACGAGCATAATCGAATGGTTGATGGGTGTCTAAATGTAACGTCGAATGATTGCGCTTTGTACTTTTATATAGGGCGACTCTTCGCGCATCTCTGAGTGAATGTACTTTGAAAAGTGTGCTGAGATGAAGCAAATTGGATGTGTTAAGAATTCGGGAAAGGTCTGCGAGTGAAAGTGTCGGGAACACTTGCAGGTAACTTAAATTTTGAAGTAGCATTTGATACATTTATTGTACTCCTAAGTCTTCAATGGTGAATCGAATTTAGTATTTGAAAGGATAGATTGATAGTTTTAATAAGAAACGTTGGAACCTTTTAAAGTTACGATTAGAATATATCAAGCTTCTTGCTGTCTTTCCTTTTAACGTTTAAAATGTCCAATCTTTCAGTTCAACATATTTTTTAAAATGCATGTACTTGTGAATGGAAGAATAGTCACCCGGTATAAATTCGCGTTAAATTTAAGAATAAACTGTCTAACATCGATGAAGTTAAAATGAAAGCGAGACTTTGGATATACTTAATTATCATTAAAAAAAATAAGAATGTTCCTCTCGTTTCTTTCACACATGTATAGTCATGTTGCGCGCGCGACACGAACTCCGATTTCATTTTACATGAACACTCGTAATTGCAATATTGCGCGAGCGATTTTATTTATTTGCTACGATTTTAATGGCATTGTAATTCGTTTTACGAATAAAACACCGTATGCCGCATCCATACGAAGCACGTAGTAATATCTTTGCTTATTTACCTCGAGCGTAAACGAACTGGAGCGGAGAGGGAAAAGGCGCGAAAACAAGGCTGAATACCCATCCTGTAATTTCTGTATTGTATAGCTATGTTTATTGAAATTTCAGAGTCCTTAGCGACTAGCCAGGAAAAATATAAATCGAAATGCTTGTTTCTAAATCGAGTCTTAGCGCACAGTTATTAATAATAATAATTATATAAAATATATAAATAGCGAATGTATTGCTCGACCGTTAAGAAAAAGAACTGATCGTCGAAATCAAAGTCGATCCGTGAATATTTTTCGACGGATAATAGGTATTCTCATCTTTTATTTTTATAGAACGCATCAAACATGCACAAATAAATATGATGCTTGATATAATATAGGTTATACATTTCAGAAGGTGTTCCACCCCCCTCGTTACAGAGAGACTTAAAAAATTAATCGCATACACGTCGATAGTATATCTTCTAAAATGCATAAAACATAATCCTAAGCTACAACATCCCTTCTACGAGGATTCCTACATAGGTGTCGTGGGCATTATTCGCATAGAAATAAAGTCTCGTTACTTACGTAATAACGAAAATACAGCGGCAATTAATAGTTGGCTGACGAAACGCGCTTTTGTACCAATTTCAAAACCTTACTGCGGCCAATTTTGAACAGCACTGATTTACTACGTCCCTAGAAATCTTCGCTACTCTAACTACCAATAATAGTACTCTTTCCTCTATCGATTTAATTGCGCTTTAGCCTAATCGAATGATTTACAATGATCCTGACAGAAGAGTCACTTTTCCTCCAGAAATTTGTGTTCTTATGCAGCAAGTTTTATTTCTCATCGAGTATCGCTATAAATGATCGCAATTTTCAAAATATTCCGATGCTATTGTATCATATCTTGTATATACTTAACGTAGACGATAGAATATGGTTTAACCAATTCGAGAAACAAGGATCCACTCGTATATGATGATTCTCATTAAAGTGTTTTGTGTCCAGCAACATCTTCGCTTTCACTTCTCCATACATTCAAGCAGACGAACGAATGCATTCTTTAAAGTAAAGAGAAACGCTCTTCCGATCCTTACATTATATTAATGTTATGGAAAATAGGTCCCGAACGGATCTATCTGAGAAAGTAAAATAGAACTATTAATGTACTTTTCTTGAATCACTTTGTAAGGCCCCGGAGAGTTCATGAATATCACCACGGAATATAATATTCTAATTACATACTCTGTATTTGGTGTTACCATACTTCAAATGTCACTGAGAGTAATGCTTCCCTTCGATCAACAACCAAACCCTCGTTCAAATCAACATCGATCTATTCCAAAAGCAAAATTCACGTGAACGCAATTCGCCCTCGAAGAAATGGACAGTTACATATATACAAAAACAGTTTCTCGTTCGATTAACAACACACATTTCATTGTTAAAGACACGGCTACTCAGCGCTTGTATTCGTAACTATAAGACAGAAAGCGAAACGTCCTCGCTCGTAAAATTCTAAAGCATTGTTACGATTGATTGTTACATCTTTCCATAGCAATGGAAAATATAGAATCGTTCGAATGGACACCACTGATTTTAATCACAAACCTTTTAGGAATAAATTCTTCGTCACTCTCGCGCCAATAAATCGTCGAACCGAACTGAACGTTTGTACGGACGTCACCGTTGTGATTGGTAACGGAATAAGCCACGGAACTGTCGTTTCAAACAATAGCAATTGGACGCTGGTTTTTGCTTATAAAAGAAGCTTACGTGTAAGTGTACCTTAATAAATCTAAACTCTTTATGCGACCTTAATTCCACACTCTTAAGAAATCACACGTGATAATCATATGTGTGTAGTAAATATTGCTGATGGGAGATACGCACATGTTACATCGACGGATGTACAGAAAATTCGCAGGAAACTAAAGTACTCCACTTCGCGGTGATCACTTAATCCTACTGTTTGCAATATTTTTTCTTTTTTCATAGTTTTTTCTTCTCTCTCGCTCTCGTTTTAATATCTCTTTAACGTACCGCTATCTTACTCTATTACACATACTTTCGGAAATCTTACAGCAACTTCGTTCCGTCTGAGATTAATCGGCAGTAGAATACATTTAGTTCACGGCGAATACAATATGTTCGTTCAATAATTACAATTATCAGAAATCATACGGCTCGTTTCTCGTTTACATAATCGCCTATGGCAAGGACCGGCCCAACTGCGAAACATTAGGTGTGCTTATAAACCTTTTCCTTTCCTCTTTTTATTAAACGCATCGAGCAGCTAAAACGAAAGGCCAGGAACATAATGATAATAAAAGTCTCACCCAGGGAAATAAATAAGATTCATCGAGACCAGAATGGTGTATAAAAAACAAATTGGCCCGAATGAAAGACGGAAAAGGTAGAAATTTATGTTTCCAGTTAGTTACACTTGTTGCATCGACAGTAGTCAGCGGTTGCGATCGTCATGACAATTTGGTGCTTCTATCGAACACGTACTCTAGCATAATCGATGGGTGTTGCGTCACCCGACACGTAAATACCCTAATATTTTAATGATTACATCTGACCTACACTTTAAAGTTTGCAATAATAGCAATAACAATAGTAATACTGGTAAATTATATGGCGCGGTAAGCAAACTTCGTCCCGCTTAGATATCTAGTATATATTTGCCTACCTAATACGTATACTAAAATTCATTGTCCGAAATCTACAGCTCGATAATAGCTCGCGATACCAAAAGATTTAGTACGCGCACTGTTCTCACTTCCTAGTTACAGAAACGACGCTTCAATTTTTTTTTTACAATAGACAAATTGTATTGATCTTTCCCACGCGGATCCCGATTACATTATTAGACAACAATTATTACCGTGCATGCTTAAAATGACATTTATTCTGAATCTCCTGATGTTTTCCGAGTAGACGTGCACATGAAAGTTCCTAAAGATTCATTTATTGTTGTATTCCATTTTACTCGACTGCGTGCCCGCAAGAAAATCGATTCTCTCGCAAGAATATAATATCACTTATCGTTTTACCGTCCTTAAATATGACTTCCTTACATACACAAAGGGGGGGGGGGGGGGGAGAAAAAAAGGGGAGAAAGATCTTCACTCGGTTCCGATAACTTTTCAACTAATCACAAATTAATCGAGAGTTTTCCCATTGTAACATTATAAAATATACAGCTGAAATCTTAGCACGTGTCGTAGACTTAATGATAACAGTAATGCAACAATCGTTCAGTACTTCCTAAGAAAAAAAATAATGAGACACACACACAGACACACAGTATGCATAATAAATAAAATGTGCATATGATATCGAGAGTGCGAGAAGGATATGCACGCGTGTAAAAAAATGCGAAGTAAAATGATTATCGCGTCGTAGACATAAATTTTAAGTCAAAAGGCAAGCTTACAATAGCCGCTCTTAAATAAATTTCATATAAACGAAACCCTAACTTCCTCGCGTATAATTAAAAGTGAAAGAAAGTCAGTATATCAATAAATTACGTTAAAATAAACAACCCCCGGCAGAGGTCTATTCGAAAGGCTCCCAAACAATGGATACCGTTTATCCCGCGACCATTGTACGCTCGATAGAAAAGAGCAAAATAAAAAAAGACAACAAAAAAGAAAAGCTTCAAACGTAAATTTAAATATTATACGTTAACAGGTACTTATACTGCGATGTAATAGTAAAGAATATTCGCGATGTACCGACGTCAAGACACGTAGCTCGGTACGAGCCGCGTTTTTTGCCCGGTTTTAAAATGCTACGAATCTCTCTTGTACCAGATCACATAAGATAATATCACGCACACGGGGAAAGGATTATCTCTAAAATCGACAACAGTGATTGGACGAGACGGATCTGTTCGAGCCGAGAAAGGAACGGAGGATAATGCCTGGGCGCGCGTACAAATTCAACATCCTGTCCATGATCACTCTATAAGCGAGAGAAGAGAATCTAAGTGAAAGCTTTAATTGAAAATCAGATGCCTCCAAGGGGGTGGATCGGGTGGTGGAGGCAAAGGGACTGGTTACGGTCGGCAGTGGCCCCTTTTCCTGCCACCTTCATTTCCGTCCTCCTCGTCGCCGCCCCTTCTCACTTCTGTGTAACGTTCACCTTTCACGCTCACGATCTTGTTATCGAGATAGCGCACCAGCTTTTTCGGCTCCGTTTTCGGGGCCACTGGACGATGCTCGCGGGAATCGTCGTCCCTATCCACGTAACTATACCGTGCAATGATACGTGACTTCAGCTCCTCGTCGTTCACTCTGGCCTTGTTACGACCGTTCGGCTGCCACAAGATAATTATGCTATTTCATGTCGTTTAACTCATGATCGTTAATTAACCGCTACCACGGGAATCCGGCTACATGCATATAATTTAAACTGGCAGCACTGCGTTCTTCATAAAGTACAACGGCAAAGCTACCTTATTCCAAAGCGGAAGGGGAACAAAACGCGCTTCTCGGCGAGATATAAGAAGCATAAATAACAAAATACTTACTGTTAAAAACGTAAGATTACTGACAATACTCTGTCCCGCTTCTTGCCGATGAAGCGCCAGCTGCGCCGCCTTCGCTATGTCGCCTCCAGCGACCGCCAAGCAATGCCTGGCTTCTGCTGCGCTCGCTGATGGAAACATTTCCTGCAGAAGCGCTACTTGATCCCACGATGATTCCTGGCGGAGGATCAGCAAATTTTACTCAAGTGATTAAAGGGAGACAGCGGAGGGTGAAGCAGGTGAAAGTGTGCTCACTTCGGAGAAGTATTCGCCGCTGGAATCGCTTCCAACATCGCTCGTTTCAGAGAGATGATGCACTCTCATTCTTTGCGTACCGGGTGGTAACAGCGCCGTCAAACTAATATGACTCAAAGGATCGTGAGCTTGGCCGTTCTCGCTGTCTTTACTTCCTTGCCGCAATTTACCTTCGATATCCAACAGCCATTTGGATACTGCCTCCTTCTCGATGGCAGAAAACTCGGGGAGACAAGCGGAAACCATTTCGCACAGTCCGTCGACGTCCAGGTCTTCTTCAAGGGCACTTTCTTCTACCATACTCACCACGTAACTAAGAACGATATCATCTATTAAGCTGAAAATGATTTCATCGTAAATTAGGTGGACGATGCTTAGATGTAGCAAGTGTTCCAAGAGTAAATAGTAAGAGTTGTTTAAGTTCCTTTACCTTAATTGGGCAGTGGGCACTTCCTTCCTTACAAAACTAAACAGAGACTTCTTCACCAACTCTTCCTTCTCGTCCATTGTTCGATTCATTCTGAAATAATTGCATTCGCAGCTGCAGCATGTTTAAAAAGAAAATAATCTGCTATATTCAACTAAATGTTAGAAATCACTGAGTGTAAGATCCTCGCAGGACTACTGTATTATTTTTGAAGCTTGCATCATATATTTGGGCCAATTAATTAACAAATGTTATATATATACAATTTTCCGAATTGAACGTAAAATAAACATACTTTACCTTTCTTCGGTTACATTTATCATCGAAACGGTGAATTTATCGGTATAATATTGTACAAACGAAATCCCCACTTTACAAGTACAAATACGGAAATGTTACTTTAGGAAAACTTTTACGTTCTCCGCGAACATTTGACGAACATATAAAGCAGACCGCTTCCCTTTTTTTTATTACACTTGACCCCGGGGTAAACTATTATCTCAACAATCTACCGAATAAAAATTCATCAACTGTGAATCTCTAATTACGGGATCGCCGAAGCCGTGCAATTTACTACGCAGTACATCAGCCGCGTCGGCTGACTGAAAGTCGACGGCCACGCATCCCCACGTCGGTGCTTTGTCTCAGAAAATTCGTTTTTGAAAGTTAATCGCGGTTCAGTGGCTCGCTTTCCCAGTTAGGTTAAGAGAAATAAGGCAGAGCTGATAATGCAAAGCCCGTGGCATAATTCCGCTGAGCGGAGGAGGCCTATTTACGTCGCGATCGTTCGCGGCCGAGGAGGAATCGTTACTCCCGGCGGGTCGGGGCATAGAAATTAAACGGGGAAGGGTGGCGAGGGAAAACAATGGGAAAAAAGTGACGAGGAGAAATTGACAGGAAAGGTGGTAGCAGCGCCGGTCACCTCGAGCCTTTAACAATCCCGTCCGCCTGCGAGGACCAAAGTTTCCTCGCCAGCCAACGCCAACGTATCCCGACGCGAGAACGCGGGCAAGTACGAACCTGATCTTTATTCCCTTGTTCCAAGTCCCCGGACCGTAGTTGTCGCTTAAACTGATAAAAATTTCGTATACAAACAACGTTCCACAATTTGACAGTTCGGCAAGGGGAGGGGTGGAGATAATGTGGCGCCATCACGGTCCGCGACCCACTTCGGGATCAAATCAGCAATTTCTGCGAGAGGAATTTTAATAACGAGAGTAACCTAGGTTTAGAGGTGCATAGAGTTTTATAGAGAAAATGAAATAGCGCTCTTCGCTCGCTACAGGTGGGAAAAATCTATGCCTCTTGATGGTGCAATTATAACGCGTACTTAGGTTACATTGTAGAAGTTGGATTTATATCGGCGTGGGAACATCGATAATGTGTAACCCCTACGATGTTCGCAATGCAAATGTTAACTTGTGTGCGTTACAAGCTCTATTTTCTAACCGCGCGATTCTGGGTTGAATATTAGCGATACTTTAGGATTGAAATTTAATTTGTTTAAGGGAAATATAAGAGAATCGAGGAAACAAACGTGGAGATTTATTTTTGATTGATTTTGAATCGATATAATCATGATTGTAGTGTTGTTTCGTATTGGTAATGATGACAAAATGATTTTTATTTAATGTCCAGTGTATACATTGTAGCAGATACAATATTTTGGAGACAATTGTTGCATGTATATGTATGTTTAATGTTCTTTTTGCATTCGAAGTCTGAATTTTCTTTGGGGCAGTGGCGTGTTTTCACGCCAGTGTAGCAGAGAAATTATTGACCCGTACGTTTAATCTCGGAATGTTTAAGCCATTGTTATTTAGTTACGACGTGGATTTAACATAAATGAATTTATAGCAGATAGGGTAGTACCATAATACTATTTCTATCAAATATTGGTAGCTTTCGTTAATAGAATTATTGGAAGCGTTAACAATATTAACACAACGCCTTATTAAGGTTAGTTCTATATATAGGTTAGAGAAGGTGTGCGCCACATAAGTTTAAAAAATAACGTAATTATAAAATCGTATTGTTCCTGAAGATCGTTGTGTAATAAATTGCAGTATCTCTGCTCTAGGTTTAATACTACGAATCCGGCAATATTAATAAATGAAAGAAGTTTTTTTGATCCATATTTCGAACGAGTATTTTAGTTCCTACGTGCCACCGCTTGGTTCAGGTACCTTCGAATCGCACGCAACGTTATCGATTCAGAATAGAATACGATTACGACACTACTAGCGGTTAGAATTCAAATTAAGTGGAGCAAGATTCTTTTGTACGTTATCGATACAAGCTTTTTTTAAACTTTTTTCAATTTGAATTGATACATAACGTTGTATGCGACACGGAAATGATAAGTGTGATAAATTTTACATTGAATATAAGGGCTATTCTATTCTATGCCTCGTTTGTGGTTTAAAATTGTTCTATTGCGTAATATGCACGTACTGTAAGTAGAGCGATCATTAATCGTGTATATTTCGGCTGTGCAGGTAGGGAGCTTTTACATAAAAGGTGTTAAATATGATCACCAGCTGTTTTTTTAACTGTATTCATGGGTATGAAAATTGCACGAGTTATTGCTTTATCTGAATTCAGAGGCGTCCACAGACTTTTTTCCAGGGGATGGGGACAACTTTGGGATGATGGAAAAGAAAAATATACCCCTCTTTCTTTTTTAACCCATTTTATCGTGCCAATTTAATTAAAAATTTAAAACCGAAATTTAAAAATATTCTCTTTTTAGTATAAACTTAATAAAGATCAGTTTTGAAAAATAAGTGATATTTTCTCAAAAGCCAGGGGGGCAACTGACCCTTTTCACCCCCTTCCTGCGGACACCCATGTCGAATTATGAATTATGTATTTGTGCGATTTATTAACTTTTTCGAAGAATAGTGTGTAAGGTTCTTTTCTTTAAAGAGCTTAAATACTTATTACATACATTTAAGTGACAAAAGTGAATTTGTAATTTATGGAATGAATGAATTTTATATTTAGTTATTCTTTTATTGTACATATTTATTGGTTTCTAAGATTTTTTTAATATTTGTAAAACAGTTATATTTTTCAGAATATAATTTGTCCTCAAACAGTTAAGATGTGTTTTTCTCTTATGCCCCAAAGTAACGATCATTCCTAATTGGATACCCCCCACAAGCCTTTCTTCCACTACTTACTCCTTTCTATTTAAAACATGTATAAATGACACACTGAAAATGACTACCTAAAATGATAACTCTAGTTTATCCTGAATGCTAGTATTAAATAATCCATGCTGAGTTGCTTTAGAAAGACTTTACATTAACACACCATTATAAAGATTCCATTCGCTGTTTCCTCAAGTCTATCGACCTTTGTTGAAGGTTTCCATGCCTCTGCGACAAATAGTTCTCCACCTCTGAGTTGCTTTCCCAGAAACTGTACTTTGAAGGGGCCACGACTTTGTCTTTGCATTCTGACCAAACTGTAGTTTCAATTGTTACTTTTGTAAGATTTTTTAGATAATGGAGAGAATGCAAAGACTTCAAGAGGAGCCACAATGTTATTTGGGGAAATATAACCAGGTAAGTTGTGAAATTTGGATAGGAATGTTTTTAAAGTTTCCTCCACTCTATTTTCTTTAAAATACCTTCATTGCGCGCTATGTCACTGCAAAAATTTAGAATCCTCTATGAATGTGCGTTGTTTAGACCAAATCAGCGCTTCTATTGCATATATCTTAATATATAAAGCAGAAAGTATTTGTGTGTTTGTCTGTTGCCTAAAAACTTTCGAACGGTAAACTCTGGAGTTACGAAATGTGTCCCAGCTCATTATGCCTAGCTAATCCAGATGAATGTGACTTTTTTCACAAAAAATTTTCATAAAATCGGAGCCTAAATTTCGGGCGGAGCCGAGTAGTAAAGCTAGTAATATAATGTGTACAATAGGTATTATATTTTTTTTAGTCTCTATAATCTTCAACTTTAAAAAAATTAGATCGGCTGTACCTCCGAAAACCCCCCTGCTCCGAATCGGCTGAAATTTTGAAAATAGATTCTTTTTTGACAAAAATAATTACAAGAAGGATTTTTACCGACTTGAAATTTTTTTTCTACCATTTATGTAAGTGTCACTTTCTATGTTACTAAAACTGTCGCAATCGTGGGAATACTCGAGGCAAATTTGAAGGTGGCTCTAAAGCCATAGAACCTGGTGTTTTCAATTGTGTTTAGAAGGTATCGGAAATGCTGAGATTTCACCTATTTACACTCGATTTATGCAAAGTTCACAACTTTTGAAATCGCAAAACTTTTCCAAAATTGTTCCAAACGACACGAGTTTTTTTTGAGAAGCTAGAAGGAATAGTTTGCTAAGTGACGTGTTGCGTCGTTTTGAAAAAAATGCAATTGCTCTGAGCTATAAACGCTTAAAAATGGCAGAATAAGCTCGAAAATCGCAAAATCCCCGATTTTCGACTTCATTTTGCGATCTTTAAGCATTTATAGCTCAGAGCAATCGCATTTTTTCAAACCGACACAAGTCACTTAGATTTCTAATCCTTCTAACTTCTCAAAAAAAAATCATGTTTGGACCAATTTTAAAAAACTTACGCGATTTTAAAAGTTCTAAACTTTCTTTCTTCCGCCACTGTATTTTTCGTATCGTCATGTTCTCATCCCCATTATGGATATGTATCTTACAGTAGTAAAAGAAACCGATTATTTTGCTATATATTGTTATAGCAATTTATTTATAAGAGATAATTTCACATATTACAATGTACACATACTTTCCAATCGTGCACAAATTTTTACAGTAAACGAAATTTCACAGCTACCTTCAATTTAACACGTACCACATACGTAGGTAGTTACTTTTACGTACACGTGCAATTTTAAACAATTACATCCTGTAAAGAATTCTTTCTCCTAAAGGAATTTACAGAATAATCTAAAAACCTAAAAGTGGAGTTAACGATACAATGGAAAACATGAATCATCATTAGTAGTCAATTGGTTCCCCAAGAGTATCTAATAGTAATCACATCTTTACAACTAATATATAAATGCATCGATTTTCAGCTGATTTACTAGCGAATTCATTATTTCGTATATCATATATAGAACGATACACTGCCAAAATAAACAATGCTTTACGCAGTACGAATTACGAAAGATTATCCTAAAAACCTTTCTATATTCATTATCCATAATTCACAGGTATTAACGTTGTACTGTTTCTCGTTTCAAATCATATTGCGAACATCGACTTAAACTCATTACGCACAATTAAATTTCCTTTCTCAAGAAACAAGGCTTTTTACAGCATTCGCGCACACGTACACCCACAATTAATGATTAAACTAAAAACCTCTAATCGTCAGCGAGAATTCGAATTAGAAGTGGCATCGTTAAAACTGATTAATCAACTCCCGCTCGCTCGTCTGCGTCGATCGTTGATTTAACGCGCAGATCAATCATCTTAGCGATTAAATTAATATTAAAAACGTAGAAGTCGTGTACAGAAAATCCTACCAACCACACGGTAAAACTGGTATAGGTACTTCGTAAATATATACAGTGAATCGTTACATTACGACTTAGTTGAATTTAAATCGTACTCTCTAGACTCTATCGTAAATCTTTCTCGCGTTGGAATATCAATCCCGAGCAGCGAACATGGAGGAGATGCTCGAGCATTGCATATAGCCGCTACGATTCATACAGTAAATGGTAAAAATAGTTTGACTTTATAATTACGCAGGTGTCCTATTTACAGTGTCGATGAAATAATTGTCATATCTCCCTAAGAAACGACACAGTTCCAAACAATGATTCTCTCTTTGCGCATCGCCAATTAAAGCTGACGGATGAAATGGATAACATAGATGAATATCACAATAGTATAAACCGTTTCATTCTCTTCTATACTGTTTACTTTGAAAGGGAATAATCATCGGAGTCGATGCCTACATTTAATAAACTCGGAACAGAAGTCTGTAATCATACTTTCATAGCAATACTGCGTTAGAGTTGTTTAAGAAAAATTAAAGCGTAAGTGTCGTTATGTTCGTCCCCGTCCTTTGCCCAGCGATCATAAACCGTTAAATAAAATTTCATTGAGATTTCGATCGGTCGGCTTACTAAACCGGCTTCTTCTCGTCCGAGCATTGTTCATTCTCAACTTCACTTTTCTCGCCGTCCTCGAGCTCGGCAGCAGAACTGTAATCTCTCGACTCTTCTTTGCAATCTTTATTAGAGGCCGTTTCCATTTCATCAAGTATTTCCTGTTCCTGTTCCAGAAAGTCCGTGGGCACGAATTCCATTTGATCCTCGCTGTCGTTTATATCCGGCGGCTCCGGTATCTCGCTGAAATTAATTTCCCTTTCGCCGTCGGTGGTCTCGTTGCCACCCGGGTCGTCCTCTTCGTGCAGGCTCATCAGCTTGTCGAAGTTCGTGGGCGTGGAGCTGCCCTCGTTGTTCTCGGGGAACATCTCCGTCGGGCTGAGCGGTATATCTAGGGGCTCCAGTTTCACGGTGGTAGTGGGCGACGCGGGGGTGGCCGGTCGTTGTAAGCGTATCTTCGTGAACGGTTTTGGCTCGATGGGCTCTGACTGTTGCCGTTTCTGCGCGCGTTTCGGACTAGAGGGTGTAGAAACCCCGGAAGCGGATGGTCTCTCTTTGGTCTCTGTGGGGGCTCGAGGAACTGGTTGTGTGGCTACTGGCTTCGACTGCGGGATAAGTAGTGGTGGCTTTGGATTCTGGAAAAACGATATGCTTCGTAAAGATAATTGGTAAACGGAGCTACGATCTACTCGAGAAGCGAAACCTGTCTTTCACCTGCGAAGAAGGATTTGGCCCAGCTAATCCCTTCACCTGCAACGCCTCAGCTGCGTTCAGCAGCTGCGGCAATTTATCATGGGCAACGTTAACTTCCCCACGGTACATGAATTTGACTAGTGCTTCGACTTCCCAGAATTTCAGGTCCTTCATCAAGATAATCGGATGCTGACACGGGTTCTCGCGCAATAAATCAGCGAGATAATCGCTGCACGACGACAAGATCATTTTATGACACTTCAACGAACGACCCTCGCAGGCCAGGGTCACGTCGACGAACTGCTCTGTGTCCAACAAAGATGGGAAACTGTTTTGCATGTTACTGTGGTAACTGTTCCATCTCAAACAGACCTGGAACACATAAACGTCGGGTATAAATTAGTCGCCTGAGAACTGGGTCGTAAATAATATCCTCCAGTGTCCCATTTCTAGTATTAAATACCTCCGTAGGTTGCTGGTTCACGACATTATGAGGTACTCCTTGGTTGCTCTGATTGGCCTGGCGAGGTGGCATCCTTATGGTCGTCGGTGCGATTTGCTTCACTTTTAGAGGTATCGTTTTTAACACAAGAGTCTTTGGTTGCCGTTGCTGCTGCTGTTGCTGCTGCGGTAAAGGTGCCGGTGCGATGTTGCGAATGTGAGGTTTTACCAAGGACTGCGCGGCTATTCTGATGGTCTTGCCAGTTGTATTAGTTTGAGACGTCGACTGCAGTACTACAAAAGAGATTATCGTTACCCTTACCATGCATATAAAAAATCGAAACATAGAATGAGACTTCAACGGTAGGAAAACAGGTATTTCTTTCCCCTTATCGCTTCAATGATTCTCCAAAGGATGTGAAAAAGCCATCGCTTCAAGTACAGTGCTTTAACTCGCACCGAAAACCTACAAAATCCCTCAACGTCTTCGAAACTCTGCCAGCATTGCGCGAAGCCACTCCAAAGCGGAGGACTTCATCCACAAGCAACGAAAGTAAAATCCAACTGCATGATTACCGTGATAACGACTGCCAATAAGCCTGCCCCCGTGGTGCACCCTAAGGTGCCTATGGAGGTTCGTCGTGCCGCACTGTCTAGGGTTCGCACCGCCCCTGACAACGACCGCCCCGCAGATGCGGCACTGTGCACGCAGAGGGTCGTTGGCGCACAGGTCGAAGTGCGCCCAGACCGCGCTAGGGTTCGTCATCGCCCTCAGGCTGCGTGCGTGCGAGCGAACCCGGTGCGTGGCACCCGCGTGCCTGCTGGCGGACAGCAGAGGCGACGGGGACGGCATCTCAGCCGTGTCGAGGTAGCAGTCCTCCTCGTCCTCCGGCTCTTGCTTCATCGCTACGTCCTCGAGGCTGATGCCCTCCACGATGTCCTCGGTGGAAGACGTGACCGGGTCCCTGTCTCTGTCACGTTGCTCCCGCAGCAGACGGCGGGCAGTCAGCTTCGCGGTGTCCTTGCAGGCCACCAGGACAAACCGACCCGCCGTCGCGGCCGTCGTGCTCGTTCTAGGGCCGGTTCGCGATCCAATTCCACGCCGATCGTGCTTCCGTTTCCACGGACCGGCCGTCTCTCTGCGGGACGAAAACGCGCTACTCTCAGACACCGCGACATTGGCATTCTGTTTTTTGTTCTCTCTCTCTCTCTCTCTCTCTCTCTCTCTCTCTCTCTCTCTTTCTCTCAGCGCGGTCCCGTGAATCGATTAGGCACAATTCGCGACCGCTTCCTCCGCTGCGTAGGTGTCCCCGAGAGCTCGAGACACTGTCCCGCGGCCAATCGCGAATATTCGCCTCTACTAATTAGGGAGATTTAGGTACCGTGTAAAGCAGCTGGAATATCGAATCGAAAGTAGGAGAAAATTTCTTCGATCTAAGTGCGATTGGGTCTCGGTGTGTGAATGTACGTCGGTAACTTAATTACCCATCGAACGCAGGACATGTAACCTTTATCGACGGATTCACCGGACGCGGTCCCTCGAGAACTGTGTCACGCCGTTTAACCCATTTCGCAGCCGCGAGTTGAATGAAAAATCGCGCTCTATGATTGTTACTGAACGAATTCGAGATCTTTGTATCATAGTGACTCTTTGCGGGCACTATTTTCGAAGTTTCGAGAGACCCAGCAGAGGCTTTTTCCCCTCGAAGCTCGAGCGTGCTTCCCTGCAGAGGTTAGGTGGATTAACTTGAAATGAATTTCGATGTATCTCTCGGTGTTTACTGTACGATATGAATTTGAATATTACTATGACAGTATCATCATAAGCGGTAAACAGTTCCGAGTATACTGTACAGTTCTAAATATACACAGAAGGTGTTACATGCGTCGCGTATCAACGTTATTATCAATTCGTTGACCATTCATGGCTGCAACGCACCAGTTTTCGGCATGGTGTTTCTATAAAAAGCGCCAACGATAATCGTTCGGTAGGAGTAGATAAAATACCACACGGCGCGCTATCTTTCTGCCCCCCCCCCCTCTCTCTCTCCCTCTGCGCCTCCCTATTGCTCCCTCCCTTTTTAGCGCACTATGTCATCATCCAGCAGACGACGCACGGATAATACGTATTAACGATTTATCCGATGAGAACGTGCGATAGGACGTACGCGGCTGTGTAGATCGATATTACGGCAGGTATTCGAAGCCATGAAAAGTTACCAATGAAAGCGTTCGAAATAGGTCTCTATAAATCTTCGCGCAGATAATGGGAAACGGTCCAAAAACATCCACGGAAAACTTCTACACCTTCTGCAAAGCTCTTTTCTTTCTTCTCCTCGCCCCCTTCCCTTTACCGGTTCCAAAGCCTCCCTCCTCCTTCCCCCGCACACTCGCTACGTTATCCTACTCATTCTCACTCTCTCTTTCACCCTCCCTACCCCTCGGCAAACGCGCACGTGCACACACAAGCGCGCATAAGCGCGCGCGCGCGCCGCCTGTCTCCGTCTCTCTCGCATTCTGTTAAATACTCCTCAGCCCCTCTGTTCTTACTCAGTCGCTCCCCCTCTTTTCCTTTGCCTCCCCGAAGACTCTCACTCAGGCGACCGGCTATAAAATGGCAACCGTTGCGACCGAGCACGGTATCGAGTGGCATTACGCCGCTGCTACGTCGCTCGTTCCACCGTACCTTTGGTTCGTTCCTTCTATCTTTGTTTCTCCCGCGGTGCTCACTTAAAACGCAATCCAGTCGCTGGATCCGCGGCCGACGAAACCGGTTCGATTTCGTATCGTGTCGTGTCTGTGGCGTACGCGACAGAGAGCCGTTGTACCGACCAACCACGCGACAATTTATCGACCCCCGGACGCGACGATTGCTGGCAGAGTGTGCGGCGATGCTCGAGTCTCACGCACGGGAGGCTCCTCCACCGATCTTTTTCTCTCCTTCTCGTTGTTCCGGGTTGGCTGTCGGGCGGAATAAAAAGGCCGACACGAAACCGACGCACTGGGGCTTCCTGTAGCGTCCAACGGTGCGCCTATCTTTCTCTCCCGTGTCGAACGTCCGTCACGATTACCGGTATCAGATTGGCCAAGTACTCCCTGTGCGTATCCGCGCCTAGGCACCGACGGGATCGCCTGGTGTTCCTGCTCTATCTCGCTCGACGCTCGGCTGGGAATGGTTGTTGTCGCCGGCGAGAAAGATCGCCGAACGTGTGCCGAACGATTCGGCGATGTGGACGCCTGTGTGCTCCCTCGCCTCGATACCGGAGAGAATCGTCGCCGAGTTACGGAGCGACTTTTTTTTCCTCGTTCCACGACGCGTCTGGCAACGGTCCTCGGCACGAGAGCGGAACGATTTTCCCCGAAGCCGAACCCGGGAGTGACTAAAATCGAAATCGGTGGACGAACAGGGGCGCGCCGGGGCGCGCATGTGCGACGGCGCCGCCGGTCGTCGACGCATATTATCCGTACCGTGTTTCGGTGTTGCTATCGTGCGGTGCGCGTTCCCGGGTCTCTCTTCGCCTAAGGAATTACTAACCGACCTGATCACGTTCGACTCGCTCGGGGCTCGGCCCCGCGAATTCCCATCGATCGGGAGGGCCGGCTTCCACGGCTCCCTTTTTTTCGCGCGCATCTTCAAGACGCCCGCCATCTTGGACACGAGCAGGAGAAACGCAGCCCGAAATGCGTCGTTACGATTTAATCGCTCCACTGTCCTCGCCGTTTGCGACGCGCCGTTGCAATTTATTCGCGCGACGGGTCACGTTTGAGTTTCCCGGGTCAAAGATGGGCGCCGTGCGTCCCGATCGCACGGGATCACGTGCGATTAATACTCGCGATGTTTGCCTTTCGGCATGGGAAATATTTATCTAATGCCACGCGGTCGGTTGCATTTCGAATAATTGTGATTTTAAGAGAACTCCGATTGTTTTTCTTCTGAATCGATTCAACACCTTAGTCTAGTCTCTCGCGAAGGCTCGTGGTAGTTTTAATAGGATTGATAATATAAATAGTTAATAATTATACCTCCGACCTTGACGTTATTCTTTTAAAGATTCAAAAAAGGGAATTGTATGGGTAAAAATATTTCGCATAGCATTTAATAAGCGCATAAATGATACTTTCATTTGAATGCCTATTGCTGTTTCTATGCGATCGTATGGGAATAAGAAATTGCATTGATCTATCCTTTGGAGAATCATTTCGTGCGATAATAACGAAATTCTTATGACGATAATAAAAACAAACTACAATACATCGAAACTTGTGATCATAAAAAATGACGAAATAACATTACACATATATCGCTTACCTTTTCTGGCCGTCATACGCGTCTTCGGTCGATTCCTCGTGTCTTCCGGAAGAGCGTCGTTTTCTTTGTGGAGCATCCGTTGCGATACATTAATAGATTTTTGGTTTCCTCTCACGTCTGCAAAATAAATCAAATTCCACTCCTGTACTCTCCAAAGACAGAAGCCTTTCATCTCAATCCCGTGTTACTTTATGGACTTTTAATGACCCCGAACCAAGTGGACGTTGAATGGAAAGTTAATGTACTCACTTGCTAGCACGCAAGGTTTCCCAAGCGCCAAGTATCGTTTCCTGGCAACCTGGGCGGCCGCGAAATCTGGCTTATGGTTATGTTCCTTGCGGCCTCGTGGTTTCGTGCAATTCGTCGCCGTGACGACGCTACCTTTGCAATGCATCGTTCTGTTCACGCATCTCCATCGAATGTTGTACGGCTGCTTTTTGTGCAACGTGTACATGTAACCGCAGTGAATCAATTTCGGGCCGCCTTTGTTCGAGAGCACAACCTGTAACCCAAATAAACAGAAATTGATAAAATGCGATCCTTGCGAAGGATTATTAGCGATATTAACGAGCGTTTATTAAATTAAACAAGCACTGAGTAGATAAGAATCTAAAGTTCGCAGGATCCATTGTTTCTTACCTCGGCTACGTTCGGATCGTCGTCATCGGGATTCTCCGGCGCGAGAGAGGACGAAGTAGATGCCACCTCCTCCTTCACTATTTTCTTTTCACTAGCCACGCAACTTTTCGCACGACGTGACATCTTGCTCGTGCGTGTTAGTGCCCTCTGCTCGTACGCTGCGAGTTTTAACGTACGTGAACGTGAAATATTACAGAAGACAGGTTTCTCCTATCTTTAAAAAATAATGGCTATATAGTTTGAACCTAACTTATAATTAAACCTAACCCATTTACCTCAATGTTCCCTGTAACGCATATATTCGAAAATTACGTATATTATACTTCATGGTATAGGTACGTTTTCAGTCAAGATTTCGAGGACAGAACAGCATCGACCGCGTGAGTCTCGCGTAGATTGTTCCGTGCATGTGTTATAGAGATCGAGATGAGACGGCTCTTTGATTAAGGTTCACGCAATCAGTATCCCGAATGATATACCGATGCCACGATTTTCGCAATTGCATCTGTCTGCTCGGTTTCTATTACTGTGAAATCGCTTAAACGTCTCCGTACCTATGCGCGGATCCAAAAATAGCACGGTACGAAGAGATGAACAGCGGGTCTATAGAACCACAGAAATCGCGCGTGCTAGAAATTTCAGCGCGCTTGGTATTCCACTGCGGAACATTTTTTTTTATATTCTTGTAATTCAGGGGAAATATATTAAAGACACTCGAAGACTTCCAAAATCAATATTATATTATTACCACGAACTGTTTATTTACGAAAGTGTATAATCCTCTCGTACCCACTACCTTTTTTAATATGCATATACGTTCCTGCATATTTATATTTTTATGCATCAAATACAGCCTAACTAATTCGCTAACGGAGAAACCAGACCTCTCACTTTTTCATTTTAACATTCAGAAACAGGATTATTTCCGAAGGAAAATATATAATAGTTCCTATAATCTTTCTACTTTATTTTTCTTGTAATAGTAAAATAATATATAAACACTCTCGCGAAAGAAATTGAAAAAATCGTATATATATATATAAAAAGAGAGACAACAAGCTATTTAAAAAATGACCCGATTAAACCGTTTATCGAGTTACAGCTATCAATGCCCTACCCCCACCACGATTTCCTAACTTCATCTGAATGAGACGGTTCGGCAAGCTTCGCACGGCGTGTGCCATTATTCGCCCAATAGAGAATAATAATACTCACGTGTTACTGGCGCGTAAAACTATCCGCAAAGCCCGCAGGAACAGCCGGTACAGTCGCCCATACGAATAAAGTGCAATTGAAATGGAAGAATGAGAGTTAAGGAGGGCAATGCCGTGCGTTGATCAACCGTCGGGGAACGTAACCGTGGCCGAGGATTCTCGATCTTGGTCGAGTCGAATCGATACCGAGTAGCAGGCGTAACAACGGCGTATGTACAAGTCGTAGCCGTTTTCGCTTTTGGCTAGCTGTATGGCCAACAAAAATGGCGAAACGCTGACGATCGGATCTTGCGCAATAAACACGGCCGGGCCTGGAACGAGGAATATGGCACCGGACAAGCGCAATCAATGAACGGCACTATGGCACCCGTGTGCAGCGTGTCCCGCGCAGCGCAAACGGTCGTTTCTCACTTTTACCATTTAAGCCTAAGCGGCGCGCGATATAACCTCTAGTTTCCCGCGTGCCCGTCACTATTCCCATTGCATCTGCGATAAAAACGCGTGTCTAACCCTAACAATGGCGACACGGCACTCGTGCTTCGACTAAAACGACCGTATAACCGTATTTCTCAGTCTTCGACGCGAAACCAGCTGTTTATTTCTGATTGTTGCACGTGTAATCGTTCGTCATTCAAACGCATACGATTTAAAGAGGTTCGAATTAGTTGGGTTAGGAATTTCTGTAACACTAACATCTGCAAGACGATATGTAAATACGGAAATGTAACCGTTGTTTTTAGTCTATCGAAATTGTCAGAGAATCAATGAATTGTATCTAATCTAAATATTGTCGGAGTTTGAAAATCTCTGATCTGCCGCTCTTATTCCTGGCAACGTTATTTTCGTTTGCTTTTGCTGTCTAACCGATGCTCCGTTACGTTCTACTTCGTACAGTCTCATTCTACTTTCCATCTGCGGCCCTGGCGCACCATCTATCTAGTATCGCGCTAACTTGCTCTATTTTACTTCATGCTATCTTAAACGGTCTTGTTTCGTAACTGAACAACGTTCACTCCCATCTTACCTTCCGATATCCCGGTTTCTTATTATAGGCGTGCTTTATATCCACCATTTAGCATGGGAAACAGCAGTGCCAAAAATAATCTGTGGGAGAAGAAACAGATCGATGCTTTTCCAGTTTTTTACAGACTACGTTACATAAGTTACTTTTCAACGTGGTTCCTTAATCACGATCTCGCAGATCGGCGAGCTGTTCCTGTTTTACTGGCCGATTGATCCAAGGGGCATGTGAAAAGATCCGTTTGCAATGGTTCATCGTTTTTAATGTAATTTATAAGTAGTACAGTATAATATTAATTAAATTGATTATATTAAATATTGTTTCCTTGTATGCATTGTGTAACCGAATAACGATACAGACGAGACTAGCAGGTGGTGACCTTCGGTAGCGCTACCCCATTTCTTTCATCTTTCATTTATCCCTAGCGCTAAGTAATAATTATTTTTTTTATCGTTTCTTTACGCCGTTAAACGATTCCGCTCAACATATTCTCCGTTTCCCTTCTTACTCTTCCTCTCCTCCCACTTCCTCGCGCGCAGCTCCTCATTGTGTCTTGTGGCAGCGTTTTGTGTACGATGGATCGCGAAATAATATTCGAGAAAGGAAGCCCCGTTCGAACTTAGAACAGACGACCAATCGAGTCACGCGAAACCGTTTCGTTTGTAGAGAACAAAACATTGCGATCGGCTAAAGAATGGCCCGCGGGCTTCGTCTTAAAGGCACAGGCAACGTGTAGCGCAGAGAACGTACGAGTATGGCGGATCCAAACCAAACATTTCGTTTATTACTTCAACCCTCCGCCGACCATTTTATCTAGTACAATGTAATCGAAAATAATCGTTGCACCGATGGATTCGGGTAACTTTCGTCGACGTAACGCCCTTAAATCATACTAGCAGTATTTCGAGAAACTTTCGTAACAGAACGGTCGTTCATTATGATCGCTGAGAAAGTAGATATTTAAGAAATAACGGCCACGGAGGGTTAAAGAACGCTTCTAAAAACATTCGCAAAGTACAGCATACGCGAAATTAACGTAACCAATTAATCTACTTCCAAATTTGTGTCTTGCGTTTCTAGCGAGATCGAAATATAGCGAAGTGCAGCCGTTAGTATATTGTCGCAAGGAAAATCGTCCTAAATAATTCTTTCAGATAGGTACAGAGTGTAGTGTAAGCTCTCGTTCAAACTTCCAATATCCATCGAGTTACAAATTTCAGCTAGATTATCGCGCGATAGAGGCGGTTAGTGTAACACCTTACAGATCCCGAGAGACCATGGGCAAGAGTCGTTCGTTAACGGATCACCGGGATACAGATTTTTAAGCCTTATTTCTACACAGCTTACGAGTTATTATATAAAAGAAGGCTGAGACTTGTGCTAAAATTTCGCGCAGAGAATTACAAGTAAAAGCTTCGCGGTGTCCTCGCGTCAAGATTTTCGGAGGGTCTCTAATTCCAAAGGCAGCTCTCGCTGGCCAGCGAGCTGCTGATCCGCAACGAGCTTTTTTGTCTTTGGAAATGAAAGAATTGGAATGTGTACTGTACATAGGATGTTGCGAATAAAGTATATACGTGTTAATAAGAGCGCAGTGGCGTGAGCAGGTGTTTGAATAATATCTAAGTACACGAACGGAGTCGCGAGAACATATTTCACCGATTACATGTTATATAAAATTGTCTGCTTCGTTAACATCACTAACGTGTATATACAAATATATGCGTTTGCCTCTGCCGATCACCATCGTTTTCGGCCATCTCGTCGCCTAGTCGATCAGCCGTCTACCGCAGTTGTTGCGCGCGAAGAGCTCGACCGGAAGATAAGTATATGTTGCCAATGCCTTCAGAATTTCAGCGCCGGTAATAGCCTTATGACCATAGTATGCGTAAGATACATAGTAAGATTTGCGTATGTTGGCTCGATTTCACGCCGAACGTTTAATGACTTCGTCAATCGTTTCTCGCGCAAGAAGCCCGTCCGCGATTCTACGTTACACAGAACAACAGAAATCGCTACGAAGGACTTTGTAATTTATACAGGGCTTGGAATCGCGACTCAAATGGTCTATAATAATTTTTGCTATTTGAGAGATTCGAAAGCTCGATTCGTTGGTGGCGGCTATGTATCTTACGTCGCAATAAAAACGAACAGAAAATGCCAGATAGCGACGACACAAAGGCACGACGAATTTGTAACTCCTCTAGCCGGCATTTAAATTTTCCAATTAATCCTTTCGAGTCTACAGAGACGTTACTGCTTCTTCTCCGCGGGGAATTATCTCCCCCGAGATGTCGGAGAGAAAGTGTATGCGTGTTTCGTGTGGAAATCGTGCTTACAATTTAAAGAAATCTGATATTCCAGAATTAGACTCGGAAGGATTCGATACTGGGCTCATGCTTAATCCTTTGGGTTTTTACGTATATATATATTCCGCCGTGTTACGACTCGTTATATTAAATCGTGAAAAAACTCACTCCAGGAGCGAGGCTAATGCTTAAAAACCCAGTCTCGAAAGGATTAAACGACCCTGTGCACGAAGAAACTCGCGTTACCCCTAACACCATAAAAATTACGAAAAAGGAAGGAAGTTTTGCGGGCGTTAAAATTTTTGGCCATGTTAAAATACATATTTATATATATATATTATATATATATCTACCGCTTCGATTTATTTCTACAATTAATATTAAACCTGCTCTTTTTCTTTGTTTGGCGAAACAAAATAGCGGGACGTGTTTTTCCTCGGCAACGGAATACGGTAAAACCTTGTCGATCAAAAATATTCAAAGGAATCGAATCACAGACTCAACACGCTATTGAAATTACAGGTATTTTCTTTTTTAAAAACGAGAAAAAAGGAAAAGAAATATTTAAACGCAGCAGAGTTTGTTACTTGAAACGTAAAAGTACGTGTAACGAATGAGTCTCTTGAAGTATAGTGCGTAAAATATTAGTTTCCTTTTTGTCTTCAAGCTAAAATTGATACGGATAAAGATTTAAAAAACAGGAAGGAAGAAGAAACAACAGCACTCAACGAAGATATTCGTGATGGCGAATCACAAGGTTTTTCAGGTTCTATCGAATTGTCGACCAGTATTCAAGCTGCCGGCTCACGGAGTTCACGCGTCGTATTATTCCCAAGAGGCGGTGCTACCGCGATAAAACACCGAGACGAACATCAAGGAAGTTTTCTGGACCGAAGGGTCTTCTGGCAACTAACTTGATCGAATTACTCCTAGTGTCGCGTCATTACAAACCGACGATATGCGAAATATCGATGTCCAAGAACGAAACACCACGGTGGCATCGGAGAACGCGTTACTACAATGACGACGATCGAATCTATCCCACATTAATAAATAGTCACAAAAAAAAAAAAGAAGAAGACCGAACCTTCTTTCCGCTCCTTTCTTTCCCCTCGCCCGCTGCCCTCGAACGAAGATGCCGCAAGATGTTATCCAACAAACGAACAAAGAAATGCGAAAGGAAGGATTCTATTCTGGGTAACGATTCTCGATTAACGATAAAGATTCGACGGTAATTTCGGAAGCTTCGGGACACACGTGTCGTTTTCCGCCCTGCGCGACGCTCTGTTTTTTTTTCTCTTTTTTAAAACGTGACAACCATGACCACTTCCCGCGGTATTACACCCCTAGCGAACGCTAATTATTTACGAACAAATAGAAACATCGAAAAGGCCAACCGATGGGATGGTGTGAACATAGCGATTTATCGTCGGGAACGCCGAGCAATGAAGTCGAAGGACAATTCGCACCTTTAAATTATGCTTTACGATTAGCTTTTGTTTCTCGTTACGCTTGCCGCGATCATCAGCCGTGGTTCTGAGCCGTCAAACAATCATACGGCACATGCGTAACACAATAGACAGCAGTGAAAAACATGCAGTTCGGGTCACGGAACTGCGCAACAACAGATAACGCAGCACTAACAACAGCATTCCGAATTGTACAGCTTTGTGAAGCCAATATAACCTGGAACACAAGTTCAAATTATAATACACACTGTACGACAGTTGCGACGGGTATTCAATATTAAATTTTTGCATCATGAAACCTGGGATCCACTTGAAAGCTAAGCTAAGTTATGAAGTTTGAAATTAACAAATCAGCTTCGATACATTCTTATGGAATAGCTTCCATCAAAAGCTAAACTAAGCTCTATTTTTTTAATGTTTTTAGCACAGTCAGACATAGAATAGTTTAACTCGCAGGTGGATCCCCGGTTTAAAAGGCTCGAAAGAAAGGCTACTCCTTTCTGCGATCTCTCCTTAAAAGTTAACTAACGATCATTACCTGCCCCTTCCAAACTCCCCTGACAGTTATCATCAGGCCAACCTATCGAATGCTAGTGAGTGATCTGGAGACGGCACACCGCATTGCAGTGGCCTTAAACACGTGGAATCTAGTACCGCGAACCGGAGATACTTACTTTTTAATATGTGAACGAGCAGCTGGCAGTGTGTCCGGGCTCTCCTTCAGAATGAAGTGCCGAATTCCCAATATGTAGTGTTCCAGATAGGATGACCAGTCGATTTGTCGGACGTCGAACATGAAAGTCTGTCGCTCCTCGGGACTGAGCTGCTCCCCTAGCCGCCGGACGTTGTCGTCCCTGAAGTTCCACTGATGCGTGCTGAAGTACTCGAGGCATTTCGCGGCTTTGTGGAGCTTCGACTGTATTCCGACCATTATGGTCGGCTTGCCCTTCAGCCGTAGGAAAAAGTCTAGAATGTGCGCCGGCAGCATGTGCTGGAAGACCGAGCACACCTTGTTCATCAGGGCGGAATTATGGCAACGGCCGCCCGGATACCAGATCGCCCCGTTCGGCGGGTGCATCCGCGAGTACTGGAACGTCATGTTGACGAACTGCTTCCAAGTGATCGGATTCTGCTGGCCCGTACAACAGTTGTACACGGGGATGGTCTTCGTGCGATTCGTGGCGGTCCTCCATGCCGCGCAGATCATCAGATTGATAACGATGTCGACTGGCACCAAGTCCGCTATCTTGTTCTCGTCGCACAGCATGGTTCTGCAACGAACAGGCGAGCTCGACTATTAGCCATCGGGCGACGGAACACGGGGCCCACACCCGTCGCACAGTGGTGTATTTCATGCAAAAAGGCGCATTGGCGAGGTAAAAAGTGGGGGAAATTGTTTTATTTTACATTAACAACTGCGCCAATAGCAACTCAATGCCACCAAATTTTTAAATCAAAAGTGCGATTTCTAGTGCAAAAACTGGTTTTTAAAAAAATAAGTGAAAATTTATTTTGTGATTTAAACATTTCAGTTACGGTGAAAAATTAAACGAAGTTGTGGAATCAATTTCTAGTGGTAAGTAAATCGTTAGAAGCAAAAAAAAAACAATTTGATTCTTGTTTCTCTCTCTTAGTACAGGGGAGTCCGAAATAAATTTAAAAAATTGTATCAGATTCTGTAGAATTCTGCTTAGATTTTTAAATCAGTGTAATACTAAAAGAATATATTATCAGATAAAAAAAAAATTAGCTGCTCATAATTGCTCACTTTTGTAGAATTGGTTATCAAATTTTACAATTTTATATTGCGATTACAGGTTCAAAATCAAAGTCAATGACTTTTTCGAGACTGGAAATGTGGCAGATTTTACAAAATGACAATTCCGAATCAAAAGACTTCGACAAGGTTTACAATGGAATAATAATAATAACAAAAAAAAAACTTTGCAAATGTTACTGCCCCCAACCCCGATAGACGAAGAAGCTGACAATTTATCTCCAGATACTTCGGAAAACGAATTATAAATGTTAAAAGTCAAATAAATGTTTTTGTTGTAATAATTGACCTAATGCCGCATTTTTCTTATAAATACACCACTGTGCGTCATACAAATTTCGTTCATTAAATTCACAAAAACAGCTTTTAGACTACTATTTACTATCTTATTCTCTTATATCGCTGACGCTAATAAGTAACTAGTGACATAAGTAGTGTCAGTTGGGCCTCTATCCACTGGGCGAAGGTTAAGATGGCTACTGTAAGGAGCCATTTGCAACAGCGCAGCAGTAAAGAAGAGTTTTGTTAAGGATTAGACGAGAGAGTGTAATGAGACTATAACCATGCCAGGCGGCTCTGAATATTGAAGCCATAAATGGAGCCGCTGGAGGTAAGGCGAGCAATCGGTTACAGGATAATCGCTATAATGGGATTGGCGATCTGTCGTACCTGAAGAAACCTTTACCAGCGGCGGCTATAATGCCAGTCGGTCCATTCCAGTTGTCCACCCATCCAGCTACCGGCTCCCTGAGCGACGACAGCACGATAGACGGTCTGACGATCGCCACCGGCAAGTAGCCGGACTCCGACTGCAGCAGCCTCTCGGTGAGGGCTTTGGTGAACGTGTAGGTGTTCGGTCGATTGCCGATCAGAGTCGGTGTTATGTCGTCCACCATCTTGGCGTCCATCACCTTCGTCAGAGCGATCACGTGCTCCGGCTCGGTCGAGAGCGGATAGATCTCCTCGGCGACGTCCGTGCGGTCGCAATTGCAATAAGCCGTCGAGACGTGGATGAGAGCCTTGTTTTTTAAATTGAGACAGAGACGTTAGATATGCCTGACCTTTTAGCTTTGCTTTAGAAGGGAAAAGGAAACCGAGCTAAATGTATTAACTACAGTGATGAGCGATTGTTTCAATCCTGAATCTATGTCAGAAGTAAGTCATGATTTAAAATTCTTTGATTAGTATAATTAAGTATTTAATATTGAGGCTCCCATAGAGTAATAGCCTCTCACTCTCGGCCACCTACAGCCCAGAGGTTGCTCATCACTGAACTACACATCTGCCCGACCTTCTCCTCATCTATAAATTTATATACATTATTCGCTGTTCGCCTTCTACGGCAAAGCCTCGGGGGAACTTTTACATCGCGCTGTCTACGCAGAGTAGAATGCGCCGGGGGAGCCTTACCTCTAGATTGTGCATACGATGGCACAGATTCAACAGCTGCTTGGTGCCAACCATGTTGATGGTGACCGAAAGCTTCAGCGCCTCGTCGAATTTTACCGTTGCGGCGGAATGGAAAACGACCGACACGCATTTAATCAGCGTATTCTGATCGGCCTCCGAGATGCCTAGCTCCTGCTCCGTCACGTCCCCAGCCACGGGGATCACCTTCGAGAGCTCGAGAGGGGAGTCCCGTCGCAATTTCTCGAACAGCTATCGATTAACAATATGCATGAGTATTCGAAAATTCTTTATCGGTCATTGGTCAGCAGTTACAGACGCAGGTAGACAGAATCAGTCGACTAAATTACATCCTCTAAAGATTACGACTCTGGGCAAAGTCCAAATGAACACTAATTACATATACAAAAAGAAAATGCTCCTTTCTCTGAGGATCAACGATCGCTCACAGCTTTCGACAGATTCTCTCTCCCCTAGCCCCAGCCTCTAGTAGACTGCCGCAGAAGCTAGTTTCCATTATCTTACCGGCCCGTTTAACAATTCCTGCAGCCTATGCTGAACGTCCTGACTTTTCTTGGGTCTCATCAGCAAATAGATGTTCTTTATACCCGGGCAAGATCTGAGTAGCTTCTCGACGAGCACTTTGCCCATGAACCCGGTGCCGCCGGTGATGAAGATAGACCTGTCCCTGTAGAAGTCCTTCACGGACGTGCATTGGGGGCCGCTCAGTGTACTCATCTTGACGATGTTCGACGCGGAGCGAGACGATCCTTTTCTAATCGCTTCCCTTCCTCCGCGGCTTGGAGCTTTCGCGTGCTACTCGATTGGGGAAGAGAGAGACAGAGAGAGGGAGAGAGAGAGAAAGAGAGAGAAAAAGAGAAAGAGAGAGCCTGCGTGTTCCTCTTCTTTTTCGCTGGAGGCTTGGATCAGAGAAGAAAACACTTCCGATTCTGACGATCCTCTTCGGCTTGTTCTTTGGTCTGGATGCGATCTTCGTTATATATGTATAGTCCCCTTCTACCGCGACTTCCTCCTGAAATCCCGTTCCTATCGCTGTACAGTGGAAGAAAGCTCCCTCAGAGATGGGGAAACAGGCTTTGGGAAAGATGCAACGAAAACTGGCACACGTTCACGCCGTTGTTCCAGGGTTTTCCAAGCGGTCTGCGAATGGATTTAATTTCGGCTGGATTCATTTCGTGCCTCCTGCGACCACAGCTTTTACCCAGCTGAAAAGAGAAAACCGGAATTAGAGAGTCGCCGGCGCACTAACGCTTATCTGGGGAAACGGAAAGGGGGATTCTATACATCTGCGACGTTCCTACGCTAGAATCTCGCAGTATTGATCCTCTCTATCGGATTCTATCGTGATTTTCTGTGAGTCAACGTGACACACGGACCGCCGCCGGTCTTCTACACTCGCATTCCCATTCACTGGCAATTTTTAACGGGATACAAGGTTGAAACATACTTTACTTGCGGAAGTGCTACTGATAATCAATTGAAGAGTTCTTGGAGATAGAAAATACTGTAGGTGCCAAAATTAAAAGCAACAATTTATGAGTAATTTTATCGTAATACTGTAGTGTGGAGTTTGATTTCTGGCACTTACAAGGAGATTATTTTAGGTGTCCGCCTCCGATCATTTTGAATTTTGGATATGTTATAGAGGACCGAAAAATAGGAAATATGTGTTTTTTTTATTTTTCCCCTTTTTCATATTTGGGGGTGAAAACTGCGTTCAAAGTTAGGGTTGATTAAAACCGACTTTAAAAAAATAAAATTGCATTAAAAAGTAAATAATAAATTTTTCCCTTATTCAATCTACTACTCTCATATTTTTTAAGTCGGTGTCTCATCATTTGCACTGTGTAAATCTGGCACCGACTTAAAAAATATGAGAGTAGTAGATTAAATAAGGGAAAAATTTATTTTTTACTTTTTAGTGCAATTTTATTTTTTTGAAGTCGGTTTTAATTTTTTTTAAATTTTTTTATTATCAACTTTTTAGTTTTTAACTGTAACTGGTATAGATATAAATAATAAAACAAAGATCATCAAAATCGGTCCATATGCTGAGGAGTTATAAGGGGACACACATAAAAAAAAAATATTATACACACAGGTCGAATACATAATCTCCTCCTTTTTTTGAAGTCGGTTAAAAAATCATTTTTGTGGAATATCTGAAGAACTATTAGAGATAAGGGAATAGTGTCAATGGACGAATTTTGTTTCTTTGAATGCGAAATATGACTGACTCACCAGAATTTCAAAATCTCGAGATATTCCACAAAAATGATTTTTCAACCCTAACTTTGAACGCAGTTTTCTCCCCCCAAATATAAAAACGGGGAAAAATAAAAAAACACGTATTTCTTATTTTTCGGTCCTCTATAACATATCCAAAAATCAAAATAATCGGAGGCGGACACCTAAAATACTCTCCTTGTTAGAGTGATTTCTATGGGAACTTCTTAATCGTTATCTTTGGTATTTCTAAATAGCTCTTGGATAAAAAAGTCGCTCTGTTTGTGTTTTGGTTTAAAGATAGATGGATAGATAAAACGCAGGCTCGGATTAAGACCTTCAGGGGTCCTAAGCACTTGAAAAATTTTGAGGCCCATTATGGGGTATGCCCACCTGCAAGGTCTGAAACCGCAAGATTTTCGTGATTTTTTGAGGGAAAAACTTGAAGACTTTTTAAACAAACTTTTATGTATTCGAAAGTGTACATCTTATACTACTTGTTGTGATTATTCAAATGAAAAATATAAATAAATAAAAGAAATATCAGTGATATTCCGGCAGCGATTTTTTTCAGTAGTTTGCGATGACCACTCTAACTTTGACCTGATTCATCTGAATTGAAAAATTCGAAGGAATTTAGTTAGTATATTAAATTATCTTGTCCTTAATCGTTCGTTATCCCGAAAAATTAATTTGCTACAAAATGGCGGCTGTTCAAATTAAAATATCAACTTTTGCCGCAAAAATCGCTCATTTTTCATCTGTAAAATAAAAACGGAAATGAAAAAGCCACGATTAAAGACAAGATAATTTAATATACTAACTAAATTTCTTCGAATTTTTCATTTCAGATGAATCAGGTCAAAGTTAGAGTGGTCACTGCAAAAAGATTCGCTGCCGGTAGATCACTGATATTTCTTTTATTTATTTATATTTTTCATTGGAATAATTACTACAAGTAGTATAAGATGTACACTTTCGAATACATAAAAGTTTGTTTAAAAAAGTCTTCAAGTTTTTCCCTAAAAAAATCACGAAAATACTTACGAAAATACTTATACAGGGTGATCACTTCAACGCAATGTACAATTTCACTAAACAGTATTTCTAACAAAAGTTAGATTTTAAACATCATAAAATTTCTATGGTGCCCTTGTTTATTTTTCTCGCAATTTAATCCAGCGCTGATGAAAAGATACAAGAAATAAAGTGCAGATATTTAATTCCTCGCAAACAAACGGCTGCCACACTGGTACAGCAGGTCTTTCGAAATAACTAAACAAGTTTAGAGCAGACACTTGATTTTATCCCCGCTATAGTTCCCACTGCAGCGAGGAATAATAAAAATAAGAATTGGGTCAAAGCTACGATCGCGGAAAATCATGACCGTCCACTTTTCTCCCGCGAAGTGTACAGAAAGAACCCCGGGGACGTTGCTTATTGGACATTCGCTCTTTTGGCTCGCAAAGGCCCACGAATTCTATAGATAAACCCCGGATCGGGATTAACAAGCGGCTCGCGCGTAATCGAGTCTATTTAAAATTAAAATATTCGAGCGCGATGAACGCGGCCGCGAATTTCAGAGGGGAATTCTGCCAATTAATCCCCCGCGCGGCGAAGTATTTTCGAGGAAGAGCAAGCCGAGGGCATTGAATTCGCGCTGAAAGGCGTCGGCAGTCCCGCGGAATTAAAGATCAACAGGAAAAAGGCGTTAACTCGCGCCGCAGAAGCTGCTGTCGTGCTTAGCTCGTTACACCTTCCAGCGATTCTTTCGTCTGTTCTACATCCACGTTTCATGTAACACGGGCGAGGGAATGACTATCGAGTGGATTCCTTATCTTATGCCTGTGATTCCGTTCCGTAGAATTCTCTCTTGATATCGCGCGACCAGGTGCGGCTTGCGGTCTCCATCGCCGTGCACACGATATTTTGGAAATGACACTGATTCGTGGAAGAGAAACTTACGCGTCGCGTAACAGAGTCTTGGTAATCAGTGGTCGCGGAGGCTTTTACTGGGAGGCAGGTGTTTCACGGCGATCGGAATAAGGACTTTGTTCGCGGGGTTTCTTCTGTACCAAAGGAATAAAAGTTGTGTTTAAGGGGTCGATTTTCAGGAATTTATTGCGACGTTAATAATTATAGTAATGGAATAAAACTTTTTTCTATTTATTAACACTAGGGTAGATGTCCCTATTACTGTCAGTGTCCCTATTACTGCCAGTTTATTTATTTTAATTTGTAAAAATGTAACGTATAAAGAATAGTGTACAACAATAATATTAATAATAATCAGAACAGTCCCAATTTAATATTAATATTATTGTTGTGCATTATTCTTTATACGTTACATTTTTATTAAGCAAAATAAATGAAGTGGCAGTAATAGGGACACTGACAGTAATAGGGACATCTACCCTATTCCTACCGACACATTTCACGTGATTTGACCGGTCGCGTTAGGTAAAACAGACTATAAATTTTTCTCAGAAAATAAACAATAAAACAAGAAGTGAATATTCAAAAATGTATTATACGTATATTTGAGGCAAAGTCGTGAAGTTTAAAGGCGATTCAATTACGTTGTATATAGGAAATTCTAATTGATATTTTAAAAACGGTCTTTTTGACCGGTTCGTGGTAGGAATAGTGTTAAACTATATTTCTATGGTAAATAAAAAATATAAAAGTGATATTTATAAATTGATATTTATAAATAAATTGAACGTGTTTCCTAAATCGTACCACTACAAGGTTTCTTAAATCGTACCAGTACGATTTGGGAACAAATTGAATACGTTCACTCCAATATTATTATTATTATTATTCATAAACGGGTTATAACCCATTATAAGTAATACAATTATTGCTTTTAAAATGCTTTTGAAAGCGGTCTTGATGACGTGTTTAAAAATTCATGCCTTGATCGGGAAGGCGGGTTAAGTTGTTAGACTTATTTGAATCCAAAAATCCAAACAGATTTTTGATTATTTGACTGTCGCTATCGCTCGGACTATAATTAGCGATTTATCTTCTAAATTAGCAAAATGGCGGGCAAAATGCAAGAAAAATGTATTTTATCTCTTTTCTTTTGTTATTTTTGATTTTAAAAGTAGGGTAGACTCGATGAAAATTCTTGGTTGTAGTCCCTGCGAGAGTCATTGGTGTGCAGAATAAGCAGTAAAATTTATAAAACAATCTGTTCGATAGATTTTGAGATTTTATCTTCGCGATGTGAAAAAAAGACATTTCGAAAAAAACGCGTTGAAAGTTCTGTAGAAGGTAAAATAATCGTTTCTTTTTCATGAAAATTTAACAGTAGATTCTTGAGAATATACTTTCAAAAATATTTTGGAAAAATGTTTAAAAAAAAAATCGATTTTTTTTTTCAACCCGAATAATTGCAATGACCCCTTAAAACTACCGCGGAAGGCTTCATCTGCGAAAGGCAAAACTGTTCCGATGAGACTTCAATTTTCACCCGCGCAGAGTTTAAGATTCTTCAATTAAGGATGAGTTACAATTTTTTACGTCCTTCTTTGCGAGTACCTTGAACTGAAGTAACCAAATCGAAATATCTAAGGGTTCTAAAAGATTTCCCGCCGCTAATAACAATAACATTAATTCCAGTCATGACGATAATTTATATTCCCCGACGAACACAGATCGATATCAGTTGGATGTTAATGAGATGGTGCCGAGTTAGGCGAGCGGAGGTTGCATCTGACGAGATCCTTGAAGGAGCGCGGAAATGCACACGTCTGGCATAGCTCGGCTCGATTATCCGAATCAGGAGCACTTACGTTAACTGATTACATGCCAAGGGGCCTCGAGGAAGAAGAGTCTTTCTGCGTTCGAATGCCCCCAATACCTCGGAATGCTAGTGGAAATTCTTTCACCGAAGGAGGAAGATCGCTACAGGCAACTGATTGCATTCTACTAACGACTCGCTCCATATCAGGATTAAAATTATAATGATCAAAGGAATCGCTTCCGAGGTCTCGGCAAGGCCACCTGAAGATACCCTCTGATCAGTGGGAGGACCGTCTAACGGGTGAGCGAATCCTACGGACGATTTTCTTCTGGAGCACCGTAATCCTCTCAAATCTCAGCATCTACTTGCTCACTTGCTTCCCACTCGCCATTTAGACTCTCCTCGAGGAAATTGCATTATTAACGGTATTTAGCGAGAAGCTCGAAAGAACTCCCCCTCCGCTGCTCGAGGAACAATAGAATGGAACACGCCAACGCGCACAATGCAGGCGAAAGCAGCGAAATTCTCCTGGAAACAGTCGGTAATAAGACGTAGGGCACTGTGTGCACCCCCTCGTGCGGGACGTCTACGAACGCTATACGTTGGTATGGTTACTGAACGCCCATGGGCGTTCTCAGCATGCGGGCAACCGACTGCTGAACATTTCAATATTAAATTCCGTTAGAGCATTTAGCGGTTGAAGAACAGTGAATAAAAGGAGTGACAGAAGTGGGACAGTTAGTATTTCGAAATTCCTGCGGGATTTAGCAAATTTGTATAGCACGTGCAGATTGCAAAATGTTGGTCATCTAAGTTCGGTAGGTGACTTAACTATATTGAACAGTGTATGTACATGTTACAATCGTGATGAACGGTCTAGCACACTCATCAGATGTAACGAATAGTACATACGTTACAAACATTGAATAATTCAATTTTTACTGCGGACTGTCACGTCCCGAGGCTATATGAATATTATTAACCTTCTAATCCAAAAGCTAACAGGTAAACGTGCGCAGTGATTAGAATTCGTATTCGATCGAATGTCTCAATAATTCCTTCATCGAATTCGAATCGAATTTAAGGGGACTGGGTAATTAAATCGCTCGAAAATCGAATATGTTTTGCGAATTAATTGCAAAGAGATGAATACAAATTGTGACTACTTAGCAGTTTTGGATACTGTTTGGCAATAATATAAATTGTAAACAAAATGTTTTTGATGATGTATACATGTATATATATGACGGTCCTTCAGTCGTCTGATGTGTAAGCGTTTTTTTCTGTGCTTTTGCAGTGATTGCAAAAAAGCGGAGGTTCTGACCCACATGAAATTTTTACAGCGCGTTCAGAATATATTTCTTTCTGCTCTGAACCTCAACATTAAAGTGTGAAAACTCTAGTTTCGGAGATAAAACAATAAAAAAGTATAAATTGGGTTCTCCTAGGCGTTATTTTAATAATTTTGGTTCAAATATTTTTTCTGAGATTCGGACCGAAATTACAGGCTCTAGGAGAAACATATTCCAAAGAAACCGTTGTGTCTTTATTTGTAAGCTCAATATCAGTGCAAAATTAAGGACCATTTTTCTAAAACACTGTATAATCAAACTCGCGAGGCGCCATTTGTAAAATAAATGTGTAAAAAAAATATTTTCTTACTCTACGTGATAGTAATAAACATTGTATAAAAAGAGAAGTCTCTGCTTATTTTCATCTCCTTGTAATTAATTCAAAAAGATACTCAATTCGCGAGCGATTGACTGCCTGCAGTACTTCAGTATTTTCTCCAAAACGAAGCGCGATACAAAAAAAAGTTACTCTTTCTTTTCGACTTATAACAAGTAAATAAGTCAAGAAAAACGAGTAAAATTTTTTGATACTGCGCTTCCTTTTCGAGAAAATCGACTTCAAACTGCAATCTAAATACATTGCCACATAGTCCGATTATAAAAACAGCATCTCGCCGAATCTCGCCCATTGCACCACTAACAACTGTACCCCAAGGTAGCAAAAGTTGCCAGCGCAATAAAGCCGTATTCTTACGATAATTACTGTCACCCATAATTACCATGCTCCGTCACCAACTCGCCCGGTCCCGATCACACTTCACCATACAAACGCCACAATTACACGGCTACTAAATCAGAGATCCATCCTCGCGGCGACTAAAGGGCAGGCATCGATCCCTCATACCCCCGCGCACACCGAGCAGCTTGCAAGCTAAGCCGGAGGATTCCGATGCTCCTCGACAGGATCAAACGCGACCCCGCGTGCCACATCGGAGCACATATTCAACCTCCATTCATATCCCCCACTCCGGCGAGGCTCCGCACACCGAGGGAGACGCACCGAGGCCCGCTGCGAGCGAGCGAGCGACCTACATAATACATCGCCGAAAACCCAGGTGTCATCGATCCTTCGGCTGTCAATGAAAGCTGCACACCTCGCCAGCCACTTTCTTTCCCGGGCGGAGGATTTATTCGCGATTCCCTCCTCGGGTTCGGCGGATGATTACATCCATCTTATCGCCGATCCGGGCTCGGGGCGATGCACGGGAATGAGTGGGGGGAAGTAGGGAGGCACCTAATCGCGGTGGCGGGGTGGGTGAGGCCCGGGGTTTTTTAGAAATCCGTGCTAGAGCGCGCAGAGAGAGAGAGAGGGGGAGAGACGGAGAGGTTTCGGTGGGATTCTAGGTCAGCGTCGCGGCCTCGAAACAGACGGTCACGAGAGCCCAGCCCGTTCCTCGGCCTCCACGGACGATGGGGACAAGGAAGAAAGAGAGGAACGTCGCTCGACCCCGTTACATGAAAACCCGTTATGCGACGAACAACGACCGCCGCGACCGACTGACTGACAGAATCTTCTTTTCCTTTCCGACGCCTCCCCACCTTCCTCCTGGCCGTACCCACGGCACGGCGTCTAATCGAGTCTCCTTTTGCCTCTCTGTCTCGCCCATCGTCACCCACTTCCGCCCTCCACCGTCCCGCACCGCTCGCGACAGCGCCGTTTTTCCTTAGCGATTTTATTCTGATTACACGTCGTTTTCCTCTGGCTTAGACCCCATGCCTCGTGGGAATATGTTTGTCAGAATTGCGGCTGCTTGATACGCTGGATTAGCGAGAGCCTGGTGATTACTGTTATTGCTGGGTGGATTAGCGATTTGTTTGGGGCGCTGGAGGGCTTTATTCGGAGTTGGGGGAATTTAATTTAAGTGGCGATTTAATAATGATCTAATTTCTGTGGTTGGTGATTGTTACTGATTTAAATTATAATTGTAATTGGTATATGTAATGGCAAGCTAGTGTAATTGCTATTACTTTTTAATTGAAATAACAACGTACTTTTAATTAAAGTACCTAATTGATTACGCCCGAATTTAGTTTAATTATTCTGTGAGAATTGTAGTTCAGTGGCGCACCTAGAGGGAGGTGAAGGGGAGCGACCCCCCCCCCCCCCACAAAAAGAAAGGGTGTTTTAAGAAGAAAAGAAGATTGAATATCATTCTTTAATAAAGAAATTCTAATCTTAATATATAAAGCAGAAAGCTTTTATATATTTCTGTTTGTCCGTCGCCTAAAAACTTTTAAATGATAAACTGTGATCACGAAATGTGCCTCAGTTCATTATGCCTGACTAATCCAGATGAATATGACTATTTTCACAAAAAAAAAAAAAACTAAAATAACATTTTCTAAAATCAGAATCTAAATTTCTAGCAAAGCCGAGTAGTAAAACTAGTTATATATAAACCTAAAAGATCTAAAATAAATAAAACACAAATTCCTAAATCACCTAATGAATTTGATTGAATTTGCGCGAAGAATATTATTCTCCGTTCAACTCGGCTCCCCGATTAAATCCTGAGTGCGCCACTGTTTTTAACACTCTGGCTGGCGAATGGATTTCAGAGATGCCTGCTCGAGTTGGTCAGGCCTTTCCAAGTGATCTTTGCTGCAGAGAAAGTTCTGCTCCACTCGCGCCGAGGAAATATTCGAGGATTCCTGGGATTACTTGCGATGCTTTCCACGAAGTATTAACGCGGGGACGCGACGCAACTGTGCACAGGGTGCACACCCCTCGGCGTGGAAACGCGCCGACGCTAGTCCAGTTAAAGTAGAATTGAGCGACGTGATTTGTTGAGTATTTAATTTCCAGGTTTGACTGCTCTGTCGAGGGATATGTTTGCGACGAATGTCACTAGAGTAGATGTCCCAATTACTGCCACTTTATTTATTTTATGTAATAAAAACGTAACGTATAAAAAAAATGTACAAAAAAAGGTATTATTAAACGGAGGTTCTGATTTACATAAAAATAAAACAAATATATGTATTTATATGTATCTAGTGTTTAAAAAATAATATTGAAAAATGAAAGTGCCATTTGAGCGTCAAAAACGCGAAGACGTTAGTAGGAAGTGATGGCGAAATCATACTAAAGAAAGAGCCACAATTTTACTATTCAACCTCTATCTTTCGCATAAAATGAATTATTCCGGTCTAGAAGAATTACTTTAATGATGTAACGAATAAAATACATAATATTTATTGTTAAATTATAATAATTAACGGTGACATCATTAGGGACAAAATTTTTGGGCTTGTCCCTATTACTGCTGGCAGTATTCGGGACAAAAGAACGTGGAGTACGTATAACTGTCATATATCAAAGTTCCAATTCCTAACCCGAAAATCACGTGTAGCGTGTGATGCATGTAATGTCATTTTATAAAACTTTCACATATATTTTATGAACAATTACAGTATACGACAAATAAATTAATAATTCCAAAACTATGCGTTCGATAATGCTGGCTATTAATCGGTAAAAAGGACTGGCAGTACCTAATCGAGTCTTAGTAAAAAGGACTGACTGTAATGACTGACAGTTATGTGGTCACAGTTATTAGGACCGACAGTTATTGGGTGGCAGTCATACGGACAAGACAATTTTTTAGGTGACAGTTATAGGTACAGTAGGATCGCTCGCGAATTTAATTAATTATTAATAAATTCTTCATATTTAATTCATAAAACTATTTTTTGTTAATGAAAAAGATGTTAAATAATATTATGTTTCAAACTGAGACGATTTTTAGGTTAAACAACACGTGAAATGATTAAATAAAGTTCAGTTATAATCTTAAGGTGGCAGTAATTGGGACATCTACCCTAGATCGAGAGGAGAGGCTGACTCAATAAGATGATAAACTGAAGGCTAATGAAAGGGTAAAATGGAACGCTAGAATGAGTTTAATTATATAGAACCAGCTTTACTACTCAGCTTCTCCCGGAATTTAGATTCTGATTTTATAAAAAAATAAATGAAAATGCTCACATTCATCTGGTTTAGCCAGGCATAACGAGCTGAAGCACATTTCGTGGTCCAAAAGTTGGCAGTTCAAAAGTTTATAGCCGACAGAAAAACTCGCAAACATTCATAAACTTTCTGATTTATAATATTCACGATGTTCCAGCAACATTTCGCTCGTTTCATAGCTTTAGTTTGTACGGCCCGAAGTGAGTTGCTGAAGTGACGAAAGCAATTGGTAATTGCTATCGTTATTGCGAGGGTATCAAAGTTGATGAGGAAGAGGAGCCACTTCTATCCGGTTCGTAATAAAAATTTCACGTGTGACGTATTTAATCTACGGAGTCTCTGTTGCGTATTCACTATCTTAAGTTTGATAACACGTTACGTTCTGCGAAGATAAGGGCAGGATGTAATTTAGTAACGCTGAGCGCAGCAGGAGATTAGACGTTGCGCCGGCGTGTAATTAAACAGAATGGCCCTAGTAGTCTGTGATTATTGAAAACTATGGGACACAACAGTGAAAGTTTCTTCGAATATGTACGAAAATTTCTGCGTTCAAATTCGAGATGACAATCTACATGCCTGCAAAGAATCAGCTGATCAAAATCAATCCTACTCGAAAAGTTGAAAAATATAAATATAAAAATAATTCAGCCAATTTGCAATTAATTTACTAGAAAGGTGGTAAATTAAATTCCTTTTCTCGCCAAACCATGTCTCAATTTCTTCCCCGCACTAAAACGTCCCCCGGGTCATTTTTTACCCTCTCCACCTGTTTCAGGCATCGCCTGACTTTTAGAGAAACACACGAGTTATTGCTAAGATATGCTTCTAGTTCCTCTGCGTTATGGTAAATGCAAGGCCGCGGTAGGTTTAAAGAAGAACCGCAGGGGACTAGGGTAGATGGCCCAAATACTGCCACCTTAAGATTATAACTTAACTTCATTTAATCATTTCACGTGTTGTTTAACGTAAAAATCGTCTTAGTTTGAAACATAATATTATTTAACATCTCTTTTATTAAAAAAAAATAGTTTTATGAATTAAATATGAAGAATTTATTAATAATTAATTAAAATTCCCGAGCGATCCTAGTGTACCTATAACTGTCACCTCAAAAATCGTCCTGTCCGTATGATTTTTTATTTTTTTATTTGTTTTATTTTTATGTAAATCAGAATCTCCGTTTAAATATAACATATTTGTACATTTTTTTATACTTTACGTTTTTATTACATAAAATAAATAAAGTGGCAGTAATTGGGACACTGGCAGTAATTGGGACATCTACCCTAGAGACAAGTGGAAGCGTGCCTCGCGATAAGTTCGCCCGCGAGTCTATCGATAAAGAGTTATTATTATCGCGACTCGAAGCCAACTGAAGATTTACCTTCGAAACTTGGAGCGAGCCCCCTTGCCAATTGCCGCGGCGGTTTATCATCCGACGACCCCGAGGAAAATTCCCGTTCCTCTCTCCGGAGACGCTATTATCACGGCGATCGATAGAAAACGGCGTTACGTAGCTATCGGTCTTCAAGTATCCGTTTGGCAGATGTCCAAAAAACACATGTCTCGCCGGCAGCCGTTCGGGCATTAAACGCGCCTTATTCCCCGGATAACGTCGCAGGAACTTCATTTTCTGCTACTTTGTTCGGGAAACGGCGCGTGCTCCCCGCCGAGACCGCGGAACAGGAATATACCGTTGTGTTTTGAAACCGCAGATTGAGCGGAGGAGATACGGAAGGCTGGAGGTTTCACCTCGAAGGAGTGCAGCTTCCGCGTACAAACTACTCGAGTATTTTTATTAGCGTCAGAGTTAGGGCCATTATGGGGCCTGGTGACGTAGTGTTGCCTACGTGGGGGCTTAATGCGTCATCAGACGTCTGGAGACGTTGGAATACTTTTATTAAGAACCGCGGGTCACGCGTGGAACCGTCGAGGGCGTTGAGTAGAGGATACTGGAGGCGTTGGAGGGTTGAAATTGTTTGGGGAAATGAATTTGAATCTGATTCGGTGAAAGGTTTGAGTATTTTTGGCAGGTGGGGAAACAGTTTTGTTTTTAAAAGAAATAGGGACGGAGAATTAGAGATGGGGTAATAATTAAATTGAGGGTTTTGAAGCAAGAGGGTGCAGCTCCATTTTTAATAAACTTCGAGTAAATTAGAAAATAATGTGTGTGGAATTATCGCTTTGAGTTGACATTGAAAAGAGGACAGTAATTGGAGAATATTTATTTTCATAGAATAAGTAGCAGTTTTGAGGGGAGTTTTTATTCTATAATATTTTATAATAAAAATATTACTATTAATATTTTATAATAAAAATATTACTATTAATATTTTATAATAAAAATATTACTATTAATATTTTATATTAATTTATATATTTTATATTATATTAATATTTTAAAAATATTAATATTAATATTTCAATTTTAATTTCTATTTTAATAAGTCATTTGTTATCGGGTTTGCGTTAATAAAGCAGTTGCACCCCTTTCACTGCAAAGTCTTCAATTCAACATATATTAGGTCCCTGAAGTTGCCACCTACAAATGCAAATTTTTATAAAATAGCAACAGTTTTCGTTTGTCCATCTTTCAAAATAAAAAAGTTATGACCGAATTAAAAACTTTTGAAGTGGGATATAATACTCCACATGTGTCCACCCACACTTTCGGTTTGTCCACCTCTAAAAAAAAGTTGGAAAGAACCTAAAACAAATGTGCAATAATCTTTTTTCAACACCTACGCGAAAATGGCTGTTTTTTACGCCTGCTGAGCGAAAGCAAAATGGCCAGTTTCAGGAGTATTTGCGCTTTCTATTTTGCCCCCAAGGGAATTTGAGTTTGCGAGCTGAGTGAATATGGCGTTACCCAGTACTATGAAGGCTATGAAGAAGCAATTGTTGGACTAATCGATATCAATCATGGGTGTTCAAGTTGACATTACAACTGTCACAGCACATCTTTTCCTCAAAAGATAAAATGAGTGATAATGAGAGTGATAGCGATACGAGATATCACACACTATCGAAATAGCAGAGGCTGGAAAAGCAATTGAGGAAAATTTGCTGCCGTCGAAATCGAAAGAAAAGTACGAGACGATGTACAATAAATTTATGGAGTGGCGAGATAATAAAAAATTCGAGAAATTATCAGAAACAGTTTTTAGAAAATAAATAAACCTATTTATTAATTTCGATAGAATAAAAAAGCAATCGAACATCCTTCTTTTTGCGAATCGCTCAGCAGACTTTCAAAAACTCAACTTCCATGCAGGAAGAGTCGCGTTTTTTTTTCAAAATCTCTTGCTTCTCTATCTCGTCACGCAATGCACTATTACGAACAAATTTTTTAATTTGATCAAAACTTTTATTCGAAGAGTGGACAAACGAAAATTTTGTTTGGTCAAAAGTGGAAAAATTATAAGCATGCAAAAACTGTTTCCATTTCACAAAAATTTGCATTTAGTTCTCCACAAACCTACTTAAATTACAATATTGACCCACCGAGTTCATTAACCTGAATCAAGTATAATTCCAATTTTTATACGCGTCTCACATTCCGCTAATTCGAAAGCTCGACCAAAAGACAGAATCTTCACTGTGCAAAACTGCGCGATACGTGGCTGAATCAGAGGGGGTTAAAATATCGAAACCCGAGGTTCAATGTGACTTTAGGAACTAGTTATTGATCGCGACTTAATTAGACTCGCTAAAGCGACCATCCAAAGAGGAAGATTAGCTTCGTGGAGAAATTTACCCACAGACCCACAACGACAACATCCTCAGGCCGCACATTTATTCACAGATAATTAGCACAGCACTCTTTCATTCGTAACAAATGATTTGTCTTAATTATCTGCCGTCTCTTATACCCCTACATTTTACTTCCGCAACATTTCTCCTTGCCTCCCCGTTTCCCACCATTCTCTTGCTGCTTTTTATGTAACCCAGCATTGATCGACACTGCGATTTCTGATTCCTCGGTGACGTAACGGGAAATTCTTTCTCCACGAACGAAGAAATCAAAGCGAAATTTAATATCTATGTCTGGCTCCGTTTTTATGACCTGACTTAGCAAGATTAAAAATAAAATTAAAAAACGAAAGCTTGTTGAAGTCTCACAATTAACTTGATATCGACCAAATACCGTAAATTTGTGCCAAGCAAGCGGGTAAGAATAGTCGGTGTTGGAGTCATCAGGTCTTCGAGCTGATCGTGGCAGTCGAGCGGCAACGGTGTCATTGAAATTCAAAGGAGCGTTTCGTTTAAATCATATCAAAGGCGCGCTCTTCCTGCCGATCATTCTCGCATTACAATTCGTAAGTCGACGTCCTCGTGACACACTTCGCGCAATCTATCTAGCCAAGGCAGCTGCTACCTACATGGACATCCAAGTTTACGTTGTTTTCTCGACCGGTTACCCGGCTGTTCAACGAACTCGAAAATCAAGACACTGCCAGTCCAATCAACCCATTAGAAATGTGGGAGCGGTGCTACAGTTTAGATAGTGAATTCTTCTGCGAGGATTATTTAAATTGTATCTGAATGGTATGGGCTACTTAAGGGATATTAAAGGTTGACAGGTTGAAGAATAGGACTATTTTTATGATTTTTTTTTTCGTATAAAGAAGGTACATATTTAAAAATCAAGATATACACCTTGTTGTGTATAAATGAAGCTGTATTCTCTCCGAAAAAAAATTTGATATGATGAAGAATGGTACCATAGCAGCTTTTTTTAACCGACTTCAAAAAAAGGAGGATGTTATGTATTCGACCCGTGTGTATATTTTTTATGTTTGTTCCCTCATAACTCCTCAGCATATAGACCGATTTTGATGATCTTTTTTTTATTCGAAAGAGGATGGTGCCCCGTTGGTCCCATACTACGCGGAATCAATATTGGCTCAATATTTTACCAGTTATAGTTAATAATAGTAATTTATGTTTGTCTCCCCATAACTTCTCAGCATATGGACCGATTTTGATGATCTTTGTTTTATTATTTATATTTATACAAGTTATTGTTAAAAACTAAAAAGTTGAAAATAATTTTTTTTTTTAAAAATTAAAACCGATTTCAAAAAAATAAAATTGCGCTAAAAAGTAAAAAATAATTTTTTCCTTTATTTAATCTACTACTCTCATATTTTTTAAGTCGGTGCCAGATTTACACAGTGCAAATGAAGAGACACCGACTTAAAAAATATGAGAGTAGTAGATTAAATAAAGGAAAAAATTATTTTTTACTTTTTAGCGCAATTTTATTTTTTTGAAGTCGGTTTTAATCACCAAAGACTCTTCATAGTTACAGCGTTTGTGGTATCGAAAATATTTTGAAGATTAGTGGACCGATTTGAACAAAATTTTGCACGAATATTCTTGACACTCTAATCTAGTTATAGTACTTGTCGAAACTGATTTTACAAAAATTTGTTTATTGAAAAATGGTAGCTATCCAAAGTCAAGCATGAGATTTTCTAAGTTTTCATATTCTTTTGTTAATAAAAAAACTGTATAATTAAAAAATCATATCGACAAGTAGGTACTAAATTAAAGGTGTGTAACCCTCTACAAATTATCAAAGATACTTAAATATAATTCTAAGAGGTCAAATCAAATTTCAGTTGCGAGCCGAAGTGAAATAAACAAGAAGATCTACTTGTTCGTATTATTATTATTATTATTATAATTTTCGGGAAACCCCTTAGTATACAAATAAGTACATAGAAAACATAAAATACATGAAACAGGGCCTAAACCATCTAAAATTAAGTGACTATTAATTAAATGATGAATTATATGATTTTCAGTTAAAGAGAAGAAGTAGTTTATGTAGGAACGAGTTTAGAATATCGCCGAGCTACTTGTGACATCGCCAGAATGGAAATAAGTGGCGGCTAGTGGATTACTGTAACTGGAATGAGACGCTACAGCAGCGAGTGCTGTTATAATTGCGGTATAACGGATCGAAGGTAGCTCGGTTACTAGCCTGCTGGATGACACGCGGCACGTACACCTTTTTTTATCTGGTCACACTTCCAACAACCCGTTCCCAAGAGTTGCACAGACGTATCGACGCCGAGATGTGATAAATGTGACTTTAAATGCGAGTCGAAGGTCGCTGAAGCGTTACTTCCCTAGGTGGAATTGCGCGGCGAAGGAAAATCGCTGAGTGGCTACAAAAGGACAGATTATTCACCTGGTCAAAGTGCACCGCAAAGATGCTGAATGCCTATTTCGAGCTGTTGGATCATAGTCCCCCGGGATGGGACGAGTCAATGGTAAGTGATCGCTTCTTTGTGTGCTAGAGACTGTTACGATACGCGCACCCATTAATCGGCCACTAAACTTTAACGACAGTGGAACGCCATTTTTTGCATTCCAATTACGGCACGTACACAGTAACGACTAGAGCAATGAAGTGCAAAGTTAGCCACGTAAGACAACTTGTAGTATGATAAGCCTAGTACCATTTGATATACCGACGCGCGTTACGAAGAGTAGCACGTTTCATTTTTTTTCTTAAGGACAAGTGTATGTAGAAAAAAATTTGTAACGCGCGTTGATATATTCCTGTACAGGATGCTTGAATTATCAGGCTTGTTTTTTCTTTGACGTGTGAAGAAAATGGAAGATGAGAAAGTTTCTCTGTCACATAGGGAACGCGAGAAAAATAGAAAAATTTGGATGGTTCATTAACCTTGAAATACCTCAAGATGACCATTTGGGGCCATTCTACTTTGATGGGACAAAGGTTAAGATATTTTTAAAAATATTTTTCTTGTTAGTAAATATAATATATAATGAAATAAAAGTTTTTATTATTTTTTAAGCTACTTTTATATTATACAAAAAAATTAAAAAGAATTTCTTTAATTTGATTTAAATATTTTTTATGGCGTCAATATGACACCTCAAGAAAGAGGTGTATTCGTGGCGCAGGTGATTTACTCACTATAAAAAACATTTATAACAAATTAAAATAATTGTTTTTATTTTTTTTTGTATAATATAAGAGTAGCTTAATAAATTCCTAATAGATTTGTTTCATTACCCTAGTAGCATTTCTGGTTGGCCCGCGGTATCCCCAAGTTGGGAATTAGTTGGCCATCAAAATGCCAACAATAAATGCTACTAGGATATATGTTGTATTTATTAAGAAAAAGGTCTTTAAAAAAAAACTTAATATTTCGACCGATTAAAGTAAAATGGCCCCTTAACTATTTATACTCTTCTAAGGAATATTATAATTCCTCTAATATCACAGGATAACTATCAAAGCAAGTTCACAACCCCGCCTGATACAATCTAAAAACCGTACAAGAACGAAAAGCACAGCTGAGCTTGCGCTAAAACCAAAAAGTAATAATAAATATCCTAGCTTCGAATCCTTTCAAGTCCATCGTCCATTCCCAATTGAATACAAAAGCAATACACTACGTTTATACCGTTCGTCTGCAAGAACAATCGAAAAGCAGTTGTTAATAACAATAATCGAAGCACCTTGTGCATCCGCGAGTCATTTACATCGGCAAGAATGGCTCATAAATTGAATGCTTCGTTCCGGATACCGTTACACAGGTGAAACATTAATTGGCCGCATGCTTTAAAACGCGGAAAGCTCCGATTTCCATTCGCGGTGCTGGAATCTTAATTTATAATGCGCCGGGTGGCGACGAGAACAACAGAGATCCGCGGCCGCGATTCCTCGCGCTGCGACGAGCGGCGTATGGAAATCGTTCGACCTCCATTCGAACACCGAACAAAGGGGACCCCGCCCGAATTCAGCCGGCGGGGTCGCGAACTTTGCGCCCGGCGATAATTAAGGAAAAACTCAATCGACCCCAATCAGCCCGTCCAGTTTGTATGGAAATTTCGGAACAAATGAGGCAGCCGCGATACCTGCCCACGCTTAGCATTATTACATAGCTGCAAATTCATATCGTCCACTGTACTTTTTTCACCGGAGAGGAGCAAAACAATCGAAGAAAAAAGAATCTAGACAAAGCAGGAAGTGTAAGCTACGATTGAAACACGAAGGGTACGTTGCCCACTGCATATGCATAAAGTTAATAACGCATTGCCAGCGTTATTAACCTTTTTTTTCTATTGCCGATCTGCATCCAAGTTATGCAACTGCGAGGCTAGTGCGGGATAATGCTGCGAGACAGAGCTGGGTTAATTCGATTTAAAATGGAAATGAGAAATTCAACATAGTACTTCTGTCTTCTATTTGCAGCGGAGTTGAATTAAATAACGAAACCGTGCTGGGCATTCTCGAATTTCTCGGGCACTGGTGCGGGAATTATTGAAATTCGGGACGTAATTAAGTGCATACTAAACACTACTGTCAAGCTGTTATTATCATATTGGTAGTAGGTGTTTTTAACCATAATATCAAATTAATTATTACCCTGGGTATTTAGTATCCTAATTATAATGGTAGTATTTCCAGCAAACATAAAATGAAAGAAAATAACTGAGATCCTAGTTGTAGGAAGCTGGAGACTAAATTTAAATTAATAAAGTGTCTTCATTATCAAGAAAGTATCATTACTCAGCGCTAAATGCATTTGATTCTTAGAACACCGAGCGATTAAACACCCCCGCAGCCTAACAGCAGGTCAAGTTACAGGCTCTCAAAGATAAGCAGATCTGCAGAGAAAAGAGCTAGGGGCAGAGGATTCTTTAAACACAAAAAATCCACCACAAAATTTCGCCTGATGATCGATGATAAATCCCGAGTTATTGCCTTCTGCGTAAAAGATTTTCCCAGAAGAATATGACGTTCCGCAAGCAGCCAGCGTTTGCACTGCGTCTGGAAAACAGTGCTCGACGAAACGGGCAGAAAATCGCCGGACCCTGTCTCCATTGTCGCGTTGATTTTTTATCTCGCGGCTCGTCAAGACTCCCCCGCTTTCATTAACACTTTCTCGCCCATTCGTTTGCCCTCGGATCATTATACTAGCTCGGGTCCTCCGTTAATCTACGAACGCTTCCATTACCACGAAAGGTTTCAGTTGTTATCCTAGCGACAACTTCCTGTAGACCTGCAGTCAATTTGCACTTCGCATTAACAGTTTTTATTCGTCGAGCTTCGACGTGGCTAGTAAAACTCGCACCTAAATAGGCTCGGTAGAGTTTCATGGCAAACAGATGAAGCGACGATTTGCAGAGGAACATGCGTGTTAGCTAGTTGAATCAATGAAAGGGACTTTTTTTTATAGATTTTACTTGGACAGGGGATTGCGAAATTTTGTAGGGAAGTTGATTGTGAAGGAAGGCACTAAGAAGCGTATATGTACTTTTCTAGAATTCTCAGAAGAATTGAAGAGGCCTTGTAGAAAATACTGTAAGTGACAAAAGTTAATTTTTCAGGAGGGATAACAAATTTGACTGAGTTTGAATTATTTACGAAATTTGTTTTGTTTTAGGAACGTCACAAACAGAGGGAAAGTCACAAAACAGCTTTATCGAGAAAGTTAAGTTTTAGTATTTTAGTCCACCAGTAAAGAAATAAGGTTTACTGAATTTAGACTCGAAGCTTACACCCTAATTAGAGATAAGAAAAAAATAAGCAATAAAATAATATTTGTGTTGCATATTTAAATATTATTTCAGATTTGAAGTGACAAAAGTTAATTTTTCAGGAGAGAGAAGAGACTTCACTGAGTTTGAAGTATTTACGAAATTTGTTTTGTTTTGGGAACGTCACAAAAAGAGGGAACGTCACAAAACAGCTTTATCGAGAAAGTTAAGTTTTAGTATTTTAGTCCACCAATAAAGAAATAATGTTTACTGAATTTATTTTCATTTTTCATGACTCGAAGCTTATTCCCTAATTAAGGATAAAAAAAATAAGCAATAGACTAATAATTGTTTTACATATTTAAATATTATTTCAGCTTTGAACACAGCAGCATACTGAAAGAAAATAAAAATATGACACTTCTATTATTATCAAAACCAGAAAAGCCACTCATTGTATTAATTGTGATTCGACAGTTCTGTGTCCCAGTTGCCACCAACGGAAAAATGGACATTCCCTGTTTTCCCCTTACCCTTCAAATATTCTTAACATACCCCAAATTCATAAAAGAAAGAAGAATTGTATGTGTATCCAAGCCTGCATATACCGCGTCTTAATTGCAGCGCGAACTGAATGTGCCATTCATTTAAATTTACAAACACTGTAAGTGCCAATATTCTGTTTACCTATCGCTTAATTGCCTCATACATTATTAGTTTCTACAGAACATAAACGTACCAGCATTAACCAACCACCATTTACCACAATACACTAATAACTAATTTACAAAGGAAAGTTACACTAATTGCATTGTCACTTACAACATTCTCCGATAAAAAAAATCATTTTGGCACTCCCAGTGTTATTTACAAGGCCTCTCCAATTATTTTCACCTCGAGCAAAGGAAAGATTAAAATTCATATTTTCCCATATCTAAGCGACAAACCAACTACGTTACATTATTGCCACTAGTCTATTCTGCGCGATCCCGCTGGGACATAAATCTTTCTAACGGAACAATCTATTCTCCGTCACCGTTGGCAATATAAAGTATCTTTCTAACCACTGCACGCTACAATTACGAGCGCGAGAAAAAGACTCGGGAAGTCGATACGCTGACACGTGCGCATGCTAAGGATATGTTAATATCCTTAATACCATTTACGCTATGTACAGCTCACCAATGCTGGACATATCACGCACACGACTCCCAAGTGCCGCCGCAGAGGATCTTGGCTGGCGAGAATCAAGAGGGGGGTCATCAAGTTTTCAAACTAGAAGGTCGTAAGTTAGTGTAACGAGCGTGCGAAAGGAATGCCAGCTCCGTGAATAATTTACCCGTGTAGTAATCCTTGCTCAGCACCGATTTGTGAATCGACTATATACGACGCATCTGTATTACTGGTAGAAAGTTCGAAAGCAAAAGAGGACAAAAAGACAGAGACTGGCGGGACGCGCCGCTACCGGGCTCGTTCGCGAATGTCACGCGTAAGTGCTTCTCCTGGGATCTCTAGCTTCGGGGATCAAAGACGAAACCGGCGACGCATGTTAGCCTGAATCTCTTAAGGCCGCTGTATCAACGGAGACGCGTCTGAAATTCGTATCCACGTGGTTCAAATCCACGGACTCTTTCTACCAAGCTGCGAAGGACGTCCTTTTCATCAGTCGAAAACAACCCACTCGCTATACATCCCATTAACTGACTAAATGGCCTTGTGCAGCCGTCACCGAGCCATCATTCCTATCTCTACTCCTCGAGACGCAAAGTTACGCAAAAAAAAAAGGGGGTCCCTCGTAAATGTGAGAACGCCCGGTGGCCTTCGATGCCGTTGGTCTTTTATCGAGCCGTAGGGTCAGGTAGATGGCAAGCCATTCGGGATGGGTAAATAAATAAGCTTCGACGGGGCTCGATGAATCGCGTGGCACTTTAAACGGTCAATTAACTCGGCGCAATGTCGATTGGCCTCTGTCGTGTAATTAATTCGTTCGCCATTCCGGCCGGCGCTTCCTCCGTAACGAGGATGGCGATTCAATGATCGAGGGGGTATCAATGTCGTGGGCAATGACCCTTAGAGAGTGGCCGGCGGGCGTCGTCGGGAGGCAGAGGACATCCTCGTGACGCGATGAAATTTCCTCTTTAAAACCGGCGATTAGACGCGGCTAGAGCCGCCCGCCACCGCATTAATTCATGCCACGCTTCTTATTCCACTCTGCAAGTGTGCTAGGCCGCTTCCGTTAAGCTCGTGATCCGCGTTAACTCGCCGCGAGGAATATTATCGCCGAGGAAAAAACGGGCCGACCAGACGTTTACACGAGTTCTTGCTGAGAATTGGTTAGAAAAAATTGAAGAAATATTTAGTCAATAATTAGCGCGTGGCACTCTGACTAATATGCGCGATAATCTTTATAGCCTTTATTAGAAGTGATTAGTGAATCTGTATTTTAATTTCATTTATTGGTTCGCCGACGATCGCGCATTGAATTGACGGATAATCGAAAATACGCGATGTCTTTCAAACTAATATAAATATAAGTTAAGTACGAATGATATTGAGCTGTTAAATAAATTATTAATAAGTAAAAAAGATTCTGTTAGAAATTGTCACAGAAGTGGTAATAATAAAGTTAACGTTATAAGATTTTTTTTGCAAATTACTTAAAATGGTTTCTTATTCTCGCGCTTATCGACAAAGCAGCAAATATGATTTCCACTTAGTAGGAATAATTCCATTACTGTTGTATTTATTACTACAGTAATAAATTCACGAATAAAGCAAATATATCAGGATGATTTATGCAACCAGCCTCCGTCGATTTGACAGCTTCCGTAGAAATAGGTATTTACTACATATCGATCTTAAAAGTTAGAAGGCCTAGGGCGAAAGTAGTGTTAGTGTTAATGACACTTGTACGTAATGTTTCAGTTGAAAGTTTGGCGCGCTAAATTACTTTTGCCTTGGGATAAAATTCTTGTTTTGTAGTTGTATAATTCTAACGCCTTAATGCTCGTATCAGATGCAAGAATTTTGTTACGAGTTAGTGTTTATGTCAACGTAGCCAGTGAAATGGGTTTAAGCGGTGAAAGTTTCGCTTCGATTAGCTAATACAGTCGCGAGGAAATTTCGTTTCACTCGTAATTAAGCGAGCCGAAGCGATGTCACGGATTCCAGCAATTTGGTAAACACGAGAGAGTGAGAATAGAATTTGGTTGGATGTTTTGGCTTACCCATTCCGTGGCGATCGACGATGGGTTCCGTGCTCGGTCTGCCCGCGGCAAAGGAACGAAAAAAGAAAGAAAAAACACACGTGCGTCAGAAGCCATTCGGAAATGTTCGAAGCGGGTAACATGGTTGGACAGAAAACACTGGAAAGTCGTTGCTCGCGGAGATTCGTAATAATTGAAGTGACTTTAAGGGTCATTCTGGTAATTACGCCGTAAAATTCATGTTTTTTTCTCAGTGAGTGCAATGAAAAACAATGTCAATTTTTTTCATTTATTAGGATATTTATAATGTAAACGGAACAATTTTTTAAATACACTTTTAATTGTGTTTTTAAGTATCAAAAATTTCTAATTTTACTTGAAGTTTGACTGCGCGCAATTTTGTTAAATTTTGACTTGCGTGGCTAATTCTGGCACTAATAATGATTAAGAATCAGTTTGGATTTCTCGTTTCAGATGAGTCTGTGAACTGAAAACACTCCCGCCGTTTTTTCAAAGCTGCGATTTTTAATTCCAGATAAAAAATTGAAAAACACAATTAAAAGTGTATTTAAAAAATTGTTCCGTTTACATTATAAATATCCTAATAAATGAAAAAAAAGTTTGACATTGTTATTCATTGCATTCACTGAGAAAAAAAGCAGAATGACTGTTTAAAAAAATTCACTCGTGGGACGTTTATAAAGCTCAGACCCTTGAAAAAACGAATCTGTATTTATTCCAAAATCAAAAATCGACGAAAAGTGAACACGCTCGACTTCGCTTCTCTCTTAATTAAATACTAATTCAATGTATTATTTTTATTTAAATGGCTAATACATTTTCAAACGACGTGATTCGTAAAAAGTATTCTAAAGCTTCCCATAACTTGCAATCGACTTCCGTTTCACCGATCCGAAACCACAAAATCACGTCCGCTACGTAAACCATCTCAAACACCATCCTCGGATAAAAACAGTACTCGACTTAAAACACACAAAAGTACAAAAAAAAAAACCGCTTGAGGATTTTTTTTTTTATAAATTCGATTACATATTTCAGATAGAATTTGGCGATCGTGGACCACAAGCAAAGCACTCAAGCAGCCAAGGCACTGTACCAAACCGATTATCTGACCGGCAGCCAGCAAACCATCAGTTCCAATTAACTCACAAAACAACTTTACGCCGATAATTCACCGATCAACACCGCGAGTGTTCCATTACACAAATCCCCTAACATAGAAATAAATACGCGCGAAACAGAGCCTATACATTTTCCGACACCAAAGTATCAGAAACCCAAGGAACCTCCGCGACACGAAGTCCTCCACAGCTCTGCACTGTAATCTCGAACCGCGCTGGACGAAAGTGTGTTACGTGCGAAAAAGAAAGTAAGCGAACCGAAATAAAGCGAAATGAAACGGCGAATAAAGCAGAATAAAACCGGCTGCTCCTCCTCGAAAGAGCGAGTCCTCGTGGAAAGTGGGAAAACTCACCGGGGCAAGCGTGAAAATCCGACTAAACCGATTGATCGGGGGCCAGCGTGTGTATCGAGCGTGATCGAGTGGCTACTCGGTTTATCGTTCTCTCCCCGGTGGCTGGTCGGTCGACGCGAACGGTAACGCGTGTCGAGGATTACTAAGGGGATGATATGTGGGCCAGCCACTTTTAAGACGATGGCAACTACCGAAAGGTGGACTGAGCGTACCTGGGACCAACCAGAGTTCCTTATACCTGGCCGCCGTGAGAGGCCGGGACAACTTCCCCCACCGCTCCTGTCTATTGACGCATCCACGTCGCACGCCAATGCTCTGTGCATAATCCTTCGGTGAACTTTGATACGGAAACGTTCTCCTTTTTTATTCTTTTCCCGACCCCGAAACAAGGTAACGATCGTCGTGATGAATCGACGGGATTGTTGCGCGCGTTACGGCGGCTCGCGCGAAGGGCACTCGCGCTCAGTGCAGTTCGAGGAATAAAATAAGAACGAAGAAATGGAAGGGACGCGACGACCGTGCTGGACGTAATTGGGAGTTGCAGGTGGCAGTGTCTGGGCCAGTTAGGGGGTCTAACAACAGCGTGGTGGGGGCTTGGAATGCGCGTTTAGTGGGAGCGAAGCTCTGCCTAAATCTGATTGGAATTTAGTTTAGTTGGGTATTTAAAGGAGCGGAACAAAACCGCGCGAAACAGTTTCGTTCCACAGTGCGCGAAGCGTTCGCTGTGAGTCCTGACGGATTAAAATCGCAGGTGCGGAATTAATTAGGATTTATCATTTATTGAAGAAAAAACAGAGGTATTGGGTTTCGTTGGTATTAAGAAGAATTTATGCAGGATACTGAATTGTTAAACTATCTGCGTATAGAAGAGACAAGGCGGTTTGACATTTTTTGAAAAATATTAGCTGACGATTTTGAAGTTTTAATTAATTTATTGCACAGGCGTTCGTTAAACGCTCGCGGTTTTGCGTCGCGCGTTTAGTCGGAACCCGCCTTAATGCGATGGAAAGGAAGGAGAAATAGTAGGATTAACGAAATGCGAATGCGATTGAGGGTGGATTTGTGTATCGGCTAAGTAGGCTGCAGCGTAGGATGGCAAATTTTGGGGAGCGACAAATTTTTAGCGAAAGAAATCTGGTAAGGTTTAGACACAGAGGCTGAGACTACTTTAAAACAATTCACTTCTCATTTATATATAGGGAATTAGCAATAATTCATACGTGAGTTTTCCATATTGAATTAATTTTGAGATCGTCCCGATTCTTTTAAATTAAAATATTTAATAATATTCGCGGAAAGGGCGCTAGGCAAATCTCTAACTCCGCTCCTGAATGGGATTGGGTTGAATAAGGAACAAGGAATATAGTAGTATTAATGAGAGTACTTGTCTGCACTGTTCAAATGCTAATTGCAAATCTAGACCTTGGCCGAGGCGAAGAACCGGCAGTGTGCATTCCACCTTTGCATTGTTGTCCTTCGATAAATCATTTCCGCCTAAGCATTAAAATAAAAATGCCAGGATTTCCATTCCATTTGCACTAATTACAAAAAAAAATAATTTTAATGTTGCGTTTATATAAGAGCAGGTGTTAAGGGGTTGAATATAATTCGATAGAGTAGCTTTGAAAGTATTGAATAATTCGGTTGAATAGAGAATTCGTTAATCAGCATCGATGAGAGTCTATGGTGAGTGAAAAAGACGATTAAAATGGTTGGAGAGAATATTCAGATTGTAATTCCATCAGATTCGATGATATTCGTTGCAACAACCTGCGATGCACCATCAGTGAATCTGAGCACATTGGTATGCTCCTCGTGTGTAGTGGTGTGTTACAGAAATTTCTGTTGCGCAAGCGGCGATACATTTCGGGCGGGTTGCGCGCTGGAAAGATTGTTTAGTAACACGTATTCCATTGTGCGCGGTGCCTTGATCTCTTTTACCTTAGGCGTAACGTAGAAAGCAAATTTCGTGGCTGCAGATGGCGGATGGAAAGGTTGAAGAACTGCACATCGGTGTCTTTTGGGCAATCGGTTTTGGAAATTGAGAAATAATCTTGCAAATTACTTTTAACTCGGTTTCGGAATGACTGATAAGTTTTCTTTAATATTGTATTTGTGGGATAAAATTTTATTTAGATCCACTTTTGGATTGAATTCACTTGAGATAAATATCAGTTCTTAAAAAATGGCACATATTTGTGTATTTCAGAAATTATGCTGCTAGATTTATCAAATGTACTTTAAGTACTTAAGTTTCAAATCGTGTTGCTATAATAGCATTATTATATTAATCTTATTACTCTAACATTTTGATTATTTATGTAAAGAATCATATTAATTATAATTGGTGTACCTAAAACTTTATCACAAACAGAAAAAATAAAATAATGGAAAAAATTAATTTCTTACAATTATTTAATTCTACACAAAAAAGCAAAGAAAGCCCACCTAACAATATAAGGTAAAAGACCCAATACGTGGACACATCCCAGTAGCTGGACACTGGTGCAAAAATACTGATTAGTACATTTAATATCCGTTTTATCCAAAAAGAACTATTTTATTAAATTATTCAAATATTTAGTAAAATATATTCATATATATATTTTACTAAATATTTGAATAATTGAAGAAAATAGTTATTTTGCACCAGTGTCCAGCTACTGGGACGTGTCCACGTATTGGGTCTTTTACCTTAATTCCTATACTAATCAAAATAATTAAAAATCTATCTTTACAATTATAAATTAAAATGAAAGTTAATATAATGAATACCCTTCAAAATTAAAAAAAGTTCTAAAAAAATTATTAATACCCAAAATTAATGATCTAAATTAAACTATTTTTTAAAAATACACCTATGACAGCCCCAACATTTTACATAAATATAAAATTTTTACTAATTATGATATCGAAGATGAATTATGCACAATTCGCCCCAAACGTAAGTGATTTTCCGGGAATATTTTCAAGTGAACCTTCACCAGGAATCAGTGTCCCGGTTTTGTATGAGGCATCTGGAAATTGGTTTAAGAAATTTTTCCTGCGAAATGAAACGTAAGTGCTTACAATGCACTTAGCATCGTGCTACGTATTTGTCGCCTGTCATGGTCAAGTGTGAAGAGCATCGAAAGCATTCCACGTTGCAAGTTCGGTGCGTGCGATAAACGCAGACCGAAAGCGTTACTAACTACCACCTTAAGGTGCAAATCCATGACCAGACACAACTATCGTGTCACGCATGAAACTTCAATCTCACGAGACAATTATTTCCCTATTTTTTTAACTAATTTGTCGTTAGTTTCATGATATATTTTCAAAAATCTATTCTATTATTGAGTTGCTGAGATTTTTGTCTCATAATAGAAAAAAAGTTTCGTGTAAAATATCATCGTGAATTCGCACCTTTAGCAACGAGCCTTAATAACACGAATCATCTTAACTTGCAGTACTAATTGGGAAGACACAAAATGCTCTTACAAGTAGCTAATAGTTGCAGGCGTCTGCTAAAGCCGCGTTCCCACGTGTGCGGCGAGTATATGGAAATATATTCTCAGAACTCGACGAGTACCCTTCTTCCAAGATAACATGCGTCTAAAAAGTGTCCACAGAATAATAAATACTGTTCATACGTGGAAATATTTCACACGTGGGAATGGGGCTTAAGCCGTATTCTCGCTAAATGTTTTATTCACGATGGATCGAAGTTCGGGGGACTTAATTAACGCGGCAGTAAAAACAAGGAAGACTGAGGTGACAATTGCTGAAGCATAAAGCCACGCCTCCACGTGTGCAAACACTTGAAGAAGATCGCTTTACAAAGGCAATGTGCGCGAGGCAAAGAAGCCTTGAGTATACTACGTTGTCTGCTGTTCGCAAACCGCGGATATTTCTGCGACAGATACAGAATTAATATCGGTGAACACTTTTTCAGGCAACTCGGAGGGGATCAGCAGATGACAAGTAGATTTTCCTATACGCAACATGAAGAATTTCAAAGTCGATTTCCTCGAAAACGAAGCGCGATATCAAAAAAAGTTATTTTTTCTTTTTGACTTATAAAAAGTAAATACGCCGAAAAAAAGGAATAAAATTTTTTGATATTGCGCTTCATTTTCGAGAAAAACGGCTTTGAAATTCTGGACACTGTGTACAGTTGCGTTTAAGAAAACAAAGCTTAATGAGATAGACAAAGACTATTAACAAATTGAACAGTGAATATCGAATGTGTTCTACTCACTCCGCTTATTGCTCACTTCATCCACGCGTTAACAGAAAGTTACAGTTCCCCTATCGATAGAGTTGAACGTCTCTAATTCAGGGCTAGACTACTTCGCAAATCATTGCACAAGTCAGCGTGTTGCTAATTCCATTTTGTGCGTGTGGCCGACTAAATGGTCGCCCTTTTTCTGCAGCCGAGAAGTCGCTCAACCACCTTGATCTAAATACTCGGGTAAGGGGCAAAAGAGAAAACGAAAAACGGTAAATAAACGACGGGAATTATGGGCACTCTATTCGCTGGGCGAACTTTTACACGGGGTCTGTGACAAGTGTAATTGCAGCCCGTTATGAGGTATGTTAATCGGTCTTTCATAACATCCTGCGGTGCTCTATGCTTTTTTAACTGCAACGCGAGCCATTCGTCCAGTTGAAAAGAGCGATCGAAGTAGTACTATCTGCGCCTTGCAAATAAAATTCCTAATTACTGGATTTCCAGAGCTCCGGAGTTCCCATTCAATAAATGCCGATGAATCGAGGCACGAACGTGGAGAGATACTTTCCGAAGATATTAAAAATTAGTGGGACTGAAATCAAATCATAGAAGACGTTTCGAGCGAATCGCTGAATTGATGATTGAATAAATTGATGTTGAATCAGGACTCGAGTGGTGTCCAAGTCGAGCTGGAATCGCGACTCGAACTGAATCGACGTTATAATTATTCAATTTTGTCTGAAATGGTATCGGCGCACTGGTTCGGTCACTTTAAACAATTATTTTTAATTAAATAAGAATTAAAAAATATTAGTCAAAGCTATTTTGCAAATATTAAATATTTATATTAATTTCCGACGTTTCGGTCATTCGTTCTGGCCATTTTCAAGGAAAGTTCTAATATAAATAACGAATACTGCGATTGCTATTGAATATTAGTCGACAGCGTTCAAAACAGAACCTGTGACAATAGCAATCGCAGTGTTCGTTGTTTTTATTGGAACTTTCCTTGAAAATGGTCAGACGAATGACCGAAACGTCGGAAATTAATATAAATATTTAATATTTGCAAAATAGCTTTGATTTATATTTTTTAATTTTTATTTAATTAAAAAATAATCGTTTAAAGTGACCGAACCAGTGCGTCGATACAGTTTCAGTTAAGATTTACGGTCGAAATTTAATTTAAAAAATTCAATTTTGTAGGATGAAATAAAGCGAAGTTGTTTCGGTCTTTAGTATTTAGATGCCGCGTTAAGTCTGATAAAGTTCATAACATATCGCAGCCGCAAAAAATGTGAATTGGCGATTAGATCCTGTTCCCGACGCTCGGATAGACCAGAATATTGCGTTTCCCGCTAGCAAGGTCGTAAAAATCAAGCAAATTATGTCGATTCGTGCAGATGCCACACCGACGAATGCAAATTTTCGCGAATACGAATCGCGATCTCGCGTGTCGCCGCGATTACTCCGCCTTAAGCTCTAACTTAAGTAGCGTCGATCCTCATTTCGCGAAACGTTCTTGTCCAGAAGGACAACCAAGCCGATCGAAAATTTGCTCGTGTCGCGACAGGTCTAAATAGGGGGAAAGGATGAAAAGCCCTTACGTACGAAAGCTTTCACGCTGCAGCCACCATAATGTCCTATAAAGCAACCTCTGCCACCTTCGGCGAAGCTTACAAGTTTCCCTCGGCAGGAACGCGTCGTTCTTCGACATCGAAATGCCACTCCAATACATGGAAATTGAAATACGATAAATTCCTTTCTAAAAGAAATATTTTATTTTTATTTTTTTAACTTTAACTATTTCAATTTTAACTTTAACTATGATTTCAATTTTTACTTTAATTTCAACTTTAATTTTAATTGTAATGTCATGTAATGTAATTAAAGTTAACGGCGAAATTATAGTTAAAGTATAATTTCTAACTAGTATTTCAACTTTAACTTTAAATTTAATTTTAACTTTAACTATAATTCCAACTTTAACTATAATTTCAGCTTTAACTTCAAGTTTAACTTCGGTTCAAGTTTAACTATAATTTCAGCTTTAACTTCAAGTTTAACTTCGGTTCAAGTTTAACTATAATTCCAGCTTTAAATTTTAATTTTAAAATTCCCCCGGAAACTACTAATGTTATATTAAAAAGGTAAGTACTCTTCCCTTCCAATCGAATCAAATTCTAAATGAACATCAAGTGAAACCACGAATCAATGATAACAGAAGACCAACAGAATCGCAAGTAACCCTCAACATTTATTACCAATTATATCCCCATTCTAAAATGCCATGCAAAACTGAAACAACCGAGACGCAAAAAGCATCCAAAATTTATACTGCACGCGCGTGGACTGATCGAAGGATATGCACGTTCCGTTTCTTTTCAGCCAATGTATCTATTCAACGCTGTCGAATAAGTGCTCCTAACCGAATATTTAAAAAAGAGTAAACGTGACCGTGGCATTGGCCCAAAAAAAAAAGACCCACCGTTGGTCAGACGATACCACTACCCATCAATTAATTTCCCTCCCGTGCTTATACGTAACCGCTCCTAACCGGACACTGCTCTTTTTTTTTTCATTCCTCGTAGTCAATGTCCAACAGGACTATTTTGGCATAAACATGTTATTCAACGCGGTTGAAGCTAAAGACCGTCCAAACACACACCTCGTCGCCTTGACGCGTTACGAAATCCTCCTCAAGTGCCCTTTACTATACATTCTTCTCTAATTATAACGCACGTTCCGCGGTAATTGGGACCAGTCGTTGAAATCTGTTGCACGCCGAAAACAAGTGCAGCTGCTTACGAAAATGATCGGCTGGGAAAGGTGCGCCGAGACGCTCGATTTTTTTTTCACTTTCGCGTCGTGCGGCTATTATGTCCCCGACAGGACACACTCGCGAAAAGTGACCTTCAAACGACCATGAACCGAGGTTTTTTTTGCGTTTCAAAGTTCGAATATCAACGGCGCTGAGTTACCGATGCTACCGTGGTCCCATGACAGCTTTAGTGGCCGAACCCACCGAGTTTCGCGCCATTCCAAAAAAAAAAAACTCATTGGGAATGTGTAGTCGTGTATCAAGTGTATATGGGATCCTATTAAGAAGTAACTATTTTTATGTTGGACGAGTATCGTTGGAACACAATTTCCGGTATTGCTGGCACAGAAATAGACTTGGTCGCTGATTGAAGAGATAGAAGGATCACGCAATGCTTAAAGATCATATGCTAAAATACTCGGAATTTTTGAATCCAGGATTTTTGAAGAGAACGAAAAATTAAGGAACCCTGAAATGATTTTACCGTTTCCCTCGTTTGCGCCTCGCGAATTTGTTCCTCGTGGTAACGTGGATAATATCTAACACGGCTTCTACACAATTAAGATATCCTAATATTATTAATAATCTTGAAAACGAAGGAAACCTATTGACAATAGACAATAACAAAAGAATGCATCGGCGCAGCTTGATTACTAACTCGTTACAAATATTATTCGTTTACTAATTCCAATCAGGTTTCACCCACTGACGTCACTTAACGCTTCAATAAACTGCAATAATAACAAAAATCAAAATTAAATATATACTTCCTGAAAACTAAATTGAAAATTAAAACTCCCCGCTTGTTCCATTTACTGTACAGTACCTAGCCTCGTGTAAGCAGACTTATGTAAGAAATGCGCCCAGGAGAGAGACCATGCATAATTTAAAATACAAAGAATATGACGACGTATATACAGAACCAGGGCCGTTTTCATAGGCGGTTCATTGATCACTGAAAAGCACCAGCGAGCAGGGTCGACCGCGTATTGGTTTATTAGAGCGTGATCGAAAATAGGGGCGGATTCTAGACGAACGGAGGACAATGAGCAGACTATTTCCACCCCCGTTCCTGTTTCCATTATGCCTGACAGCCCATTTCATTAACACTCGCAGCCCTACGCCAGCCTCGCGACAGATTTTATCATGTTTATTTCAATACGCGGCGCACGAGAGCCAGGCTCGCCGGTAATTTAAAGCATTCCAGCATAAAATTAATATTCGACCGGGCAGCCGGAGAAAACTCCAATGCATTGTTCCGGCCGGCGCGACCACTGTGTGCGAAACGAAAAATAATTTAATAGCGCGCGCAGTCAGAGTCGCTTGCGAGCGGCTCGTTAATGGATGAGTTGGGGAGTCCTGTGACGTTCTCCGGCTGTAAAGTGGAGGCCTTTCGGCTTTTGTACGTATAATGCGTTGCGTTAAGACGTCTAGAGGTATGCTGATACGCGGAGAAGTAGGAAGACGAACAAGGACTAGCTAGAACAGCAGGACTGAGATAGGATCGTAAAACATTAATGCATTCTATGAAAGCAAACCAACGCCAATCGAGCCGTCAACAATTTCTGTTCCTTCTTTTGGTGGCCAGAGAGTAGAAAGACCAAAATTGCTTGGCCCCTGTCGAAAGGATTATCCCTGTGGTCACGTTTTTTGTCTTTTTTCTTTTTGTGAAAAAAAAAAGATGTCTGACATTTTCAGGTATTTAATTTGAGAATTTATTGATCCTTTTGTAGGTAAAAACGGGGAGGAAAAAAAATTAATTCAACGCGGAATCATCGTATAAGATGATCGTTAAAGGCATCCCAGGAACCAGTTACAGAAATAGATATTTAAAGGGGAAAAAACAGGGAATGCCGCAAAACAGCTTCATCGAAAAAATTGAGTATCGATACTTGGGTCCAGGTAAAGAAACAAGGTTTGGTGGGTTTAATTTTCTTTTCAAAGAATTTCCAACAAAATATGCCATAAATCGTAAAATCCTGAAAAATGGACATTCCCTGTTTTTGCCTCTTACCCTGCATTTCGGCGTGCTTTTGTTTAGAACGAAGACTTTTCCTGGTAAACAAGGAAAATTCTTACGATAAAAACGTATTTCCCATCTCGTTGACGTGTTACCTACATCTTTCCTCGAATTATCGAGATCATGTCTATCTCAGGATCTGACAGTATACAGGCTGGTGCAAATATGATGTATCCCTACATTACAATCAGAAAATCAAAATTTAAATATAACATTCCTCTTTAAGCCATTAACAGCTGTTGTTGCATAAACACAACATTAAATTTCATTTTTTTTTCAATTAGGGCAAACGCAATGAAAATTCTAGAGTTCTTATTTTATTAAACGCCATGAAAATTCTAGAGGTTTTATTTTATTAAACGCAATGCAAATTCTAGACTTTTTATTTTATTAAACGCCATGAAAATTCTAGAGTTTTTATTTTATTAAACACAATATAAATTCTACAGTTTTTATTTTATTAAACGCCATGAAAATTCTAGAGGTTTTATTTTATTAAATGCAATGCAAATTCTAGAGTTTTTATTTTATTAAACGCAATGCAAATTCTAGAATTTTTATTTTATTAAACGCCATGAAAATTCTAGAGTTTTTATTTTATTAAATGCAATGCAAATTCTAGAGTTTTTATTTTATTAAACGCAATGCAAATTCTAGAGTTTTTATTTTATTAAACGCAATATAAATTCTAGAGTTTTTATTTTATTAAACGCCATGAAAATTCTAGAGTTTTTATTTTATTAAACGCCATGAAAATTATAGTTTTTATTTTATTAAACGCAATATAAATTCTAGAGTTTTTATTTTATTAAACGCCATGAAAATTCTAGAGTTTTTATTTTATTAAACGCCATGAAAATTCTAGAGTTTTTATTTTATTAAACGCAATGAAAATTCTAGAGTTTTTATTTTATTAAACGCCATGAAAATTCTAGAGTTTTTATTTTATTAAACGCCATGAAAATTCTAGAGTTTTTATTTTATGAAATGCAACAAAAATTCTAGAGCTGTTATCGTATTAAACGCCAAGAAAATTCTAGAGTTTTTATTTTAATGCTTCTCCGGTAACGAGTTAAATAAATTAAATACCAAGCCATTCTTTCGTTCCCTAACAAGAGTCGCACGGCTCCAAAATTGATTTCCAAAACTAGTGCACTCTTTCCTTAACAATATCAGTAAAAGGAAACTGTTCGAATACCTCGGCTGAAGCTCGCAACGTTCCGCAAACACAACATTCGTCCCCCAAACAAATACGTCCTCCGAAACTCTGTTCCCCAGAGCATCGGACCCAATTGACCAAGAAATGGCCTCGCGTATCTGCGCTCCGAGCGAAACGATCCCCGAACGATGCCCCCTATTTAGGAGCGTTTAATTACGCGGGGAAGCGTTGCACGAGAATAGGTGCAAGTCGGTTCGCGGCCAGGCTACGCTAAAAACGGGAATCCGTGTTGCTTAGAATTTCAGTGAACGGTGCTCGAGACCCGTCGAGCCGCGTCGAAATTGATCGCCGTTATTTGCCGCTGCCGCTCTGCTGCCTTATTTCGTTGCATTCTCGCGGATCGAAAAGTGACGCTCCGCTAAAAGCGCGAAGCTGCGCCTTAAGTGTTAACGTTTATCGCGTAACACGAGTGGGCAAAACGGACGAGCAAATTGTTGACTTTCCAGCGGCACTGTTTCGCAAGATCACGATCTCTCGAGGATCATTAGGTCCAACGGACTCTCGAGGCAATGATTTGTCTATTTACTCGATGGTCAATAGAGGATGTCCGCGAGAAAAGTGAAGTAGAAGGTAAATTAAGTAGTTAGGTCGTAGCGAAAGGACGGGAAAGAAATAAAATTTAGAATCACTAACTATGTGTAAGTAGGTACTCTAATAAATTTGTAAAATTAAGTTCCAAAAATAAAAAGCATTATTCGCAGTGGCGGATTTAATGGGTGGCCCAGAAGGTCCCCCTAGGGCCCCATAAAGAGAGAGAGAGAGAGAGAGAGAGAGAGAGAGAGAGAAACACAATTTTTTTGTACTCCTACACTTTTTTAGTAAACTATCTCTTCATTTTTCCGAAAAATGGGCCGCTCCACTTTTGCCACCTGGGCCTTTTTCCTTAAATCCGCCACTGATTATTCGCCTACTAATTGGTACAAAGGAAAGCGCGAGAGTATCATTTTAACAGCATCCCCAGAAACGTAATTGGTTTTGCAGTGTACGGTGAAACATGAGTTGCTGGTTAACTGTGAACACGTTTACGATCCTACGGACTTTTATAGTTTTTAAGACGGATAGAGTACCTCTACTTATTGTGTATTTATATACACGTCTTCTATACTAAATGCGAACTGTATCGTGTTCTGTGGATATAATGTGATGTACTCTAGTGATTCCCAATCGTTAGCGAAGTGTTTTCTAGGAGGTCGCCACGGCTATTTTTAGTTGGCGATTTTTAGCACTTATTTAATTATTAAGTTAGAATTATATTCTGAAATACCTATTGTTCATGTGTTTTCGCAGGTTATTTGAGTATTATTTGAGTACTATTTGAGTATTAGAAAACACTAATCTAGACGTTCAGGGGAATTTATGTATTAAATGTTGGATTATAAGCAGTGTTGAAGTCGCCGATCAATACAAATTCAATGTTCCGCGGAGACAAGCTACAGAAGTATAGTGGATATTTAGTAAGAATACAGACATTTGCTTCACTCTCAAGAATTTTTTAGAGACACCATCAACTAATTGTTTTGAACGACACGATGTGAATCACCGGAGTCCGCCGTTCGATATTGAAATTATCGGAAGATATCCTGTTATTTTTAAGTCACAAAACACGTGAAATTAATTATTTCCACTGTCTGCAGATGCGTCGACGTTTCCTTATTCTATGCACGAACAATACCGTTCTTGCCAATTCGATAATTATCATATCATTTCATACTTAAAAGCCATTCCATGTTCAAAGGGTATATTTCAATCTGCCCGAAAAATTAAGTACTTTTTTCTGACCGAATGATTGATCTTTCCAGGAAAATACCGTTTTCGAGACTCGCCCGACCAGAAATTTCAGTTTGGGAAAACTCGAAACAAAGCGCGCGTTGAACACGCACTGCTATGATGATAACATTTCTCGGTATCCCCCCATCTTGCAGTTTGTCGCAGGCGCAAAGTGCAACGGAGAAGCTACAGAACGCTCTTCGCCTGCATCTGATTAAATATTGAAATTGAAATTCGGCGTCTTCGCAAAAGCGTCGGTGACGATTCTCAAAGGAGTTTCTCTGCGAGGTTGAAATCAGTTAGTGGTAGATCTACGCGTATTTGCCCATTTAGATAAGGAACGTCTATTATTGCGATAAGCTACTAAGAAGCAGTGCGCCTCTGGCCTGAAAGCCTTTCCAGTTTCATTGACAGATACCTTTGTCAAAAGAGCGAGTTAGATTTCCTCCCGAATTATCAATAAAAGTTATCGCAAAGAGCTTATTTTTTGGCCTGATTTTATCTGGGAATATCGAAGCCTTCCAAATGCACTTTGAATATTGAAACTCCATCGAGTACAAGGAGTGCTGGGAATATTGAGAATTGCCAAGTACTCGCAAGTACTCGGCTGGTTGATTCGGTTGGAATAGCCGTGGCAAGCTGTCTCGTGTACACAGGGACAGTTGAGCCCGCGATGCTGCACGCCCGGGCGTGCAACAGCCACGTGAATACGGGTCATGGCGCAAAAACCGAGTACTTGCTTTAATATTTGCTCGCGCGTCTTCTCAGAAGGATCGACGAGCTAAATTCCTAATTAATATACGAGCGTGACTTCATTACCTTGTGACGTGGGAGGCGCAAGGACGCGCCGCGTCGCTGACGAAAAAACAACAAACCTCCAGGAGAGATACTTATCGCGAGGAGTGGAAGGAACGTGGCATCATCGAATTTACAAATAGTTTTTTCTCGGCGAAAATCGACAGGGGACGGCAGCCGCGTCGTCGAAGAGCGCCGATGACGAATTGCCCCTCCTTGAAATTCGTCAGACCCGCGGACTGTTTCTCACTGCACCCTAGGGCGGTTCTCGGAAACGGAGCGCGGCGGTCGAAAAGCTTTGAGAAAGAGACGCGTGTGTACTGTCCTGCTGGGGAATAAATTCGTTGACGAAATTGACAGCCGTGCATAAAATTGTACGTTATTTACATAATGTGATAAATTAGGGCTCCGACTTCTGGAATTCGTAACGACCCTGTCCCATATCACATCCATGTCCCGTAAGCGATACACCGGTACCATCCTGCGTCGCAAATATAAATTCCCTGCTAATTTTAGATCTTATCCCATAAGATCAGGTTTTCATTCTACGGTAAAATAAAAAATGTATTTGATCGATGGAAGAAGCGACTAACCCTCGCTCCATGTACTCGCGGCATTGACGGCTTGGATATTCAGAGCTGGGCAGATATTTGTAAAAGTAGTGATGGGCTCGAACGACTCGCGAGTATTTTTGTTTGAATACTATTCAAAGAAAATGGATCTTGTGACTAACCCTCCCTCCACCTATTCGCTTTACTAATGGATTGGATAGTCGGGGCTGGGCAGATATTTGTGGAAGTAGTGATGGGCTCGAACGACTCGCGAGTATTTTTGTTTGACTACTATTCCAAAAAAAAAAAGAATCTTATGTTACTTAGAAATACGTAAAGTTCTTTAGATAGAGAGATAAAATATCTGTAATATTTCAGGACAGCCGTGGGAGGGTAGAGAGCGAGGGTCCGCGGTCCTGAAACTTCCCCTATCACCCGAGTCGATTCTTTCACCGACCCGATTAGAGTTCACTATGTTTCTTCCGTTCGATATACGCTCATTGCACACCGTTAACCGAAGGAAAGAGAGAATAAAGGCTGGTCGAGTTAGTCGAACGTGCACGGAGCAACCCTCGTCGCGAAGGCAACCCTTTTACCCGGAACGGACGAACGCGGAAGCAACGCGCGTTGTATTGATCACGTTCCACGGATTTACCGACACCGGATAAAGCTTCCCGGCGAAGAATCGTATTCAGTCTTGGAAGAATCTTATCCCAAGTATTAAACACACCACAGCATATGGCAGCCGCATGGTTCACTCGTGTACGCAGAGCAGCCACTAATTAATTATTCTCCACCTTATAATTCGATCAGTCTCGTTCTATTCACGCACACACTTCGAAAATTAGTTTCACTAACTTTTTTCATTCACCTTAACTCTGAAGAACTAGCCCTTCCTTCTGTGCATTGGAAAATGTAGTCACTGGAAAGTAACGTCTAGAAGCTGTATTTTTTCAGATTAAATTCTTCTGTGCTGTTATACGTGTATTGCCGAATATTCGATTAGAAAAGAAATCTTTGCAAGGTAATGGACTCCACCGATACTTGCAACCAATACACTGATTTATATTACGCTTCCACGCTCGTGGAGTACGATATAATTACACGGTCCTGCGAACACATCGGAATCGCGGTGACAAATTAACAAATTAATTAACGAACAACCTCAGCGAAATCAAACGCAGAGCTTGCACCAGAGCTCCCCTACTTGAACTTATTACGAGTCGGGATGATGTAATTGTTCCCATTACACGTGGAATTGCAGAGTGCCTGATTCGCCGTGCATGTGAATTACGAAATTTCATCGCCTGCGTGTCATCTTTCGTCCAAAAATGTCATTAGCACGGCAAAAAGGCGTTGTGACATACAAAGGAAACCACTATATAATTCGAAGCAGCCGTTATCACTCTCGTCAAATAATATATTCGCAATATAATTAGCATATTTATCTATATACCTGCATAGACCCGGGGGATCATTACCGCGAAATTACGTAACCCATCGAAACAAAGTACAGGCGAGCCCCGAAAATTTGCATGACTTTTCGATGGGCAGGCATAAACAACGATCTAAATGAACGTGATTAAGGATTCGCAGACGACTCACCGCAGAAATCCTGTCAGCGAAGATCTTATTGCCACGGCATGCGATCCCTCGCGATAGAGAACAGTATACGTGGCGTTTCTCCACTCCCGTTACCATATTAATCATATTTATTTACTCTTCTATGACTAACGCGATACACCGCTATAATAAACCGCTCGACACCGGTTCAGGCACAAGAAAATGACAAGCAGATAGGAATGCATCGGCACTGTCCTTACACCTGTCCACAGAGCCATCTAACTCTTCCCTGCACGGATCACCATTGGCGGTGTTCAATCGTTATTAGACACTGAATGGACGTACGTATCACTGTGACAGGGTTCAATCACCGCCGACAATCGACACCGGTTCAAACACAAGGGGAATAATGACAGAATTGTACATCCAGGATTCTTTCCACCCGCGCATACTGCCATCTATCCGTTCCTAGCAAGTGTCATATTTTAACCCTTGCGGTGCTAAGAATTCAAAGCCAGCACGCGCTGTGTTGCAGAAATCGTTAACCATATCCCTTTAAACATATTTGCCGGACGCCAATAGGCGTTCACCGCACCACGTCCACTAATTGGCTGACCAGTTATAAGCGTTCACAGCACCCGAAGGGTCAACGATATTCGTTCTCGACTTATTCTCGCCTCGAGCACGAAAACTGCCAGCCACGTAGATATGTGACTACACTTCCCGTACAACCGACACCCGTCCTAGGCGAAACCGACGAATTCTTAGCGATTAGCATTATCCGTATGTAGAAATCTCATCGAGGTCCCAGGTCGGGGCGGGGGAGGAGAAAATTCTACGCATAAGAACGATTGGCTAGAGCGCGCGGCGAGGGCGATCCCTTCGCCTACGAACGTAGGTATGTACGTGTACCTAGGAGAGCACGAAGGAGCAGCAGGAGAAATCAAGGAGATACGAGTCACGACTATTTTACACGATGAACCGGCATGCGGGTTCGCGTTGCGCACGCCAAGAAACGCGCGCGCACACACGGCCCACCGCGGAGCTGTAACGCACCCACACACGTAAGGCACGGGGAACACTGACACGGGTCCGAGACAATGCGTCAAAGGAGGCGGTAATCATCGGCTTTGATGCAGAAGCAGAGGGGTAAAAAGTATGTTCCCGGTGACAAGGCGGAGAAGCCACTCGGTGGCGAATGCGGCGTAGCCCGCTGATCGGGAACGGCTCGGGAATGGATCCGTCGAGAACCAGGAATAGGATGATATTTATGAGATATCTCGGGACGGGCACGGCGGGAAAGTTGCACGTCTGGAATCGAGTATAATCGTAGAATTACGCTGGCGGCCGTTCGACCGCGGTTTCTGTTATCAAACGGCAAAGCAACAGATATACAGGGATGAACATAATCGGGACGAGTCGGCCGTGCCACTCGACCGTTCGATTTTCGCATGCCAACCTCAATATCCCCACTATGAATTTCCGTAACGCGATCGCGAGCATCCGCGGCGAGGATCGCGGGTCCCGATGATTTTGCTGTCAACGCGAGAGAATAACGACACGCTGGTTAAATAGGGGAAGAGAGACGTTCCATGCACACCCACGACATCGTGAGCCCACGATAGCAGTAGGCGCGGCTTTTCACCCCGTACCGAGAGAAAACGGTCCCGTGTCACTGATTTATCACGTACCTAGATTATCCGAGCGTGTCTTCTTCGTCGACGATCCTCGAGCTGTCCACGCGTGAAACACGCGCTACCGATTTAACACAGAATCGCGAACTTCTCGCGGTCTCGGCACTTTTCAGCTCGTGCTTGTCGCACGCCAACCGAGTCCGCCATCTTGGGGCAACCGCCAAATCCCCCCAGGCAAGGCAATTGTTTCCCGTAAAAAGTCACTAGGCGGCCCCCTCTCCACCTTCATCCACTATCGCTCCTAGTCCCACCCTTACGACCCAGCCGACCATATTTCCCTTTATTCCGCTCCTTGTCGATTCTCTGCTCCGAAGCTACGTATGCTCTAATTCCACGCTTACCTGTAATATCGATTTTCATAATTACACGGACTGTAATTTGTTTCCCAATAAAATACTTTATCGTTTTTAGCTCGATCGCTGATTTATTGTAACCCTTATTCCCTTTTAGTGATTATTAGAATTGTGCTGTTTCATTCTTAAGTATGGTGACTTTATCGGATTATATGTTTCACGTAATATGTGATGTAACTTTGAGAAAATCTATTGGGGATCTGATATGCAGATGCCTGCGCTTATCTTATCGCATTTATCAAACTGATTTGATATTTAACTGTCCTAACTGATATTTAGTTGAAACATAAATACAGTGGAGTTAAACTTCTTAATTTACATTATATGGAGATGTATTTTAATTTCTTGGAATTAGTGAGGTGAATAATATGCATATGTATTATTGAAAACCAGGAATTGTTATAGTGGAATAACATGCCATGTCATCGGGTTTCTGCAGTCCCGTTTGCATCTATAATTTTATTATACATATGACATTTTAGCCACGAGCGTGTTTGTAATAAGGAAAGATCCCGAACCCGGAAATTCAAGAAATTCTGAGACTTTGTGAATATGTAGGGGATTTCCTCCTGATTACAAAGCAATTTTTGTTTGCTGCCCAAATTCAATCTAAGGGGGTCAAATTGACTCCTGAAAATTCGGCTATTTCCCGATTTTGTGTTATAACTCGTGAAGTGTAAGTTACCAAATGATAGTCCTGATTAAAAGAACTAACTTTTGTCTTGAAACTTTTTTTCTCTTTCTTACAGTTCGCGAGTTATAACCCAAAATCGGAAAATAGCCGAATTTTCAGGGGTTAATTTCAGCCCCTTAGAGTGAATTTGGGCAGCAAACAAAAATTGCGTTGTAATAGGCAGGAAATCCCCTACATATTTACAAAGTTTCAGATTTTTTTGAATTTCTAGGTTCGGGGTTTTCCCTTGTAAGTTACAATCCCGCGTTCGTTTCTAAGTTGCACAGTTATAATTCGCCCATACATAGCAATTCTAATATTACAATAAGTGCATGCATGTATTCGCACTGGTTTTTATAAACAATCAAAGTGGTGCCAAGTAGATCACACTAAAAACTGATTTAATTTTGGTACAAATAAGCACACGTTTTTTTTCGAATTGAGGCGCTGTAAGGCCGGTACTCATAGTCGCTACTTATTCTTAAGCAAATGCTTACGCATGCGTCATCCTCTACTAACCTAGTAGCTAGTAAAGGATGCCGAATGCTTAAGCATTTGCTTAAGACTAAGTAGCGACTATGAATACCGGCCTAAGAGAGTGTTGAGGAGACTGTCGACTTCGAAGTTATGCAGGATGCCAATATTCAAGGGGCGCCGAGAAAACGACAAATGCGCCGGCGTTAAATTCTTGCAATAAAAGTTTACCGATGCTACAAATTACCAACCTAAACCGAGTCTACCATCCAATCAAGTGCGTTTATCAAATAACAGTGAAATTAATGTTTAAACTGCCTATAAAACGAATATAGAATATTTATTTCAGTAACAATAACGAATCCCTCCAATAACAATAAAGAGCGTGGATTTATAAAAAAGAACCGATTCATTTATCAGAATCTTCAAAAGTTACAAAAAATATTATCCTCCTCGTTTATCAATCACTGCAAACATTTGACTGTGATAACGCTTTCCGAACCCAACGCCAGAGGGCTACGAGCTGAATAAATCACCGGAATCTAACCACACTCGTGGCAGAAAATTCCTCCTTTGAATAACCACCCCAATGAAATTATTTCATTATCACCTTATTTAATCTCCCGCTTCTTCTCCGTGCCCTACATAAAATACAAAATGCTCAAGCTTGCAGGCGGACAGCTCTCCGTTTCTCAACTGAAAGCGTGAGTTGGCGATGCTTTGCAAGTGCGATATCATATCTCCAGTGATTCGCAATCGGAGAAGTTACTGGAAGTTACTTTGAGGTAAAAATCTCCGATGTCGACGACAACTTAGAGCATATTATGCTCTAAGGACGACAACAGCTGCCGTAAAACGCTTTCTCCTGCTTCTAAACGTCATCTATTTAGAAGCATTGCAACAAGATCTAGCCTGACATCTGTCGGGAATAATTTGCATCAGAAGGCAACGTACGGCTTGCGGCATAATGGGAGACAGTGACTATACCTTCATTCTCTGGCCGTACCTGGTAACGTAGAATCACAGTTGCGACGTTTACTTGACAATTCTATTATCTCTTGGCACGAGAGAATGGAGATCCTAATGTTGAACAGTTTCTGAACCGTGTAAACGCAATTAGGAGTACAACATACAGAAATAAATGTCGGAAGGAGTTGCGCTAGATCATATGAATCGATGCATTGCATATCGCTACGGAATAGAAAGCGGTGGAAAGTGATAGTCAACGGAAATACTTTCATAATTAAAGTTGAGGAAAGGAGGACATCGAGTTGGAAATTGCATCTATTTCTAGATATTCAAACTGGTATCAGGACATGTTGATCGAAGTTTTAGCGTGCCAGTCCGTCTCTCCAAGTTTTTCTACATTTGCGTCAAACGCGACGAAGAGGAAGTGTAAAAAGTAAATCGGATTAGTAATCAGCAATCACAATTATCAGACGGTTCGCCGGGTAATGTGACCCTTCAGGTTTTCTTTTCCTGCTTATCCGCAGCGGACATTGTCGACAAAAGCAGGTCTCGCATTACCGTTCGCAGAAATTCTTTCCGTTAAAGAAACGCGAAACTTGCACTTATTTTTCGGCAACCGATATGCACAGGCTATTCAACGCGCCGCGCATAATGCATAACACAATCCTTGAGTGTTTGAAATTACAGGAGTGCGCCGGAGATTACAATACAAATATGCGTTCTACATTTGCGGGGGAATAATTTTCTAGCGAATTGAGAAATGCAAACGACAGTCGACAAACTCATCTACCCAGCGTCTCTCAGTTTTCTAAGCCTTGCGAGTTCTCTAAATTACGACAGCAGCCTTGTGACATCTTCTGGACTGTTGTAATTGTATTTCTGCAACTCATTTCGGAATAACTCGCGAATTCTGCTCAACATTCCCTCTCATTACGAATTTTCTAAATTTTAAATTTGCAAAACTTGCACTTCCATTGCCCCCCCCCCCCCTGCGGACTTTTGAGAAAAAAATAGCTTATTTTTCAAAACTGATCATTATTAAGTTTATACTAAAAAAGGAAATATTTTTAAATTTCGGTTTTAAATTTTTAATTAAATTGACACTATAAAATGGGTTAAAAAAAGCAAGAGGGGTATATTTTTCTTCACCACTATCCCAAAGTTCCCTCCCGTGGAAATAAGTCTGTGGACATCCCTGTGCACTTATTTCATTTTTTACAATTTGTAGTAAAAAGGTTCGGAAGATTATTTAAGGCCTGGTTAGTAAATCATTAGAATGAAATTTTAGCAAGTTAAGTTATAGGCGCTAATTCACTCGAAAGAGTTCCGCAAATATCCCTAACCGCTTTGAGAAACACTGTCCAATGCGGTTCTCTCGTTTTTGCTCCTCCGTCATTACCATAAATATTCTACGTAGCTCCTTTTTAACACAAATTTGTATTCACGTCAGTCACTCGTACCATAGTCAAATATTACGCAACATTTTTTAATGGACTTCGATTGATTTTCTCGCAACGTAGTGTGTCTATCTACCGACACTGTCCTATTGACTGACTGAAAATCTTTGTGAAACAAAGCGTATTACAAATTACGAAGTAAAATATTATTACATATTAACGACGAATATTTCATATTTAATCAGTTAATGGGTTTCTTCTAACCTATCTTGTTACTAAACCTCCATACACTTACGATAAGTGACTTACGCAACAACTAGCTATACCATTTAACTTCCAACAACATTAGTTCCCTAAATCCAACACCTGCGTTGGCAGCTACGCACAATCCCTCACAACAATTAAATTCCCAAATAAATCAAGATAACTGGGGTTCAAACTACAATCTTTCGTCAATTGTTTACTACTCGTTGCAGAGGTCGTCAGGAAACCAGTTTCCAATAATCTCTGAAAAAATACGAGCCTGCATCGCAACGGTTGTTTCATCGTTTTTAAAATCCTGGTCTATCTAATTGTGCGCAGAAGACTACTAACTGTACTTGCAACTGTGCGAGCTGCGGCACGGATGAATCACTATTCTGCCATCGATTGTTTCGCGACGTTACGGCGACATTTTTTATATTTAAATAATATGCCATTAATCCCAACCTAATTACTGCTTATGTTTCGATGTCTCTGGATGTCTCTAATCATGCGGCACGTCTACAAAACCATACACTCTCCTGTCTCCATTTACGCACTCCCCTATCCCGCCTACATCGTTGATTCGTTGGCCGCCCCGTGCCGGGCATCCTCGATTCCTCGTTCCTCTTCACTCAGTGTACGACGAACCAGCGCCGTTCATGCTGCGTTTATTGCCGGCAGTTGTCGATGCGTAATACGGTACATTTGCATCAGTAATAAACACACACTCTGTCGTTAATATCTATTACAACTTGGAAGTGAAGCCCGGGGCAAAGATCCTCGACAAACGAATCACGATGACATCGGGTATAACGAATTTCTACAGCGGCAAAACTGTGTTTATTACCGGCGGCACTGGCTTCCTCGGTGTCTGTCTGATAGAGAAGTTGTTACGATGCTGCCCGGACTTGAAAAGTATCTATTTATTGCTACGACCAAAGAAAGGAAAACAGATACAGGAGCGATTGGAGGAGATCCGGAAGAGTTCGGTACGGAAGTAAACGAGTGTCTCGACCGCGATTCCTTTTCGTTAGACAGCCAGTAAATCGAGAATCATCCGATAACCTTCGCCTTGATTTCTATTAGCGTCGTATTTTTTCTTAAATTCATGGGTGTGAACGTAGACTGATATTTGCTTCCTAACGGGAGCTCGAATTTCCGTTTCTTACTGCGGAATGTAAGTTTGAAACGCGGGCCGGGATATTAATAAATAGAAGTACAAATAAAATCGATATTTATTTTACAATTATTTACTTTCCGCGGCGTATAGAACCTCAGTTTCTTGCCACGTGAACAATTTAACTATCGGAGGGCATTGGCACTTCGATCGAAGGAAAAAATTCTAGCTACCTGCTTCTAGGAATTTCGTTCGCGTTTAGGGGAACGCTAACCTGTATTTTTTACGTGACCGCGGTTATTTGATTTTAGATTGATTAATTTTAATTTTATATATTTTTTAAAAATTATCAACGTTTCAGGGAATTATATGTGTTGATTTAACTGCTGTTCCAACTAACTGAGCTTCTTCTAATTTGTTTTACTATTTCAGGTGTTTAACAGGTTCAAGGAAGAGAATAAGTCTCATCTTTTTGACAAATTAATCGCTGTCGCCGGTGATGTTGGCGAAGAGAATCTAGGACTGTCATCCGCGGACAGATTGACTCTGGTCGAAGATGTTCAGATCGTTTTCCACTCCGCAGCAACGTTAGACTTCGAAGCGGATTTGAAATCCACCACCGGGATTAACTTATTGGGAACGCGACGAGTGGTGGAACTCTGTCAAGAGATAAGAGACCTCAAGGTAAACTGCTTTCTGTATTTCGAATATTTTACATTTCCTGGTATTTAATTGAATCCAGTTATTACATTAAATCCAGTTATGCTAATTAAAGGTTGTCTAGACCTTGGCATGATCCAGAAGTTTTTTGTCCCCCCTCAGGCGCTGGTACACGTTTCAAGTGCATACGTCAATTCCGTATTGCAAGAAGCAAACGAGTGTGTGTATTCCTCGCCTTACGACGTGAAGGAATTGCTGAAATTGGTTGAAAAGTCAGATGACGCTACGTTGATAGCAGAAACTCCTAACATACTAAAGAATCATCCAAATCCTTATACATTCACGAAACACCTGGCCGAACATGAAGTCAAGAATGGGCGTGTGCCTGCTGCTATCGTGCGTCCTTCAATGAGTACGTGTACTTATAATATCTTTAAACACAAGCGTTCCTCCTTGCGTTAACAGAGTTCTGTTCGTTGTTATGTTTTATTAATTTAATTTATTACGCTCTTTCGTGTTAATTTATTACGTGATTGTGGCAGCGTAAGTCCTACCCTTCTAATGTATCCTGTGTGTCTTAATAATTTGTTTCTATTTTCCATTTCATTCCTGTGATTGTGTCAGCGTAAATCCTACCCTTCTAATGTATCCTGTGTGGCTTAATAATTTGTTTGTATTTTACATGTGTTTCCTAATCTATTCTATGCTTCATAATCTTCTTTTATCACTTTCCTGCTCTTCCCATCTTTTCCTTCTTCATATTATCTTTTGTAAAATAGCCCTGTTTTTCCCTTCTCCTCTAATTACATCTTTCCAATTCCTGCTAATCTCTCCACTTACTTCACACGCTTCAATCACGTGTTTCACTGTTTTTTCCTCTTTACTTCCTGGTTTCCTTGCCACCTCTCTTAGGAACTTTGACTCTTACTTCCGTGTCTCTTTCTTCTTCTTCGATGTCTTCACTTATCTGCTCTATTTTAGTCCACGCTTCTTCCCCATTTACTCTTCTTCTTTTTCATTCTTCATTTGACCATCCCCTCCCTTCCAGGAATTTGATTCTCATTCTTTCCCTCTTCGTTACTTCATTTCCTTTTATTAGTCTTCCCCCGCATTCATATCTTATCGATCCTTCTTCCGAGTTTATTAGCCTCTCTGCAAAATTCACTCCCCTTACTCCCATTTTAATTGCTATGCCATCTCTTCCTGCGTTATTAATTTTTATATTTCCACAGTAACGGCAGCATGGAGAGAGCCAGTCCCTGGATGGACAATATCAAAGAACGGTCCGCAAGGATTTCTGATGGGTGCTGGCAAGGGCGTCGTAAGAAGACTGCCGGTTGCGAAAAATCTGATTTACGATTACATTCCGGTGGATATTGTAGTAAACAATCTTATCGCTGCGGCGTATGCTGTCGACCGAGATGGGTACAATAGGATTTCGTTGTTCGCATGTAGTTTCTATGAACAGTTTTTATATAGCTTTGTACATGTTTCTGTTGCAGCGGAAGAGAACTGAAAGTATTCCACTGTACGTCCAGCACGAGCAATCCATTCAAGTGGCAGACCGTGGAACCAAAGATTAATCATTTCCTGCACAAATATCCGTTGCGCAGCGCAGTTTGGTATCCGCATCTGAAACTCGTGCCGTCGATCTTCCTGTTCAGGCTCTCCGCATTTTTTGTACATATGATACCTGCGTACATTCTGGACACAGTTACCAAGTTTGGGGGAGGTCGGCCAATGTAAGTTGTAAATTATGGCTCGTTTACGTATGGTATCAGCGTATACAAGACGAAGTCAGTGAATATTCTGATGCTTTCAGACTGGTGCGATTGCACACCAATGTTAATAACTCGCTGGACCGTCTGAAGACGTTTATCTTTACCGAATGGAGATTTCATAATCCTCGTACCATGGAGTTACATAAGTCGCTGTCAGAGTCAGATAAACAACAGTTCGGTGTAGACATTAGGCCACTGGTATGGGAAGATTATTTCGTGGACTTGACACAAGGAGTCAGGACTTATCTGAATCATGAATCGCCAAAAACATTGGAAAAAGCACGCGCCAAAGATAAAATGTATGTAAAATCGTAATCGGGGTGGAAGAAACTTAGCTTCCTGAAGGCGTGCGACGATTCTTGCCGTTTATTTATATTGTCGTGTTTTTCAGATTAATGGTTGCACACTTGGGTTTGCAAGCTGCGATATTAGGGTTCATTTGGTGGCTGGTGAAAACTCTGCTGGCCAGTACTTGGACCAAGACGGGCTTGATTGTCCCACTTACGTATCTCATCTTCGAGCAATTATAAAAACTGGTAGATTGCGCTCGTTTCGTACTGATGTGAACGCATAAAGGTTGGTGAACTTTAGGACGTGACTAATACGCATTTATGTTAATACGGAGTGAGTTCAGTTAGCTGAGAGTACAACAGATTTTATACATTTCTATTTATACGTTATCATTCATTTTCACTTTAGCCTCCTAACGGTGTTGGCAAGTACAATTATTTAAGTATTATTATGAAATACTTAAACTTACCACTTTAATACGCTACCGCTGTTTGTATCAAAGTATACGATATAATATAAATACAATATGTATATACTTTAAAATGAAAAGTGAAAGATTTCGTTATTTCTAAACCTTCATGAGGATAATTGTTCTTTGCGTAGAAGTTTGAAACGAATTGTATGGTATGGTTTTAATAAAAAAAAATAAAAAAACGTTGAAACAAAGTGTTTATTATCGTATTTTAAGGGGCAGAGTTCTTCAAAGTCTTGCACATGATTATTGTGGAATTGTTTAAACGTTCGAATACAGGTGTAATAATTACTCGAAGTCTTGTATACATTTCTACTAGCAAGAGGAGTTAATTAAAATTCCAGACATCACCATCTATAGAAAGTAAAATGTACTCCTAAAAATTTGTACAAATACATATTCCTGCAAGTATTCATTGACACGAAGTCCAACTAAAAACTATTTAGGTATATATTATAATTAATACTTTGCAATACATATAAGCATTAAGGGGGTATTCTAGTCTAGACACTCGTTTTGGAAGGTGATATTTGGAAATTAATTCTGGAAAACCTATCATACCTACAGGGCAAGAGTTTTGCACACATATTTAGTAGTGTTTGAGTTATCAACACAAATTTTTGGAATGCATTATATTTGAATTTGTACAAGTTACACGTCGAAGCGCAGATCATGTCATCAAAAACTGGCCCCATCGGGTGCACGAATTGCGGCCGTCCTAGTCATCTGAAACGAAAGTACCAAAGATTTTTTGAATCCATATGAGTGTAGTTATCGCCCGAACTAGATGTAACCAAATCCGGACATTGTTACCGAAATCGCAGCTGTGTACAAATTTATATTTGATTTTTTCGACTTTTCTTGAGCTAAAACAAGGTGTGGGGGAGGTTGTATTAAAACTATTGGTATAATTCTAGTTCGGGCTATAGGTACACATTCACTTTGAATGTGTGTAAAATTTTAGTTCAATCGGTCCAGTAGTTTTTGAGAAAAAAGTGCGCCCGATTTCAAAAAATTGCTTCGAGAAAAAAGTTCTTCATGCAGTTACGACCTATACGACTGAAGTTACGGTAGATAACAACTAACTTCTGTAACTTACCTCTAATCTGCTATACCAGGACCATAGAGGAATCCTTCCTTAGCTTAAAAAAATCATGTTGGGCAGCTCTCTCTTCTCTGCTGTCAGTTATAGCATCTTTAGATACAAGAGTCGAGGGAACGACTGCCGGCCACGCTGCGGCCTCAAGCTTCTATAACTCTGGCAGTTTTTCGAATTTCACTTGAATATTTTAGGGACATATTTTCGGAACTCTAAAGTATTAGAAAATAAAGAAAATCAAATTTTTGGGTAGAATACCCCGTTAACCTAAGCGATACCTACACTCGTGTACTTACATCGTAGATGTTTTTTATAATATTTAAATTCATTCAATAGTTAATAAGGGCAGAGCCAATGAATTTGTAATGAAACGTAAGGATTTAGGGGTCACAGACCCCAAAAACTACGAATATAAATTTTACAAAAACGTTTCAATTCATTATTTTCAATGATTACGTGTGGTAGGGTGGGCACCGTCTATTTAGACAACGCGGGAAGTGCAGAGATTTGCGGGAATGTCAGTAATAGCGCCATTTTTTAATATTTTTCGGCGTACAATGCGTGAAAATATTAGTTAAATATTCCACTACATGTAAAATACTAATAATCAATTTCATCTTGCAATTTATAGCTTGTTTAAGCTCTCAAGAGGGGTCATAGTTCAGCGCCATATAGGGTCTTGATCCCCGAAATAGATTTTCAGAGAGAAATCCGGCGTGAGTCGTTGACAAACCAAGCCAAAGCGTAGCTCACAATTGTAGGGATCCGTTGTAGTTACCGACGCTCCACCAGAGTGCCACGAGGCTTGAGAGTTTCTCGCCGGTAATGGTGGGCCCTTCTGTTAGTATATATACAAGTTCCGTCCCAGTCCAAATACCCTGCGTGTGTAAGGCAGGGTCCCGTCAGGTAAGCGTTACTTGACGAGTCCTCTGGCGGGCCCGGGATGGAAACTCTCTTTCCTTCTTCTCTGAAGGTGGTGGTGACAGTGATGAGATTCTCGGGCGGGTTTTCTCGCGCATGCGCGGCGATTTTTTTAGCATCACTATAGTTACAAGTTTCGGTCAAATGGGGGCACCTTGAACACCCTGTTGCTTTTCTCGCCAATAATACTACACCTATTACTTGCACTCCACATAGATGCGGTAATGCAAAAGCTGCGCATGCGCGAGAAAATCCGCCCGGGATTTCATCACTGGGGTGGTGTGGTGGTGACAATACCCCTTTATCCGGGTCTTTAGCGTCAGTTCCACCGCTGGATCTGGAGGTGCGTGTTTGTTGGTCGTCGTGCCTAGATCCCCCAAAATTTTGGGGGTGGTGGTGGGTGGCGACCCCGACGTGATTTCTCGACACGCGGTGCGGTTTTGAGAACTAAGAAGTTTAATAGTTTTTTTATTGTAGTGTGCTTCGCCCGTTTCTCTCTCCTGTGGTGGAGCCAGTATTCCTCGCCACTCCTTTCTTCTAGCTGAGTTATTGCTCCGCCCCTTGGTTCGACAATGGCTCTGCTGCATCGGTTTGGTTGTCCCGCATTGGCTTGGTCTACCGGCTCTGCTGCATTTGAACGCCACCGCTCTGCTGCAATTTAGAGTAAGTAGCCCGGGTACGTTTGTCCCTCTGCAAGGGTGGGTTGGCTTGGGCTGGAGCAGGCTAGTTCAGGTGGGCGGTCCGAGGACGCTAGCTTCCATAGCGTCATCTACGTGTTGCGTGGAAGAGGGTGCTCGAAGCCAATGAAGCGACGGGCATACCACGGACAGGGAAAACTCTAGTAGTGTGCTCTTGGGTCCTAAAGGTGAAGTTCCACCTCGTGGCTCGGTTCGTCGCTTGGCTCGTCCAGGTTCGGCGAGTCGGGTTGGCAAGCGCGAGTCGGCGAGCCACGCGCCGTGGAACTTCATCTTAAGGGTACGAGCCTAGACGCACACTACTAGATGTTTCCATATCCGTGGCATGCCCATCGCTTCATTGGTTTCGAGCACGCTCTTCCACGCAGCACCTAGAAGACGCTATGGAAGCTAGCGTCCTCGGACCGCCCACCTGAACTAGCCTGGGCAGGAGCGTTGCTCCCTCGCCCTCGTTGAGTAGAGTAGTGGCTTACTCGCGCTAGCTTCCGTTCCTTCTTCTACTCTACGGACCTATGGTCGGTGGAAGCTTCACGTTCGGTACCATAACTTCGGACTTACCCCTACGAATCCACTCCCAGCATCTGCATCGATTCCTCCAAGTCTCCTAGGAGTTCTCTAGGGGGGAGTTGAGATAGGGATCCGTTGTAGTTACCGACGCCTCCACCAGAGCACAAACGAGGTATGGAATAGACCTATCACCTTAAGGGACTTCGTGTCACCGGCCAAACTGTGTTACCGACCTTGAATTTAGCGACCTCTGTTCATGAACAGTGTCCAACTCAAGAACTACTCTGAAGTGTGTTGAAATACGGAAAGATGTGTGCGTGCTTGTATACGTGTGACTTGTTTAGAGGGAGAATTTAACATAGAAGGCGGGCTTTCGCTAAGCTACGCTTTATCTTGGTTTGTCAACAACTCACGTCGGATTTCTGTCTGAAAATCTATTTCACAAATTACGTTATTGCAAGAAAATGAAATTTATTTTGCGTTAAATAAACCGGAATAGGACAGCAAGGTTAAAAGGCGAATGTGATATCGTTTTATTTTCATCCTCCTTTCTATTCAGTTGAACGGAATATGTTCATACGACGATTTTTAAATCGTTACAGAAACATTTGTATATCGCGGGCTTCGACTCTCAAAAAATAACCTAGGGCGGTATTCTCAGTCGTTGCTTATTCTTAAGCAAATGCTTAAGCATTCGGCATCCTTTACTAGCTACAGTGCTGTCTCTCAAATGTCACGCGTTTTCGGATTCTCTATAAGCGCGAAGCTATCCCCACTACTTTGGTTGTTGTCGCCGCGCCGGGGCATCGGGTATCGGATGTCAAAGAAAAAGCCGAAGAAAGGTTCATAAACATTCGCGATAGTGACACACCTTACACTCTGACCGCGTGAAATCAAAGGAAGCCGAATAGACTACTCGTCTCTCAAATAGCGTGCGCCCGGTCCCGACACACGCTACTCTAGAGAGACAGAACTGTAGTAGGTTAGTAGAGGATGCCGCATGCTTAAGGGGGTAGACACGTCACGTGACACGGGCGATGCACCGCGCTGTAATACCGACAATCTAACCTGAAACATGGGTTTGGAATTTTTCCTTTTTCGTCCTTATATGAGCAGATTTTGGGCTGGGCGAGGTCTCATTCGAAAGGGGAAGGTTCAATGCGGAGCGCTGGGATAACCGTTTGAGTCACAAAACTGTTTTAATGACCTAAAAATACTTAAGGACGTAAACACGCCACGTGACATGGGTAATGCAGCGCGCTGTATACCGACACAATCTGGCCCGAAACATGGGTCTGGGAAGGTACGTTGTTTGTCCTTATATGATCAGATTTCGGGCTGAGTGACGTCTCATTCGAAAGAGGAAGCTTCAATGCAGTCCGCTCTGGTAATCGTTTGAGTCACAAAACTCTTTTAGTGACCTAAAAATACTTGGATTCTTGCGGGTGTATTTTGTCGACTTTTGCTCTACTTTGATCACTCATATTATTAGATATCAACACAATCTCGTCGAATCATGACCATAGCGCACTGCACTGAACCTTGATCTTTCGAATGAGACCTCGCCCAGCCCAAAATCTCCTCATATAAGGACAAACAACGTACCTTCCCACACCCATGTTTCGGGCCAGATTGTGTCGGTATACAGCGCGCTGCATTACCCGTGTCTACCCCCTTAAGCATTTGCTTAAGGGGGTAGACACGGGTAATGCAGCGCGCTGTATACCGACACAATCTGGCCCGAAACATGGGTCTGGGCGGGCATGTTGTTTGTCCTTATATGATCAGATTTCGGGCTGAGTGACGTCTCATTCAAAAGAGGAAGCTTCAATGCAGACCGCTCTGGTCATGATTCGACGAGATTGTGTTGATATGTAATAATATGAGTGATCAAAGTAGAGCAAAAGTCGAGAAAATACACCCGCAAGAATCCAAGTATTTTTAGGTCACTAAAAGAGTTTTGTGACTCAAACGATGACCAGAGCGGTCTGCATTGAAGCTTCCTCTTTCGAATGAGACGTCACTCAGCCCGAAATCTGATCATATAAGGACAAACAACATGCCCGCCCAGACCCATGTTTCGGGCCAGATTGTGTCGGTATACAGTGCGCTGCATTACCCATGTCACGTGGCGTGTTTACGTCCTTAAGTATTTTTAGGTCATTAAAAGAGTTTTGTGACTCAAACGGTTATCCCAGCGCTCCGCATTGAACCTTCCTCTTTCGAATGAGACCTCGCCCAGCCCAAAATCTGCTCATATAAGAACGAAAAAGGAAAAATTTCAAACCCATGTTTCAGGTTAGATTGTCGGTATTACAGCGCGGTGCATCGCCCGTGTCACGTGACGTGTCTACCCCCTTAAGAATAAGTAGCGACTGAGAATACCGCCCCTAGTTTTACCCGTGCTGAATTCTCATTCCTACCACGCGTAGCGTTACAGTCTGTTTCGAGACTTCACCGGTAACGTTGCATGCGACACTAAAATGGTAAGGGGTTTTTTTTTTTTTTTTTTTTTTTTTAACCTGGAGAAAATCCCTAACGGATACCCTGTCCTCCGGGGGGAGGTCAGGGTTATGTGGGACTTGCACCCACTAAAAACTCCAGGGTGGCCTCCGGGCTGGAGAGGTTCGCACGGTGGAAGGGGGAGGACTTGGGCGAGATCCAAACGAAACGATGCGTTCGCCACCCCAAAGCTTACTTATCTGCTTATATATTTGCCCAACGAACTACAGTCATCTTTTTCTCTCCCTCTCTCTCCTCTCTCTCCTCTCTCACCTCTCTCTCCTCTCTCTCCTCTCTCTCCTCTCTCTCCTCTCTCTCCTCTCTCTCCTCTCTCTCCTCTCTCTCCTCTCTCTCCTCTCTCTCCTCTCTCTCCTCTCTCTCCTCTCTCTCCTCTCTCTCCTCTCTCTCCTCTCTCTCCTCTCTCTCCTCTCTCTCCTCTCTCTCCTCTCTCTCCTCTCTCTCCTCTCTCTCCTCTCTCTCCTCTCTCTCCTCTCTCTCCTCTCTCTCCTCTCTCTCCTCTCTCTCCTCTCTCTCCTCTCTCTCCTCTCTCTCCTTCGGTTCCCAGCAGCAGCGGCGCACCAGAAGAAAGGTGGTGGTGGCCTCCCATCTTTCTCCAGTACCCGCCCCGCGATGCTTAACTTCGGTGATCTAACGAGAACCGGTGTTTTCCATCACGGCTACGGCCGCTGGTTTAATGGTAAGGGGGTCTGGGACCCCCCAAACCGGTGACAGAAAAATACATTGGGTGATAGGTCTATTCCATACCTTGTCTGTTGACTGTCTCGACGTGAATAATGATGGTTATGTCGGTGACTGCATCGGAACATACCTCTGATGCGATGACTGTGTCTCGGTTGCGAGTTATTATAATACTCTCTACGATACGCAAAGTCATGCACATACAGTATATTGTAATCATAATGCACGTGCATCACATCGTGATTGTATTATATTGAATAAATCCTCTGAACACATATAGGGTAGACCGGGGGCGGTAGTAACACTATGACTTTGGAATACGATTATGCAAAAATTATTAAAGTTACAACAAAAGTTTTTATACGAAAATGTTACTTGTCTGACACTTATTGAGCCACAACAGCTTCGCTGTTTGTCAAGTAATAATATCCAGGTTATTAATACAAAATGAGAAGCGGACAAAGTGTTACAACCGTCCCCAACTGCGGGTCGGTTGTAACACTGCATGGATTCGATAGTAGCACAAATTTAACTTTACAAAATTAAAATAATTAATAATTTTAATCATAATTGTAAATGGAAAAACGTAAAATTTATAACCAATTATGCGGTATCGCAATTGTGACAGAAATAGGACACGTTTTGGCTGGTAGGTACATTCTTCATTTGATCAATTCTTACATTCAGTACATTCCACCCATTTTTAATTTGTTTGCTTGTGCTGTGCTATATTATTCCATGCAAACAAGACAATATTATTCATCTTCTTTGTTACTATTCGGTTCTGTCGCGGTATGTACAACCGACCCCGACTGCCGATGTTACAATTAACCCCAGCCAGGCTTTTGAACTTAAATTATAAATTTTGATTAACAAGACTTAAAAGTGATAACTAACGATCAGTATTACTTTAAAAATGGCCAGATTAAATATTAAAAAAAAAGAAAAAGCGCGTACTTGCAAAGGGAGTATTTATATTACAATTTTAAATCAGTAAGAAAAAGTTACTTTAGGATATCGAAAAGTTATTTTCTCCACTATACATGTCTATTGTGTATCTATACTGCTAGGACGAGTTACCTTCACTTCACCGACAATCATTTCACCGACACGATTTCATCGACACCGCATTTCGCCGACAGTATTTTCTCACCGACACGTTTAGATCACCGACAATCATTTCATCGACAAACATTTCACCGACAATCATTTCACCGACAAGGGCCAAATTTGTTAAGACGGCCCTTGTCGGTGAAATGATTGTCGGTGAAATGTTTGTCGATCAAATGATTGTCGGTGAGATTATATATATTTTTCAACGTATCAATATGAAAGTGATACCGATGGATTCCTGGCGTTCTCACGATTAATTGGTCACAAAATAATTTAAAACAGACTACTTTTAACGAAACGGACTACCATATTGGCTGAAGTGTTTTCTATAAAATAAGTCTATCGGTTGTTAGTAATTTGTATATTCAACGTTAAAAATAGCGGTGCGTCTCGTTGCAGGTAAGCGAGCCGCGCGCTCCGCTATTAAGGCAAGTTATAAACATGTGTAATGTGCGCTACAGAACACCCTTTCAAGGGTCGATTTTAATGTGTAGACTGTGGATACGGAACGAGGGACCTCGTGCAACATGAAGTCGCGTACGCGAATGGTTGCGCGCATCGTCGAAATCAGCGGAAAGAATACACTCTTTCCATTGTTGAAAAACCTTTGGGCTCGGATTATCAGGAAAGACCTACACACCCCACTGTTTTGCTTTCTTGCCGCGGGCGAGGACCTTCGGGTCCCAGTTGGCAGCTGAAAGCAATAAAACCGACGGACAACATAAAATATTCTTGTTTTTAGTAAGTGTTGGCGAAAGTATTATCAATCGATTCCTCGTGTCTTTCCGTGAAAATGGCCCCAAAAATGATACAATTCGGACCATAATTAAGGATATTACGTGATAAATTTATTTGCAGAATTCAAAACCCGTTTCGTTAAAAGTAGTCTGATTTAAATTATTTTGTGACCAATTAATCGTGAGAACGCCAGGAATCCATCGGTGTCACTTTCATATTGATACTTTGAAAAATATAGAAATTCACTTTTCGTATAATCGATGACACATCGCCAAGCAACTCCAGGCGTCAGTTTAGACGGGTGAACGATACAATGTCGCTCGGCTCGGACATCGCGCGGCATCGATCAAAGACTCTCGCGAGTCTCGAGGTTATCGTGCTTCATTCGACTAAATACGATTGAATAGGAGAACACTGTTCATTCATTCATGATTTGAATACCCATGGGAGAAGGTAATTCAATCGTGGCTCACGATTGAATTCCCTGACTGAAGTAGTTCAATCATGGCCGATGATTTTAATTCTCTGGCTGAAGTAAGTCAATCATGGCCGACGATTGAATACCCATGATTTCAATCATGAGTGCTACGATTAAATATTGACTCGGGGTAAATCTTATTCATGACGAATAAGACTAAAGTATTTTTTATTTGATACGTCATTTAAATAATTTTTTATTTAAATAATGCCCATCTCTGGCCTGAGGCGCTCCAAGCTCCTGGGCCACCGCGGGGGCCAAGATGTGCGGCGGGAGAAAGGAGGCGTTGCCTCTGAAAATCGGCCGCTGCGTTCACTTAAATCCCAGGCCTGATCTATAATATGCTCTGAGATATTTATTGTGTTACAATCGTCCTCCTGTTACTATCAGCCCCGGTCTACCCTACGCAGATTCTGAGCGTATTTAATTTTCCCGGCATGAGCCGCCATATTGGATTTTAGTTTAAACAGAATCTTTCATAGCTTAGAGGGCGTGCAAATACGGATCCTAAGTTTTGCTGGAGTTTCCGCCTATGTCCGAGCCAAACCGTCGCAGCGCACAGGTGCAACGCAGAACAAGGAATTCAAAGTGATCGTACCACGTGTTGTGCCTAGAAGTTCACGAAGAATTCCAACGTTTTCGAAACAAAAAGAAGAAATACGTAATTATGAACAATTATAATTTTAAATTATCTCCTCCGGGGATATCGGTATATATAAAACATGTCTTGCATGCTGCAGACGAGCGAATTTCTGTCGTATAAGATTAATAAAAGAATAAAACGCAGAAGATAACGTTTAAAATGTTATATTCCTCCAATAAAGTATAACGATGCGTCGCCGTCGTCAACGCAATAGATTTACGAATACTTCTTGGCATCGCAGTTATCCAAAGCCTGTCTTGTCCAGGCCACGACACAGTTCTCGGAAAGACTTGGTTTATATTATCCTCGAGTGTCGATTTTTCAATGCCTAAGTTGACGACCGCTAAATGACCGTTTGGGAACTCGCTCGTCTGTCTCAGGCCTAAAGGTGTCCCGTAATTTATATCCTATCTTGTTGAAAAATGCACCCATGGATTATATATTCTATTTCGGTTGGTATTTCGTATAATACGACATACTATGTACATCGCACTAGTTTTAATAGTAACCAATTTGAATATATATTATCCTGAAGAATGTTCGACATGAGACGTACGAATTAAGTTATTGTTAAAACTAACCTCATTTGCCGTATTTTGGCTTATTATTGGCACTATTTCCAAAAAGATGAAACGAAAATCAAAGTATTTGAAATGTTTACGACTCGTTAAATACATCTCGTGACCAGAAATCGCCCGTTTAACGCTTTTGACGACCATCTCGCGACCTGGGGCGGTATTCATAAACGTGTCTTAAAATTAAGCAAATGCTTAAGCATGCGGCATCCTCTACTAGCTAAGCTAAGTTAAGCGGTACGTATACGCGTGTAGTAAACAAACCGTTTCAACCGTCTTTCGTCCTGGAATCGGCTAGAAGGAAGTTTTTGCGGGTACAGTTCGAGCGGTGGCCGTGGGTGCGGGAAACGTAATGTGCGTTTAGCATCCCAGGTTTCCACCAGGGATCGAAAAAGTTCTGAAACTTTTCAATAGGTTCCATTTAAAACAAATGCCGCGGAACTTTTTTAAAAATGTTCTCACATTATAAGTTCTCAGAAGAACCGATAAAATAAAAGTTCTTGAAAATAAAAGTTCTAGTTGGAATGGAACTTATAAAATATAAGAATAAAAATTTCTGTATAACAGGAACAGATATTTTGTTCACCGATATTAAAAAAGTTCTCAATCGTTGTAACAAACACTAAATACTATTCAATGGATAGTACTACAAGAATATTAAATAATTCATACAGTTAAATTGATATTTTGAATGTGTTATTTATATGTAATACTTACCTACGTAGATGTTTTAGAATCATTATAATAAAAGCTCCATGAAAACAAGTTATATTAGAACGTTTATTAAAAAAGTTTTCATAAGATAAAGAAAAGTACTAAACTATTAGGTACGAGTTTTATTTAACAATATAATATCATATTCTTCAAATGTTTATTTAATAAAAGGTATAAAAATCATAATATAATTAATCTTGTCAAGAATATTTAATTTAATTTTACATGTAATTTAATTTTACAAGCAAAATATTTTCTAGGTTTGTAGAACTTAAATTATATCTATGGTCGTTTAATATAAACTTCAATGTTGAAAAGGCACGTTGAACGCTAACTTGAGTAGCAGGGACACCATGAATTACTTTTGCTGCTTTGTAACGGTGTGGGAATTTGTATTTCATTTCTTCCCAATAATCTAACAAATTACATTCTAACGAAATCAGTTTTGGTTTGTACTCGTCAATATTTCTGATAAAAGTGTTTAAATACGATAATCTATTATGACTATAATACTATCACGCTGAACTGCAAAACATAAATAGTATAATAATACGTAGATGTATACCTATTCATATATTCTATTCCTGAAATATAAATATTGTATATTATATTAGAGATTTTCTATGTATTTCGGTTCATGTAAGTTAAAAAAAATATTATTTAGGTATTATTCTTGACAAGTTCTCTTTTCCGTTCAATACATCTTATGAAACCATTAATTACTTATGTTATAATTTTCATACCCTTTATTAAATAAACACATGAAGAATATTATAACATATTGTTAAATAAAACTTGTACCTAATAGTTGAGTACTTTCCTTATCTTTTGAAAACTTTTTTAATAAATGTTCTAATGTAACTTTTTTCTATGGAACTTTTATTATGTACGTTCTAAAATATCTGTTCCATGAGAACACTTTTTAAAGAAGTTCCTGAAGGTAGCATTTGTTTCGTTAAAAATTCCACAGAAACATATATTTTCCGAATCGAAACAAATAAGTTCTAACAGAATTTTTAAAAAACGAGGGTCCGAGAACTTTTTCCATCCCTGGTTTCCACATCGTCCCAGAGAGCACGATTGTCGATGCGTCTTTGTTTTGTCAACGCGCTACGCGCGGTTCATATGGTACGGGCCTGAGGCGTTCCGAGCTTCTAGGCTAGCGCTGTCCAGTGTAGGGGCCCCTCATGCGCCTGCTTCCCCTTCCAATCTTTCTCTCACACAGCGTGCCTTCCGTTGTCAGGGAGACCGCGCGACGCTAAGAAGGCTACCGTGACGGGCTAGCCGGGCTAGCGTCTTCGCGGTTAGCGTCGCGCGGTATCCCTGACAACGCGGACGAGAGTGGGAGAACCCCAATCTCCCGCGGGAGCGACCTTGGACAGCGCCCTTCCTGCGACCATCCTCCTTCCTGTGTCGCAGACTTAGGTTGACCATATACAAGGTCTGCTTGAGGCCTGTGTTGACTTATGGTGGACAGGTGTGGGCCTGTGCCGCGAAATCTGCCCTTGCTGCGGCCCGAGTCACGCAAAGCCGTGCACTCAAGATCAACCTGGGAAGGCCTTTGCTGTATCCTACCGCTGACTTGAATAAGGAGGCTGGCATAGAACCCTTCCTTGAATATATTCAGGGTATCATTTCCGCATACTCGGTTGAAGATCACTCTAACCCGCTGCTCAGGCTTACTGGGACGTACGATAGAAACCGTATCTGGCTTTTACATGTTTTATCAATTCGTCCAGATTATTGAACAGTTTGCCCCATATGCTATCTCTGGCGGCCTTTACCTAAAACTTCTTTTAAAAACGATGATTCTAACGCGGGAGGAACAAAGACTGCGCCGTTTGTAATATCTTGTAAAAAGTTTTTTAAGGGTATGTTTTTACCATCGTAAAACGGAATGTTTAAAGTACTGTGCTGAAGTGTGAAGCACTCCGCCATCGATGTCATCATAGCGTTTGAAACATTTAGATGATTTGAAGAATTATTTCCAGAAACATTCGCGTTCGTGCCCGTAGCACCCGTTCGTCCTGTCTCCGACATTTTGAGTACTAAGTTTACCAACACAAGATCACACACAAAATTGGGAAATAAACAGTAGCGAATATGTCAAAATACAAAAAAAAAATAAATGATAGTATTTTCAAAATAAATATAAATGTTATCGGCGCACAGGTTCGGTCTTCAAAAACTATCTTAATTTATAATAACACAATTTGCTTTAATTTTTAACTCAAAATTTTCCAACGTTTCGGTCTGCATTTAGACCCTTATCAAGGAAAGTAATAGAATTTCAGAAAAATAATTTTCAAAATAAAGTTTGGAACGCCACCAAAGTGTCCGACAATTGAACGTCACACTCGAACTTTTCAAGGAATTTATATAAAGCAAAATAGGATAAATTCACTGCTTCGAGTAACGGCATGCCCGTCGCTTCATTGGCTTCGAGCACCCTCTTCCACGCAGCACGTAGAAGACGCTATGGAAGCTAGCGTCCTCGGACCGCCCACCTGGACTAGCCTGCCCTAGGCTGAAATAACTGACCCTCTTGGGAGCCCAAGTGGCAGCGATCACTGAGGCCCCCAAGATTCACAGTTATTCAAGCCTATCGTACGGGCACGAGGTTGCACCTTACACTACTACAGTTTTCCCTATCCGTGGCGTGCTTACATTACTATTGGCTTTTGAGCTCCCTTTCTGCGCCGCTATGGTAAACATCATGAAGGCCTTACTCCCAAATGGGTCGATGTGGCCATTCCTGGGCTAATGCCAATATTGACCCTCCGTTACCTCTGGCAATCGCAATTTTTTTAACAAAGTTTGGAATTACTTTTTACATGAGACGGCGTTAGCCTATCGATATACAATTGATCTAATTATAGGAAAGAATGCGCAACTCACACACTCTATCGCTCAATTTTCCTATTGTTCGAATTTTGTTATCATTTTTGGTTTTGCCTTTGGATTATACGATGTCTATTCCGTGCCTGAGAAAGAAAGAATCGCACTCACTCTTGATATTTATGATTATATATTTAAAAACAGTAGAAAAATCCTAATCAAACAGACTTATTCGTTATCAGCAACAGTGCTGGCTGTTATTGAATTACGGATTTTTATGACAATACGAACTGCGATTACTTTTCGTTAATTTCCTGTTACATTACCTTTTCGTGGGTATGTATACTCGTTATGTTATTAATAACGTATGTATATTCGTTATTAAGTAGTATAGCTAGGACAGTTCTAACCCGGGTGTGCTGATGGGAGCGCGGGGGGGGGGGGAAGTGAGGGCGCGCGGCGGAGGGAAACCTGGGCGCGGGGCCTGTGGGGAGAGGAAGACAGGTTGCGCGCGCACGAGCCGCGGAGTGGGGCAAGCCGCGATGATGGAGGGGATCACTCCGGACCGAGCCGCCGCGAGCGGAGAGGTCTGGAGTATAAACGATGAATCTTAAAATTATGTGGTGAGGAAAGACGGGCAAATAAATGGAGAAACAATCTAAGTTTTAGAAATTTATTTAACGTTAAATAAATTTCGAATATAAAATTTGAATATAAATATAAATATAAAAATGGAATATAAAATATAAAAATTGAATATAAATATAAATATAAAAATGGAATATAAAATATAAAAATTGAATATAAATATAAATATAAAAATGGAATATAAAATATAAAATTTGAATATAAATATAAATATAAAAATGGAATATATATAAAAAACTATTCTGAAGGGGGGGGGGGGGGCGGTGATGACGATGGCAATGCTAAAGGCGGGAATGGGGGTGCTGGGCGCCTCATCATTATAAATCGCCACTATAATTGGTATGGTCGCAGCCGCGCCACCCCATATTCATTTACATGCCGCCGCATCGGTTGTATATGGTTCGGTAAGTCCTAGAACACAGACACAAACATTGATACATTAAACACTGATACATTAAACATAATAAACATGAAACACACAAAACAATGCAAAGTATTACATACATGCGGCGGCGGCGACGGCGGCGGTGACCCCTCCCAATCACTTGACCATGTCGGTGATGGTGGTGGCGAACCATCGCAGGCCACCCGTGCTCCAGCTGCATTTTCGCTGACAATCGTCCAATCGTACTTAAAAAAATAAATGATTGTATTTTCAAAATAAAGTTTGGAAGGCCATCAAAGTATCCGACAATTGAACGTCACACTCGAACTTTTCAAGGAATTTATATAAAGCAAAATAGGATAAATTCACTGCTTCGAGTAACGAACAATCACTCAATGCACGATTTCAGAATCCCACCGCTGCCACCAGTTCTGTTACGCCCGGTAGCTACGGTAGGCGTAGAGTCCAGATATGCGGTATCTAAAGACGATCTGATCGGAAGAATTGCTACGCGCGTTACATTACATTTGCATATTTAAGGAAACTTTTGATTATTATTATTGTGGTTCTAAAATTTAGTCCTATACAGGACTCGCATTGAGTGACTATCTTCCACGCAGCACGTAGAAGACGCTATGGAAGCTAGCGTCCTCGGACCGCCCACCTGAACTAGCCTGCCCTAGGCTGAAATAACTGACCCTCTTGGGAGCCCAAGTGGCAGCGATCACTGAGGCCCCCAAGATTCACAGTTATTCAAGCCTATTGTACGCGCATGAGGTTGCACCTTATACTACTACAGTTTTCCCTATCCGTGGCGTGCTTACGTTACTATTGGCTTTTGAGCTCCCTTTCTGCGCCGCTATGGTAAACATCATGAAGGCCTTACTCCCAAATGGGTCGATGTGGCCATTCCTGGGCTAATGCCAATATTGACCCTCCGTTACCTCTGGCAATCGCAATTTTTTTAACAAAGTTTGGAATTACTTTTTACATGAGACGGCGTTAGCCTATCGATATACAATTTATCTAATTATAGGAAAGAATGCGCAACTCACACACTCTATCGATCAATTTTTCTATTGTTCGAATTTTGTTATCATTTTTGGTTTTGCCTTTGGATTATAGGGGAGACCGGGGCAGATTGTAACAAAAAAAGTTTGCACGGGTTTTTCTCGAAAGTGTTTTCTTCAATCGGGAAATAAATTGCGTGATTTACTACTTACATATGTGGTGAACTAATTGCGTGAAAGTACGTGACAAAATCTTGGACACTTAGACATCTAGCTTCATCTTAAACAAACCTGAACCTTTGTTACAATGTGCTCCAGTCCGGGGTAAAAAGTAACAGCATGTGGGGTAAATTGTAACGCATCTGTTTTATTTATTTAAACGCAAACGTAAACGAACATAAACATTTCTAACATATATAAATGAAAAAAAATATCATTAATAAACGTTTTATATACATGAGTTGCACAATTAGTGCTTATTCACTATCCGAATTGCAATTGTGGCAGATATAAGGAATATTTCTCACAGTGCAGCTTTCATGTGAACCACATTTTACATTGATTGCACATAATCCAACGTTCGTTAGGTTTACTGTTGCTATATGCTTCAGTGCAAACCAAGCACAAATATTTACCTTCTGAGGAATTATCAGACTCTATATATAATATGTAATATGTAACATGTAACATGTAACATGTAACATGTAACATGTAACATGTAACATGTAACATGTAATATGTAATATGTAATATGTAATATGTAATATGTAATATGTAATATGTAATATGTAATATGTAATATGTAATATGTAATATGTAATATGTAATATGTAATATGTAATATGCAATATGTAATATGTAATATGTAATATTATATAATAACCCCTTTCTGTTTTTTTCTTGTATGTTCTCATCCTAAAAGTAACTAATATTTCAGCAAATATCATGTTTGCGTTATCACCATTTAGAGCGGGGTAAGTTGTAACATGTTACATTTTGCCCCAAGCAGTTTGTTACAATTCACCCCGAGGTCGAATTTTTGCCTTTTATCTCAGCTAACGAGAAACTTAACATCGAATTACTGAAATGCGTATAGATTATGATAAACCAATGTCTACTGCTTCGTTTGCGACAAAGAAGGAAAAATTCAAGCGGTTTCTAATAACGGTTAATTGAAATCAAAGTGCTAGGACAAAATTTACTTACGTAACCTAAATACTAAAATTCTAGGCTATAACCACAAAATGGATAAACAACGCTCATTTGCTTTACTCAAACTGACGGTGCTAATATCGTCAAGCAGCTCTCGGATGCTGTGGGTTGTCAGATTAGTCGTTCAGAAGATTTTACTTATGTTACAATTTACCCCGTGTTACAATCTGCCCCGGTCTCCCCTATGTCATAAACCCGGAAACGAGCACGCGTTCGGTCGTGGCCGCCGGTTCAGATGGCCCCGCGTTGGAAGATCTTTCCAGTCAAATTCAAGCCATCCGCGAAATGATGGAAAAACTTCTTGTATCTCCGGCAACGGCAAACAATTTTGCCGTTCCAGGTTCCTCCCGTTTCGATAGGAAACCCGTATTAAATTACAATTATATTCCGGACCAGGATCCATCGCCCCAGATCACATTAAAAGACGCCGTAGAAACGGTCCCAGAGTTTAACGGTCACAACATGTCCGTTTTGCAATTCGCGAGAGCCTGCAATAGGGCTAAGGCTCTGGTTCCCTCGCAAGCCGAATCCCAGTTAGCGAGGTTGTTGAGAAATAAACTGCAAGACCATGCGTACTTGGCTGTTGAGGATCGGGTCTTCGATACCCCAAGAGCAATTTTCGCTTTGAAATGTCGCACCTTTATGGCTTCCAAAGGGGATTTATCGCAAAAAAGAAAATATAAAAAAATTTAAAAATCCGGTTTTTCCCACAACCATGGAAAATCGCTGATTTTCAACTACAAATTTTATCATATAAAAATTTACATTTCTAGAAAAAGACTATTAGACCATTATTGTATAAGTATTACGAATTTACAATTATCACTGAAAAGTTGAAAGATTCAGAAATACGAAAATGGTAACTCAAAAAATGACGCTGGGGTACAGTGACCACGAAGAGTTAAACGTACCTTCTCCCCTACTAAAACGTCGGACTACTACCGTGGAGAACTCGCCAACGTTATCAAAGGATCCAACGAGCACATATTGGAGTACATCTCACGCGTAAAAGACCTCCGATTCGCCATTCTAGAAGAAGATAGGGAATATTACCGCGACTTCGCGCGAAATCACCCTCAGGATCTGGATCGCCTAACTCTAGATTCTTTCGTCGACGGCTTTCCACCTCACATAAGGACGAGACTACTACAACACCAATTCAAAACGCTCGACGAAGCGTTTGATTTGGCTGTCTTTGTGGACAAAGAAATTGACAGGGACCGTCTCCGATTCTCCGAACAGAAGACTCCTCATGGAGCAACCAAGGTTCAGCTCTTATATATCAAGCACCCAAAGCTCCCTTACTGGAACAAGAGCCGAACTCCTCCTACAATACCACCAGAGTTACTCATCTGCGATTATTGCGATGAGCCCGGACACGAGACTTCGCTATGCAGAAAACGCATCTTTACCATCAACGAGGACCCCAGAGCCTTGTGGGAAACGGAGTCGGGAATTACCCCGTCGGGTACCGACGAATGCGAACCATGGTGTGGGCCCAGCAGGAGCGCAATCACCTATGATTCAACCTTAAGTACCAACGATACCTTAAAAATTGGCGCCGTTCAACTAAACCCAGTTGGCGAAGCTCCATATGTGAGAATGCACTCGCCAGACTTCTGGAAAATACCCGAGTTACTGATTGAAACCGGCTCTGAGGTAAATTTCCTAAAAATTCAAGCTGTAAAACAATTCCAAGCCGTTGACACGGAGAAGCAGTTGGACTTCCATGGGATTTCTATCTCATTCGTGAACAAGAATCCAGTCGTGTTACCTGCGAGGTCAAAATCCTCCTTTTTCGTACACACAGCTAATCTGGACCTAAACGACCACCTGCAAATTATAAACTCTAGCGAGATTGACACTCCAAGCACCATGTCCACCATCGAAGTAGAGGAATCCAACAGAGTAATTCCAGAATCCAAATCAGTACGACTAAAAGAGGCTACGATGCCGATAGGTATCACTCCCATCCCCGACCTAATAAAAAACAAGTTCCTTCTAGCCCAGGATCCGTCGATCCACCACCTCGAGTCATCCACGAAGGTGCACTCACTCTTACCCCCTGCGCTATACGCCAAATCAACCCTTATCCTAAACTCCCAAGAGCCTCATGCTGTTGCGCCAGAACTGGAAATAATACAAAATTCTGCGGAAGCTCCTTCAAGGACGGAAAATTTACTTCAGTCAATCTCCAAAGAGCACCCGATTCCTGGGAAAAGTGATAAGTTCGCTGACGCAGAGTTTTCTAAAGTTGCTCGTCCACTACCCCAACTATTGAAAAAGGACACATTATTTGACTGGGGACCGTCCCAACAAACTGCTTTTAACCACTTAAAGTCGGCATTACAGAAGGAACCAATCCTGCAATACCCGAACTTTGAGCTGGAATTCCGTGTCACTACATACGCCTCTGAATATGCTATAGGAGGAGTATTAAGTCAGACAGTCGTTGGAAAAAACCTGCCAATCGCTTATACCCCCCGCATCCTGAATAACGCGGAAAATTTACGAAAATCAATCTCAAAAGACCACTCGAACCCTGGGAAGAGCAATAAGGTCGCTGACGCTGCACCTCACACAACGAAGCGAATTAAAGAATTCCTTGGATTAACCGGATATCACGGAAGGTTTATCCCAGAACCTTCTAGAATGGCTCGCCCATTGACCTCACCATCGAAGAAGGCTGCATCATTCGACTGTGGACCGTCCCAACAAACCGCTTCCGACCAATTAAAATCAGCATTGCAGAAGGAACCCATCCTACAATATCCGAATTTTGAGCCAGAAATTCCACCACGATCCTCCCCAGAAAACATACGTGAACGACTGCCTACAACAAGAGCAGGCAACACTTATATATTACCCATGCAGGGTTTATTCAAAAAATATTTTGTGTGAATGCTCCGCAGCCTATGCACACCAATTAGAATCGCTGACGTATTTATTAAAAGATTCATTTATCACGTCGGAGGTCCTAGAGCCGTCCTCACCAACCAAGCAGCAAATTCTACTCGCAATTTTACGAAAGCAGTTGCGCGGAAATGTAAAGTCCAACAATTCTGAAACACAGCCTTTCACCCACCGTCTAACGGCTCTTTAGAGAGATTGCATCTCGTTTTGACCGAATATTTAAAAATGTTTATCGGTAGATACACTGACTGGGGCGAATGGACCAACTTGGCCGCGTTCTCGTATAATGCCAGTGTCCGCGAGTGCACTAAATACACTCCGCATGAATTATTATTCGCGAAATTAGTTCGGATATCCAGCCGGAACCTGGTTCCTGTAGAAACCCAAAACGAAACATACCATGGTTACCTTTCGAAACTGAGTAGGAAACTACGGAACAAAAGACATTACGACCGCGATACCCACTTGCGCGAGAGTCCAGGTTGACCTGGATGTTTTTTTTTTACCTCCGGTTGGGATGAGGAAGTGTTCTTTTCCTTTTTCTGTTTTAATTTTTTCTCTTTTGTTCTTATCGAGTCGCTTTCGTCGTATGATGAGGAATCAGAGTCCGATGAGATAATTCTAAATTGCTTGCGCGGACCTGGATTTTCCGAGGTTGAGGCAGTAGTTTCCCGTTGTCGCGTATTATAGTGATGGAATTGTTTTTGTTTTTTATTCTCATGAGAGTTCGTTTCTGAATGTGTTCGTTTCGCGTCTAATGGTAATGCTATCGGGTTTATAGACAATGCGTCCGCGTTTGTATTATATTTCCCCGGTTTATACAAGATTTTATAATCATATTCTGCGAGTCTGATTTTCCATCGCATTAAAGGAGATGTGGGATTTGACAGATTTTGTAGCCATTCTAACGATTTATGGTCCGTTATTAAGTAAAATTTTCTACCATAAATGTAAGGTCTAAAATGAAATACCGCGTATATGATTGCTAATAGTTCTCGTTCGGTCGGAGAGTAACGTGTTTCTGCATCATTTAAGGCCTGAGATGCCTAAGCTACTGGTAAATCTTTTCCAAGACTTTTTTTCAAAGTCTGGAAATTGTATTCAAAGTCTGGGGTTTCAAACGCTTCTTGTTGCTTGTGAGTCCATTCGAGTGAATAATTTTTCTTGGTGAGATTGGATAGTGGCCTTGCAATTTTTGAAAAGTCCTTTATGAATCGCCTATAATAACCGCTCAGTCCTAAGAACTGTTTTACATTTTTTACAGTTGCAGGTGTTGAAAATTCTTTTACAGCTACTACTTTTCGTGGGTCAGGTTTGACTCCTTCTTCTCCTATTATGTGTCCTAGGTACGATACTTCTTTCTTTAAAAATTCACATTTATCCGGTTGGAGATGGAGGTTGGCGTCCGTCAGTCTATTCATTAGGCGTTTAAATTTTGTTGCGTGTTCTTTAAGAGAGATGGCATATATAACAATATCGTCCAGATATACAAAGAGTTCTATTCCTTGAAGGTCTGTTAAGACTTGGTCCATAAGTCTTTGGAAGGTGGCTGGTGCGTTTTTAAGACCAAATGGCATTCTGTTAAATTCAAAATGTCCGTATATTGTGGAGAAGGCTGTTTTGTGACGATCGACCGGGTGCATTGGAATTTGGTGGAATCCGGATGCAAGATCGAATACAGAGAAGTACTTGACACTTCCTAACTGATCTAGTATGTCAGTTATGTTTGGCAGAGGATAGGCATCTCCCATTGGTTTCTGGTTTAATTTTCTAAAATCAATCACAACTCTGGATCCCTTTTCGCCTTGTGCGTCTTCTTTTTTGAGTACTATCTATATATGTGATATTTAGGGAGATGATGAAGGCTGTATTATTCCTTTCTCAAGTAATTCTTTAGTCTGTTTCTTTACTTCTTCCTTATATGTTTGGGGATATCTATATTGCTTCGTGAAGACGGGGACGTCGTTTTCTGTTATAATTCTATGGTATGTTTTATTTGTTGCTTCTAGTTTTTCTCCCGGAAGGTAAAATCTGTCTGCGTGTTATTTTATTAGTTTCTCTATACTGGCTCGTTCTTCTGAATTTAAATGATCTAATCGTAATTGTTGGAGTAGTTGGTGCGTCCTGCTAGTTTGTTTGTATTTGTCTGGTGTCTCCTCCTCTACAGGTGCTTCTTCAAATGGTTCTGATTCAACGGATGGTACAGGAATTTTGATATCTTTTGTAGATGTGTTTATTGCAAAGAGATATGCTACGCCGTTGTTATTTGTTACAATCGCATTTCCCATGTGTAAGTTAGGGTGAATTTTGATTTTTGGAAGATATTCTGTTTTAAACTGTGTATTAAGGACTCGTACAAATATTTGGCTCCTGGTTCTTGCTGGTATCGTGACCGTCTCTGGATTGATGAATGGGATAGTCTCCCTTTCAATGGTGATTGCCGAATTCATGTAGTCAATGGTTGCTCCGTTGGTCTGGAAGAAATCTGTCCCCAATATCCCGTCTTGTTTGATAGGGAGGTCTTCTACGACGTGGAGAATAATTTCTGTATTTAAGGTCTTTATTTTGATATACCCTATGGTATTGAGTAGGCCGTCCGTAATGTCATTGAGGTCGAAGAGAGTGTCCGTGAAAATTGGAATGTCGGGGGAGACAGCGCTCCTATTAATTATATTTAGGTCAGATCCAATGTCGATCATCAGTGTTGCTTCTTCTCCGTTAAATCCTGCTTCAGGGAGAAGGATATCAGGGGGTGTTCTTATTTGCTCCGTCTTAAGTCTGAGTATAGCCTGTCTACGTACCGCACGAGGTTGTGCTTCTTCCTTCTCTTTCCGGTCGAAGTACATCTTTTTCCTGCATTGATCCATTGTATGGCTTCTAAACTTGCAATATTCACAGTATATTTCTGGTTGATGTGTATAGTTTTGACTTCTACATTCTTGTATCTTGTGACCTGGTCTTCGGGAATGATCACAATATGCATGAGATTGAGGAACTCTATTCGTGTAATTTTGGCTTCTACAATCTTGCGTCATGTGTCCTGGCCGTCGGCAGAAGTTACAGAATGTTTCATTTTTTATGCGGCTCCTACATTCTTGTATTTTATGTCCCGGTTTTTTGCAATATTGACAATTTATTTGCCGCCAGTCGGTGCGTGAGATTTGTTGGCAAGTGGTGGAGTTATATCACTGTACATGTTGGCCATGATGAGTTCCTCGCATTGCGCAAGCTCCCCAAGTGGTGCAAGCTCCGCACCTCTTATGGACATGCAAGAGCTCACATTTAATCGTTTTAATCATCTCATGTGGGCTCCCATGGCCTGGACGACGTTACCGTCAACCCATCTACAAAGGGCTACGTTCAGCGAGGTTATAATTTTATATTTAGTGATAAAATTTACAGCGGTGACGGTCAATTCTGGCAATAAAAATATCATTTCCAATTCTTCGGTCTCACCTATGAGTGGATATTGGTCGAAATTGACGGTGCCAAACGTCAACCGCTTAAGTATTTCGGGCAATCTATTGTTGTTTGTTAAAGCTTTAAGAGTACCAGAGGACCTGAGCCCAGGGCACCGCGATATCTTTAATTCGGTCAAACTTGAACACAATGCTAAAGCCGATGAGATGCAAACATCTCTGAGATTCTCACAATTTTCAATTTCTAGAATTTCCAATTCGAAACCCCTTTCTAGAGACTTCCCCGTGAAGCTATTGTTTTGTACTGATAAATGCCGCAGGCCACTTGTTACCTCCAACAGGTATTGATCAACGGGCCCCTCGCATTTCCCCAACGACAATGATCGCAACGTCAGCGTTTCCCTTAAAGCTCGCAACGCCGATGGACGAATCGTTACGCTTCTCAAATCTAAGGTATGGAGATTCACAGAGTGATCGCAAGCTATGGCCAGTACTTGTGGTTTCAGTGAGCTAGATAGATATGAAATGAGGTACCTATCGTTACGCAGTTCTTTCGCGACGAGATAAGGACCCTTAAACTGAGGAATCAGTTTACGCGCAGCCCCTGGTGTGCTATCAAAATTCCGCAGCATAACGTACTCTCCCTCGCGATACCTGTGTGGGGGGTTTGTGTTTCGCATTAAAATGGTTTTCGTTATACTTTTGAGTTACTACAATTTTCTCGGCAGCTTTTGCCCGCACAGCATCCAAATCACATTCCATTGGTATAGTATCTCTAAAATAATCTTTTATTTTGTCGTCAGCTTGACCGCGCTGATCTTGCCCGAATAATAATTTGCTCGGGGTTTCCCCGGTTGATTTATTGATGGTGTTATTTAACAACAGCAGTTTCTCGTGTGCATAATTCGAAAAGGTTTCGCTCTTTTTCCACTTTCGCTGCTCGAAGGTTCTCCTTAGTTGTAACTTACTCGGTCGGTGATCGTACATTTTCTTTAACTCTTGCAAGATTTGCTCGACACTGAGTTGTAGATGCTCAGGTTTGGCTTGAAACCACGCTGCAGCCTTGCCCTTTAGCTTGCTTGCAATTAGAATTTTGGTCTGTCCCTCGTCGAGCGTGTACGAGTCGCGCACCAGCTTAATTTGTTGTTCCCATTGTAAAAACATTCCCTCGGAGCCCTCGAAGTCAGCCACCAATTCTCCGATGGTCTTTATGTTTACGTTCGATCGCGAACCATGCGTCGAATTGTCCGAACGTGGAGAGTTCCTTAACGTTTCATTCTCTCTATGCGCTAATTGCAATTCGCGAAGAGTCAATTCGTTCTCACGGCTTAAAAGTTCCATCTCCCTCATCACGAGGTCTCGTTCCGACGGTGCTGGTGCCCAGTCATTCAGCGAAACCGACGCACCTTCACCGGCGTTTGCATCGTCCTCGTCTGTGACGCGCTGGTCGTCCCGCTCTGGTTCAGGAATATTTCCATCTGGGAAAACGGTTAATAATCTAGCAGCCAACTCTGCTTTTGCTCCTGACGTGATCAGTCCGGCTTGTCGAAGCTTCTCCTTAAGCTCGTTCACTGATAATTCACTCACGGTTTTCATGGTGATACCTACGTCAGCGTAATACACTTTCTGACAAAGTACCGTTAATAACTAGTGACGCCAGGCACGTAAATGGTTCACTAAATCACAAATAACGTAACTGCGCAAATCTGCACTAATGTCTTTCAGTACCCGATCCGAATCCGCACTGGTTTCGCGACGTAACAATGCACGCACCAGGCCTTCTACGCGTGTAACTGCGCAACGCCACCCAAAAATGCGATGCAACTACGAAGCTGATCAAATGCAGCGTAACGCATTAAAATCTGCGGAATACGGCACGTAATAATACAGGCACTGAACTGCTAACCACAGGATAGGGCACTTTGTCCCACTTCTGATGTTGTAAGGGACTGGGTTAAATAATACGTCTCGTTTATGCGGCTGGTTAGCAACGAATGACTTTATTTGCGACTCGCCTACCGACGGAAGCTTCCGTCGATCGTCCCTTGTTTTACAAGCAGACGCTCCTCCGGGAACGCCATATTGCTTGGCGCGTTTTCCAAATCTTACATAGGTACTATTGTTATAAACTTACATTTATGTATTATATATGCTTATGGTACATACATTATTTAGTCAATACTTTGAATAAATATTTACATTTCTGTAGAAGTAAATTATTTGAGAAAATTATTATTATAGGAAAGAATGCGCAACTCACACACTCTATCGATCAATTTTTCTATTGTTCGAATTTTGTTATCATTTTTGGTTTTGCCTTTGGATTATACGATGTCTATTCCGTGCCTGAGAAAGAAAGAATCGCACTCACTCTTGATATTTATGATTATATATTTAAAAACAGTAGAAAAATCTTAATCAAACAGACTTATTCGTTATCAGCAACAGTGCTGGCTGTTATTGAATTACGGATTTTTATGACAATACGAACTGCGATTACTTTTCGTTAATTTCCTGTTACATTACCTTTTCGTGGGTATGTTATTAAGTAGGATAGCTAGGACAGTTCTAACCCGGGTGTGCTGAGGGGAGCGCCGGGGCGGGGGGAAGTGAGGGCGCGCGGCGGAGGGAAACCTGGGCGCGGGGCCTGTGGGGAGAGGAAGACAGGTTGCGCGCGCACGAGCCGCGGAGTGGGGCAAGCCGCGATGATGGAGGGGGTCACTCCGGACCGAGCCGCCGCGAGACCTCTCCGGACCGGAGAGGTCTGGAGTATAAACGATGAATCTTAAAATTATGTGGTGAGGAAAGACGAGCAAATAAATGGAGAAACAATCTAAGTTTTAGAAATTTATTTAACGTTAAATAAATTTCGAATATAAAATTTGAATATAAATATAAATATAAAAATGGAATATAAAATATAAAATTTGTAGGGTGAAATAGAAAATAAACTTTATTAAACGTTATTACAATCGGACTGCCAGAGCGCGACTGGCTTTTGGGTCCGCCCGACGTGAATTCGTCGGCTAACCCCCGAGCCTCCGCGGGGCTCCGGCGGGCCACCAAGAGCACCGCCGCAACGCAGCGCCCGGGCACACCTGCCTTCAAAGGGCACCGCCGCTACGCAGTTCTCTGCCTATAAATTTGAATATAAATATAAAAATGGAATATATATAAAAAACTATTCTTAAGGGGGGGGGGGGGGGGGGCGGTGATGATGATGGCAATGCTAAAGGCGGGAATGGGGGTGCTGTGCGCCTCATCATTATAAATCGCCACTGTAATTGGTATGGTCGCAGCCGCGCCACCCCATATCCATTTACATGCCGCCGCATCGGTTGTATATGGTTCGGTAAGTCCTAGAACACAGACACAAACATTGATACATTAAACACTGATACATTAAACATAATAAACATGAAACACACAAAACAATGCAAAGTATTACATACATGCGGCGGCGTTGACGGCGGCGGTGACCCCTCCCAATCACTTGACCATGTCGGTGATGGTGGTGGCGAACGCTAGAAGATAGAAACCCACAATTTAATATTGGCACGACCACATGATTTAATAGCACTCGATTTAAAAAAAAGTTAACCGCGGTAAATGATAAAATATTTATATGTTCATACCTCGGGGTTGCACTCCGGGACGATTCTCGACAGTCCCATTTTTTACCAAATGATGAAGAACAAAAGCATCCTACTTTTGCAAAGCTTTGAAGACAACTGGTCTCGCTGCATTTCCTGGCTCTCGCATGTTAAAACCCCCTCCTGTTATGAAATCGAGAAGTGTCTAGCTTTGCAAAAGTAGGATGCTTTTGTTCTTCATCATTATCGTCGCAGGCCACCCGTGCTCCAGCTGCATTTTCGCTGACAATCGTCCAATCGTACTTAAAAAAATAAATGATTGTATTTTCAAAATAAAGTTTGGAAGGCCACCAAAGTGTCCGACAATTGAACGTCACACTCGAACTTTTCAAGGAATTTATATAAAGCAAAATAGGATAAATTCACTGCTTCGAGTAACGAACAATCACTCAATGCACGATTTCAGAATCCCACCGCTGCCACCAGTTCTGTTACGCACGGTAGCTAAGGTAGGCGTAGAGTCCAGATATGCGGTATCTAAGGACGATCTGATCGGAAGAATTGCTACGCGCGTTACATTACAATTTAATATTTAAGGAAACTTCTGATTATTATTATTGTGGATCTAAAATTTAGTCCTATACAGGACTCGCATTGAGTGACTATCTTCCACGCAGCACGTAGAAGACGCTATGGAAGCTAGCGTCCTCGGACCGCCAACCTGAACTAGCCTGCCCTAGGCTGAAATAACTGACCCTCTTGGGGGCCCAAGTGGCAGCGATCACTGAGGCCCCCAAGATTCACAGTTATTCAAGCCTATCGTACGCGCATGAGGTTGCACCTTACACTACTACAGTTTTCCCTATCCGTGGCGTGCTTACGTTACTATTGGCTTTCGAGCTCCCTTTCTGCGCGGCTATGGTAAACATCATGGAGGCCTAACTCCCAAATGGGTCGATGTGGCCATTCCTGGGCTAATGCCAATATTGACCCTCCGTTACCTCTGGCAATCGCAATTTTTTTAACAAAGTTTGGAATTACTTTTTACATGAGACGGCGTGGCCTATCGATATACAATTTATCTAATTATAGGAATGAATGCGCAACTCACACACACTATCGATCAATTTTTCTATTGTTCGAATTTTGTTATCATTTTTGGTTTTGCCTTTGGATTATAGGGGACACCGGGGCAGATTGTAACAAAAAAAGTTTGCACGGGTTTTTCTCGAAAGTGTTTTCCTCAATCGGGAAATAAATTGCGTGATTTACTACTTACATATGTGGTGAACTAATTGCGTGAAAGTACGTGACAAAATCTTGGACACTTAGACATCTAGCTTCATCTTAAACAAACCTGAACCTTTGTTACAATGTGCCCCAGTCCGGGGTAAAAAGTAACAGCATGTGGGGTAAATTGTAACGCATCTGTTTTATTTATTTAAACGCAAACGTAAACGCACATAAACATTTCTAACATATATAAATGAAAAGAAATATCATTAATAAACGTTTTATATACATGAGTTGCACAATTAGTGCTTATTCACTATCCGAATTGCAATTGTGGCAGATATAAGGAATATTTCTCACAGTGCAGCTTTCATGTGACCACATTTTACATTGATTGCACATAATCCAACGGTCGTTAGGTTTACTGTTGCTATATGCTTCAGTGCAAACCAAGCACAAATATTTATCTTCTGAGGAATTATCAGACTCTATATACAATATATATATATAATATATAATATATAATATATAATATATAATATTACATAATAACCCTTTTCTGTTTTTTTCTTGTATGTTCTCATCCTAAAAGTAACTAATATTTCAGCAAATAACATGTTTGCGTTATCACCATTTAGAGCGGGGTAAGTTGTAACATGTTACATTTTGCCCAAAGCAGTTTGTTACAATTCGCCCCGAGATCGAATTTTTGCCTTTTATCTCAGCGAACGAGAAACTAAACATCGAATTACTGAAATGCGTATAGATTATGATAAACCAATGTCTACTGCTTCGTTTGCGACAAAGAAGGAAAAATTCAAGCGGTTTCTAATAACGGTTAATTGAAATCAAAGTGCTAGGACAAAATTTACTTACGTAACCTAAATACTAAAAATCTAGGCTATAACCACAAAATGGATAAACAACGCTCATTTGCATTACTCAAACTGACGGTGCTAATATCGTCAAGCAGCTCTCGGATGCTGTGGGTTGTCAGATTAGTCGTTCAGAAGATTTTACTTATGTTACAATTTACCCCGTGTTACAATCTGCCCCGGTCTCCCCTATGTCATAAACCCGGAAACGAGCACGCGTTCGGGCGTGGCCGCCGGTTCAAATGGCCCCGCGTTGGAAGATCTTTCCAGTCACATTCAAGCCATCCGCGAAATGATGGAAAAACTTCTTGTATCTCCGGCAACGGCAAACAATTTTGCCGTTCCAGGTTCCTCCCGTTTCGATAGGAAACCCGTATTAAATTACAATTATATTCCGGACCAGGATCCATCGCCCCAGATCACATTAAAAGACGCCGTTGAAACGGTCCAAGAGATTAACGGTCACAACATGTCCGTTTTGCAATTCGCGAGAGCCTGCAATAGGGCTAAGGCTCTGGTTCCCTCGCAAGCCGAATCCCAGTTAGCGAGGTTGTTGAGAAATAAACTGCAAGACCATGCGTACTTGGCTGTTGAGGATCGGGTCTTCGATACCCCAAGAGCAATTTTCGATTTGAAATGTCGCACCTTTATGGCTTCCAAAGGGGATTTATCGCAAAAAAGAAAATATAAAAAAATTTAAAAATCCGGTTTTTCCCAGAACCATGGAAAATCGCTGATTTTCAACTACAAATTTTATCATATAAAAATTTACATTTCTAGAAAAAGACTATTAGACCATGATTGTATAAGTATTACGAATTTACAATTATCACTGAAAAGTTGAAAGATTCAAAAATACGAAAATGGTAACTCAAAAAATTACGCTGGGGTACAGTGACCACGAAGAGTTAAACGTACCTTCTCCCCTACTAAAACGTCGGACCACTACCGTGGAGAACTCGCCAACGTTATCAAAGGATCCAACGAGCACATATTGGAGTACATCTCACGCGTAAAAGACCTCCGATTCGCCATTCTAGAAGAAGATAGGGAATATTACCGCGACTTCGCGCGAAATCACCCTCAGGATCTGGATCGCCTAACTCTAGATTCTTTCGTCGACGCCTTCCACCTCACATAAGGACGAGACTACTACAACACTAATTCGAAACGCTCGACGAAGCGTTTGATTTGGCTGTCTTTGTGGACAAAGAAATTGACAGGGACCGTCTCCGATTCTCCGAACAGAAGACTCCCAAATTAATCTGCCAACTCTGCAACAAGACAGGCAATGACGCACGGTCCTGTTGGAGCAACCAAGGTTCAGCCTTCCAACTTCCCGAGAGACAACCTCCAAACCGCGCCGCGGAATAAGGGTATCAAGCACCCAAAGCTCCCTTACTGGAACAAGAGCCGAACTCCTCCTACAATACCACCAAAGTTACTCATCTGCGATTATTGCGATGAGCCCGAACACGAGACTTCGCTATGCAGAAAACGCATCTTTACCATCAACGAGGACCACAGAGCCTTGTGGGAAACGGAGTTGGGAATTACCCCGTCCGGTACCGACGGATACGAACCATGGTGTGGGCCCAGCACGAGCGCAATCACCTATGATTCAACCTTAAGTACCAACGATACCTTAAAAATTGGCGCCGTTCAACTAAACCCAGTTGGCGAAGCTCCATATGTGAGAATGCACTCACCAGACTTCTGGAAAATACCCGAGTTACTGATTGACACCGGCTCTGAGGTAAATTTCCTAAAAATTCAAGCTGTAAAACAATTCCAAGACGTTGACACGGAGAAGCAGTTGGACTTCCATGGGATTTCTATCTCATTCGTGAACAAGAATCCAGTCGTGTTACCTGCGAGGTCAAAATCCTCCTTTTTCGTACACACAGCTAATCTGGACCTAAACTACCACGTGCAAATTATAAACTCTAGCGAGATTGACACTCCAAGCACCATGTCCACCATCGAAGTAGAGGAATCCAACAGAGTAATTCCAGAATCCAAATCAGTACGACTAAAAGAGGCTACGATGCCGATAGGTATCACTCCCATCCCCGACCTAATAAAAAACAAGTTCCTTCTAGCCCAGGATCCGTCGATCCACCACCTCGAGGCATCCACGAAGGTGCACTCACTCTTACCCCCTGCGCTATACGCCAAATCAACCCTTATCCTAAACTCCCAAGAGCCTCATGCTGTTGCGCCGGAACTGGAAATAATACAAAATTCTGCGGAAGCTCCTTCAAGGACGGAAAATTTACTTCAGTCAATCTCCAAAGAGCACCCGATTCCTGGGAAAAGTGATAAGTTCGCTGACGCAGAGTTTTCTAAAGTTGCTCGTCCACTAACCCAACTATTGAAAAAGGACACATTATTTGACTGGGGACCGTCCCAACAAACTGCTTTTAACCACTTAAAGTCGGCATTACAGAAGGAACCAATCCTGCAATACCCGAACTTTGAGCTGGAATTCCGTGTCACTACATACGCCTCTGAATATGCTATAGGAGGAGTATTAAGTCAGACAGTCGTTGGAAAAAACCTGCCAATCGCTTATACCCCCCGCATCCTGAATAACGCGGAAAATTTACGAAAATCAATCTCAAAAGACCACTCGAACCCTGGGAAGAGCAATAAGGTCGCTGACGCTGCACCTCACACAACGAAGCGAATTAAAGAATTCCTTGGATTAACCGGATATCACGGAAGGTTTATCCCAGAACCTTCTAGAATGGCTCGCGCATTGACCTCACCATCGAAGAGGGCTGCATCATTCGACTGTGGACCGTCCCAACAAACCGCTTCCGACCAATTAAAATCAGCATTGCAGAAGGAACCCATCCTGCAATATCCGAATTTTGAGCCAGAAATTCCACCACGATCCTCCCCAGAAAACATACGTGAACGACTGCCTACAACAAGAGCAGGCAACACTTATATATTACCCATGCAGGGTTTATTCAAAAAATATTTTGTGTGAATGCTCCGCAGCCTATGCACACCAATTAGAATCGCTGACGTATTTATTAAAAGATTCATTTATCACGTCGGAGGTCCTAGAGCCGTCCTCACCAACCAAGCAGCAAATTCTACTCGCAATTTTACGAAAGCAGTTGCGCGGAAATGTAAAGTCCAACAATTCTGAAACACAGCCTTTCACCCACCGTCTAACGGCTCTTTAGAGAGATTGCATCTCGTTTTGACCGAGTATTTAAAAATGTTTATCGGTAGATACACTGACTGGGGCGAATGGACCAACTTGGCCGCGTTCTCGTATAATGCCAGTGTCCGCGAGTGCACTAAATACACTCCGCATGAATTATTATTCGGGAAATTAGTTCGGATATCCAGCCGGAACCTGGTTCCTGTAGAAACCGAAAACGAAACATACCATGGTTGCCTTTCGAAACTGAGTAGGAAACTACGGAACAAAAGACATTACGACCGCGATACCCACTTGCGCGAGAGTCCAGGTTGACCTGGGACGTCGTTTTCTGTTATAATTCTATGGTATGTTTTATTTGTTGCTTCTAGTTTTTCTCCCGGAAGGTAAAATCTGTCTGCGTGTTATTTTATTAGTTTCTCTATACTGGCTCGTTCTTCTGAATTTAAATGATCTAATCGTAATTGTTGGAGTAGTTGGTGCGTCCTGCTAGTTTGTTTGTATTTGTCTGGTGTCTCCTCCTCTACAGGTGCTTCTTCAAATGGTTCTGATTCAACGGATGGTACAGGAATTTTGATATCTTTTGTAGATGTGTTTATTGCAAAGAGATATGCTACGCCGTTGTTATTTGTTACAATTGCATTTCCCATGTGTAAGTTAGGGTGAATTTTGATTTTTGGAAGATATTCTGTTTTAAACTGTGTATTAAGGACTCGTACAAATATTTGGCTCCTGGTTCTTGCTGGTATCGTGACCGTCTCTGGATTGATGAATGGGATAGTCTCCCTTTCAATGGTGATTGCCGAATTCATGTAGTCAATGGTTGCTCCGTTGGTCTGGAAGAAATCTGTCCCCAATATCCCGTCTTGTTTGATAGGGAGGTCTTCTTCTACGACGCAAGATTCTTCTTACCACTGGCACCCCGCACGGTGGGGAAATTTGACGCATTTTCGACATTATCGACATTATTTTATAAATTCAGAACCATGTGGCAAGCATGTTCGCGCAGCAATGACTTTTTCTTTAAGAAACATGAAAGGTGGTTATCTGGCCACATATCAATTCCATTATATCAGGAAGTGGGAATAAATGAGGCAGTCAGAGCAAGAACGGACCAACCCACATTAAAAAATTTTTTTTTTCCTATTTTATATGGTTAGTAGAGCCTATTAGAATACGTTATTGCTACTAATACAATTTCGAAAAAAATGTGGGTTAGTCCGTTCTTGCTCTGACTGCCTCAAATATAGGTGGTCGGCCTTTGATAAATTTTGAGGAAGCTAGCGATCGTACAAAGCGTCGAAAAACCAAAGAACTTCGTAAGAGGAAAGTGTAAGTAGATAGGCTATGCCGATTCTGGAACAAATTGTGGCGAAGGGTGAGGCGGGGCGGGGGGTACCGCGCGATGGTGGAGGGGCAAGGAGGGTGGGGGGGGGTGTACGGAGTCCGTGGACGAGGGGGATGACGTCACAGGGGGAGGGGGATTTCAAAATGGTGTCGACCGAGTTCGTTGGCGAGGGGGATGACGTCACAGGGGAGGGGGTGGATTTTCAAAATTTCAAAATGGGATTTTTAGATGAGCACCCGACACCGATTGTGCGACTACACTCGAAGCGCATCATTTTGCCGTTAGGTTACCGATTTCCGAACACGGACCGCATCACCTGGAAAAGTCGTATCACCCATTCGGCGCTATTCGTGCGTGTCTGGTAGACAAAATCCATTGGGATTAAGCGAATATGGAGGGGTTCATGGACATGTACAAAGTTTTGTCTCGGATGTCTAAGCTTTTACGCAGTATTGCGGAATTCCCAGGCTGGGTGGATCAATGCGACACGTACCTGCAACTCATCCGCGAGTACCAGAGCAGCGGAAGGGTGACAGTGGCCGCGAAACAACGCCTATGCGAGCAAGAATATCCCTCCTCAAACGAATAACGTTTACACATGCATGGATGTACGTGAATAAACACACTGTTTTTAATAAAAATATGTTTATTAAAATATTTTTTTTTTAAATATATTAAAATTAATTTTTACAAAAATTTAAAAAATTTTCAAAATGTGTAGGAAACAAGGTTTCCCAAGGTTTCAATAAAAGTAAAAAGTTTATTAAAACAAGTAAAATACAGACAAGATCTTAACAACTACACACATACACAACGTCTATCGTCAAACAACTATATCAAAACCGTCTTAAACTCTCCACAACCGTCTTCGATCGTCCACGCTTCGTTGTTCTTCACGCACTCCCTCCGACCGTCGCCAACGCCTCGACCCTCCCCTCCCTTTCACTCTCTCCCCCACACTTGTTGCCAAGTCAAACGTCTCCCAACGTCGTCAAGCGATCCTCTGTTCTCCCGCGACCCAAGCCGACCAAGCGGCAACCCCGCCCGTGGCCTGCCACGCGTTACCGTCGTCGTTCCGGCCGTTCGGTGTACCCAGAACTCTATCGTTCCTACAAATGGCCATGTCAGTTATTCCTGCAACACACAGAGAAAACATCAAATATATACATATACATATATACAGGGTGATTGTGCCGAAACGCCTGATTTGCCTCGCAACCGTGACGAGTTAACCCAAACCCCCGTGGTGTCTCTCCGAAGGCTTTCGACCCTCGGACGGGGTTGGAGTACCTATTAGGAAGTGAGAAATCTTCGAATTCCTCATTTCTCATCAGATCTGTGCGAAAGTGACGCCAATGAATTCCTGGCGTTCCGCCGATTAAAATCATACCAAACATCATGCAAATCGGACTACTTTGACACAAGCTATTTTACATAAGGAACACAAATAGCTTGTGTCAAAGTAGTCCGATTTGCATGATGTTTGGTATGATCTTAATCGGCGGAACGCCAGGAATTCATTGGCGTCACTTTCGCACAGATCTGATGAGAAATGAGGAATTCGAAGATTTCTCACTTCCTAATAGGTACTCCAACCCCGTCCGAGGGTCGAAAGCCTTCGGAGAGACACCACGGGGGTTTGAGTTAACTCGTCACGGTTGCGAGGCAAATCAGGCGTTTCGGCACAATCACCCTGTACAGGGTGTTACTCTACCTGTAGTCAATACTTTGGGGGGTGATTCGTGTGCGTGTGTGTAATTAAGTGAATAATCGCGGACGGGACAATCGTGGTGCGTGAAGGCATGGACATTCGCGAGAAAACTAATCGTGGTGCGTGTGTGTAATTAAGTGAACAATCGCGGGCGGGACAATCGCGGTGCTTTGGATGGCCGTGTGGGTGATTTTTGAGGGCAATATTTTCAAAGGCAATGGCATTCACCCTCTCTACTTGAGAATCCCGTTGGGCGGGTTTTGATATGCCCTTGTGGATTTTTACGAGTAGGCAGGTTTAATGCCAAACAATGTTTGCGTCTTTTCATAAATTATCGCAAGTATCGTATGTCACAGTTTCGGCGAGGTAGGTAAGTAAGTATGCGCTCTACATGGCAAATCCGTCACGCATCCGCCGCCACTGCACGCCCCTTGGCTGGCCTGCCTCGCGCGGCCCGCTGTCCGTCGAGTTGCCGTCATTCAGGCTGATCCAGGCGATCCAGACGTCAATCTTTAACCATCGATAATTAATAAACGAAGCTTTTACCGCAATTTCGTCACTCTTGATTTTCGACTTCTATATGCCTGTAGAATCACCCCCCAAAGTATTGACTATAGATAGAGTAACACCCTGTATACACGTTGGTATTAGAATATATATATTTCACTTATACTTACTCCCTAAATAAACGCGGGAGGTACCAAAAATCCCCCTCAAATGCTAAGAATTCGACGTCTAGCGTGTCCTCACGCGTTACGTCGGGCGTTTTGTATGCGACCGCGCAGCTCATCACAGATTCTCCCGTCTGCGCGTGGCTCGTATTCTTCATGCTGAAACAAACACGTAAATCGATTAAACCACCATCGAATGGTATACGTATACCAATACAAGTTGCGCGGAATAACACTTACGAGCAGTTGGATGATCGCGTCACGATCACCATCGCGTGTGTGGAGCACCACGTCGTGCTCAATACAATTATCCAATAAGAATATGGAGAAAAATGTTGGAGGATTAGATTCTTATAATTTATGGTCTGCCTTGTTTAGCTATGATAAATTGACAATAAATATGCGACAGCAGGGTGATAATATTTACAAAAAGATCTTGTCGAGAATTCCCACCGGAGTAGTGACCGTTTCGGATACGAAGCTTTTAGAATCGAGGAAATTAAATTTCAAAACGACAATGACCGATTAAAGAAATTAAGTGATTACATGCTTAATGTGGGGTCTAATAGGGTGTGTTTATCTACTTCCCACATGTGTTCAGTGTGATATTTTGAACGCTGCAATACTGAGTCGATTTACATCCGAAAAAATCCATTTGATTGCTCATGATACAACGAATTGTGCACCTTACTTGAAAAAAAGGTGTCAAAGGTACTGAACAATAATGACGATGATAGCTCCCGAACGGCGGGACTTGCAAGAGTCGTAATTGTTCAAGTAGGAGTGCAAATCATGATTAGAAGAAATATTGATGTCAACGGTACCATTGCTAAACTTGTTTCAGTTACACGAGGTGTTGATAATGACCGATTTGCCTCAGCTATAGTATTACTATTCATAAAAGTCAAGGACTAAGGATGCAGAATGCTGTCATAGAAGCAGGTAATGCTCTTTCTCGAGTGACCACATTACAAGGACTGCATTTTATCAATTATGATCCATCTTCCGTAAAGGCACAAGAATCGGCTATAATAGAGTATAATAGATTGCGAAAAAAATATAGACCTGATCTTATGACTATTTCAATTTCTAAAAACCGCGTTCTCAAAGTTCGTGATGCTGTTTGGACAGTACCTAATTATAATGTATCCGAATGTCAGAATACTGATGATTATGTTACGTCCTGAAGGGACTTTTGCGATACACCTCGAGCGGTTAGGGTGATTCGCAGGGTTCGCTGCTCTGTTAAGGTGCTAAAGCACGCCTTGACTATACTTACCAAGGAGAGGAAGGTGATTAAGTTTTGAATAAGAGAGTACAATGGAAGATAAAGGAAAACGATAGTGAAAATATATTGTTACACAAATAAATTGTCCTACTTATACTCGAAGTCATGTAAGAAGGATTGTGGCGACCGACGAGTTTAGACCGGTTCTGCGCATGTTGGCGCTCATTGGCTATGTCACCACCAATGGTCTTTCGGCTGCGCATGCGTGCTGCGCCGAAAGCATTGGTGTGGCGCCAATTGGGGGAACAGAGATCTCGCGACAGTTGAAGAGCTCATTCTACATGCGCGAAAAAGATCCTTCTTACATGACTTCGAGTATAGAGACGGCGCTTCGTTCGGCTGTCGCTCGGTGTATCGCGCGGCACGTGTTCCTACTCGTGTTGCGCTCGCTTACAATGTCGCTGACCGATCGTAGGTCGTGGTCGCTCGCTGTGCTCTCAGGTAGCACACAGAAGTCGGTGAACTGGGGTCCGTCGTACCTCGTATACTCGATTCGTCGCTGTTCCTTGGGGTCGTACGTCGATCGCGATTGACGCTCAAGGGCTCTCCCGGCTAGGCCGTTCTCGGTGCGTCGGATGGAGTTACCCTTTCACGAATTACTATCGGCCGAGCGTGACTCGCGGAGCGAACGTCGAAGTGAGGACGCGATTTCTAGACGGCCCGCTAGCTCGTCGCAACTACCTAGCTCGAACTCCCGAAATTGATTGCCCATCTTCGCGGCTCTGGATCGCGGTCTAAACCTCGGACGATCCCTACGAACGGGGATAACTGCCCCATCGGCAGCTGTCGCTTGCTTAACTATTTCCTGGATTATTGTGAAAGAATCGGCGCTCGGGCCGAACGCGGTCGTTGTCCCTGACGCTGTTGCCACGGGCTCAGCACAACGCGATTGCTACACGCGGGGCGATTCCGCTGAATCGCCTTTGCGAAAGAAAGCGACGCGAGGGCAGCAAGCACGGAATGAACCGATAGGGGCATGTAACAGCTCCCCATTTAGACGCGAAACGGCCTCGCGAGTCCGTTTCGTCGCTTGCACGTGCGTAGCTGATCACGCGTACACCTTCCTAATGACTTAAAACTACGGTTAACGCTATTAACACTATGGGGTCGCAAAGGGAGATTCAATGAATGAAACGTAATTGAACATATGGTGATTATATATTGTTACATATTAAAACGTGTTAATACGAAAAGGAGAAAAGAAAAAAAAAGAATAATTACGTTGTATTAAATATATAAGTAGATATATGCATATAGAAAGAAAATGCAAAAAAATATATAGATATATAAGTTGAGATTAATCCTCGGTTTAGGGGGCACGGATTCCTCTGGCGTTTCTCTGCTGCGAATCAAAGCAAAAAAAAAACGGATACAATTAGAATCTTGTCGCGACACTTTAAAGTGTTTACAGGTTGTTGCGTATTTACCTAATGCGAGGGGTGTCGTTTGTTCCTTCTGCCCCAGCGGGCAAGACTTGAATTTTTCGCATCCTGGGGCGCTCCAGCGACCGTGGCGCCTTGATTATTGGGAATGTTGGTATGTATCGGGGATCGATCTCCAAGATCGCCCTTATGCAGCCGGTACAATCTCCCGGCAGCCTCCATCTCAAGTGCCGCTCCCGGCACTGCACACATTTTGTCAGCGCGATGGCCCGCTGCTCCACCGCCAGCCAGTGCACCGGGATCTTCCGATATTCCGCGAAGTTGTCCGGCGGATTGACCCACGCACATGCTCCGCAGACGGTCCAGGTCTTGTATACCCAGGCGTGGCCCTCTTCTCCCGTGGCGCTTCGGTATGTGCGCACACAAAGTCTCCTCCAGAACGGCGCGTGCAATTCACGCGGAAGGATTGCCTCCGCCAACGATTCCCGCTTGTATTCGGTGTCGTTGAATTTTTTCCCGTCCATTTCTTCTACTGGTTTGTCGGTGATATACTGATAAACTTTATAGCGACTGTCCCCCGCATGTCTTGATTGCTACCTTATATGCTAATATCCCTACCTCTATATATAACTCTATATATAATATTATAATATATATATAATATATAATATATAATATATAATATATAATATGTAATATATAATATGTAATATGTAATATATAATATGTAATATGTAATATGTAATATTATCTAATAACCCCTTTCTGTTTTTTTCTTGTATGTTCTCATCCTAAAAGTAACTAATATTTCAGCAAATATCATGTATGCGTTATCACCATTTAGATCGGGGTAAGTTGTAACATGTTACATTTTGCCCCAAGCATATGGGACGATATGGAAGCCTATTGATACAATGTCACGCTAATACGCCACGCGCGCTTCATATGGTACGGGCCTGAGGCACTCCTAGCTGCTTGGCCGCCGCGGGGGCCAAGACGCAAGGCGGGAGAAAGGAGGCGTTGCCTCTGAAAATCGGCCGCTGCGTTCACTTAAATCCCAGGCCTGTTTTAGATGATCAAAAACTAGTTCCTGACCTGATCAAAAATTAGTTCTCGTGTATTTTCAGATGATCAAAAACTAGTTCCTAGTCACCTTATTATTCCGTACCTTATAAATAATTAAATTATACTTATTTTCAACATTTTAAAATTTTTCCTTTAAGTGTAAACATTAATTCATCTTTTAGTATAAAACAAGTCTATAGTTGAAAGTTTTATTAGGTTAAAAATAAATATTAAAGCGGGAAGCCCTCTAAACTGATCAAAAACTAGTTCCTTAACGGTACCTGTGGAAGCGCCGAATCTTAGAATTATGCGATATCAGCAGAAACCAGGGAGTCGAGACCGATAGAATTTCGGAGATGTCCCTGGCCACGGAGACGTTAGTCCAATTACTGCGTCTACCAAGGAGACCCTCGAACGTGTGCGTAATCGGCATTGGCAACCAACGGACGGAGCGAGTGAAGGGGAGTGTCCAGCTGGAGTTCACTCCTCATGGCGGTAAAGGATCACGGCAGTCAACAACGGCGTTGGTGATGCCGCGTATCACGGCGTACTCTCCACCAACCAACCCGAAACAGGAAGTTTGGGCTCACCTGCGCAATCTCCCACTGGCTGACCTGAGCTTTACGGATGGCGCTCAGATCGATGTCCTGTTGGGTGTTGACATCTACTCCCTGATTTTGGAAGACGGCTTCCGACGGGGACGAGAGGGTGAACCCATCGCTCAGAAGACGTCCTTGGGTTGGATCATCTCCGGCATCGCATCACCTCTGGCCAGCTCCGACCCACGTGCATCGAAGGGGCTCGTGACGCTCCAATGCACGAGGGACGAGGACCTTAATCCGCTGATCCAACGCTTCTGGGAACAAGAGGAAGTCAAATTAATTGCGCCGCTCAATACAGAGGATCAGGCGTGCGAAGAGCACTTCGCTGCCACTCATCAGCGGTTGGAGTCTGGCCGATATATGGTGCGTCTGCCATTTAAAGGTGGCCGTTCCAATAAGCGGCTACAGCCGCCAGCGACTGCGGACCGGCGGCTACAGCCGCCAGCAACTCCAACTGGCGTCGTCGCAAATGGTATTTCCTATATCTAAGCGTCGCACAGTGGGTTGAAATCCCAGAAACACGGCGAAAATATGAAGGCAATCTTTGATATTTACAAAAATGAGTATTCTAGAGTTTTCGAGGTCGCTGATTACGAATCTGAACTCAAAGTGGCAAAAAACAAAATGGCGGATCCAATGTGGCGGACACGTATGCCAAAAAAATATCACATTTGGTCTAAACTTGGTATTCTAGTGTTTTCGAGGTCGCTGAGTACGAATCTGAACTCAAAGTGGCAAAAACAAAATGGCGGATCCAATATGGCGGACACGTATGCCAACAAAATATCAGATTTGGTCGAAACTTGGTATTCTAGAGTTTTCGAGGTCGTTGAGTACGAATTTGAAGTTAAATGACAAAAAACAAAATGGCACTAAACAAAGATTTTCTAAATCCTTATCTTCTAATATATTTGAAACTGTTTCTTGAACAGTCAGGAGACGTTCCACCGTATGGTCGAGCGAATCTTGTAAGTTAACGTCTGCTGACGTTGAAGTTATCTTTATACTGTCACTGTTTGGATAGCACTTCTTCTTTTCCGACTGCAAGAGTGTGTAGCTTGGAATATCATAATATTCCTTATAATATTATTTGCATTCACATCTGAAAATAACAACATATAAATATATAAATCTTTCAATTAACTGCGTGTGCAAAAAAAATTATTTATCATGAACTGGGAACATTTTTGAATAAATTGTAATTTTAGGGATTGGAGCAAAAACGAGCAAAATCTGAAAGTTAATCTCAGTTCTTTGATAATCAGGGATGATAACTGTGCAAACAACAATGCTTGATCGGACTTGGAAGGTAACTAATTCTTTTTGTATTGTGTGTGGTAGGAGACCCTAAAAGTCGGTGAAAAATAGAAATACAAAAGAATTTTTACACATCTGATTTTTTATCCCTAGTACAGTGGACGCTGGATAATATGCCGCTGTTTAAAGTGCCGTTGGGAACGCCCCAGCTCACACGCATTACTCGCACGCGTGTGTGCACCTCCCTTTCTCTCACGCTCAGCGAGCCAATGAATGCTAACCCTTAATGGTGCCTCCACACTGGAGTTCGCAAGCAATTCGCAAGCAATACATATACGTGAATGTGTTTTTTCTTTTTCTCACTAATAATAAAATTCTTGCGAACATATTTTTGTCTTATACACATAGACACTTTCTCGCGAACTGTTTGCCGATGAAGACACATCTTAACTCATACATTTTTTAATGACAGAAGTATAAGTACGTATAATATCGTTTTATTCAAATGTGTTTTTAAATATTTAGAATTATGATCAGTTACATTTTGTATTAGGCACATTTATTTCATATTGGGCATAAATAGTTATGTAAATGGGTAAGGGAAAGATAAACTGTAAAAATATACGACAGGTAGAAGGTGTACCGAAGTTACAGATTTATGTATTACAATGTTAAAAAATATATTTAACGTTAATTCTAAAAACTGAAACACTGAAAGATGCTAAAATATTACGATTATAAATAAAAGTTACATTGCTATATAAGCTTTCTTTATTCATCGTACATGTATAACGTGCTTATAGTAAAAATGTGTGTCTTCATCGGTAAACACTTCGTGAATAGGGATCTGTATAAAATTTAAATATGCTCGCAAAAGCTTTAGTGAAAGAAGTACGAATTGTACCTATACTGCTTGTGAATTGCGCGAACATCAGTGTGACGCACCTTAAGAGTATTCTGGCGGGGGGCAGCCATCACGGAAACGAAAACAGGAGAGTTATGGGGAGAGCGCGCGTCACATTGGCTCTCGTTAATATGCCGCTTCTGAGAAAACCCCGCCTCTAGAGCCCCGACTGCGGCTCATTATCGAGCGTCCACTGTATAACCTTGATTTCAGAACACGACACAGAACACCAATGAAAATTTCACTTTTACTGCTGAAAAACATCAACCGTGGATTACTACTCTGTTGCAAGTGAGACCGTAGTGAAATTTACGTCAAACGACTAGGCACTAGTGTTGCAATAAACAGAAAAATAACTTGCATGTGTAATGCGTTTAGAATTTTGGAAATTCGATTTGTCCCTTTTAAGACGTGTCCCCTTTATGGCACCTATCCCCTATTACAGGTATCTATATTTGAGGAAAAGTCGTGAAGTTTAAAGGCGATTCAGTTGCGTTGTATATAGGAAATTCTAATTGAAATGTTAAAAACGGTCATTCGACCGGTCGTGGTAGGAATAGTGTTTAAATATATTTTAAATATAAAAATATACTTACGCAATCTGCCTCGGCTTGCCCCATTCGCGTTCGTGCACTAGTAACTACGAAGCCTAGGACACTATCGCGATAATTACTTTCAAGGATGCTACGCACGGTAAAGGTTTGTAAAATAAGACACCACTGAACTCTATGGTGCTTGATGAGCAAGTGACTCGACGGCGACGGCATACCTTCCATCGTCACCTCGTTCCTCCCTTTCCATCTTCCCAACGAGACCGTCTTTGATCTGCCTCTCCGCCAGGTCGACCAATCGTCGTTCGGCCTTCTCCCCAAATTCTAATTGAAATGTTAAAAACGGTCATTCGACCGGTCGTGGTAGGAATAGTGTTTAAATATATTTTAAATATAAAAATATACTTACGCAATCTGCCTCGGCTTGCCCCATTCGCGTTCGTGCACTAGTAACTACGAAGCCTAGGACACTATCGCGATAATTACTTTCAACGATGCTACGCACGGTAAAGGTTTGTAAAATAAGACACCACTGAACTCTATGGTGCTTGATGAGCAAGTGACTCGACGGCGACGGCATACCTTCCATCGTCACCTCGTTCCTCCCTTTCCATCTTCCCAACGAGACCGTCTTTGATCTGCCTCTCCGCCAGGTCGACCAATCGTCGTTCGGCCTTCTCCCCAAATTCTAATTGAAATGTTAAAAACGGTCATTCGACCGGTCGTGGTAGGAATAGTGTTTAAATATATTTTAAATATAAAAATATACTTACGCAATCTGCCTCGGCTTGCCCCATTCGCGTTCGTGCACTAGTAACTACGAAGCCTAGGACACTATCGCGATAATTACTTTCAACGATGCTACGCACGGTAAAGGTTTGTAAAATAAGACACCACTGAACTCTATGGTGCTTGATGAGCAAGTGACTCGACGGCGACGGCATACCTTCCATCGTCACCTCGTTCCTCCCTTTCCATCTTCCCAACGAGACCGTCTTTGATCTGCCTCTCCGCCAGGTCGACCAATCGTCGTTCGGCCTTCTCCCCAAATTCTAATTGAAATGTTAAAAACGGTCATTCGACCGGTCGTGGTAGGAATAGTGTTTAAATATATTTTAAATATAAAAATATACTTACGCAATCTGCCTCGGCTTGCCCCATTCGCGTTCGTGCACTAGTAACTACGAAGCCTAGGACACTATCGCGATAATTACTTTCAACGATGCTACGCACGGTAAAGGTTTGTAAAATAAGACACCACTGAACTCTATGGTGCTTGATGAGCAAGTGACTCGACGGCGACGGCATACCTTCCATCGTCACCTCGTTCCTCCCTTTCCATCTTCCCAACGAGACCGTCTTTGATCTGCCTCTCCGCCAGGTCGACCAATCGTCGTTCGGCCTTCTCCCCAAATTCTAATTGAAATGTTAAAAACGGTCATTCGACCGGTCGTGGTAGGAATAGTGTTTAAATATATTTTAAATATAAAAATATACTTACGCAATCTGCCTCGGCTTGCCCCATTCGCGTTCGTGCACTAGTAACTACGAAGCCTAGGACACTATCGCGATAATTACTTTCAACGATGCTACGCACGGTAAAGGTTTGTAAAATAAGACACCACTGAACTCTATGGTGCTTGATGAGCAAGTGACTCGACGGCGACGGCATACCTTCCATCGTCACCTCGTTCCTCCCTTTCCATCTTCCCAACGAGACCGTCTTTGATCTGCCTCTCCGCCAGGTCGACCAATCGTCGTTCGGCCTTCTCCCCAAATTCTAATTGAAATGTTAAAAACGGTCATTCGACCGGTCGTGGTAGGAATAGTGTTTAAATATATTTTAAATATAAAAATATACTTACGCAATCTGCCTCGGCTTGCCCCATTCGCGTTCGTGCACTAGTAACTACGAAGCCTAGGACACTATCGCGATAATTACTTTCAACGATGCTACGCACGGTAAAGGTTTGTAAAATAAGACACCACTGAACTCTATGGTGCTTGATGAGCAAGTGACTCGACGGCGACGGCATACCTTCCATCGTCACCTCGTTCCTCCCTTTCCATCTTCCCAACGAGACCGTCTTTGATCTGCCTCTCCGCCAGGTCGACCAATCGTCGTTCGGCCTTCTCCCCAAATTCTAATTGAAATGTTAAAAACGGTCATTCGACCGGTCGTGGTAGGAATAGTGTTTAAATATATTTTAAATATAAAAATATACTTACGCAATCTGCCTCGGCTTGCCCCATTCGCGTTCGTGCACTAGTAACTACGAAGCCTAGGACACTATCGCGATAATTACTTTCAACGATGCTACGCACGGTAAAGGTTTGTAAAATAAGACACCACTGAACTCTATGGTGCTTGATGAGCAAGTGACTCGACGGCGACGGCATACCTTCCATCGTCACCTCGTTCCTCCCTTTCCATCTTCCCAACGAGACCGTCTTTGATCTGCCTCTCCGCCAGGTCGACCAATCGTCGTTCGGCCTTCTCCCCAAATTCTAATTGAAATGTTAAAAACGGTCATTCGACCGGTCGTGGTAGGAATAGTGTTTAAATATATTTTAAATATAAAAATATACTTACGCAATCTGCCTCGGCTTGCCCCATTCGCGTTCGTGCACTAGTAACTACGAAGCCTAGGACACTATCGCGATAATTACTTTCAACGATGCTACGCACGGTAAAGGTTTGTAAAATAAGACACCACTGAACTCTATGGTGCTTGATGAGCAAGTGACTCGACGGCGACGGCATACCTTCCATCGTCACCTCGTTCCTCCCTTTCCATCTTCCCAACGAGACCGTCTTTGATCTGCCTCTCCGCCAGGTCGACCAATCGTCGTTCGGCCTTCTCCCCAAATTCTAATTGAAATGTTAAAAACGGTCATTCGACCGGTCGTGGTAGGAATAGTGTTTAAATATATTTTAAATATAAAAATATACTTACGCAATCTGCCTCGGCTTGCCCCATTCGCGTTCGTGCACTAGTAACTACGAAGCCTAGGACACTATCGCGATAATTACTTTCAACGATGCTACGCACGGTAAAGGTTTGTAAAATAAGACACCACTGAACTCTATGGTGCTTGATGAGCAAGTGACTCGACGGCGACGGCATACCTTCCATCGTCACCTCGTTCCTCCCTTTCCATCTTCCCAACGAGACCGTCTTTGATCTGCCTCTCCGCCAGGTCGACCAATCGTCGTTCGGCCTTCTCCCCAAATTCTAATTGAAATGTTAAAAACGGTCATTCGACCGGTCGTGGTAGGAATAGTGTTTAAATATATTTTAAATATAAAAATATACTTACGCAATCTGCCTCGGCTTGCCCCATTCGCGTTCGTGCACTAGTAACTACGAAGCCTAGGACACTATCGCGATAATTACTTTCAACGATGCTACGCACGGTAAAGGTTTGTAAAATAAGACACCACTGAACTCTATGGTGCTTGATGAGCAAGTGACTCGACGGCGACGGCATACCTTCCATCGTCACCTCGTTCCTCCCTTTCCATCTTCCCAACGAGACCGTCTTTGATCTGCCTCTCCGCCAGGTCGACCAATCGTCGTTCGGCCTTCTCCCCAAATTCTAATTGAAATGTTAAAAACGGTCATTCGACCGGTCGTGGTAGGAATAGTGTTTAAATATATTTTAAATATAAAAATATACTTACGCAATCTGCCTCGGCTTGCCCCATTCGCGTTCGTGCACTAGTAACTACGAAGCCTAGGACACTATCGCGATAATTACTTTCAACGATGCTACGCACGGTAAAGGTTTGTAAAATAAGACACCACTGAACTCTATGGTGCTTGATGAGCAAGTGACTCGACGGCGACGGCATACCTTCCATCGTCACCTCGTTCCTCCCTTTCCATCTTCCCAACGAGACCGTCTTTGATCTGCCTCTCCGCCAGGTCGACCAATCGTCGTTCGGCCTTCTCCCCAAATTCTAATTGAAATGTTAAAAACGGTCATTCGACCGGTCGTGGTAGGAATAGTGTTTAAATATATTTTAAATATAAAAATATACTTACGCAATCTGCCTCGGCTTGCCCCATTCGCGTTCGTGCACTAGTAACTACGAAGCCTAGGACACTATCGCGATAATTACTTTCAACGATGCTACGCACGGTAAAGGTTTGTAAAATAAGACACCACTGAACTCTATGGTGCTTGATGAGCAAGTGACTCGACGGCGACGGCATACCTTCCATCGTCACCTCGTTCCTCCCTTTCCATCTTCCCAACGAGACCGTCTTTGATCTGCCTCTCCGCCAGGTCGACCAATCGTCGTTCGGCCTTCTCCCCAAATTCTAATTGAAATGTTAAAAACGGTCATTCGACCGGTCGTGGTAGGAATAGTGTTTAAATATATTTTAAATATAAAAATATACTTACGCAATCTGCCTCGGCTTGCCCCATTCGCGTTCGTGCACTAGTAACTACGAAGCCTAGGACACTATCGCGATAATTACTTTCAACGATGCTACGCACGGTAAAGGTTTGTAAAATAAGACACCACTGAACTCTATGGTGCTTGATGAGCAAGTGACTCGACGGCGACGGCATACCTTCCATCGTCACCTCGTTCCTCCCTTTCCATCTTCCCAACGAGACCGTCTTTGATCTGCCTCTCCGCCAGGTCGACCAATCGTCGTTCGGCCTTCTCCCCAAATTCTAATTGAAATGTTAAAAACGGTCATTCGACCGGTCGTGGTAGGAATAGTGTTTAAATATATTTTAAATATAAAAATATACTTACGCAATCTGCCTCGGCTTGCCCCATTCGCGTTCGTGCACTAGTAACTACGAAGCCTAGGACACTATCGCGATAATTACTTTCAACGATGCTACGCACGGTAAAGGTTTGTAAAATAAGACACCACTGAACTCTATGGTGCTTGATGAGCAAGTGACTCGACGGCGACGGCATACCTTCCATCGTCACCTCGTTCCTCCCTTTCCATCTTCCCAACGAGACCGTCTTTGATCTGCCTCTCCGCCAGGTCGACCAATCGTCGTTCGGCCTTCTCCCCAAATTCTAATTGAAATGTTAAAAACGGTCATTCGACCGGTCGTGGTAGGAATAGTGTTTAAATATATTTTAAATATAAAAATATACTTACGCAATCTGCCTCGGCTTGCCCCATTCGCGTTCGTGCACTAGTAACTACGAAGCCTAGGACACTATCGCGATAATTACTTTCAACGATGCTACGCACGGTAAAGGTTTGTAAAATAAGACACCACTGAACTCTATGGTGCTTGATGAGCAAGTGACTCGACGGCGACGGCATACCTTCCATCGTCACCTCGTTCCTCCCTTTCCATCTTCCCAACGAGACCGTCTTTGATCTGCCTCTCCGCCAGGTCGACCAATCGTCGTTCGGCCTTCTCCCCACCTCGGGTCCACGAACGCGAACTCTGCTTTGATTCGCAATTTGAACCGCGCATGTTCGTTCCCCCGTTCCACGACGGCTGCTCGACGCACGCGTGAGGTGCTCATCGAGAGTTACCCCACTCCCCCTATGCGACCGGAGAAACGACCAATCAAAAGACTCTTAATGGTGGCCGTTCCAATGAGAGGTTACAGCCGCCAGCCACTGCAACTGGCGTCTTCGCAAATGGTATTTCCTATTGGGATTGGCACTCGTGACGTCACTAAACAAACATAGCGGACGAAGTAAATCGATTCTGGTTTACAATACGGCGCACTGTGGTTCGGAGACGGAAAAAAACTCAAAAAATTATGTCACAATTTCGTATTGCTTTGTTAGGTATGCTTTTTCATCGGTTATGTATTGATCATTTCCTGTCACTTAGCCTCTAAAACCGATTACAAGTGCGGAAAAACTCGCACTAAAGAAGTATGGCCAAAATTTCTACACATCACTAAGTGGACCTGTTTTTCCGGAGTAGTTTTATTACTCATTTTTACATAGTGTAGAGCAAAAAGAAGTAGAATTGAAACTGTTGTCAAAATACAGTGGACGCTGGATAATATGCCGCTGTTTAAAGTGCCGTTGGGAACGCCCCAGCTCACACGCATTACTCGCACGCGTGTGTGCACCTCCCTTTCTCTCACGCTCAGCGAGCCAATGAATGCTAACCCTTAATGGTGCCTCCACACTGGAGTTCGCAAGCAATTCGCAAGCAATACATATACGTGAATGTGTTTTTTCTTTTTCTCACTAATAATAAAACTCTTGCGAACATATTTTTGTCTTATACACATAGACACTTTCTCGCGAACTGTTTGCCGATGAAGACACATCTTAACTCATACATTTTTTAATGACAGAAGTATAAGTACGTATAATATCGTTTTATTCAAATGTGTTTTTAAATATTTAGAATTATGATCAGTTACATTTTGTATTAGGCACATTTATTTCATATTGGGCATAAATAGTTATGTAAATGGGTAAGGGAAAGATAAACTGTAAAAATATACGACAGGTAGAAGGTGTACCGAAGTTACAGATTTATGTATTACAATGTTAAAAAATATATTTAACGTTAATTCTAAAAACTGAAACACTGAAAGATGCTAAAATATTACGATTATAAATAAAAGTTACATTGCTATATAAGCTTTCTTTATTCATCGTACATGTATAACGTGCTTATAGTAAAAATGTGTGTCTTCATCGGTAAACACTTCGTGAATAGGGATCTGTATAAAATTTAAATATGCTCGCAAAAGCTTTAGTGAAAGAAGTACGATTTGTACCTATACTGCTTGTGAATTGCGCGAACATCAGTGTGACGCACCTTAAGAGTATTCTGGCGGGGGGCAGCCATCACGGAAACGAAAACAGGAGAGTTATGGGGAGAGCGCGCGTTACATTGGCTCTCGTTAATATGCCGCTTCTGAGAAAACCCCGCCTCTAGAGCCCCGACTGCGGCTCATTATCGAGCGTCCACTGTATAGTTGAAATATGTGCGCACAATAAAAAGTATATCCACAGCCTACTACAACTCTTCCTTCCTTACCCGAGTCGGTCAAAAACAGTTAGCTGTACGAACTCCATTACATGCATATTCCAAGCTATTTACCAACGATTTTGTGGTGCTATTTTTTGCGTTTTTGTATGTTTTAAACTTCAGTTTCACGATGAAGACGTCAATTTCAGGTGTTTATTTAATTGCTTTTTGTTGTTATACGTTTACGATGTTTTCATACAGTTTAATTCATAATTGCCTCCTATAACCTTAATTACCATAGCTGACCTACGAAAAGAATTAAACATTTAGTTAACTTCCAATTCCGATCAAGCATTGTTGTTTGCACAGTTATCATCTCTGATTATCAAAGAACTGAGATTAACTTTCAGATTTTGCTCGTTTTTGCTCCAATCCCCAAAAATTACAATTTATTCAAAAATGTTCCTGTTAGAACAATATTACGAGTGTGAACGGTATTTAAGTGAATTTTTACCAACAATATACTTGATGAAATACTGTTTAATAAGTAAAGAAAAATGCTTTTTAACATATGAAAGAGATACAACTTTTCTCCGTAGATACCATACGCAGACTAGACATAGAGGGGAGCCTCATTTCCATTTAAGGCCGCTAGGACTACCAGAGTCGTCCATCGCACACAACTCGGAAAGTGCGTTGCCTTTAGAGAGGGCGCAATGAGCAGAGAAACGCGCTGAACTTAACTTATCTTTAACAGTTCCCAGTTCATGAAAAGAGGAATCTGCTGTTTTATTTACTTTAAAATAATCGTTTTTTATTAACCAGTTAACTGGCACGGCTTTTTTTATTATTCATGCCCAAACTGGCAACATCGAAAAATTAAGTGAATCACAAAGTTATTCCAATTGATCATATATGATACAGAATTGGCAGATTTGGCAGAATTGGCCAGCTTTTTTTTGATCATATATGATACATTTCCAGTTAACCGGTTAAGATATTTAATTAACACAAGTTTCCACGGCGGCAGTGGTGTTTTTTTTTTTTAAATAAGATTCGATCAAATTTGATATTTTTTATGGCATACGTGTCCGCTATTTTGTTTTTTGTCATTTAACTTCAAATTCGTACTCAACGACCTCGAAAACTCTAGAATACCAAGTTTCGACCAAATCTGACATTTTGTTGGCATACGTGTCCGCCATATTGGATCCGCCATTTTGTTTTTGCCACTTTGAGTTCAGATTCGTACTCAGCGACCTCGAAAACACTAGAATACCAAGTTTAGACCAAATGTGATATTTTTTTGGCATACGTGTCCGCCACATTGGATCCGCCATTTTGTTTTTTGCCATTTTTTTTTCAGATTCGTAATCAGCGACCTCGAAAACTCTAGAATACTCATTTTTGTAAATATCCAAGATTGCCTTCATATTTTCGCCGTGTTTTTGGGATTTCAACCCACTGTGCGTCGACGCCATGGCCCCCACCAGTGCAACGACGCACCGCACAGGCCCTTTTCGAGCACTTGAAAAGAGGGTCTATTGTTGTATGAGGTCTCGAGGACCGTCGAAGATAGTGAAAGACTAGCTATTTTTCTTATATGTACATCGTGTTCTGTTTATCTATCGGATTGAAGAAGTCAATGACATTTGGGTGCTTAGACGGCAAGCGTGCCGTACGTTATCTAAGGGAAACTCCGTACGGCCGAGACCAACTCAAGGTCCAGCGAAACTCGAGCGCCCAGCGATAACGGAGACGTGAACGCCGTTTCCGTGGTATGTTTAGCTCCTTGTAATTATTATATTTTCTCAAAATATATTTCTTCCTATTGTTATTCCCGTTACTTTCTTATATTGGTTTATTCAACCCTCTTTCCTCCCTACCGTCCCATGGTAAGTACAGTCAAGGTGTGCTTTAGCACTTAAACAGAGCAAGAACCCGATAGATCATTCCAGCCGCTCGGGGTGATTTATCGAAAAGTCCCTTCAGGACGTAAGAAACTGGTGTCAGAAGTGGGATATTTTTTCCCTTATTATTATTTCTTATTAGTAGAGGAGAGCGTGCTGTCGCCCCATAACGCGACTTGCCGCAATTTAATCTGCTCGTAACTTGACTACACTTCCTACTACTCGAAGTTTCTTGCAATTGCAAAGTCACAATGACGAGTGGTATTTTGAGATCACCCCCTTCACATATTTTTCCTAACACCCAAACCTCTGAAAATGCTTCCTCCCTAAACGCCCCTACTGTAGTTCCTCCCCCTCTATCGTCGCCATCGAGTGGCCGACCATCCTTTGGTTCCCCGACGAACGACCTTGAAATGTCCGTATTAGACGTATGGCGTTCCCGAGAAGACGAAGAGAGAGTTTATAGAAACCACAAGTACTGGCCATAGCTTGCGATCACTCTGTGAATCTCCATACCTTAGATTTGAGAAGCGTAACGATTCGTCCATCGGCGTTGCGAGCTTTAAGGGAAACGCTGACGTTGCGATCATTGTCGTTGGGGAAATGCGAGGGGCCCGTTGATCAATACCTGTTGGAGGTAACAAGTGGCCTGCGGCATTTATCAGTACAAAACAATAGCTTCACGGGGAAGTCTCTAGAAAGGGGTTTCGAATTGGAAATTCTAGAAATTGAAAATTGTGAGAATCTCAGAGATGTTTGCATCTCATCGGCTTTAGCATTGTGTTCAAGTTTGACCGAATTAAAGATATCGCGGTGCCCTGGGCTCAGGTCCTCTGGTACTCTTAAAGCTTTAACAAACAACAATAGATTGCCCGAAATACTTAAGCGGTTGACGTTTGGCACCGTCAATTTCGACCAATATCCACTCATAGGTGAGACCGAAGAGTTGGAAATGATATTTCCTCTTAGTTGCGGCAAAGTTGCAGGATGGTTGCAGTAACCTTGCGATGTTGCATGGTTGCAGGGCAATGTCGATGTATGGTTGCTGCGACGCACAGTGGGGCAAAGTGACGAAGTTTGTTTCAAAATCAAACAACTTTTGATAGAAATGAGATAGAGGGATGATTTTGTTTTTAAATTAAAGCTGAAAGATTGCAGTATAAGGGAAAATTAATGAAAATATGGTACGTATTCAGAGTACTTGTGTCTCGTTTGGCTTCCAACACAAAGAAAGATCGCCTACTCAAGGTATTCGAGCCGTTCCGCCCGATCCATGCGGTGGTCCGGAGAAAGAGCTCCGGGAATGTGGCATTCGTCACCTTTGCTGCACCGGAGCAGGCTAAACTAGTGGTAGAGGCGGCAGCGGCTCTACCAATCCTGTGCCACAAGCGAAAGCTGAAAGTCTCTCTTGGGGACTCCTGGCATGAGGCGGCGTTGATCCATCTCAGCGCCGGCTGATCCACCGGGTCCGGATCCATTCGGAGGCTTGACCATCAAACCTTGGGGTGCATACGCACTACCGGAGGAGTGCGTGGCGATGATCACAGCGCTGCTTCCGTACCCAGACCGAGCCAGGATTGAGCGGGTCTCGCGGCTGTGGGGAAGAGCGAGCTTGGCGTCTCATCGGGGAACGACGGTCGTCAACTTAAATGACTGGAGGTGGGACAATGAATGGAGTCATCAGCCCATATCTACGGAGGCGTTTTACTGGATGCTCCAACGTTGCGGTCGATATGTATTGAACATTAGTCTTGACGAGCGATCCCTATCTAGCTCACTGAAACCACAAGTACTGGCCATAGCTTGCGATCACTGTGTCAATCTCCATACCTTAGATTTGAGAAGCGTAACGATTCGTCCATCGGCGTTGCGAGCTTTAAGGGAAACGCTGACGTTGCGATCATTGTCGTTGGGGAAATGCGAGGGGCCCGTTGATCAATACCTGTTGGAGGTAACAAGTGGCCTGCGGCATTTATCAGTACAAAACAATAGCTTCACGGGGAAGTCTCTAGAAAGGGGTTTCGAATTGGAAATTCTAGAAATTGAAAATTGTGAGAATCTCAGAGATGTTTGCATCTCATCGGCTTTAGCATTGTGTTCAAGTTTGACCGAATTAAAGATATCGCGGTGCCCTGGGCTCAGGTCCTCTGGTACTCTTAAAGCTTTAACAAATAACAATAGATTGCCCGAAATACTTAAGCGATTGACGTTTGGCACCGTCAATTTCGACCAATATCCACTCATAGGTGAGACCGAAGAATTGGAAATGATATTTTTATTGCCAGAATTGACCGTCACCGCTGTAAATTTTATCACTAAATATAAAATTATAACCTCGCTGAACGTAGCCCTTTGTAGATGGGTTGACGGTAACGTCGTCCAGGCCATGGGAGCCCACATGAGATGCTTAAAACGATTAAATGTGAGCTCTTGCATGTCCATAAGAGGTGCGGAGCTTGCACCACTTGGGGAGCTTGCGCAATGCGAGGAACTCATCATGGCCAACATGTACAGTGATATAACTCCACCACTTGCCAACAAATCTCACGCACCGACTGGCGGCAAATAAATTGTCAATATTGCAAAAAACCGGGACATACAATACAAGAATGTAGGAGCCGCATAAAAAATGAAACATTCTGTAACTTCTGCCGACGGCCAGGACACATGACGCAAGATTGTAGAAGCCAAAATTACACGAATAGAGCTCCTCAATCTCATGCATATTGTGATCATTCCCGAAGACCAGGTCACAAGATACAAGAATGTAGAAGTCAAAACTATACACATCAACCAGAAATATACTGTGAATATTGCAAGTTTAGAAGCCATACAATGGATCAATGCAGGAAAAAGATGTACTTCGACCGGAAAGAGAAGGAAGAAGCACAACCTCGTGCGGTACGTAGACAGGCTATACTCAGACTTAAGACGGAGCAAATCAGAACACCCCCTGATATCCTTCTCCCTGAAGCAGGATTTAACGGAGAAGAAGCGACACTGATGATCGACATTGGATCTGACCTAAATATAATTAAGAGGAGCGCTGTCTCCCCCGACATTCCAATTTTCACGGACACTCTCTTCGACCTCAATGGCATTACGGACGGCCTACTCAATACCATAGGGTATATCAAAATAAAGACCTTAAATACAGAAATTATTCTCCACGTCGTAGAAGACCTCCCTATCAAACAAGACGGGATATTGGGGACAGATTTCTTCCAGACCAACGGAGCAACCATTGACTACATGAATTCGGCAATCACCATTGAAAGGGAGACTATCCCATTCATCAATCCAGAGACGGTCACGATACCAGCAAGAACCAGGAGCCAAATATTTGTACGAGTCCTTAATACACAGTTTAAAACAGAATATCTTCCAAAAATCAAAATTCACCCTAACTTACACATGGGAAATGCGATTGTAACAAATAACAACGGCGTAGCATATCTCTTTGCAATAAACACATCTACAAAAGATATCAAAATTCCTGTACCATCCGTTGAATCAGAACCATTTGAAGAACCACCTGTAGAGGAGGAGACACCAGACAAATACAAACAAACTAGCAGGACGCACCAACTACTCCAACAATTACGATTAGATCATTTAAATTCAGAAGAACGAGCCAGTATAGAGAAACTAATAAAATAACACGCAGACAGATTTTACCTTCCGGGAGAAAAACTAGAAGCAACAAATAAAACATACCATAGAATTATAACAGAAAACGACGTCCCCGTCTTCACGAAGCAATATAGATATCCCCAAACATATAAGGAAGAAGTAAAGAAACAGACTAAAGAATTACTTGAGAAAGGAATAATACAGCCTTCATCATCTCCCTAAATATCACATATATAGATAGTACTCAAAAAAGAAGACGCACAAGGCGAAAAGGGATCCAGAGTTGTGATTGATTTTAGAAAATTAAACCAGAAACCAATGGGAGATGCCTATCCTCTGCCAAACATAACTGACATACTAGATCAGTTAGGAAGTGTCAAGTACTTCTCTGTATTCGATCTTGCATCCGGATTCCACCAAATTCCAATGCACCCGGTCGATCGTCACAAAACAGCCTTCTCCACAATATACGGACATTTTGAATTTAACAGAATGCCATTTGTTTTTAAAAACGCACCAGCCACCTTCCAAAGACTTATGGACCAAGTCTTAACAGACCTTCAAGGAATAGAACTCTTTGTATATCTGGACGATATTGTTATATATGCCATCTCTCTTAAAGAACACGCAACAAAATTTAAACGCCTAATGAATAGACTGACGGACGCCAACCTTCATCTCCAACCGGATAAATGTGAATTTTTAAAGAAAGAAGTATCGTACCTAGGACACATAATAGGAGAAGAAGGAGTCAAACCTGACCCACGAAAAGTAGTAGCTGTAAAAGAATTTTCAACACCTGCAACTGTAAAAAATGTAAAACAGTTCTTAGGACTGAGCGGTTATTATAGGCGATTCATAAAGGACTTTTCAAAAATTGCAAGGCCACTATCCAATCTCACCAAGAAAAATTATTCACTCGAATGGACTCACAAGCAACAAGAAGCGTTTGAAACCCCAGGCTTTGAATACAATTTCCAGACTTTGAAAAAAAGTCTTGGAAAAGATTTACCAGTAGCTTAGGCATCTCAGGCCTTAAATGATGCAGAAACACGTTACTCTCCGACCGAACGAGAACTATTAGCAATCATATACGCGGTATTTCATTTTAGACCTTACATTTATGGTAGAAAATTTTACTTAATAACGGACCATAAATCGTTAGAATGGCTACAAAATCTGTCAAATCCCACATCTCCTTTAATGCGATGGAAAATCAGACTCGCAGAATATGATTATAAAATCTTGTATAAACCGGGGAAATATAATACAAACGCGGACGCATTGTCTATAAACCCGATAGCATTACCATTAGACGCGAAACGAACACATTCAGAAACGAACTCTCATGAGAATAAAAAACAAAAACAATTCCATCAATATAATACGCGACAACGGGAAACTACTGCCTCAACCTCGGGAAATCCAGGTCCGCGCAAGCAATTTAGAATTATCTCATCGGACTCTGATTCCTCATCATACGACGAAAGCGACTCGATAAGAACAAAACAGAAAAAATTAAAACAGAAAAAGGAAAAGAACACTTCCTCATCCCAACCGGAGGTAAAAAAAAAACATCCAGGTCAACCTGGACTCTCGCGCAAGTGGGTATCGCGGTCGTAATGTCTTTTGTTCCGTAGTTTCCTACTCAGTTTCGAAAGGTAACCATGGTATGTTTCGTTTTGGGTTTCTACAGGAACCAGGTTCCGGCTGGATATCCGAACTAATTTCCCGAATAATAATTCATGCGGAGTGTATTCAGTGCACTCGCGGACACTGGCATTATACGAGAACGCGGCCAAGTTGGTCCATTCGCCCCAGTCAGTGTATCTACCGATAAACATTTTTAAATACTCGGTCAAAACGAGATGCAATCTCTCTAAAGAGCCGTTAGACGGTGGGTGAAAGGCTGTGTTTCAGAATTGTTGGACTTTACATTTCCGCGCAACTGCTTTCGTAAAATTGCGAGTAGAATTTGCTGCTTGGTTGGTGAGGACGGCTCTAGGACCTCCGACGTGATAAATGAATCTTTTAATAAATACGTCAGCGATTCTAATTGGTGTACATAGGCTGCGGAGCATTCACACAAAATATTTTTTGAATAAACCCTGCATGGGTAATATATAAGTGTTGCCAGTAGTAATACTATGACAGTTCTAACGCAAATTTGAGTTTGAAGGCCATTTCCCCCTCCCCTCCCCCTGACCTTGAAACTCAAATTTGAGTTTCAAAGTCGGGCGGAAAAAAACTCTCCGCGGGCGGCGCGTGACCAGGGCGGCGGCGGATGACGTCATCGGGATTGGGCGGCAGCGGATGACATCATCGAGATGGAGGAATGGTGGAATGGTGGAGGGGGGGGGGGGGGGGGGGGGTTATAGCGCGAGGACCGATATCAAATCAATCGGTAACCGAAACGATACCGAAACCGTCGCATCGAGGAGGAGAGCCTGTGACTGTCGGTAAAGAAGGAAATATTAATTTAAGACAGGCCTGGGATTTAAGTGAACGCGGCGGCCGATTTTCAGAGGCAACGCCTCTTTTCTCCCACCGCACGTCTTGGCCCCCGCGGCGGCCTAGGAGCTTCCAGCGCCTCAGGCCCGTACCATATGAACCGCGCGTAGCTCATTGGGGCGCCCCCCCGTATCAATAGGTTTTCACATCACCCATGAGGTACTATTATCGATGCGTTTTTTTTGTCAGTGGTATCCCCTATAGGCCTATTCCACTGTGTCGCGCGATAAAAAATGGATTGGAAAAACGCGTTTTATTATCAAAATTTTAAATATGTTTGGGAAAACAAGATTTTCGCGCACGTTTATACGTGCTGGGCAAATCTAAAATATTAACCGGTTAACTGGCAATGTATCATATATGATCAAACAAAAATCTGGCCAATTCTGGCAATGTATCATATATGATCAAATGGAATAACTTTTTTGTTTTTCAATCGATTTGAATGAAACTTGGTATGTAATGGTTTCTGGAGTCGCTGAATCTGAATTTCGCATCGGAATGGTCAAATTCAATATGGCAGACTCAAAATGGCCGAACGAAATTGGCTGACAAATATTAAAATTCTATCGGGATATAGAAAAATTGTACACAGGGGTTTTTGGGATCGCTGAATCTGAATTTGGCATTGGAATTTTAAATTTCAATATAGCAGACTCAAAATGGCGAACCAAAATGGCCGCCAAATATTAAAATACTACCAGGATATAGAAAAATTGTACACAGGGGTTATTGGGATCGCTGAATCTAACGACGCTTATAATTCTGAAAGTTGTCAAGATTTTAAATCATCCTTCATAATTTTAAACAGCCAAAAGATGAATAAAAGTGTAAATATACAAGGCACCAAACTCGAGTCTTTTTTCCCTTTTTTAAACCCGGAGAAAAACGCTAATAAAAAGCAATGATCTCGAGTACAGTAGTGGTCAGAGAAGAGTGTGCCGTTAATAAAAAGAGCAGAATTACTACTGCATCTTTATTCGTATCCTGATCTAATTCCTGCAATTTATTTATTAAGATATTATAACCAGCTTTTTTTTTAGTTTTGTCCAAGTAAACTTTAGATTTAATTTTCCAAATGCATTGGTCTTCTTTATACGATTCGATAAATCCTCTCAGCAAACTACACGTGTCAATAATCTTCAATCTGTCTACCGGTGGCCCATACTTCCCGTTAATTTTGATGTGCGGCAAATCGGAACCCGGATAAATCAACCTCGCGGTGATTGCGTTCATGCCAGACAAATCACACACGCGCTCCGTGTTGCATCACAACTTTTGACTGTATATGCAAGTCTGTAAATAGAACAGGCAAGAAGGAGTGTGTAGGGGGCCTTTAGAGCGCCTAATGCCACGCCAAATTGATCACTTTTTATCTCGATGTCTGGGATTCTGATAAGAATCGAATATGACGTTGTTCACGTGAAATTAACACGTTGACGAACGTGAATGCTGTAGCATTCATTTTCATGATGATACAGAATGTCATGAATGCTATAGCATTTAAATCTTAAAGTCAATTATTTTGAATTTAAATTTATATAACCTTAAGTTTTAGTAATTCTTATACCTGTCAAGGTAATGACTATATAACGATTAAAATATGATAATCATCTGACTACCCTTATAAATGTGTTTAATCAAATTTCGGATGTCACAACCAATTTAAAAATAAAATGACTGTCTAGTTTTGCACCTCGGTGAAACTTTTACTGTCCGCGAATGTGTTAAGTGTAGTTTGTGTTTCAGGGGGTTGAGTCTTAAAATAATCGATTTCTTAATCGCCATAATCGATTTCTTTACTGGTTATTGCGGTATTAAAGAATATTTTCATACATATTGCTTACAATAGTTTACTTTACAATGTAGCGAAAGAGTTTTAGTATTATATGTAGCATTTTGCGTTAAAAGTCAGTGATCATTATTTAGTTCCATTTTTTCTTATGGAACCAATTTTTGATCATCTATATCAAAATTAGGTTAGGACATTATAAAATTATAAACGAAATTAAATTTAGATGGTTAAATACTAAAAATAAGTTTATTGCGTACTTTCTTTTTAATTAGTATTAGTATCTGATCAAATATTAGTTTCTTACCTAATAAGAAATTAGTTCCCATGTATTTTAGATGATCAAAAACTAGTTCCTGACCTGATCAAAAATTAGTTCCCGTGTATTTTCAGATGATCAAAAACTAGTTCCTAGTCACCTTATTATTCCGTACCTTATAAATAATTAAATTATACTTATTTTCAACATTTTAAAATTTTTCCTTTAAGTGTAAACATTAATTCATCTTTTAGTATAAAACAAGTCTATAGTTGAAAGTTATATTAGGTTAAAAATAAATATTAAAGCGGGAAGAACTCTAAACTGATCAAAAACTAGTTCCTTAACGGTACCTGTGGAAGCGCCGAATCTTAGAATTATGCGATATCAGCAGAAACCAGGGAGTCGAGACCGATAGAATTTCGGTTTCGGTCGCGGTCGCGGTCAGTGAGACCGACCAATATGGCATTTACGGTTCTCTCGACCGAACTAGAGAGCGACCGAACGGTCAGGATTTTTCTCTCGACCGAACTAAAGAGCGACGAGCGGTCAGGAGTTTTCTCTCGCCCAAAACTCAAGAGAGAATTTCTCTCAGACTTTCGGTCTTGACCGGTCGCAAACGGTCGCGTTAATTTATAGAGAGATTTCTGTTCCTCTCCATAAATTACGAGTCGGGACGGTTCGGAGCGGCTCGGTTGTGTTCGGATCGGTTCAACCTAGCTGAATAAGCCGGGAAGGTATGGATGCTATTTCTGCCGCTAACACTGTTTGTCACTCTCGTGAGCGGTTTGTTGATAGCAGACGTTTGCAGTTATTTGTTACTGTAACACTGTCCATTCCAAACTATGTCGATCTGCCGAGATATTATTGTATTTCAAACACTAGTTAGGTATTATTTTAATAGAAGTAGTTAATATAAATAAATTATTGTTAATATACAAATAACAAGAAAATGGTTGAAAATATAATTCTTCATGTGATTATTTTAAAAGTATGTCCAAGTGTGGAAAAACAGAAGATAGGAATGTAATAAAATTTAAATATATTTGACAATAGCATAAATAACAAATTTCACAGCAAAATTTATTATAATGTTTCAATTTTTATCTCTCGGAATAACGTGTGAAAATATTATTTAACATCTTATGAATCAGTTGTATAAGCGTTACTTCTTCAATTTTTAATACGATATACATATATAAGAAAAGAGAGTGGTACATCGGAAAATACTCCTGTGATGCGAGTAGTACATCTAACGTAAGACAAGGATGGCCCCGTCATGATTGTACGTTGCCATTCTTTAGTACCTGTAACCTTACATAAACTATTAGTATGCGGTAAACTGTTGGAATATTGATATACATATAGCGATTTCCTTACTCTTCTTTGTAAATCCAGTCTCTGTTCCCTCTCACACGTTTTCAACCACTATTTATTTGCTTGTCTATCACTTTGCTATCACTTTCCTATCGCTTCTTTTCACCTTTATGGATGTCAAACGACTGTAATAATCTTACAGTTTCCCAGTTCCATATATGTGGTCCATATCTTTAAAGTTGCATTGGCTGCAAAGTATGATGTTTCCGTTCTTCGCCTTCTTCTTCGCTAACTGTTACTTTCCATTCCTCTGTATTTTCGTTCTTCTGCGCTGACTCTTCTTTTCTTCATCATCATATATTTTGATACAATCGCGCGATGCACTGCGACGTTAAGATTGAAAATCATTTGAAAACAATTATTATCTATAGAATGCATGTGATTGTACCACCAAGTAGTGTTGTCACTTTCCCTACCTAGAATTTAGCTTTAAAATAATGCTCTGTCTCTTTCCCTCCTAATGCATGCGATTGTACCACCATGTAGTGCTGTCTCTTTCCCTCTCTTAGAATTTTAGCTTTAAAATGCACGCTCTCTCTTTCCAATCCATCCGAAGACGCGGTGTTTTAAAAAAGCCGATCTGCCCCGACGTTATCCGAAACAATTTCCTTCAAAGAAATTATTATTATTTCTATCGCATATGAATTCGCTAGATCACACTCTCGCGGTTAGGTCCGAAAAAAAATTTTCGGGTGGGTCAAGTTCTGAAAGAGATTTTTTTCGGGGGTCAATGCCTCTCTCTGAAAAATGGGTCCGGTCTGGAGAAGCCTCAGCGGCGGCTCGGCCCGGACTGATCCCCCCTCTATCATCGCGGCTTCCCCCACTCCACGGCTCGTGCGCGCGCAACCGGTCTTCCTCCCCCGCAGGCCCCGCGCCCCGGTTTCCCTCCGCCCCGCTCCCCCGCGCGCCCACACTTCCCCCACCGCCCCGCGCCGGTTGGGGAGTTGGGGAGGGGGAAATGGCCTTGAAAGTGAATTGGAACCCGCCTTGTATAACTACTAGTAAATCCTCTGTCAGCCATCAGATCATTGTTTTTATCCATTTTGCAAAGAATTTCACTTTGTTCGAATATGGCATTATCAGAAGCACGCCCACCATACGCTTTACTAATGAATGAAATTAATCCTGCAGGTGTCACAGCAGTCATGAATTTTACTGTATAAGTGCTTTTATAATAAGAATAAGTCAAGATTTGACAACACAAATTTTTAGGTTTTTGTATTGGTATTTCAATACAATCAACTACAGTACGAACGTTTGTAAATTCTCTAAAACACTGGGGAATATTTTTCAATATATTTTCCTTGCTGGGCCAAAAAATAGCGGGTCTTAAACAAATGTACAAAATATGTATCATTTCTAAAAAATATTGTCTACAAGTTTCTGCACTGCAAGACTTAAACAAAATTGCTAGCACTGCATATGACATATTTTGCTTTAGTTTCATAAAGGTCATTATTATTATTTCTAAGCTATCCAATTTTGAATTCAAATGTAATGTTCGTGATTTCGTTTGGTCAACTAATTTGTTAATTGTTTTTAATAAACTGAAGTTGGGAATACCTGTTAATGTACTTAATTCATGATCTGTTGTAATAAAATTAGAAAATTTTGAAGTTACAAAATCACTTTTAACTTGTACACCCACGTCATGAAAAGTTTTGAATATTAATACACTATTTGATGCATGAACCGGCTCCAAATCTCCTTTATCTTGGTCTATTTCTTCATTGATTTCCTTTCCTTTATCTTCTAATTTATTAGGTATGTTAGGCTTACACCTTGTCAAACGTTCTTTGTGAGCTCTTCTATTTAATAATCTTTTCTCACGTTCAGAGGCTTCGACAGCTCTTGAGGTATTAGCCTTTATATCAACTGAAGACATTGGAAGGTTTATTGATGGAACCGCTGTGTTTTTTAAATGACGTATGCGATTATCTAGAAGAAAATATTTTAAGTTCTACCCTCGTTATGATTACAACAATACTTACTTGATGGAATAAAATCTTCTTTGGTAAAGTGTAACGAGCATACCCTCATAGATGAGGATACATTCTTGCCCATTCTTAGAATTTTCACCCATGCACGGAAGCGATCAATAATATCGTCTTGATATAATTTATTTTTTAATTTTACTAAGTTTGCTTTTGGCTGGGGAAAACGATAAAATCGGACACTGTCATTTTCACATGCCCGACTGTTGCAACCGTACACACAGCAATATATTCTACTTTTATTTTTTCTGGGAGAAAACTCCATTGTGTCAATTTGTATAACTCCTTAATATTTAAATTTAAAAATTTTGTGTTCAAACGAATTTAAAAACACTCGTTTTTCACAACATGTCTATTTAAATTATTTAAAAAAAGGTACAAAAAAGAGCGCCAAGTATATAATCCCATTTAAAAACATTGTCGTAAATTAATATAAATTGATTAATGTGCTATATTTAACTTTACAAAAGTAATGATATACAACAGTTGCGCCAATTATCACACTGGCTATTTACACAAAGAACAAAATGTATTCAATAATATTAAGCAGATATATTTTTATACAAATAAATATTTTAATACGAATAAATATTTTATTCAAAATACTTGGCGCTGCTCTCCAAATTGGTGTTGCTAAACTGAATAAATATGCATAAATTGCATTAAAATCTTTTTCTTTCTTTCTTGTCTCTGTGGTGTCTTGTCTTCTTTTATTTATTAACCAAGACAATTAACATTTTTTCGGTTGCGCAGCGCCAAGTATTTTGAATAAAATATTTATTCGTATTAAAATATTTATTTGTATAAAAATATATCTGTGTTGGAGGTAATTGACAGAGACACTACTGGCCAGTGTGCTGGTTTCGATTTGGTAATATATTTTAGGATTAATATGATGGATACAGAATAGTTTTGTACTTTGGATAACACAGCCTAATCGATGCAAGGTACTTGGACGGAAGTAAGAAAGATCTATCGACATCCGTCATGTTCTGCTCGCTGTGCCCAATGGGAGCCTCAGAGGAGCACGTGACTTGGCGCCAAATATTCAAAGTCTCTCAACAATCTGCTTAATATTATTGAATACATTTTGTTCTTTGTGCAAATAGCCAGTGTGATAATTGGCGCAACTGTTGTATATCATTACTTTTGTAAAGTTAAATATAGCACATTAATAAATTTATATTAATTTACGACAATGTTTTTAAATGGGATTATATACTTGGCGCTCTTTTTTGTACCTTTTTTTTAAAAAAGGTAATTTTGTGGAGATTTCACACATTTTGTAGTAGTGTTTATTGATATCAATCACTTTACGACATTGTTTTTAAATGGGATTTTTTTTTATGGGATTATATACTTGGCGCTCTTTTTTGTACCTTTTTTCTAAAAAGGTAATTTTGTGGGGATTTCACACATTTTATACTGTTTATTATGACTGGATAATTTTTTCACCCCCTCGGGTGAATTATTAATATTAAGTGAAATATTATATTGCCATCCAAACTACGCACGCCTGCGAAGCTACCAGACAATTGGATTGGTGGAATTGGTTTAAATTTGAGTTTTCAGACATGAAGCAAACATACAGGAAGCAAACAGAGGATTGAAGCTGAATAAAATCGTTTAATTAATATAATACTATGTCACAATAAATTTTTTTCTCTAACGTAGATTATCTGTAAATATATAAAATCCACATTTTAGTTACAACTTAACGTAGAACATATAGAAATAGAGTGGCCCTTTGTTATAGTAAATGTTAGAGACTACAAAATGTGCCCGAAGGAAGTGAGAGCGCAGAATGTCTTGTTGGAGGAAATGTAAATACTAAGGGTAATTTATCGAAAATGAACAAAGAGATTCAGTATTTTTAACACACAATTTATTGGTGCTGGAATAAAATTAAATTAGTATGTTTATTGGTGAATTGAAGTATTGTTCATGGGAAACTAATCAAATTAATGAATAGCGTAGGTGTTGAAGTTAATGTTTCTTTGTATAAACTATGGTTCCTTTTCTATGTGTAATCTCGTTCTACTTTTATTTTCTTTATGTTTTGTTACTAGAGTTAAGTTGGTATGGATATATGTTATATTGAACTTCACTTCCGTTCTGAGATTTGTACGATAAACGTTTCGTATTAAAAGCTATGTGTTTGTTCTCATATTAAAAGTATAATATGATATCTAATACTAAAGAGTTTTATTTCAATCATCGCGGCAAACTCTAACAGTAGGAACTACTGTGGATTTTAATAAAATATTATATTCATAATACTTCAGAGATTTCAAATCTTATGTGAAAATATGTTTCACAAAAGTTTGGAAAGTATCGAGGGAGATGCATATTCAGCGCACTTTCTTCACTAATGTGACGTACTCGACATTGCAAGCAGTACGCCATAATTTTCTTAACCCTTAACTGGTATACTGTTTTTTTCAAACGTAACTGGTATACTGGGGTCGTGGCAGACCCCAAATAAAAAAGGGCACAGAAACTTGTAAAGTCGACACTAGAAGAACCTCTATGAATATTTTGTTCTTAAGTAATATATAAAATAATAGAAACGTAGAAATTTAAAGTATTACTACAAAGTTATTTATAAATTCAGTTTACAAACTTAGACAACCAAAAGTTTCACAGCGAACTCTGCGTGCCGGGGGTAATGAGTGACGCCAGGATACCAGTTACGGGTTAAATATCAATGCTACGCTAATTTGAAAAATTTTGTCGATTTACCTTATTTGACAAATTTCAAGAAACTTGTGCGAAACAACCTCCAAGCCTGTGTATCCCCTTCATTTCTGTCCAAGCCTGTGCACCCCCTTCATTTCTGTCCAAGCCTGTGCGTCCCTTACATTTTTATCCAAGTCCTCTGCGTCTTCTTCATTTCTAAATATAATATATATAAGCTTTACATAAAATCTCTAAATTGCTGGTATAAAAATATCTAGCAATTTAAATTCAATGCAATTTGTTACAATATATATTATTTTGTGCGAAAGAAGATGCTTCTCTGTCGAAGCTTCTCCGGCAACTTCCAAGTCTGCGACTTTACATACTAAATCGATTTAAAAAATTTTGGCGACTTACCTTGTTAATTAAGGCAATAATTCAGTCTCCTATTTGGTGTAAAAACTCGTGACATCTCAAAATTTCGTACAACTTACTCCATTTGACATTTAGCACTTGGTTGGTTATAGTATAGGGTAAAGGACCCATATACCGAACATTTAGTGATGACATGAAAGTTATTTAGGAATTTCAACATAAGTTTTCGTATATTCTGGGAATTTTTTGCATTGAACTGATTAGGTATTAAGCATTTCCGTAAATTCAGGACTTTCTGATTTAACTAAATAATGAAATATTAAAGAGATATTAGTAAAAATGTAAAACAAAATTTTGTCGCAATTACCGGACACACTTAAAGCTTGAGAACTATTTACCGTGCCCGAACTACCGGACGCTGTCCCGGACACCGTGCCCGAGCTGCCGGACACTGTCCCGAACACCGTGCCCGAGCTACCGGACATTGTCCCGGACATCATGCCTGAGCTACCGGAAACGGATAAATTATATTTACATGTAATTAAATTTATTCTAATTGCATAGGTACCTAGATAGTGGATACAAGACTGAAATGTTTGTTATTATGTTTATATAAATTTATGTTTTAAATTTTCTAATAGCGAATTCGGGAGACCCGCACTGGCCGCACTGAGTGCGAACTTTTTCGGTGCCAAGATCACTAGCGCATTCGGCAGGCAGTTCCATTCTGGTGCCACCTGGTGCTAACCCAACGGACCTCAACACAATATCACTGCAGCATAGATCTAGGTATAGAGGCTGCAGTTGGCTGCAGTGGCTTTCCATTTCAAAAAGGAATGAATACCTAAACATTTGAAGCATCAACATGGAAGGACGAAATGTTTCCATTCAAAATTTCGTTTACGACGAAAATAATTGTCTCGTTGAGAATACAAATGAAGTGTTGTGCGTGGTGCAAAACCAAGCAGGTAATACATATTATACATATTTTTGTACGAGTTGATTCTGGACATTTTTTTATTAAAAAAATTTCATGCGGGGGCCGGCCGGGGTGTAAATTTAAAATAATTAATGTTACAGGCGAATCAGAGACCATTATGGTATCGAAAAAGCAATTAATAGAAGCAGGGTATGAATTGGCCTTGGGTAACCTCCCAGCCGAAAATTTACCAACGTCTGAAATTGATTGTGAGTGGTCAGAGAGCAATACCGCATTCGTGTTAGGCAAATACGCGGAATATTTAGAATTGGTAGGCCCAATGAAGGTATTTAAAACCAAGAAAGAAATGTGGCATAAAATTGCGCAAGATTTGGAAACCACAACAGGAAATAAAAAATCGTATCTGCAATGTCAGAATAGATACAAAACAATAATGAAAAGAAAACGTGCGGCAAAGAAAAATAATGCCACGTCCGGATCAAAACGGATGAGGGTGGAGTATGAAGCTGAAATGGATAAAATTGCGGCTGTAGATGACAGTTTCCAGCCCGAAGTCTTGCAAAGTGCTAACCACATAATAATTAATAAAAAAGACCAACCTCAAAGTTCCAAATCTAAACCTCCAAAAAAAAAACAAAGTAAGTGAAATTCTCTTGCAAATACACTTGGAGAAAGAAAATAATCGACAGAAAAGACACGAGGCGAAAATGGACTTATTAAAGAGCCTTATTGCAAAACAAAATAATGTTTAAAAATTAAGTATTGTTTTCTAAATAATTTGTTAACTTTATAGTCCGGCGCTGTATACTGTTGCCAGATGAGAAGAAGAAGGTCTACTCACAAGCTGAAATGTCACAGGCAGTGATGCCATAACCGTGGGTTTGCGCCCACCAGTGATGCCAGAATGAGGACGGGAGCGCTCGAGAATGTCCCCCACCTCACATGCACACTACGCCGGAGTGCGTGTCCGTGAGCTCGGCGCTTCGTGGACACGCAGCTCCGGCATAGTGTGCATGCGAGGTGGGGGAAATTCTCGAGCGCTCCCGTCCTCATTCTGGCATCACTGGCGCCCACAGACCCTACCACCACTCCACGACCAAGCGTACCCCCTCCTCGCGCCTCTAGCGCACCACACAAGCATACCTGTCCCTTCATCCGTGTGCCGTGCGCGCTGCCTGGCTGGTGCTCTTGCGACCCAAGCGCTTCGATATCGGTTAAACGAATTCTCGCCGGAGAGCACCAGCCAGGCAGCGCGCACGGCACACGGATGAAGGGACATGTATGCTTGTGTGGTGCGCTAGAGGCGTTAGGAGAAGGTACGCTTGGTCGTGGAGTGGTGTAGGGTCCGTGGGCGCAAACCCACGGTTCTGGTATCACTGGTCACAGGGGCAAGAGGAATCGCCCGCTCGCTCCACCCTATCCCCTCCAAGAAGTCTTACTTTTCGGTTCTTGGAGGGGATAGGTTGACGCGAGTGGACGATTCCCCTGGCCTCTGTGATATTTCAGCTTACGAGTAGTCCTTCTTCTCATCTGGCAATAGTACATATAATCGAAATAGTTATTAAGTATAGCAATTAATTATATATAGTGGTCCAAACGACTTGAGTTGTCATATTAAATGATGTAAACTTGTTTTCGTATATCCCCTTGTCCCTGTGCTTGTTGATAGTCTTTCTTCTTTTCATCGGACAATAGTACTTATTATAGCACTGTATTTACATATATATACAGATCTAACATGTACAACCGAAATAAAAATGTTATACAGTATATACATTCTGTGATTTCAAATTTTTATTTTGTACAATTTATTCTTGGATATTTAACGTAAAATTAAGAAGAATATTTGTAAATCAGCGATGCCACATTTTATTTATCTTATAAGTAATAACAAATTAAAGTGGGTTAAGTGGGAAATAAAAATATAAACATTTTATTTATCTTATAAGTAATAACAAATTAAAGTGGGTTAAGTGGGAAATAAAAATATAAACATTTTATTTATCTTATAAGTAATAACAAATTAAAGTGGGTTAAGTGGGAAATAAAAATATAAACATTTTATTTATCTTATAAGTAATAACAAATTAAATTTTAATTAAATTAAAGTTTACACAATTAAATTATTGTAATAATTCACATAGCATATTCCGTTTTTGTTCACCTTCAATTCTATTTTCATTTGCATTAATTGGTTCACCATGTTCAATGTTTCCAATATCTAGGCCTTCTATTATGAAATCATCTAAATTGTCACCAAATTGAAGGCACAAATTATGGACTGTACAACACGCTATTATAAATTTAGAACTACGTTGGACTGTAGAATAATCTAATTTAATTAATTGCCTAAATCTCGCTTTTAATAATCCAAAAGCATTTTCAATTTTCACCCTGCATCTTGAGAACTTGGAATTAAAATTTGTTTGTTCTTCCGTCAGGTTACCGTAGTTGCGGTAAGGTGTGATGAGGTATTTTTTTAGGGGATAAGCGGCATCACCTAATATGTGCCACTGATCCCCACACGCGTTTGGCAATAAAGTGCTTATAAAAGATAATTTAAAAATACGCGCGTCGTGCACTTTACTCGGTGCTCCTGTGAAAACGTCGAAGAACATCTTGTTCGAGTCACATATTGCCTGCAATGTTAATGACGGAAAATCGTGTTGATTCACGTATGTAGATTTAATTTTATGGGCAGGTGTGCGAATTGGTATGTATGTCCCATCTATACATCCTATAATTCCAGGGAAACCATTAATCTATAAATAAAGAATTATTCCAAATATGTTTTAAATGTTTTAAGTGTGTGAACGGACATTTCTGAGACGTGTCCGTTACATAGTAGTCGAAGTATTGTTCTATTTTTACAATATATTTATTTGCGTAGGGTATATTAATCACCCAGTATAATTCATATTTTTACAGACACAGGTATATAATGAAACGACAATTAGAAAAATGTGTCTTAATTTCTAGATGTTGTAAAAAGTATTTTATTTTTAATGTTACCATGTATATATTTTTTTGCATTTATGCGCATCCTTGTTCATTTTTGCAGATTAGTTTATATACAGCAGCCATATAAATATTAATTTAGTTGTATACAAAAAACAAATTTAATTATAGTTATTTTTTTAAATAAATATTAAACAACCATTTACAACATAAATATTAAATTAAAATTTAAAAAATTATTTTAATAATTCAGTGTAAAGGAACTGTATCTTAAATTACATATGTGTACAGATATATATATGTGGCTGAGCTGTCAATTTTCAGTGACTTCTTAATTTTTACTTTTAAGTTTTAACTTGCAATGAATTGGACGACCCAACGAAACTGTTTTACCGACCCATGAATTGAAGGTGACTGATCTTAGCGCCCTCTTCTCACACCAGCGTTCAAACCAAGAACTACTCTCGAATGATGTATACGTATGTGGTGCGTATATAGCTATGAGCTACACTGCCCTCTTTAGTTAAAATGTCCTATCTAGCATTTTGAAATATGGGGGCCTCAAGTCGGGGACGGACCACTCCCCACCCTTCTTTGCCACAGGCGTGTCCACCGGGGGTTGAGGCCACGGAGTGGAGATGACGAGGGTGCCTTCTTCCTAACCACAGCAAACTGTGTTACGGCAGTTACCGTCGATGTGCCGTTCACGTACGAACAAGCGATTTGAAGCGTCCTTTTATTTGGTATTTCCAAGTATTACTTTGGTGTATTTTTTTGGTGCATCAGTGTTTTCTACTACTCACAGGTAAGTTCCGTATTTATATATTTCTAAAACTACTCTTTTTCTTTTAAAGTACAGTCTTTACATATTTTTACTTCTTCCCCGTCGTAATAATGTCTGACAGATTTCCATTGAACAAATATTACATGCGTGCTAAAAGAACATTGGATAACTCCCTTCAGGAAGACGTCACGATATCACCAGCCACTAATTTCCAAATGTTACTTGATTTGTTTCAAACTAATGATTTTGCTTCACCTGGCACTGGTACTCTTCATTTAGATTCACGTTCTACAGGTTCATTTAACGCTCCGGCTATTGATATCCATCCTTCGCCTGGCAGTAGCTCCCAACTTTCTTTTAATACTTCCGCAAATAATGTTAATTTTCATTTAGATTCATGTTCTGCAAGCTCATCGCGCAGGAGCACCACGCACGGCACTATATCGCGCGGGAGCACCACGCACGGGAGAACATCCCGCGGGAGCCCCACGCCCGAGAGAACATCGCGCAGGAGCATCACGCACGGCACTACATCGCGCGGGAGCACCACGCACGGGAGAACATCCCGCGGGAGCCCCACGCCCGAGAGAACATCGCGCAGGAGCACCACGCCCGAGAGAACATCGCGCAGGAGCACCACGCGCGGGAGGACATCGCGCGGGAGAACTACGCACGGAACTACATCGCGCGGGAGGACATCGCGCGGGAGAACATCCCGCGGGAGCCCCACGCCCGAGAGAACATCGCGCAGGAGCACCACGCACGGCACTACATCGCGCGAGAGCACCACGCGCGGGAGCAACACGCACGGCACTACATCGCGCGGGAGCAACACGCACGGCACTACATCGCGCGTGAGCCCCACGCACGGCACTACATCGCGCGTGAGCCCTACGCACGGCACTACATCGCACGGTGTGCAAAGCTCATGTTTAATTTGTCCATCAATTAGTATTTAAATATTATCTCTTTGACAGAATTGATTCTCATTTTCAGATACTATTTCTGGAAGCCCCACGCACAGGAGTATCTCGCGCGAGAGAATCTTGCACGGCACTACACCGTGCGGGAGCCCCACGCACGGCACTACAATGCACGGTGAGCAAAGCTCATCTTTAATGTGTCCATCAGTTAGTATTTAAATAATATCTCTTTGACAGAATTGATTCTCATTTTCAGATACTATTTCTGGAAGTCCCACGCACAGGAGTATCTCCTACAGGAGCATCTCGCGCGAGAGAATCTCGCACGGCATCGCCTCGCACGGGAGCAACTCTCACGGGAGCATTATTGGTAAGATAATATGTTATATGTATTTGAATAAAAATACTTTAGGTGGAAATTCTTTTTTATCATTGAAATGTAATAATTAATTTCCAGAAAACACAAATTGTTGCGTACATTGTAATGTCCTTACGGGCACCATAAAAATACTTGCAACACAAATGCACCTTTTCCGGACGATGCAGGTGGATAATTTAAAACTTTTAACGAAAATAAAAAAACATATTGAAGGGAATGGAGCCGAAGAAACTAGAGTCTCGTTGTTTACAAAGTATAATTTGGACTTTCCAATCAAAAGTGAAGATGAGTGGACGGTTCTGGAGAATGGATTACAAAATCGGGAGGATTTTAAAGATGCAGTAAGTAAAATGTTTATATATGTCGTGTTTAAACTTATTTTCGTAAAAAATTATGGTGGGGATAGGTCATTGTATTTTGCAGAAAATATCTAAAGTTGCAAGCTGTTTTTAAAATTCGTTTTCGGTATTTCTTCGATATGAAATTATATTTACTTTGTTAATGCTAAGTAACTCTTAAATTTTAGGTCAATGAATTGGCTTCTTACGGAGGCACGAACATTTACAACTGTGTGAAGAGAATGTTAACCCCCATAATCGCCGACGAGTTGGCTATAAAATTCAGTTGGCTGGGGCGAAAGGGCAAACGGCCATTTAACTCTGCCTTGGTGGCGAAATTGATAATAGGTATGTAAATATCATTTTCATTGTACTGTTGCTAATATTTATTATTCTCTAACTTAAATATAATGTTTCATCAAAATTCTTGTTTAAGATGCTGCCGAAAAAGGCAATGCCACAAAGAACAGGATGGACACAGAGAAACAGATTCAATTGTGGCTAAAGCGAGCGTCAGACAGGAGACGGGACAGGCCACTCTAAAACGGTATGTTTTAACCGTTCTTTATTATGCTATTTCATACCCTCAGATTCTTAATTGTAAGGCAGAAGGTGGAAATATCGAGCAGCGTAGTAATAGTAATTTGGGCCACGTCCTTATTCATCAAATAACCTACAATAGGAAAATTTCCAAATATTAAAAGTCTGTACCTTCCCATCCATTATGCCATTTGCTATCTTGCTCAGCTAAATACTTGGCGTTCCTCTGTGACTGTTCACTTTCGAGTATTTATATTACGTTTATTTTTTATTCTTATTGTGTCTTGTCATTTGTTATATCTAGGAGTAGGAACACCTCGCACAGCATCATTCGGCACGACATCACCTCGCACGGCATCACCACGCACAGCATCACTACCCGCACGGAGAACCACAAACTGGGGCACTTAAACCAGCCTTCGATGGAAAACTTTCCCGTGGGTTTCCTGTTTTTATACTACTTGATATCTTGTTTTGCTAAATAACAAGTGTTCCTCTAGGAACGCTCACATTCGAGTAGTTATATTACATTTACACTTTATTCTTAGTTTGTTTTTCCATTAGTTTATGTCGAAGCACCTCGCACGGCATCATCCGCCATGGCATCCTCTCCTACAGGAGATTCTCGAGCGGCATCAGCCCTGAAGGCATCACTTCGCACTAGAGCACCCCAACCGGGAGAACGCTGCAGCGACCATCTTGCAAAGCATCATCCTTGAAGGCATCTCATCGCACCGGATGCTGCGCGACGGAGGGAGTTAGTGGGCGCACACCGTCGCGGGAGAAAGTGAACCTGGGATGTTTCCGATGATTCAGAAGATTCAAGAAAGAAGATTAGTTTAAGCTAATCTGGGCTGCAGAGCCTGTCTTCGTAGCTCAGCCCATTTTCTTGAGTTTCTTTCAGAGAACACGATACCCCACGACGAGGGACAAGGTGTCGGAGGACTGCACCCGCGGCTTGGATGCAGCCCCGAATGTACCACAGGTGGTTCGCAGCGGGACGCGGACAGTCGCGAATCCGCCCCGTTAGCCCTCCTGGCCGGAATCCTGTATCTGCCCCCGGTACAATGCAGAGGTAGCAAGGGACCCCCCCCCCCCTACGATGGTGGACAGCAGACGGGAAAAGGTATTCCCAACCACAAATTGAACGAGCGGAGCTTTGGTCGGCTGGCCCTCCAGGTATCCTACCCCCTGGTATCGCCGATCGGGACCCTTGACGAGCTGTACCGAGACGGTCCCCTGAAGCAGCACCAGAGGCCAAGAAGAGGAATAGGGCCATCATGAAGTCAAGGGTTAGAGGACGGAAGAAGACTTGAAGAAAGAAGAGCGAAGACGACCAGGGTGGACGAGTCCGGTGTTTTGACTGGCGGCTGGGCCGCTTGCATGCTTGTGACTAGCTGCAATCCCCTGCTTGCGTGCTCGGCCTCCCGGCCCCTGCGACCCAAACAGTCTATTTACAGACAATCCCGACCTCTAATGCGTTTTGTGTTTCTTCCAGGGAAATCGGAGCGGCAGCGACAGCATGAGAACCTGGCGAACGGGACCGTGATCCACAAGTAGGACGCCGAGACGACCGAACCCTAATACCAGACTCCCCGAGGGCACATGCCGGGGATTCAAAGAAGCGACGTCGAGCCAGAGAAGCGAGTAAGTGGACTACAAGTAGGTATAATAAGCCGGTTCTAATGCAATTGTAGGCGAGGGGTGAAGCGGGGCGAGGGGTACCGCACCGTGGCGAGGGGGAAACGAGTGGGGGGACCGTGACCCGTGGAGGTGGGGATGAGTCAGTGGTGGGGGAAGACGAACCGTGGAGCACTACTTTGACACAAGCTATTTTACATAAGGAACACAAATAGCTTGTGTCAAAGTAGTCCGATTTGCATGATGTTTGGTATGATTTTAATCGGCGGAACGCCAGGAATTCATTGGCGTCACTTTCGCACAGATCTGATGAGAAATGAGGAATTCGAAGATTTCTCACTTCCTAATAGGTACTCCAACCCCGTCCGAGGGTCGAAAGCCTTCGGAGAGACACCACGGGGGTTTGGGTTAACTCGTCACGGTTGCGAGGCGAATCAGGCGTTTCGTCCCAATCACCCTGTATACAGCAGTCTTGAACCAGTAACATGTATTTCAGTGGGTTACTGGTGCTTGACTACAGGCACATTCACGCATCGGAATAACATCTACATCGATGGCTACAGGGATGCTGCAGGTAGCATTGCTCAACTCTGTTACTATCCTTCTGCAATAAGCAGCGATAAAGACAGTATTAAGTGATGTGACTCTATAGCGGAAGAGACGTGAACAATGTCACCAGTACCGTCTTGATTGGGCGAAAGGATCCGGAGAGGGAGTCCGAGGAAGACTTCAAACTTAAAGGAGTAGGGACTCGGAGGTGACAAGCGAGGCGTTATTTTTGTAAAAGATCAGATCAAACTTGTCAGCAGACTTGAAACAGTTTTCCGTAGAAAATATACAAATAGTTTCTGAACATTTATAATTGTGAAATCATTTGAAATACCCGCACACTCCAGCGAGCTGAATGCTTCAGCATTCCACGGGCACCAACCCGCGTTCCGTTCAGATAATCACCGCCAGGACGCGCAACATCAAATACAAACGGCAACATTTCAGTTCGTGTATAATATAACAAGTGGTGTTGATCGGTCGACATCTATATATCTATAAAAATGAATGTTTGTTTGTTTGTTTGTCCACCTTTCACGCCTAAACGACTGAACGGATTTCAATGAAATTTTGAATATACATTACATACCTCTTAGATTAGATTATAGACTATTTACTTTTTTTTTGTACAGGCTTTATTATTTTTCAAACATTATAAATAAGTCCCGGGTGAAACCGGGTACCGGGTCAGCTAGTTTTATATATTGATAACCATCTATATAAATGTTCTGTGTCAATGTTTAATGTCTAAACGCATTCTATGTTCAACAAAGCACTTTCATAAATAGTGCGAACAAGCCCTGGTTAAAACTAATAAACCGCTTTGCTTAAAAGATGTTTCGAGTCATTGTGTTAATCCTTCGGCTGCGAAGATCCCTAAATCCACACGAGCTGCCGCAACAGCTGATTCCGGGCAACGACCGCGGAAAGTATTACGGTGTTTACAAATTTACTTTTGCATAGCTCGCGTACAATCATATGACTAACAGATTTCGCGGAATCATTACGAGTGTCTTTTACCTCAATGCAACGGTAAATCCGATTGTCAGTCCAAATCACAACAAGTGCTCTAACGGATGTCCCTACGGAAAGTACCATATTAAACCTTCCCTGGTCGATTAGAGTGTAGGATTACAGATCCTCGCCTAAAATACATCTCCGATTAGAGTGTAGGATTACAGATCCTCGCCTACAATCCTTCTTACCCTCAGTGTGCAGGATTCAAGATCCTCGCCTGAGATCCTTCTTACCCTCAGTGTAATAAAGTAATTTAAATATCGACCGTATTTTTATAATAAAACAAATTATTGCTTTCGGCCCACTGGTTCGGTCAGTTTTACAATTATTTTTAGCTAATTTGCAATTTAAATTTAATAATATCCCGACGTTTCGGTCCGTGGTTTGAACCTTTTTCAAGGAAAGATTTGTAAAATTATTGCCTTCGCTATCAAAGTCACACGTTTGAAAAGACGCGTGACTCGCGAGTCGGTTGGAACGTGACTAAAGTAACCATAAACATTCAGGAGCATTTAAAGGTGAAGACAAACTGTGGTCAAAAGGAGTCAAAAGAAAGACCGTTAAAGAATCAGAACATATTTAAAAGTTACTAATCTAACGAACATTTTCACCAACACGACAACCGTCTATATACATTAATTGAAATTAATGTGATACGAGCCAAACAACATTCGGATGTATGATCAGGTGATTACATAATACAATTTTATTATGTATAATTGAGTTGATATTATTGGCCAAATTGAAACAACAAAAACCAAATTGAAGCACCTACTTTCTATATGTATCAGCCTTATTTTTTTCGTGTATTCGTAGATACTGTTCTCGAATTTAAATAAACGTTTCTCAATCAGTCTCTGTTATAAACAATTTCGATATTCAATGCATGAATACCTACATATGACTTGTTAATATGGATTTATTTAAGTTTTATTTAAAGCAAAGGAAGACTTTCTGAACTGCTTAGCACGACTGACCCGAATGATTTCGAAGACAAAACTGAGTTCTGACTTAGACGATGCATAAGAAACCAGAGCATTTCAAGATATTTATTTTTTCTCTGATTGTATCGCGCGTTAGGGAGAGGCGCCAAGCGATGTTTATATATCGAAAGAGTTCCTGCGATAGCTACGAACTCTTACTTCTCTCTCTTCACTAAACCTCAGAAAATTATATTACTTTCGTATCTCAAACTCTGTTTCAGATATATTGAATAATGAATTTATTAAAAAAAGATGCCTAAATGATATTTAAATATGTTTCGTGTCGCCTTCAAATACTGTTTAATGAGTTTCAATTGTTACAATATCTGGAAAAGTGTTCTAAATCTGGTAAAACCATAATAATATAAATCTTGTAATTTCATAAATAATTGTGTTTGTTTTTATACGGTTCCATATTAACAAGTCATATGTAGGTATTCATACATTGAATATCGAAATTGTTTATAACAGAGACTGATTGAGAAACGTTTATTTAAATTCGAGAACAGTATCTACGAATACACGAAAAAAAAAAGGCTGATACATATAGAAAGTAAGTGCCCACTGTACGGTACCATCGGCGCGACGATTACGCGTAGCAACGGCCCTGGCGAGTCGCGCCAGGCGAGCAATGGCCGCCAGGCGGTAAAACACCGTGAACGCGTTGCCGATAGATATTTTCTCGACTAGTTCGAGTTAAAAATCGTTGCGACAATTTTCCTGCATGGTTTCCTCTTCAGAAATGTCTACAGAATTCGATGCTGGGTAGCGTTTTCGGGCTAGGTAAACAATTTTTCGTAAAAATGCAAAAATATTGCGTGGAAACCATGCACATCGGCACTTTTTCAAACTTTGATGACCATTTACAACAATTCTAAACAATCAAATTTAACAACTTTGTACACTGATATATTCAGTAAACTCTCCTCTATCTTTTGAGACTAAGTTGAACTTTCTAGCGTTTTTAGTTTTCACGTCATACCTCACTTTTGCCCAAAATCGCGTGTTTTTACAAAAGCTCATGTTTTTCAAAAACTGAGGGTGATGGAGCAATTTTGTTTACGGATTCGTGTTCAGGGCGCAAAACTCTACGAGAATCACCCAATGGATATTGCAGGACAGAAAAAAAGTTTCATTTTGTTGGACTGTGTAAGCAGTAGCAAATAATTAGTTACATATAGTTTTTCCATAAGAAACCCATAGAAAAAATATCAGCAATTGTCAGCCTTTTAGTTGCCTTTCGGGAACTTCCAAGCAAATTTCTTTTTTGTTTTATAATCAACATATATTTGTCCTTGCAACTGCAAACACAAGATTTGGCAATATTTGTCAATCATGGAGTAATTACTTGTATTCCATGTCGCACGGGGCAGAATCCAAATACACAGGGGAAAAATGCAAGATCCCAATTTTAGCTCTAAAAATGGCAAACATTATGAAGGAAGTTCATAAAGGAAGATTTAACATAAAACTCATAGGAAGGTTCGCCGTTACCTACAAAAACAACGTCAATAATTCCAATAAATCTAAAAGAATTTGATAAATATATATACTATGGAATGTGGAGAAAAAATTGTAAACCTGTATCCATGTTATCCCGGTACCAATATACTAAATAAATAGGCACTATTAAAAAAATGTTAATACATTCATACGAAATTATTCAATATTTGGGCAACCTGCCACTCGGCTAATTGGGGGAAGGGACTCAACACACCAGATATAAAGATTTTAAAAAGTATAGAAAAGATTGTATGTACGCACAAAATAGTCACATTGCAATACAAACGAAGAAGTATCAAACCTTTTATCGACTTCTTGATATCCAGTAGTAGATAGTTTTCAAGGTATCTTCGCCAAAAAAAGACAAAGAACTTTTTTTTATAAAGTAGCTTGATATAATTGGGCATTTTAATTGGAAAAAAAATGGCATGTTGAATTTTCTCTATACTCTTGAGATTGACGCCCATTGTGCGTTGGAACATAGGGGGCTCAGAGCTCAGCGAGGATTCATTCGTTGTATTGGACCCGTAATTTTATATTTCCCAAAGGATGGTTCAATAACATCTGTTTGCCATTATGTCAAAAGAGCAATCATGACCGTCGTGCCGTCTTTAAGAAATTGAGGCATTCTTCAATCTGAGTTAATCCGTTGTTAACCGCCAACGCGAGGGACAGTGAGGTTATAAACGTCGACCCTCTCGAGGCTCTCTGACCGATCAGCCAGAATATATTTTTGCCACCAGTTGTGGGGTTTTCCCCCTCAATGTCGTCAAGAGGGAGAAGATTCCTCGTCCTCCGCCGCCGAATTCACAGGTATAATTCCCCCCTCTTTAAGGAACGGTGTTTCCAATGTGTGTTTTATAATTAAATTTCAACAACAATTACCTTCATCTTACTTTCTCTTCTTTATACGTTAAAATGAAAAATGTAAATTAGTTGAAAGCTGAAACATTGTACTATATGAACTCCTGGTATCGGTATATGTATGTTCAATGTACATACTTGACTTGAGGGGTAATCATGCATACATTTATATTCATATTACGATATTATTTATATTTTTACTGTTTACAGTTTTATTCTTTAGGTATATCTTTTTTTACGGGTGGACAAACCAAACTTTTGTTGGACAAATGACGACAAACGAATGCCATCATTATTTTATAAAAATTCGCAATTGGGTGGTGCCAACTTCACAGACCTCGAATCGCCGGCTCATTTCGTCCTCGAGCCTATATGTACATATACATACTGTATTGTACAGGGTGCTACTGGAGCGACGCCTGTCAAAGAGATACCAGCTGGCACCACGTGGCCAGGTCAACCTCCCGTGATACCGCGTCGAATTTTATGGCTTTCGACCCACAGAGGATTTGGAATACCATTAAAAGTGGAAAAATCCAAGTTCCATATATCTCATCAGATCTCTGCGAAAACGATTCGCTATGTTTCGCCGATGAAACTAACACCAAGAACGACGTAATTCGGGGCATAATGAAGGAAAATAAATTAAAAATTCGTTTGCATAATTTCAAGCTATCTTCGTTAAAAATAGCCCGATTTACATGCCATTTGGTATGATTTTCATCGGAAAAACGTAAGGAAGCCATCGGTGTCACTTAAATAAAGATAAGATAAAAAATAAACAATCTGGTTTTTCTGAAACAGGTATACCGACCGTTAGAATAGACCCTTGCAAGTGCTCGAACCAGGGGGGCCAAGCTTCCCTCTTACGAAAGTTGAAGCAGAGTTTGTAGCGCCTCCTACCTATAAAGTGCGTACTAAACTGTGAATGTGTGAATTGGTGTGAATCGGGACGTATGTGTATGTGTATACGTGTAATGCACCGCTTACTTTAAAGTATTATGTATATATAAACATGCTTAAGCATGCGTCATCCTCTATTAACCTAGTAGCTAGTAAAAGATGCCGAATGCTTAAGCATTTGCTTAAGAATAAATAGCGACTATGAATACCGGCCTAAAACCTGTCCACGGATCGTCGCGCCAGCGACACGTATGCAGCAGATAGAAGGATAAACATTGAAATTGAATATTTCTTCTTTTCATAGGAAAATAAAATATATTCAATTTCTTTGTATATCCTTCTATCTGCTGCATACGCGTCACTGACGCGACGATCCATGGTCAGACGGCCTTAGAAAAGGTAAACCAGGGAAAGTGAGGACGCCATTTGAAGGTTATGCTTGATGCTTCCTCGCGTTGCGCCAAATGTGGCCAAATGGCGCCAAAGTAACATTTCACCAACGTCGAAAGGTTGTGTGTCGTGCTCACTGATACACCTAGGTATGTGTGTGTGATGTACCTAGCGCCTCCTACCTATAAAGTGCGTACTAAATAGGAACTTCGGCCAATGAATGACGGCTTGGTCCCCCTGGCTCGAACCCAACGGGGTCCCTTAACAAGGTACCGGAGGTCTGCTCGCCGCGGAGACGGGCCGCGATTCACCGCCGCGATCCGCCACCGCGGCGAAATCGTGGCTAGGAAATCCTACCTTAACGCGGTACTCTTATAACACGGTTTCTTTATAGTAATACAACTTAATTAGCTTAAGCAGTCTCCCTATAGCATGAATTTTTCTAATTCACTTTTACGGTTGAAATTAATAGGCAATTCCCCTGACTTTATGCATGTACATCACCATTTTTCAATTTCATTTGCCAGGGAATTCCCCCTGCCATTGCCGAAATGATGCAGCATTGCTATTTTTTATCAAAACTAAAGGTGCGTCTACACGACGACACTTTTGTGTCTAGATCAAGTGTCTTTTGTGTTTAGCTAGGGCTAGTTATTGCAGTGTTATCAGTCTAGCTCTAGCTGCAACTCCCGCAACGACAGGTCAAATTCAGTGTCGCGGACTCTAACCTTTAGTTTTGAAATATGTAACCATATATTTATTGCCTTTTGTAGAGTAAACCCTCCTATAATGCGGTTTTCTCATAACGCGGTTTCCATATAACGCGGTACGAATTAATCTGGTTTGTGCTATGTAATTCCAAGTTTCTTATAACACGGTTTCCATATAACGCGGTACGAATTAATCGCGTTATAGGAGGGTTGACTGTACATGTCTACAGGGTCATCGTTTAATCCTGGGTCGCCGTTTTTAAAATTCGTGATGTTGATAAACAATAGGCTAGTTGTTTCTGTATCATTACTTTCACAAATTCAAAAATTAAATTTTTATTCAATTATGTCTTAGTTGTATGGCGTGTATATATACTGTTAGAACATGGATGTGTGTAATCCAAATGTCATTCTTCATTATATATTCAAAATTTGTGTTAATATCTATCATATGTTCTGAGATATTTAGCGTGTTACATTTAAAGCCGGGTCCAGGCCTGAATGAGTATACGCTGAGCAGGCTGAGCGCGCACGAATATTCTGATGTGGACGGGTGAAACGGTAGCCAGGGCCGCATGCTTCTACATCAGACTTAAATTAAAATTTATTGCAAATCATGTGAAATTCATAAAAGGAAATTCGAAACCACGCAATACAAAGAATCGTTAGTAATACCTGTGAATGCTCTCGTGGCATGAAAACAGCAAGTATAAACTATAAAAGAGTGTTTTTGTTTATTGTTTTAAAGATTTGTTTTATCTTATATTGAAATTAATAAATCTTATAATTTACGGCTTTTGTAAACGGCTTGATAGCGGATCACGGTTTATTTCAGATTTATTACCACTTAAAAATATTTGGTCTCGCGTACGTGCGCGTTTGTTGCCTAATCTTCAATTGCAGCAAGCTAATTTTTCTACGTTCGGCAGCAAATTTGGTAGGCAATAAAAATGATTTTCTTCTGAGGGCTGCAAGTAAAAAGCAACGCATTACTAACCAGCCGTAGTAAATAACTATGACACGTCTCTGTTTACCTGAAACATTGGGATAGAAGATTTTATGGCTCAAAATAAGTCGAAATGATGGAATAACTTTTTGTCACAGGTGCTTGTCACAGTTATTTACTGCTGCTGGTTCTTGACGCGTTGCATTTTCCTTGTACCCCTTGAGAGGGAACGATTTTTTATTGCCTACCGAATTTCCTGGTGGAAGTACAGAAAGCAGCATGCAGCAACTGAGGATTAGGCGACGAACGAGCACGTGCACTAAACCAAATGTGTTCAGTAATAAACCTGCAATAAACCGTGACCCACCATTAAGCTCTTTAGGCCCCCATCCATGCAAATGGTCGCGCTGTAGGACAAAGGCCCGCGAAAAACACGGAAAGTCCCGTAAAATTTTACAAGCACTTTTTCACCTCTCTGCCAAAAACTCTGTCAGTTTGATTTTTAAGAAGTAATACGAAACAAAAATAATTAAAAAATATTGAGAAATGCTGAAGTTATGAGTTTTTTCCACTTTCTCCTCTATGCCAGGGATCGAAAAAGTTCTGACACTTTTCAATAGGTTCCATTTAAAACAAATGCCGCGGAACTTTTTTAAAAATGTTCTCACATTATAAGTTCTCAGAAGAACCGATAAAATAAAAGTTCTTGAAAATAAAAGTTCTAGTTGGAATGGAACTTATAAAATATAAGAATAAAAAATTTCTGTATAACAGGAACAGATATTTTGTTTAACGATATTAAAATAGTTCTCAATCGTTGTAACAAACACTAAATACTATTCAATGGATAGTACTAAAAGAATATTAAATAATTCATACAGTTAAATTGATATTTTGAATGTGTTATTTATATGTAATACTTACCTACGTAGATGTTTTAGAATCGTTATAATAAAAGTTCCATGAAAACAAGTTATATTAGAACGTTTATTATATTATATTATATATTATATATTATATTAGAACTTGTACCTAACAGTTGAGTACTTTTCTTTATCTTTTGAAAACTTTTTAAATAAATGTTCTAATGTAACTTTTTTCCATGGAACTTTTATTATATAGGTTCTAAAATATCTGTTCTATGAGAACACTTTTTAAAGAAGATCCTGAAGGTAGCATTTGTTTCATTAAAAATTCCACAGAAACATATATTTTCCGAATCGAAACAAATAAGTTCTAACAGAATTTTTAAAAAAACGAGGGTCCGAGAACTTTTTCGATCCCTACTCTATGCGTCGGACCACTGTGCGCCGCGACGACCCTCGAGATTTCTTCCTGTCTCTGCTTATTGTCAGCCCCCTGTGACTCTCACGTTGTTGCCAACACGTGCAACGCAGATTTGTGGAAAAGACGGTCCATCACTGCGAGGTGAAAGTTTTAAGACTCAACCCCCTGAAACACAAACTCCCTTTAATTTCACGTGAACAGCGTCATATTCGATTTTGAACAGAATCCCAGACTTCGAGGTAAAAATGTTATCAATTTGGCGTGGCATTAGGCACTCTAAAGGCCCCCATACACGCTCCTTCTTGCCCGTTCGATTTACAGACTTGCATACAGTCGGAAGTTGTAATGCAACACGGAGCGCGCGTGTCAATTGTCTGCCATGAACGCAATCACCGCGAGGTTGATTTATCTGCATGAAAGGTGTTTTTTTGAAAGCCTGCTGAACGATTCGCAAAAAATATGCATGTTCGATTGCTTTTTTATTCTGTCGAAATTAATAAATATGTGTATTACTAAAAAAACTGATTCCGATAATGGTTCTAATTCGGGGTTATCTTGCCACTCCATAAATTTATTGTATATCGTCTCATACTTTACGTTTGATTTTGATGGCAGCAAATTTTCTTCAATCACTTTTGCAGCTTCTGCTACTTGGGGGGGCGTGTGGTATCCCGTATCGCAATCACTCTTATTATACTCATTTTATCTTTTAATTCTATCTTTTAATAAAAAGGGGTGCTGTGACAGTTGCAATATCAAGATAAAACACACATGATCGATAACGATTAGTCGAACAACTGCATCTTCATACCACAGGGTAACGTCAAACTCCAGTTTCCAGTGTCGTCATATCTTCTACAATTATTTATTAATCAGTATGAAAATTTGTGAAAAACTTGCTTGTATATTAAGGAAAAACTTTGTCGCTGCAAGTTATATGTACCTCAAAATTGCCTCGATACTTTTTAACGGCGAACGTTGAAAAACATGGGTTATGTCCAGTGTTAATTTTCAATTAAATATTATTACATTTTTTAACATAAGGGTTTGTGCATGCATTTTACGGCTTCGCTAGAGTTTTCTGAGCTTTATGTTTCAAGTCTCATAACAATCCGTTAATATTTACTCAAGTTATCGCAGTTTTCTTTTGAAATAAGTAATGATTTCGGTCGAAGAAAATTTTTTTGTTTATAATTTTTACCTCGAATACTAATGATTCGATCAAAAAACTGTAAATAGAAAAAATATGTGCCATGGCGACCTTTACAACACTATATTTTTTACAATACAGTTTAACTAGATTTAACTTTCCAATTTTTCTTAGCGATTAGACAATACTTTTTCACATTTTCGAACGCTAGTCCCCTTATTCCATCCAACCCTTCAATTGTGGCTCGACCATATAAGTTTCAAATTGAATATTTATATAGTTATTGTCGGTAACTTCATTATATAAAAAATGAAAAGAAAACTTTTCACCCGTGGCTTTTTTGCAAACTGTATCAACAGGTGGCTCTTGAAGTAAACGTTGTACTATTAGCGGGCCAAAAGAAGATCCCTAGGAGGCGGGCTCGGGCGATGCAGTCCACCGATGTGACGATTGGTCGATTCACCTATTTGAACACATTTCTAAAGACAGGGTACACGTATTTTGGTTATTGGCTGAAGTAGGCACATACATTATCGCACCGCGCGACGAAGAGAGCGAACAAAACACATCGAGATCGAGTGGGATAAAGCGATCTGACCGACGAACGTCAAAGCAATAGCGTAGGCATCTTTAACGGTTAACTATTAATATTTAATAACTTAAAAATTTCCTTATTTTTTACAAGTATGTTCAGAAAGTATTATCATTGGGTTGGTATCAGGATAATACTTTCGTGAACATATTGTGAAAAATGAGGAAATTTGTATTTTATTATATATTAATGGTTAACCGTTAAAGATGCCTACGCTATTGCTTTGACGTTTGTCGGTCAGATCGCTCTATCCCACTCGATCTCGATGTGTTTTGTTCGCTCGCTTCGTCGCGCGGTACGATAATGTATGTGCCTACTTCAGCCAATAAACAAAATATGTGTGCCCTGTCTTGAGAAGTGTGTTCAAATAGGTGAATCGACCAATCGTCACATCGGTGGACTGCATCGCCCGAGCCCGCCTCCTAGGGATCTTCTTTTGGCCCGCTAATAGTACTTCTGTACACTTCTCTTACGTGGATTGATTCATGCTCGTGATTTTTTTTATCGCGGATCAAAGAAGCAGGATAAAGTAAATAATGTACCAATACCCGGACGCTTAAGGGGCTTAAGGAATAGCGGTAAAGTTTGTCTCCTAATTTAATTTGTAAAACAATAATAAAATAAAAAAATGTTGTTGAATTGTGGAAAATAACACAATATGATACTATCGGAAACTGAAAAAAAAGGTTTATTTATTACAATAGACGTATTTATTAATGAAAATACTCAAACATGCAGATGTCCCAGTAACCGGACGAATCTAAAAATGCATGTTTGAATTACTTACATTCACGAAATTCTTGTACCAGTAAATAAACTTAGACTTGTTTGAAAAAAATATTAATTTTCTTGCAAATTTAACTATCTGAAACTAAATTTAAATCTATTTACTATCATAGTAATGTATTATTATAATATATAAATAAGAAATGCTGTCAATATTTTCTTAGTAAATGACAAAAGTGCCATGACAGAAGCTTAAAAAATTTCTCAAAATCTGCTATGCATACGAAGTGTGTTACAAAATAATTATTTCTATCCAACGATTTTTAATTTTCTATGATAATGATTTTAATTAATATTGCTAAATTCTTATGCATTATGGTACTATTTGTTGTTTTTAATTATATTAAAAATTAAGCTTAAAAATAAATAAAATTCGCATTGTAGTTTAGGTATTGGAACATGGCCGGACACTGGTATTCTTACACCAAAACAAAAGATTAATAGATTAAACTTCATTAATCGAAATCATGATGTTTTTTATTTTCATCTGCAACCTAGTAAATTATGTCTGTACCTCCCTATCACAAACTATTTGCGTACAATCTAAACATTCGGATACTTAGTTAAAAAATTAAATATGGATATCTTAATACACGTGAAACCGTATATTTCGATACACGTGTTCCCGTGAATTTCAGTACACGGGTACACGGATACTATGATCTGTGAATTTCGATACACGTGTAGACGTGTATTAAGAAGTACAGTAAAAGTTGGATGACTGCACGGAACGATCTACAGCGTAAATGCGCGGTAGTCATCCCCACCACCGGGGGAGGGGACTCCTCTGGCGCACTAAGAAGCTGGACCGTCGCGAGCGTCGAGTAGTGTAACCTGATCCGAGCTCGAATATCCGTGAGCCAATACTAATGCAAGAAGAAAACCTTTTTATTATTGAACTTTTTGTAACGAAACTTTTACTAACGTATTTCTGAGGTTTTTCTGATTAAAATAAGACAAAACACGACATAATTTGGATAATATTTACTTCATTTCTCACCCGGAATCCAACATTATTATCACTCATTAAATATGCAAATATGATCCGAATTATATCATTTTTGGTCTTTTTTAAATGGGGGAACCTCACAAATACATTGGCAAAAGTTGCGTTAACCAGAAATCAAAAATAGGAAAATTTTCTTGCTGCATTAGTAAATGTGTCATCGTCGCGTTTGTTTTGTTCAGCTCGAGTGTCGACCTTCTTTCTCTTTCTCTCGCTGTCCTTCTCTACGCTCGACAAAAAACGTAAACAAACTCCGAGCTCGGCTCGAATAGTTTGGAGGTCGAGAATATTTACCTCTGCTGGATAACTGCCTGCCTCCGGTCCCGAATTTCGTGCAGTTATCCAACTTTTACTGTACACGGATTAGAACACGGATATTTTTACTACACGTGTACGCTGGTACACGTGTATCTTCAATACACGTTCTACGCCTGGATCTCTAATCCGAATACATCCTTGTCCACTTGTCCCAAGGCTAGCGGTTTTTTCACTGGGCAGGAAAAAGAGAATCAAACGTTTTTTTAATCCCTACGAGTGTCGCTATCGCCCTTACTACGACCAGAAATGTGAAGAAAAAAAATCTACAGAATGTATCTACAGAGTGTAGAATCTACTTCTCGTGCAGTTTGTGTAACTTTTAGGTGCCCAAAAAAATAGATGTTTAGAAAATAATGACCTGATTTTTGTAGTGGCGGTAGCGACCCTCGTATAAGGATTAAAACACCTTTGGTTCATTTTTTTCTGCTTTTCTGCTTTAAAGAGCTTCTCTGGCAAGTCTTCAGAGGTACACGGAAAAATGTTTTTACCCTTGAAAACAGTGCTTGCCGTAGGATGAGGGTTGTGCCGCGTAGTGGGGGTGGCAAGGTTTCCTTGGACCCCCCCCAGGTAGCAAGGAAACTGCAGCAGTTATCGCAGAACCATCGCAGGGGACGCACGCTAATTTCGCCTATTTTTCAACACAGTTTTCCATTTTTCTTTTCTTCATATTATTCTTAGTGTATAGTTTATTCCTATTTTTTTTCATACTAGTTTTTATATTATTTCTTATTTTTATATTGTTATTTATCGTGTGTTTATCGTATTTTTAGTGTTTTTTATCGTGTGTTTATCGTATTTTTAGTGTTTTTTATCGTGTGCTTATCGTATTTTTAGTGTTTTTTATCGTGTTTTTATAGTATTTGTATTGTGTTTTTTTTTAGTATTAGTTAACGCGTTTAAAAATAGTTGTATTTAGTGTGTGGACCTTTGGCGTTTAGTTTTGGACCGCATCAATATATTCTCCAGGTAAGTTCTATATCTCTATATTTCTGAAACCAGTGTTGCATTTTGTTGTTTCTACAGTACAGTCAGTTTATTTCTATTTTCTTCATTACTTTAATAGTAGTCTCCTTCTTTTTATTTGCATTTCTTGCGTATGCATCATTTTTTGCCTGTAGTATGAGTCTTTCATTTCCTCCCATTTCGACTTTTTCTCTGCTTGCCTCGCGTCTATTTCCCTCCAGCATTATTGTACTATTTTATTCTTATTCAGCCGTTTCGCTTTCTCCTAATATTTTATTGGTCTTTTCCCCGCTGCTATCCTTACATTGTCCGTTTCTGTTTCCTCCAGATATGCTGGCGTATTGAAGTCCAAACCTAAAGTCCACCTTATGTATTTCTCCTGTATTTTCTCTACTTTTTCTGCATCCATTCATCCAGATACTTTTCATTATGCTTCTGAATATTCTCATTCGTCTCTCAATATTGTTCTTGAACATTCTTTGTCCTATTTCCCATATCTGCGCCATTGCTATTCTAGCTTTCTTTATGACTTCCCTTATATGCATCTCTCTGTCCCCATTTTTCTCGAAATTATACTCCAAGTATTTGAACTCGTTTACTTCTTCCAGATTGTGCCCCCCTGCCAGCCCTATTTTTCTCTCTTCTTCTTTCCTCTTTCTTTATGGAAAATCAGCACCTTAGATTTCTCTGCGTCCAGTTCGAAAGGAACCCTTTCCTTTCAAGGTATTTTCCAAATCTTCGTATGACGTCCTTAAGATTTGGTTCATTTGCTAGTACCGCTATATCGTCCGCATATGCCAGAGTCCTGATTTTTTATTTTCCTACTCCAACTCCTCCTGCTTGTTTTTTCCTCGTGGTTTCCTCCAAGTCCGCTACATATATAGTGAATAACGTTGGACTCAGTGGGCATCCCTGTCTTACCCCTTTTGTTGTCCACAAGTGTTAAGCGTTTATTTATTTCCTTTCTCTTCATGATGTTCTGAAGTTTTACTCTATCCACCTTGTGAAATGCAGCGCTTAGGTCCGCGAAAAAGGTATACAGCTTCCCCCCTTTCTTCTGTATTTCTCTGTTAGCTACATAGTTCAGAATAAAAATGTTATCTGTTGTCGACCTGACGCTCCTGAACCCTGTCTGCGTTTCTGGTATTAAGTGGTTCTTTTCCAATTCCTCTTTTAATCTTTTTTCTAGGACCATAGCATATATTTTGTACGCTTAGAATCGTTACCCCCCGGTAAATGCTTACCTCTTCTCTGTCCCCTTTTTTGAATATTGGCGAAATCACCCCTTCTTTCCACCTCTCCGGGAATCCTTCCGCACACTTTATTGGAAATTTCTATGATCCTTTTTACTCTTTTCACGTTACCGCAAATCCAGGCTTCATTTTCTATTTTGTCTTCCTCTGCTGCTTTCTACTTTTTTAATTTCCTGATTTGTTCTTTTACTTCTGCTTCTGTTAGTCCCTCTCCCTCTTCTCCTTCCGTGTTGTCTATTTCTTCCAACTCTCCTACTTCTTTTTTACAATTGACGTCTTCTAGCAATGCTCTAAAATGATCATTCCATTTTTTTGAAATATATTTTACTGGAGATTCCTATTCTTTTCTTTCTTTGTTTATTTACATATTCCCATATTTTATTTTCTCCCTTTAATTGCATTATCTCATTTTCTGTATTTTCTTGTAATTCCCTTCTCCTTCCCTCGCACACTTTTTTGTACTCCCTTCTTTTGTTCTGGTAGTCTTCTATGCCTCCTTTGCCCTTTTTTCAGTTCCTGGATGCTTTTCTGGCTTCTCTTTTCTTTTTTTTACAATTCGAATTCCACCACTTAAAGCTGCCTAGTTTCCATTTTTTTATTTTTACTTCTTCTTTCAGTACTGCATTGTTTATTTTTCCTACCATTTCTTCTACTATTTCATTCACCCCTGTCCTATTGAAGCTTATTTTGTTTAATTCCATTTGAAACTCTCTCTCTCTCTCTCTCTCTCTCTCTCTCTCTCTCTCTCTCTCTCTCTCTCTCTCTTTTCTTACTTTAATAATGGCTGGCAAATTCAAATTGAATAAGTACTACATACATGCTAACAAGATTACTTTTATCGTTCTGTTCAGGAAGCAGAAATGAATAAACAGGGTTGGCTTCACCATCGAATTCAAAGGCGATAATTCGGTGTCCCAAGTTCCCTCGGACTGGGTGGTAGGGGATTTTTCTTATTGGCCACCATACAAACCTAGTCGCATGACAGTGGCGATTCAGAAACTCGAGCCGTGCGATGTTTCATGGGATATGTACCCCGTATCGGTATTTCCTGGTGGAATTTGTTGTAGGTTGAATATATTATTATATATACTTATTAATGACTATTATATTTACTTATTAAATTAACTAATTAGTGACTAATCATTATACCCATTAATTACTAATGTGTTCACCCAGATGATTATGCCACGGCGAGGAGAAGGGTGAAGAGGGCCGAAGAAACCAGCGATCTTCAATCCGACGCAGGGAACGGAAAAAGGAAAATTATTCCCAGGAGATTTTCGAGCAGTGAGGAGTCGGGGCAGGAATTGACGCCGCTGGTATCCCCATCTTCACAAATTGAGGCAATCCCTGAAGAGGCGTCACTACCTCCACCTCCAAAGATGAGGAAACCCATTATTATATCAGGTGTGAAAATATGCTATATAAAAATTACAATTACCTAAAACAATTTTCCAATTCCCTTCCTGCTACTTTGCTCAGTTCAATCATATTATTTCTGATGAAGTTATCTTCTATCCTAGGCGTTTTGTGTAAAAAATCGTGTTGTTTCACAGATTCCCTTGGTAAAAATACCTCTTCTTCCTCAGTACTTAATGTACAAATTCCATTTTTAACAATACATTTTTCACATTTTTCGTATGCTTTATTTGCAGTAGATACGTTTTGGATCTGTCCACAATTCTGCTTCCTTACCTCTTTAATAAAAACAATTTTGGTTTTTAGACGAAATAGTATATCCGGCGGGGCCCAGCACCAGCAATGGCGGCGAATGGAGTTTCTTCGAGAAAGATAGTCCAGTTGGTAAGTCAATATATGTGTATATATATTCTATGCGGAGATAGTTTTTTTACCATGGAAAGTTACAGTGAAAAGATATAAAATGTAATAAATAATTTTCTGAAAACATAGATGCAGACCCCAGGTGCAGCTGCAGCACCAGCACCAGCACCAGCACCAGCAACAGCTGCAGCAACAGCTGCAGCAACACTATAAAAACATTAATAGACCAAAATCATAGATTGATAACTCAAGTCAATTTACAACGGGAATTGCTCACCGAAGCGCTACAACGTATTAAAAATATTGAAAATACAGTTGGCTCCCAAGCAGCACCAGTGGAGCAGCGGAAGGAAACATTTTTTATCAAAAACAGACATTTGAATTTTCCACTCAACTCTGTGGAAAAAGTCAACGAGTTGGAGGAAATATTAAGCAACGACGTAAATTTCCAGGACGCAGTAAGTAAAATATCATTATTTTTTCTCTCTCTCTCTCTCTCTCTCTCTCTCTCTCTCTCTCTCTCTCTCTCTCTCTCTCTCTCTTCCTCTCTCTCTCTCTCCTCTCTTAATTTAGCCAAGCTAATAATTTTTTAATTATAGGTAAATGAATTTGCCAAATTTGGGGGCTAAAACATCTACGATTTTGTAAAGAGGGTTTTAGGGTCCATAATCATGAATGATGTGGCCCTAATGTTCAGTTGGCTGGGGAGACAGGGGAAGCAACCCTTTAATAAATTGAAATTGGCGGAAGTCGTTATAGGTATGTAATTATCACCGAAATTTCACCATAGCTAACACTGATTAATGTAGAATATATGTAACATCTTATTGAAATTCTTGTTTAAGATGCTGCCGAAAAGGGGAAGCAGTCCCAAAATAGGAAGGAAGCGGAGTGCACGATCCAAAAATGGTTGAAGCGCGCGTGCGATAGAAAAGCCGCGAAAAAATAATTTTCATTCTTGTCCGGCGAAGGCGAGAGCGAGATGGAACGAAAGCGGTATTCATAAACGTGTCTTAAGCAAATGCTTAAGCATGCGGAATCCTCTACTAACCTAGTAGCATAGTAAAGGATGCCGAATGCTTAAGGGGGGAGCCCACTGTCTCAAATCTGAATTTTTTTTTTTATTTTTTTTTACATTTTCTGAAAGACGTACGTTTCAAGAATGTTCTCTCCAAATTTTATGAAAAAATTCGCAAAATTGACGGAGATATGGTGTTTTTCGTGAAGCGGTGTCAAACGCGCGACTGAGCCACGCGGAACTTTGACCGCGTTTTCCTCAGAATGACATTTTTCAACCGCGTTGACAGTCTACAGGGAAAACTATACGTCCAATTGACACGAGCAAGGGCATTTATTGTTCGGAAAACCCGTCGCTATTACGTGGCGATCAGTTTTTTTTTCAATTTTCGACCTGCTTCTATTTTTCTATCAACAATTCCCTAACTTTGTACTAAAGAAAAAATGACTTTTTTCAGTGGTCCGCCATTTTGTTATTTTTAACAATTTTTTCAATTTTTGATCGTCACGTAATAGAGGTAAGCTTTTAGTTTCTAAATATTATTGTTTTTTTTAATTCCGATTAACCATATGGCCTGGGCACTGTCAACGCGACAAGCATGTTTTTGCCGCAGCGCAAATTTTGACGTAGAGTACACAGGAAATGAATTCATGAATTTGATTAAAATATTGTTTTTTTTTTTACCTTTCAATATGTACATATTAACTATACTAAGCAATAAATTGATTTGCTTGCATCGTTTGGTTGAAATAAATTCCCGAAAACACCCTTACTTTTCGGACCATTAAAACTCGGAAAAATCGATTTTTTCTTTTTCACATTTCAAGAATGCTCTCTCCAAATTTTGGATGTGCATTTCAAGAATGCTCTCTAGCAAAATTGACGGAGATATAGTATTTTCTGCGAAGCGGTGTCAAGCGCGCGATCGCACCGAACGGTAAGTTTTCAGTTTTGTAGCTGCTCCGGCTTTGTTTTAGGTGTCACGTTTGTTGGAAGCTATATGCCGGGGTTTTCCGACCATAAATTAATAAAACTTACAGGTAAATAAGGGTAGGCAGAATGACTTGAAAAGTGCAGTTCAGTCGGTTCTTGCCAGTCGCACGATCTATATTGTACAATCCTAATCGATTTGAAATCGCATTATATAGTTTTCTTATTATTTTTTGGTATTATTTTATCATGGATAGAAAAGGGAAACGGCACGTAATCGGAGATAAATCACAAAGGTGTGATAGAAAGCGGAAGAAGTTGCGTCCATCTAATCCATATGAATTTACGGAAGAAGATACCAATATCAGCACGTCTGCGAGAAAACTGAGCTGTGGCGGCGATAGTGATATAGCGATAAATCCAAGTGTCAGCTACAGATTGTTGAATTTTATTACTGTTTTTGCCCAACTAACAAGGGAAGTTCGGCAACCCGAAAATTCAGAAAATTATGAAACTCGGTGTGCAAGTAGAGTTGTTCATCCGTAACGCAACCCTATTTTTTGTTGGTGCCATAATTCAATTTTTAGGGGTGAAATCACCCCTTGAAAAAAATTCAGAATTTTATTTTCCGTGGAATATCTCGAGAACGGTGAGAGATATCGAAAAAAAGTTTAAACAAAAGTTGCATCCTACTTTTATATCTAGAAAACCGCGTAAAAATAATTTTCGAAAAATCCATATTTTTCAAGTTACCCCCACCACCGATCCTTAAAAATAAGTTTTTGTATTTTGTAAATATACGCTGAAATACCTCTGGATAATCTCTTTTCATACATATATATAGTTTATGTGTTATAATTTTTTTGCAAACAAACAAAACCTCTATTACCGAATTTGAAGTCCATTTTGGCAGTTTCCATTAATAACATGGTTTCTTAAAGCCATATTTAGGTTATTATTTATGTAAAGTTTAGACAGCTTTCAATTATTTAAGCAAGGCAGTACGTGCCTAAAATTGCATCAAAGGTAAAACTCATTAAAACTGATCAGTGACGTGCATGAATCATTATGATATCAGCACATTCGTACATGCATTACTTCAAGTGTAATCGTATTAGGCTATTTTGGAAACCACACGATAAATAAATAATGCGTGAAGATTTACAATGACTTCGCAAAATATATATTTTATCATTAAAATGACGCAGAATCGCATTGATGCCGATAACCTTGTCGAACCTTCCGATTTGCATAATGCATATGTATATGAATTTTAAATGATTGTAAATCAATTTTACTTTTACATCCCACTAATAACATATATATAATATTACAGTTAATATTAAATTTAATTATAACATTATAGCAGTTTTCATTAATGACGTGACCGCATAAAGTAATATTTAAACATTCGCAGTCTCTTTTTGTACATGTTATATTGTTTGATTATACATTGGAAGAATTATACTAATAGAAGACGATAGATGCATTGAAAATTACGCTTTGTAATTGGTACAATAATGATATTCTTCATAGAAATGATGGAAACAAAAATACTTGCCGCACCATGCACATCGCATAAAAGCCGGCTCCCCACAAATACTACATTTGGGTATAGTCTTTTCATTCCTGAAGTAACAGAAATCTACAGGATTTTGAAATTCGCTGGGATGCGTTTCTAGATATCCGCTTTTAAACCAAGCATATTGAAAAAGGTTTTTGAATCTAGGCGAAGAAAACTGGTTGTGGGTTAGGGACTGCAATTTAATTATTTCATTACGTAAGTGCAAATTGACATCTCTCTCTTGGAGAATCACATTATCCGAAAATGTCCGCACGAAATTTTTCCAAATCCGGAATCCAAACACATCTAAAGGCTGAACGATGGCCGTCGTTTTTTTTGGAATCATTGAAAAAGTTACTTCCTTGTCTTGTGGAATCAACTGCTGTAACTCATTTGGGCAGTGTCCCGTCCACGAGTCGAGTAGGAGCATGCTTCTACGGCCAGTATTCGGTAGATACACTTCGCTAAACCAAGTTTTAAAATGTTCAGACGTGAGTTTTCCTGACTTTGAAGCTCCGATATAAATATTAACCGGGCGGAATAGAGTTTTTTGCACTATCGGACCAAGTGTTCCTGTAGATTCCTTCAAAACTATGTATAGTGGTGAAAGAAGACGTCCGCTTGCTGATATAATAGGCATTATAGTGTAGCTATGTGTTGTAGAAGATACCGATTGAATCGTCGCTTCTACCGTTTTCACTCCTAATTTCGCCAATGTTCGCCCAGAATGTATTTCAAGGTTGAAGCCACTCTCGTCTGCATTATAAATTTCTTCAACTCCGACAGATGGGATGTTAGACTTTACGCGAGAAACAAACGATTCTGCGATATTTTTGATATTGTCAATATCTTCAAACGTAAATTGCGTCCTGAATGTTGTTATCTTGCGGGACACAATCCTATGCGCAGTCTTAAAGTTCCAAATCCACCATTTACTTGCCACGAATTGGGGTAGGTCCACCTGGTTTTTTGCCTCCAAGGCCCACAATCTTAAATTCATGTCATGAACAATAGATCTTCTGTCACAAGCTTGTTCAAAATTTTGCAGTACATATTCCGCAATAAATGCAAATTTATCTGCATTTGTTCCACCTCTCTCTATACTCGCCTCCCACCTGTATAGCTGCGGCAAAGATTTAACCATGCGATAATTTTTCTGTACACTGGTAAGCGATCGACGTGCCTTTTTTCCACTTTTCCAAAACGTTACTGCTTTTCTTTTATAACTTAAGTCGACTTTTCCACCTTCATCATCAACAGTACATTCTGCAGGGTCAAAACTGTCTTCTTCTTCTTCTGCAGGCATAATGTACTCTACAACTTGTGCACCATGTGGTTCGGATGGATCGGCAAAATCGAGCACATAATCATGTTCAATTAATGGTGGGGAATGTATGTTTTGAAACTTTTTTATAATGTCCCGAATTTCATTGTGCAGTTCCGTTTCTACCGAGTTTATAGGTGTCTGTATTATACTTGCAATTTGAAACGTAGTGGCTAACATGTTTATTACGTTAGCAACATTAATCGACTGCATTTTCAGGAAAAGCCTTTCAAACAATGATCACTCACTTTCTTCAATTGAATGGTAACTGACTGCTTGCAAAAATGTAACTGCCATTCGCTGCAACCTCGGGAATATTTATATCAATCAAAAGACGCGAATACGTAAATATGTTTACCGAAAAGTGAATGTGGCACAAGAATATTATCAGTTACAATTAAAATGATGCAAAGTCACTGTAAATATTTACGCATTATTTATTTATCGTGTGGTTTAACTGTAATGAGTTTTACCTTGGATGCAATTTTAGGAACCCCTAAAAGCGGATATCTAGAAACGCATCCAAGCGAATTTCAAAATCCTGTAGATTTCTGTTACTTCAGGAATGAAAAGCTTATACCCAAATGTAGTATTTGTGAGGAGCCGGCTTTTATGCGATGTGCATGGTGCGGCAAGTACTTTTGTTTCCATCATTTCTATGAAGAATATCATTATTGTACCAATTACAAACCGTAATTTTTAATGTATCTATCGTCTTCTATTAGTATAATTCTTCCAATGTATAATCAAACAATACAACATGTACAAAAAGAGACTGCGAATGTTTAAATATTACTTTATGCGGTCACGTCATTAATGAAAACTGCTATAATGTTATAATTAAATTTAATATTAACTGTAATATTATATATATGTTATTAGTGGGATGTAAAAGTAAAATTGATTTACAATCATTTAAAATTCATATACATATGCATTATGCAAATCGGAAGGTTCGACAAGGTTATCGGCATCAATGCGATTCTGCGTCATTTTAATGATAAAATATATATTTTGCGAAGTCATTGTAAATCTTCACGCATTATTTATTTATCGTGTGGTTTCCAAAATAGCCTAATACGATTACACTTGAAGTAATGCATGTACGAATGTGCTGATATCATAATGATTCATGCACGTCACTGATCAGTTTTAATGAGTTTTACCTTTGATGCAATTTTAGGCACGTACTGCCTTGCTTAAATAATTGAAAGCTGTCTAAACTTTACATAAATAATAACCTAAATATGGCTTTAAGAAACCATGTTATTAATGGAAACTGCCAAAATGGACTTCAAATTCGGTAATAGAGGTTTTGTTTGTTTGCAAAAAAATTATAACACATAAACTATATATATGTATGAAAAGAGATTATCCAGAGGTATTTCAGCGTATATTTACAAAATACAAAAACTTATTTTTAAGGATCGGTGGTGGGGGTAACTTGAAAAATATGGATTTTTCGAAAATTATTTTTACGCGGTTTTCTAGATATAAAAGTAGGATGCAACTTTTGTTTAAACTTTTTTTCGATATCTCTCACCGTTCTCGAGATATTCCACGGAAAATAAAATTCTGAATTTTTTTCAAGGGGTGATTTCACCCCTAAAAATTGAATTATGGCACCAACAAAAAATAGGGTTGCGTTACGGATGAACAACTCTACTTGCACACCGAGTTTCATAATTTTCTGAATTTTCGGGTTGCCGAACTTCCCTTGTAAGCCAATACGTGAAATGTAAAGTGTGTGATAGTGACGTGACATTTTGCGAGGAGAGTCTGCGAGGACTTGGATTCCTAATTGTTGTAAAGTGCAACTCGTGTGATCCAAAAGAAATTTCTTCATGCCCGAAAATTAATAATGCATACGAAATTAATCGTCGATTTATTTTTGCAATGCGGTTGCTAGGATTATCATTACCTGCAGCAGCAAAATTTTGTGCATTCATGGACTTGCCGCGCCCAATTTTCAAATCGTTTTACGATTCTATTGTTACTCAAATTTGTAACGCCACGGAATCCATAAAAACGTTATCTATATTAAAAGCTGGCGAAGAGGAAGCAAAATTAGTTGCCGAGAAATGTGGATCTGTAGCAGGATTTACCGTTTCTGGCGATGGCACTTGGCGCAAACGCGGTTTTAGTTCGGTACATGGTGTGACAACTCTCATCGGCTACTACTCTAAAAAAGTTCTGGATATTTGTGTGAAATCGGCATATTGCAAGGCATGCGCATTGTGGAAGAATAAAACGCATTTAGAAGAATACAAAACTTGGCTAGAAGACCACGCTGAAAAATGCGACGCAAATCACGACGGTTCCGCTGGCAAAATGGAACCTGATGGTGTTGTTGAGATGTTCCAACGGGCTGAGAAATTACACCAAAACAAATATGTAAATTATATTGGTGATGGTGATTCAAAAACGTACAGCAGAATCGTGCAGATTATTCCACATGATGTGAAAAAAAAAAGAATGCATTAACCATGTACAAAAGCGAATGGGAACCAGGCTAAGAAATTGTAAAAAAGGGAAGAAAGGCCTCGGCGGAAGGGGCAAATTGACTGGAAAACTAATTGAAGATTTAACTTTGTATTATGGCCTTGCAATTCGACGCAACAGCAACTCTGTAGAAGACATGCGGAAGGATATCTGGGCCACCTTCTATCATAAATGTTCTACAGACGAAACTCCCCAACATCACCATTGTCCAGAGGGAGAAGATTCATGGTGTTCGTGGCAGCAGGCAAGTGCGAAAGGGACATTAGATGCATATAAACATAAAAAAGCATTGCCCGAAGATGTGGTCAACGCAATAAAACCGATCTATGAGGACCTCAGCAATGACGATCTTCTTGAGCGATGTTTAGGTGCTTTCAACCAAAATAATAATGAAAGTCTAAACGCCGTTATTTGGAAATTCGCGCCAAAGACATTGTTTAGTGGGACTTCGATTATTCATACTGCCGCTAATATTGCTACCGTACTTTTTAACGACGGTCATATGGGTCTCTTGAATATCGTGAAGGAACTAGATATCAACATTGGCGAGACACTCTACCAATATTGCCAAAGAATCGACGAGGAGCGTATACGCAAAGCCGAGTGCCGAGCTCAACAAAGCACGCATGAGGGTCGTTTCAAGAAAAAACAAGAAAAAAGGGCCAACAATGACAGTTTTATGGATGCTGAGGAGCTTCTATATGGTCCCGGAATAGCTGACTAGCGTTAATCAATTTAGTTCCCATTTATGTATTATGCGTTAATCAAGCTTTGAATGCGTTTTTCTCAGAATTACACATTTGAACCGCGTTGACAGTCTACACAGAAAACTATACGTCCAATTGACATGAGCAAGGGCATTTATTGTTCGAAAAACCCGTCTCTATTACCTGACGATCAGTTTTTTTCAATTTTCGACCTGCTTCTATTTTTTATCAACAATTCCCTAACTTTGTACCAAAGAAAAAATGATTTTTTTTCAATGGTCCGCCATTTTGTTATTTTTTACAATTTTGACATTTTCTGATCGTCACGTAATAGAGGCAGGCTTCTAGTTTCTAAATATTACTATTTTTTTGAATTCCGATTAACCATATGGCCTGGGGACTGTCAACGCGACTAGCATATTTTTGCCGCAGCGCAAATTTTGACGAAGAATATACAGGAAACGGATTTATGAATTTGTTTGAAAAAAAAAATTTCTTACCTTTCGATATGTACACTATTAACTATACTAAGCAATAAATTGATTTACTTGCGTTGTTTGGTTGAAATAAATTCCCGAAAACACCCTTACATTTCGGACCGAGACAGTGGGCTCCCCCCTTAAGACGATCTTAGTCTTAAGCAGCGACTATGAATACCGCCCTTAGAGTGTACGCGCCGTAAATCGTACCGTCGACCACTTGAAACTTTAAATGCGTTATTCTCGAAACGTGTTTTTCGATTGCGGTGACCACGATTTCTCCAAAACCGCTTCACCAATCTTTTTGAAACTTTGTAGGTTTCTTCTAGACATTCAAATCTAGTCTTTAATCGAAGCATTTGTTTTTCCAATGCATAGTTTTTATTTTATGGATGAAGAATGAGTGTTTTTTTTCCTACGAAAATCGATCATTTCACTTAAAACATCTGCCACTTTGTCCCAGATAAATATTTTATAAAACGGAACGATTGAAGACTAGATGAACTATTGTACTAACTAAATCTTCGTTTTTTTATTTCGGATAGCCCAGTTCCGAATAATGTTGGTCACCGCAAAACGTGTTTCTAAAAACTGCTTCCGGGAAATCAGTTGAAATTATGCAATAAATAAATATTTTTATACCAAAACATAGTATAATAACCTACTAAAGTGTCCCTCATCTGAATACAAAAACCATTGCATAAAAATATGCATGTACTTTCTGTAATAAATTCACAAAAAATCGATTCTTTTTCTACCTCCTCTGGGGAGCTAACCCCTTAAAGAGATTTTCTGGCAAGTGTTCAGAGGTACCTATATCCGCCGGCAGGATGAGGGTTATGCCGCGTAGTGGGGGGTGGCGAGGATTCCTTGTAGCCTACAGGTAGCAAGGAAACTGCGTCAGTTATCGCAGAACCAGCCACGGAGACGCACGCTAGTTTACATTGATTTTCATACGTTTTTAATATATTTTTTCATTTTATTGTTAGTCTGTAGTTTATTCCTAGTTTATTTCTTATACATACTTAGTTATAGTGTATTTTATCGTGTTTTTCTTGTATTTCTATCGTAGTTTTATCGTGTTTGATCGTATTTTTAAGGTGATTTTGTCGTATTTTTATTGTGTTTTTTTATTAGTAGTCTACGTATTTAAAGTTGGTGTACTTAGAGTATTTCCTTGGCGTTTGGTGTGGAACACACACACACATTCGACAGGTAAGTTCTATATCTCTATATTTCTGAAACCAGTGTTGCATTTTGTTTTTTTCTACATTACAGTCAGCTTATTTCTATTTTTTTGATTACTTTAATAATGACTGGCAAATTGAAATTGAATAAGTACTATATGCGCGCCAACAGATCACTTAATCCGATTCTCTTCACGAAGCCGTCACGACATCGTTAGAGGCTAGTTCTTCACATTTAAGGCACATTTTCTCATTTTTGTTATTGTCCGTCTCACCGGGCCTTGAATGTGTGCGGACGGTCATACAAGCTAAATTAGGCGTGTACGTATACGCGTGTAGTAAACAAACCGTTTCAACCGTCTTTCGTCCTGGAATCGGCAAGGAGAAAGTTTTTGCGGGTACAGTTACCTTCAGTAAACATCTATGCAGAGTGGTCTGGTGTGTTTGAACGCTAGTAAGCACTGTAGATTGAAATAATAATGAATAGATTCAGAGCTGCAATGCCAAACTGTATCTCCCGATTTCGTTATCATCGGTTTTCTGGAATGCCCCCCTATATGGAAGCAAATACAAAGACGTATTCACGTCAAAACAGCCAGAATTTTGGATTAAAAAATAGCATTTTAAAATTCATTAAATCTATGGGTATATCCCCGTATAATTCTTCAAAATTAGAAAATTCCCTTTCAGAAGAATGCAATTTGGGTCCTTCTCAACTTTTTAATGTCGCAGAAATAGCATATAAATGTGTGAACTTAGAATATGCTCATTCAATGTTTGTACTGTCATTAGAACGTCTTTATGACGATAATATTAATGATTCAGATTTCGATTTTTTCTATTCTCAATGTCGCTATACCTTTCAAGCTAAGAGTATCCGCTAGCAAATTTCTAAACATGTTCTGTTTCAGGAATACTTGTGGATACAAGAGTAGAAATGGCGGACAAGGGTTGGTATTCCACCGAGTTCAACTGCGATCAATCGGTGTCTCAAGTTCCCTCGGACTGGGTGGTAGGGGGTTTCTGTTATTGGTCACCATATAAACCAAGTCGCGTGTCAACGGCAATTAAGAATTGCGAGACATGCGATGATTCCTGGGAAAAGTTAGCCATATCCTTATTTCCTGGTGGAATTTCTTGTAGGTTGAAATTATTATATTTACTTATTAATTAATGTGCTAATTAGTGACTAATTATTACACCCATTAATCACTAATGTGTTCATCCAGATGATTATGCCACGGCGAGGAAAAGGGCGAAGACAGCAGAGGAAACAAGTGATTTACAGTGGGACGCAGATAACTGGAAGAGGAAAATCATCCGGAAAAGATACTCCAGCAGTGATGAGTCGGGGCAGGAAGTATCCCCGATGGTATCCCCATCTCCTCCACAAAGTGTAGAAATCAATGAAGAGGCGTCAATATTACCTCCACCTCCAAAAATGAAGAAGAAACCAGTTATTATATCAGGTGTGAAAATATGCTATATAAAAATTACAACTACCTAAAACAATTTTCCAATTCCCTTCCCGCTACTTTGCTCAGTTCCCTCATATTATTTCTGATGAAGTCATATTCTATCCTAGGCATTTTGTGTAAAAAATCGTGTTGTTTCACAGATTCCCTTGTTAAAAATGCCTCTTCTTCCGCAGTACTTAATGTACAAATTCCATCTTGTAGCGATGTGGTTGCCAACATCTGCCCTTGTAGATTAGTAACAATACATTCTTCACATTTTCCTTACGCTTTATTTGCAGTAGATGCGTTTTGGATGTGTCCACAATTCTGCTTCCTTACCTCGAGAATTATTATGTTCGCTTTCGTACTAGGCCGTTCCTTCGACGCAATCCCACAGGTTCTCACTTTATGAATACGCCTGCATAGCAAGGTCTAAAGGTTTCGAAATGCCGTAAATTTCACAGCCAATGTCCTTAGAGAGGTTCTATTTCGTACGCGATCCCGACACTCTTGGTGGTCATGTTTGCATGCCTTTGTACTTGCAACTACCGAATTTAAAGCAGTAGAGAGTTTCCACACAAATCAGATGTAATTTTTGCACGTGCTAGCACTAGAACATGTATGACAAGCCTGCCTTGTTAACTATACATACTCGTCAAGTTAAATACATAGCAGAGATGAGCTTGATGGCAATTTACAATCCGTAGGTCCGTAGATTAAGTAAAAAATCCGTAGATCTACGGTGTTTCCGTAGGGTTGGTAACATTGCTCGTTTCTGTTCGTTCCTGTTTGTTCCCACTTGAGGTACCCCTGATTAAAGCACTGGCGAACGCGCGAGATATAAAACATATATGTTTATTAATGTTTGCAGCAGAACTCTTTATTAAAAACAACTTTGGTTTTTAGACGAAATAGTATACCCGGCGGGGCCCAGCAGCAATACTGGAGGCGAAGGGAGTTTCTCCCATACAAATAGTTCAGTTGGTACGTCAATATATGTGTATATACATTCTATGCGGAGATAGTTTTTTACCATGGAAAGTTACAGTGAAAAGATATAAAATGTAATAAATAATTTGATGAAAACATAGATGCAGGCCCCAGTTGCAGCAGCAGCAACAGCAACAGCAACGCTGCCGACATGAAAGTTTTAATCGATTTAAATTATGGCATGATGGGTCAGCTCAATTTGCAACGGGAATTGCTCCGAGAAGCGCTGGAGCGTATAAAAAATCTGGAGTCTAAAATTGGCATACAACAAGCACCGGTGCCGGATCGGGAAAAATCATTTTTTATTAAAAATAAAAATTTACAATTCCCTTTGAACTCTATGGAAAGAGTGACAGAGTTGGAGGAATTGTTAAACGATGACGCAAATTTCCAGGACGCAGTAAGTAAAATATCATCTCTCTCTCTCTCTCTCTCTCTCTCTCTCTCTCTCTCTCTCTCTCTCTCTCTCTCTTTCTCTTTTAATTTAGCCAAGCTAATAATTTTTTAATTATAGGTAAATGAATTTGCAAAGTTTGGAGGAGCAAATATTTACGACTACGTAAAAAGGGTTTTGAGCTCCCTCATTAGCAATGATTTGGCCCTGCTGTTCAGTTGGCTGGGGAGGCAGGGGAAGGAAGCATTTTGCAAATTAAAATTAGCCAAAGTCGTTATAGGTATGTAATTATCACCGAAATTTCACCATAGCTAATACTGATTAATGTAGAATATATGTAACATCTTATTGAAATTCTTGTTTAAGATGCTGCCGAAAAGGGGAGGCAGTCGAAAGATAGGAAGGAAGCGGAGTCGACAATACAGAAGTGGTTGAAGCGAGCTTGCGATAGGAAAGCCGCCAAAAAATAATTTTTATTCTTATATGTATATTTTGTATATTCTGTACAGTTTGTATACTTTGCATACTTACATCTGTATCACCTAGCTATACTTCTTATATAAGTGCATTCTGTATTCATTGCGTGCGTAAGATCATCTTGTTGATATATATATATAAGTAGTAATACTATGGGAGTTCCAATTCACTTTCAAGGGCATTTCTCCCTCCCCGACTCCCAACCGACGCGTGGGGGGAGCGCGACAGAGGGAAACCTGGGCGCGGAGCCTGCGGGGAGAGGAAGACCGGTTGCGCGCGCACGAGCCGCGGAGTGGGGGAAGCCGCGATGATAGAGGGGGGATCAGTCTTGGCCGAGCCGCCGCGGAGGCCTCTCCAGACCTGGCCCACCGTCGGAAATTTTTCAGAGGGAGGCATTGACCCCCGAAAAAAATCTCTTTCAGAACTTGGCCCATCCGAAAATTTTTTTAGACCGGACCCACCCCGAAATTTTTTTCCCTGATCTAGCGCATCAATATGCGATAGAAATAATAATAATTTGTTTGAAGGAAATTGTTTCGGATGACGTTGGGGAAGATCGGTGTTTTTTTTTACACACCGCGTCTTCGGATGGATGGGAAACAGAGAGCATGCATTCTGAAGCTAAAATTTAGGGAGAGGGAAAGAGACAGCAATACTTGGTGGTACAACCGTATGCATTAGTTGGGAAAGAGACAGAGCATGCATTCTAAAGCTAAATTCTAGGGAGGGAAAGAGACAACACTACATAGGGGGATGGAATCACATGCATTCTAAAGCTAACAGTATTTCAAACGTCGTGCCGTCTCGCGCGATCGCGTGAGATCGCGTAACTTGAGTCCCCTGGAGCAGCCGTGCAGAGTGACGTTATTTTCATGGCGCGAAGAATGATCGAACGAAATAAACTCTAAATCTTAAAATTAGACGGCAAGGAGGATGTCAGGATGAATAAAATGGAGGAATAATATGTTTAAGAAATTTATTTAAAAGTTAAAAGAATATAAATATAATAATAAGAGAAAAAGAATATAAAATGTAGATATAAAAAGAGTATAAAATGTAGATATATAAAAAGAGTATAAAATGTAGATATATAAAAAGTAAAAGAAAAACTAATATAAAAGGGTGAATAAAATGGAGAAATAATATGTTTAAGAAATTTATTTAAAAGTTAAAAGAATATAAATATAATAATAAGAGAAAAATGGAATATAAAATATAAAAATTGAATATAAATATAAATATAAAAATGGAATATATAAAAAACTATTCTAAAGGGTGGGGGGGACGGTGATGACGATGGCGATGGTGAAGGCGGGGATGGGGGTGCTGGGCGCCTCATCATTATAAATCGCCGATGTAATTAGTATAGTCGCAGTCGCGCTACCCCATATCCATTTCCATGCCGCCGCAGCTGTTGTATATGGTTCGGGAAGTCCTAGAACACAGATACAAACATTGATACATTAAACACTGATACATTAAACATAATAAACATGAAACACACAAAACAATGCAAAGTATTACATACATGCGGCGGCGGCGGCGGCGACCCCTCCCAATCACTTGACCATGTCGGTGATGGTGGTGGCGAACGCTAGAAACCCACGATTTAATATTGACACGACCACATGATTTAATAGCACTCGATTTAAAAAAAAAGTTAACCGCGGTAAATGATAAAATATTTATATGTACAGTAAAAGTTGGATGACTGCACGGAACGATCTACAGCGTAAGTGCGCGGTAGTCATCCCCACCACCGGGGGAGGGGACTCCTCTGGCGCACCACAAAGCTGGACCGTCGCGAGCGTCGAGTAGTGTAACCTGATTCGAGCTCGAATATCCGTGAGCCAATACTAATGCAAGAAGAAAACTTTTTTATTATTGATCTTTTTGTAACGAAACTTTTACTAACGTATTTCTGAGGTTTTCTGTTTAAAATAAGACCAAACACGACATAATTTGGATAATAATATTTACTTCATTTTTCACCCGGAATCCAACATTATTATCACTCATTAAATATGCAAATATGATTTGAATTATATCATTTTTGGTCTTTTTTTAAATGGGGGAACCTCACAAATACATTGGCAAAAGTTGCGTTAACCAGAAATCAAAAATAGGAAAATTTTCTTGTTGCATTAGCAAATGTGTCATCGACGCGTTTGTTTTGTACAGCTCGAGTGTCGACCCTCTTTCCATCGCTGTCCTTCTCTACGCTCGACAAAAAATGTAAACAAACTCCGAGCTCAACTCGAATAGTTTGGAGGTCGAGAATCTTTACCTCTGCTGGATAACTGCATGCCTACGGTCCCGAATTTCGTGCAGTTATCCAACTTTTACTGTACATACCTCGGGGTCGCACTCCGGGGAGATTCTCGACAGTCCCATTTTTTACCAAATGATGAAGAACAAAAGCATCCTACTTTTGCAAAGCTTTGAAGACAACTGGTCTCGCTGCATCTCCTGGCTCTCGCATGTTAAAACCCCCTCCTGCTATGAAATCGAGAAGTGTCTAGCTTTGCAAAAGTAGGATGCTTTTGTTCTTCATCATTTTCGTCGCAGGCCACCCGTGTCTTTATATGTATATTTTGTATATTCTGTACAGTTTGTATACTTTGCATACTTACATCTGTATCACCTAGCTATACTTCTTATATAAGTGCATTCTGTATTCATTGCGTGCGTAAGATCATCTTGTTACAGAAATATATATAATACACTCACGTATATGTAATAAAAAATATATAATAAGATATATGTAATATATATATATAGTATAAGTGTTGTATAAGTATAGATGTTAAATATTTGCAACACACTGTGAATAATATATTTTATACAAAGCGTGGTATGTAATAGTAGTAATGATTAAAAAATGATATATGCAAATAAACAATTGAAATGAATTTTTATCGTGTCCGATTTCTTTTTGATAACCCTTTGTTTTATTAAATTTATATTATAATTAATCAGTGTCGATAACCATCTTAGATACGCCCTAATGGCGATTTTTAAACAGCTGCATCAGATCAAATTTATCCATAATTAAGACGCCTGACAGTCCTAATCCAGGCCCGTTAAGACGCCTGTTCCACGCGCCTTTTAGCCGCCCATTTCAAGCGCCTTTGAGACGCCTGTCAGTCCTAATCCAGGCCCGTTAAAACGCCTGTTCCACGCGCCTTTTAGCCGTCCATTTCAAGCGCCTTTGAGACGCCTGTCAGTCCTAATTTAGGCGCTATAAATGCGCCTTTAAGGCGGCCCGTTTTGTAACATCAGGCGCTCCGAAGTTGCATACTGGACGGTCGTGGGACACTCGCGGCGCCTGTGGGGCGCCTCGAGTACCTGGGACTGCGCGCCTGAAGGGCGCATTTAGGTCCGATTCACACTATCGGTCCGGTCACGGTCCGGTCTCGATCAAAATCACATCCGTGAGCGACCACACTATCAAACCGGGCGAGTGTGAACGCTCAGGGATGTGAATTTGATCGAGACCGGACCGTGACCGGACCGATAGTGTGTTTCTAGCCTTAAGGCGCATGTGTGCTGTGTGGGAGTATACCCGGCGGGACCCAGCACCAATAATGGAGGCGAAGGGAGTTTCTCCCGTACAAATAGTCCAGTTGGTAAGTCAATATATGTGTATATATATTCTATGTGGAGATAGTTTTTTACCATGGAAAGTTACAGTGAAAAGATATAAAATGTAATAAATAATTTGATGAAAACATAGATGCAGGCCCCAGTTGCAGCAGCAGCAAAAGCAACAACAACGCTGATGACATGAAAGTTTTAATAAAATTAAATCATGGCATGATGGGTCAACTCAATTTGCAACGGGAATTGCTCCGAGAAGCGCTGGAGCGTATAAAAAATCTGGAGTCTAAAATTGGCATACAACAAGCACCGGTGCCGGATCGGAAAAAAATCATTTCTTATTAAAAATAAAAATTTACAATTTCCTTTGAACTCTATGGAAAGAGTGACAGAGTTGGAGGAATTGTTAAACGATGACGCAAATTTCCAGGACGCAGTAAGTAAAATATCATCTCTCTCTCTCTCTTTCTCTTTCTCTTTTAATTTAGCCAAGCTAATAATTTTTTAATTATAGGTAAATGAATTTGCAAAGTTTGGGGGTGCCAATGTGTATGATTTTGTAAAGAGGGTTTTGGACTCTGTGATTATGAACGATGTGGCCCTGATGTACAGTTGGCTGGGGAGGCAGGGGAAGCAACCATTTTATAAATTAAAATTAGCCCAAGTCGTTATAGGTATGTAATTATCACCGAAATTTCACCATAGCTAATACTGATTAATGTAGAATATATGTAACATCTTATTGAAATTCTTGTTTAAGATGCTGCCGAAAAGGGGAAGCAATCCCAAAACAGGAAGGAAGCGGAGTCCACCATCCAAAAATGGTTGAAGCGAGCGTGCGATAGGAAGGCTGCGCAAAAAAAACCGTGTCTACCCCCTTAAGACCCTTGATGGGCAGTTACAAACTATTATAAACAAGAGCAATACAATAATCACACAAAATAGCATGTTACGGACATTGCTCCTAGAAACCATGGAGCGGGTGAAAGCCGTTGAAAGTAAATTAGAAAAATCAACAGCAGCAGTGTCGGAGGACAAGCAATCGTTTTTCATTAAATTCAGTAACTTACAATTTCCATTGACTTCGGTGGAACAATAGCAGGAATTGGAGGAAATTTTAAACGAAAAAAATAATTTCCAAGATGCTGTAAGTAAAATATCATCATAGATATGATGACAACATTGATACTTTGATACAAAATTGTACTTAATTCGTTAATGTTTGATAACTTTTTAATTATAGGTGAAGGAATTCGCAAACTTTGCAGTTTCGGATACGTATGATTGTATAAAAAGGGCGTTAGGATTCGTTTTAAGTAACGACCTTGCAGTAAAGTATAGTTGGCTCGGGAGAAAAAGTAAAGAGGCCTTCTCCAAGTTGAAGTTGGCCTCAGTCGTAATATGTAATTATCATCCAAATTTCACCATAGCTAAAATTGGTTAATATAGAATTGAATGTAATATCTTATGGAAATTCTTGTTTAAGATGCCGCAGAAAAAGCCAAGGTGGCCGACACCAAAAAAAAAATGTGAGGGCGCGATAATGTCCTGGCTTAAGAGGGCGTCGGGTCCGACAACTTTTAACTGTTTTGGATTAGAAACGGACGTTCGCATTCACAACAGACGGCTGGACGTCGCGGACACTGGAGAAATACGTGTCGCTAACGGTCCATTATCTTAATGGAAATTTTATATTAAGAAACTATACCCTTCACATCCTCTGCATAACCGAAGCGCAAACGAGCGAGAACCTAATCGCGATGCTCAAGAACTGTTTGAGGGAGTGGTGGTTGAACGATACGCAATCGAAAATTTACTTTACCACCGACAACGCCTCGAATATTGTAAAGGCCATTAAATTGTGCGATACGTGGGAGCGTATCCCTTGCTACGCTCATACTCTGCAGGTATATAAACAGGAGATATTTAAATGCAAAAAATGAAAAATAAATCATAACATTTCATATTTAATGCAACGAGTTCTTGTCAGTTAGTCATAAACGACTGCGTGGACGATTCCGCTGATCTGACAAAAATAATAAAAAGATGCAAACACATCGTAGGGTTTTTCCATCGCTCAGCATTGGCGACCAAAAAACTAAAAGCTGAACAGAGGAAGAGAAATCCGGACCCGAAGCCCCTCAAATAAATTGGTGTTAATATCTATTATAGGTTTTGAGATATTTAGCGTGTTACATTTGCCCCCCCCCCCCCCCCCAATGTTACTACTGCCACCGGTCTACCCTACTCGATTACCCGCCCACCACAGATGTAGTTTCGATTTTTGAGAAAAAATTGTTGACGGTAATTCTTCGAAACAAAATTATACTTAACTTGTTAATGTTGAATAATTTTCAAATTTTAGGTCAAAGAATTGGCCGATTACGGAGGAGCGGACAATTACAATTTTGTAAAGAGGGTATTGACTGCATTGCTGAGTAACGAAGTGGCCATGCAATTCAGCTGGCTAGGTAGAAAAGGGAAAGAAGATTTCCACCGCTTCCACATGGCAAGACTTGTAATATGTAAGTATCGCCATTATTTTACTGTTCCTAATATATTCTGTCTGTAGGTTACCATGGACAAACTGTTGCTGACGCTGACTCTTCTCGCTTTTTCAAGCGAAGTGCTTTCCAATGTAGCACAAAATTCGATCGAGGGTCGCCCAGCTGCATAAGTGGGCGACCCTCATAATAAGTTAATTTAAACATTACTTATTAACAAATGATTGCCCTCTTTTTATAGAAAATTGAACGTCTTTTATTCAAATACTCACCAATCACACAAAAATCAATATTTTCAAAATCCCCTACGTATTTCTCTAGCTATAAACATGTAGATTTACGTCATATTTTTGTTTTTTTCCAGATTCAAATTTGCGTCAGCTACACTGCGTGCCGCAAAGCGCTAAAACTTCAACCTGCCTCACGAGAATGGCTTCAGTGCCGCCATTTTGTAATATTTCTCAATAACATTTTTTTTAATAACAAAATAATTTTAATAACAAAATGCTTAATAACTTCCTCCAGTATTGTTATTCTATTACCTTCCCTTCCATCTAAGAAAAATTGTCAGAAAAATGTTTTTTTTTTCAAGCTGGTACAGTGGTGTTACCCCTTAACATGACAGAATTTCAAAATCCCTGACCTCGAAATATACCAGCGATTCCGACCACATTTTGCGATCTTTAAGCGTTGGTAGCACCGATAACCGATTTAGATGAATTTTCAGTATGCGTATATCTTATTTGAATCTAGAAAGGGCATTTTTTAAAATTTTCATTATAAGCTCACATAATAAAGTTTGAAAAACCGTTTTTTTTTCTTGTTTCTTCGAAAATTCAAATTTTTTCAAAACAGTGAATACACGATATACATACCTATTAAACCGAGCTTTCTAACTTCTAACAAGAAAACCGAACTCATTTAGTTCAATTTTTGTAAAAAATTATGTGATTTTAAAGAGTGTAGGTATGTATACGTTTCTCTGCCACTGTGTGGTATAACTACTACTCTACCTCTACTGTGTATTTTATAAAATCCGGTATGTGTATTAAGTACTCTAACATATGTTATATTCAAACGTATACGTATTCGTTTTTAATTTTATTTTGATAAGGGGGTCGATCCCTCCTTTGATTATGGGATAGTCCGACCACATGTGTTTTTCTGACTGTAAACCCATCTTCAGATTCAGGGAACAAAAATTCAATTTTATAAAATAGTGATATGTCCTTAAAAGATTGAGACGAAAATGAAAGCGTGGGATGCGGAGAAAACTATTTCGAAATCTCGAAAATCTGTAAACGTGAAACGCGGAGTTACCGGTGGGACGGTGGAGGAACCCTATCGCCAGCTCAGGACGGTGGTCCAGGGCTGCCGATCGAATGATTGCACGCCGAGATAGAGTAGACTACGACAACTTATTCGGTGCGAACGCTATGTACAGAATATCCCGGCCAGGTCTATGCTGGCACACAGTATCTAAGCGGCTTAACCTAGGCCTTAAACTATCGCGACGAGTCTCAGTTTGTATGACGGCGCGTATCCCGACGCCGCGCGCCGCATGTCGCGGCGTGTATTTCGATCGTCGGTTGCGATTCAACAGAGAGAGAGAGAGAGAGGGGAGAGACGATTTTACCGTTCGGTGTCATGGCGGATCAACCCTGCCACTGGACCCTGGTCAGATAGTCTTTGATCCGGTCACCTAGTGGGCACAACCCACGGGTGAATCAGAGACTGTAAGGACGCTCTTGAGAACGGAGATGAATCTGTTCGGAAGATCGATAATGGATAACGGTCTGCATCCAGAGGATGGCTCACGCTGTCGTTCTGGGAACCAGGGAGGAGTGTTTAAAAATACGCAATAACTCAGCCTGTCGTCGCACAGAAACTGGTGCTTACACGAGCGCTTGATATTACACAAGAACTAATGGCGGCACGAGAACGGGGAATCGTACAGAAGGTCGCTGGGAGAGGCGTACTGTTCGTACTTACGCTGTAGCCGGTCTTTGCCGAATAGGCCTAAGCCCCGCCCTATATGTCCTTGTCCGCGCATTTCAGCAGCGAGAGAGTCACTCGGTGCGTGACCCTCTGGCGCCAGTTCTCGGAAATCGCGGACGAGTGGTGGGGGGCAAGTAACTCGTTACATCACCTTCTCCGTTCGGAGGACGCGATCTTAACCCCACTCTCCCACCGACATCTGTTTGTCGTTGTTTTCGGTTTCGGGTTGTCTTCTACTCTTAACACTAAACCTACCAGAGCGGTCAAATGACCGCTTTTGAGATTTTAATCATAAATGTTTTCTAATTAATATATGACAATTATTTTGTGTTTTATTGCCCCTGCTAAATTCTGTATTATTTATAATCAAGTGGAAAAAATATAACGTTTATTTGAAAAGCGGTCATTTGACCGCCATCGGTAGAAACAGGTATATATAAAATGTCGGTAGGTTTAGTGTTAACCTACGTTATACAGACTTAAGGGGTCATGCTCAGTCACAATCCTTCAAAAAATCGATTTTTCAATTTTTGTATTTTTAGAGGCTTCAACTAGTGCTGGAGGTTTATAATACGGGCCCGGTATCGATGACACCTTGCAAGTTGAAAAATTAACATTTTATATAAGAATAAACTGGACTTGAAACTTCAAACGCGTTTTTCTTGAAAAAGCGTTTTCAAAATCGGTGACCAAAATATTTAAAAAAACCATTCAACCGATTTATATCCAATTTTACAAACTTACTATAGGAACAATAAACTAGTCTTTGAACGAAGGATTTTTTTATCCGATGCTTAATTTTCTTTTAATTGACGAAAATCAGGCACGATTTATGATAAAAATTGAAACTTTTACTTTAAACATTAGCCATTTTTTCCAAATCAATATTTCGAAAAATCCTTCGTTCAAAGACAAGATAATATAATATAATAAGTAAATTCTTTTGAATTTTTTAATTTAGATGATCGATTTTCGAATAGCAGTGGTCACTGCAGAAGCCGTTTTTGAGAGGACCTTCGAGTGATGGACAATAACTTTGTTATTAATAAATAGTTTTAAATAAAATAATTACGATACACAGTACTATACTCGAAGTCATGTAAGAAGGATTGTGGCGACCGACGAGTTTAGACCGGTTCTGCGCATGTTGGCGCTCATTGGCTATGTCACCACCAATGGTCTTTCGGCTGCGCATGCGTGCTGCGCCGAAAGCATTGGTGTGGCGCCAATTGGGGGAACACAGATCTCGCGACAGTTGAAGAGCTCATTCTACATGCGCGAAAAAGATCCTTCTTACATGACTTCGAGTATAGATGCAATCCTTAAAAGGAGAAAAGATTTTTTGAGAAATGTGTTATAGTTTTCAAGTAAAAAATTTCCAAAGATCACCCTTTTATCGGTCCTCCTGACTGAGCATGACCCCTTAACCTACGTAGTCTACTATATACAAACTTAAACCTGCCGGATTTATTTGAATAGCTTAGACTGCCTTATTTTTAATTTCAAACTACTTAACCTACTTAGAAATTTCCTTAATCTACTTGGCTTGGGGTGGGAGCTAAAGCGGGCGCGGAGCTGCTGCCTTCGGAGGAGCTTCAACTTCATGAATCCCCCGGGAATGTGGATTCGGTATCTTCGGCTGACTTGAAACGCCGGAAGATCAAGCCAGAGTTCCGCTGAGTTGGCCGGCTGGTACTACAACGGCACTCCGGCAATTGTCGGGGGGGAACTGGCGGTGTTGTCGGCAGCGACTGCGGCTTCGGTGACGGCTTCACTGTCCTTGGATGCCTCGGCGGTTGCGGTACCAGCTGCTCCGTAGGTGTCGGTGGCGAAGTCGACAGCTCCATCGTTGTCGGTGTCGGTGTAGGTGGCGGCTGCGTCCGCGGTGTCGGCACCCATGGCGCCACTGTGGCAGCTGCTCCCGTGGCTGCGGCGCGGTCTTCATTGTCTTCCACGGTGGTGGCGGCGCATGGAGGAGCGCCGCTAACAGTGATGCGGCTGGGCCTGTCTCGTCTCGCTGTTCCGACAAGGCGGCGCTGGTTTAAGTGGTGGTGGCAACCGATCCTTCTTTACCTCCTCGACGAGAGTAATCCTCAGCATCGAGGCCCTGAGATCTTCGGTGCAAGCTTCGGATTAAAGTTCTTGGCCGCAGATCACAAAGGGTGCTCTCGGAGCATGACCTTGTCGCCGCACCGCGGCCGCCAGTCCCGCCGCCGGAGGTTATATGTCCTTTTCTGTTCTTCCGTGGCCTGAGCCTGTGCGTAGCGGGCGAGGCGAATGGCTTCTTTCAGGCGCTCAACATGTTCGGCACGGTTGGTGCTCTGGTCCTCGGTGTGCTCCTCAGCGATCGTGGTCGGTGGTTGGCCCAGCGCCCTGGGAGTTGCCAGTTCCCGACCATAAATTAAGTAGGCCAGGGTGTATCCGGTGGAGTCATGGTGCGCGGTATTGTACGCGAACATGACTTCTGGCAGCCAGTGGTCCCAGTAGCGATGGTCCCCGTTGGTCAATCATTGTTTTAATGACTCGATTGACCCCCTCCACTGAGTTACACTGGGGGGTGTACTGGGGCGTCCGCCGGTGCTCGATTCCGTAGCTGCGGAGCATTCCCGTGAACTCTTTGCTCTCGTATTGGCGACTGTTGTCCGTTATCACGCGTCGTGGGCATGCAAAGCGGAGGACTACTCCTTCCCTAAAGGCCCTGGTGACAGCGGGGGCGGTCGCCTGTCGCAGTTGCTGTGTTTCAACCCATTTGCTAAATTTATCCTGCAACACGGACAGCATTGTGCATCCTTTCGCTGACTGTAGCAGGGGGCCTGCTAAGTCCACTGCGACCACGTCCCAGGGGTGAGCGGCGGGTGTCGTCTGCATCCCACCAGCGGGTGCCTGTTGTGGCGCCTTGTATTCCAGGCACTTCTGGCAGCGTGGTAAGTATTGCGTTACGTCGCGAATCATTCCAAGCCAGAAGTATCGTTGTGACAGTCTTGCGACCGTCTTACTGCTTCCCAAATGTCCTTCAGTTGCTCTAGGAAGTCCTCAGCCCCCTTCCCCCCGTCGTATTGCCTACTCCACCTTTTCACCCTGTCCATCATGTATTGGACGGGTGGTGGGCCGCTATCGCTTGCTAACACCATTTTCCCCGTAACTTCGGGGGAAAAGGTGACCAGCGGTGTCTCTTTGGGGTCCGGGGCGCCCTCCACTGTGGCTACCGTGAAGGTACTCTGGTCGATCCTGGATGACGTGGGTGGAGGGATTCTCCCCGTGCTGGTCTCGTCGTCCTCCATTATGTTGTTGGCCCGTACGTGCGTTACTCTTCGTGTTCATAAGGTGTCGATGTTTCCGGTGTCGTCGAAATTGTAGCGGTTCACGAGTGCTACGAGATCGGTTTTAATTTTTCGTACACCCAGCCTACCTCGACCATTCGACCGTCCTCCGTACTTCCTAAGGTCCCTGTTCGGCGCCAAATATAACCGTGAAACGCGGGGTTACCGGTGAGACGGTGGAGGTATCTTATCGCCAGCTCAGGTCGGTGGTCCAGGGCTCCCGATCGAATGATTGTACACAGAGGTAAGGTAGAGTACGACAGTTTATTCGGTGCGAACGCTATATACAGAGTATCCCGGCCAGGTCTATGCTGGCACACAGTGTGTAAACGGCTTAACCTAGACTTTAAGCTATCGCGGCGAGTCTCGGTGTATACCACGGCGCGTATCCTGACGCGTATCGCGGTCGCGGCGCGTGTCTGGGCGCGTAGGGTAAAGGACCCAGTTACTGACATCTGACCAATTACTGTCACCTTAAGCTATTTTAGTTCAAATAACGAATAAACAAACTATAGAATATAATCTATAGTATAGATTATAGGTTGAAATACATAATTCTTTTTGTGTGTCACTTTACAATGTTTATTTATTCGTTATTTTAAGTAAAATAGCTTAAGGTGACAGTAATTGGTCAGGTGTCAGTAACTGGGTCATTTACCCTAGTTCGGTGCGTATCGCGGCGTGTATCTCGATCGTCGGTAAAGGGTCCTCCAGACGCTGATGCATGTTACAGTGAAGCACTGATGCGTCATGATGCATGTTGCTATGTCTGTAGATCGGTTTCCGTGTTTCAGCATCAGATGCAGCTTCCATCAAGGAGTCAGTAATACAGGGCCGGCGCAAGGATAGTTGGCGCCCTTGTGTAAGGAAAATTTTTGGCACCCCCAATTTGGGGGCCCCAAATTTTTGTACCTGTTTGGTGTACAAAAAAAATACGTTTACATTTTCTTTATATGGGAGTTGAATTCCATTATTATTAAGCGTGTGATGTTTATTTTCGAAAATAATTTAAATTTTGTTGAACACTGTAATCAGAGAAATGCATGTGGTCGGATGACGCCGTGGTTGGTTTGCTGTTCACCACAAAAAACAAATACGTTACAGAATTCTTTCATGTTTCAATATTAAAGATGATTAATCTTAAGTATCATTTATATAAATGTCATGTGCTAATGCTCAACGTCTAACGCATTGTCCTGTCAATCAAACTATTATCGACAGTGCATATATTCCTGCCTATACTAATAAACCGCATTGTTTTAAATCACACTTCGAATTATTTTGTTAATCCTTCGGTTACGAAGATCCCTAAATCAAAACAGGCTGCCGCAACAGCTGATCGCGGGCCGCGAACGCGAAGAGTATATTACAGTGTTTACAAACGTACTTTTGCATAGCTCGCGTACAACCGTATGACTAACAGATTTCGCGGAATCATTACGAGTGTCTTTTACCTCGATGCAACGGTAAATCCGATTGTCGAGCCAAACCACAACAAGTGCTCTAACGGGTGTCTCCCCGGAAAGTATCAGTTATTAAACCTTCCCTGGTCGATTAGAGTGCAGGATTACAGATCCTCGCCTAAAAATCCATCTCCGATTAGAGTGCAGGATTACAGATCCTCGCCTAAAAATCCATCTTCGATTAGAGTGCAGGATTACAGATCCTCGCCTAAAAATCCTTCCTACCCTCAGCGTGCAGGATTCAAGATCATCGCCTGAGCTCCATTTAAAACCCCCATGTCATTGCCCCCTAAGACCTCCACCCGGGACGTGACATGAATTTTGGTGACAGCGGTGGGATGTGCGTTTGCCGTTGATAGAAAAATTTCTTTGAAACGGTACCCACAAGGTCCCGACAATTAATATGTATATTACAAGGCCACTGCAGATCGCGGTAGCGTATAGAAGCCGCGTGCTAGAAACCACTACTAGACATATGCAAACATTAATGTGTGTAAAACTGAGTTTAGCTACAACGAACCAAGTCAACGAAATTTGCTTGTGCTGCTCCCGGTTGGACCCAGTAAATACGGTAACAGTATCTGAAAATCATTACTGCCAAACGGCCTATACATTCCACAATTGCCCTCGGTGCAATCAAATCTTACTGTAAACATGTCTGTGTACGGTGAAGCCGACGACTCTCTCGTAATGGATCAAGACGCGGAGCCTTCCACTAACAGAATAGACACGGCGACCGCCGAATTAATGGATCGGGTACAATTATTACGGGAAAAACAAGCTGGAATTGAGAGCTTGCACGCGACATATGTCGTAAACCCGCAATCCAATACGCGTTCGAGCGTAGCCACCGGTTCAGATGGCCCCGCGTTGGAAGATCTTTCTAGTCAAATTCAAGCCATCCGCGAAATGATGGAAAAACTTCTAATACCTCCGCCAACGACAAACAATTTTGCTACTTCAGGTTCCTCCCGTTTCGATAGGCAACCAGTATTAAATTATAATTATATTCCGGACCAGGATCCATCGCCCCAGATCACATTAAAAGACGCCGTAGAAACGGTCCCAGAGTTTAACGGTCACAACATGTCCGTTTTGCAATTCACGAGAGCCTGCAATAGGGCTAAGGCTCTGATTCCCTAGCAAGCCGAACCCCAGTTAGCGAGGTTGTTGAGAAATAAACTGCAAGACCATGCGTACTTGGCTGTTGAGGATCGGGTCTTCGATACCGTAAACGAATTAATCAAACGACTTAAACGTACCTTCTCCCCTACTAAAACGTCGGGCCACTATCGTGGAGAACTTGCCAACGTTATCAAGGGATCCAACGAGCACATATTGGAGTACATCTCACGCGTAAAAGACCTCCGATTCGCCATTCTAGAAAAAGATAGGGAATATCACCGTGACTTCGCGCGAAATCGCCCGCAGAATCTGAGTCGCCTAACTCTAGATTCTTTCGTCGATGGCCTTCCACCTCACATAAGGACGAGGCTACTACAACACCAATTCGAAACGCTCAACGAAGCGTTCGATTTGGCTATCCGTGTGGACAAAGAAATTAACAGGGACCGTCTCCGATTCCCCGAACCGAAGACTCCCAGGTTAACCTGCCAACTTTGCAACAAGACAGGTCATGACGCACGGTCCTGTTCGAGCAACCAAGGCCCGACAGCTCAACCTTCCGAGAGGAACCCTCTAAACCGCGCCGCGGAATATGGGTCCCAAGCACCCAAACCCCAGGTTCCCTACTGGAACAAGTCTTGACCTTCCCGACCTACGGAGCTGCGAATCTGCGGGTACTGTAAGAAGCCCAGACGTGTGACCTCGGAATGCAGAAAACGCATCTTTACTATCAAGGAAGATCCTAGAGCCTTGTGGGAAACGGAGTCGGGAATTACTCCTCCGAGCGCCGATGGATGCGAACTGTGGAACGAGCCCACCAGAAGCGCACCCATTTACGATACACCCCAAAGCCCTAGCGGTATCATAAGAGTCGCTACGGTTCAACTAAACCCGGCCGTGCTGCGGATGAGGACAAAATTCTCATTTTCTGTACATAATCCGGACCCAAAGGACTACTCGCAAATTATAAACTCTAGCGAGATTGACACTCCAAGCATCATACCCACCATCGAAGTAGAGGAATCCGACAGAAAAACTCCAGAATCCAAACCAAAAAGAGCCCGGCTGGTCGAGGACACAAGTGACCTGCACTCGGACGAGCCACCGGGCAAGCGAAGGCGCATGCTTCCTAAAAAATTCTGGAACATGGAAGACGACTCCGACAGTGAAATGCAACATTTAGGTGGGTTAATACAAAGGGGAAATATGCTGTTCAAAATGATATCTGAATCCAGCAATATTTGAAGGATATTGAAAGCCAAAGAAATCAGTCTGATGAGGAATTGGCAATTGATGAGGTTCCTACCTATTCACATTACAAAATGATGAAGAAGAAGAAACTCATTCATTATTTGATGATGATAATGAATACTACCATTGCATACTGGATTATGACACATCCGATGATGAATCAGCGAATGTTAGCGGAGAGCCCTGCGACATTAAGACAGGATTTGTCCAACTGGGCACTACGAAATAATATTACTCATAAAGCCATCAATGAACTGTTGAGCATTATTTTATCATATGTGCCCAAATGCTTACTACCGAAAGATGCCAGGACATTGTTACACACTCCCCATACAAGTAATTGTACCAAAATACAAGGGGGAGATTACTTACATCTTGGCGTGGAACAGATGCTAAAATCTTATGTTGAAATGTACGTTAAGGCAAATATTAGCGTACAATATATATATCTATCTTTAAATATTGATGGATTGCCGTTGTCAAGGGCCTCCTCAAGCAGTTTCTGGCCCATATTAGTATCGGATTCAATTTTGAAACGAATACAGATTGTTGGAATCTATTATGGGTACAAGAAACCAGAGTCATCCAACGAGCTGCTGGAAAAATTCATTGATGAAATAACATATTTCATAAACAATGGGTTTATGTATGATAATAATAAACTTTCTATTAGGTTAACAAAAATTGTCTGTGATGCTCCAGCGAAATCGTTTGTGTTGAGAGGCCAAGGTTTTCCAAAGGGAGAAAAGTGATAACAATTGTAAAATGCAAACTCCCAATTGTAAGAAAATAATAAATGTATAATTTAATCGCAGCTCTATTTCTTGCGACATACAATTAACTCAAAAACAAAGATGTTTTAACAAAGATTTTTATGACGCGGATTAAAGAATGGACTTTCTCGACTGTTGTCTTCCACGTTCCAAGACGCTGGGCGAACCGCGAATCATATCGTTTCATCCTTAAACTTAGTTTCCAACAGTTTGTATTATATACAAAAGGCCGTACAGGGTTTTCGAGCTGCTCGAAATGTACAATTTTTGGGAAATCAGTTAACAAAACTACGTGTTTCCTTTACACCGAAGTGCCTGATACACTGAGAACAGACGAAGATTTTCTGCGGCAAACAGACGAAGATTACCATAAAGGTACAAGTGGTTGGTTAAAAGTGCCAAATATTGGGTTAGTATCAAATATGCCCCTAGATTATATGCACTTAATTTGTCTAGGAGTTATGAAGAAGCTCTTGCTATTGTGGATTAAGGGACCGTTAAACGTAAGGATTGGTGGATAAGCTAGGAACTTGATATTGGAACATTTAATATTGGTTGGAATTTCTGTATCGCGTGAGTTTTCGCGAAAACCGAGAAGTTTGACGGACCTCAATTACTGGAAAGCTACAGAATTTCGCCAATTTCTACTGTACACAGGTCCTATTGTACTCAAGCGTGTACTCGCGAAAAATATATACGAACATTTTTTAACACTGCACGTGGCTGTCAGTGTGTTAGTTAGCCCTATGTTAATTAATAGTGAAGAGAATATTAAATATGCTGAGGAATTATTAGAATACTTCGTTGAACACTTCGAGGCATTGTATGGGAAACAATATATTTCTCACAATGTCCACAACTTACTCCATTTATGCAATGACGATAGAAAATTTGGAGTGTTGGACAATTTTAGTGCATTTCCTTTTGACAACTTTTTAGGGAGTTTGAAGAAATTAATAAGAAAATCGGATAAACCATTGCAGCAATTGGCAAGACGTTATGGAGAACTGCAGCGGGGATCGGTTCTAAAATCATCAGCAATACTAGGAAAATATATTTGTAAAGGTTCCCATCACAATGGACCACTATTGCCCATTTTCTCAACCAAAACTGTGACACAGTGCAAAAAATTAGAAAGTGATGGATATTATATACATTGCGATGACAATAGAAATAATGTAGGGTAGGTGCACCGTTTGTGGCCACTTTAACATATTGTACCAGTTTTGGCCACATCTTAAAAAATATAATATTTTCGGTGTAAGCAATAAATGTCACGTAGCAACTTTTATGTTGTATTACTTTTCCTCGTGCGACAAACGGTTTTCGAAAAAAGTCCGAAAAATTGAAATAAAACAATTTTTTTTTTCAAATTTTGAAAGTTTAAATCCTTCTCGAACATTTTTTATTTATGAACACGAACAAAAATTGTAATTTTTATTTTCGAGGACTATTTTTGAAACATGTAATTTTTTTGCATATTTTCAGTGTTTGATATGTCATGCGGATTTTCCCCCGTTCACTTACCATCTGTCGTTTGCGCCTGAGTATGTTGTACTAGAGCTCTTACTTTTTACCCGTCGGGTACCCGGGTAGCCGGAAATTACTCGGGATAACTTCAAACCATTGAATGTAGTATTGTGTGTGATTGTCTGTGGTATAGTCTGATATTAGCCAAATATGATTGAACAATACCACATTCAATGGCTTGAAGTTATTTCGGGTAATTTCCGGCTACCCGGGTACTCGACGGGTAAAAAGTAAGAGCTCTATGTTGTACGCTTGTAGCTTTAAATTTCGTGACCGTGTTGCTCGAAAAGCTTGTATCGTTAAATTCTAAACTCTACAATCGGAAAGGGTGTGTTACTTATATTTTCGCAAAATACATGTAAAATCCCCTTTTTCTGCCACCCTCTGATTTCCTTTTTTGTTCTTTTTTGTTGTAATACATGGTACTTTTATATACATTTGTCTCATTTTATTCGAACCAGTCTCCCCTAAGTACCACATTCTGAACAGAAATCTGTATAGCTTTCAGATAAAAGCCGTATCCAAAACAATCCTGAATATTGGTCCATAACTCTGGTAATGACAAAATTATTAATAATACTTTTTAAGTCGTTAAGCGTTGTGTGAACAGAATTGGACTCCACCCCTCGGTTGTTAAAAATTCAAACGCCTCACGTAACAACACTTAGAGTGCAACATTCTCCGCGAAATATTCGACAGCAATGCACATTGAACGCCAATAATAAGCGTTCCTCACAGTGGAGTGAATGGACTGATCGAGCAGTTAGCACTCAAAGTACCAGTTAATACCAATCTCCTTCCATATTAATTTCTCTGACGTTACTTCTGTCTGTAGGTTACCATGGACAAACTGTTGCTGACGCTGACTCTTCTCGCTTTTTCAAGCGAAGTGCTTTCCAATGTAGCACAAAATTCGATCGAGGGTCTCCCAGCTGCAGGTACGCGTTATTATTATATTTATCGCGTTAGTTAGATGATAATCGAAATTCTACTGTACTACCAGCATCCAATGACATTCATAGTTTAATCGATTACAATTTCTTTATAAAACACGTCAGCATTCTCAATTTTAAAAATCCATTAAAAAAAGATTCTATGTTCCTGACAAGAAATTTCGCTTCAAAGTGTCCCAATATAAAGGACAATGTTAAATCGCAGACAGGATTAGTGCGTTATAATTACAGTCCTGTTATAAGTCAGCAAATATATATCGCTACAGTTTCGTAATAAATCTGTACACGGGTATTGAAAGATACGGGTACACGTGGTACACTAATACAAATAGGGTAAAGGACCCAGTTACTGACACCTGACCAGTTACTGTCACCTTAAGCTATTTTAGTTAAAATAACGAATAAACAAACTATAGAATATAATCTATAGTATAGATTATAGGTTGAAATACATAATTCTTTTTTTGTATCACTTTACAACGTTTATTTATTCGTTATTTTAAGTAAAATAGCTTAAGGTGACAGTAATTGGTCAGGTGTCTAAAAAATAAAAAATCCAATATGAAAGTGACTGTCAAGACAAATTCAACAATATGGTATACTTTGACCTTCAAGGCTACACAAGGCTAGGAATGAAATAAATATATCGAACTATCTATCTAGTAGATTGAATTTCTTCTTTCATTCCTAACGTTGTGTAGCCTTGAAGGTCAAAGTATACAATATCGTTGAACTTGTCTTGACAGTCGTTTTCATATTGGATAATCAAACATATAGCATTCCGTTTAAAAAACTGAAGGTCACCCTCGTTTCAAGAAAAATATTGCGAACACCATAAATTAAAATATCGTATTATGTTGTGTATAAAAAACAGTAAAAGTTTTCCTCCTTCAGTTTTTTACAAATATTTACCATATTAGAGAACACTGTATAAGAATAGAAAAAAAAATTGTGGTCCTGTGTTATTGTTTCTTTTTACATCGCAAAAAATTAACATGAATCGTCAACAAAACCGTGCTGTATTAAAAAGTACTTTGAGAAATGTGCTTGAACCTTTAATTGAAGAGATTGAAAATTAAATAGACGATAGGAAATATATATGGGTCCGAAAATGGATTGGAAGAAGAGATTCGTGGGGAGCTTCCAACTGTCTCTTAAGAGAACTTGAATTAAAAGATCGAGCTGAATATTATAATATCCTTCGAATGTCTGAAGATTCTTTTGACATATTATTAAACAAAATTAAATTCAAAATACAACGTGCCGATACACATATTCGGAGTGCCATTCCAACATTAACAAAATTAGAAACAGAAATTTTGTGTTTTCCGACCAATGCGACGACATTTTAGTTATTAATGGTTATTGATGAAATCGATAAAAAAAACACGTCCGGACAGTTCGTTGATTAGTAGTGAAGGGTGGAGGAACCCTACTCGACCAGAAAAATCCAATGAAATTGATCTACTCGACTAACGGCCAATTTCTTCACCTTCAGTAATCTTCCGGTCAGTAAACGACCAATTGGCTTAGAGCATTTAAATGCTCTAAGCCAATAGGATCCTATCATTTGGCAGTTATGTGGAACATAACTCTAACTGGAAGATTACTGAAGGTGAAGAAATCGGCCGTAAATTATTTTACTAAACTACTTGACTAAATTTTAGTGTCCATGCACGGTAAGTTCCTAAATTACTTGCTACTCGACTAAATTACTCGACGTGTTTGAACCGGCCTTTAGGTCCGAGACAGACGAGCGAGTTCCGAAACGGTCATTTAGCGGTCGTCAACTTAGGCATTCAAAAATGGACACTGGAGGGTGTTATAAACCAAGTCTTTCCGAGAACTGCGTTGTGGCCCGAACAAGCTTTGGACAACTGTGATGCCGAGAAGCATTCGTGAATGTATCGCATTATCTGCTGCGTGTTATGCTTTTATTAATCTTACACGGCAGAAATGCCCGCGCGACAATTCTCGCTCGTCTGTAGCATATAAGGCCGGTATTCATAGTCGCTACTTATTCTCAAGCAAATGCTTAAGCATTCGGCATCCTTTACTAGCTACTAGGTTAGTAGAGGATGCCGCATGCTTAAGCATTTGCTTGAGAATAAGTAGCGACTATGAATACCGGCCTAATAAGACATGTTTTATATATGCTGATTTCCGCGAAGAAGATAATTTGAAATTATAATTGTTCATAATTACCTATCTCTTCTTTTTGTTTTGAAGATGTCTGTATTCTTCGTGAACTTCTAGGCACAACACGTGGTACGATCACTTTGAATTTCTTGTTCACCGTTATTTACCAATTTATTTGGGAAATATTAAATTACGATTTACATCACACGATTTGCACTTAACGATGTTCAGAAAAGGAGAGAGCAAGCCTCAAGCATCCCGAAAAATTTCAGAAGCAGGATATGTTTTATGAGAGTACTCCCACTGAATTGTAGGGATTACAGGTGCATTAGTAATTATAGCAGGCCCTACTTCTGTAGGTGATGTACACGATGTATGCCGAAGATTGGAAAGAACAATGATCACTCTTGTATTTGAGGTTAGACTCTTGCACACGTTGTGCCGACGCGCGTTCACGAAAGTATTCCCCACGCTTCGGTGACCGCCCCGTAGCTAACTGCTACGCTTCGTTACGCATGCGCGTGACGTCAAACCAATCAGCGCCGAGATGGGAAACGAAACGGCGCCACTGTTAAGTCAAGCGAAGCTAGCAAAGCAGACCAACCAACGTCGCCGGTGGAGCATATTGTCGACGCTGGTTGGCTGCGGTTTCATTTACCTTGGCTAGCTTCGCGGATTGGTGCTGGCGCCGTTTCGTTTCCCGTTGATTGGTTGATTACAGGTAGCCAGCGTGCGGACCAATTATGCTTAACAATGGAGGGGGAAAAACACCGACAGGAGGTAGTGGTATGGTACATGAACTGAAGCCAGCGTTCAGTCCACGCACACATTACCACTACCCCCTGTCGGTGTTTTTCCCCCTCCATTGTTAAGCATAATTGGTCCGCACGCTGCAGCTAGCCAACCAGCGTCGACAATATGCTCCACCGGCGACGCCGTTCGACACCGCGGTAGTAGATTTCCACGCCACGCTGCTTGACGCCATCATACCACGCAGGTCACGATTTGAAATCAGTACGTATTTGAATTGTGCCATTTTTTAGAGTTTGGTGTTTGATAAAAGTTTTAAAATGAACAAAAAATCAGGTAAGACAAATATTAGTTTATACAATGTTAGGACTAATCAACCTACCAGGGAACAGAGTATCCCTGCATAAACTACATTATGCATATTTTATATTTTATATATAGACGCCGATGTGAGCCTTCCTGGATTTAGTAAAGCCAATGATATATCATCTATGGAAGATACATCAAGTAAGATATATTATTCTTTAACTTAACAGTTTTTTAAATTATACAAGTACAAAATGAACATAGTTTCTTTTTTCAATGATTAGTTTCTTGAAAATGTTTGTAATAGTAATTCGTATTTTTTGAATAGGCAGTGATAGCAGCTTCACTGTCCCTGCTGCAAAGAAAGGCAGGAAGCAGTCATTTCGCGAAGTTTGGCTGCAGGATCCATCTTTTGAATCGTGGCTAGCACGATCTAATGACCCGTGCAAAGCTGTGTGCACAGTATGCACCAAATTGTTGAAGGCACACAAAAGTCACATGCTGGAACATGCTAAAAGTGAGAGACACATTATGAAGCTAAAAGAAAACGCAGGAGCATCAATTTCTGTACGTAGCAATGCAGCTACTAGTAACTCAAATGCAGAGATCGATTCAAGTGAGATATATCTTTAATTTAACTTTCTATATTATACTTTCTTTGATCGATGATTATTTTCTTAAAATTGGTTTTCAATGTTGTTTCAATAAAAAATGGAATTTTTTGAATAGGCAGTGATAGCAGCTTCGCTACCCCTTTTGCAAAGAAAGGAAAATGCAAAATATTTCAAGAAGCTTGGCTGCAGGATCCATATTTCAAACTGTGGCTAGCACGATCTGACGACCCGTGCAAAGCTATGTGCACAGTATGCACCAAATTGTTAAAAGCACACAAAGGTCACCTAAGGGAACATGCTGAAAGTGAGAGACACATTATGAAGCTAAAAGAAAACGCAGGAGCATCAATTTCTGTATGTAGCAGTGCAGCTACTAGCAACTCAAATGCAGAGAACGATTCGAGTGAGATATATCTTTAATTTAACTTTCTATATTATACTTTCTTTGTTCGTTGATTATTTTCTGGAGATTCTTTTTTAATATTGTGTGAATAAAAATTGGTATGTTTAACGATCAGTTGTTGAAAAAATAAAGTATGTTTTTCAACAAGGATATGTCAAACATCGTGTTCATTATGTTCTTCTTTTAGTTTATTTTTTTAAGATTTCGTAGTATGTATTGTTACGATAACAGAAATGTACTAATAATTGATATTTTATACATAGGCACTGATGTCAACATTGCTGGACCTAGCCGTGCAGCTTTTCTACACTCGGGTGGAGACAGTGATTCAAGTAAGATATATCTTTAATTTAATTTTCTTTTTTACTTTCTTTTTTCAATGATTAGTTTCTTGAAAGTGTTTTGTAATAGTAATTCGTATTTTTTGAATAGGGAGTGATAGCAGCTTCACTGCCCTTGCTGCAAAGAAAGGCAGGAGGCAAGCATTTAGAGAAGCTTGGCTGCAAAATCCATCTTTCGAATCGTGGCTAGCACGATCTGATGACCCGTGCAAAGCTGTGTGCACAGTATGCAGCAAATTGTTAAGAGCACACAAAAGGAACCTAGAGATACATAATAACAGTGATATTCATATCATGAACATGAGGTATCGAACAGCGTCACAAACAAGTGCAACGAACAGGACTTTTCCTGACGAGGTGAAGGCAGCTGAAATAAAATATGCATAAATGCGATCGAACACGATATATCGTTTCGTTCCTACTGTCATTTTGTGCAAATGATAAAGGAAGCATTGACTATCCCAGATGTACTCCCATACTTATCTACGGAACGGACGAAAATGACAGCAATTGCAAAAAACGTGCTAAATAAGTCCGTTATCGTAGAATGTACGGAAGTGCTACGTGGCAAATTCTTTTCCGTCCTCATTGATGAAACTACCGATATATCGGAAAGAAAGATTCTATGCTTTTTAATTCGATATTTGGAAAAAGGGCAAATACGTACGTATTTATTAGATCTAGTCGAGCTTTCGGAGGCTAAAGCCGAAAACTTGTACACGGCTTTTTTGCATTCTTTGCGTAAATATAATTTAAAAATAAGCAATATGGTTGGAGTGTGTGTTGATAATGCAAACGTGATGGTGGGAACACATAACTCAGTGACTTCGAGGTTGCTAAAAGACAATCCCGAAATCTGTGTGTTTCCATGCGTCTGTCACTCCCTACATTTGGTGGCACAACATGCCTACAAATGTTTACCCTCCGTCATAGACGATTTGTTATATTCCATTTATAAGTATTTCTCGAGAAGTTCGAAACGCCAAACACAATTGAAAGATATACAGGAATTCTTGCAAGAGAGAAAACAAAACATTCTAAAGCCAGCACCGACTAGATGGCTAGCATTATCGGAAGCTCTGAAAAGAATACTAAATCAATGGCGAGCATTGTTTAGTACTTTCTCGGCGGCACACTTTGAAGACGGGTGCGAGATCGCGGATAAAATATTCAATCATATGAATTGCCCTATTACACTCGCGTATTTACAGTTTCTAGATTATGTACTAGATCTGATCGTTAAGTACAATACGATATTTCAGACTTCTAACGTTATTGTTCATCGTCTGGTCCCACAATGTTTGAATCTGCTCAAAAAATTGGCAGCAAATTTCGTCAAGCCGGAATTTATTCGGTCCACAAATCTGCAAGAATTAAATGTAGACAATGTCGAAAATTTAATGGAAACAGTTTTTGTAGGAGCAGCATGCAATGATACCATTGACGAAATCATGAGTAAAAACTGTAACGGTGATTTTGAACAAATTACGGAATTTTATGCGCATGCAAAGCAATTTTATCAATGCGCTTTTAAACAATTGATAAAACGAATGCCGTTTAAGGAGCCACATTTACGAGCTTTAGATTTTTTACAACCCGATGTAGCTTTAAACTTAATTAAGCATAGTAAAATTCATTTAGTCGACATTTTAAATAAATTTAAATCTAAATTTGACAAGACGGCTGTACAAAATGAATGGTTTCATTTGTCAGCTCATTCGACAGAAGAAAATAAACAGAAGCTAGTAGCACTCAGTACCAATGAATTTTGGGAGTACATTAGTACCGTTCGTGATGATTCCAATCAATATGAATTCACGAATATTTCAAAATTGGCACAATTGTGCTTGTCGCTTCCACATTCGAACGCAGACGTGGAAAGATTTTTTTCCCATGTCACAAGAATAAAATCGAAGAGTAGAAACAGATTAACAACGGAAACAGTAGCTGCATTGTCGAGAGTAAGATTATATTTATTAGCTAAAGACGCAAATTGTTCCAATCTCCCCGTTACAGACAACATGATTAAATTATACAATCACAAAATGTACAATAAAGATGACACGGCTGATACAGCAGAAGAGGTGCTTGGCACTTTACGTGGTGATCTTACAGATGATGAATCATAACGATAGTTTGTAACATCATATTTTACTTCAACTGTAATAAGTTTTATATTTTATGTATATAGTTTGTATATATATTTTATGTATATAGTTTGTATATATATTTTATGTATATAGTTTGTATATATAATTTATGTTTATAGTTTGTACATATAATTTATGTATATTTTGTCAATACGTTTATACGTATTTTATACGTTTATAAATACGTATTAGTACATAAATGAATACTATTTAAATTATTTTGTGCTTTCTTCTGTATCTCATCAATATTACATATTCCCGCGTACTTCAAATTCATAATCAAACGTAATAATAATCGTGTGACGTTAACCAATCAACGCCAAGAGTCAGTCACGGGTGTCGGACGAGAGTGGGGCCGACTACGCACGTCTGATTGGTTCAACGCCAAAAGGAAAATTCACCGATGCCAGCGCCAAGGCAAGCCAAGTGGAGCGTAGCCAAGTGAGGCCGCAGCCAACCAGCGTCGACAACGAGTCCCCGGCGACGCTGATTGGCTGCGCCCTCACTTGGCTTGGCGCTGGCGTCGATGAATTTTCCTCTTGGCGCTGAACCAATCAGACGTGCGTTGTCTGCCCCACTCTCGTCCGACACCGCCGTAGTAGATTTCCACGCCACGCTGCGTTGAACCAATCAGACGTGCGTAGTCGGCCCCACTCTCTAAGGCAATGATACCCCCATGTATATATGCTCTAAGGGCTCGTGTCCAGACTCTTATTATAAGTTGTATTCCAATTCACGCATACTGCGCATGAAATTGATGCCATCTTATTGGTGGCATCGTACGATTCCCTAGAATTTCTCTCACTTGCCACCAATACGATGCCACTTCCGGTGCAGTGAGCATGCAGCAATCGCAGAAAATCAGAGGAGAAGCAGGCTGTGTTTCAATTCACGCATACTGCGCATGAAATTGGTGGTATCTTATTGGTGGCATCGTACGATTCCCTAGAATTTCTCTCGCTTGCCACCAATACGATGCCACTTCCGGTGCAGCGAGCGTGCAGTGACTGCTTCTCTTCTGATTTTCTGCGATTGCTGCACGCTCACTGCACCGGAAGTGGCATCGTATTGGCAGCAAGTGAGAGAAATTCTAGGGAATCATACGATGCCACCAATAACCCACACAGCACACAATGTCCCGAGGACGTCTGTTTTAGGTCCGTTCTAGGTCTGTAGGTCCTGAATGTCCCGATTGGTAACAAAACGTCCCCGCGACGTGTGTATGACGTGTATGGGACGATTTTGGGATGATTTTGGGACGATTTTGGGACATTCCCACCCAGCACACAACCGTCCTCAGCACATCCCAGGGACGTCCGCCCCAGTCGATCGGGACGTCCCGAATTTCCCACGAACGGCTTATATACGTCCCCTGAACGACGAATATTACAAAAAAAGACGTAATTAAGACCTATTTATCGATAAAATAGGCGATCTAATTGGACCGTCTATGCAGTGGGTCACCCACCCTAGAAAAGGAAAGAAGGATTTTTTTTATAGTCTGTTTAGTAGAGAGAAAGAGGGGAGCTCCACTTCGCCTCTTTAATCCCCTGGGACCGTCCCTCTGGGCAGGAGCCCAGTTACCGGCCTGTGGTAGGTATACTGTGGGATTACCAGCAGCAGCTAGAAGCCGAAGCTAAGAGTAATTCGAGTAATCTAATCGAGCTAAGAGTAATCCGCCCTCTGGTGGAGCTTAAGGAATTGCGGGGTGTACAATTCCTTAAGCTCCACCAGAGGGCGACGCGGCTCGAGAATTTCTCGCCGGTGATCGTGGACCCAGTTAGTATATATATGCAAGTTCCGTCGCAGTCCTTCTTTCCTTTTCTAAGGCATTGCGGTTTTTTGAAACTTTTCCGCAAGTTACTCTTAGCTTCGGCTTCTAGCTGCTGCTGGTAATCCCACAGTATACCTACCACAGGCCGGTAACTGGGCTCCTGCCCAGAGGGACGGTCCCAGGGGATTAAAGAGGCGAAGTGGAGCTCCCCTCTTTCTCTCTACTAAACAGACTATAAAAAAAATCCTTCTTTCCTTTTCTAGGGTGGGTGACCCACTGCATAGACGGTCCAATTAGATCGCCTATTTTATCGATAAATAGGTCTTAATTACGTCTTTTTTTGTAATATTCGTCGTTCAGGGGACGTATATAAGCCGTTCGTGGGAAATTCGGGACGTCCCGATCGACTGGGGCGGACGTCCCTGGGACGTGCTGAGGACGATTGTGTGCTGTGTGCGGGACGTACCCGGGATCACTCGTTTGGTAACATTCGTCGTTCAGAGGACATATGTAAGCGGTTCGTGGGAAATTCGGGACGTCCCTGGGCCGTGCGGTACGACTGGGACGTACGTCCCCGGGACGTGCTGAGGACGGTTGTGTGCTGTGTGGGAAGATGCCATCAATTTCATGCGTAGTATGCGTGAATCGGAACACAACCGCAGTCACTGCACCGCTCGCTGCACCGGAAGTGGCATCGTATTGGTGGCAAGTGAGAGAAATTTTAGGGAATCGTACGATGCCATCAATTTCATACGCAGTATGCGTGAATTGGAACACAACCATAGTGTCTCTAATTGAATATAGTGATCCTTTTGAATACGTATTTGCACGCCCTCTAAGCTATGAAACATTCTGTTTGAACTAAAATTCAATATGGCGGCTCATACCGGGAAAATTAAATAGGGCGGTATTCTCAGTCGTTGCTTAAGGGGGTAGACACGGGTAATGCAGCGCGCTGTATACCGACACAATCTGGCCCAAAACATGGGTTTAGTAGGATACGTTTAACGTCACTATATGAGCGAATTTTGGGCTGGGCGAGGTCTTATTCAAAAGAGGAAGGTTCAGTACAACACGCTATGGCCATGGTTCGACAAGATTTTGTTGATATGTAATAATATGAGTGACCAAAGTAGAGAAAAAATGGACAAAATACACTCGCAGATTCCAAGTATTTTTAGGTCACTATAAGAGTTTTGTGACTCAAATGATGTCCAGAGCGTGTTGCATTGAACCTTCCTCTTTCGAATGAGACCTCGCCCAGCCCAAAATTCGCTCATATAATGACGTTAAACGAAAAATCCCAAACCCATGTTTTAGGTTAGATTGTCGGTATTACAGCGCGGTGCATCGCCCGTGTCACGTGACGTGTCTACCCCCTTAAGCATGCGCTTCAGTATGCTTAACCAAGTCCGCCTTATTCGAATAAGACGAGCTTAAGACTTCATGTATTTTCAGTCCGAACTTAAGATTTGCTTAGTGAAGAAGATGGTGCTTAAGGCTTGCTTATTTTCAGCTTGCTACATCTTTCCCTTTCCTAGTTAAGAGTTAAACTAACTAAAATAACTAATAATCTAAATTCGGAGCGAAGCCAGGTAGTAAATATACTATAAGTACAAAACTGAATTTCTGAATGCAGAAAAGGAAGCAGCGAAGATATCAATACTATCTCACTATCTATTTGCGAGCATACATATTCTGTTAATGCAATTATGTTTACCATACAGAGGACCACAATATTTTTATTACAACTTTTTTATTATATCAATTTGAGATAATATTTCATTTACAAATCAATTATGTATGAAAATCCCCTTACTGGTGAATTAATTGAACAGCCAAGCAGTTAGGTCTGTAACATATATCATAATTAAAAAAAGAAAGAGAAAACTTGGAGATTGAAAAATGGAGTGATATCCGATCACACAATCAATTAACCATAATAATATTTCAATTATGAAATAAAAAATGAATGAAAACCTACTTGCACATTAAGTGAAAAATATTATTTTCGATGCCGGAAAATTTCATCAATATTCTGGAATCTGGTGGACACTAATGTGATGTGTAGGTACTGTCAATGGCTCTATTGATACCAGGAAGACTGATTGCTTCATTTCCTTTCTCAAGATCATTGGAAAATTGATGATTCTCCTCGCATGCTTCGAGATCCCTTGGTAGTTTTATATAATCCAAAATTAAGCTGGCAAGTAAGAGATTTACTCAAAAATAATTCTGGATCAGCTCCTGCCCAGCAGCAGCTGTAAATATTTTTAAAGAATTTCCTAAATACACACTCTTCAATTATGAATATTTCAGATGTTAAAAATAGAATATTATAATTCTAAATTACTTGAAAACTTGCAGTTGCATATTGCCATAAGCATACACGTAATTGTAATTGCATGGAATGGACAAGCCATGGTTGTCAATTTTCACAAATCCTTTGTGGATCGTTTGTAAAATACCATAGAGTACGGGAGTCCTTGCCAGATCGATAACGCCTTTTGAATTCATCTTCATCGTAATGACGAAAAGGATTTTGCCTGTCACGAATATAACCTCTGATAACAGAGCTATTGTTCGCTACATCATCATTCATATCGCTAATATCAATATCCTCAATATCACTAATATTAATATTTTCAATATCAATGTATTCAGGATCCATTAAATCTATTTTTCTCCGACGTTTCATTACTCTTGCTTTTTCACTCACTTTACACTCACTTCCTTGACCAAGTAATGGCGTTGAATGGTGTATAAGATGAACTTAAGTCATCTAAAAGGTTGACTTGAAAATATAACCTCACTTTGCACAAATAAGATCGTCTTAGAAGTTCTTATTTGACTGAAAATACATACACACTTAAGCCATGCTTAAGAAGCGACTGAGAATCTGGAATAAATGAAGATTTCTTAACATAGTAAATGCTTGAGTCCATGCTTATTTCTCGACTAAGAGTCTAGATGGGGTCTAAATGCTTAAGGTGAACTTAAGAATAAGCAACGACTGAGAATACCGCCCATAGACTCAGAATCTGCGTACTGTAATATGTAGAATAAGAAATACATTTGTTTACACGTTAAGAAGATTTAGATGTAAAATTCAGATGCTAGAGAAAAATATTTAATTAAATATTTCACATTCACCTGAAGTTTCTTATCTAAACCTTCCCCATCTTTTTAGTTATTATTGGCATACTTGGACATTATTTTGCCAACAATAATTGATACCAACAAATGTATCTCTTACCCTACAGTTTGTATAATATACTTATTTAAATTAGTAAGTGGCACATATTTTTTTATTGAAAATATTCCTTTTATTTATCTTGTATCTAGTTAAATAACATATAAAGTAAAACTATAGAAGTGTATATAAGAAATATAGGAGAACATAGAACTATGAAAATTATTTATCAACTTTTTTCTATAATTCTTAGTATAGTAGCATTAGTAGCTGCAAGCTTGGTTCGCTAAGTGCTCTTGAACTGTAGCACCGGAATCTTTACCTTTTAATGTTTGTTAAGTTTAACTCCGTGCAAAATCAAAAACTCATTTTCGTGTCTTTTGATAGTATTTGACGAGTACAATCCAAACATACAAGTTTTGAGTTTAAGAAATTACTTTTAATATATTTTCTTCTGAATTTAGTAAATTCAGTAAGCTGAAAGTGTTTGATAATAGAATTTATAATGTAAAACTAAAAAAATCACGAGGATTCAAATAAGCGCTGTGTATTCTAACCTTAAACCGTACATGAAACTTTCTTACCTGCCACTATCGTCGCAGTTGCTCGATTCTGCTGCACATTCATTTTAAGTTATTAAACTCCCTCTACATCAGAATACCACTATAATCGTGTAATAATAATAAGTAAAACACACAATTATTATTTATTGTGACATGATTATGATGTTGAGTCATAAAAAGTTCACAAAGACGCTAGGTAACTGTAGCAAACTGTAGTGAGTGCCGTGGAAGGCGCCGCCTCGTGGTCACTTTTTTTAAAAGTGAGATTAATGCCCGATTTCTTCACTTTCGATTAAAATCCCGGTCAGTGAACGACCAATTAGATGCTATCATGTGGCAATCGTCGACCAGTTGGATGCTATCATTTGGCAATTATGAGGAACATAACTCTAACTGCAAGATTACTGAAGGTGAAGAAATCGACCGTAATTAGTTAAAGGACAAAACTTCAATATGGGGAATAAATCAATATTTGTTACTAGGGTCATGTTTGTTTAATAATTTGAATTGTACCCCTCATCCCTCTCCAGTATAATCCCAATATTTAAACAAAAATCCGAGAGACGGCGCGAGCGCTCCGCACCGCAGATACTTACCTAGCCTATACTGTATATATATATATATACAGTAATAACTGGCAGCGTACAATCGAGCTCATTTGACCTTGTTCTCCTAGTCAAGTTCATACGCGTACCAATAAATAACCGAATCTAGAGAGCCGCATCTTATACAATTTAATTGAGCTTCTCCGTAGCCCAGCTGATCAGCTCGATGAAGTAATTAGTAAAATATTAAGAAAACTAACATATTAGTTTCAGCTAACATGCTAGCTCTAATTATCTGTCGGAATACTGGAATCGAGAGTCACAGAAAGCAGAATCGATCGGTTCAGCTCTCCGAGAGGATTAACTTATTATCGGAGACGACGTGTTCTGTTGTCTCGCAGCAGTAGGAGTGAGTAGGAGCAAGTACGAGAGCTTGCCCGCCGGAACCGTCGCTGCGGAGTACTGTGCACGATAAAGTCTGCCTAAGCTGGCGCGCGACCACCCCATGCAGGTGCACGCACGCGTGCATGTGCGCCCCGAAGAGCGCGGGGCTCTAATTTTAGCCCAAGAAGCGTCAGAATAAACGTAAGTCACCCAGGGGCCTTGTAAGGCTAGAAGACACTCCCGGGGACCCCCGGCATGTACTCCGCGACAGCCACGGCATCCACGTTAGCCGGCTACCGACAATTCTATTTTTGCTATTTCTTTATTTGTGCCGCGGTTTTGCCCGCCGTGTTGGGTTACTGTTTCGTTTGTCGCTCCTCCCTTCGTGGAAAGGGCTAAGCCGCCTCCGAAACAACGGCAGATACCACGTCGAAGATCAGACCTATACCAGCGTTTCTAGGAGCATGTCTAAACATCCTAAATTGCTCAACGTAAAATGAATAAATAACAAAGAAAATATAAACGAACACGTATAGCCCGAACAATGATGAGAGATCAGAAGGGAACAGAGATGTTAACAGATGCGCTTAGATTTTCTCGACATCTGCGATTTAAAGTCCTCCCAAGCGAAGAGACGAGACCTGCAGAGATAAGCTAAATTTAATTGCTTCTATTCTTGGAAACGTTTCGCCGTGATCATTGCCTGATCGACGAATACGAGTTATGGCCAAGCTGCCTCCTGCTGATACTATTCCTAGTTCCAAGTAACAATTGCCATTTATCTTCCAACGATTGAATTGTTCAGAATGAATCCAAAAGCATAGCAGTCGCTCCCTTTTACTGATGCGCGAACGATTTCGTCTCGATCGAGGCAAATCAAAATATAGTCGCTTAAGGTTGCGCAGAGCTCTGGCCGTGCGCCAGAACACACTGTATTCGCTAATAAACGTGCTGAGAGTGCGAAACACAATATTTCTCACGAGTTTCTCCGTGTATGAAACAGCAATTTGTCCGCGTCCATCATGCCATCGCGCTGAACGCCCGCCAATTCTATCGCTCGCGATAAGGTTCACATAATCCGACAGTGTTATTATATAATACAGTTTTATTATCATTAATTGTATGATATAATAAGAAGAACAATACGCCAGGCAGCAATATGAGCCGACGTCGATGCGCCTGGTTACGGTTCCATTTTTCGTCGTATACTTGAATATCTCGCGCCGATTAACCACCCCGCGCGTATCGCAAATGCCGAATTACGTGCGCGCGCGCGCGCGCGATTTCGAGAAAGCCTTTTTTGCGTGTGTCTGTATCCGTGTTGCGTGGTGTGTGCGCATGTACGCCAGCGTGTACATGTTTACAGGACCGTGAAGGGCTCGTTGCAGTGGCCGAGGATATTATCAATAAATTAATTAACGTTAATAACAAACAGTCGTGTTGTATAAACTACAAAGTAAAGTACAGTCTGATAAATGTGTAGAATAAAGGCACTTCAGTAATTTCCGTTTCCCAAACCTCGCCCCCCAAAAAATTTCTGTCTTCCTCTCTGTTCCTCTCCCCTAAGCTGGGTGGGCAGATAGGAGAAAGAAGAGAGAGGAAAGCAGGCGAAAATCGTGAATCTCCCCGTGCTGGGCGCGACACCTTAGAAGCACTTGCGGTGGACGATGCCGGGGCCGGACTCGTCGTACTCCTGCTTGGAGATCCACATCTGTTGGAAGGTGGACAGAGAGGCCAGGATGGAGCCACCGATCCATACGGAGTATTTCCTCTCGGGGGGAGCGATGATCTTGATCTTGATGGTCGACGGGGCCAGGGCGGTGATTTCCTTCTGCATGCGGTCAGCGATACCGGGGTACATGGTGGTACCGCCGGAGAGCACGGTGTTGGCGTAGAGGTCCTTGCGGATGTCCACGTCGCACTTCATGATGGAGTTGTACACGGTCTCGTGGATGCCGCAGGATTCCATACCCAGGAAGGACGGTTGGAAGAGAGCCTCAGGGCAACGGAACCTCTCGTTGCCGATGGTGATGACCTGCCCGTCGGGAAGCTCGTAGCTCTTCTCGAGGGAAGTGCTGGCGGCGGCGGTGGCCATCTCCTGCTCGAAGTCCAGGGCCACGTAGCAGAGCTTCTCCTTGATGTCGCGGACAATTTCACGCTCAGCCGTGGTGGTGAAGCTGTAGCCTCTCTCGGTGAGGATCTTCATGAGGTAGTCGGTCAGATCGCGACCGGCCAAGTCCAGACGGAGGATGGCATGGGGAAGGGCGTAACCTTCGTAGATGGGCACGGTGTGAGAGACACCGTCTCCGGAGTCCAGGACGATACCGGTGGTACGACCGGAGGCGTACAGGGAGAGCACCGCCTGGATGGCCACGTACATGGCCGGGCTGTTGAAGGTCTCGAACATGATCTGGGTCATCTTTTCGCGGTTAGCTTTCGGGTTCAAGGGGGCCTCGGTGAGGAGGACCGGGTGCTCCTCGGGGGCAACGCGCAGCTCGTTGTAGAAGGTGTGATGCCAGATCTTCTCCATGTCGTCCCAGTTGGTGATTATACCGTGTTCTATAGGATACTTCAGGGTGAGAATACCTCTTTTACTCTGCGCCTCGTCCCCCACGTAGCTGTCCTTCTGACCCATACCGACCATCACACCCTGAAATGGTATTGAGATATGTCAGTGACAAGTCCTGAAAACGGGGCCAGTTGGGCGCAATCGGATTATGGATGAGCTTCGAGTATCACGAACCTGGTGACGCGGGCGGCCGACGATGCTGGGGAAGACGGCGCGGGGCGCGTCATCTCCAGCGAATCCCGCCTTGCACATACCGGACCCATTGTCCACGACTAGTGCCGCAACATCATCGTCACACATCTTGAATTGCTTTTAGTGTTACTTTCTGTGAAAAGTTCATTACACGAGTGAGCGCGAGTGTGAATTCTATTAGTCAGTTTATATTAATCAAGCACTAAACCCAGGAGATGAGTCTTCCATACAGGATCAATTGAAATCTCACCGTTTCGAATTGATAAAAGAAGTAACAATATTTTTCTAATTTTTCTCAACTTCAGGGTAAGTTAGTTGACCCAGTCGTCGATCGGTACCCAGTCGTCGATCATTTGAATTAATATTGAGATTTTATAAGGTTTTTGAACAATATTGCATATAGGACAAAATTGCAAGTTAATATTTAAGAGTCTTTACCTACATATATCATCCCAATATTGTTCAAAAACCTTATAAAATCTCAATATTTAAGTGATCGACGACTAGGCCTAAACCGATCGACGACTGGGTCAACTACTTTATAAAGCAATTGCAAATTAGAATAATAAACGACTCAAAGAAAAAGAAAACTGAGAAATAAATAAAGGAGGTTCAAACCGGTTATCTAATCAGAAATTATAGTAGGAAGTAATTAGGATAACTAATAAAGTTCCCAGAGCACCAAAACCGTCGTTAGTAATTATAAACTAAGCTAGATACTGACGTAATCAACGAGTTACCAGTCTACACAATAGAATTCGAATTTCAATAACCAAGAAGTCATACTCTTCTAAATCCAGAGCCGTTTCATCAAATCCAATCGGTCATTAATTACTCAAAGTACATTCGCTATTAGCACTCTCGACCAAAAAAAAAATTACGTTCCCCGTTGTTACGTCAGAACCAAGAGCCTAATCGTTAATCGACGTCAGCAACGTCGCCGATTCCAGGAGCACAAGCATTGAAATCACATTCGCGGAACGTCACTTCACAAGCATCCGCGGGCATGCAAGATCAAAGGAGGATGATCCACGAGGAATCGCGACTGCGCTCGGTCCTCCCCGATACCGATTTTCCTGCGTTGTAATCGCAGGAAATGTAATTCACTGTATCCCGCGATCGCGTGTCCGCCGATTCCCTGGCTGGAGGACCGATGCTGTCCGCGATTCGGCTGGCGTATCGTCCACCGCGATCGGTGGAATCACGCAAGATGCACACGTTCGATTTACCGTTCACTAATTCAGTCGAGAAGATCGGCAACGGTCGCTTAGGGCGTACGTGGTGCAAGAGACCGAGAGCGGCGAGTGGCACAGTGCCGGCTCTGTGGGGTCCCTTTATCCATATCGGTTCGCTGCCGAAAATAGCGATCCGCCCCTTAGATGGAAATCTATCGTGTATTAACACTCGTCCCAGCCCGCCGCCGCCGCCTAGTCCTTAGCCGCCCTAAGCAGCGACGCCGAGAGGGAGAGACGCCGTGCGTCGCGACGAGGCGGCGGCCGACGGCCCCCCGATCCAAATAAGGACTCGTCACGCGCCAGGGACGCCGCTCGTTGGGCGCTAATCACCCAAGGGCCGACGGCCACCGCGTTATCACTGGCGAGCCAACGGACTCCCGTCGATCGCGGGGATTTATCATAAATCCTGAGCCTCCTTTCCTGGATCCTCTGTCTAAATCGCTTCGAGGATCGAGTGGATAAATATTGTGAATAAAAATACTCTTCCTTGCGGAGTATCCACAGAAATTTGTTATTTGCGTTTAACTAGAAATGAACGTTTAGAGAGGTATCGATGATTCGGGTTGTATTGTTGCTTAGGTAAAAAAGCGAGAGCTTGTAAGATTATTAGAAAGTCTCTGGCTTCTATTCACTTCCATTGCATTTTATTCCTCCTTGCTTGTTTTCCATCTCAGCACTATTTCTTTCTTCCTCTATTTTGTCCATTTTTGTTATCTACTTTTATTTATTTCTCCTCCATTGGTTTTTTGTATTCTCTATGTACCAAAGAATTTTCCCGTATATGTAAATAAATAAATAATACTGATCAGAGGAAGCTCTAGGCTCGAGTTGT